>CM043700.1:28815000-30120000 GCA_023935145.1 Bretschneidera sinensis | reverse complement strand
ACGAAGTAAGGATTATAAGAAGCACAAAAATCAACTAGAATCACTCCCCGGAAACGCTGCCAAAATTTGGTGTGCTGTCACAAGCAACCAAAAATAAAACCTATACTCCTAAAAATACATGTAGTAGTGTGAGTAAGGATCGTTCCCACAGAGAGTATCTAGCATAGTTTTATGCTACGTGAACAAGAATGGGGGATTTGAGTATAACGAAAATAATTTTAAGAAAAACAACTAACGAACAATTCAAATTAAAGTATCGAAATCAATCAAAAGAACAAATCTTGGTCTAAGTCAACATCCACCATCGGAATTTTACAACTAATCATCGATGCAAGTATATATCAATTCACACTTTGAATATTCACCGTTGGAATTATTTTCCTATCTCTCCTTAGTCACAGTTAATTAGAAAACAGGTGATCTAATTAACCCTAACTACTAAACAACCCAAGACAAGCATTAAAGGTTTAATCTAATAGCAGCCTTAAGAATTAAAGAGATTAATGAAGCTAAACAACATAAGCACATACGATTGCATTTAATTTAGTCGAGCGTTCTTCCTAAGATCTAATAATTTCTGACGCAGTAAATCATTAAATCTTAGTTGCTTCACAAATTAGAGGGATCAAACAATTACGGATTTGATATCTAACCTAGCACTAGATTGCCATGAATAATAAACTAGTAGGCCTCCTAGTAATTAAATGAGACAATCATGAAAATAGGGACAGAAAAACATTTGATACTCAAAGCATAAATTGAACAATAAAAACATATTAGATCTCACAGTTTTATTGATTTCGAGGCATCTATTTCCTTCGAATAATTATAAAAGTTTAGCCACGCAGGGCTATGATGAAAACTCTAAGGAGAAGTTAGAGAAGAGGGGAGAGAGAGGCATCCCTAAAGTATGATGATTTCTCCCCTCTTATATACGTTATTTTCAGTATTGGAAACCTACAAGGTCTCCTAAAAATATTCTAAATATTATCTTAAAATAGCAATATCCAAATATGACTAATTTAAGAGAATATTAAAAAATAAAATAAAGTCCTAATATAACTAGGAAACTTGAGTTTTCAGCATGAATTTTCGTGCACCAGATTTGGAAACTTCTGAAAATAAACTGCGTCAAATCAGTGTATTAGAATTGCAGGCTAAAGGATTTTCCAAAACTGCAATAGTACAAGTGCAACAATTCCAAGCCCGGTTTCGACCTTGATGCAGCCAGTGTCTCTCAAAACTCAAAACATGAAAGTTTTAGATCTTTTTCTTGGCATTCCGTGGTATCTTGAATCATCTCAATCGAAGCTTAGATGAGAGAGTTATTCCCAGATTATGAAGCGATGTCAAAACTGTCCGAAATCGCCCAATTAGTTTCATTTTGCACTTAACACCTCCATTTGCATCCTAAATCAAAATATAAGAATAATAAGTACATTTAGACACCAAATAAGTATAAAAAAACTAAACATTTAGGGAGAAAAATATGACATTTTTTATTCTCATCACTGATCGTCAGCACCTGACATAATATTTATGTTAAAATTTCTAATTTATTCTTCAATTCCTTCATAATTCACACCCTTTGAAAATTCCTACATTGAATTCTGGGAAATTTCATGTATGCTAAATTTCAAAAATAAACTTCACATTATTACCTTATATTTTTCTTAAAGCTTCCCGTGACTCTCTATAAAATTATCTCGTAAACCCCTTCAAAATTTTACTCTTTCAATCTTTCTTTCGGTCCCCAAGTGTTTAAAGAAATAGAGTATTTTAGATTTGAGATTGAAGAAAACCAAATAGGATTTGGTAAAAATTTACTTAAACAAAACGAAAATTAAAATCGTATATAAACAGTAACCACCGTTTGCTGCCTGCCCACAATTCTTATTAGTGTCTTTGCATGGCTTTGATGCAACACTTGGACTTCCAAGAGACTTTTTTTTTGTTTTTGAAAAACTTTTTTTTTTCTTTTACCTTTTCCTTTTCCTTTTTTTTTTTCCTTTGTATGGACAAATTTTTTTTAAAGAATTGTTTTATAAAAAATAAATCTTTCGCGCATATATATATATATATATATATATATATATATATATATATATATTATTCTAACTTCATGCCATATTTATTAAATTACTTATTTACCCTTTCTTTACGAATACTGGTATTACACTTTATCTAGGTTTGTACTTGAACTGGTGAATACCGAGGAGAGGAAGTGTAAAAGGTTTCTAGATGGGTTGAATTTTGAAATCCTTTCTAAGCTTTGTTATTTCAAGCATACTAATTATGCTGCATTGGTAGATATGTCACTTCACATAGAGAAAGACATATTTAAATCTAGAGGACGTCGGGAATGGCTGAAAATAAGTAGATCTGAAGGTACAATAAGAGGTAGTCTTGGGATGTAGGGAGGTCTCCAAACTCAGAGGAGTCGTTCTTTATCACAAGGACCTATTATTCAGAGCCGAAAAAGGTTGAGTGGGTCAGTGACTTCTATTTGCTCAGAGTTCAGTAGGAGGGACTCCTAGGTTTGGGAAATAACCTGCAATCAGATATTTTAGTAGAGATGGGAATGTGGCAACCAAAGGAGTGGTAATATTATATCAGATAGGGAGATTAGGGCATGTTATAGGTGTAATCAAGTAGGACACTTATCTCGTGATTGTTCTACTTTGGTTTGTTTTGTTTGGGGACAAGACAGACATAGAAGTATGAATTATGCATTGAGAGTTAAACTAGTTGATGTGATTACTACTAGAGGTGTTGGGAAGGGCCAGTTATGCAAACGTGGTGGATCAGGGAGTGCACGGGATGGAACTCAAGTTCAAGGAACAATAGTTGAGAAAAGACATTCTAGTCAAACGCAACAGCGGGAAAGCAAAGTGTATGCCTTTACCTAACAATATGCCTAAGCCACACTTGATGTCGTTATGGTATAATATCTATCATTGATAAAAATTTCAAAATATTAATTGATCCAAGCGCAACTTATTCCTTTGCATCTATTTCTTTTATGAAGTCTGTAAATGCATCTGTTAGTCCCTTATATAATGATATAATTGTTGAAGTTCCCACTAGAGATAAAGTTGTGATTAGAAAGGTCTATTGGGGATGTATTATTTGTACGGGAGATAGAGAATTTGAAGTAGATTTGTTACCCTTGAATATGGTGGAATTTGATATGATATTAGGAATGAATTAACTGTCTGCATATCATGCTTGGGTAAACTATTTTAGAAAGAATATAATTTTTAGAATACTTAGATAAGAATAATTTAGCTTTCAAGGAGAATGTAAGATATTTTCCAATTGTCTTATTTATGCTTTGACAGCTAGTAAATAACTGAAGAAAGGATGTGAATAGTACATAGCTTATGTAGTGGATTCTAGTAAGGAAGATTGAAAGTTGGAGGGAATATCAGTGGTTTGGGATTACCCAGAAGTATTTCCTAAAGAATTATATAGTTTACCACCTAGTAAGAAAATAAAATTCTCCATTGATCTAATTCCAGGTTCTACACCCATTTCCATATCTCCTTATAGAATGGCACCAGCTGAGTTGAAGGAGCTTACGGTATAACTTCAGGAGCTGTTAGATAAACAATTTATCCATCCTAGTATGTCACCATGAGGAACCCCAGTGTTGTTTGTCAAGAAAAAAGATGGAACTTTGAGGTTGTATATAGATTACTGACAATTGAACAAGATAACAATTAGAAATAAAAACTCTTTACCCATAATTGTAATTTATTTGAGCAATTACAAGGAGTTAGGATGTTTTCCAAGATAGATATAAGATCAGGGTATCATTAATTGAGGATTATGGAAGAAGATGTTCCTAAGATTGCTTTTAGGACACGTTATGGTCACCACGAATTTCTAGTGATGTCATTTGGGTTAACTAATGCTCCAACTGCTTTTATGGATTTGATGAACTAAGTATTTAAACATTTCTTAGATAAATTTATGGTGGTGTTTATTGATGATATCTTGGTGTACTCTAGAAATGAATAAGAACATTTGAAACACTTAAAGATTGTATTAGAAATTCTTAGAAGAGAAAAATTGTATGCTAAGTTTTCTAAGTGAGAATTCTGGTTGAGTGAAGTAACATTCTTGGGGCATGTAATATCAGAAGATATAATAGAATTAGATCCTCAAAAGGTTGAGGTAGTGTTGTATTAGGAGAAACCTACTAATATAATAGAAATTTAAAGTTTCCTAGGGTTATCTCGATATTATAGGAGGTTTATCCAAAACTTTTCAATCATTGCAACACCTTTAACTAGACTGACTAGAAAAGAAGTGAAATTTGATTAGTCTGAGGATTATGAAA
Organism: Bretschneidera sinensis; assembly: GCA_023935145.1. Classification (NCBI taxonomy): domain Eukaryota; kingdom Viridiplantae; phylum Streptophyta; class Magnoliopsida; order Brassicales; family Akaniaceae; genus Bretschneidera; species Bretschneidera sinensis. The sequence goes on along the minus strand of CM043700.1, from coordinate 30,115,655 downwards.
AGATTTTTCAATTATTGAAAGAGAAATTAACTACTACACCAATATTAATACTTCTTTATGGAGATGAAGGATTTGAAGTGTATAGTGATGCATCGCATCAGGGGTTAGGATGTGTATTGATGCAGCATAGGAAGGTAGTAGCTTATGCTTCTAGGTAGTTGAAAAATAACAAGAGAAACTATTACCATCCGGGGAAAGAAAATATAATAATTTATGCTTCAAATAGAAATTCCACAGGAAGATTAGCTACTATACAAACTCATAATATGAATTTGATAGTGGAATTGAGGAATATGAGAACAGAATTGAAGATAGGTTAGAGTGGAGGATTGCTAGCTAATATGATTATGTAGTCATCTATTTTAGATCACCTTTTAGAAACTCAAGGTAAAGATAAGGTGATAAAAAAGATAAAGCATAAGGTATTAAAAGGAAAACAATCAAAGTTCAGAATAAGAGAGAATGGTATGGTGATGTTGGGACATAGGATTTATGTTTCAAATAATGGGGAGTTAAGAAAATAAATATTAAGAAAGGCACATGATGCAGTTTACTCAATGCACCTAAGAAATAATAAGATGTATAAGGGACTAAAACAAAATTGTTGGTGGTCAGGTTTGAAGAGAGATGTAGCAGAGTATATTTTTAAATGTTTAGTCTGTCAACAAGTGAAGTGATTAGGGCATGAAAATGCACTTCAGATATTAATTTTGATTATTCATTGAATTTCTTGACAAGTGTGGTCCTTTTGAGAATTATGTGTTTTAGTGTGTTTTGCAGATTTAAAAAAACAAAGAAGCCTTTAACAAAAAAAATATATAAAATACATTTGAAAGAATTCGCAAAATTCAGATCGGTTCAAAGCCGGGAAACTGGGTTTCCCAAGAGGAGTGCAACAAAACCCATCATTTCTATATTGTTAAAGATAAATTGAGCATTTTGCTAAGTCATGTTGTCACTAGCAAAGGGTGAAAAGGAGTTTCATTAAATTTTCAAAATTACCGTACAGATCAGTCATTTTTGTGGATTAAATTGTATTGATTCAGGAAGAATCAGGCAATGAGCCATATATTCTTAGAAAGATCCTGATGTCTATTTTCTGAAGAATTTTACGACTCATAAATATGATTTTTCTAGAGAAAGTTATGGTAGTTTTAGTAGACAAAGGTCAGGCTGTGCGTGATTCAATGTGGACGAAGTGAAGGAGCTATTAAATTCTGATTTTTTTGGGAATTGCACGGCTTGGACAGCAAATGAAGCACACGGTATAAACAGAAACCCTAGGATGACTTTTCTATCTATAAAGTCGTCTCCATATGGCTATATATAGGATTTTAGACTTAGAGAACAACGGGCTGAACAGGGAGCTGAAAAGATACACATTGAATTTCTAGAGAGCTGTTGTGATTATGTATTATCAACTAGGCTAAGTTTCAACCAAAGCGAAGAGATGAACTCCTAGACATGGCGGGTTTGGCTTGTATTTAATTCAGTATTTGTGTTTTTAACATTGAATAATTATTTTGAGTTGTTCCTTTTATTTAATATTGAAGTTGATATTTTTGTGTGACAGACAATTATATTTTCTTCTCTTATAGATTTTATTTAACTCCGATGATTGTTGTTCTTTTTCTCCATATAAGTTAAGTCATACTTCTCTTATGTGTGGAATTTAGGATGCAATTGATTTCGGTATATTAATTATATATACTGGTCCTTTACTGCATTATTGTCTCTAGATATATCGTCGATTTAAGATATCATATATGATTGACCATTGCATTACTTGTAAAAACATGAAGGGAATTTCTCATAATAATTTACAAAAGAATATTTTTGGTGCTTTCACTATTATTTTTCGATTACGTATTTGAGATGTGAAATAAGTAGTTGAGTTATAATTACTGAATTGATACAAGTTGAAGATGTGAAATTTGGGAGGGATTCTTAGACCGTTGTGTTACTCATTATTGATTTTCTTTCACTTAATTCAATTATATCATTTAATTCTCAACATTTTCTTAGTATTAATTTTTAATTTTGTTTCCATTATTTTTTGCCAAAGACTTTGATTGTAGAATGTTCTCTTTGTGGGATCGACACCCCATTCTATACTGCTGCTACCGCATTGTACTGTTTGGGAATAATTCAAATTTTGGCACCGTTCCAGGGAGAGTGTCAGTCTACAAAGAGGTTTTCGAGTACTATCTTTTCGAACTCTTTATTTTAGTTTCTTTTTAATTCTAGCTTTACTTTATTTTTCAGTTTTCTTTTATTCAAGAAAAAATAATTAATAATTTAAAAAAAAAGAGTGTTTGTGGTATATGCGTTGGGATAAAGACCAACACGGACAATTAGTTAGAATCCTTTAGTTAGAATACCCATTGAATTACATTAGGAGTGAAACAGGTTCAAACACAAGCTCTAACACCATGAGTAATCACGGAGATGACCCTGTTAGGATCCTAAATGACTACCTTCATCCCACACACACACATCTACACCATCATGCATCATGTTTCTGCCAAACACACAACATACAAATTTCAAGCCGAGCATGATAGCATTGATACCCACCTTCTATGGTTTAGAAAGTGAAAACCCTTATGTTCACATTAGAGAATTTGAGGAAGTGGTGGCCACATTTCATGGCAGACCTGAGGCTATTAACTCAGTTAAACTGAGGTTCTTTCCTTTTTCTTTGAAGGACAAAGCAAAGAGTTGGCTATACTCTTTGCGACTTAGGTCTATAGGTTCATGGGAAGAAATGACGCAAACATTTTTCAATGACTACTTCCCACTTCACAAAACCAATGGTCTGAGAAGACAAATTTCAACTTTTACCCAAAAGGATAGTGAGACATTATATCAGGCATCGAAGAGGTATAAGGATTTGTTAAATATGTGTCCACACCATAGGTACGAGAGTTGGCGCATAGTTAGTCATTTTTACGAGGGACTTACGAGTAGAGAGCGTCAATTCATAGAGATGATGTGCAATGGGGACTTTATGCAAAAGGACCCTGATGACACAATTAAGTATCTGAATGACTTGGTTGAGAAGGCCCACACTTGGACAGGGCTCATTACTGTTAAAAGCACAAATAGAGCAAGACTGGCCTAGATCTACCAACTTAGGGATGAGGATAGCATAAAAGCCAAATTTAAGTGAGTAACTCGAGAGTTAGAGGCACTTAAGACCCAAGATGGTAGACTCATGCATACTGTTGCAAGAGTCGAGTCACAAGGTGCTTGTTTCATCTGTGGGGGAGTGGAACACTTAGCTCAGGATTACCTAACTTATGCAGAGATGAGAGGGGTTTTTGATGAAAAATGTAACGCCTTAAGGATTTATAGGAAGCTTCATAATCCTTTCTCCAATACATATAATCCTGGTTGGAGTAACCACCCAAACTTTAGCTGGAGGCTCAACTCAAACTAACCCACACATGCACATGCACAACCACCTGTGTCATACCTTGTAACCTCATATAATGTGCAACCTAATAGAATCATTTTAGTGGAAAAATTAAATGCATTTATGGAGTCACAAGGTAAAATTATTCAAAGATTGGAACAAGGAAATTAAAAGTCAAATAACTAAGCTAACAAGTTCTCTTGCAGTGCAAGAGAGAGGCAAATTCCTATCTTAGCCTCAATCAAATCCAAGGGGGCAACATATGGCACAAACCTCTACTTCATATTCACAAAATATCATAGAGGTTAATGCCATAACTACTCAAAGTGGTAATGTGTTAGATGGACTAAGTCAGATGACAACCACGAGCACCGAGGAGAATGCCCCTAAGAATGAGCCAAATGAAAATTTTTCAGTTCAAGTTCCTTTTCCCCAAGCACTCCGATTAAAAGGAAAAAATTCGAAAATACAAGGTGAGATCCTAGAACATTTGAAACAAGTTAAGATTAACTTTCCTTTGCTTCATGTTATTAAACATGTACTAAACTATACAAAGGTGATCAAGGATCTGTGCACCATAAAAAGAAAGCATCAAGTTAAGAAGACTGTGTTCTTGACTGAGCAAGTGAGTGCGATGATTAGGCAAAAGACACCGCTCAAATATAAAGACCCAAGGTGTCCCACTATCACCTATCAAATTGGGACTCATGAGATCGGTTAAGCGTTGCTGGATTTAGGAGCCAATGTGAAGCTAATGCTTTACACTGTCTACTTGCAACTGGGCCTAGAAGAAATCAAACCCATATCTATTGTATTGCAGTTGGTCGACCGATCGACTAAGCAATCAAGGGGGATAGTCAAAGATGTATTGATACAGATAGATAAGTTTAACTATCCTGTTGATTTTCTCATTCTGGATACCCATTCTGTGGTTGATATGGAGTCCAAAGTTTCAATCATTTTAAGAAGACCTTTCCTGGCCACCTCTAACGCTCTTATTAATTATAGGAACTGTCTAATGAAGTTTTCTTTTGGGAATATGACTCTAGAGGTCAGCATTTTTAACATCGAAAGACAACCATATGATGATGATGATTGTTATCACACTTATATGATACACACTGATCCTAGAGGAGGCTCACTTGAGCAAAAATTCAGAATCTTTAGAGTATCTCCTTGGTATTTCTGATTCTGAGAGTTCACTTTATCTTGATGATGTTTTCGATGTTTCTGATGTTTCAAGGTCAAAAGATAAAGGAGTAAATGACGTCCAAGCTTAGAGGAGTTACCAAGAGATGGAGAGAGACCTAAGCCATTTTCTAAGGAGACCCCAAAGGTCACCTAAGCAACGCTACCTGAGGATTCAAACATGTATTCTTGGGACTAAGTGATACCTTTCCTGTTATTATTTCCTATGTACTTAACGTTTCACAAGAAAAAAAATTGATTGACATGTTAAGTGAGCACAAAGCTGCATCAGGATAGACAATTGCTGACATTAAAGGTATTAGCCTCTTGATATGTTCACATAGGATCCATTTAGAGAAATGAGCTAAAGCCCATAGAGATCGCCATAGAGGACTTAACATCACCATGAAATAAGTCATGAAAAATGAAGTTTTAAAGTTATTAGATGCGGGTATCATTTACCCTATCTCTGATAGTAAATGGGTTAGCCCGACTCAAGTAGTAACTAAAAAGTCTGGGGTAACTGTGGTAACCAACTCAGAGGGGATGTCTGTTCTTACCAAAGTAGTGACAGGGTGGCACATGTGCATAGACTATAGAAAACTTAATTCTGTCACCCGCAAGGATCACTTCTAACTCCCATTTTTAGACCAAATCTTAGAATGTGTAGTTGGCTATCCCTTCTATTGCTTTCTAGATAGGTATTCGGGACATTATCAAATAGAGATTGCATTAGAAGATTAGGATAAGACTATGTTCACATTCCCATTTGGTACTTATGCATTCTGGCGTATGCCTTTTGGACTGTGTAATGCGCCAGCTACATTTTAAAGATGCATGATGACTATATTTAGCGATATGGTCGAAAAATTTATGGAAGTCTTTATGGATGATTTGGCTGTGTTTGGCGATTCTTTTGTTTTGAGTAAATGTGAAGAAAAAGGTCAAGTGCTTAATTGGGAAAAACGTCATTTCATAGTTCCCTATGGACTAGTTTTGGGGCACATAATTTCTGAAAAAGGATTGAAGTGGATAAATCAAAAATAGAACTGATTTCTAAATTGCCTGCACCTAAAACTATTAAGGATGTTAGATCTTTCTTGGGCATGCTGGTTTTTACCTACTGATTGAGTTAGAACATCATGCTTATTGGGCTGTAAAGAGCATTAACTTTGATCTTAATGATACAGGAATTCATAGAAAGCTTCAGTTGGTTGAGATTGAAGAGTTGCAAAAGGATGCCTACGACAACTCTAGAATCTAGAAGGCAAAGATGAAGACAGCTCATGACAAGCAAATTTTGAGGAAGCATTTCGAGCCCAATCAATGAGTCCACCTCCATGACTCTAGGCTTCACCTTCATCCCGACAAGCTAAAGTCGAGATGGACTAGCCCGTTCGTGGTTAAGCAAGTCTTTCCCATTGGTTCAATTGAGATAGAAGATCCAAAAGACGGGAGTGTATTTTGAATGAATGGGCAACGTCTGAAGCATTATGTAGAAAAAGTAGAGGAACTAGAGGAGATCTCTCTGGTTGCCTCTATCTACTTTGATTGATGTTTGGTACTTCTATCTATATTATATTTTACTGCTTTCTAGTTTAGTTTCTTTTGTTTTGCTTTGTTTGCTTTTATATTTTGTTTTATACGATGCAGGTTTACCTACACTACGTTTTTAGAGTTCCTCTCTCCCATCGGTATGACTTTCTTATCTTTTGGTGACTATGAAGACACTGTCACATTCTGGTTAGGGGTGGTAGCATATGTATGCTTGTTATATATTGTTTTATGTGAAACTATCATGCATTTTTGTGAGATTTCGCGATTTTGTGAACTGTTGATGCATGATTACAACTCTGTTTTCATCAAGGTCCAATGACACTATCTTGATTAACATTGATTGTTTTCTGGAAACTCATTTCAATGCACATACTAAGCTTTTTGGATTGTTTAGAGAGTGATGCATATGATCTTTGGTTTTTAACTATGTTTGAAGCACATTTGTTTTTATTGAGTGGAGAGTTTGAGAAAACTAGCATTGTGAACTTTCATTGCCTACTTGAATTAGTTTTATTGCTATTTTAGATGCTTTGTTTGGCTTACCTTACATGTGGAGAAATGATTTGGTTAGTCGTCGAAGCCTTCAAATCCATCATTGACATTTGCGCGGTGTTTTGATCATTGATAATGTTTTGGGAATAATTCTTCTTCCATCAGTTTATTTATTTATATTGTAATTCTCTAAAAGAAAAAGAAAAAAAAAAGAGAAGAAAAAATAATAAGAAGAAAATATCAGTTTTTGTTTACTTCAGTTTTCAGTTTATATTCGAAAGAATGAAGATTCAATAATTTAAGGAAGATAAGTTGTGGCACCACACTCAGAAGAAATGAGCTTCAACACCAAGACTTATTGATTAACCATTGAAATTTCGAGGCATTATATTGGTAAGTCAGATAAAGTGTTCTGAATTGTGTGATTAGCCTATCTTGTTGTTGATTCTTGTTCACTTGCTTGTCCTAAATTGCTTGACCCTTTCACTGAGTGCTTTTATCTGCTTTCCAACTCCATGAGTAAATACCTTGCCTCTTTAAATTGATAAATACTTTAACTATGAGGATAATGGAGTTTAGGATTCTTTCTTGGTTGAATTCAAAGTTTTATGCATCATTAGTTTGTGGTAAAAAGGTTTAGGCTTAGTGCACACACTCACAGTTTCTCAGAAGACATGATTTGAAAATCTCGTTAGCAACTGTGAGCTTTGGTCAACGTTTGTTTGAATGCTAGATAGTTCTACAAAATTCTTAGATAAACAACATTAACGCTATGTTACTTTTCATGCATTGCTATTTCACTTGTATCACTAGGTACTAGCAATGAGCTGGTTGGGGGTTATGATTAGGGCATGAAAATGTACTTCAGATAAAGTTAATTATATTTATTTGTTGAGATTAATTTTGATTATTCATTGAATTTCTTGAAAAGTGTGATCCTTTGGAGAATTCTGTGTTTTATTGTGTTTTGCAAATTTAAAAAAAAAAGAAACCTTAAACAAAAAAAATATATAAATTATGTTCGAAAGAATCCACAACATCCAGATCAGTTCAGAGCAGGGAAACCGGGTAAACCCCATCATTTCTAGACTGTTAAAGATAAATTGAGCATTTTACTAAGTCATTTTATCACTAGCAAAGGGTGAAAATGAGTTTCACTAAATTGCCAGAATTGCCTGTACAGATCAGTCATTTTTGCAGATTAAACTGTATTGATTCAGGAAGAATAAGGAGATGAGTCATATATGGTTGGAAAGATCCAAATATCTATTTTCTAGAAAATGTCTACTTTCTAGAGAATTTTACGACTTATAAATATGATTTTTCTAGAGAAAGTTATGGCAGGTTTAGTAGACAAAGGTCAGGTTGTGCGTGACTTCAGTGTGGCAGAAATGAAGGAGCTATTAAATTTTGATTTTTTTGGGGTTTGCACGGCCTGGACAGCAGCACAACTGGACCAGTTCTGGACAACAGAAACTGGGCCTGGACAGCAGCAAATGTATGGCCTGGACAGTAGTAGAACCAGGATTGGACAACAGCAGAAGCGGGCCTGGACAGCAGTCGAAGCACATGCCCTGAACAGAAACCCTAGGGCAAATTTTTTGTCTACAAAGCCGTCTCCATACAGCTATATATAGGATTTTAGACTCAAATAACAGGAAGCCGAACAGGGGGCTGAAGAGATACACACTGAATTTCTAGAGAGCTGTTGTGATTATGTATTATCGGCTAGGCTAAGTTTCAATTAACTCCTAGACATGGCAGCTTTGGCTTATATTTAATTCAGTATTTATGTTTTTAACATTGAATAATTATTTAAGCTGTTCCCTTTATTTAATATTGAAGTTGATGTTTTTGTGTGACGGACAATTATATTTTCTTCTCCCATAGATTTTATTTAATTCCGGTGATTATTGTTTTTTTTCTCCATATAAGTTCAGTCATGCTTCTCTTATGTGTGGAATTTAGGATGCCATTGATTTCGGTATATTAATTATATATGTTGGTCTTTTACTGCATTATTGTCTCCAGATATATCGTCGATTTAGGATATCATATATGATTGACCATTGCATTACTTGTAAAAACAAGAAGAGGATTTCTCATAATAATTTACAAAAGAATATTTTTGGTGCTTTCACTATTATTTTCCGATTATGTATTTGGGATGTGAAATACGTAGTTGAATTATAATTACTGAATTGATACAAGTTGAAGCTGTGAAATTTAGGAGGAGTTCTTGGACCCTTGTGTTACTCATTATTGATTGTATTTTACTTAATTCAATTATATCATTTAATTCTCAACGTTTTCTTAATATTAATTTTGTTTCCATTACTTTTTTCCTGAGACTTTGATTGTAGAACGTTATCTTCGTGGGATCGACACCCCATGCTATACTACTACTACCACATAGTACTGTGTTGGCATAATTCATGAAGTCAAAAAATAAGCATCCAACAGGTTTACTGCAACATCTTCTTCTGCCTGAATGGCTATAGAAAAATGTAAGTATGGATTTTGTTACAAGATTTCACCATACTTAGAGAGGTCATGATGCTGTCTGGGTAATAGTTGATCAATTGTCCAAATTTTATCATTTTCCTTCTATTAGAACTACTTGGAATCCTAAGAAGTTAGCTAAATTGTATGTAGCAGAGATTGTGAAACTAAATGGAGTACCATTAAGTATTATCTCAAATCGAGGTGCTAGATTTACTTCTCGATTTTGAATTGGCTTTCAGTAAGCCGTAGGTACTCACTTACAGTTGAGTACTACTTTTCATCCCCAAACAAATGGGAAAACTGAGAGAATTTGAATACTAGAAGATATGTTGATGGCGATTGTAATAAGCTTCTCAGGGAGTTGGGATGCTTACTTACCTCTTGTAGAATTTGCTTATAATAATCAATTTCAAACTAGTATTGGGATGTCATCATTTAAAGCTTTGTATGGTAGGAGATGTAAAACTCTAGTGTGTTGGAAGAAGTGGGAGAAAGAAATATTTTTAGTTTAGAATTAATAGGCTTAACAATTGAGAGGATCAAATTGATCAAAAAACATCTTAAAGTAGCACAAAATAGACAAAAAAGTTATGCCGATAAGAGATGGAGGCATCTTGACTTTCAAGTTGGTGATTGGGTTCATTTTAATGTATTAGACAATGAACCATTTGTTATCCAAGCACAAAGCAAGGATGACAGGTAAGGAGCCTCCATTTAACCTTGAAGGGGGTCAAATCCCTTGTCACTGGTCTAAGTTAGAAATTCCAAAGCTCAGGAGATTTGGGTGCAAAAGAGTGAGGATTTAAAGCTCTCTCTCTTACCTAAACCGAAGTATATCCCTTTGTGTTTCAAGGGAATTAATTGAAATTTTATTCAAATATTATTATCATACATTACTAATAAACCAAGCACACATTTTACAATTTTTATTCAAACAAAGCAACACCAAATATTAACTTTAAAGTGATGTGGTAAAAGTAAGTATATAAAGGAAATAAATTACTTTGACTATGAAAAAAAAATATTAAACTACTTGCAAAGTATGGATCAGAAGTAAATTAAAGTGCATGCATTTAAACTAGGTAGATTAATTATGTAAGTTAAACTAGAAAGATCGAGACTAAATTATTTTAAACTAGAAGACTAAATTGAATGAATTAAACTAAGCTACTTTAAACTAGACGAGTTAAAACAATGGATTAAGCTAAATAGATTTAAACTAAACTACCTTAAAGATGAGATTCAAAATAATTAATAACTAGTAACATTTTTAATGGGCCAAAGGTGGCCCAAAATTAACAAGGACCAAGGGGGTCAAAAATTCTTCTTAAAGAATTAAAGTTCACATATAATTAATGATAACTTAAAATAAAACATCTAACTTAGAGAAAATAAAAATTCTTAAGGTACTAAACTAAAGGAAATAACTTTAAAACTACCGTTAACTTAACATTGCATTTAACGAAGAGACATACATATGACTAGTAGCTAACTAAAGAAAGACATATAACTAGTGAAAGATAAAATGCTAAGAAACTAGTAAGTATCTTAAGATGAAACTTTCTAAGTGAGATAAATTAATCTACTCTATTTTTCAAGGTGGTTTAAACACATCAATCATGCTAGCAATTTATTTTGCAAAAAGTAGAAGCTTAACCAACCTTCTTTGGCTAAGAAAAATTTCAATGTGCGGGGATTATCCTCAGATATACTTGTGCTCTTGTGGACTTAGTGAAGTTGGAAGAATGATTCCAATGATGATTAGAAGACCAAAAAAACAAAAGGTGGTCAAAAATGATGAAGAACTCTCACTAGTTCTTATTTTGTGTTTCACTCTTTGCTCTTTTCTCACATTTCTTGAACACTCTCTTCTCTTTTGTTATATTTTTCTCTTTTGTCTTCCTACTCTTCTCTCTTATCTTCTTACTCTTCTATCTTTTCTCACTTTTTTCTTTCTATCTAAACTTTCTCTTTTTTTTTCTTTTTTTTTGCATTACTTTGCCTTAGTGTTGTGTTGTCCTCTTTTGTTAGCAAAATGGGGGGTATTTATAGGAGGAGTAAGGGGTGACCAAGAAATTAAAAAAACAAAATAATGTGTGAAAAATATGTGCATGGCTGATCATATAGGGAAGAGGAAAAGTAGTTTCAACTTTTGAGATGAAAAAAGGTGTTTCACTTTTGGGGTGTAAAGGTGGGGCTAGAGAAGTGAGGTGTGGTAAACCAAGTGAAAAGTGAGATGCGAAAGACTTTTAGGTGGCTGAACATGGGGAAGATGGAGGTTTCTTTGAGGTGAAAAAAAAGTGTAGAAGAAGGTTTGCAAAAAGGTGAACAAGAAATGACATTTTGGAGTGTTTTCAATAAAGCAAAACCAAAAGCAAAAGAAGTGAGGAGAAACTATCCAAGCTTTGGACGACCAATGGGGGTGAAAAATACACAATTTTCTTTGTTTTTTGATATATAATAAAGTGTAAAAGCTTAGGGAAAAAAATTGCAATTACAAAGCAAAAGAAAGGAGAAAAGGTTTCACATTCTGAAAAAGCCTGTTGTTTTTCAGGTGCTGTTTTTAGGGTATAAAATGTGATTTTTTGGGTAGAAAAAGGTTTTATTTGACATTTAGAAAAGGGTGGAAGATTAATAATGTAATTTCAAATTAACTAATCAAAAGGAAGAGAAGAGAAACTCTCTCTTTTTGGTACACATGGTTGTCCAAAGAGGAAGAAAATATCAGCTACTTTATAAGTGCATTGTTATTGTTTTTTTGGTGAAAAAAATCTTTATTTATGTGGAAAAAGGAAGTGTTTGGTATAAAATAAGGTGAGGGAACCTAATAAGGAGATGTGAGTTCAAAAAGAAAAAAAGAGGAGTGAAAATTCCTTATTATGGCCGGCCATATAGGGAAAGGAGAGAGATATCTTTTTTGTTGTAAAAAAATAATTTTTACTTTGAGAAAAATGAACCAATCAAGGAGTGCCAAGTGGAGGGTAAAATTAAAAGTTCACCCTTAAAAATTAGATGTCTTCTTGGGCTTGAAATTTGAGCCAAAAGTGTTTGGGCTTAGGAAAGATCAATGGGCTTTCGTGAGTTTTGGACTGAGTCAAAATTTAAATGAAAACTTTGGTCTTAGATTAGTTGAATCAAATAAGGTCCAATTGATTTAAATCCAAAGTGAATTAAATGGATTGAATAAAAAGGTCTTAAAATTGCTCCTACTCACTAATTAAATCCAAACTTCCTCACTTACCAAGTCTGAGCACACTAGGATCAAAGATTCGTCATAGGAACCCGCGCGTGGTTTGTTCAAAAATTTTGGAACGAAATTGGGTGTCTACACTTACACAATAAAGTCATTCCATTAGTTCAAGTGTTGTTGTGGAATCGAGATGTTGAGGAAATTACTTGGGAACGTAAAGTGAATATGAGAAAAAAAATATCCTCAACTTTTTCCTGATGTAGGTAAGAAAATTTCAATGACGAAATTTTTGTATGGTGGATAGAAATGTAAGATCCATACCTATAAAGTAAGAGTAATTTGATAATTTTCAGTCGATATTATAACTATCATGCATACACATACAAATTTATTTAAGACTTAAGTTTGAATCAATATTTAGACGAGAATTTGAAAATATACTAAAGAAAATGAGTTAGAATGCATAAAAGTATTTAAAAATGGATTTTTAAGGCATCAAAAAGGTGCTAGTCGACTGGGTAATCGACTAGTACCTTACCAAACGACTATGCAGCAGACTGTTACACTACCAATTGATTGGATAGTCGCTTGGAGCGCACTAGTTGACTGGGTAGTCGACTAGTAGGTGTTTTCGGCTATATAAATAGTTTTTTACAATCATAACCTCATTTGCTTTCGTTTAAATTCTCTATCCTCTCTCTAAATCTCTTTCCCTCTCTATAATCTCTTAAAACTATTGAAGAAACTATACAAAGCCTTTGAAGATTTCATAAGCAATTGTTAGATTCAATCATTTAAGAATTGATTTTAGAAAATTTCTAAGAAGAGCTTATCGAAGGTAATCTTTACTTTTCTTATTCTTTCATAAAAAAAAATTATGATTTCAAGAGTATAAATCTTCATATTCTTCTTAAATGAATTTAAATTTTGATTCAAGACAAAAGGAAAAGAATTTAACTGAGACTTTGAATTTGAAACTAAGATAGAACATGCATACATATATTTATGAATTTAACCTAGAATAGAGTTTGAACTGAGTTATGAGATAGTAATATAGGGTAAGTGTATTCTTGTTAAGTGGAAGTGAAACATCTGTTTGTGACACTGAGAGAAGTCTAAAAGACAAGGAAGTAATCCACAAATGGCGTTTAATGCTTAGTGGTGAGTTCACTTTACTATTAGTAAGCGAGAAGAAATAGAACTATGAATACAACTTGAAATGGATTAAAAATGATATAAGTCAATGAATACATTAAAAATATGTTAAGTTTGATGAAATATAGGGCATAAGTTTGAATTTAATGATTAAAGAGAAATATAAATCTTAATGATGAAATGACTGGATGTACGAAATATATGATGAACTGATGTGAATTCTATCTTTGAAAAGATGAGTAAATCCTATAGATTTTATTATTATGACAAATTAGAGATTTTATGAAAAGAAAATTATTTGAATTACATATTTTTATGCTATGCTTGCTTGTATGTGATTGTGCATATACAGTGTCGAGCCATAAGTGTGGAGTATAGTCCATGGAAGACCAAAACAATAGTTGGTCTAGACGTAAATGTGTCGATATGTGGGGAGATGTCCCTGATAGCTGTATCAGAGACTGGTACGGATACCATAACATGGATGAAATTACCCATACTTGAGATAGTATAGATGAGATGTGATGTGGAAAGAAATTTTAAAATCTATGCATATGCATTATTGACATGTGTATATTATTTTATTAAGATATTTTTACATCAAAATGATTTTGAAACCATGTGATGAGATTATTGTGAAATCATGTGATTAGAAAATGACGTTGAATTGGATATCCGGAGTGACATCTACATGTTCAATGAAATGCATGAACTATAATATGATATGAAAAATGATGATTGGATGAAAGTATATTGATTGATATATGAATTTTAATTATAATTATGACTTGAAGTATACAAATCGAATAATTTGGGTAAATTGAGCTTCAGTGAGCTTATAAAGCCCACTTCCCTTATTTAATCAAATTTCAGGTTACAAATAGGAAGGTTGATAGAATTCTTTGACTTGAGGCCATTTTTGAGTCTCTAGATGGGTCTCTATGGTCAACATCCTCAGAAAAGAAAAATATTTGTAAAAACTGTAAACGAGTCATGTACATGAACATATATGGATGTATTTATTTTTATGAAAAAGGTACCAAACTTTTGTATCTTCTTTATAAAAGAGTTAGGTGCATAAGTTGTAATTAATTTCATGAAGTTATGAAATTTTTTTTGTATATAAGTTGTGTTTCATGCTTAAAAGTGACGATACCATCTTGGGTGGGCTCATCTATGATGGGTCGTTACAAGAATCACATTTGGAATGAATCTTACTTGATTAAACTTTAATCAAACCTCTTATACCTTATCAATGGGTTTCGGCTTTACATCCAAAGGCCTATTGAATATGTCATGGTCCATGTTGTGCCGATTATCTACCCAAAATAATATGCAAATAATCGTTCTAGTTTTACTTGCAAGTGCACAAGGTCTGTGGTAGCATAGTGTGCAAGTGCGAGATCATTTCCACAGGGATTGGTGAATTTCTTTCTAGGACTAATTTCTTCAAGTTCGAAAAGAGAAATAATAGTTGATTATGAGTGAATAACAATAATGAGAATATAGGACTACGATATCCACCCTAATTATACTTTCCCACTAAGTAAAGTTTCAATGCTCTAGCCATATCATGAATATCTAATGGTTGCCAACCTAAGGGCTTGGTCCTTACCTTAGGCTATTGATCTCCCTATGCAACGAGTTAGGTATGGTGTATACTCTAACTCTTTTCTCTCTTAAGGGATTCAGCATGGGTATATACTGAGTTGTTCCTTAAGAGAGCATGAGGGCTGTGGAGATCGGCAACCACACAGGACCTAGGGCTTGGTCTGCTCCCGGTTTCCCAAGTTGATTAACCCGGCAATCCAGTATGGATATCCCTTGTTACTAATGTCGAACCCAGGACTCGGTCATCCAAATTGATCCGACTAACCTATCCATACCACATGCATATGTTGATCAGGCACACACATACGAGGAATTTAAATACAAACAGGTATTAATCAAGTTAAACATTCAGACAGGGCTATGGCAAAGATAGTCAATGAATAGTGTTGGACGAAAATATACCTAAATTAATAAGCAGATAATCGTTCTATTTTTACTTGCAAGTGCACAAGGTCTGTGGTAGCATAGTGTGCAAGTGCGAGATCATTTCCACAGGGATTGGAGAATTTCTTTCTAGGACTAATTTCTTCAAGTTTGAAAAGAGAAATAATAGTTGATTATGAGTGAATAAAAAGAATGAGAATATAGGACTACGATATCCATCCTAACTATACTTTCCCACTAAGTAAAGTTTCAATGCTCTAGCCTTATCATGAATATCTAATGGTTGCCAACCTAAGGGCTTGGTCCACACCTTAAGCTATTGATCTCCCAATGCAACGAGTTAGGCATGGTGTATACTCTAACTCTTTTCTCTATTAAGGGATTCAGCATAGGTGTATACTGAGTTGTTCCTTAAGAGAGCATGAGGGCAGTGGAGATCGGCAACCACACAGGACCTAGAGCTTGGTCTGCTCCCGGTTTCCCATGTTGATTAACCAGGGAATCCGATGTGGATATCCCTTGTTACTAATGTCGAACCCAGGACTCGGTCATCCAAATTGATCCGACTAACCTATCCATACCACATGCATATGTTGATCAGGCACACACATACGAGGAATTTAAATACAAACAGGTATTAATCAAGTTAAACATTCAGATAGGGCTATAGCAAAGATAGTCAATGAATAGATATGTGGAAAAGCATAACTAGGGCTTCAATCGAGCCCTATAGGTGTTTAGTTGCACATGCTAAATGAAGTAAACATATTCATAAAATAAAGGGGAAAGAGTAAACCCGAGAGAAGAGGCGTCAATTCTCTCCCAAAGCTTACAACTCCAAACTAAACAAAAGGTAAAAGAAAGGATGTCTTCTTTGCGTGTTTTACAAGTGTATTTATAGGGGTTGAATAGTCCTAGAAGGCTCATGAATTCTTAAACTTTCCTAAAACACAAAACTCTTTTATTTCCAAAACTGGTTTTGCCACTTTACTGTTCACGCCCGTATAGGTGCGCTCGATCTAACACGCGGTGTACTCGATCACAACTATGTGCTCGATCGCACACGCGGTGCGCTCGATCTGGCCTGTGTCCATGATTGCTGCTGCGCTCGATCGCCCGTGTGCGCATGTACTGTTGCGCTCGATCGCATGCCTGGTGCGCTCGATCGCACTCCAGGCAGCAACTGCTCCAAGATTTCCAGTTTTCTTCCTTTTAAGCTTCAAAATGCTTCTTTCTTCTCCAAAACCCTATAAAAGTGTGTAAAACACAGAAATGAAGTAAAATGAACTAAATTAACATAAAATAGGACTTAACAAATGTAAATGATCACACCCCCAAACTTACATATTGCTAGTCCCTTAGTAATACAAAACTGAAAACTAAATGAAAAACAAAATCAAAGATAAATTCATTTCCATGATACTCAGAAATTTGGGTTGTTCATAAAACCATGATAACCGTTCATGAGTAAGCTTATAATAAAAACACATTTTTGGATTGCCAAAAGGACTTTCAAAAGCTTTATGTTACTTACCTAAGACAGGCTTAAGGCATCGCAAGTTTGATTTGTGTGTGATGAATTAGCACATATAAGATGGGGTTTTCACATAATTTTAGTGGATGGTGTTTTGGTGCCCAAATTTTGATCAAATTTCTTATCAAAGAGAACAAAATGGCGTAATACTTGTTTTTTTTTTCTTTTCCTTTTATTATGCAATCTTTGCCATGTAGAGTTCCATCTAGCTTTCTATTTGACCCTTGTAACGAATGTTTGGCCAATGACTCCCAAACCAGATGGTTTTAGGGCAATAGGTGTAAAGATACCCCTAAGAACTTACTAGCTCGAGTCAAAAAGGCTATGGAACTTAACAGGTTTTTAATGCTTCTTAATGAAACTCCCACCTTTTGACGTGAACACTCAATGCTTACTGAGGCAAGAGGCTCAGTTACTCAGTGGAAAGTTGATTTTTGGAAGCTTTTGGATTTTCTTTTCGCATGATGGACATATTATCTTTTTTTCTCTTTATTTTCTTATGCCAAAGGGTTCTTTTCAACAAGTTATCCAACTACAGTTTAGGTAATGGAAACATATACAAAAGAATTATATGTCATACCTCACACAAATGCGTGCTAAATGTGCTCGTGCAATTTTAAAGCAAACTTGTGACTTCTTAGGTGCCTTAAGGTAGTTACCTCAACTTTGTAAAATTCCTAAAACAAGACTATATGTTCTAGTTTGTAAGCTTACTAATGAAGTGTTATCAAATTTTTAAATCAAACAAATTTTTGTTTACCAAAAGAACATGCTTTTATCTTCCTAAAAATAAAAACTGAGACTTAGTGTGTGCATGTATGTCAAGTGTGTGTGTGATAGTATCTAGTATCTCCCACTACCATCAAACTTAAAATACACATTGTCCCCAATGCGTGTGTGGCCTGGAAAGATCTGACCTGGGAGATGGAGAACTCGGTTGTTCACTTGCTTGTCTACGCCCTCAAACTTGAATTGGATGCACGCACTGAGTACCTGACAAAGAAAAAATAAACATTGTGCTGGAAAACAAAATATAAATAATAGACGTGTAAATATAACTATAACTAAAAGAAAAGTACTAAAATGAAAAGGATATGTCTGGGGTACCTCCCATGAGCGCTAAGTTTAACGTCTTCAGCCAGACGGAGTATCATCTCTCTGCTGATCATCATGTGGTGTAGACTGTTTACTTAGGGAATAAAGTTTAGCTTCTGGAGTAAATGCGCTTGATCGCAAGGTGTAGGTGCGCTCGATTGCAATGCATCAAGTAGTGACGTTATGTGCAACAGAAACTGGGAATTCAAGTGGGTTAGGTGTCTGTGGATCAGCTATATATTGGATAGTTTGAAGTGTCAAGTCCTCGTCCCGAGGAGGTATGGTGAGATAGAGGTATGGTTTGACTCGGTGTCCATTGACTGTAAATGTCTGGTTGCTATTTGAGTCATGAATCTCCAAGGCTCCATGAGGAAAGACCTTGGTGACCACATACGGACCAGCCCAACAGGATTTTAGTTTGCCTGGGAATAGCCTTAATATTGAATTGTAGAGTACCACCCTTTGTCCTATGTGAAACTATTTACGCACTAGTTGCTTGTCATGATAAGCTTTTGTCCATTCTTTGTAGAGCTTGGCATTTTCATAGGCGTCATATCTTAGTTCCTCTAGCTCATTTAAATGCAGCTTCCTCTTCTCTCCCGCTTGTTTCATATCAAAATTGAATTGCTTTATGGCTCAATATGCTCGATGCTCTAATTCTACCGGAAGATGGCATGCTTTCCCAAAGACTAGGCAGTATAGAGACATGCTAATTGGAGTTTTATAAGAAGTCCGATATGCCCATAGAGCAACATTTAGGCGCAAAGACCAATCCTTCCGATTAGGCTGCACAGTCCTCTCTAGGATTCCTTTGATCTCTTGGTTACTTATCTCCACTTAGCCACTGGTTTGAGGATGATAAGGGGTGCCAACTTTATGAGTGATCTCATATTTACTGAGTATTGCAACAAAAAAATGATGATGAAAGTGGCTGCCCCCATCACTAATGATTGCTCTTGGAGTCCCAAACCTGGTAAATATGTTAGCCTGCAGAAACTTGACAACTACTTTGTGATCATTAGTCTTTGAGGAGATAACCTCGACCCATTTGGACACATAATCCACACCCACTAGAATATATAAATACCCAAAGGAGTTAGGAAATGGACCCATGAAATCAATGCCCCATACATCGAAAAGTTCTACTATATGGATATTTTGGAGGGGCACTTGATTTCGGGAAGAGATGTTACCTATCTGTTGGCATCTATCACATGAGCTGCAAAAGGAGAAAGCATCTTTAAACAAGTTAGGCCAATAAAAACCAGATTTTAATACTTTAAGAGCTGTTCACTTTGGACCAAAATATCCTCCACAAGCCAAATGATGGCAGTGTTATAATAGGCTCAAGTGCTCCTCTTCTGAGACACATCGTCTGATGATTTGATCAGGGCATAATTTGAAAAGGTAAAGATCATCCCAATGGTAGTATCTAGACATAGATATTAGCCGCTTCTTTTCTTGCGTGGTCATATCTGGGGGAAAACCTTAGTAGTTAGATAATTGACAATATCAGCATACCATGGAGGTTTTACCTCTAGTGTGAATAGTTGCTCATCAGGGAAGTTCTCATTTAAAGGTAGCTCATTGTCATCATTCTCATAGGGTAACCTTGATAAATGATCTGCAACCACATTCTCACTGCCTTTCTTGTCTTTGATCTCTAAATCAAATTCTTATAATAAGAGCACTCATCTGATTAGCCTAAGCTTTGCATCTTTCTTAGAAAACAGATATCTCAAAGCAACATGGTCAGTGAATACAATAACTTTAGAACCAATAAGATATGATCTAAACTTCTCTAAAGCAAAAATAACAGCTAACAATTCTTTTTCAGTAGCAGAATAGTTAAGCTGAGCATCATTTAAAGTTCTAGAAGCATAGCAAATAGCATGAGGTACCTTATTGACTCTTTGACCTAAGATAGCTCCCAAGGCGAAGTCACTGGCATCGTACATCAATTCAAATTGAAGATTCCAATCTGGTGCCATCATTATTGGAGCAGAGGTGAGCATATTCTTCAATGTGTTGAAAGCTGTCATATAGTTATCATTCCATTCCAATCTGGCATCTTTAGCTAACAATGCACAAAGGGGTCTCGAGATCTTGGAGAAATCCTTGATGAATCTTCTATAGACACCCGCATGTCCAAAGAAACTCCTAATACCCTTAACTGTGAGAGGAGGAGGCAGCTTTGAAATGATGTCTATTTTAGCCTTGTCTACCTCAATACCTCTGTTGGAGATGGAATGACCCAACACAATGCCTTGTTGGACAATAAAGTGACATTTCTCCCAATTCGACACTAAATTGCTCTCTTAACATCTTTTTAGGACATTTTCCAAATGATTTAGGCATTCATCAAAATTAGAACCAAAGACACTGAAATCATCCATGAATACCTAAATATATTTCTCTACTGATAGATGCTTAAATATTCATATTTAAGCCCCCTTATTTACATTTGTTAGGTCCTTAAATACCTCAATGTGTTTTACATGTTTTTATAGGGTTTTGGAGAAAAAGAAGCAGTTTTGGCACTTAAAGGAAGAAATCTGGAATCCCTGGAGCATTCTTTGGACAAATTACGATCGATCGCGCCATGTAATGCGATCGAGCGCACATTGCGATCATGCGCACACATGAGCGATCGAGCACACACTGCGATCGAGCGCAAGACATATGCGATCGAGCGCACATGTACGGGCGTGAACAGTAAACTGCATAACCCTATTTTGGAAATATTGTTTTAGGAAGGTTTAGGAACTCATGGGTCTCTTAGGACTTCTCAAAGACCTATAAATACACTTGTAACTCACACACATAACACACCTCAGATAGAAAACACTTTTCTCTTTTCTTTTACTTGGAGTTTAGAGCTTGGGAGAGAATTGACGCCTCTTCTCTCGGGTTTATTCTTCTCTTTTAATGTTTAGTTTATTTATAATGTTTACTTCAGATAGTATGTGTAACTAACTTTCTTATAGGGCTCGATTGAAGCCCTAGTTATGCATTCCCATATTTATGTTCATTGATAAAATCTTTGCCAATAGCTTTTATTATGTTACTTAACTTGATTAATGTCTGTGCTTATTTAAATTCCTCATATGTATGTGTAAGGCCAACGTATGCATGTGGTATGGATAGGTTAGTTAGATCAATTTGGATGACTGAGTCCTGGGTCTAACATTAGTAACAAGGGATATCTTATCCGGATACCCGGCTTAATCAACATGGGAAACCAGGAGTAGATACCATGCCCTAGGTCTCATGTGGTTGTCGATTTCCATAGTACTTATGTTTTCTTAACGAATAACTCAAGCAGATACCATGCTGAATCCCTTAAGAAAGAAAAGAGTTAGAATAGATACCATGCCTAACTCGTTGCTTAGGGAAATCAATAGCTTAAGGTGTAAATACCATGCCCTTAGGTTGGCAACCAGTAGGTATACATAATAAGGCTAGTGCACTGATACCTTATACAAATTGGGAAAGTAATACTAGTAGTGGATATCAAAGCCCTATGTCTTTATTATTATCAAATCACCTTCCAACAGTTATTTATCTCTTTTTACTTTAGAGAAACTGCTTCTAAAAGCAACTTTACCAATCCCTGTGGAGATGATCTTTTTTTTGCACACTAGACTACACTGATGACCTTGTGCACTTGCAAGTATAACTAGTACGATTATTCACCTATTTATTTAGGTAGATACTCACTCAACAAGTTTTTGGCGTCGTTGTCGGGGATTGCGCTAAAGTTCTTTTTAAAATTACTTTCATTATTATTACGCTAGTATTGTTTACTATCTTTATTTTTCATAAAACCTAATTAAATTGTTTTTTCTTTCAGGCACATCAAACCCTAACTCACACTTTCTGTGGTACTTGCGATCGATCACAACCTCTTGTGCGATCGAGCGCATTTAGGGCAGAAAGTATCCAAGCAGCAGAGTTGAACTGCTACACTGAAGCTGTTTCTTCTGATTTATGCACGGACTGCGATCCCGACATCCAACATTCTTTCCCCTTGATCCCGAGCTTGAGTGGACTATCCAACAAAAGCTAAGGAACAACTTCAAGGAGAATTAAGAAGAAGTAGAACGAAACACAAATAGCGGAACGGCTCGAGAACCAGCAACCACCTGCACAAGTACCGATGAAGCACTCCTTCATCCCTCGAAACATTGATCAACCATCATGCATTACATATCAACCTGAGGCGGCAGAAAATTATTACATATCTCCGCAAATCTTGAATGCTTTGACTTATTTTAGAGGCACTCCTAACGAAGATCCACACTTGCACCTCCGAGAATTTTTTGATCTTTGCAAGTTCCAGCACATACAAGGACTAGACCAAGAAGGAATAAGGTTAATTCTGTTCCCTTTTTCCTTGAAAGATAATGCTAAACTTTGGTATAATTCTTTGCCTGCAGTTTCCATCCACACTTGGGAGGAGTTGGCAAGCAAGTTCCTGAAGAAGTTCTTCCCAGCCCAAAAGACAAGACAAATGAGGAAGGAGATCCAGTCCTTCCAACAAAAGGATGGGGACCTCTTCTTCGAAGCATGGGGACACTTCAACGACTTACTACTCAAATGCCCACACCATAACCTGCCTCAAGATGAACTGGTACAAGCCTTTTATGAAGGTTTAAATGATACTAATAAATGTATTATTGATTTAGGTTGTGGAGGAGTCCTGATGGAGAAAAGCAGTGAAGAAACAATAGAGCTCTTCGAAACCCTCAGCGAGCACACCCAACAATTCTCCTCTCGAGGTAGACATGTGACCATGGGTAAAGGTATGTATGAGGTAAATATAAATGGAGGATCTTCCCCTCAAATGGCAGCAATGGAGAGGAAACTAGATATGATTGTAAAAGCCATGACTACTCAAAATGCCTCATCCAGCCTACCATCCACCCTACTCCAGGTATGTGCAATTTGTTCTCAATACAACCATAATACTGATACGTGTCCTTTGTACTCATCTGCAGATCCAGAACAAGCCAACTACATGGGGCCTAACAACTATCCATCGAAGAACAACCCATATACCAACACATATAACCCTGGATAGCGAAACCACCCAAATTTCTAGTGGAGCAACAACCAGAACAATCAAGGAAAGCAACGAAACCCCCATCCCACTGCTCATGCTACTCCCGAACCAAAGAAGAACGACCTCGAAAGTCTAGTAAGACAACTGGTGACATCACAAGAACAGTTCATGACTCAACAAAAATAAACTAATGTGGCACATGAGCAAGCAATTCAAAGACTAGAGGTACAAATAGGATAA
The DNA here is from genome assembly GCA_023935145.1 of Bretschneidera sinensis. Classification (NCBI taxonomy): domain Eukaryota; kingdom Viridiplantae; phylum Streptophyta; class Magnoliopsida; order Brassicales; family Akaniaceae; genus Bretschneidera; species Bretschneidera sinensis. Next base: position 30,092,221 of record CM043700.1, on the reverse strand, counting down.
CTAGCTAAAGAGCTCAGTGACAGAAAGCAAGGGGAGCTCCCAGCTCAAACATTACCCAACCCTGGGGGCATCAACAACTAAAGGCTGTCACAACATTGAGAAATGGAAAAGTGATCCGATTCGAGGAATCTCCAGCAGCATCCAAAGAGACACCATCAGTATTAAGAGTAAGTGAGACAAAGAAGGTGAATACACCACCCTTCCCGCAAAGGTTAGTAAAACAAACGAAAGATAATAAACTACTTGATATTTTTGAGACCTTGCGGAAAGTTGAAATTAATATTCCATTATTAGATGCAATTCACCAAATACCTGCCTATGCTAAATTCCTAAAAGATTGTTGCACTCATAAAAGAAAATTTCAAGAGCATGAGACTGTAGCATTAACTGAGGAGGTAAGTGTTGTACTGCTAAGAAAACTCCTACCAAAACTGAAAGATTTGGGTAGTTTTACTATTCCCTGTAGAATAGGTGATCAGCTATTTGACAAGGCATTGCTAGACTTAGGAGCGGGGGTAAACTTGCTACCTTACATGGTATTCGAAATCTTAGGTTTGGGGGAGCTACAACCGACTTCTATTACCTTACAGTTGGCATAAAAAGACTTAGGGGTGTTCTTGAGGACGTCTTAGTGAAAGTTGGTGAGTTCATTTTACCTGCTGATTTCATTGTATTAGACATGAAGGATTGCTCTATGCTATTACCTTTGCCTATCATATTAGGGAGACTATTTATGAGAACTGCTGATACTAAGATCTGTGTAAAAAATGGTATAGTAAGTATGAAAATCAATGGTGAGAAAATAGAGTTTAAAATATTTGATGCAATGAAACTTCCTCAAGATGACTTGGAATCCTTTAATGTTTGTATGATACAAAACTTTGTTGAGCAAGCTTTTCAGGTCCAACACATTGATCCATTGGAGACTACTCTCACTCATAGCTTCACGGAGATGGATATTGAGCAAGAATATGAAGATGTTACTAATGACATCATCATAGTTGTGCACCTTCTTGCGACCTCTCCAAAATATTCCAGTATGTATCCTCTTCCATTTGAATCTCTCATACCCACTAATACTACTCTTCTTCCATCCATTGTGCAGGGACCAACATTGGAACTAAAGCAGCTACCTGAGCATTTAACATATGCCTACTTAGGAGAAAATGCGACTTTACCTGTGATTGTAGCTGCTAACTTGAGTAGTGGGGAAGAAGGGAAGCTGTTAAGAGTTCTTAGGGAGCATAAAACTGCCATTGGGTGGACCATTGCTGACATTAAGGGGATAAGTCCAGCAAAGTGCATGCATAACATTTACCTTGAAGAAGAAGCAAGGCCCACTCGAGATGCTCAAAGACGACTTAACCCACACATGAAGGAGGTAGTAAAAGCCAAGATATTGAAGCTACTAGATGTTGGCATCATTTACCCTATATCGGATAGCAAATGGGTGAGTCCGGTCCAAGTCGTTCCTAAAAAGAGTGGGATTGCTGTGGTAAAGAATGAAGATGAGGAGCTCATACCTACAAGAAAAACAACGCGTTGAAGAGTATGCATTGATTACCGGAGATTAAACAAAGTAACTAGAAAAGACCATTTTCCCCTACCATTCATTGATCAAATGCTAGAGAGGTTAGCTGGTCACAGTTATTACTGCTTCTTGGATGGCTATAGTGGATATAATCAAATTTCCATAGCACCTAAGGATCAAGAAAAGACTACATTCATATGTCCTTTCGGTACATTTGCTTACAGAAGAATGCCATTCGGTTTATGCAATGCACCAACCACTTTTCAAAGATGTATGATGAGCATTTTTTTCGATATGGTAGAGAAATATATTGAGGTGTTCATGGATGATTTTAGTGTCTTTGGATCTAATTTTGATGAGTGCCTGAATCATTTGGAAAATGTCCTAAGGAGATGTGAAGAGAGTAATTTAGTACTGAATTGGGAGAAATGTCACTTCATGGTTCAACAAGGTATTGTGTTGAGTCACTCTATCTCAAACAAAGGTATTGAGGTAGACAAAGCTAAGATTGACATCATTTCAAAGCTACCTCCCCCTCTCATGGTCAAGGGCATTAGAAGTTTCCTTGGACATGCCGATTTTTATAAAGATTCATCAAGGACTTCTCCAAAATCTCGAGACCTCTTTGTGCACTATTGACTAGAGATACCAAGTTTGAATGGAATGATGATTGTATGCAAGCTTTCAACACCTTGAAGAATGTTCTCACCTCTGCCCCAATAACGATGGCACCAGATTGGAATCTCCCTTTCGAATTAATGTGTGATGCCAGTGACTTCGCTTTGGGAGTTGTCTTAGGTCAAAGAATCAATAAGGTACCTCATGCTATTTACTATGCTTCTAGAACGTTAAATGATGCTCAGCTTAACTATTCTACTACTGAAAAAGAATTGTTAGCTGTTATTTTTGCTTTAGAGAAGTTTGGATCATATCTTATTGGTTCTAAAGTTAATATATTCACTGACCATGCTGCTTTGGGATATTTGTTTTCTAAGAAAGATGCAAAGCCTAGGCCAATCAGATGGGTACTCCTACTCCAAGAATTCGATTTAGAGATCAAAGACAAAAAGGGCAATGAGAATGTAGTTGCAGATCGTTTGTCAAGACTCCCATATGAGAGTGATGATAAAGAGTTATCTTTGAATAAGAACTTCCCCGATGAAAAACTATTTACACTAGAGGTAAAACTTCCATGGTATGCTGATATAGTTAATTATCTAACTGTTAAAGTTTTTCCCCCAGGTATGACGACTCAAGAAAAGAAACGGCTAATATCTCTGTCAAGACATTACTATTAGGATGATCCTTATCTTTTCAAAGCTTGCCCCGATCAAATCATCAGACGATGTATCCCAGAAGAGGAACACTTTAGCTTATTGCAACACTGCCACCAGTTTGCCTATGGAGGACATTTTGGGGCAAAATGAACAGCTTTTAAGGTACTCCAATATGGTTTTTATTGGCCTAATCTGTTTAGAGATGCTTTCTCCTTTTGCAGCTCATGTGATAGATGCCAGCGGACAGGTAACATCTCTTCCCAAAATCAGATGCCCTTTAAGGACTAATGATAACAAAGTAGTTATCAAGTTTTTGCAAGCTAACATTTTTACTCGGTTTGGAACTCCAAGAGCAATCATCAGTGATGGGGGTAGTCACTTTCATCATCGTTCTTTTGTCGAACTACTCCGGAAGTATGGGATCACTCATAAAGTTGGCACTGAATATCATCCTCAAAACAATGGCCAAGTGGAGATTAGTAACCGAGAGATCAAGGGAATATTAGAAAAGACTGTGAAGCTTAACCGGAAGGATTGGTCTCTACACCTAAATGATGCTCTATGGGCATATAAGACAACCTATAAGACCCCAATAGGCATGTCTCCCTACCGTCTAGTTTTTAGAAAAGCATGCCATCTACCGGTGGAATTAGAACATCGAGCATATTGGGCCATAAAGCAGTTCAACTTCGACATGAAGCAAGCGGGTGAGAAAAGAAAGCTGCATCTAAATGAGCTTGAAGAATTGAGATATGATGCCTATGAGAATGCAAAGTTGTACAAGGAACGGACAAAAGTTTATCATGACAAAAAACTAGTACGGAAGGAGTTCCATGTAGGACAAAAAGTGCTGCTATATGACTCACGATTAAGACTGTTCCCAGGCAAGCTCAAATCCAGATGGTACGGTCCATACATGGTCACCAAGGTCTTCCCTCATGGTGCATTAGAAGTCTGTGGCCCAAGCGGGAATCAGCCCTTTACAATAAATGGACACAGAGTAAAACCTTACCTCGACATTTAATTGCCTCCAAGAGATGAAGACTTGGCACTTGAAGAGGTTCAGTATACAGCTAACACACAGGCATTAGAGCCATAAGAGGTAGGCTCTAAGTACCCCCCTCCAAACAAATATCATGGTGACACGAGAGTGATTGAGCAAGTGTAAATTTAATTACTCATACAGCTCAAGCAACTCTACGGAGGTTAGTGGTACTGAGGCCACTGACACATGTTAAGGATGTATCATTCCAAATTTATCATTTTTTAGCTAAAGGTACGTTTTTTCTTTTGTCTCATGCACACTACTTGCGATCGCATCATCCAATGCGATTGAGCGCATGTGTGTGATCGAGCGTGTCTTTCCATATGCTCGAGTGCACAGATGCGATCGAGTGCACCCCGCATGCGATCGAGCGCACCCCGCGTGCGATCGAGCGTACTCACGGCAGATAGTGGTTTCGCTATAAGTCTGAAAATTCACTCACACTCACACTCACTCACTCCCTCATCACTAATCACTAATCACTCGCACACTCGCCCTCAGAAACTCTCATTTCCACTCGCACCACTCCCTCTCACCATTACCATACAACATCATTCATCACCACTTCCATCGCCACCATCCTCTGTCACCATCCATTGCCTCCATCACCGTCAACCACCATTGCCTCCATTCCTATCCCTATTAATCCACAAGGTACTCTGCACACACACATGAATTTTAATAATAGAAACTATGCAATGTATTCTACATATATGTTATTTTGTGTATGATTGTGTGATTGTTCGTTTGCAGGGGGTTAGGAACGAGTTCCACACTTACAAACCATAGCTTGTCTTTTTTATGCACACAAACTGTTCGACAAAAAGCTTGTTCGTGTACGATCAAGCGCACGGTATCTGCGATTAAGCGCATAATCCAGTGTGTGATCGAGCGTACATCATTGAGATCGATCACAAATTAAGCAGAACGTAGAACACAGCATGTCAAGACCATCAGTTTCCACCTTCAGTGCATCCAGCTGAAGTTTGGGGGTGTGCTACAAGCCATGCCAGCCATATAGCTCTCCATCTCCCAGGTCAGATCCTTCCATGCTACTCACACATTGGGGACAGTGTGCATTTTAAGTTTGGGGGTATGGGGACACATTCACACACTCATTATGTCCTACATTTTTGTTTTTGTTTTGTTGCTATTTTCATAGATAAATGCATGTTCATTATGTCCAATAAACTTTTTTTTGTGATCTAAACAAAACTATATGATTCAACTTCATCAGCGAGCCTAACACTTTGAACATATAGGCCAATAATCAAGTTTTGAACCTAGATCACTGCCCTTGGCATTTAAGAATTCACAAGTTTAGCTTAAACTATCACGAGCACATTAGCACATTATCGTGTGGGGTATGACATGTTATTTGGATTGGTATGTTTCTTTTGCTTGACTGTGAATTAGATGACCTATTAGATTGATATTTTGGCATATAAAAATAGAAAAGATTGATTAGTGCTCAAAAGAAAAAAAAATGCTCCTAATGATCAATAAAAACAAATCTTCCGTCGAGTAACTGGCCCTCTTACCTCAGTAAGCATTGAGTGTCACGTCAAAAGGTGGAAAATTCTAAGTGATCATTAAAAAGAATCTTCCGCCAAGTAGCTGGCCCTCTTGCCTCAGTAAGCATTGAGTGTCACGTCAAAAAGTGGAAAATTTTAAGTAGTAGCATTAAAACCAGTTAGTTTCGTAACCTTGTTGACTCGAGCTAGTAAGTCCTTAGGGGTGTCTTTACACCTAATGCCCTAAAACCATCTGGTTTGGGAGTCATTGACTAAACACTCGTTACACGAGTCAACAAGAAAGCTTAAGGGAACTAACATGGCAAACAATCTCGCAAATAAAAGTCTATGCCATGTTTGTTGACTCTAATAGGAAGTTTGGTGAATCTTGAGTCATTGAAACACTACACGTTTGAATTTCTTAGAAGTCCAATCTTTTGTGTGCTAGTCACCACACACTAAAGTCAAACTTGTGATGTCGTAAACTACCTCATGAATATGATATATGTTCAAAACTCTTATTCATTGCAAAAAAAATATATATATATATATGTTTACACTTGTTAAGCTTGCTCATGAATGCGCATCATAGTTTTGTGTAAAATCTAGACTTTTGATTGACACTATGAACATTGGATTTATCTATGTTTTTCGTTTTAGTTTTTAATTTAGTATTGCTAAGGGACTAGCAATATGTAAGTTTGGGGGTGTGATAGATGCTTAAATATTCATATTCAAGCCCCCTTATTTACATTTGTTAGGTCCTTAATTACATTAATTTGGTCTCTTTTACTCCATTTGTGTGTTTTACATGTTTTATAGGGTTTTGGAGAAAAAGAAGCAGTTTTGGCACTTAAATGAAGAAAGCTGGAATCCCTGGAGCATTCTCTGGACAAATTGCGATCGATCACGCCATGCAATGCGATCGAGCGCACATTGCGATCATGCGCAGACATGAAGGATTGAGCGCACACTGCGATCGAGCACAAGACATATGCGATCGAGCACACATGTACGGGCGTGAACAGTAAACTGCAGAACCCTATTTTGCAAATAAGAGAATTTTCGTTTTAGGAAGGTTTAGGAACTCATGGGTCTCTTATGACTTCTCAAAGACCTATAAATACACTTGTAACTCACACACATAAGACACACCTCAGATAGAAAACACTTTTCTCTTTTCTTTTACTTGGAGTTGAGAGCTTGGGAGAGAATTGACGTCTCTTCTCTCAGGTTTATTCTTCTCCTTTAATGTTTAGTTTATTTATAATGTTTACTTCAGATAGTATGTGTAACTAACTTTCTTATAGGGCTCGATTGAAGCCCTAGTTATGCATTCCCATATTTATATTCATTGATAAAATCTTTGCCAATAGCTTTTATTATGTTACTTAACTTGATTAATGTCTATGCTTATTTAAATTCCTCATATGTATGTGTAAGGCCAACGTATGCATGTGGTATGGATAGGTTAGTTAGATCAATTTGGATGACCGAGTCCTGGGTCTAACATTAGTAACAAGGGATATCTTATCCGGATACCCGGGTTAATCAACATGGGAAACCAGGAGTAGATACCATGCCCTAGGTCTAATGTGATTGTCGATTTCCATAGTACATTTGTTTTCTTAAGGAACAACTCAAGCAGATACCATGCTGAATCCCTTAAGGAAGAAAAGAGTTAGAGTAGATACCATGCCTAACTCGTTGCTTAGGGAAATCAATAGCTTAAGGAGGAGATACCATACCCTTAGGTTGGCAACCAGTAGGTATACATAATAAGGCTAGTGCACTGATACCTTATACAAATTGGGAAAGTATGACTAGTGGTGGAAATCAAAGCCCTATGTCTTTATTATTATCAAATCACCTTCCAACGGTTATTTCTCTTTTTACTTTAGAGAAACTGTTTCTAAAAGCAACTTTACCAATCCCTATGGAGATGACCTTGCTTTTGCACACTAGACTACACTGATGACCTTGTGCACTTGCAAGTATAACTAGTACAATTATTCACCTATTTATTTAGGTAGGTGCTTCCATGAATACCTCAATGCATTTTTCTACCATATTGAAAAATATGCTCATCATACATCTTTGAAAAGTGGCTAGTGCGTTGGATAAACCGAATGGCATCCTTTGATAAGCAAATGTACTGAAAGGACATGTGAAGGTAGTCTTTTCTTGATTCTCGGGTGCTATGGAAATTTAGTTGTTCCCATTGTACCCATCCAAGAAGCAGTAATAGCTGTGACCGGCCAATCTTTCTAACATCTGATCAATGAATGGCAAGGGGAAATGATCTTTTCTGGTCACTTTGTTTAATCTTCGGTAATCAATGTAGACCTTCCAACTAGTTGTCTTTCTTGTAGGTATGAGCTCCTTATTTTCATTTTTCACAATGGTAATCCCACTCTTTTTCGGAACTACTTGGACCGGACTTACCTATTTACTGTCTAAGATGGGGTAGATAATGCCAACATCTAGTAGCTTTAATACCTTAGCCTTTACTACCTCTTTCATGTGTGGGTTAAGTTTTCTTTGAGCATCTCGAGTGGGCCTTGCTCCATCTTCAAGGTAAATATTATGCATGCACTTGGCTGGACTTATTCCTTTAATGTCAGCAATGGTCCATCCAATAGCAGATTTATGCTCTCTAAGAACTCTTAACAATTTCCTTTTTTATCCTACACTCAAATTAACAGCCACGATCACAGGTAAAGTCTCTTTTTCTCCTAGATAGGCATAAGTTTGGTGCTTTGGCAGCTGCTTTAATTCCAAAGTTGGTGCCTGGACAATAGATGGTAAAATAGTAGCATTAGTAGGTATGAAAGATTCAAATGGAGGAGCATACTTACTTGAGTGTTTTGGAGAAACTTCAAGGTGGTGCACAGCTTTGATGATGTCATCAGTAACATCTTCAGGTTCTTGCTCAATATCCATTATTGTAAAGCTATGAGTGATAGTAGTCTTTACTGAATCATCGTGCTGGACCTGAAAAGCTTTCTCAATAAAACTTTGCATCATACTTACATTAACACATTCCATGTCATCTAGAGGTAGTTTTAATGCATCAAATATTTTAAATTCTATTTTCTCACCATTGATCTTCATACTTACTATGCCCCTTTTCACACAAATCTTAGTATCGACAGTTCTCATGAAGGGTCTCCCTAATATGATGGGCAGGGGTAATGGCATAGGCCATTCCTCCATATCTAGAACAATGAAATCAGTAGGCAAAATGAATTCTCCTACCTTAACTAGGACATCCTTAAGAATACCTCTAGGTCTTTTAATACTCCTATTTGCCAATTGTAAGGTGATAGAAGTCGGTTGTAGATCCCCTAAACCTAGGGTTTCGAATACCGTGTATGGTAATAAGTTTACACCCGCTCCCAAATCTAGTAATGCTTTTTCAAACAACTGATCACCTATTCTACAGGGAATAGTAAAACTACCCGGATCTTTCAGTTTTGGCGGGAGTTTTCTTAATAGTACAACACTTACTTCTTCAGTTAATGCTACGGTTTCATGCTTTTGAAATTTTCTCTTATGAGTGCAACAATCTTTTAGGAACTTAGTATAGGCAGGTATTTGGTGAATTACATCTAATAAAGGAATATTGATTTCTACTTTCCGCAAGGTTTCAAAAATATCAATCAGTTTATTGTCTTTCTTTTGTTTTACTAACCTTTGCGGGAAGGGTGGAGCATTCACCTTCTCCGTTTCACTTACCCTTGGTGCCGATGGTTTCTCTTTGGATGCTGTTGTAGATTCATTGGACCCTATCACCTTGCCATTTCTCAAAGTTGTCACAACTTTCAGTTGTTGATACTCCCCAGGGTTTGGTAGTGTTTGAGCTGGAAGCTCACCTTGCTTCCTTTCACTTAGCTCCTTAGCCAATTGCTCTATTTGTTCTTCTAGCCTTTGAGTGGTTTATTTTGGTGATCTAATAAAGTCATTAATGTTGTCATTAGTTGCTGTTGTTGAGTGGCTAATTGCTTTACAAGATCTTCTAGACCATCTTTCTTGGGTTTTGGAACTGGTTGGGCTGCTTTATGGAAGTTCCTTTGTTGCCCTTGAAGGTTCAAGGTGTTTTGATTGTTGCTCTATGAGAGGTTGGGGTGGTCTCGCCATCCAAGGTTGTATGTATTTGCATATGCACTGTTCGATCCCACATAGTTTGCTTGCTTCGGATCTGTAGATGAATACAAATGGCAGGTCTCAGTAGTGTGATCAAATTGAGAACATAAAGCACATACCTGGCTTTGTGTAGCTTGTGGTTGAGGAGAGATGTTTTGAGTAGATATGACTTTTACAATCATATCTAGCCTAATATCTAGCTTCCTCTCCATAGCAACTATTTAGGCAGAGGGTCCACCATTCAGAGTAACCTCATATATACCTTTGCTCTTGACTCCTTGTCTACCTCTAGAGGAAAATTGTTGGGTATGCTCACTCAATGCCTCAAACAGCTCCATGGCTTCTTCACTGCTCTTCTCCATCAACACACCTCCACAACCAAAATCGGCAATACCTTTATTCATGTCATTTAGACCTTCATAAAAGGCTAGTACCAGCTCATCTTGAGGTAGTTTGTGGTGTGGGCATTTGAGTAGTAGCTCGTTGAAGTGTCCCCATGCCTCAAAGAACAGATCTTTATCCCTTTGTTGGAAGGATTGGATCTCCTTCCTCATTTGCCTCGTCTTTTGGGCTGGGAAGAACTTCCTTAGGAATTTGCCAGCCAACTCCTCCCAAGTTTGGATTGAAACTGCAGGCAAAGAATTGTACCATAGCTTAACATTATCTTTAAGGAAAACGAAAATAGAATTAACCTTATTCCTTCTTGGTCTAGGCCCTGGATGTGCTGGAATTTGCAGAGATCAAAGAATTCCAGAAGGTGCAAATGTGGTCCTCTGCCGTTGTACCCCTAAAGTGAGTCAAAGCATTGAGTATCTGCGGGGATATGTAATAGTTGCCCTCTGTTTTAGGTTGATATGCAATGCATGAAGGATGGTTGAGGTTCTGTGGGATGAAGGATTTACTTCATCGGTCTTCGTGCAGGTGGTTGCTGGATTTCTAGCTGTTCTGCCATTGGTGCTTCTTCCGTGAATTCCTTTTCTTCCTCCTCAAAGTTGTCTCTAAGATTTTATCAGATGGTCCGCTCAAGCTCGGGATCAAGGGGAGAGACTGTTGTATGTCAGGATCGGAGTCCGTGCATGAATCAGGTAAAACAACTTCAGTGCAGCAGTTCAACTTAGCTACTCGGGTAACTCTCTGTCCTATTTGTGCTCGATCGTATAGAAGGTTGCGATCGATCGTAAGTATTACAAAACCACTGATTAGGGTTTGATGTACCTGAATCAAAAGAGAAATCGATTAAGGTTTGATGAAAAGTAAAAATAAAGATGGTAAATAAAATAATAACGATGATTAAGCTAAACGAAAGTAATCCTAAAATGAAATTTAGTGCAATCCCCGGCAACGGTGCCAAAAATTTGTTAGACGAAAATATACCTAAATTAATAAGCAGATAATCATTCTAGTTTTACTTGCAAGTGCACAAGGTCTGTGGTAGCATAGTGTGCAAGTGCGAGATCATTTCCACAGGGATTGGTGAATTTCTTTTTAGGACTAATTTCTTCAAGTTTGAAAAGAGAAATAATAGTTGATTATGAGTGAATAACAATAATGAGAATATAGGACTATGATATCCATCCTAATTATACTTTCCCACTAAGTAAAGTTTCAATGCTTTAGCCTTATCATGAATATCTAATGGTTACCAACCTATGGGCTTGGTCCACACCTTAAGCTATTGATCTCCCTATGCAACGAGTTAGGCATGGTGTATACTCTAACTCTTTTCTCTCTTAAGGGATTAAGCATGGGTGTATACTGAGTTGTTCCTTAAGAGAGCAGCTATGGAGATCGGCAACCACATAGGACCTAGGGCTTGGTCTGCTCCCGGTTTCCCATGTTGATTACCCCGGGAATCTGGTGCAGATATCCTTTGTCACTATTGCCGAACCCAGGACTCGGTCATCCAAATTGATCCGACTAACCTATCCATACCACATGCATATGTTGATCAGGCACACACATACGAGGAATTTAAATACAAACAGGTATTAATCAAGTTAAACATTCAGACAGGGCTATAGCAAAGATAGTCAATGAATAGATATGTGAAAAAACATAACTAGGGCTTCAATCGAGCCCTATAGGTGTTTAGTTACACGTGCTAAATGAAGTAAACATATTCATAAAATAAAGGGGAAAGAGTAAACCCGAGAGAAGAGGCGTCAATTCTCTCCCAAAGCTTACAACTCCAAACTAAACAAAAGGTAAAAGAAAGGATGTCTTCTTTGTGTGTTTTACAAGTGTATTTATAGGGGCTGAATAGTCCTAGAAGGCTCATGAATTCTAAACTTTCCTAAAACACAAAACTCTTTTATTTCCAAAACTGGTTCTGCCACTTTACTGTTCACGCCCATACAAGTGTGCTAGATCGCACACGCGGTGCGCTCGATCTGGTTTGTGTGCGTGATTGCTGCTGCGCTCGATTTCCCGTGCACGCATGTGCTGTTGCACTCGATCACATGCCTGGTGCGCTGGATCTTACTCCAGGCAGCAGCTGCTCCAGGATTTCCAGTTTTCTTCCTTTTAAGCTTCAAAATGCTTATTTCTTCTCCAAAACAGTATAAAAGCGTGTAAAACACAGAAATGAAGTAAAATGAACTAAATTAATGTAAAATAGGACTTAACAAATGTAAATGAAAGGGCTTAAATATGAATATTTAAGCATTTATCAAATAAATATGTGGAAAAGCATAACTAGGGCTTCAATCGAGCCCTATAGGTGTTTAGTTACACATGCTAAGTAGAATAAACATGCTAAACATTATGAAAATAAAAACTGAAAACTAAAACCGAAGAAACTCGGGAGACAAGTCGTCAATTCTTCTCCTAAGCTCTCTACTTCGAGTCTAGAACAAAATATGTAACTAAAAGGCAGATATGCTCCCTAAAAGGGAGATATGTTTTCTGTGTTTTACAAGTCTATTTATAGGGTTCTAAGGACACTTGGAAACCCTAATTTCCAAAATAGGGCCCTAACCCTAATTTCCAAAACAGGTGCTGTCATTTTACTGTTCACTGACGTATGTGTGCGCTCGATCGCGAGCAGAGTGCGCTCGATCACAAGGTTGCGCTCGATCGCCCTTCATAATGCGCTCGATCGCACTCTAGACAGTATCTGCTCCAAGTTTTCCAGTTTTCTTCCTTTTAAGCTCCAAAAGCTTCCAAAATTCTTTCTTTTCTTCATAGACCTATAAAAACCATGTAAAACACAGAAATGAAGTAAAATGGACTAAAATAACATAAACTAGGGCTTAACAAATGTAAATTAAGGAGCTTAATATTTAAACTCCTATCACACCCCCAAACTTACATATTGCTAGTCCCTTAGCAATACAAAACTAAAAACTAAATGAAGAACAAAATTAAAGATAAATTCATTTCCATGATACTCAAAGATTTAGGTTGTGCATAAAACTATGACAACCATTCATGAGTAAGCTTAGAATAAAAACACATTTTTGTATTGAAAAAGGATTTTCAAAAGTTCATGTTACTTACCTAAGGTTGGCTTAAGGTATCGCAAGTTTGATTTGTGTGTGATAAATTAGCACATATAAGATGGGGCTTCCACATAATTTTAGCGTATAGGGTTTCGATGCCCAAACTTTTATCGAATTCCTTATCAAAGAGAACAAAAATGGCACAATACTTGCTTCTTCTTTCTTTTTCTTTAATCATGCTATCTTTGCCATGTTGAGTTCCATCGAGCTTTCTATTTGAAACTTGTAACGAGCATTTGGCCAATGACTCTCAAACCAGATGGTTTTAGGGTATTAGGTGTAAAGACAACCCTAAGGACATACTAACTCGAATAAAAAAGGCTACAGAACTAACAGATTTTTATACTTTTTAATGAAATTCTCACATTTTGACATGAACGCTCAATTCTTACTGAGGCAAGAGGCCCAGTTACTCAGTGAAAATTTCCATTATGATCATTAAGGGCTTACTTCCCACCTTTTGACGTGAACACTCAATGCTTACTGAGGCAAGAAGCCCAGTTACTCAGTGGAAAGTTCTTAATGATTTTTAGAAGCTTTTTGAATTTTTTTTTGCATGATGATTGTTTTTCTTTATTTTTATTATGCCAAAGGGTTCTTTCCTTCAAGTTATCCAATTACAGTTTAGGTAATGGAAACAATACAGAAGAATTATATGTCATACCCCACACAAATGCGTGCTAAATGTGCTTGTGCAAATTTAGATCAAACTTGTGAGTTCTTAAGTGCCTTGAGGTAGGTAACTAAACTTTGTAAAATTCCTAAAACAAGACTATGTGTTCTAGTTTCTACGCTTACTAATGAAGTGTTATCAAATTTTCAAATCAACCAAAATTTTTTGTTTACCAAAAGAACATGCATTTATATTCCTAAAAAAAAACTGGGACTTAGTGTGTGCATGTGTTTCAAGTGCGTGTGTGATAGTATCTAGTATCTCCCACTACCCCTAAACTTAAAATACACATTGTCCCCAATGTGTGTGGCATGGAAAGATCTGACTTGGGAGATGGAGAACTAGGTTGCTTGCTTTGCTGGTAACACTCCCCCAAACTTGAACTGGATGCACGCACTAAGTACCTGACAAAGAAAAATAAAATGTTGTTCCGAAAAACAAGAAATATAAATACTAGATATGTAAATAAAAATAAAAATAAATACTAAAATGAAAAGGATAAGTCTGGGGTGCCTCCCATGAGCGCTAAGTTTAACGTCTTCAGCCGGACCAAGCCTTATTCTTCCCCAAAACTAAGATTTGCAGCAACTAGCACAGGTAGTGTCTTATTCTCTCCAATATAAGCATAAGTCAAGTACTTCGGCAATTGCTTCAACTCCAAATTTGGTGCCTGGACAATAAAAGGGAAAAAAGTAGTATTAGTAGGCATATGAATATCAAATGGATCGGTGTACTTACTTGGATGCTTTGGAGAGGCTTTAATGAGGTGCATAGTTTTGATGATGTCATCAGTAACATCCTCAGATTCTGGCACTATACTCGATCTTGTGAGACTATATACAAGAGCAGTTTCTAATGGATCAACGTGACGGTCATGAAAAACTTGTTCAACAACACTTTGCTTTTGTTTACTTAGCTCCTTAGCTTTATGCCCCACTCGTACTTCTAGTCTTTGAATAGCTTGCTCATGCCTTGCATTTATTTGGCTTTGTTCAGTCCAAAATTGTCTTGCCTCTGCTATGAACTGCTCTTGTGAGGTCATCAGTTGTTGTTGTTGAACTGTCAGTTGCCTCACAATGCTCTCTAAGTCACTCTTCTTTGCTTCCGAAACTGATTGGGCTACTGGTTGGAAGTTTCTTTGTTGCCCTTGAAGGTTCCATGCATTTTGATCGTTGCTCCATGAGAAGTTGGGGTGGTTTTGCCATTCTGGATTGTAGGTATTTGCATATGGATTGTAGTTGTTTGGTCCCATATAGTTTGCTTGCTCTCGATCTGCAGATGAATATAAAGGGAAAATTTCAGTAGTGTGATCAAAATGACTACAAATAGCACATACCTGGAGTGGTGTAGCTTGTGGCCTAGGTGAGGCAATCCGAGCAATCATGACTTCTACAAGCATATCTAGCTTCCTCTCCATAGCATCTAGACAAGCATATCTAGCTTCCGTCATTGGTGCTTCTCCCTTGATTGAATTAGTTGAAAAACTTCAGTGTAGCAGTTTCAGTACTGCTTCTCGGGTACTCTCTGGAGCTTTTGCGCTCGAGTGCACCAAGGTTAGTGCTCAATCGCACTGGGATTACGCTCGATCGCACCAAGGGGTGCGCTCGATCGCAATGAGGACAGAAACTCCTCCTCTACACACCTGAACAAAAACAGAAAACTAAAAGAAAGAATAAATCTGATTTTTGATAAAAATAAAAAAAATAAAACGGAATAGAATAAAATAAAATAGAATAATAAAAAAACTAACAAAAATAATTCCAAAAAGAAATTTAGCACAATCCCCGGCAACGGCGCTAAAAACTTGTTGTGCCGATTATCTACCTAAATTAATATGCAAATAATCGTTCTAGTTTTACTTGCAAGTGCACAAAGTCTGTGGTAGCATAGTGTGCAAGTGCGAGATCATTTCCACAGGGATTGGAGAATTTATTTCTAGGACTAATTTCTTCAAGTTTGAAAAGAGAAATAATAGTTGATTATAAGTGAATAATAATAATGAGAATATATGACTACAATATCCACCCTAATTATACTTTCCCACTAAGTAAAGTTTCAATGCTCTAGTCTTATCATGAATATCTAATGGTTGCCAACCTAAGGGCTTGGTCCACACCTTAGGCTATTGATCTCCCTATGCAACGAGTTAGGCATGGTGTATACTCTAACTCTTTTCTCTCTTAAAAGATTCAGCATGGGTGTATACTGAGTTGTTCCTTAAGAGAGCATGAGGGCTATGGAGATCGGCAACCACACAGGATCTAGGGCTTGGTCTGCTCCCAGTTTCCCATGTTGATTAACCCGGGAATCCGGTGTGGATATCCCTTATTACTAATGTCGAACCCAGGACTCGGTCATCCAAATTGATCCGACAAACCTATCCATACCACATGCATATGTTGATCAGGCACACACATACGAGGAATTTAAATACAAACAGGTATTAATCAAGTTAAACATTCAGACAGGGTTATAGCAAAGATAGTCAATGAATAGATATGTGGAAAAACATAACTAGGGCTTCAATCAAGCCCTATAGGTGTTTAGTTACACATACTAAGTAGAATAAACATGCTAAACATTATGAAAATAAAAACTGAAAACTAAAACCGAAGAAACTCGGGAGATGAGTCGTCAATCCTTCTCCTAAGCTCTCTACTTCGAGTCTAGAACAAAAGATGTAACTAAAAGGCAGATATGCTCCCTAAAATGGAGATATGTTTTCTGTGTTTTACAAGTCTATTTATAGGGTTCTAAGGACACTTGGAAACCCTAATTTCCAAAATAGGGCGGAAACCCTAATTTCCAAAACATGTGCTGCCGTTTTACTGTTCACTGCCATACGTGTACTCTCGATCGCGGGCAAAGTGTGCTCGATCGCAAGGTTGCACTCGATTGCCCTTCCTGGTGCTCTCGATCGCACTCCAGACAGTATCTGCTCCAGGTTTTTCAGTTTTCTTCCTTTTAAGCTCCAAAAGCTTCTAAAATGCTTTATTTTCTTCATAGACCTATAAAAACCATGTAAAACACAGAAATGAAGTAAAATGGACTAAAATAACATCAACTAGGGCTTAATAAAAGTAAATTAAGGGGCTTAAATATGAATATTTAAGCTCCTATCAGTCCACTTATGGAAAAGTGCTCTTAGCCTTAATATTTGGAAACAAAATCACATTTGGAATGAATCTTACTTAATTAAATTTTAATCAAACTCTTTCTTAGTTAACCCAAAATATCTATATTTCCAAGCCCAAAAGTTATTTCTCTAAATTAAATGTTGTTGGTTTGTCATCAACAAGTTTTCCAAGAAAGTTAAGCCCAAAAGAAATTTGGAAGTCATTCAAAAGCCTCAAGTAATAAAAAAAAATTAATCAAAAGCCCTTCTTTGGATCCTTTCACTTAATCATTGAGCTTCCTTTTTGGATCCATTTATATTTACTTTAGAAATTTTGGAAGAGGTTTAGTTACCTTTAGCTTTTTCTTTAATGGACTCATTGGTGAAGTCAAATAAACAATATTTAACTATACACTAAGGCTTATTTCAATTTAAGGGTCAATTCTTCCAAGGTTTGATTCAAATTTAGCCAAATAAGATCTAAAGCAATTAAACAAGTAAACAACCAAACAAACATGTTACTAATCAACTGGTTTATTATATTTAAATATGTGAAGCGAGGATAACCACATTTAACTAGGCAAGCAAAGGGATAGAGGGGGCCTTATCCTAACAGGAAGGTTCTAGGGTTTCTATATGAGTGGCTCTGCCTTATAGTTTCAATGGGCTCAAGGGTACCTCATGGGTTGAAGAATGCCTTTATGCTCCTCAAATGGCCTAATAGGTGGACCATAAGAGTATAAACATGACAACAAACCTTTATTACATTGATAAGAACCAAGAGGAACTTATCACACATCAAGGGCTAACGTAAGTAGATAATGGTCACATTGAGATACCAACAGATATTAGCCCCAACCTACTCCATTGTGAGCAAAGATAAGTGCAAGTGTTCAAAGTAAAGTATGGAAAAATAATTTAGGTTAAAAATTAAATTTTTTTGATAAAACACTTAAATTTGAATCTCTCATTGGCCAAATGCCATCCAAGCACAAAGTAAGGATGATGGATAAAGAAGAGTCATTTGACTTTGAAGGGGGCCAAATCCCTTGTCATTAGTTTATGTGTGAGATTCTGGTGTGGGAGATTTGGGTGCAAGAGGAAGATGAATAAAAGATCTCCCTCTTATCTAGACTTCACTTAGTGATTTCAAGAAAATATTTAATTTTTATAATAAGTTATACTACCATACATTAGCATTCCATTATAAGCAATTACAATTTATACCACCCAAAACAGTTATAGCAAACGTAAAATGTGAGAAATGAGCATGTATACCTAAGAGATTACTGACTCAACATAATTGGTTTGACAATATAGTCCTCTTAAGGACAACGGGCTCGCTCAACCACAC
Organism: Bretschneidera sinensis; assembly: GCA_023935145.1. Classification (NCBI taxonomy): domain Eukaryota; kingdom Viridiplantae; phylum Streptophyta; class Magnoliopsida; order Brassicales; family Akaniaceae; genus Bretschneidera; species Bretschneidera sinensis. Next base: position 30,074,066 of record CM043700.1, on the reverse strand, counting down.
ACTTAACAAGGATTGATTATGTATCAAAACCAAAGTTGAATTCCAAATATAGAAATTAAAAAAAAAAAAAACAAGTTTCAACAACAAGAGAATAAACGAGTATGTTTTGATTACATACATACAAAGGAACAAGCACTAAAATAATACATATGAATCAAAGTAAACCAAATTCCAAACCTAAGAGGGGGTGAATTAGGTTTTAAAACTTTTTGCAAACAACAAACAAGTTTTTAAACACTTATAAAGCAATCAAGCACAACAGGTTATAAAGCTTGAATTTAAAGGAGTAAAGACGAGAAAATGCAAACTCCGTTTATAATGGTTCGGCAATATTGGAATTTCTCAAACCCTACATCCACTATCTTCAAGAAACCTCCTTGAAATATTCTACTATAAAATAGTCAAGCAACTTCATGGGAGTTGCACAAACCTTACAACTATCTCTTCCTCATTAAGGAAGTGTATACAAAGCGTTTAACACTTAAACACTTTAAGAGTTACACCAACTCTTTCTCTTTACAATGATTGGAATTGATTGTAGAAGAATACAATAGAGATAGCAATTAATGCATTACAAGATAAAAATTATCTATCTTTCAAGAAGCAAAGCTTTAAGAATGGCTCAAGAAGGTTTTTGAAAGCTTTGAAGAGCAATTAATGATTTGAAAAATGAATTAAATGTTCTTGTTTGTTATGTTTCCTCATTTTTTATGGGTTTATATAGTTTTAAACTAATATAGTCATTATTCACAAAGTAAGGTAGTTGGGGAGTGGTTTGGAGCATTAATGCTCTAAATTGCGTTCATAAATTCAAAATATAGCCATTATTTTCGAGCGTTTAGTCGACTAGATGCTTGTTCAGTCAACTGAATGCTTGTTCAGTCGACTGAATCAAATAACTTTGTTTTAGGTATTAAATCATTCAGTCGAATGAATAGATCATTCATTCGACTGGGTTAGATGCTTAAACTTTTTGTCCCTTATTCAGTCGACTAAATTGAATCCTTCAGTCAACTAGACTTCATTCAATCGACTGAAGCATTCATTCAGTCAACTGGATAACCTGAAACATTGTATTTTTGTTTCCATTTTGTTTTATTAAAACAAATCTAGTCAAATACATTTTTGTTAAAATATTTTGTGATCAACTTAAGCAACATATAAAGCTAGGTAATTAAGAGAAATGATTTACATTATAACTCAACTACCTTAAGTCCTAATCTTGTTCTTCAGACTTCTTCCAAGGATGCGTACATAGGTTCTTGAGTATGTACTTCACGTCTTTATCTTTGTATTGAAAACTTTGGCAGCCTAAATACTAAGATAATATTGTTAGCATAATTTAAACATTTGTTTTATCATCATTAAAATCAAGTTAGGAGTTAACAATCTCACCCTTTTTTATGATGACAAAACCATTTTGAAAAAACACTTTTAAAAACTAAGTGTTTGGTTTTTATAAAAAATTGGACAGAGTTTCCTCTTTTTTGCAATAAAATCCTCTCATGGTAGTTCAAAAATTATCCTAATCAAGTAGCTTAAATATTCTATACAATTTAGGAGAAAAGCTCCCCCTTAATCTATCCAGATAATTTCATATAAGTCCTCTTTTTCTCCATAATTTCTCCGTTTTTCTATATTTCTCCCTTTTTTCCATCATCAAAAAAAGGAGAATAAAGTAAAGCAAATGAAAAACGAATACCACAGATATGGAGTGGTGTAGATAACAAGAATTTATAAAAAGTTTGAGAGAAAAATAAAGTTGTTAAGCTCTCATGAGCAAATCAAGAAAGGTAAACAGAAAAGCTCAAAAGGAATAAGTATCCATAGTTATAAGCATCCAATCATAAGGAAAAGATAAATTAGACTTATGAGATAAGCACTTAACTAACTAGTAAGCATGCACACAAAGTCTCATCTAGGGAAAAATAGTAAAATCTCTCCCAAGAAAAGCCAGAAAAGTAAGCATTCACTATGATATAAACAGCTATTATGAGCAAATAGCATAATATAAACTTCAAAATCTAAGCATCCACAAATAGAAAACATAAATATAAAGGCTCTTATGAGCCAAATCCCAAAGATCCTTAATATGCATGAAATTAAAAGAAATGTGCTTGCAATTGTCCATTAGTTAAAAAATGATTAGAAAGAGATGATCTATCACAGATTAATGCATCCAGTAAGGTGGAGGAGAGGAGCCACATGCACAAAGTCTACTCTGTATCTCAAAAAGCTGGTCCCTCACCTCAGCAAATTGATCTTTGACCTCAATAAATGAGCTTTGTGTGTCAGCACAGAAGAATGAGAGATCATCATGCACTACTGTCAACCCAATCCTCAGATCCTCAAGCCTAGCATCAGTAGCTTATTGCATGTTGTCCATCATAACTTAAAGACCAGCTAGAGCTGGAAGGATAGGATCTTAAAAGCTAATTGAACCACCATGACTAGTACTAGGTTACTAACCCCCCCATAGGAACATCTTGTTCTTCTTCTTCCTCTTTGGGTTCCTCATCACCAATTCTTATGTTTTTCCCAAGCTTAAAGACTAGAAAATTACCTTTTACTACATAACCCATATTTTTAAGGGTAGAGATATTAATCAAATCTGGTTGATCAAGATCTTTAAACTCGTTTTCAAGTAAAGAAATTTCATAGAGTTTTAGGATTAAGGTGATGATCATGCCATAGGGTAAATAACTAGTGTTTCTCATGATCAACAATTATATTATTGATGATGAGAGGGTAGAGGTTGTAGGGAGTTCCGCTCTTTATGCAATAACTCAATAGGAAGTCCAATTTTAAGGGATTGATCCTGATGCCCAGTTTAGAATTAATGGTCCAATTGACAATTAGGTTCAGTATCCTAGAGTCTAGAGGTAGGTCAGAGTAGGTGTTGTAGGTTTGGATGCCATAATTATAGTTTGGGTTCCCCTTTGCCACTCTATAGGCATTCTCATAGTCAAAATAAGTGGCCACCCATCTCTTACCCATTTAATCCCTTCAATGGGTAATTTAAGTATCTTAAGCAAAATACTAGCGGATACTATAAACTCCTTACCCATAACCATTGTAGTAAAGCGAGGGGCATCGGGTGTGGGTTGTTTCAGATTGGTGTAGAACTAATGAATCAGTTTAGGGTAATATTTTTCATGTATTTTGACTAAAGGGGTCCATCCTAGTATATCAAACAGTGGTTGGATGTCGAAATTTCCATATCTAATAGATCTAAAATCGAGTAGTCTACTAGGCATGATCTCCTTAAATCTAATGCTAGTATCGTACCTATCCTTAGCATCAGGATCTCTGAATTTTGAAGCATTCAAATCATCTCGAGTTGCCTCACTTAACTCACCAGCCTTTTCCTTCCTTTTGCTTCGTGAGAAATTTTTTCGTTTTCTGGTAGTGGGATTATCTCCTCCTAGATAAGGCTTTTGCACACTTTACTTCAGACATTATCATTTGGATTCAAGATCAGATGCACGAAATAGAAAGAGAAGGATTTGTGAATGTAGTGAGAATAGAAAAAAACTAAAAGGAGTAATGGTTTGAAACTGATGGGTAAGTGTGTAAATGGTAGTTAAAGGTTGGATTTGTAAAGAAACTGAAAAAATTTCGAGAGAGGAAAATAGAAACAACAGAAATCATTTCAAAAGTATAGGAAATGATGTTTTATGACCTAATAAGGTATATATAGTATCGCAGGTTCAGTTGATTAAAGCCTCATCTGGTCGACTGGACAGTTACAGATTTGGAATTTTAATAATCAAGTATGTGAGTTCAGTTGACTGGAAAAAATGATTAGGTCTAATTTTACCATACATTCAATTGACTATATTGTTAATTAAGTTGATTGTATGAGTTCATTGAGTCGACTAGATAAAATGTTTAAGTCGACTTAATGATAAGCAGAGAGTCAGGAGTTCTACAGGGGAGGTCATTTAGTCGACTCAAATGATGACTCAATCAACTGAATCAAGGCTTTTGCAGAGAATTTTGAACTCTAAATTGAAAAATTTCAAGCTTAAGTTACTTTAAGCCCTTTTTTAGTGGGGGAAACATCAAATGGGAGTTAACGCTCATTCAATCAGTGACATTTATGCAAGTGATGAATGAAAATGCAATCAAACACACAAACATTAATAGTTTTTCATGCCCATTAACATTCTAATTCTACAAAAAGTATCTTCATTCAAAGGTTTAGTAAGGATATCAACAATTTTATCTTCTATAGTTATAGTTTGATATCACATTTTTTTACTATGATCTCTTATAAAGTAATATCTAATCCTAATGTGATTGGTTATAGAATGATGAATTAGATTTTTAGTTAGATTGATAGCACTAGTATTATCACATATAATTGAAATATTTTGAAAACACATGCCATAGTTTTCTAGTTACTGTTTTATCCATAAAACTTGTGCACCATAACTACCAGCGACCACATATTCCGCTTCGACGATTGATAGTGCAACTGAATTTCATTTCTTAGAAAACCAAGAAATTAACATAGCACCTAGAAATTGGTATGTTCCACTAGTACTTTTTCTATCAGTCCTACAACCAAGAAAATCAACATCTGAGTACCCAACTTGCTCAAAAGATGATTTTCTTAAATATCATAAACCTAGATTTTTAGTACCATTCGAGTACCTTGAAATTATTTTAACAACAACAATATGAGATTCTTTAGGATTAGCTTGGAATCTAGCACATATGTATAAACTAAACATAATATTGAGTCTATTAGCAGTTAAATAAAATAAACCCCCTATCATACTTCTATAATTCTTAGTATCCACACTTTTACCTCATCAATCTAAATCAAGCTTGGTTGAGGTGCTCATGGGAGTCCCAATAGACTTTGAGTTCTCCATCCCAAATCTCTTTAGTAAATCCATTATGTACTTAGATTGGTTGATGAAGATTTCTCCCTTTGTTTGTTTAATTTTAAGACCAAGGAAATATTTGAGCTCTCCCATCATACTTATTTCAAATTCACCATGCATACACTTAGTAAAGTCTTGACACATGGATTCATTAGAGGCACCAAATATAATATCATCAACATATATTTGAACTAAAAGAGTGTCATTCGTATAAGTTTTTGTAAAAAGAATAGTGTCTATTTATCTCTTGAAAAACCATTAACAAGTAAAAAATTAGTTAACCTCTCGTACCATGTTATAGGAGCTTGCTTTAACCCATAAAGAGCTTTAGAAAGTCTATAAATAGGGTTTGAAATGTTATGATCATCAAAACCTAGACCTTTTCTACAATAAAATCATTCAAAAATGCACTTTTAATATCCATTTGAAATAATTTGAAAATTTTAAGGCATTGAAATGCAAGTAACATACAAATAGCTTCTAGTTTAGCTACGGGAGCATAGGTTTCATCAAAATCAATTTTTTCTTCTTGATTATAATCTTTAGCTACAAGTCTAACCTTATTCCTAGTTACAATTCCGTTTTCATCCATTTTATTTCTAAATACCCATTTAGTTCCAATTATGGAATGATATTTGAGTCTAGGAACTAAAGTCCACACTTTGTTTCTTTTAAACTGATTTAACTCTTCTTGCATAATATTTATCGAATTTTCATCATTTTCAGCTTCAACATAGGAGTTGGGTTCTACTTGAGATAATAAGCAACAAAATTACACATATTTCTAATCTATGAATAATTTCTTACCCCGTGTGAATGATCACCAATCACTTGATCGATTGGATAATAATTCACATACCTCAAATCCTTAAGTAGTCCATCTCCTTGTTGACTTGTTGAAGGTTAATCAAGTCTAAGAGAATCTTTCTCATGAGCCATTTGAGGTTGACTTTCTTTAGGATCAACAATTGGAGTGGAAGCATCCACTCTTGGTATAAAATTTGCATCATCGTCAAGAAAGGCTATTCTTCTACTAATAGGGTTAGTCTCATCAAAGGACACATGCACGAATTCTTCAACCACTAGAGTTATTTTGTTAAAGACTCTATAAGCTTTACTAGAGGTTGAATATCCTAAAAACATCCCTTCATCGATCTTGGAGTTAAATTTACCAAAATTAACTTTATTTTTATTTAGGATGAAGCATTTGCAACTGAAAGCATGAAAAATAAGAGATATTAGGCTTTCTAACTCTCCATGGTTCATATGGTGTTTTGTTAAGTATAGGCCTAATTAAAACTCTATTTAAAACATAACAAGAAGTGTTTACGGCTTATGCCTAAAAATATTAAGGCAAACTATTTTCACAAAGCATAGTTCTAGCAAGTTCCTCTAGAACTCTATTTTTCCTTTCAACAGCACAATTTTTTTAGGAGTTCTAGGGACTGAAAAGTTGTGATCAATTCCATTTTCATTACAATATTTTGAAAAGTTTTGGTTTTCAAATTCTTTTCCATGATCACTTTTTATACTTGTAATAAAAATATCTTTTTCATTTTGAACCATTTTAGAAAAGTTTACAAAAACCTTTATAAGCTTCATCCTTATAAGTAATAAATGTAACAAAGGTATATCTAGAATAGCCATCTATAATAACAAGAGCATGTTGATGGCCACCTAGACTTATAATGCTTATTGGACTAAACAAATTCATATGTAAAAGCTCTAAAGGTCTAATAGTTGAAATTATATTTTTGGGTTTAAAAGAAACTCTTATTTTTTTCCTATTTGACAAGTATCATATACTTGTCTTTTTCAAATTTAATTTTGGGAAGACCAATAACCAAATCTTTTCTAGAAATAATTTTAATTAAATCCTTGTTCATATAACCAAGTCTTCTATGCTATAGCCATGGCTTATCAGTAAAAGATGAAAAGTATTTTTCATTTTCCGAAGATAAAGTTTTTAAAACAACTAGGTAGTCATTTTCATGTCTTTGGCTAAACAATTTGATATTGTTACTTTTGATGTCTATTATAGTATAATAAGAGGATTCAAATACCACTTTGTTGCCTTTATCACATAATTGGTTAATACTAAGTAAATTAGGCTTAAAGCATTGCACAAGTAATATATTATCAAGGGTTGAGGAATTTTTAACCACTTTCACCATGTCTGATGATTTTCATTTTGGTGTCGTCTTCCATGGTGATGTGTTTGCCATCCCTTAAAGTCAATTCCTTTAATACATGATCACCGGTCATATGCTTCAAGCATCCACTATCAAGGTACCAATGGTCACCTTCTACCTTTGTATAGAGACATACCTACATCACAAAAGGATATACGATAGAACTCTTAGGTACCAAAAATGTCTTGGGTCATTTTGGGTTAGTCTTTGAATATATGGCTGCTTTAGGGACCCATGGTTTCTTAATCTTATAAGATGCTCCATAATCATAGACATGTGGATGATGCATGATCCTAGGATTATAATCATAAAAATTTATAGAATGTCTAGAAAATGCAAATTTATCATTCTTGGATGAGCATTTTTAGAATACATGTTTCTAGCATAGGAGTTATGAGTATATATGTTATCTATAGGATAAACATGATGGTTATTTCTAGGATATGTATTTCTTGAATATGTATTCTTAGCATTTACATTTCTAGGATGGGCACACATATGAGCATAAGTATTTTATGGATGTCTACTCCTAGCATTAGCATTTGAATTTATAGTATAAGAATTGGCATTTGAATTTATAGTATAAGAATTGGCATTTGAATTCTTAGGCTTACTAGCATTTTTCAAAGGCACATTTTTAACATTACTAGGAGCCTTAGAAGTGGAGGGTTCATTCACACAAGTTCCTTTCACGAAGATAGTTTCATTTGGTCTTTGCTTGTCCGATGGAGAATAAGCCAAGCCGAATTTTTCTTCGTTTATTTTTTGGCAAACTAAATCTTCATCTAGCTTTTCTTTTCTTCTAACAAGCCTAGATATGATCTTATTGAACTCCATCACTTTCTTTTTCAAATCAGAATTTTCACTATTCAAATACTCTAGTGATGAGTTATTAAGCTTTAAAGACAATTTTTATTTTTCTTCTTTTAGAGCTTCCATCTGTTTAGAGAGAGATGAAACTTCCTTTTTGAGAATAACATTTCTAGCATCAAATTTTTTTGAATTCATCATGCAATTCATTAATACCATCAATCATTTCATCATTGCTATTATCAATGTTATTTGTAGGAGAAAAAGTAGTTACCTCATCTTCATCGTCGATTTCCATCAAGCAAAGGTTGAGAATCTCTTTGTAGTTGATCTCACTATCCGAGATATCCTCCTCATCATCACTCCAAGTAGATGTTGTAGCCACCATAGCTTTCTTCTTGAAGTTCTTATATGGATTCTTGGTTAAAAGACAATCCACCTTGATGTGCCTTGGTTTCTTACAACCAAAACACACAATAGGATCCCTTTTGATGTTGTCCTTTGTGTACGGCTTCTTTCTCTTCTTTAAGAACTTATAAAATTTCTTAGTGATGAGAGTCATCTCTCTATCTTCTTTACTACTCTCATTTTCTTCTTCTTCTTCTTCTTCTTCTCCTTCTTCTTCCACTTTCTTGCTTATGGTAGCTTTGAGAGAAATATCTTTCTTCTTCTTTGACTCATCATCAACAACACAATGATTCATTTCTTCCATCTCGTATCTTAACAATGATCCAAAAAGTGTTTCTATTTCTAGCTTGTTAAGGTCTTTAGCTTCCATAATAGTCGTTTTCTTTGCTTTCTAAGTTGGTGGAAAAGATTTAAGAATCTTCTTATGAGCTCAAACTCTTCAATACTCCTACCAAGAAGCTTTAAACTATTAATAATACTAGCAAAACGTGAATACATTTCAAAAATGGTTTTGATAAGGGACATCTTAAAAGATTCATATTTTGACACTAGTATGTAAATTTTTGATTTCTTAACTTCACTAATGCCCTTATATGCCACTTGAAGTTTGTCCCAAATTTATTTTGCCAAAACACATGCTAAAATTTTATTGTATTAATTTATGTCTAATGCACAATGTAGAATACTAGTAGCTCTACTATTTAAAGATAGCATTCTACAATCATCATCATCATATTCAGATTTTGGTTTAGGTAAAATAGTTATTGTTTCATTAATTGTAACTCTTTTAGTTGGAATCTTAGGCATTCTTCAATGATTCTCCACAAATTATAATCTTGGTCTTCTAAAAATATTATCATTCTATTAGAATAAATATAGCATTCTACAATCATCATCATCATATTCAGATTTTAGTTTAGGTAAAATAGTTATTGTTTCATTAATTATAACTCTTTCAGTTGGAATCTTAGGCCTTTCTTCAATGATTCTCCACAAATTATAATCTTGGTCTTCTAAAAAGATTCTAATTCTATTTTTTTAATAATTATAATTTGTACCATTGAACAAAGTAGGTCTGGTGTAGGAATGACATTCGGTATAACTATTGGAAGTCATAGGATCAACTCAAGGATGTTAAGCCTGAAATTGAGTACCTTGCTGTGATATCAATTGTAAACCAAAGTCCAAACCTAAAAAGGGGTGAATTGGGTTTTTAAACTTTTTACAAACAAAAAACAAGCTTTTAAACACTTATAAAAGCAATCAAGCACAACAAGTTATAAAGATGGAATTTAAAGAAGTAAAGAAGAGAAAATGCAAACTCTGTTTATAATGGTTCAGTAATATCAGAATTTATCCGAACTTACGTCCACTCTCTTCAAGGAATCTCCTTGAAGTATTCCATTATAAAATAGTCAAGCAATTTCATGGGTGTTTCCTAAACCTTACAACGATCTCTTTCTAATTAAGGAAGTGTACACAAAATGTTTAACACCTAAACACTTTAAGAGTTACACCTATTCTTTCTCTTGACAATGATCATGATTGACTGTAAAAGAACACAAGAGAGATAACAATTTATGCATTACAAGATAAAGATTATCTCTCTTTAAAGAAGCAAAGCTTTCAGAATGGCTCAAGAAGGTTTTGAAAACTTTGAAGAGCAATTAATGATTTCAAGAATGAATTGAATGTTCTTGTTTGTTGTGTTTGCATGTGATGGGTTTATATGGCTTTAAACATATATAGTCGTTAGTCACAAAGTAAGGTTGTTGGGGAGTGGTTTTGAGCATTTAATGCTCTAAACGGCATTAAAAAATTCAAAATGTAACCATTATTTTCGAGCGTTCAGTCGATTGGATGCTTGTTCAGTCGACTGAATCAAATACCTTTGTTTCAAGTATTAAACCATTCAGTCAGCTAGGTTAGAGGTTTAAACTCTTTGTCCCTCATGTAGTCGATTGAATTGAATCCTTTAGTCGACTGGACTTCATTCAATCGACTGGACTTTATTTAGTTGGTTGGACTTCATTCAATCGACTAGATGACTTGAACCATTGTATTTTTGTTTCCATTTTGTTTTATAAAAAAAATCCAGTTAAATAAGTTTTTGTTAAATCATTTTGTGAGCAACTTGAGCCACATATAAAGCTAGGTAATTGAGAGAAAATATTTACATTATAACTTAACTACCTTAAGTCCTAATCTTGTTCTTTAGACTTATTCCAAGGATGCATACATAGGTTCTTGAGTACGTACTTCACGTCTTATCTTTGTACTGAAAACTTTGGCAGCCTAAGTACTTAGATAATATTGTTAGCATAATTTAAACATTTGTTTTGTCATCATTAAAATCAAGTTAAGGGTCAACAAAATTAACATAATAAAAGCAAATTAAAATGTCTCTACCAACTAGCTACCGATCAATACCAAAGGGGTCCCAATCAATAGATTATGGCTCACGAGGGGGTATTGATCGATATTTTTATACCAGAAGTAGAATTTAGAGAAAAGTATGAAATCGAACCAGAAAACAAGCAGTTAGTGAAAGCATACGTACAATATATGAAACTTAAGATCTTACATTGAAAGATATATTTTCATTGAGGTTCATACGTAAAACAAGGCATGTTCATATTTTGAAATATGTTCAAGAAAAATCTAGAAAAATTTATTGCTGACCTTTTTTTATATTTTTTATGAAGAAGTGAATTCATACATGTGGTAGTTGCCCTCAGAGATCCAATTTACTCTCTTCAGAATGATGAACATGAAGATTCAGACATGTTTCTCCGGAATGAACACCGATCACAAAGAGAAAGAAGTGGAATAAAGTTTGGTTAGTTGTTATATGTAGATAGAGTTGATTGTGTACCCAACCTATTACAATTCTACTTAATACCTAGAATTTTGTGGGGAGAAATGGCTAGAGTTTCTAAAAGATCGTGCTTATGGTTCTTGTTGAAGGTATAGGAGAGGGGGTGTATTTATAGATGTTATGGGAAAACAAGGATTTAATGGATGGACAAGGATTTAATGTTGGTTAATGGCCTATAGTTTGAGGTTAAGGAGGTTAGATTCGTAACAGTTTTGACCTCCATTGAAGGCCAAATCGTGGGGATGGAGTTGAAATTTGAATAATAGGATCTATAAAGTAAGTATTGATCGGTTGTCAAAGGGTATCAATCAATACCTTTGACCAACCGATCAGTACCTACGTTCCAAGTAGGCCGTTTAGTTTGTGCTTTGGCCCCAAAACGAGTTTAAATAACATTTGGAAGCCTAACATAGGTAAAAATGGGTCTTTAGGTATTCTAGGCTTGTCCTTTGAGTTTTGTTGAATTAATTTGTCTTATTTAGAGCATGGATTTGGGTTTGTAATCGATCTCACTAAAAAATTAAGTCTAAGTCTTCACACTCACCAAATTCAAGCATCTTAGAACCAAATTTTCATCATCGACCCCACAAGTGGATCATTCAAATATTTAAAACGAAATTGGGTCTCTACAATAATTTCAATTTTCATATAAACATACAACTTATATACTAAACATACCCAGTTTAAAGAAAAAACAATTTATAAACTATTTTGCCAAACACAAACAGTTTATAACTCCATTATTTTTTTTCTTCTTTTAAACCGTTCCATAAACTACAAACCATTTCTTTTGCTAGGCCAAATGAGCCCAAGTTTATGATAAATATAAAAATTATGTAATTTGGTTTCAATACGAAAGAAAAAAAATCTCCGAAATTTATATTTCAAGAGACTTAATTTTCTTGTAATGTAAATAAGATCCAATATTCAAATAATTTGTTAATTCGATAAGATTGAGTAAAAATATTTAACAATATTTTAGATTTAATCCTTATTAATTTTTTAAAATTTTTGATCAATTAATAGCAGTGAATTAACAGTAGAAGAGTTGTTTGTATATAGTAAAATTAAATCCTAATCCTATGAAGTAAATAATAGATCAATTTGATGAATTTAATTACATTATTATATATTATTTGTGAAATAGTTGTTTATACAACGTAATGAATTGTTTGCAGATAACTTGCTTAACTAAGTAAACTGAATTATAATTTTAAATGGAAAGAAAAAAATCTTAATATGATGAATTATAATATCTTATAAGAGTATTTTGTCGAACGATTAATAAAAATCATAATTTCATGAGAATAAAGAAATAATTTTTAATCTTTTTCTATAATAAAAACTTTATTAGGTGAAAATATAAATATAGATATATTTTTTGATAAGAAAAATGCAAGTTAAAGGCTTTCTCACGTTTAAAAAAGTGGGTGTTGTATGGAGGAAGGCCAATCAGGCATGTTACTGAGCCGGTAGAGAACTAGCCAGTTATCCTTCCACTGAAAATAGCAGAAGGTTTTCGTTGCTCTGTGAATCCAGCCTCACGCGTTGCCCTCCTTTCTAAGAGTCAAGAGCCCAAAGCTTTCACTGAGAGCCTGTAGCTCAACTCCCTTCTTAGACCTGGCAGGCCAATAATGACTTACTCCACAAGCAAGCCAGCCTCCACCCACATTATTGCCCCCACTTGGGTGACAAGCTAGAGTTAGCAAGCTTGATGTAAAAAAAATATAGATATATAGTGTATCCTTGCTTATTCCTTTGGAACCAGATTAGAAATTGATGACATTTAAAGTCTTGGTTCGATTAAGGTTTTTGTAAATTTTAATTAGGATTTTATTTTTTAAATTTGAAATATAAAAATTAATTAAACAAAATCAAACACCTTATTAATTGGTGTTTTAATTATTTTTTATTTAAAAAATTAAAAAAATTGATTTTGATTAAGATTTTTTATGATGCAAACAAAATGTTAAATTTGAAAACTTAGCTAAACAAGGCTTAGAAAGCCCACAAACCCAAAAGGTTCAAAAGAGCGTGCGCTCAAGTGAAGGAAGTTTATAGTGGCGTGGATTTCACGCTAGAATATAGAACTTCAAATCCATTGTCTCTCTGCGGTCATTTTTATTAACAGAAAACACAAAGAGACAAAGTTACTTGTGGGGCTATTTTGCTTAATCCGCCAAGCGCCTGATCGATCCTGACCGCACAGTCTTAGCAGCTCTGCGAAAAGTCCCCGCTTAAGGGCAAAAACGGAAGGGGAAAGTCGAAGAAAAGGCCAATGCCTCCCTCTCCGCTCTTAAAAAATCATTTCGGAGAGAGAGAGAAATAGAAAATATTCTAGAGAGAGAAAGAGCTATGTCGGGTGGCATCGCGCGTGGTCGTCTTGCAGAGGAGCGAAAGGCTTGGCGCAAGAATCATCCTCATGTCTGTACGCTTTTCTCTCTCATAGCGATTCTGATTCCTTTTATTTTCTTTTACTTTGTTATAATAAATGGCTGTTTTGTTTGATTACTATATGTGGATGTTTGGGAACGGCTTAAATCATGCTTAAATAACTGATTTATATCCTTTTCTTTTTCATTTTCAATGCAACTAGTTACTTGATTGTTCTCGTAATTTGTTTTTTTTCCTGTTTTGTTAAATTTGTTTATGGCAATCTAGGGTTTTGTTGCGAAGCCAGAAGCGCTGTCAGATGGAACGGTGAATTTGATGGTGTGGCATTGCACTATCCCTGGTAAACCTGGGGTAAGTAAAAATAAACACTTGATATTCTGTTATAGACTTCGTCTTTGCAGTGAATTTGATTAAACCCTTGACTGATAGCTGCTCGTATACTTGGTACAATGAGATTCAAAAGTTGATTGCTTCATTTTCTGTGTAAACTGCATAGAGTTCAAGGGTTGAATTGGTTAACTTTGGGGATTTTAGAACTTGGTATGATTGTTTATATAAAAAGAGAGAAGGTCTAATCAATTGATTTCCTTTCAATATAAATGTCTGTTCTCTGGAGCTTATCATTTTCCTACCAGGGTACTTGCCGTGCCAAGATATTGCTTTCTTGTAATATATTATACATATTACTTATCAAAAAAGTATATTACACATTGGTTATCCTTTCTATTATTCTCAGTTATTTTAAGATTTTGAGGCTATTAACTTTTTGTATTGCAAATGAATCAGGTGGGATGATTCTCATTTGGTATATCTCTTTCCAATTCTTTTAATAGACGTTGAGTGTAAACAATTGTTAACATGCTGAGATTTTTTTAAAGAGATAGTCTTGCATGTATCATTTCCTAGTAAAACCACTTATAATATTTATTTTTCATTATATTTTGGTTTTTGTCGGGTTTTATATTCTTCAAAAGAAGTACTGGTTTTTCCCTTTATTTCCTGTCTTTTATTTAACCTACTTTTTTGTTTTCATTTGTCAACTAGATATACCATCACGTATGATATGCCATTATATCTCATGTTCCTATATCCAACATGGAACTCAATTCGGCTCTGGGCTTCATGCTTTGTATTTTTTTTTTCTCTTTGGAAGTTTTCATTAAACAGAAAATGCTTATAGGACTTTGGAACTTATGGTAGAGGTTGACTATGTTAATTTAAGGGCTCTAGGTAGTTCTTTAGGAAAGAACATGATAATATACGAAGGAAAGTGCACCTAGTTTTCCTCGATCAGTTCATAAGTTTATGGGAAGGGAGAATGATATATATATATATATATATATATATATATATATATATATATATATATATATCAACTCTGAGACTACTAAACCTTAGTTGGAACGGTCACAACATTTTTATTATCTTGAGGGTCCCTTTTTGTAAGATGGGAAAGGTCAGTGGTCTGTTTACATGATTGAAATTTAAGTGTTTGGGAAGTGAGACCTATTTGAGGTGAGGCAATTCCTTCATTATTGTTTGCTTACATTTGTAGGACTTGGCATTCCCCTCTTAATTTTAGTGGGTTGTGGGTTAGTTGATTGATGTACATTGTTAGAGCTCCATAATATTTGTGTTCATAGAAGACCGTTGGCATGACATAAGGACAAACACGCACTTACACAAAAGGAAAATTGATTGTTATTAGAAGAAGAAAGTGAAATTATGGATAACAAAAGAAGGGGGAGGCTAAAAATGATTTTTCAATTACATTGTGATGCAGAAAAGGAAAGACAATATTTATTATTTTGGGATTATGTTGTAATGACAATATTCTTGGAGATGACATTTTAGGAAACTTGGATTTAGACAATTAGATATATATTAGGGAATTATTATGTTTTGATTTATTTCCTATTATTTTGGGATTTTGATTTAGGAATTATAATGTTTTTATTTATTTCTTGTTATGTTGGGATTTATTTCTTAGTGTGCTTAGGATTGGTGCCTATATAAGCAGCTGCTTATGTTGAGTTTAGTTAGACTGGATTATGGAATAAACTACTCGTTTTGTTATCTCTTGTCCTTCTTGTTTCTTTGTTCTTTATTCTTCTTGGTCTGTTCTCCTTTTTGTCTATCTTCTATCTCATCTATTTTCTCTCAGTCTAATATCCCCGATTCTCTGTTGCTTTTCCCCTTTCCTAGTTTGCTTCTCTTTCTACTTATCAGTTCTACATCACATTGTTTGGGCTACTTTCTACAGAATTAGAAAGTCTCCCTTCTCTTTGATCCTTTCTTCTCTCTTCTGGAAAAACATCCGCAACAATATTGAAAGCATTTCCTAAATTCTAAACAATCTAAACAGACAGATAGATTGGTAGCTAAAATTGATAACCTTTTTGTACTAAATTCCCAATTGATCATCTGTTTGTTCAAACTTTTCATTGAATGGAGAGAGAGGATAGTAGATCTGGGATTTGAGATAAATCTCTGTTTCTTCTCAGTTCAGATCGAGAAACATTCAGTGAAAGTTAATCAACAAGACCAATCCGATAAATTAGTCATCAATTGTTTTCAATATTGAATATTGCATGCAAAAAATGGAGGATGGAGTTTTGTTTGTATGGAGGAGAACCAAAGCCTCACAATGCATGTTGCATGATTCAAGAAAAAGATTCAGTGGAAATTTTGCTGATTTTCTCCTCCTTGTGATGGCTGGTATATTTCTCAGTTTTGACATGAAGAGAAGAGTGAGAGAGGGAGAGAGAGAGAGAGAGAGAACACGAAGTGAGAGAGAGAGAGAGTTGAGGATTTGGAAATACGCCTATTAAGGCGTTTTTTCATAGGGACTAGGGTATTTGGGGTCCCACAATCCCCTCTTAAAATTCATGGTGTATTTTGAAAATTCTTTCTTGGATTGGATGTAGCCAAACAAAGTTCTTTATAAAAAGTATATTAAAATCCCTTCTAAAAATCCATTACCCAAACGTATCTTGAGTGAATTTACTTCCAGATGATGTTTTGGGTTATATTGTCTCTGTGTGACTACATTGCTAAGGAATTGACTTATCTAAAAAAAAAAACGTTGCTAAGGAATTGATAAATGAAGTAGATCTCATTCTCTAATGCTTGCAAGTTGAAATATGTTTGGACTTTTAGTTGTTGGAACTTGGAATTAAGCTATATGTTCCTCTGAGGAGCATATAGAGCAAAATGATTGAGGAAATAATTGTATTGGAAGGCTACCTTTTCTTTTAGAATATTTTATTTAGTGCTTTCCTGGTTAATTGTTGATCTAATTTAGTTCTGCATGTTTTCCGAGTACAATTTTGGATATTTTAATTTAGGGGTTTGGGAAACCATTCATTTGATTAGCTTATGTAGCGCATTGTAATTTATCTTGCTTCGTATGGTGCATTGTGATCCTCTGAGTAAGTGATTTGTAACCATCCTTGTTATTCAAGCTTGGATGGCCTGAACTATAATGTGATGTTGCAGACTGATTGGGAGGGTGGTTACTTCCCGCTGACACTCCACTTCAGTGAAGATTATCCTAGTAAACCACCCAAGTGTAAATTTCCACAAGGTTTCTTCCACCCTAATGTCTATCCTTCTGGAACTGTTTGTTTATCAATTCTTAATGAGGACAGTGTAAGTACCTTCTGCTGTCTTTATTACACACATGCTTTGTACTTCTGTGGGCTTGTGGGATATATTCACACTCAGTTTACTTGGCCTGGATATGCAATATGTAGGGATGGAGACCAGCCATAACGGTGAAGCAGATTCTTGTTGGTATACAGGATTTGCTGGACCAGCCAAATCCTGCTGATCCGGCACAAACGGAAGGTTATCACCTTTTCATCCAGGTAGACTGCCCCTTAATAATTTTTCATATTTTCTTCTCTGGAAGTCCCATTATATTTGGAAACCTTTGTGCGTGCTATGTCACAATCAGATTGTGTCAAATGAAAGTATGGAAAGGTCCTGTCATTTCTTTCTTGTGAAGGCGAAACGGGTGAATCTTTGCAATCCAGCTGTTCTTTGGTGAAAAGATGGCAAAGCCCTTATTACCTGATGTGTATCTAATGAGCAACTGGGGCTGTTTTGCTGCAGTTGGAAATATCTGCTGCAACTTTATTGAGCTAGCCATTGGCATCAAAATTCAACTCATGGGAACTTACTTTTTGAGATAAATATATGCAAACTGGATAATTAAAAAGGCCCAAAAAGCTGCTAAATCTTCGTACTTAGTGGTTGTTGGATCCCAAGGCTTGAAAAATATCTTGTGAATCCCTCTTAAGAGTAAATTCCTAGATAAGAGTCGGTGCTACCTTTGTTTTTGTGCCAACATTCTAACGTGTGAAAATGTGGATGTATGCAGGATGCTGTGGAGTATAAGAAAAGGGTCCGCCAACAGGCCAAGCAATACCCACCCCTTGTCTAATGTTAAATCTGGTTTCCGTAATGACTGATTTTGATCAGTGAATGTTAGCTGTTGCTCCTTGTATAATTCTAAACTTGCTTCTGCGAAGGAATGTTGATATTTGGTAGTTGTCAGTTGCCTTTGTGGTAGACTGCATGGGTGAACTATCTTTTCATCTCTTTGGATTTGCATTAACGGTTGTTGTTGATATATTATACGGTTAGCCAATGTAACTCATTGGTGTTCATACGTTAGAACCTTACTGTTTAAATTATATATGTTTTTTTTTTGGTTTGAAGTGCGACCAACAGATTGGGTACAGCTTCATGGGATAGTTAGGATTTAGATGGTGTTTTTACCACGCCTAAGTTGGCATTTTAAGGTTTGCCTGATTTAATATTTTGGTCCCATGTAATGTTGGGATTAAAGTTTTAATCTGTGAACAATCAAGTCTTAATTGTCGAGCTTTTCGTTAATTTGGATGGAAAGAGCTGATTGAATGTCATGTAGATAACTGATCCGCTTCGAAGAGATATGGGAACTTAGGAAGGGAAAGAAAAATGATTACATGTCAATAATGTATTGGTTCTTATAAATATAAATTATAAAAAACTTATAAATATTTAAGGGAAAAATTTGTTGTCGATTTTGATGTTTGTCAAATGTATTAATTAACCTTTTAGGTTTCAGTTTGAGTTAATTGATGTTCTCAAATTTGCTCCAATAAAGTTTTTTGCAAACTCGTCCAAAACTGTAAGTTTTTCTTGTTAAGTGTGCATGTGTGGTCAAGGCAAGTCAATCAAGGGCAAAATCAGCTTGTCACCCCTCAAAAATTTTTTTTTTCATTCTTCCTTCTTTGTCCTGCAAATATCAAAGATGTAAAAATTGGTTCGAAACGTAGGGTGTTTGAGAAAGTGAAAATTTTAGGGATTTTGATTCTTGGGAAAAAATGAGAGAGAAGACAGACGAGGGAGAGCTTGTTAGAGATAACAAACAAAAGTCCATAAGAATTTTTTACCAAAAGTTGGGAATGTGCTGCTAGGGTGCATCTTCGCGTTTGAAGATATCAAAGAATTTTAGGGTTATGGGCAAGCGTTTCTATGCATGCTTGAACCATGGGGTTTGTTCTAATCCTAGGTAATTTCCATTTTTTGAAGATTAATTATGTTATTGGGCTGAATTTTGTTTGCAAAGTGTAAAAGATTGTGGCTTTCTAAATTGGTTTGATCCATATGTGTGCAATCATGGGGAGGAGATGTTGCCAAAATTGTACTTAGAGAACGCAAAATTGTTGCAGCTGGTGAAGTTTCATCACTGAAGAGAGAGTATTGGTTCATGCTTGGGGAATCTTGGATCCTTCCGTTTTTAATTTCCCTCATATAAAATAGTTGTAAGTGAATAGTATAGAGTGTTTGCTGAAATGGGTGTTAGGTAGGTGTTTGTTGTAAGGATGATAGTTGTTTGTCAAAATTCCTCATGGAATTTTGTTTGCTGTAAGGTGTTTAAATCCCAATGGAATCAATGAATGAATGGTGGATTATTTGGCCTGAACATAGAGTACAATGTTCTTAATATTTCATCTCCTTAATATTTTTTCTTGCAATCATTTTTGACAAATGTGTATACATTCAAAACGGTGTGCTAAATCAATCCATATTGCAAGAAGATAGCAATTTTACAAAGTACTGCTCATCAGAATTTCAACATGAAACAAGGATGAAAGAATTTTAAGATGACATTCTCTGCTTTAATCTTGAGAGACCTCAAGGATCCAGAATGAGAGACATAAGCAGGAAACAACTCAAAGTTTCATTCACAACAATTAATGGTAGAATTGGCAACAATAAATACATGAATTAAAAGCAATAATAAAAAAGAATGAATCCATAACCAACATACTTTTGTTAATAATCAATCCATATCCTTTTCCATTAATAACAGCAACCCAATGTTCAAAAGCGAATGACTTGGCAATATTCCTATGTCCAAGCCAATACTAATATTGATGGCCTTAAACATTAGCATGTTTAAAATAATGGCTTGACATTATAAGCATTTACAAAAGAAATTGTCATAGTAGTTATAACCAAATGAGGGACCTAAACTGTTCAAGTAGACAAAATCCACTAGACAAAATTCACATATTTCCCAAAGAAAATCCACATATTTCTCGATAAACACACAAAAAGACCTAGTTCTAACATAACTCATTCATAAAATCTTCCATTTCCCATTAACCTTTGATTTACTTGAAGAAGCACAGTTTGAGGGTCCCAAACTATCAATCTATTTTCAATACTTCTTCGCATTAGTTGCAGCAAGCAAACTCTCCTGTGAGATGAAGTTGACTCTTAGAGGCAAGTCTAGTGGGTGCTACAGGCCCAGTGGGTGTTGCTGCAGGTCTAGTGGGTACTGCATACGCATGTTGTCTTCTCCTCTAATTCAAACAAGCCCACAAGCATATTAAAATATCAAACAACCCAAATGCAATCTAAACTAAAAAAAAACCAAGTTAAACAAGCCCATAAGCATATTAAAATCCACAAACAATCCAAATGCAAACTGACAAAACATATTGAACATATTATTTGAATCAACAACCCAAAAACATATTATACATTTCTTTTCCTACTCCCATTCTTCTTCTTCCTAGATGGCCTAGGTGTTGTTCCAAACCCACTTACCCACCTCCCTGAAACATCAAATTTAAAACAAGTCAAAATGTTCATGGACTAAAAAATGGAATCAGCTCAAACTTGCATCACATTTATACATACCTAGTTGTCCACACTCTCACTAGAATCAATGTCAAAAAAAAAAAAAAAACCATGCCTCCTCCTTTTCATTTACATGAAATCAATGCACAATTAGAATTTTCAATATGAACAATGTACCATATAACATATAATTAAATATTACCAACCTGAAATGATTTATCAACATTAGTTCTAGAAGTTGATTCACTTTTCTTATTTCCACCAATATCCCCCTTTCATGACCTTGAATTATGTCTCTTAATGTCACATTTTATGCACCTCACATCATTGCTTCTCTTCACCTTATAAGGATTATGTGGCTCATTAGGGTCCCTTCTTCTAGTTCTCTTTAGTCTGCCAAGTTGAATCCTTAGTGGAGTAAGTAGTGGCTCATATAACCCAGTTCTAAGCCACAGATCTAACCAATTAGTTGGGTTGATAATATATGAGTAGCACTTGATGTAGGCATCTGATTATACCCAAAGAGTAACGCGGTAGTTTTAGCACAGCTTTAGGGTGTCGATTCCACAGGGAAACAAGTTAACTATAAGGAAAAGTGTAAACTTTAATATGGAATGATAAAATCCAAATAAGTAAATTTGAGTTTTGATAGTAAAGTATTATGAGGAAATCGTGTATTTGTAATGAAGAATATAATAAGGAAACAACAAGGTTCCGGGAATCCTCCCTAGGTTCGTTGCCTTATTCCAATCTCGATTCAGTTGTTTTTATCTCGATTGCAAGTTTCACATCCCAAACAAGCAATCGGTGTATATTCAATTAAAGCATATGTAAACCCTAATGTAATTGTTATGAAGTACTCTTTGATTTCGATTCAAGCACACAAGACCTATCCTATAGATTTATCAAGAAGCGACAATATATCTCAATGATAATATTGCAGTAATGGACAAACCTAAAAGATAAATCTACTATACTCAATCACATCCAAACAACTTGACATAAGAAAAGCATGACTAGACTTATATGGAGAAGAAGCAGACAATCACTTGATTAAGAAAATCTAGAATAAGAAAGTGCAGCTGTCACATGAACCTAAATTCTTATTGTTTAATGTTTACAAACCCTAATTAAAGTCTAACCCGGAGATGCAAATCCGTGTGCGCGCTGCGGTGCTGCTGGGGAGCACCGCGGTGCTAGGCATATTCTGGATTGGGTTAGCTTCTAGGCATCGCAGTGCTGTTGAGGAGCACCGTGGTGCTGGCCTTTTTGTTGATTTTCTTCATGCTTTGCCTCCAGCAGCATAGCAGTGCTGGCCTTTTTACTGATTTTCTTAATGCTTTGCCTCTCCGCAGCCACTCCTATGCTTCGTCGTGCATGGAACCTTGGTGCTTTTAAACAACGATCGCTTCTTCTCCTCTTTGGACTCAAAATACCTGAAATTGTACTAGAATAAGATAGTGATCCAATAATATTCCTTAAGAGTTATCAACACACAAGAGTGCAATATAGACCGAGAAGAATCATAAAATGCTAACAATTAAACATCGTTGAGGTGCATTTTATGGCTCTTATCACAACCCCCAACTAACTTATTTCTAGTCTCTAGCAATTTAAGAGAAAACAAGAGATGAATTCCATGGTGGGAGTAAAAAACAAAGTAAAGCACTACTAGTGTTAACCAAGAGTAATTCACTTTTGTCTCAAACATTGCACACAACATACAACACATAGGATCATTAAATATCACTCAAATCCAAAAATAATCCAAACATCGATCTTGCAATCATTATTGACTCTTAACATCCATCTTCCCACAATCCAATAATCCGTACACTCGGATGATTTTATGCATCACATTCATGAATACAAGTCTTGGTCTCTAAAAATACAACAAATTGTGTGACATCAATCATATAAACAAACTCTATAGGCTTACTTTTCAAACCACTCTCCATTATTATAGAAAAATCACATTACATTGGATCAATAGGTCTTTAATAAGCTTATAATGTTAGGCTAAGGTAAAGGTTAAGAAAGGATGGGAAGGATTTAAAAGTAAAAGAACTCAATCTCTTAGCTTTAAACATAACCACTTTTAAGCACTAGATAACCTTACTTCAACACCAAACTTTTTCAACCATTTTTCGAGCATTTTTCTCAAATCACCACTTTTCTTTTCTTTTCTTCTTTCTTTGCCATAATTCACTTTTCTTTTTCTTTTGCATTTTGGCATAAAACTATTCACTTTTTTTTAAGGCTTCTTTTCTTTTCCATAACCCCCAACTTATTTCCTTTAGTGTACTTGGGTTATGGTTTCTATATTTCCATCTTTACTCCTTTTAAGTGCTTCTCAACAATGTGTACAACTAAGTTCTTTTAAAAGGAAGGTAAGGATAAATTATTTTTAGACTCATGATGGTAAGTAAATGGGTTTTTTGAAAGAAGCAAGACTCAAATTATTTTTAAAGAAAAAGGCTCAAATAGGTGACTAGTGATATATATTGCAAGGGTAGGTTTGAAAGGCTCAAACGGTTCAAAAATGGCCTATATCATATCCTAAGTAGTGTGCATTCTAGGAATTTGCCTCGAGTGATTATCAAATAAGTTTTAGAGCTTGTCGAGACCGTAAAAGTATTCACAAAACAATCACATATAAAACTTCTCTAAATGTTTTAGACTAATCATACATTCTTACCACAAACTAGAGTCTCAAACCAAGTGAAGATTGATACTTAAATTAATTTCAAACCGAAGCAAGATTTAACTTCTTCTAAATGCTATATGTTATCTCAATTTAGGCTCATATCATTGACATGTGAATTAACTCTAAGGCTAACACAAAGCATGCTAAAAACAAACAAGAAGGGAAAATGACACCAAGCAGTTCAATGGAAAAAGAAAAACAAGAATATGTTTCCTCCACCCCTAACTTAAAGTAGGCATTGTCCTCAATGTGAAAGCAAAAGATAAGGAAACTCCCTTTGTAGCCAAAAGTGCACAGAAGCTGAAAATTATGCACCACCATTTGAACTACTTCGTATATTTGTCCCTGAAAAAGAAATACGAAAGTAAAACTGGAAAACAGCAAAATAATAATAATAAATAAGAAAAAGAAATATGAAAAACAGTAAAAATAAAAGGATATGTTGTGGGTTGCCTCCCATGAGCGCTAAGTTTTACGTCTTCAGCCAGACGCTCTTATTCCCTCCTAGATAAACATAGGTTGAATGCACCAGCCATTGCATCATTTTCAAATTCGGTGCTTGTATGCTTTGAAGAGGCCTCAAGGATGTCATCAGTAACATCCGCAAATTCTGGCTTGATATATGCTCTTGTGAAGCCATGGGTGAGGGTGGACTCTAATGGATTAAGGTGCTGGATATTTTCCATGAATGAGTAAATCATGTATGCTTGGTGGGTTTCGTCCACATCCTCTGTTTTTTTCGTTGTTGGGATGTGTAATAACTTACCAATTAGTGTCTCAATGGCATTTACCTCCTTTATATTTTGCTGCGCTAGGTGTTAACCATAGAGTGTGGACTGAGCTTGAGAAGGGAACTTGCCTTGCTCAGTCACACTCAAGTAGTTCATTAACTTGGACACTTGGCTCTTTAAATCCTTATGTTCTTTAACAACTTACACAATTAAAGATTCAAGCCTTTGATTAGTCTTCCCCTGTGCCTCAATAAAAGCATGCAAAATTTCTTTTAAAGGACTCCTAGAAGATACAGGTGCATGATATATTTCAAGACATGGTGCAGGGGGTTGTGCAAGCTGCTGGTTTTCAGACTTCCAGCTGAAATTGGGGTGATTTCGCTATCCCGGATTATAAGTATCAGAGAAGGGTGCTAAAGGCTTCTTGTACATGCCTAAGGCATTACATTGTTCCTCATATATCCCTCTCATCTTAGCAAATGTGGGACACTCTTGGGGTATATGATCTACCCCACCACACACAGAATATGGTTAAAAAGACTTTGCATGATTAGCTACGTGTGTTGGCTTTAAGCTCTTAGTTTTTAACACCTCTAGTTCCCTAGTGAGCATCTTGACCTTGGCCTTAAGGTTATCCTCTTCCCTAAGATGGTAAATTCCACCACCATTTGGGTTCCCTATAGGTCGTGACCTATTTGTGCTTTCAGTAGCACTAGGTGCAGTCCAAGTGTGAGCTTTTTCAGCAAGCTCATTGAGGTACTCTATGGCCTCATCAGGATCTTTCTCTAAAAGCTCACCATTACAAATTATTTCTACGAATTGGAGCTCTCTATATGTAAGTCTCTCATAAAAATAGCTCACTAAGCGCCAACTCTCATACCCATGGTGAGGGCATATACTCAATAACTCCTTAAATCTCTCCCAGGACTGATACAAAGTCTTGTTGTCCTTTTGTGCAAAGGTGGAGTTTTGTCTTTTTAAAGCATTGGTCTTATGTTGGGGAAAGTATTTATTAAAGAAAATTCGAGTCATCTCAGCCCACGACCGAATAGATCGTGGTCTCAGTGAGTATAGCTAACTCTTAGCTCTATCCTTCAAGGCGAAAGGAAAGAACTTAAGTTTAATAATGTCATGAGTTTCATCTTGACTATGAAAAGTCGCAACTACTTCCTCAAACTCTCTAATGTACACATATGGGTTTTTATTTTCCAAGCCATGGAATGTAGGGAGTAACTGTATCATCCCTGTTTTAAAATCTAGTTGGTGAGTATTGGCTGGAAACATGATGCATGATGGTGTGGCTGTGTGTGTACGGTTGAGGTAATCCTGAAGGGTCCAAGGGGGTTGATATTCACGTTCACTCATTTCTTTGGGACTAGGTGGACTATCAAATAAAGGATTTCGAAAAGAATTTAATTCTGACTCTAGCACAGGCCTACAAGCAAATCTACCCAAAGCATCTCTATGTCTTTACATTCAAGGTAACAAAATAATGGAAAAAAAATATACTATAAAAAGAAAGAATAAAATAAAATAAAAATTAATGCAGCAAGCTAAAAGAAGGAACAAAGTTACTGCGTTTACAACTGCTGAAAAGAAAAACTATTTACAACTTTTCTACCGTCATATCTCAAGGTTGACAATCTTCCTTGAGTTAAGCGTGTCTCCCCGACAACGACGCCAAAATTTGATTACGCCCAAAACAGTAACACGGTTGTTGTAGCACGGCTTTGGGGTGTCGATTCCACAGGGAAACAAGATAACTATAAAGAAAGATGTAAACCTTAATATGAGATGATATAATCAAAATAAGTAAAGAATCTGAAATTGATGATGAAGTAATTGTGTAGGTTGTAAAATACGGTAGAGGGACAACAAGGATCCGGGAATCCTCCCTAGGTTCGTTGCCCTAATCTTAACTTGATTCAGTTGTTTTTATCTCGATTGCACGTTTACCATTCCAAAGATGCAATCGGTAAATATTCAATGAGAACATGTATAAACCCTAATATGATCGTAATGAAATACTTCTTATTTCTGATTCATACACATATGATCTATCCTATAGGTTTATCAAGAAATGACAATATATCTTTGTCGACAATATTGCCGTAATGGACAAACCTAAAGGCTAGATTTATCGGACTCAATTATACCCAATAATCTTGACATAAGAGAAGCATGACTACAGTTATATCAAGGAAAAAAGATACAATCACTGGAATAGATAAAATCTTATAATTAGATAAAGAAGTAAATCATGACAATGTTTGACAATAAATTCTTATTACAACTGAACCAAATAGGGTAGATAGGGACAACTACACCTAGGGATTCATCCCTTCTCCTTGCTAGGAAGTTAGTTAGCCATGGTGTTCATGGCTAAACACTTTTGTGGATGAGCTACTGCTTTGAGTTTTCTGGCTTTTCTTCTCAGCCCAGATCCCCCTTCTCTTAAACCCCAAGTATCCTATTTATAGTATAAGAGTCCAAGGATGTTTTTGGGTTTATTTTAATGTTTAAAAACCCTAATTAAAGTCTAACTCAGAGATACAAATCCGTGTGCGCACTGCGGTACTGCTGGGGACCACCGCGGTGCTAGGCATGTTCTGGATTGGGCGAGCTTCTGGGCACCGCGGTGCTATTGAGGAGCACCGCGGTGCTAGCTGGTTGTTCACAATGGGTGAGTTTCTGGGCACTACGGTGTTGGCCTTTTTGCTGATTTTCTTCATGCTTTGCTTCTCCGCAACCACTCCTATGCTTCGTCGTGCATGGAAGCTTGGTGCTTTTAAACAATGATCGCTTCTTCTCCTCTTTGGACTCAAAATACCTGAAATTGTACTGGAATAAGTTAGTGATCCAATAATATTCCTTAAGAGTTATCAACACACAAGAGTGCAATATAGACCGAGAAGAATCATACAATGCTAACAATTAAACATCGTTGAGGTGCATTTTATGGCTCTTATCAATACCACTTTAGAGTTATTAACATATAAAAGTGCAATAAAGACCGATATCAATCCTAAAATGCTAACAATTAAACACTGTTGAGATGCATTTTATGGCTCTCATCACAACCCCCAACTAGCTTATTGCTAGTCCCTAGCAATTCAAGCGAAAACAAGAGATGAATTCCATGGTGGGAATCGAAGTAAAGTAAAGCAATGTTAGTGTTAACCAAGAGTAATTCACATTTTGTCTCAAAATTTCACATAACACACAACACATAGAATCATTTAAATTCACCCAAGTTCGAAAGTAATCCAAACATCAATCTTAAAATCGTTAATGACTCTTAACATCCATCTTACCACAATCCATTAATCCGAACATCTAGATGATTTTATGCATAAGCTTCGTGAATACAAGTATTAGCCTCTAAAACATGATAAATTTCATGACATCAATCACAAAAACAAGCTCCATAGGCTTACATTTCAAACCACTCTGCACTATTGTAGAAAAATCACATTACATTGGATCAATAGGTCTTTAATAAGCTTGTAACGTTAGGCTAAGGTAAAGGTTAAGAAAGAATGGGAAGGATTCGCAAGTAAAAGAACTCAATCTCTTAGCTTTAAACACAACCACTTTTAAGCACTAGATAACCTTACTTCAACACCCAACTTTTTCAACCATTTTTGGAGCATTTTTCTCAAATCACCACTTTTCTTTTCTTTTCTTCCTTCTTTGACATAATTCACTTCTCTTTTCTTTTCTTTTTTATTTTGGCATAAGACCATTCACCTCCTTTTTCATTTTTCATTTTTTTTTCTTTTCCACAACCCCCAACTTATCTCCTTTAGTGTACTTGGGTTATGGTTTTCATATTTCCATCCTTACTCCTTTTAAGTGCTTCTCAATAAATGTGTATAACTAAGTTCTTTTAAAAGAAAGGTAAAGAAAAAATATTTTTAGGCTCATAAAGGTAAGTAAATGGGCTACTGAAAGAAATAAGGCTCAAATTCTTTTCAAAGAAAAAGACTTAAACAGGTGACTAGTGATGAATATAGCAAGGGTAAGTTCGAAAGGCTCAAACGGTCCAAAAATGGCCTATATCATATCCTAAGTAATGTGCATTCTAGGAATTCGCCTCAAGTGATTATCAAATAAGTTCTAGAGCTTGCCGAGACTGCAAAAATATTCACAAAATAATCACACATAAAACTTCTATAAATGTTTAATACTAATTATACAATTTTACCACAAACTAGAGTCTCTAACCAAGTGAAGATTGACACTTAAATTAATTTCGAACCGAAGCAAGATTTAACTTCTTCTACATGCTATCTGCTATCTCAATTAAGTTTATATCATTTACATGTAGATTAACTCTAAGGCTAACACCAAACATGCTAAAAACAAACAGAAGGGAGAACGACACCAAGCAGTTCAATGAAAAAAGAAAAAAAATGTATGGAAATAAAGAAAATGGAAACAAAGAGATGCGTTTCCTCCACCTACAACTTAACAATTGCATTGACCTCAATGTAAAAGAAAGAGTAAATGAAACTCCCTTTGTAGCCAAAGGTGCACAGAAGCTGAAAATTGTGCTCCACAATTTGAACTGTTTCGTATATTTGTCCCTAAAAAAGAAATACTAAATTAATACTGGAAAACAAAAGAAAAAAAAATACGAACAATAAACAAGAAAAAGAAATATGAAAACAATAAAAGTAAAAGGATGTGCTGTGGGGTGCCTCCCATGAGCGCTAAGTTTTACGTGTTCAGTCAGACGCTCTTATTCCCTCCTAGATAAACATGAGCTGAACGCACCAGCAACTGCTTCACTATCAAATTGGGTGCTTGTATGCTTTGAAGAGGCCTCAAGGATGTTATCGGTAACATCTCCATATTCTGGCTCAATATATGCTTTTATGAACCCATGGGTGTGGATTGACTCCAATGGATTAAGATGATGGACCTTTTCCATGGGTGAGTCAATCATATATATTTGGTGGGTCTCGCCCACATCCTCTGATTTGTTCAGTGTCGGGATGTGTAATGACTTACCACTAAGTGTCACAATGGCATTCACCTCCTTCAAATTCTTTTATGCCAGGTTTTGACCATGGTGTGTGGATTGAGCTTGGGAAGGGAACTTACCTCGCTCATTCACACTCAAGGAGCTCATCAACTTGGACACTTGGCTCTTTAAATCATTATGTCCTTCAACATCCTGCATAATTAAATATTCAAGCCTTTGATTAGTCTTACCCTGTGCCTCAAAAAACGCATGCAAAGTTTCTTCTAAAGGACTCTTAGAGGGTGCAGGTGCATGATATGGTGCAGGATATGATCTAGAGGGTTGTGTAGGTGGCTGGTTTTCATATTTCCAGCTAAGATTGGGGTGATTCTGCCACTCTGGATTGTAGGTATCAGAGAAAGGTGTGTTGGTATTTATCTAAGGTTTGAACAGGTCCAACCATGGTTCAAAGATGGTTAAAATCTAGACTAAGGATGGAGGATTAAGTTCAGAAAGTTAGAAGGTTGCACACATGTGTGTGCATCAATTTGGAGTAAGGGAAGGCTAGGCACACTAGTGTGTGCACTTCAGCACACAAGCTGATGGAGTGTGTGCACTGCTGGGCAACATCAGTGTGCACCAGTGGTGCACCACCCCCTCTCCAGTGCCGTGCCGTCCAGAAGGTAAGCTTTAGGACAGCTCCAGCGGTGCACCGACCATCCACCAGCGATGCACCATCCAGTAAGGATGCTGCTGGGACAGAACCAGCGCTGCACCGCTCAGCCAGCCGCGGCGCACCGTCCAAAGTGCACATAAGCACACTCTACCTCAGCACCTCACCGCGCCCTGCTGAGCGCTGCACCATAAGGCACATAGCTGCACCCATAGGCAGCAGGCGTAAAGGCTCTCCAAAGTGTGTGTGCGCAATACCAAAATACACAACACCACTTGAAAAATGATGAAGGGCTAAGATTAAAAGGAGATCATGATCAAAGGGTGGAGCTTGATTCGCAAGAATTTCCAAGAAGTGAATGACTATAAAAGGGGTTCCCAAGCCTTATTTTTTACATATAGAATAAAAACACATACAAGACACACTTTGAGATCATTGTATTACAAGAGAGAATTGTGTGAGAGACATAAACACAAGAGGGACTCTTTATAGTGAGGTTGGTTTTAAAGAAGAGAGAGTAGCATAGAGAGAGAGCATTGTAATCTTCTTTCTTGTCTTCTTGTTTCTTCAAGAGCTTGAGCTTCTTGAACGGGATTGCTATAACTTGTAAGAACTATTTGAGATAGTGCAAAGAGTTTGGAGGAACTCACAGGGATATAGGCACATTGCAGAACCTCGATAACAAATTGCTTGTCTTCTTTCTTTCTTTGATTTTCTGTTCTTGTGTTTGATTGCTGAAATTATTTCTACAAGTCATTCTAGAATTGGGTGTTTGGAAGATTACCACCTGGGCATCTTGTCAAGGTGATTTCCAACAGTGGTATCAGAGCTTTGGACAGTAGTATCAGAGCTGCATAGTTAGGTATCGGAGCAAGAACAAGAAGGTGACGGAGCCAAGACTCTAAGAATCAAAGATCAACTTCCTGGGTGATTCAAGAACGGTGTAAAGATCAAGATCTGATCGTGTTCTTGAAGGTTGATTCAAGAATGGTGTTAAGATCCATCTTCGATCTTTGTTTTTAAGGTTAAAGAAAGCATTTGGGGGTAGTGCATAAATGTGGGATCTTATCCACAAAAGATGGCTTCAAATTTCTGTGTAGAGAAATTTGATGGAAATGAAGACTTTGCCTTTTGGAAGCGGAAGATCAAGGCAGTTCTAATGCAACAGAAAGTGGACTTGGCTATTGGAGAAGATGATGCTTTTCCAGCAAATGTCACGGAGGACCAGTGGACCGAGATAAAGAAGATGGCTTACAGCACCATATTCTTGCACATGTCGGATAGTGTCACAAGGAAGTGCGGAGACTCGGAGGATCCGGCTGTCATATGGAAGAAACTAGATGAGTTATTTCTTACTAAAACTCTTCCTAACAAGATTTGTTTTCTTAAAAGAATCTTTGCTTTTAAAATGGACCCTAGTAAAGAGTTACAAGATAATCTTGATGTCTTTAATAAGCTAGTTCAAGATTTGAATGGCTGTAGCATTATTTTTCCTGATGAACAATTGGCTGTTGTTTTGTTAAATTCTCTTCCTGATTGCTTTGATAACTTGATTAATGCCATTGAGTATGGAAGGGATACTTTGACAAAGGAGATTGTGATCAATGCCATAAGGGCACATGATTTCAAGGCCAAGATGAAGGAGACATCAAGTGGTGATGGGCTGTTTGTAAGAGGAAGGCCAACAACTCGGAATAGCAGTAGCAACTATGGCAACTACCGGGAGAAATCAAGAGGTAGAGGGTAGAACCATGGGAGATCTCATTCCAAGACAAGACTTAGAGGAGGAAGGAGATGTTTCTATTGCAACAAGGAGGGCCATTTTAAGAAAGATTGCAAGAAGAGGATGTGGGATAAGAGAAGAAGCCACACCAATAATAGAGAGGCTTCGGTTGCCAAAGGAGAACAACAAGATGATGTTCTTGTTGTGTGCTCAAATGTGAGCAGGAGGCAAGGCAGTGGAAAGTGGATTCTTGACTCCGGGTGCACTTATCATATGTGCCCTCACAAAGAATGGTTCAATAATTTCAAGGAGGTCAATGATGGAAGGGTCTTCTTGGGGAATGACAATTCTTGCCAAGTGAGAGGGATTGGTGACATTCAATTGAAAATGTTTGATGGAGTCACAAGGCTGCTGCGAAATGTAAGATATCTTCTAGATTTGAATAGGAATTTGATCTCATTGGAGTAGCTGGATTTCATGGGGTATACATGCAAAGTAGATGGAGGCAAGATCAAGGTGGCCAAGGGATCTTAAGTAGTGATCAAGGCAGCAAGAAACAATGGACTCTATGAGATGATCGGAGAGACAGAAATCAATGATCAAGCAGCAAGCTTGATGGCTGAGATGGACAAGGCAGCCCTTTGGCATACTCGCTTGGGACACATGAGCGAAAAGGGCCTGCAAATGCTTAACAAGGAAGGTATACTTGGTGGTGACAAAGTAGAAAAATTAGATTTATGTGAGAGTTGCATTCTTGGGAAGCAACACCGGGTCAGCTTCAACACCGGAGTGCACAAGTCCAAAGGGATTCTTGACTACATTCATTCGGACCTTTGGGGACCAGCTAGGACACCAACACATGGAGGTAACTTTTACTTTTGGTCTTTAATTGATGATTATTCAAGAAGAGTGTGGGTTTATTTGCTTAAGAATAAATCCGATGCCTTGAATAAATTTATTGTTTGGAAGAAGTTGCTGGAAACTCAAACGGGTAGGGTAGTTAAGGCTTTACGAACCGATAATGGCTTAGAATTTTGCAATAATGATTTTGATAAATTCTGTAAATTAAATGGCATTCTAAGGCATAGAACGGTTGTAAAAACACCTCAGCAAAATGGAGTTGCTGAAAGAATGAATAGAAACCTCATGGAGAAGGTTAGGTGTATGTTAATAGGATCCGGGTTACCAAAATATTTTTGGGGAGAAGCTGTGGCTATAGCTGTATACTTGATAAATAGATCACCCTCTAGAGCTTTAGAGCTCAAGACTCCCATGGAGATGTGTAGTGGAAAACCCCCTGAATTAAACAACCTTAGGACCTTTGGGTGTGCAGCATATGCACCTCAAAATGAGGATAAACTTGACCCTAGATCTAAAAAATGTGTATTTCTAGGATATGGTGATGGGGTTAAGGGATATAGGTTGTGGTCCTTAGAAAAGAAGGGCATGAAATTGATTATAAGTAAGGATGTTATTTTTAATGAATTATTATTTCCCTACTTGGAGAAAACTAACCCTGCAGGGGCTAGTGAGCAAACCAGTCCGGAAGTTGTGGAGCATTGCATCAAGGAGAACTTGGTTCAGATAAAGCAGTGGAGGCAAGAGGGTTCAGACCAGGTAGAGCCCTTGAATGAAGACCGAGCTCAAGAATCTCAAGAAGGAGAGGCTGAACAAGAAGAGGTTGACGCAGTAAATAACTACCAGCTCACAAGAGACCGGGGAAGGAGAGTGGTTAGACCACCTTTGAGATATGGGTTTACAAATGCTGCAGATGCAGCAGCTCCTTAGAGAGAAGGAGAAGTTGAACCAAGAATTTACACAGATGCCATAGAGGGTAAGGATTCGTCAAAGTGGCAGCTGGCTATGGAGGAAGAAATAGAGTATTTGATGTAGAACAACTCTTGGGAGTTGGTGCCCAAACCTGAAAAACAGAGAGTTGTGGATTGTAGATGGCTCTACAAGATCAAAGAAGGGAATACTCTAGGGGAAGAAGTCCGGTATAAAGCTAGGCTAGTGGCGAAGGGGTTCACAAAAAAAAGAAGGCATAGACTTCACCGAAATATTCTCACCGGTTGTGAAGTACAAGACGATCCGGATAGTGTTAGCATTGGTGGTCCAATTTGATTGGGAAATTGAGCAAATGGATATGAAGGCAACATTCTTACATGGAGAGCTCGATGAGATCATTTTCATGAGGTAACTCAAAGGTTATGAGGAAGGAAGGCAAGAAGAGTTAGTGTGCAAATTGAAGAAGTCTCTCTATGGCCTGAAGCAATCATCTCGGCAATGGAACAAGAGGTTTGATTCCTTTGTAATTAGCTTGGGTTTCATGAGGAGCTACTATGATTCGTGCTTGTACTATAAGGGGCAGAAGGTTGAGGAAATGGTGATAATCATCATTTATGTTGATGACATGTTGCTGGTTGGGAGCAGCATGGAGAGGATAAATAAATTGAAGGCTCAACTCAGTGAAGAGTTTGAGATGAAGAATCTTGGCCATGCACAAAAGATCCTTGGGATGTGTATCATCCGGGAAAAAGAAAGAAACAGATTGAAAATCTCTCAAATCTCCTACATAGAGAAGATGATATCTAAATTCTCTATGGAAGATAACAAACCAGTGAAGGTTCCCCTTGCTGGTCATTTCAAATTCTCCAGTGATCAATGCCCAAGATCGGAGGTGGAGAAGAAGGAAATGGAGAAAGTCCCTTACTCTAGTGCTGTTGGTTCTGTTATGTACACCATGATAAGCACTAGACCTGACATTTCTCATGCAATGAGTGTTCTCAACAGGTTTATGAGTAATCCCAGAAAGAAGCATTGGCTTGGGATGAAGTGGTTACTGAAGTATTTGAAGGGAAGCCCAGAAGTAGGGCTGGTGTATGAGAAGAGGAGTAATGCCATCTGCCTTGAGAGTTTTGCTGATTCAGACTATGGAGCAGACCGGGATAAAAGGAGTTCTATTACCTCTAATTTTTTCAACTTAAATGGATGTTGTATAAGTTAGAAGGCTCAGTTGCAACCAGTGGTAGCACTCTCAACAACCGAGGCTAAGCACATAGCAGCTACGGAGGCCATTAAGGAGGCTATGTGGTGCAAAGGGTTGCTTGAAGAGTTGAAGGTACTGGAGAAGCAGGTTGTGGTATTTTCAGATAGTCAAAGTGCCTTGTACTTGTGTAAAAATCCAATGTTCCATGAGAGGACAAAGCATATGGAAGTTCAGTATCATTTCATTCGAGAAAATGTTACGAAAGGATGCATCCATGTGGACAAGGTTGCCACAGAAGAAAATCCTGTGGATTTGGGTACTAAAGTTCTACCTCTAAGTAAGTTCAATCATTGCCTTGGACTACTTAGGATAGGATTCGGTTGATAGATGGCTCATGATGAGTTTGGATCCTGAAGCTTTCTGCACAATGGTCCAGGTTTAAACACTTAGACAAAGGTAGAGATTGTTGGTATTTATCTAAGGTTTGCACAAGTCCAACGATGGTTCAAAGATGGTTAAAATCTAATCAAGGATGGAGAATTAAATTTTAGCAAGTTAGAAGGCTGCATACATGTGTGTGCATCAATTTGGAGCAAGGGAAGGCTAGGCACACTGGTGTGTGCACTTCAGCACACAAGCTGATGAGTGTGTGCACTACTGGGCAGCATCAGTGTGCACCAGCGGTACACCGCCCCCTCTCCAGGGCCGCACCGTCCAGAAGGTAAGCTCCAGGACTGCTCCAACGGTGCACTGGCCATCCACCAGCAGTGCACCGTCCAGCAAGGATGCTGCTGGGACAGAATCAGCGCTGTATCGCTCAGCCAGCGGTGGCGCACCGTCCAGCGTGCATACAAGCACACTCTACCTCAACGCCTCACCGGGCCCTACTGAGTGTCGCACCGCAAGGCACACAGCTGCACCCATAGGCAGCAGGTGTAAAGGCTCTCCAAAGTGTGTGTGCACAATACCAAAACGCACAACACCACTTGAAAAGTGATGAAGGGCTAAGATTAAAAGGAGATCATGATCAAAGGGTGGAGCTTGATTCACAAGAATGTCCAAGAAGTGAATGACTATAAAAGGGGTTCCCAAGCCTTATTTTTTACATATAGAATAAAAACACATATAAGACACACTTTGAAATCAATTGTATTACAAGAGAGAATTGTGTGAGAGACATAAACACAAAAGGGACTCTTTATAGTGAGGCTGGTTGTAAAGAAGAGAGAGTAGCATAGAGAGAGAGCATTGTAATCTTCTTTCTTCTCTTCTTATTTCTTTAAGAGCTTGAGCTTCTTAAAAGGGATTGCTGTAAGTTGTAAGAACCATTTGAGATACTGCAGAGAGTTCAGAGGAACTCACGAGGACGTAGGCACATTGTCGAACCTCGATAACAAATTGCTTGTCTTTTTTCTTTCTTTGATTTTCTGTTCTTGTGTTCGATTGCTGAAATTATTTCTACAAGTCATTCTAAACTTGGGTGTTTGGAAGATCACCGCCTGGGCATCTTGTCAAGGTGATTTCCAACAAGGTGAAAGAGGCTTCTTGTACATATCTAAGGCATTATATTGTTCTTCATACATCCCTCTCATCTCCGCAAATGTGAGACATTCTTGGGCGAGATGATCTACCCCGCTACACACAAAACATGGTTCAAAGGACCTTGCATGATTAGCTACGTGTGTTGGCTGTATTCTCTTAGTCTTTAACACATCTAATTCCCTAGTGAGCATCTCGACCTTAGCTTTTAGGTTGTCCTCTTCCCTAAGATGGTAAATTCTACCACCATTTTGGTTTCCTACAGATCGTGACCTGTTTGTGCTTTCAGTAGCATTAGGTCCAGTCTAGGTGTGAGCTTTTTTAGCAAGCTCATTGAGGTATTCTATGGCCTCATCAGGATCTTTTTCTAAAAACTCACCATTACACATCATCTCTACCAATTGGCGCTCTCTATATGTAAGCCCCTCATAAAAATAGCTCACTAAATGCCAATTTTCATACCCATGATGAGGGCACATACTCAACAACTCCTTAAATCTCTCCCAAGACTGATACAAAGTCTCATTATCCTTTTGTGCAAAGGTGGAGCTTTGCCTTTTTAAAGCATTGGTCTTATGTTGGGGGAAGTATTTATTAAAGAAGATCCAAGTCATTTCAGTCCACGGCCCAATAGATCGTGGTCTCAGTGAGTAAAGCCAACTCTTAGCTCTATCCTTCAAAGCAAAAGGAAAGAACTTTAGTTTCATGATATCATCATGTGCTTCTTGACTATGAAAAGTTGCAACTACTTCCTCAAACTCTCTAATGTGCACATATGGGTTTTCATTTTCCAAGTCATGAAATGTAGGGAGTAATTGTATCATCCCTGTTTTAAAATCCAGTTGGCGAGTATTGGTCAGAAACATGATGCATGATGGTGTGTCTATGTGTGTAATGTGGAGGTAATCCTGAAGGGTCCTAGGGGGTTGGTATTCATGTTCACTCATTTCTTCGAGACTAGATGGATTGTCAAATAAAAGATTTAGAAAAGAATTTAATTTTGACTCTAACACAGGCCTACAAGTAAATCTACCCAAAGTGTCTCTATATCTGGGCATGCAAGATCACAAAATAATAACAATACTATAAAAAGAAAGAATAAAATAAAATAAAATAAAAATTAATGCAGCAAGCTAAAAGAATGAATGAAGTTACCGCCTTTACAAACCGCTGAAAGGAAAAAAAAACTATCTACAATTCTTCTACCATTTTGTCTCAAAGTTGACAAACTTCTTTGTACTTAAGTGCGTCTCCCCGGCAGCGGCGCCAAAATTCGATTACGCCCAAAACATAACGTGGTTGTTGTAGCACAACTTTGGGGTGTTGATTCCATAGGGAAACAAGTTAACTACAAAAGAAGGTGTGAACCATAACACAAACGATAAAGATTTATGTGAGAAAATATGAACTTTTGGTAATGAAGTAATTTTGTAAAATAGTTGTAAAATATAATAGGGAAACAACAAGGATCCGAGAATTCTCCCTAGGTTCGTTGCCCTATTCCTAACTTGATTCAGTTGTTTTAATCTCGATTGCGAGTTTCACATCCCAAACAAGCAATCGGTAAATATTCAATGAGCACATATATAAACCCAAATATGATTGTTATGAAATACTTTTTATTTTCGATTCATGCACACATGATCTATCCTATAGGTTTATCAAGAAACGACAATATATCTTTGTTGACAATATTGCAGTAATGGATAAACCTAAAGGCTAAATCTATCGGACTCAATTATACCCAAACAATCTTGATATAAGAAAAGCATGACTAAATTTATATCAAGGAGAAAGATACAATCACCAGAATAGATAAAATCTTATAATTAGATTAAAAAGTAAATCATAACAATATTTTGACAATAAATTTCTATTACAACTGAATCAAATAAGGGAAGATAGGAACAACTACACCTAGGGATTCATTCCTTCGCCTTGCTTGGAGATTAGTTCGCCATGGGGCTCATGGTTGAACACTTTCCAGGCTTCTAAAAGATCCTTCTCTTAAACCCTCAGTGATCTATTTATAGTACAAAGGTCCAAGGGTATTTTTGGGTTTAATCTATTGTTTAAAACCCTAATTAAGTTCTAACTCGGAGATATAACATTGTGTGCGCGCTACGATGCTCTTTTATGGGCGCTGCGGTGTTGGCTTTAGCTTTGATTGGGTGTACTTTTGGGCACCGCGGTGCTGGCTGAGGGGCACCGTGGTGCACGCTGATGGTTCAAGATGTGGAGGTTTCTGGGCACCGTGGTGCTGGCTGAGGGGCACCGCGGTGGACACTAATGACTTGATTTTTTTCTTTATGTTTGCTTCTCTGCAACCACTCTGATACTCTGTTATGCATAGAATCTTGGCGCTTTAAGCAACAATCACTTTTTCTTCTCTTTTGGACTCAAAGTACCTGAAAATGCAAAGAAATAAGTTAGTGGTCCAATAATATCACTTTAGAGTTATTAACATACAAAAGTGCAATAAAGACCGATATCAATCCTAAAATGCTAACAATTAAACACTGTTGAGATGCATTTTATGGCTCTCATCAAGTACCACGGAGGTTGGTTTAATCTCACCTAGACCAAGCTGTAAGTACATGGAGTATGGCATGAGGGTCACACTAGCACCCAAATCTAGCAATGTTTGGCCACAAGATTTGTTTCTAATTTGGCAAGCCACCGTTGGACAGCCGAATCTTTATATTTGGGTGGTGTCTTATTGTTAATTACTGCACTTGCTTACTCCATTAAGAATTTCGTCTGATAAGAGCCATAAAATGCACCTCAAAGATGTTTAATTGTTAGCATTTTATGATTCTTCTCGGTCTTTATTGCACTCTTGTGTGTTGATAACTCTTAAGTAATATCATTGGATTATTAACTTATTCAAGTACATTTTCAGGTGTTTTGAGTCCAAAGAAGAGAAGAAGCGATTGTTGTTTAAAAGCACCAAGAGTCCATGCACGACGAAGCAGAAGAATGGCTACGGAGAGGCAAAGCATGAAGATTATCAGCAAAAAAGCCGCAGTGCCCAGAAACATGCATATTATGAACCACCAGCCAGCATCGCGGCGCCTAGAAGGTCACCTATTCCAGCTTATACCTAGCACCACGGTGCTCCCCAGCAGCACCGCAGCACGCACACGTATTTACATCTTCAAGTTAGACTTTAATTAGGGTTTTTAAACACTAGATTAAACCCAAGAATACCCTTGGTCTTTTGTACTATAAATAAGACACTTAGGGTTTAAGAGAGTAGATCTTGGCTGTGAGCAAAGACCCAGAAGTTGAAAACAGTAACTTTCATCCACAAAAGAGTTTAGCCATGAATACCATGGCTAACTAACTTCCAAGCAAGGCGAAGGGATGAATCCCTAGGTGTAGTTGTTCCTATCTATCCTTATTTGGTTCAGTTGTAATAAGAATTTATTGTCAAACGTTGTCATGATTTACTTCTTTATCTAATTATAAGATTTTATCTATTCCGGTGATTGTATCTTTTCCTTGATATAACTTTAGTCATGCTTCTCTTATGTCAAGATTATTGGGTATAATTGAGTCCGGTAAGTCTAGCCTTTAGGTTTGTCCATTACTGCAATATTGTCAACAAAGATATATTGTCGTTTCTTGATAAACCTATAGGATAGATCATACATACATGAATCGGAAATAAGAAGTATTTCATTACAATCATATTAGGGTTTACACATGTTCTCATTGAATATTTGCCGATTGCATGTTTGGGATGTGAAACGTGTAATCGAGATAAAAGCAACTGAATCAAGTTAGGATTAGGACAACGAACCCAGGGAGGATTCTCATATCCTTTTTGCCTCTCTGTTATATTTCACAAACCTACACAATTACTTCATCATCAATTTCAGATTATTTACTTATTATATCGTCTCATATTAAAGTTTACATCTCTCTTTATAGTTAAACTTGTTTCCCTGTGGAATCGACACCCTAAAGCTGTGCTACAACAACTGCTTATGTTTTGGGTGTAATCAAATTTCGGCGCCGTTTTCGGGGAAACGCGCTTACTCATAAGGAAGTTTGTCAACTCTAAGACAAGACAGTACTATCTTTCCTTTATATTCTGATTTTTTCTTCTTCTTTATTTTGTTCTGTTCTATTTATTTCTTTTAAAATCAGTTGGTGTATGCTTAGATAGAGAGATTCGCGAGGGAGATTCATTAAGAGACCCGAAATAGAGATACTTTTCCCATCCATGTCCAGTAGTGAAACTTCAACTAGATCGAACTCTAGTGTTCACCCCACAGAAAATTTAGAAAACTTCGTTAACATGGCTGAAAACCCTAATGAAAATGTTGCTAGGACAATTAAAGACTACCTACATCCTAGCCGGACAGCCACACTATTGTGAGTTTTAATTTACTCGCAAGCGCACGAGTCGTTTGCAGTATAGTGTGTGCAAGTGCGAGGTCGAATCCACAGGGAATTGTACCTTGTGGTAGCAATGCCTTCGGGATCCACCAGAATGCTAGCGGACGTCCACCGGTAAACACTAAAGTAGCTTAGGAATTGTACCTTGAATTATGAAGTCAGGTGGTGTCTATATAGGGGGAGACCCGGAGTAAAGTGGCTTGCAGAAACGATGTGGGATACAGGCCCGTGTGCGCTCGATCGCAGAATGGTGCGATCGATCGCATGTTTGTTACGATCGATTGCAGATGCACTGAACTTCAAATATTTCGATGTGGGATAGATGACCTTGCGCTCGATCATAGGCAGGTGCGCTCGATTGCATATCTGGTGCGATCGAGCGCAATGTCTCCAGAAGCTGCAAATTTCTTGAAATGCTTCATTTTCTCCACAAACTTGTAAAAACACACAAAACACAAGAAAAACGTAAAATAAAGTAAAATACTACTAATTAAGAGCATAACAAATATAAGTTAAGGGTCTAAAATATGCAACATTTAAGACTCATCACACACCATCGTGTATTATGTTTCCAGCCAACACCCACCATCAAGACTTTAAACCAAGGATGATACAATTACTCCCCACTTTTCATGGCTTAGAAAACGACAACCTATATGTGCATATTAGAGAATTTGAGGAAGTAGTTGCGACTTTCCATAGTCAAGATGTAACCAATGATATCGCGAGACTCAAGTTTTTTCCTTTCTCCTTGAAGGATAAAGCTAAGAGTTGATTATACTCGTTGAGACCATGATCTATTAGGTCATGGAATGAGATGACCCAAGTCTTTTTCAACAAATACTTCCCTCAACATAAAACTAATGCATTGAAAAGACAAATCTCCACCTTTGCACAAAAGGAAAACGAGACTTTGTATCAATCTTGGGAGAAATTTAAAGAGCTGTTAAGTATGTGTCCACATTATGGGTATGAAAATTGGCGCTTAGTGAGCTATTTCTATAAGGGTTTTACCTATAGAGAGCGCTAATTTATCGAGATGATGTGCAATGGTGAATTTCTGCAAAAAGACCTTGATGAGACTTTTGAGTACCTCAATAAGCTTGCTGAAAAAGCTCACACATGGACTGGACCTAGTGCTACTGAAAGCACAAATAGGTCATGAACTATAGGAAACACTAGTGGTGGAGGAATCTACCATCTTAGGGAAGAGAATAATCTTAAGGCTAAGGTCGAGATGCTTACTAGGGAGTTAGAAGCATTGAAAACTAAAAAACAAACACACATGGTTAATCAAGCCGAATCTTTAGAAACATGTTTTGTGTGTGGTGGGATTGATCATCCTGCTCAAGATTGCCCATATTTGTTGACATGAGAGGGCTATACGAGGAACAATGTAATGCCTTAGGAATGTACAAGAAGCGTCAAGCACCCTTCTCTAACACTTACAATCCGGGGTGGTGAAATCATCCCAACTTCAGCTGAAAATCTAAAAACCAGCAGTATGCACAGCCTCCTAGATCATACCCAGCACCTTATCATGCACCCTCATCCTTGAGGAACTCTATAGAAGACACCTTACATGCTTTCATAGAAGCACAAGGTAAAACAAACCAGAGGTGTGAGGCATTAATTACAAAAGTGGTTGAGGAAAACAAAAAAATAAGGAGCCAAGTGTCTAAATTGATGAGCTCTTTAAGTGTGACTAAGCGAGGTAAGTTTCCTTCCCAAGCTCAGTCCTTACCTCACAGTCAACATATAGCACAAGAAAATTTGAAAGATGTAAATGCCATTGTGACCCGAAGTGGCAAGTCACTGCATATCCCACCAATGAATAAATCTGAGGATGTGGAAAAGAGTCAAACTAATAGTGAAGCCGAGTTGCTTAAAGACCCTGAAGTGACCAAAAATCCTGTTAAGGCATCATTACCCCAAGTCTTAAAATCCAAAAAAAAATCTAGAAATAAATAATGAAATCCTTGAGAACTTAAGGCAAGTGAAACTTAATCTTCCTCTTTTGCATGTGATTAAGCAAGTCCCTACCTGTAC
Organism: Bretschneidera sinensis; assembly: GCA_023935145.1. Classification (NCBI taxonomy): domain Eukaryota; kingdom Viridiplantae; phylum Streptophyta; class Magnoliopsida; order Brassicales; family Akaniaceae; genus Bretschneidera; species Bretschneidera sinensis. Next base: position 30,031,559 of record CM043700.1, on the reverse strand, counting down.
AAAAGTTCTCAAGGATTTATGCACTATTAAGAGGAAACACCATGTCAAGAAAACAACATTCCTAACTGAGCAAGTTAGTGCATTAATTGAGCAAAGAATTCCCCCAAAATACAAAGATCCGGGCTGTCCTACTATTACTTGCAGCATTGGAAATCATGAGATTGGACAGGCCTTACTAGATTTAGGAGCTAGTGTAAACCTGATGCCATTCTCCATTTACTTATAGCTGGGGTTAGGAGAAATCAAACCGATTGGCGTGGTATTGCAATTGGCTGACCGTTCAGTCAAAGTACCTCGGGGTGTGGTAGAGGATGTCTTGATTCAAATTGATAAATTTTACTATCCTGTTGATTTCTTAATTCTTGATACTACTTCTGCTGTTGACACTAACTCTAAAATCCCTTTGATTTTGGGTAGACCTTTCCTTACTACTACAAATGCTCTAATAAATTGTAGGAATGGACTCATGAAACTGTCTTTTGGCAACATGACACTTGAAGTGAATATTTTCAATGTTGCAAAGCAGCCCGAAGAAGAGGATGAAAACCACCAACTTTACATGATTGAGTCACTCATCAATGAGGGAGTCTCTTTAACTCATAATTATGATCCTCTTAAGATTTTTCTTATTAATTCTGAGATAGATTTATTTGATGATAAAACTGATATGATTAATATTTATGCTGTTTTTGATAAATCTCAGGATTATAGCAATCAGGCATGGCAACCAAGGTTTGAGGAGCTGCCCGAAAGAAGCAAGACACAAGTCCCTTTAAGTGTGGAAGAACCTAAGGTTGAACTAAAGCCGCTACCTAAGGGCTTAAAGAACGCTTTTCTCAGTCCAGGTGATACCTTTCCTGTTATTATTTCTTCTGAATTATCTGAGACCAAAGGTGAGAAACTACTTCAAACTTTGAATGCACACAAATCAGCCCTAGGTTAGAGCATGGCTGATTTAAAGGGAATTAGTCCCCTAATCTGCTCCCATAAAATAAATTTGGATGAAAGAGCTAGTCCTCGTAGAGACCCTCAACGTAGGCTTAACCCCACTATGAAAGAAATAATGAAAAATAAAGTGCTGAAACTGTTAGATGCGGGTATTATATATCCCATAGTTGATAATAAATGGGTAAGTCCTACACAAGTCGTCCCTAAAAAGTCTGAAGTCACGGTAGTAAAGAATGATCTAGGAGAGCTAGTCCCTACCAAATTTGTGACCGGGTGGTGTATGTGCATCGATTACAGAAAATTAAATGCTGCCACCCGGAAAGACCACTTCCCACTCCCTTTTATTGATCAAATTCTTGAGTGTGTAGCTGGTCATCCCTTTTACTGTTTTCTAGATGGTTATTCTGGTTATTATCAAATAGAAATTGCATTAGAAGACCAAGAAAAGATCACTTTTACTTTTCCTTTTGGCATCTATACTTTTCGCAGAATGCTATTTGGATTATGTAATGCCCCTGCTACTTTTCAAGGTTGCATGATGAGTATTTTTAGTGACATGGTTAAAAATTGCATGGAGGTTTTTATGGATAACCTAATTGTTTTTAGATCTTCATTCGAAGCATGCTTAATGAATTTAGAAAGAGTATTAATTCGCTGTGAGGAAAAAGAGTTGGTTTTAAATTGGGAAAAATGCCATTTCATGGTGCCATCCGGCATTGTCTTAGGGTATATTGTCTCTTCTAAAGGAATAGAGGTTGATCAATCTAAGATTGAAATAATCTCTAAATTGCCTACACCTAAGATAATAAAAGATGTGAGGTCTTTCCTTGGTCATGCTGGTTTTTATAGGAGGTTCATACAAAATTTTTCAATCATATCTAGACCACTATGTGCCCTCCTAGTTAAAGACACTCCCCTTGAATGGACAGAAGCTTGTCAAGAAGCGTTCCAAATGCTAATCGGCAAGCTTACTTCCGCACCTATAATGCAATCACCGGATTGGACCTTGCCTTTTGAAATCATGTGTGATGCTAGTGACTACACTGTAGGTGCTGTTCTTGGATAGTGAGGAGAGGGAAAACCATTTGTCATTTACTATGCTAGTAAAACTTTAAATAGTGCTCAAATGAATTACTCTACAACTGAAAAAGAATTGCTAGCTATAGTGTTTGCTTTAGATAAATTTCGTGCTTATTTAATTGGTTCCCCTATTCTTATTTTTACAGATCATGTAGCACTCAAGTACCTTCTTACAAAGAAGGATGCTAAAGCACGACTGATCCGATGGATCCTCCTTCTACAAGAATTCGACATCACCATCAAAGACAAAAAAAGAGTGGAAAATGTAGTGGCTGATCATCCTTCAAGACTTACTTTTGAGGACACTTGTGATGAAATTCCAATCAAGGATGATTTTCCAGATGAGCAATTACTATCCATTATTTCTCTACCATGGTTTGCTCACATCATAAATTATTTGGCTACAGGTGTGATACCAATGGATTGGAGTGCTCAAGACAAGAGGAAATTCTTACACGAGGTATGTAATTTCTATTGGGATGACCCCATTCTTTTCAAGTATTGCCCTAACCAAATTCTAAGGCGTTGCATCCCTAATAAAGAGATTGCAAGTGTCTTAGAATTTTGTCACTCTCAAGCTTGTGGAGGCCACTTTTCAATGAATAAAAACAACTGCAAAAATTTTGCAGTGTGGATTTTATTGGCCTTCCTTGTTTAAAGATACTAACATCTACTGTCACTCATGTGAAAGGTGTCAAAAGTTAGGAGCTGTGTCCCGTCGAAATATGATGCCCTTAAACCCTATTCTAGTAATTGAAGTTTTTGATTGTTGGGGCATCGATTTTATAAGACCCTTTCCTCCTTCCTTTGGATACCAATATATCATTGTGGTAATAGATTATGTATCTAAGTGGGTAAAGGCAGCAGCTTGCCGAAGCAATGATAATAGAACAGTAATCAAATTTCTTAAAGAAAATATGTTATCTCTATATGGTACACCACGTGCTATAATTAGTGATCGAGGTACACATTTTTGCAACTGTTCTTTTGAAGCTTTAATGCGAAAATATGGGGTGTTACCTAAAATTTCTACTGCCTATCATCCTCAAACTAGTGGATAAGTAGAGATTGCTAATAGGGAAATTAAACAAATTTTAGAAAAAATGGTTAACTCAGATCGTAAGGATTGGTCTTTAAGACTTGTTGATGCACTCTGGGCATACCGTACTGCTTTTAAAACACCCTTAGGCATGTCACCTTATAGGCTTGTTTTTGGAAAGCCTTGCCACTTACCCGTGGAGCTCGAGCATAGAGTTTATTGGGCCATCAAGTCTTTTAATTTTGGTATAAGAGAGGCGGGTAGGAATTACGAAACGATGCTTATGAGAATTCTAGAATCTATAAGACCAAGATGAAAGCATTCCATGATAAAAACATTTTGAGGAAAACATTTAGACCTAATGATCGAGTATTCTTACACGATTCTAGACTCCATAAGCATCCAGGGAAACTTCGGTCAAGATGGACTGGTCCTTTCATAGTAAAACATGTTTTTGAAAATGGAGCGGTTGAAATTGAGGACATTAAGGATGGTCGAATTTTTAAAGTGAATGGTCAGCGCCTTAAGATCTTAATCAATAGGCCAAATCCGGAGGTGGAAGACATTCCACTTATGGATCCGGTCTATTTCCCTTAAACTTTACCACACAGGTACATTTTCATTTGTTTTTCTTTTGATTTGTTTATTTTGTTTTTAATTACATTTTATTCAATCTCAATTGTTAGTTTTTCTTTTTTTTAGTTAAGTTTAATTTAATTTCTAAGATTTATTTTATTTATCTTTTGGAAAACCAAAATTTTTGGGCACCAGTGTGCACCGCGGTGCTCCTCAGCAGCACCGCGGTGCCCAGTACCAAGCCCAGCAAGTGCCAGGCCCAGCACCGTAGTGCCAGACCCAGCACCGCAGCACACTGCACGGCGCTAGCCCGAGCCCAGTACAACCCTAAATTCTGCACTATAAAAGCCATTTTACCCCCTTCTTCCTCATTTCTTCTTTCACAAAACCAATAGCACACTCCCTTCTCTCTCCACTTGCACACTCGCTTGAACTCAAAATTTCTTGTTGCACCATCATTTCTTACTCAATTTCTCACTTTTGTTGCTGATTTTGCTAGCATTCTCCTTCAAAAGCTTGGTTATAAGAAGACCATTGGGATCATCAAGAACACTCCAAGAGGTAGATAGTCTTTCTTCTCTCCACCATGGACATCAAGTAAGACCACTTTCTTCCATTTTATTGTGCATTTGTGCTAATTAGTGATTATACTTTGCCTTAAATCTATTATTTTAAAATATTTGTTTCCACAGAACCAAAGACCAAGAGACCTAGGGGGGAGACCACAACAAGAATATGATGAGATCAAATTTGTGAGTTTTGCAGCGAGCGAGAGATATATTAGTATGTTGCAAAGTCGAAAACCCCTTCCAGAAAAAGGATTCAACATCACCGAGAGGGGAAATCCAACCTTATTTAGAATAATTCTAGATAGGAATTGGGGCACATTTACACAACAACCCTCTCACTCCCTCCTAAATTTGGTTAGAGAATTTTATGCCAATGCACCCGAGCATAGGAATGGTGAAGTAAGAGTGAGAGGACGACTAGTCTCTTTTAGCAGCACATCAATTAATAACTTCTATGGATTACCTGACATTAGACATAGTGAGTATAGCTTATATTTATCTACCATCAATTATGACGAGATTTGCCATACTCTTTGTATTCCGGGCACTACATGGAAAATGACGGCTGATCTCCTTGTCACTTTGCCCGGTACTTCTCTCAATGTCATTGCTAGGGCTTGGCAATATTTTATATGTCAGCGGATGATGCCTATTTTATATTATAGTGCCTTAACTATTGAGCGAGCTGTGTTAGTTTATGCAATTTTAATGGGAATGACTATTGATGTCAGCCAAGTCATACATGATTCAATCAACCACACTATTCGACAAAAGCTCGGATTATATTTTCCTTCATTAATAACCCAATTGTGCATCCGAGCCGGAGTCTAATACAGCCCTGATAAAGAGGTTCAGGAACCCAAAAGACCCATTGATGATAGCTTGTTAGCACAGATTAAAGCCTCAAGGCCACCAATTTCGGGAGAGGGAGCAGTCTTTGTTGACCATCCTTCTCCTTCAAGATCGTTACACTATTTTCGAGCGCCTTGAGCGTTTAGAGAGTTATTTTGATGAACATCAAAAATTGTTTCTTGATAGGATAGATCATCGAGACAAAATATTGGCTCGGCAAAACAGATTTTTGGCTCAACAAGCCGATTATCAAGACGGGGTCTACTCTTCTTTTGGTCAGATGTGCCACCACCTTGCCTCTGCTTCTGGTTGTAATATGGATCACTTCCCTACTATGCCACCCTATCCAGGTTCATTTTTTGATCCCACTCCTGAGGAAGGTGAGGAGAATGAAGAAAATGAGGAGAGTGAAGAAAATGATGAAAATGAAGAGGATGAAGAGGATGATGAGAATTTAGAGGATTAGTTTTAGGTTCTTTTTTTGTTTGTTTGTTTCTCTTTGTTTGTTTATTTTCTTTGATTGTTTGTTTTGTTTCTTTATTTTGTTTATTTTTCATTTATTTCCTGTACTAACTTAACATATGGTGGGAATCTCAAGGGTACACCAAAGTTGTTTTCTCTTTGTTGTCTTGTTCTATGTTGTAGATTGGAATTTCAGCAAAAGGAATAGCAAGCACTTAACCCAGTAGTACACATTTTCCAGCACCTGTGCACTCGTGTTTACAAAAAGGGAGTTTTCTTTACTTTCTCTTTAAACATTGGGGACAATGCTAGTTTTAAGTTGGGGGTGGAGGAAACATATTTCTTTAAATTGTTCGGTGTTACCTTCCATTACCTTTTGTTTTAAGCATGATTTGTGTTTGCCTTGGATGTAATTCACATGTCAATGATATAAGCTTAGTTGAGATAACATATAGCATCTAGAAGAAGTTAAATCTTGCTTCGGTTTGAAATTAATTTAAGTATAAATCTTCACTTGGTTTGAGACTCTAGTTTGTGGTAAGAATGTATGATTAATCTAAAACATTTAGAGAAGTTTTATGTGTGATTGCTTTGTGAATACTTTTGTGGTCTCGATAAGCTCTAGAACTTATTTGATAATCACTTGAGGTAAATTCCTAAGATGCACACTACTTAGGATATGATATAGGCCATTTTTGAACCGTTTGAGCCTTCCAAGCTTACCATTGCTCTATTTCTAAATGGTTATTCTGGTTATTATCAAATTGAAATTGCATTAGAAGATCAGGATAAAACCACTTTCACATGTCTTTTTGGCACTTATGCTTTTCGTAGAATGCCATTTGGATTGTGTAATGCCCCTGCCACTTTTCAATGCTGCATGATGAGTATTTTTAGTGACATGGTTGAAAATTGCATGGAGGTTTTTATGGATGACCTAACTGTTTTTGGATCTTCATTTGATGCATGTTTAATGAATTTAGAAAGAGTGTTAATTCGCTGTGAGGAGAAAGAATTGGTCTTAAATTGGGAAAAATGCCATTTCATGGTACCATCCAGTATTGTCTTAGGGCATATTGTCTCTTCTAAGGGATAGAGGTTAATCAATCTAAGATCAAATTAATCTCTAAATTACCTACCCCTAAGACAATAAAGGATGTGAGATCTTTCCTTGGTTATGCTGGTTTTCATAGAAGGTTCATACAAAATTTTTCGAATATATCTAGACCACTATTTGCCCTCCTAGTTAAAGATACCCCCTTTGAGTGGACTCAAGCTTGTCAAGAGGCCTTTAAAACACTGATTGGCAAGCTTACTTCAGCACCTATAATGCAGTCACCTGATTGGACTTTATCCTTTGAAATCATGTGTGATGCTGGTGACTATGCTATAGGTGCTGTTCTTGGACAGCGAAGGGAGGGGAAACCTTTTGTCATTTACTATGCTAGTAAAACTTTAAATAGTGCTAAAATGAATTACTCCACCACTGAAAAAGAATTGCTAGCTGTAGTATTTGCTTTGGATAAATTTCATGCCTATTTAATTGGTTCTCCTATTCTTATTTTTACAGATCATGCAACCCTCAAGTACCTTCTTACAAAGAAGGATGCTAAAGCAAGACTAATACGATGGATCTTACTCCTACAAGAATTTGACATCACCATCAAAGACAAGAAAGGAGTAGAGAATGTAGTAGCTGACTATCTATCACGGCTCATTTTTTAGGACACTTGTGATGACATGCCAATCAAGGATGACCCCTATCTTTTCAAGTACTGCCTTGACCAAATTTTAAGGTGTTGCATCCCTAATGAAGATATTGCTAACATCTTGGAATTTTGTCATTCCCAAGCTTGTGAAGGCCATTTTTCAATGAAAAAAACGCTGCAAAAATTTTACAGTGTGGATTTTATTGGCCTACCTTGTTTAAAGACACAAACACCTATTGTCACTCACGTGAAAAGTGCCAAAAGTTAGGAGCTGTGTCTCGTCGAAATATGATGCCCTTAAACCCTATTTTAGTAATTGAAATCTTTGATTATTGGGGCATCGATTTTGTGGGATCATTTCCTCCTTCCTTCGGATATCAATATATCATTGTGGCAATAGATTATATGTCGAAATGGGTAAAGGCAGCAGCTTGCCGAAGCAATGATAATAGAATGGTAATTAAATTTCTAAAAGAAAATGTGTTATCTCGATTTGGTACACCATGGGCTATAATTAGTGATCGAGGTACACATTTTTGCAACCGTTCTTTTAAAGCTTTGATGAGAAAATATGAGGTGTTACATAAAATTTCCACTGCCTACCATCCTCGGACTAGTGGACAAGTAGAGCTTGCTAATAGGGAAATTAAACAAATTTTAGAAAAAATAGTTAACCCGGATCGCAAGAATTGGTCTTTAAGACTAGTTGATGCGCTTTGGGACTCAATGTGTGCATGTGTTTTAAGTGCGTGTGTTGATAAGAGTCATAAAATGCATCTAAACAATACTTAATTGTTAACATTTTAGGGTTGAACTCGGTCGTAATCGCACTTTTACATGTTGATAACTCTAAAGTGATATTCATAAATCATTGACTTAATTCGATGCATTTTTAGGTGCTTTTAGTACAAAAGAGATAATAAAGCGACCCATGTTTAAAGCACCAAAAGATCTTGGGTGTCGGTGCTCGTTTTTGTCCAAAGTTTAGACGTGTCCAAACATGATTCAAAGATGGTTAAAGTCTAAACCAAGGCTGGAGTAATAAATTACAGTAAGTTAAAAGACTGCATACAAGTGTGTGCATCACTTTGGAGCAAGATAAGGGTAGGCACACTAGTGTGTGCACTTCTGCATACAAGCTGAAGGAGTTTCACTGAATTGCCAGAATTTTCCGTACAGATCAATCATCTTTGCAGATTAAACTATATTGATGTAGGAAGAACCAAGAGATGAGACATATATGCTTAGAAAGATCCGGAAGTCTATTTTCTGGAGAATTTTATGGTTCGTAAAAAGGATTTTTCTAGAGAAAGTTACGACAGTTTTAGTGGAAACAGTTCAGGCCAGCATAGCAGGCCCAGGCGCACAGCAGGCCTAGGCGCACAGCACGACCCACTCGCCTCTTGGCCAGATTAGGGTGAGCAAATGACATTCTCCAAGACCAAAACACCCCCTCATGCTCTATGAATATATCTTTATGGAGTGTGCAGCTGGGCATTGAAGAGAGAAAGCAAGGAAGAGAGAAAAAAAGAGAGATTTCAAGGGATCCAAATCCAGCATTCTTCCATTTTATTTCTAAGTTTTCTTTGGTTGCAAATCAAGGGGAGAACATCCATATTGTTCATCCACCTTGAACTCCATGGCCAAATCAAGGGGAAAACATCCTTATTGTTCTTCCACCTTGATTTCCATAGCCAACTAATCATTTTACAAGGGAAAGGGATGAATCTTTAGGGATTTCTTGTTCTTTATTTCCTGTTCTTGATTCAGTTGTGCAGATTTATTGTTAAATATTTTTTATGAATTATTCATTGATTAAGTAAGAAGATTTGAGTTCATGTGATAGATGTACTTTTTATTCTTCTTCTTTTAGACTCTCTTAATCCGGTGATTGCATCCTTCTCCTCCATTGAGGTTGTTTGGATGTGATTGATTCCGATAGATTTATCTTATTGATTGTCCATTACTGCGATATTGTCTTTTAAGATATATTGTCGTTTCTTGATAATCTTTAAGATCGGTCATGTGTGCATGAACCGAAATCAATGATTAATTCGTAGCAATTATATAAGAGTTATAAATGTGCTTGATTGAATATATTCTGATTGCTTGTTTGGGAGTTGAAACTTGCAATCGAGATAAAATAGATTGAATCAAGAGTGGAAATAAGGAACAAACCTAAGGAGGATTCTCATAACCTTGTTATTTCTCATTTATATTTCATTTACATTTACGCAATTTTCCTTTACATTATTTCACTATCAAAGCTAAAAAATCTTTAGTTTAACTTTTATCGTTCGTTTTAAGGTTCACATATTTTCCTTTGTACTTAACTTGTTTCCCTATGGAATCGACACCCCAAAGTCGTACTACAATAACCGTGTTATAATTTGGGCGTAATCATATGTAATAGTATCTTGTATCTCCCATTACCCCCGAACTTAAAATGCATATTGTCCCCAATATGTGTGGCATGGAAAGATCTAACCTAGAAGATGGAGAATTAGGTTGCTTGCTTGCTTATACATGCCCCCAAACTTTAACTGGATGCACGCACTAAGTATCTGACAAAGGAAAACAAACATTGTTCCGAAAAACAAAATATAAATAATAGGTATGTAAATATAAATATAAACAAAATAAAAATACTAAAATAAAAAGGATATGTCTGGGGTGTCTCCCATGAGCGCTAAGTTTAACTTCTTCAGCCAGACGGCGTATCTCCTCACTGCTGATCATCAGTGGGTGCGGTCAAGGAGGTACCGGGTGTAGGAGGTAAGCAGTCAAGGATGGCCTGTAGCATCGCCTCTTGTCGTGCGAACTGTGCCTCTAACCCATTAATCCGCTGATGGATCAAATGGGCTGCCTCACGATCCTCCTAACTGATGTCGGATAACTCATAGCAGAAGAAAGACAGTTCGTCTAGGAGATGCTGATACTCCATGAATCCCATGACTGTCTGGTCCTCCTCCAATGAAGGGCTCACCGGTGGATGCTCGACCTCTATCGGATCATATGCTATAGGCTCAGCAGCAGGAATCTGTGCTCGGGGTCCTCAGGGCATGTGCGACTGGCTGAGGCTCCACTGGGCTCTCCCAAAGAAAGGGTGGCCACTAATCAGGCCGTCGATAGAGGAACCTCTAATCCCCTTCTTCTTGAAGATATGACTAAGCAAGAAGGGGAAAGGAAGTCCCTAGGCATTAGCTGTGGTCGTCTGCCAGTTATACACCCCATCCCATAATTTGTGTATCTGAATTCATATGACTGCTGGGATGGAGTACCAATGACCTCGGTGAAAGGCATAGAGAGCCTGTAAGAATTGATCCCGCCTCTGTGTCTTGTGCCCTAAAGGACACACATTACACTGTAGGACTGAATCGATGAACCATAGACGGGAAGGTAACCTTGACTAGCTCCCTGCATTGTTGCGGCAGTCAGCATACTGTCCAGTACACATATCCTCAATGATGTGTGGGAGAGGGAACGAGTCAGGCGGCTCCTCTATGTGGTTGTCCTCAGGTGGAGTCTCATCACACCAGTGTAATGAGCTGGCTATGTCAGTGGTGGTTAGCTATATGAATCTGCCCTGGACCGAGGAAGATAAAAGCTCTGGCCTGGTGCAGTCGTAGGTCAGGTTCTCGTAGAAACTGACCACGAAACGTGTGTATATTGTCGAGTAAACCGGCTTAAATAGCCGCTTAAGACCCCAGTTCTTGAACTCTTAGATTGCCCATCTTATGGCGTCTAAACTTTTGAAGTCCTCTTCCACATTGAATATTGTTTCGAACAGCATTTCACGGTGTTCGAAACTGGGTCGGGATGCCTGCTAACGGTTGCTGGAAGCTCGGGATGTGGAAGCCATGAGTTATGGGCAAATAGTAGTGCTTCTAGTGTGATTGCGCTCATGCGCAGCTGTTGGTGTGCTCGATCGCATAGGGTGAGGGGCACTCGATCGCTAATGCTTGGCGTTCGATCGCACTCGGCTAGACAATAGGTCGAACGGTTAGTGTGAAATAAACACTTGAAGCTGTGGAAAAACACACGAACTAGATCCGATCCCCCTGCAAACATGAAATAAAATGGCCAATCACACGAGATAAATGTATAATGTAATGAAAATATAAAAGAGATACTCGTGCATGCTGGTGTGCAAGTAAATAGAACAAAAATAGGTTTGCATACCATGTTGGGTTAGGAGAAATCAGGGGAAAGTGGTCGTGCTTGTGGAAGGGTGGTGTATGGTGATGGGGTAGTGATTGCGACAAACAACTGGTGGTGTAGAGTGGTAGATGAGGGTTGAGATCCATTACCGTGCAGGATTAGGCAAAGTGCGATTTTTGAGAGTGCAAGGTGCACTAGAGCGTAAATGAGAAAAATGGGTTCTGAGCTGATTGTGTTTAAAAATCATCACGTGCCTTCTGCCTCGAGTGCACTTGAGTGCATTATGAAGTGCGCGCGATCGCACTTATGTACAAATGCTTAATATGATGCGCTCGTGCGCAATGCAGGGTAAGGTGGCGCTCGAGTGCATATGGTGTGCGCTCGATCGCAAGACAGAAATAGAAAAAAAAAGTTATATAAAGAAATTAATTAAGGTAAAAAGTGGGAACGATACTGTCATACCAATTTGTAGTGGCCTCGGTACCATTGACCTTGATAGAGACACTCGAGCTATATGGTAAGCAATTGAAATTGCTCAAGTGCTCTCTATAGAAGTTTTAAGGCTATGTATTTTGAAGGAGGCAATTAGGGCCCTCATCAGGTGGTTCTACATCTGTTGATAGCTGCTTTGTCTCCAATTTAGGTACCAAAACATCCTCGAGGATACCTCTTGGTCGTTTGATGCTTCTGTCAGCCAATTGTAATGTAATGGAGGTTGGTTGGAGCTCCCCCAAACCTAGTGTCTCGAATGCACTGTGAGGTAGCAAATTGACACTTGCTCCTAGATCCAATAATGCGTGCTCAAAAAGCTGGTCACCTAGCCTGCAAGGAATAGTGAAGCTACCAGGATCTTTTAGTTTAGGTGGTAACTTTCTCAATAATACAGCACTCACCTCTTCGGTTAAGGCTACCGTCTCATGGTCCTAAAACTTCTGTTTGTTAGTGCAACAATCTTTGAAAAACTTAGCATAAGCAGGTAGTTGCTTTATTGCCTCTACTAAAGGAATATTTATTTCTACCTTTTTCAAGATTTCAAATATATCAATCATTTTAGTTTCCTTTTTAGGCTTTACCAACCTTTGAGGAAAAGGTGGAGGTGTATTTACCTTTTCTATCTCCTTTACCTTAGATGTAGAGGTTTGGTCTGGAGATGCTTGTGTAGGTTCGTTGGTACCGATGACTTTTCCACTTTTTAAGGTCGTTATGGCATTTAGCTGCTGGTGTCCTCTTGGATTAGGTAGTGGCTGGGCTGGGAGCTCTCCTTGCTTTCTACTACTCAATTCCTTGACCAACTGTCCCATTTGTACCTCTAGTCCTTGAATGGCTTGATCGTGCTTGGCAGTGATTTGCCTCATTTCAGTCCGAAATTGCCTTGACTCTTCCATGAATTGTTCATGTTTATTCAGGATTCGCTAGTTGCCTCACAAGACTTTCAAGGTCATTCTTCTTAGGTTCAGGAGCAGATTGGGCTGCTGGTTGGAAGTTTCTTTGCTGCCCTTGACTGTTTTGGTTGTTACTCCATGAGAAGTTTGGGTGATTCCGCCATCCAGGGTTGTATGTGTTGGCATAAGGATTATTCTTTGGCAGATAATTGTTCGGTCCCACAAAGTTGGCTTGCTCATGATCTGCAGAATATAAGGGACATTTATCAGTATTATGATCAAACTGTGAGCAAATGGCATATTCCTGTAGTGGTGCAGCTAACGGGTTAGCTGAGGTGTTCTGAGCGGCCATGGCTTTCACTAATAGGTCAAGTTTTCTCTCTACAGTAGCCATTTGAGGCGATGATCCTCCGTTTAAGCTTACCTCATACATACCCTTATTTTTGGTTATGTGTCTACCTCGAGAGGAGAACTGCTGTGTGTGTTCACTTAGGGTTTCGAAAAGTTCCATTGCCTCTTCCCTGCTCTTCTCCATCAGCACCCCTCCATAACCTGAATCAACAATGTTATTGTTAGAATCATTTAAACCTTCATAAAAGGCTTGTACCAATTCGTCTTGAGGTAGGTTATGGTGTGGGCACCTGAGTAGTAACTCGTTGAAGTGTCCCCAGGCTTCGAGAACAGATCTCCATCCTTTTGTTGGAAGGATTGTATTTCTTTCCTCATTTGCTTAGTCTTCTGGGCTGGGAAGAACTTCCTTAGAAATTTTCTTGCCAACTCCTCCCAAGTGTGGATGGAAACTGCAGGCAAAGAATTATACCATAATTTAGCATTATCTTTCAAGGAAAAAAAGAAAAGAACTAACCTTATTCCTTCTTGGTCTAGGCCTCAGATGTGCTGAAATTTGCAGAGGTCGAAGAACTCTCGAAGGTGCAAAAGTGGATCCTCACTAGGTGTACCCCTAAAGTGAGTCAGTGTACTGAGTATCTGCGGGGATATGTAATCATTTCCTTCCGCCTTAGGCTGATACACAATGCACGAAGGTTGTTCGAGGTTCTGAGGGATGAAGGATTGCTTCATCGGCCTCCGCTCAGGTGGTTGTTATTCAGCTATCTGCTCTGCCATTGGTGGTGTCTCTTCCTCATTTCCTTGTCCTACCTCTTCTGAGTTATCCCTAAACCTTTGTTGGATAGACCTCTCAAGATTGGGATCAAAGGGAAGGACTGTTGGATTCTTGGACAGTCGTCTGTGCATGAATCAGTGGCAGATATGTGAGTACAGCAGTCAACTACTGCTGCTCGGATTACTCTCTGCCTCAATTGCGCTCGATAGCACAAGAGAGTGCACTCGATCGCAATTGGTACATAAAGCTTCCTGAAGTACCTGAAAAAGAGAAAATTGATCAGGTTTTTTTTAGTGAAACGAAATATGGGGTAAAAACATAATCAAAACTAAAAATAGAATAAGAAATAATGGTAATTAAACTAAACGAGAAATTAATTCTAAAAGAAATTTAGTGCAATCCCCGGCAACGGCGCCAAAAACTTGTTGGAACGATTATCCACCTAAATAAATAAGCAAATAACCATTCTAGTTTTACTTGCAAGTGCACAAGGTCTGTGGTAGCATAGTGTGCAAGTGGGAGATCATTTCCACAGGGATTGGTGAATTTCTATCTAGAATTAATTTCTTCAAGTTAAAAAGAGAAATAATAGTTTGATTGTGAGTGAATAACAATAATGAGGGCATAGGGCTACAATATCCACAACTAATTATACTTTCCCACTAACTAAGGTTTCAATGTTCTAGCCTTATCATGAATATCTAATGGTTGCTAACCTAAGGGCTTAGTCAACAGCTTAGGCTATTGATCTCCCTATGCAACGAGTTAGGCATGGTGTATACTCTAACTTTTTTCTCTCTTAAGGGATTCAGCATGAGTGTTTGCTGAGTTGTTCCTCAAGAGAGTATAAGGGCTATGGAGATCGGCAACCACACTGGACCTAAGGCATGGTCCGCTCCCAGATTCCCATGTTGATTAACCCGGGAATCCGGTGTGGATATCCCTTGTTACTGATAGACGCTTAAATATACATATTTAAGCCCCCTTATTTACACTTATTAGATCCTTTATTACGTTAATTTGGTATCTTTTACTCCATTTGTGTATTTTACATGTTTTTATAGGGACTTGGAGAAAAAGAAGCAGTTTTGGCACTTTAAGGAAGAAATCTAGAAGCCCTGGAGCACTTTCTGGACAAAGTGCGATCGAGCACACATGCAATGCGATCGAGCGCACACGCGATCATGCGCACACTTGTAGGATCGAGTGCACATTGCGATCGAGCGCAAGGACACATGCAATCGAGCGCACACATACGGGCGTGAACAGTAAACTGCAGAACCCTGTTTTGGAAATAACCCTATTTTGGAAATAAAGGAGTTTTGCGTTTTAGGAAAGTTTAGGAACTCATGAGCTGATTAGGACTTCTCAAAGACCTATAAATATACTTGTAAATCACACATAAAAGGCATCACCTCTTGGGGGGATCACTTCTTAGATCCCTTCTTTTATCTTTTGCTTTAGCTTAGAGAAGGAGACCGTGGAGCGGAATTGACGACTCTTCTCTCGGGTTTCTTCTTTCCTTTTTATTTTATTATGTGTAATTAAATTCTTAGTAGGGCTTGGTTGAAGCCCTAATTATGTTTACTCAATAAATTTAGTATTGGTGCCTTGCGATATTTATGTTGTGTTGCTTAAACTTGATTAATACCTGCTTTTATTTAAATTCCTCATATGTATATGTCTGATCAATATGTGCATGTGGTATGGACTTGTTAGTTAGATCAATTTGGATGATCGAGTCCTGGGTCTAACATTAGTAACAAGGGATATCTTATCCGGATACCCGGGTTAATCAACATGGGAAACCGGGAGTAGATACCATGCCCTAGGTCTTATGTGGTTGTCGATTTCCATAGTACTTATGTTTTCTTAAGGAACAATTCAAGCAGATACCATGCTGAATCCCTTAAGGAAGAAAAGAGTTAGAGTAGATACCATGCCTAACTCGTTGCTTAGGGAAATCAATAGCTTAAGGAGTAGATACCATGCCCTTAGGTTGGCAACCAGTAGGTATACATGGCTTGAATAAAGCATTGGCATACTGTTATATTGTGGTAGCATAATTAGTGGTGGATATCAAGTCCCTACGCCTTTATCCTTAGTATTTTATCTTTATTATTTCTCAACACTTTTATTATTTCTATCTTTTTATATTGCAAATATAATTCTAAATTGAACTTTACCAATCCCTGTGGAGATGATCTTGCATTCACACACTATACTACACTGTTGACCTTGTGCACTTGCAAGTAAAACAAAGTACGATTATTCACCTATTTATTTAGGTATCTTATCGCACAACAAGTTTTTGGCGCCGTTGCTGGGGATTGTGCTAAATTTCTTTTTGGAATTATTTTTGTTAGTTTTTTTTATTATTATTATTTTAATTTATTCTATTTGATTATGTTCTGTTTTATTTGTTATTTTTATCAAAAATCATATTTATTCCTTCTTTTTCTATTTTTGTTTAGGTGTGCAGAGGAGGAGTTTCTGTCCTCATTGCGATCAAGCGCACTACTTGGTGTGATCGATCGCAAGCCCAGTGCAATCGAGCGCAGTTCAGGGTGCGCTCGAGCGCAAAAGGTCCAGAGAGTACCCGAGCAGTAGTACTGAAACTATTGCACTGAAGCGGTTCAATTGATTCAATCAAAGGAGAAGCACCAATGACAGAAGATCAATATACTTGTCTAGATGCTATGGAGAGGAAGCTAGATATGCTCATAAATGCCATGACTACTCAAAACATATCACCTAGTCTGCGAGGCAAACCACTCCAGGTATGTGCTATATGTTCTCATTTTGATCACACTACTAACACTTGCCCTTTGTATTCATATGCAGATCAAGAGCAAGCAAATTATGAGGGACCGCACAATGCATATACAAATACCTACAATCCTGGATGGAAGCACCACCCCAACCTCTCTTGGAGCAATAATCACAATGCTTTAAATGTTCAAGGACAACACCAATACTTCCAACCAGCAGCCCAACCAGTGCCGGAATCAGAAAATAGTAACCTAGAGAGTCTTATGAGGCAACTGATGATTTCATAAGAACAGTTCATGATTGAGCAACGACAAATCAATACCAAGCATGAGCAAGCTATTCATATATTGGAAGTACAAATGGGGGAATTGGCTAAGGAGTTAAGTGAACAAAAGCAAGGTGTTGTTAAACAAGTCTTTCATGACCATCATATTGATCCCTTGGAGACTATCTTCACCCATTATTTCAAAGGATCAGATATTGAGCCAAAATCAGAAGATGTTACTAAAGACCTCATTGAAACTATGCACCTTCTAGAGGCCTTTCCAAAGCATCCAAGTAAGTACACCGATCCATTTGACCATCATGTGCCTACTAATATTATTTTCCCTTCTATTGTACAGGCACCTAACTTGGAATTCAAGCAGTTGTCAAAGCACTTACCATATGCTTATATAGGAGAGAATAAGACATTTCCTATGCTAACTGCTGCCACTCGTAGTTTTGGGAAAAAATAAGGCTTGGTCCGGCTGAAGACGTTAAACTTAGCGCTCATGGGAGGCACCCCACAGCTTATCCTTTTATTTTTGTTATTTTACGCATTTATTGTTATTTATTTATTTTAATTACTTCTTGTTTTCCCGTATTACGTTAGTTTTTCTTTTTTAGGGACAATGTGTGCATCCGTTCAAGTTTGGGGGTACGCTATGAGCCATGCCGACCTAGCTAGTTCTCCATCTCCCAGGTCAGCTCTTTCCTTGTTATTCACACATTGGGGACAATGTGTAATTTAAGTTTGGGGGTATGGGAGACACATTCACACACTACACTATGTCCTACATTTTTAGTTCTGTTGTTATTTTCATAGATAAATGCATGTTCATTCTGTCCAATAAACTTTTTTTTGTGATCTAAACAAAATGTTATGATTCGACTTCATCAGTGAGCTTAACACTTTGAACATATAGGCCAATAAACAAGTTTTGAACCTAGATCACTGCCCTTTTGGCATTTAAGAATTCACAAGTTTAACTTGAACTATCACGAGCACATTAACACATAGTTGTGTGGGGTATGACATGATATTTGGATTGGTATGTTTCTTTTGCTTGACTGTGAACTAGATGACCTATTAGATTGACATTTTGGCATATAAAAATAGAAAAGATTGATTTGTGCTTAAAAAGAAAAAATGCTCCTAATGATCAATAAAAACAAATCTTCCGCTGAGTAACTGGCCCTCTTGCCTCAGTAAGCATTGAGTGTCACGTCAAAAAGTAGAAAATCTTAAGTGATCATTAAAAAGGAATTTTTCGCTGAGTAACTGGCCCTCTTGCCTCAGTAAGCATTGAGTGTCACGTCAAAAGGTGGAAAATTCTAAATGGTAGCATAAAAATCAGTTAGTTTCGTAGCCTTGTTGACTCGAGCCAGTAAGTCCTTAGGGGTGTCTTTACACCTAATGCCCTAAAAACCATCTGGTTTGGGAGTCATTGGCCAAACACTTGTTACACGAGTCATCAAGAAAAGCTTAAAGGAACTAACTTGGCAAAAATCTCGCAAATAAAAGTCTATGCCATATTTGTTGACTCTAATAGGAAGTTTGGTGAATCTTGAGTCATCGAAACACTACCCATTTGAATTTCTTGGAAACTCAATCTTTTATGTGCTAATCACCACACACCGAAGTCAAACTTGTGATATCTTAGAATACCTAGTGAATATGATTTACGTTCAACACTCTTATTCATTGCAGATATATGTTTACACTTGTTAAGCTTGCTCATGAATGCGCATCATTGTTTTGTGTAAAATCTAGATTTTTTTATTGACACTATGAACATTGGATTTATCTATATTTCTGTTTTAGTTTTTAATTTAGTATTGCTAAGGGACTAGCAATATGAAAGTTTGGGGGTGTGATAGACGCTTAAATATACATATTTAAGCCCCCTTATTTGCACTTGTTAGATCCTTTATTACGTTAATTTGGTATCTTTTACTCCATTTGTGTGTTTTACATGTTTTTATAGGGACTTGGAGAAAAAGAAGCAGTTTTGGCACTTTAAGGAAGAAATCTAGAAGCCCTAGAGCACTTTCTGGACAAAGTGTGATCGAGCGCACATGCAATGCGATCGAGCGCACATGCGATCATGCGCACACTTGTAGGATCGAGCGCACATTGCGATCGAGCGCAAGGACACATGCGATCGAGCGCACACATACGGGTGTGAACAGTAAACTGCAGAACCCAGTTTTGGAAATAACCTTATTTTGGAAATAAAGGAGTTTTGCGTTTTAGGAAAGTTTAGGAACTCATAAGCTGATTAGGACTTCTCAAAGACCTATAAATACACTTGTAAATCACACATAAAAGGCATCACCTCTTGGGAGAGATCACCTCTTGGGGGGATCACTTCTTAGATCCCTTCTTTTATCTTTTGCTTTAGCTTAGAGAAGGAGACCGTGGAGCGGAATTGACGACTCTTCTCTCGGGTTTCTTCTTTCCTTTTTATTTTATTATGTGTAATTAAATTCTTAGTAGGGCTTGGTTGAAGCCCTAATTATGTTTACTCAATAAATTTAGTATTGGCGCCTTGCGATATTTATGTTGTGTTGCTTAAACTTGATTAATACCTGCTTTTATTTAAATTCCTCATATGTATATGTCTAATCAATATGTGCATGTGGTATGGACTTGTTAGTTAGATCAATTTGGATGACCGAGTCCTGGGTCTAACATTAGTAACAAGGGATATCTTATCCGGATACTCGGATTAATCAACATGGGAAACCGGGAGTAGATACCATGCTCTAGGTCTCATGTGGTTGTCGATTTCCATAGTACTTATGTTTTCTTAAGGAACAACTCAAGCAGATACCATGCTGAATCCCTTAAGGAAGAAAAGAGATAGAGTAGATACCATGCCTAACTCGTTGCTTAGGGAAATCAATAGCTTAAGGAGTAGATACCACGCCCTTAGGTTGGCAACCAGTAGGTATACATGGCATGAATAAAGCATTGGCATACTGTTATATTGTGGTAGCATAATTAGTGGTGGATATCAAGTCCCTACGCCTTTATCCTTAGTATTTTATCTTTATTATTTCTCAACACTTTTATTATTTCTATCTTTTTATATTGCAAATATAATTCTAAATTGAACTTTACCAATCCCTGTGGAGATGATCTTGCATTCGCACACTATACTACACTGTTGACCTTATGCACTTGCAAGTAAAACAAAGTACGATTATTCACCTATTTATTTAGGTATATTATCGCACAACAAGTTTTTGACGCCGTTGCCGGGGATTGTGCTAAATTTCTTTTTGGAATTATTTTTGTTAGTTTTTTTTATTATTATTATTTTAATTTATTCTATTTGATTCTGTTCTGTTTTATTTTTTATTTTTATCAAAAATCAGATTTATTCCTTCTTTTTCTGTTTTTGTTTAGGTGTGCAGAGGAGGAGTTTCTGTCCTCATTGCGATCGAGTGCACTACTTGGTGCGATCGATCGCAAGCCCAGTGCGATCGAGCGCAGTTCAGGGTGCGCTCGAGCGCAAAAGGTCCAGAGAGTACCCGAGCAGCAGTACTGAAACTGTTGCACTGAAGCAGTTCAATTGATTCAATCAAGGGAGAAGCACCAATGACAGAAGATCAATATACTTGTCTAGATGCTATGGAGAGGAAGCTAGATATGCTCATAAACGCCATGACTACTCAAAACATATCACCTAGTCTGCGAGGCAAACCACTCCAGGTATGTGCTATATGTTCTCATTTTGATCACACTACTAACACTTACCCTTTGTATTCATATGCAGATCAAGAGCAAGCAAATTATGAGGGACCGCACAATGCATATACAAATACCTACAATCCTGGATGGAAGCACCACCCCAACCTCTCTTGGAGCAATAATCACAATGCTTTAAATGTTCAAGGACAACACCAATACTTCCAACCAGCAGCCCAACCAGTGCCGGAATCAGAAAATAGTAACCTAGAGAGTCCTATGAGGCAACTGATGACTTCACAAGAACAGTTCATGATTGAGCAACGACAAATCAATACCAAGCATGAGCAAGCTATTCATATATTGGAAGTACAAATGGGGGAATTGGCTAAGGAGCTAAGTGAACAAAAGCAAGGTGTTGTTAAACAAGTCTTTCATGACCATCATATTGATCCCTTGGAGACCATCTTCACCCATTATTTCAAAGGATCAGATATTGAGCCAAAATCAGAAGATGTTACTAAAGACCTCATTGAAACTATGCACCTTCTAGAGGCCTTTCCAAAGCATCCAAGTAAGTACACCGATCCATTTGACCATCATGTGCCTACTAATATTATTTTCCCTTCTATTGTACAGGCACCTAACTTGGAATTCAAGCATTTGTCAAAGCACTTACCATTTGCTTATATGGGAGAGAATAAGACATTTCCTATGCTAGCTGCTGCCACTCGTAGTTTTGGGGAAAAATAAGGCTTGGTTCGGCTGAAGACGTTAAACTTAGCGCTCATGGGAGGCACTCCACAGCTTATCCTTTTATTTTTATTATTTTACGTATTTATTGTTATTTATTTATTTTAATTACTTCTTGTTTTCCCGTATTACGTTAGTTTTTCTTTTTTAGGGACAATGTGTGCATCCGTTCAAGTTTGGGGGTACGCTATGAGCCATGCCGACCTAGCTAGTTCTCCATCTCCCAGGTCAGCTCTTTCCTTGTTATTCACACATTGGGGACAATGTGTAATTTAAGTTTGGGGGTATGGGAGACATATTCACACACTACACTATGTCCTACATTTTTAGTTCTGTTGTTATTTTCATAGATAAATGCATGTTCATTCTGCCCAATAAACTTTTTTTTTGTGATCTAAACAAAATGTTATGATTCGACTTCATCAGTGAGCTTAACACTTTGAACATATAGGCCAACAAACAAGTTTTGAACCTAGATCACTGCCCTTTTGGCATTTAAGAATTCACAAGTTTAACTTGAACTATCACGAGCACATTAACACATAGTTGTGTGGGGTATGACATGATATTTGGATTGGTATGTTTCTTTTGCTTGACTGTGAACTAGATGACCTATTAGATTGACATTTTGGCATATAAAAATAGAAAAGATTGATTTGTGCTCAAAAATAAAAAATGCTCCTAATGATCAATAAAAACAAATCTTCCGCTGAGTAACTGGCCCTCTTGCCTCAGTAAGCATTGAGTGTCACGTCAAGAGGTGGAAAATCTTAAGTGATCATTAAAAAGGAATTTTTCGCTAAGTAACTGGCCCTCTTGTCTCAGTAAGCATTGAGTGTCACGTCAAAAGGTGGAAAATTCTAAATGGTAGCATAAAAATCAGTTAGTTTCGTAGCCTTGTTGACTCGAGCCAGTAAGTCCTTAGGGGTGTCTTTACACCTAATGCCCTAAAAACCATCTCGTTTGGGAGTCATTGGCCAAATGCTCGTTACACGAGTCATCAAGAAAAGCTTAAAGGAACTAACTTGGCAAAAATCTCGCAAATAAAAGTCTATGCCATATTTGTTGACTCTAATAGGAAGTTTGGTGAATCTTGAGTCACCGAAACACTACCCATTTGAATTTCTTGGAAACTTAATCTTTTATGTGCTAATCCCCACACACCGAAGTCAAACTTGTGATATCTTAGAATACCTAGTGAATATGATTTACGTTCAACACTCTTATTCATTGCAGATATATGTTTACACTTGTTAAGCTTGCTCATGAATGCGCATCATTGTTTTGTGTAAAATCTAGATTTTTTTTATTGACACTATGAACATTGGATTTATCTATATTTCTGTTTTAGTTTTTAATTTAGTATTGCTAAGGGACTAGCAATATGTAAGTTTGGGGGTGTGATAGACGCTTAAATATACATATTTAAGCCCCC
Organism: Bretschneidera sinensis; assembly: GCA_023935145.1. NCBI lineage: Eukaryota > Viridiplantae > Streptophyta > Magnoliopsida > Brassicales > Akaniaceae > Bretschneidera > Bretschneidera sinensis. The sequence goes on along the minus strand of CM043700.1, from coordinate 30,008,740 downwards.
TTATTTACACTTGTTAGATCCTTTATTACGTTAATTTGGTATCTTTTACTCCAGTTGTGTGTTTTACATGTTTTTATAGGGACTTGGAGAAAAAGAAGCAGTTTTGGCACTTTAAGGAAGAAATCTAGAAGCCCTGGAGCACTTTCTGGACAAAGTGCGATCGAGCGCACATTGCAATCGAGTGCAAGGACACATGCGATCGAGCGCACACATACGGGCGTGAACAGTAAACTGCAGAACCCTGTTTTGGAAATAACCATATTTTGGAAATAAAGGAGTTTTGCGTTTTAGGAAAGTTTAGGAACTTATGAGCTGATTAGGACTTCTCAAAGACCTATAAATACACTTGAAAATCACACATAAAAGGCATCACCTCTTGGGAGAGATCACCTCTTGGGGGGATCACTTCTTAGATCCCTTCTTTTATCTTTTGCTTTAGCTTAGAGAAGGAGACCGTGGAGCGGAATTGACGACTCTTCTCTCGGGTTTCTTCTTTCCTTTTTATTTTATTATGTGTAATTAAATTCTTAGTAGGGCTTGGTTGAAGCCCTAATTATGTTTACTCAATAAATTTAGTATTGGCGCCTTGCGATATTTATGTTGTGTTGCTTAAACTTGATTAATAACTGCTTTTATTTAAATTCCTCATATGTATATGTCTGATCAATATGTGCATGTGGTATGGACTTGTTAGTTAGATCAATTTGGATGACCAAGTCCTGGGTCTAACATTAGTAACAAGGGATATCTTATCCGGATACTCGGGTTAATCAACATGGGAAACTGGGAGTAGATACCATGCCCTAGGTCTCATGTGGTTGTCGATTTCCATAGTACTTATGTTTTCTTAAGGAACAACTCAAGCAGATACCATGCTGAATCCCTTAAGGAAGAAAAGAGTTAGAGTAGATACCATGCCTAACTCGTTGCTTAGGGAAATCAATAGCTTAAGAAGTAGATACCATGCCCTTAGGTTGGCAACCAGTAGGTATACATGGCATGAATAAAGCATTGGCATACTGTTATATTGTGGTAGCATAATTAGTGGTGGATATCAAGTCCCTACGCCTTTATCCTTAGTATTTTATCTTTATTATTTCTCAACACTTTTATTATTTCTATCTTTTTATATTGCAAATATAATTCTAAATTGAACTTTACCAATCCCTGTGGAGATGATCTTGCATTCGCACACTATACTACACTGTTGAACTTGTGCACTTGCAAGTAAAACAAAGTACGATTATTCACCTATTTATTTAGGTATATTATCGCACAACAGTTACTAATATTGAACCCAAGACTCGGTCATCCAAATTGATTCGACTAACCTATCCATACCACATGCATACATTGATCAGGCACATACATATGAGGAATGTAAATATAAACAGGTATTAATCAAGTTAAATATTCTAACAAGGCTATAGCAAAGATAATCAATGAATAGCTATGTGGTAAAGCATAACTAGGGCTTCAATTGAGCCCTATAGGAGTTTAGTTACACATACTAAGTAAAGTAAACATGCTAAACATAATTGAATAAAAACATAAAACTAAAACCGAAGAAGACTCAGGAGACGAGTCGTCTATTCATCTTCTAAGCTCTCTACTTCGAATCTCCAACAAAAGGTATGGTTTATGTATTTTACAGGGCTATTTATAGGGTCCTTATGGTGTCTCGAAACCCTAAGTTCCTATTTGGAGTCGGAAGACTTCTTTCCACTTTTGGCTCTGCTGCCTCTAGAGTAATTGCGCTCGAGCGTATGCAGGATGCACTAGATCGCATAATGCGCTTGAGCCTTCTTCAAGTGCGTTCGTGTGCTTGTGCACTCGATCCCAAGGGAGGTGCGCTCGAGTGCACCTTGCTGGAGGGCAGAACTTGGCTTTTGCTTCTAAAAGCTCCATTTTGTTATCTTTTTGCCCAAGTCCTATGAAAAACACACAAAACACGAAAGTGAAGTATAATATACTAAAATAGATAAGTAAAGAGTCTAACAAGTGTAAATTAAGGGGCTTAAATATGACTATTTAAGCACTTATCACTCATCCTCCAGCACTTTCGGGTGCCTCTCCCTGCCTCCGAGGCTCAGGACATCGGCCTCAAGGACGTCATCAATGTCTCATCACTAAAGAAGATGAGATGCACAGTCTGAGATGGCTTCATCTACTCCAAGGTCGGGAAATATATTCGGATTGGAGAGGACAACAGTAATGATGATGAGGACGAGGGTCCAGATGATGCTGCTGTTGCTACTGCTATGGATACGGATGACCAAGCACCTCCATTGGGTGACTCGAGTGCTAGTCAGGCTGGTTATAGTGATCTCTTTTAGGCTATCACGAGCCTCCAGCTGACCATGCATTCCGGCTTCCAGAGCTTGAGCTTTACAGTCGAGGGTATGCATCACGACCTCTGCTCTCTCCGAGATGACTTCGAGTTGCACCGTGAGCATACCGAGGGCTCTCTAGCTGAGCTTCAGGATCTCATCCGTGATGGCTCTGACTCTCCCGCTCCTTGAGTTGTCTTTCTATCTTTCTTTTGATGTACATATTGATGTAGTTTGTCAGTGTTCTTATCACGAACATATTTTCATATTTTACTATATTTTGTACTTCTGTTTCGGCTCTGTGAAGCCTATTTTGTATAGACTAGTGATATATATGACGATGGTTCATGCTTAGACTTATTTCATATACTTGTTTTACATATGTGTAATATGGTTGCATGCTTTATATCTCTTTATATTCGGATAAATGTTTTAATACTGCTTCTGCATGTATGAAAACTTTTGGTTCTTCCTGGGAAGGCTTTCGAATTTTGAATGATGCCAAATTTTCGTGTACAAGTTTGTCTATGCATACTCTTCATGTCTATAGTATCTAGATAGCTTATTTTTTGATTTACTACCCCCTTTTCTGCTGTTATCAAAATAGGGGAGAAAAATGAGAAAATGAGAAAAATAGCTATAAACTCAAACTAGTGCATAGATTTAGGGGGAGCATTGCTCCAAAGAACTTAGTATATGATTATATATGTTGAGTTGATTGGTTAAGTTGCATATAAACTATTCTTTATCTTTTTACAGGTTGGTTTTATTCAAAAAATAGAAGAAACTCTGCCCGATTTTTCTCAAAAATCCAACACTTAGTTTTTAAAAAAATTGTTTTTCTCTCATTAGTTTTGTCATCATCAAAAATGGAGAGATTGTTGACCCTTGATAGGTGCTTAAATAGTCATATTTAAGCCCTTTAATTTACACTTGTTAGGCTCTTTGTTTATCTATTTTAGTATATTCTATTTCATTTTCGTGTTTTATGTGTTTTTCACAGGGCTTTGACAAAAAGATGACATTTTGGCGCTCTAGGGAGTAAAAAGTAAAAGTTCTGCAATCCAAAAAGGTGCGCTTGAGCACACCTCCTTTGTGATCGAGCACACACGCTCCAGAGGTGGCAGAGCCAGAATTGGAAAGAAGTCTCCAGACCTTAAATAGGAAATTAGGGTTTTGGGGCACCCTTAGAGCCCTATGTATAGCCTTGTAAAACACAGAAAACATACTTTTGGATTGAGCCTTGAAGTTGTAAGCTTTGAAGAGGAATTGACGACTCGTCTCCTCAGCATTCTTCGGGTTTTATTTTTCTGTTTTAGTTAGTTATGGTTATGATGTTTAGTTTACTGAACATGTGTAACTAACCTCCTAATAGCGCTCGATTAAAGCCCTAATTATGCATTCCTATATATATGATCATTGATTACCTTTGCTAATAGCCATGTTGTGATACTTTAATTGATTAATTCATGTGTTTATTTAAATTCCTCATATGTATGTGTCTGATCAACGTATGCAAGTGGTATGGATAAGTTAATTAGATCAATTTGGATGACCGAGTCCTGGGTCTAACAATAGTAACAAAAGATATCCACACCGGATTCTTGGATTAATCAACATGGGAAACCGGGAACAGACCTAGCCCTATGTCCTATGTGATTGTCGATTTCCACAGCCCTTATGCTCTCTTAAGGAAAACCTCATAATACGTCATGCTGAATCCCTTAAGAGAGAAAAGAGTTAGAGTATACACCATGCCTAAGTCGTTGCTTAGGGAGATCAATAGTCTGAGGAGTGGACCAAGCCCTTATGGCTGGCAACCATTAGGTATTCATGATAGGGCTATAACATTGGCACCTTACTTAATAGGCAAGTATGATTAGTGGTGAATATCAAAGCCCTATGTTCTTATCATTATTAATTCACACTCAACATTTATTTCTATCTCTTTTTATTTTGAAAAACTATTTCTAAATTGAAATTAACCAATCCCTGTGGAAATGATCTCGCACTTGCACACTATGCTATCATTGACCTTGTGCACTTGCAAGTAAAACTGTACGATTATTTGCTTATTAATTTAGGTAGATAAAAGCACAATAAGTTTTTGGCACTGTTTTCGGGGATTGCATTTAATTCTCTTTTTAGAATTATTTTTCGTTTAGTTTAATTATTGTTATTTCTTTTTCATCTTATTTCTCTTCTTATCAAAAATCTCAAAATTTTAAGTTTCTATTTTTATCTTATTTTCGTTTCATTAAAATCCTAATCGATTTCTTTTTGTATTCTGTTTTAGGCACATCAGGAGAACTTTCTGTGCCACTTGCGATCGAGCGCACCCTCCATTGAGGCAGAGAATTACTGGGGCAACAGTGTTAGGCTGCTGCACTAAGGCAATTGTTACCAATTCATGCACAAGCTTCGATCCAAGCATCCAACGTTCTTCCCCCTTGATACCGAGCTTGAGCGGACTATCTGATGAAGGCTTAGAGACAATTCAGAAGAAGTAGAAGAAGAAATTGAAGAAAAAGCATCAATGGAGGAACAAATCAAAAATCAGCAACCACCTTAGCGAATACCGATGAAGCAATCCTTCATCCCTCGGAACCTCGATCAGCTATCATGCATTGCGTATCAACCTGAGGCGGAAGGCAATTAGTACATATCTTCGCAGATGCTAAGTGCACTAACTCACTTTAAGGGCACCCCTAATAAGGATCCACACTTGCACCTCCGAGAGTTCTTCGATCTTTGCAAGTTCCAACATATTCGATGCTTAGACCAAAAAGGAATAAGGTTAATTCTTTTCTCTTTTTCCTTAAAAGATAATGCTAAACTATGGTATAATTCATTGCCTGCAGTTTCGATCCACACTTGGGAGGAGTTGGCCAGCAAGTTCCTAAGGAAGTTTTTTCTAGCTCAAAAGACAAGGCAAATGAGGAAGAAGATTCAGTCCTTCCAACAAAAGGATGGAGACATGTTCTTTGAGGCATGGGGACACTTCAACGAGTTGCTACTTAAATGCCCACATCACAATCTACCTCAGGATGAACTGGTACAAGCTTTCTATAAAGGTTTAAGTGATACTAACAAAAGTATTGTGGATTCAGGTTGTGGAGGAGTGATGATGGAGAAAAGCAGCGAAGAAGCTATGGAGCTCTTCGAAACCCTAAGTGAACACACTCAGCAGTTCTCCTCTCGAGGTAGACACATAACCAAGAGTAAGGGTATGTATGAGGTAAACTTAAATGGAGGATTGTCCACTTAGATAGCTGCTGTGGAGAGGAAACTAGATTTGTTAGTTAAAGCCATGGCTGCTCAAAACACCTCACCTAACATACCAGCTACACCACTCCAGGTATGTGCTATTTGTTCCCAATTTGATCATAATACTGATACATGTCCCTTGTATTCATCTAAAGATCATGAGCAAGCAAACTTTGTGGGACCAAACAACTATCCGCCGAAGAATAATCCCTATGCAAACACCTATAACCCTGGATAAGAACTCATAATATCTATATGTTTGTTATATTTCCTCATGTTTTAATAGTTATAATTGCTTAAATCTTGGATTTTGATTATGTTTCATATTTTGTAGAGTATATTGAAGAGTTAAATCAAATTGAATTCAAAATCAAGAGATTTGTGAAAAGAGGACAGAAAGCTGAAGCTGCAGCGCTGAAATGGTGATAATATGTGAAGATTGGGCAGCAACTTGGAGCTGTAGCACCGGGAAGTTGGCGCTGCAGCGCCAGCCCACGGGTTTTGAAAGTTATAAATACTAACCCTAGCTGAAAGAAAAGGGGATCGGAGATAGAAGGCGCGGCTGTTGAACAGAAAATTCCTCTTCTATTTTCTTTAGGTTTTCTTTTAATTATGAGTAGTGATGAGTCTAAAATATTGCATATTTTAGACCATTAACTTATATTTGTTATGCTCTTAGTTAGTAGTATTTTACTTTATTTTACGTTTTTCTTGTGTTTTATGTATTTTTATAGGTTTGTGGAGAAAATGAAGCATTTCAGGAGATTTGAAGCTTCTGGAGACATTGTGCTCGATCGCAACAGATATGCGATCGAGCGCACCAGCGCTCGAGCGCACCTGCCTATGAACGAGCGCAAGTTCAACATCCCACATCAAAATATTTGAAGTTCAGTGCATCTGCGATCGATCACAACAGACATGCGATCGAGCGCACATGAGATCGTGCGCACAAGACATGCGATCGATCGCACCACACTGCGATCGAGCGAACACGGGCCTGTATCCCACATCATTTCTGCAAGCCACATTACTCCAGGTCTTCCCCTATATAAGCACCATCTGGCTTCATAATTCAGTGTACAATTCCTGAGCCACTTTGGTGTTTACCGATGGACTTCCGCTGCATTCTGGTGGATCCCGAAGGCATTGCTACCACGAGGGGAAGCGCCGCCCGGCAGCGAGTGGAATTTCTCCCATGTAAAGTTGTTTATTTATTTCTTTATATTCAGTTGTTTTAGTTTAAATGTTTAGCACTTGTTATTATAGTTTTATAGTTATGAGTGGCTAGACTCTTCAGCTAAGGTTGAAGATGAAGCCCCGCCGTTGTTTGGCGTAGTAGTTCAGATTTGCTTATACAAATCTGACAATTTTTAGTATAAATGTTCTGTCAATTATTTGAGTTAATCTTATAATTGATTGAGTTTAAATTGTCTGTTGGATTTTCTTTGTGTTTCATCTGATGGATACATTGAATGCTTTTCGATTAAATTGGATTCCCTTTGTAATTTGTTAAAAGCGGATACATTGGGTGCTTTTGGTTTAGTTGGGATATTCTTTGTTTTTTTTCTTATAGTTGGATTCATTGAATGTTTTGATAGACTATATTTTTAGAACATGTATGCTTAACTTCGGTGGGGTGGATTCGGAAACCTTAGTGTTTTTTATTATTAGTTTTTAAATCAACTTAGTTTAATTTTAATTTCTTTTGCAAATTATCATTCAAAATTCAGAACTAGGTTAAGATAAAGTTAGTTTAGATTAAAAATATATTTTCACAACGCAATTCCCTGTGGATTCGACCTCGCACTTGCACAACGCTATACTGCAAATGACTCGTGCGCTTGCGAGTAAATTAAAACTCACAACAAGTTTTTGGCGCCGTAGCCGGGAAATTGTTTGGTTTGTGAAATTTTTTTGTCTGAATTGATTTTATTTTTCTACTAGTTAATTTAATTTTTTTTAAAAAAAAAAAATTTAAGTTGTGTGTTTGTTTTATTCTGTAAGTTTCTGCTGGTTAGTTTACTTTAGGTTTTTTTTAGTTGGTGTATGCTTGGTCGGAGATCCTTGGACTTAGATTTGATACGTTTAGATCCCGACTTAGAAAGAACTCTTAGGAGACAGAAAAGAGCGTTAGTTGAGAGAGAGACTGTTGAGATGGCAGAGAATTATAGGAATGCAAATCATCCTGAACATGTAGAGCAACCTAGAGCTTGGAACGTGGACTCCACTACATCCCTTAGGGACTTGTTCGCACCAGTTGCGACTAACTCATCCTCTTGCATGGTGTTGCCACCGACCAATGCCACCCACTTTGACTTGAAGCCACATGTCATCCAACTCTTACCCTCATTCTATGGCTTAGATCTTGAAAATCCTTATAGCCGTGTGAAGAAGTTCAAAGACATTTGTGCCACATTCAAATTCCAGAACTTCTCTGAAGAGTCAGTCCATCTTCGACTCTTCCCTTTTTCTCTTCACGATAGAGGTAGGGCGTGGTTGGATTCCAACACGCCCGGGTCTATCACATCTTGGGAAAACCTGCTTAGCAAATTTTATCATAAGTTTTTCCCAATGTCTAGAGTGAATGAGTGCCGAAAGGAGATCAGCTCTTTCACTCAGGATGAGGATGAAAAATTTTCTGAGGGTTGGGAGCGCTTCAAAGAGCTACTGATCAGATGCCCTCCACATGGATATGAGAAGTGGAGACTCGTTCAATTCTTCTACCAAGGGTTGACTCAATCCAACCGTAGCATGATCGAGTCTATGAATAGGGGGACATTCTTGAGTCTGACAGGAGAAGAAGCATATATGGCATTGGACAAGTTGTCCGACAACTCACAGCAGTGGGATTTTTCAAGCTGTCGAGATAAGTCCATTCGTGCTCCTAAGAGGGGAGGCATCTATGAGGTCAGAGAGGATGCTGATTTGAGGATAAAGTTAGATGCCCTCACCAAGAAGATTGACGCTCTCACTGTGAGCTAATCCATCAATGCTGCCAACACATTCAATGTTGAAAGCTGTTCCATCTGTGCTAGTCCCATGCATCTAGCACAGAATTGCCCATCAATGCTGGCTTGTGCCGAGTATCCTATGGAACAAGTAAATGCTTTCAATGACTTTCGAAGGCAGTCAAATGGATCGTACTCCGAGACTTACAATCCAGGGTGGCGGAACCACCCAAATTTTTCATAGAGGCAGAACCAACCAATGAATCAGGGAGGAGCCCCTTATCATGCTCAAAATCAATATCCTCCCGGATTTGCCCCATAAATTCCTAATCATGGTCGTTCTACCCATCAAGCACCTTCACCTGCTTACCATGCACCCACTCAAACACCAGCGCCAGTTTCACAGTCGCTAGAGGACACCCTTAAGGAGTTCATGAAGGCGACTAGCCAAAATATGAGTGATGTGAGGAGTGCAACAGTGGTAAACACCCAAGCAATTGCCAAGCTGGAGAGTCAAATAGGGCAAATTGCAAGTCACCTGGGTGAGAGAGAGAAGGAGAAGTTCCCCAGTCAGCCCGTGCCCAACCCAAAAGGACAATATATGGTTGAGAGTTCATCAACTCCTACGCACGGGGCGGAACAAGTACAGTCGATTGTCACACTGAGGTATGGGAGACAGGTGGATAATCGAGTGGAAGAGAGCCTTGCTATGCAGCAAGAACTAGGGAGTGGCATCATAGAGAAGAGAGATACTGAGCCATCTACAGCCACACCTACTGAGAAAGACCCTCCTAGGTCGTTTGTACCTAGAGCGCCCTACCCCGAGAGATTACAGGCGCCCAAGAAAGGAGGGAAGTATGAGGAAATTCTGGAGGTATTCAAGCAAGTCCAAATCAATATCCCATTTTTGGATGCCATCCATCAAATGCCATTATATGCCAAGTTTCTAAAGGACTTGGTCACTATCAAAAGGAGGACGAATGTCCCAAAAAGGCATTTTTGACCGAGCAGGTCAGCTCAATCCTTTAGTGCAAGCTACCCATCAAGTATAAGGACCCGGGGTGTCCTACCATCTCTTGCACGATAGGAGTCAGCCACATTGAGAGGGCTCTCTTGGATCTAGGGGCGAGTGTGAATCTTCTACCCTACTCAGTCTATTTACAGTTGGGGCTAGGAGAATTGAAGCCCACATCCACTATGCTTCAATTGGCTGATAGGTCAGTGAAAAGACCACGGGGAATAGTTGAGGACGTTTTGATAAAAGTGGATAAGTTCTATTTCCCTGTGGATTTTATTGTGCTTGACACAGAGCCGGTTCAGAATGTAGGGATTCAAATACCGGTTATTCTAGGGCGACCATTCTTAGCCACGGCTAACGCCCTGATAAATTGTAGGACAGGGGTGATGAAGATCTCCTTCAGAAATATGACAGTGGAGTTGAATATTTTTGATATCACTAGGCAACCACATGAATATGATGAAGTGAGAAATGTATACTTGATAGAGGAGATTCTTGAGGAGACTGTGAATGAATCAAGCATTGAGGACCCCCTGGAGGCATGTTTTGCTCAATTTGGAGAGGATTTGGATTTAGATAAATTACTTGAGCAAGCAAATGCCATTTTGGAGTCTCCTCCTTGGGAGAGCAGTAAGACGGAGGAGATTGTGGATGACTCCCGCACTGAGGACCCCCTAGAGGCATGCTTTGCTCAATTTGGAGAGGATATAGATTTAGATAAATTACTTGAGCAAGCGAATGCCATTTTAGAGTCTCCTCCTCGGAAGAGCAATAAGACAGAGGAGACCGCCGCACCTGAAACCCCCAAGAAGGAACTTAAGCCTTTACCAAATAATCTTAAATATAAGTTCCTAGGTTCAGCCGATAGTTTGCCTGTGATTATACCTTCCGATTTGGGTGATGCTCTAGAGGAGAAATTATTGGACGTCTTAAGAGAGCATAAGGAAGCTATAGGCTGGACTATTAAGGATGTCAAGGGGATCAGCCCCTCGGTGGTGACGTACAGGATACATTTAGAGGAGGATGCTGAGCCATCGAGGGAGCCACAAAGAATGCTCAACCCTGCTTTGCAAGAGGTTGTGAGGGCGGAAGATATTAAGCTGTTAGAGGCAGGGATCATTTATCCCATCTCTGATAGCAAGTGGGTGAGCCAGATTTATGTTGTGCCCAAACGTGCTGAATTAACGGTAGTGCAGCATAAGGACGACGAGTTGGTCCCAACTCGTGTTCAGTCAATTTGGAGAGTGTGTATCAGCTACCGTAAATTGAATACTGCCACTAGGCCTGATCATTTTTCATTCCCATTTATTGATCAGATGGCGGAGCGTTTCGTTGGGCACGATTACTAATGTTGGGTCTGGCTGAAGACGTTAAACTTAGCGCTCATGGGAGGCACCCCACAGCTTATCTTTTCTTTTGTTTATTTATTACTTCGCATTTTTTATGATTAATGTTTGTTTCCAGTATTTTTTGTTTTCCAGTTTTTTATTTTTCAGGGACAAAGTGTACTTCAGTTCAAGTTTGGGGGTATGCTATGAGCCATACCAGTCCAAATAGTTCTCCATATCTCAGGTCAGCTCTTTCCATATTAGTCACACATTGGGGTCAATGTGTAATTTAAGTTTGGGGGTATGGGAGACACATCACACACTTTGTCCTCATTTGTTGTCTTTTCGTCATAGAGATAAATGCATGCTCATGTTATTGTGAAATTTTAGTTGATCTAAACATTTTCTGTGATGTGATGTCATTGGTGAGCTTAACATTTTGAACACATGATCTGGTGATAAATTTTTAAAATTTAGTTACTTACTTTAGGCATTTTGAGAATTCACATGTTTGATCTAATCTAACACGAGCACATTAGCACAAATTATGTGAGGTATGACACGTGATTTTAATGTGTATTTTTCCTTATCTTAACTGAAACTGGATGACTTGTTGGATGAACTCTTGGGCATAAGAAAATATAAAAAAAAAAAATTATTATCAATAAACTTTTCGCTGAGTAACTGGACCTCTTGCCTCAGTAAGCAGTGAGTGTTCACGTCAAAAGGTGGAATTTTGCTTGGTAGTATTAAGGCTGGTTTATTTTCGTAGCCTTTTTGACTCGAGTTAGTAAGTCCTTAGGGGTGTCTGTACACCTAATGCCCTAAAACCATCTAGTTTGGGAGTCATTGACTTAACACTCGCTACATGGGTCAATTAGAAAGCTTAAGGGAACTAAACATAGCCGTGCCTTATAAAAAAAAAAAGAATAAAATAAAAACTATGCCTTTTCGTTCATTTTTGATGGGAAATTCGGTGAATCTTAAGACATGGAGACCTTACACATTAGAGTTACTTGGAAGCTTCATTTTTATATGCTAATTCACCTTACACTGATTTAAGCTTGTGATGCCTTATCCTGCCTTTTGTAAGTAATTAGATTTTAACATTTCTATTCATTGCGAAGATGGGTTTACCTTTTTAAGCTTGCTTATGAATGAATATCATGGTGATGTGTGCTCCTTAAATTTTTGGATACCATGAGTGATGACTTTATCTTTATGTTCTTTGTTTTTCATTGAGTCTTTTATTTTGTTTTGCTAAGGGACTAGCAAAATATAAGTTTGGGGGTATTTGATGAGTCTTAAATATTACATATTTTAGACCCTTAACTTATATTTGTTATGCTCTTAGTTAGTAGTATTTTACTTTATTTTATGTTTTTCTTGTGTTTTGTGTATTTTTACAGGTTTGTGGAGAAAATGAAGCATTTCAGGAGATTTGAAGCTTCTGGAGACATTGCGCTCGATCGCAACAGATATGCGATTGAGCGCACCAGCGCTCGAGCGCACCTGCCTATGAACGAGCGCAAGTTTAACATCCCACATCGAAATATTTGAAGTTCAGTGCATCTGCGATCGATCGCAGCAGACATACGATCGAGCGCACATGAGATCGTGCGCACAAGATATGCGATCGATCGTACCTGCGATCGATCGCACCACACTGCGATCAAGCGCACACGGGCCTATATCCCACATCGTTTCTGCAAGCCACATTACTCCAGGTCTTCCCCTATATAAGCACCATCTGGCTTCATAATTCAATGTACAATTCCTGAGCCACTTTGGTGTTTACCGGTGGACTTCCGCTAGCATTCTGGTTGATCCCGAAGGCATTGCTACCACGAGGGGAAGCGCCGCCCGGCAGTGAGTGAAATTTCTCCCATGTAAAGTTGTTTATATATTTCTTTATATTCAGTTGTTTTAGTTTAAATGTTTAGCACTTGTTATTATAGTTTTATAGTTATGAGTGGCTAGACTCTTCAGCTAAGGTTGAAGATGAAGGCCCGCCGTTGTTTGGCGTAGTAGTTCAGATTTGCTTATACAAATCTGACAATTTTTAGTATAAATGTTCTGTCAATTATTTGAGTTAATCTTATAATTGATTGAGTTTAAATTGTCTGTTGAATTTTCTTTGTGTTTCATCTGATGGATACATTGAATGCTTTTCGATTAAATTGGATTCCCTTTGTGATTTGTTAAAAGCGGATACATTTGGTGCTTTTGGTTTAGTTGGGATATTCTTTGTTTTTTGTCTTATAGTTGGATTCATTGAATGTTTTGATAGGCTATATTTTTAGAACATGTGTGCTTAACTTCGGTGGGGTGGATTCGAAAACCTTAATGTTTTTTATTATTAGTTTTTAAATCAACTTAGTTTAATTTTAATTTCTTTTGCAAATTATCATTCAAAATTCGGAACTAGGTTAAGATAAAGTTAGTTTAGATTAAAAATATATTTTCACAACGCAATTCCCTGTGGATTCGACCTCGCACTTGCACAACGCTATACTGCAAATGACTCGTGCGCTTGCGAGTAAATTAAAACTCACAACAAGTAGCTAAATACTTTTCTTCTAGCTGAAGGATAATTGAAGTTTTGGTTCTTAAAGAATTGTGAGATCTAAATAATTTTCATTGCTCTTTTATTTCTTTTCTATTTATATATCTTCTATGTTTATTAAAAATTATTATCTTGGTTGATTGATGCAAAGGGCCCGTTGTTCAATTATCAGGTCAATAAATTGTCATTTAGAACTTTAAATCCGTAATTGTTTAATTGTCCTAATATTAGTGGTAAAATAATAAAGTTGATTATAGAGAGATTTTCGATTTATGTTATGGAGATATATAACCTAGTCTAAATGAATCTAGCTTGTGTATTTGTTGGCGAGAATTGGTGGTCTCTCTAATTATTAATGTTGTCAATAGATTAAATCCTAAGAGCTTGTTTAGGGTTGTTTATTAACAAGGGAAGTAGTCAAAGAGCTTGTTTTGGTTATCAAGAAAGTAAGGAGAGATAGGTTGTTAGAGCTTGTTAACAACCATAACCAATTTAGTGAAGAATAGAAGATTTTATCCTTGTATCTATGATCAATTATCTGAACCAATTTTGAAATTATACCTTTAGTTGGATATTTGCCTGATATTGATTTCTCCTTAGTTTTTAGTTGATTATAATTGCTTTCTCTTTTATTTCACTTCGAAATTTCAAACCCCCTTTTTCTTTGCTTTAATTTTCATTAAAATAAATCTACCCAATCCCTGTGGATACGACCTTACTCATCACTGTTACAATTTGTATTTTTCGAGAGTGAGAATTTTATTATTTGTTGGATTCAACACCCACCAAATTTTTGGCATCGTTGCCGGGGATTGGTGTTAATTAGATTTATTTTAATGCTTCGTTCTTCTCGTGACGCTAGAGATTTGATCTCTATCATGGCTCCTAACTCACAACAATTTGGATTCATGCAGGACACATCTCCAATAAGGGTGAATGAGGTAAGTATATCTTCCCTTGTAAATCAAATATCCAATCTAACTTCTATTGTTCAACAGTTAGCTGTAGGAAATACGCAACAAGTGAAAGCTTGTGGGATTTGTGCTACCATCGGTCATCCAACTGACATGTGCCCTACACTTCGAGATGATTCCTATGAGCATGCCAATTCAGCTGGAGGATTTCCAGGCCCACCATAAAGGAGATATGATCCCTACTTAAATACCTACAACCCAGGATGGAGGGATCATCCCAATTTCAGCTATGGAGCAAGACCGCAATTTCAACACTTTCAGCATAGACCACCTGCTCCACCACCACAACAAACCTCCACAAGTTCAGGTATGTCTCTAGAAGAAATTGTTAAATCACTTGCAACTAGCACGCAATAATTTCAATAGGAGACAAGAACAAGCATTCAACAACTGGAGAATCAAATGAGTCAACTGGCATCTTCTATGAATAAATTGGAATCTCAAGGTAAATTGCCCTCTCAAACTGTTGTTAACCCAAAACAAAATGCTAGTGCAGTTACCTTGAGAAGCGGGAAGGAGTTGAAGGAACCCAGTAAGGCAACATGTGTAGAATTAATTGAAAAAGAAGTAGTTGTTCCTCAACCTCAAACTGACCAGCCTAGAGGACTCGATAGTGAACAACCAAAGGCATTGGTGACAAACCCTCCATTTCCTACTAGATTGACTAAATCTAAGAAAGAAGAGGAAGAGAAGAGAATTCTTGAAACTTTTCACAAGGTTGAGGTAAATATTCCCTTACTTGATGCAATTAAACAAGTACTTCGATATGCTAAATTTCTCAAGGAGTTGTGCACCAACAAGAGGAAGTTTAAAGGTAATGAAAAGATAAGTATGGGGGAAAATGTTTCAGCCGTCCTCTAGAAAAAATTACCTCCAAAATGGAAGGACCCAGGTATGTTTACTATCCCTTGCAAACTAGGTGATGTTAGGATTAAGAAAGCAATGCTAGATCTAGGAGCTTCAATAAATGTCATGCCTCTCTCTATTTATTCATCTTTGAATCTTGGTCGATTAAAAGAAACAGGTGTGATTATTCAACTTGCTGATAGATCTAATGTATATCCTGAAGGAGTCTTGGAGGATGTCTTAGTACAAGTTAATGGGTTGGTCTTTCCTGCTGATTTTTATGTTCTTGACATGGAAGAAGATGACTCTTCTAATTTAACACTAATGTTATTAGGAAGGCCATTTCTAAAAGTATCTAGGACAAAAATTGATGTGCATGATGGTACACTCACAATGGAATTTGATGGTGAAATTATTCAATTCAATATTTTTGACGCCATGAGGTACCCTAATGATGTATCTTCTATTTTTGTTATGGATGTTATTGACCCGTTGGCGTTGGAAATCTTTGATCTAATTGATGATGATAAGCTAAAAGTTATACTTAGCAGACATTTCACTCTTGAAGGGCTACAGATGATCATGAAGAAGTTTGTGTTGGAGTCTGACCTACAAGATGCAATCTATGAATTGGAATCACTTCAACCTATAAGGTATGATGTGTCTTACATTGAGTTGCCTCTTTCTCACACAAAACTTCTTCCTTCTATTGTGCAGGCACCAAAATTGGAATTGAAACCATTACCATATCATATAAAATATGCATTACCCATGGCTTCACAAGAGCATATATCAAGCCAGAATTTGCGAATGTTACTGATGACATCCTTGAGGCCTCTCCAAAGCATACAAGCACCGAATTTAGCAATAAAGTAGTGGCTGGTGCATTCAACCTATGTTTGTCTAGGAGGGAATAAGAGTGTCTGGCTAAAGACGTAAAACTTAACGCTTTTGGGAGGCAACCCAACTTTTTGTCTTACTTTCCTTGTTTTCTTTATTTTATTCCTTTTTCTTTTATTTAGATTATTTTTATTTTCTTTTATTTTTATCAATTTTTTGAGTGCATTTGATTTTCTTTCCAATTGTTTTGGCAGAAGATGATTTTCGTACCCCGTGGGCATGCCTTATGGAAAATCTTGAAATCCTGGAATTAGGCAATAAACCAGAAGAAATTGTTAAATCAGCTTGCGAGACTCGAAGACCATGTTTCCAGATTAGACAGGAACATGACAGCTTTCCTTACTTACATGGGATTCACACCACCTTCACCCCCAAGCACGTGACTGATATCTTGGCTGATGCTCAACATTTTTAGGGGAGTTTTCTACTTACTCTTGTTCTTTTATAGTTTTTGAGCATCTATTTTTGATACATTGAGGACAATGTATGGATTAAGTGTGGGGGAGGGCCGTTGACATATGAATTTGATTTTACTTTGAACTTCACTTTTAGCTCCATTTTGATCAAATTTTTGCATCATTTTTCAAGAAAATTTTCAAAAATCCAAGTGATACTTTAATTCTTGTTTGTGATCATTCTCTTATGAATTCTAGATTCTATCGATGCTTGTCTTAAATGATCTGGATTGTTGTGAATTATTGAGATAAATTGAGGCATAATAAGGGATTAGCATGAATGGTTGAATTCTTATTTACTACACAGTGATTAATTGCTCTTGATGATTGATTGAATGAAAAGTGTGTGGGATCTAATGCACATGACCTTTTTTGTGCGCTTTTGAGCCAATGAGCATTCATATTATTTATGCTCAATTTTCTTAATTGAGTGATTGTCATACATAGTTGATTTTTCTAGAACTTGCTTTGTTATGAATGTCAAGAAACTACATTGTTGAATTGGATGCATTGAATTAATAAGGGCATTGAGGTGGAGCCATTTAGCTTTCTTAAAAAACCTACCTTGATTTTTACTGTAGAAAGCCAATTTTTAACCTTGGCCTTTTTGTTGGAAGTTAACCATGGTATAAGCAATGTCAACCCATTCTTTTATCGTTTTCCCTCTTTTGAACCTCTAATTGAAGGATCGTACTAGCTTGTTCACATGAAGCTTCAAATTATCTTTGAAAGGATTGAAAGATGCTGTGAATAAAGTGATTCAAGTTACAAGTACCTTGAATTGCAAAAAGAAATGGAAAAAAAAAGAAGAAAATAGGCGGCCAGAGAAAAAGAAAAAAAAAGAGAAAAAAAAATAGCTGGCCAAAAAGAAAGAAAAGTTGTGCAATTTTAATTGTTTGGAAGTGAATTGATTGAAGAAAACATTTGATGTTATTGAGTTGTGCTTTGTGTGGAGAAGTTGGCATAATTCCTCTGATAAAAGTACCTAAAAATTCCTTCTCACCACACCTTACCTAAGCCCCCGTTACAACCTATTTAAGACCCTTAGATTCTTTGCATTCAATTCAATCCATTGATGTGATATATTAGCAAGCATATGGTAAAGATCTTCTATGTTGTGACTTGAGAGTTCATTGATTACCTAAACACTTTGATCGTATTGAGTGAATCCAATGAGAGGGTGTTAGATCCTATTGCATTTTGATTTCGAGAAGATCATTGAGGTGATTGTTCATGGTGTGGTTTATAAGAATTTACACTATGAAATTGTTTGTTTCTTATTTGTCTTTAGATTTAAATCTTTAAGGCATGATAATTTGGGTTATAGAGGATGAGTAAAGGTAGAAGAAGGAACGAGGATAAGAAAAGGTGACGAACTTGAGCTATTGTATGCTTGAGGACAAGCATTGTTTAAGTGTGGGGGAATTTGATAAGAACTCATAATATCTATATGTTTGTTATATTTCCTCATGTTTTAATAGTTATAATTGCTTAACTCTTGGATTTTGATTATGTTTCATATTTTGTAAAGTATATTAAGGAGTTAAATCAAATTGAATTCAAAATCAAGAGATTTGTGAAAAGATGACAAAAAGCTGAAGCTGCAGCGCCAGAAAGCTGAAGCTGCAGCGCTGAAATGGTGATAATATGTGAAGATTGGGCAGCAACTTGGAGCTACAGCGCCAGGAAGTTGGCGCTGCAGCGCCAGCCCGCGGGTTTTGAAAGTTATAAATACTAACCCTAGTTGAAAGAAAAGGGGATCGGAGATAGAAGGCGTGGTTGTTGAACAGAAAATTCCTCTTCTCTTTTCTTTAAGTTTTCTTTTAATTATGAGTAGCTAAATACTTTTCTTCTGGCTCAAGGATAATTGAAGTTTTGGTTCTTCAAGAATTGTGAGATCTAAATAATTTTCATTTCTCTTTTATTTCTTCTCTATTTATATATCTTCTATGTTTATTAAAAATTATTGTCTTGGTTGATTGATGCAAAGGGCCCGTTGTTCAATTATCAGGTTAATAAATTGCCATTTAGAACTTTAAATCCGTAATTGTTTAATTGTTCAAATACTAGTAGTAAAATAACAAAGTTGATTATAGAGAGATTTTCGATTTATGTTATGGCGATATATAACCTAGTCTAAATGAATCGAGCTTGTGTATTTGTTGGCCAGAATTGGTAGTCTCTCTAATTATTAATGTTGTCGATAGATTAAATCCTTAGAGCTTGTTTAGGGTTGTTTATTAACAAGGGAAGTAATCAAAGAGCTTGTTTTGGTTATCGAGAAAGTAAGGAGAGATAGGTTGTTAGAGCTTGTTAACAACCATAACCAATTTAGTGAAAAATAGAAGATTTTATCCTTGTATCTGTGATCAATTCTCTGAACCAATTCTGAAATTATATCTTTGGTTGGATATTTGCCTGATATTGATTTCTCCTTAGTTTTTAGTTGATTATAATTGCTTTCTCTTTTATTTCACTCCGAAATTTCAAACCCCCTTTTTCTTTGCTTTAATTTTCATTAAAATAAATCTACCAAATCCTTGTGGATACGACCTTACTCATCACTGTTACAATTTGTATTTTTCGAGAGTGAGAATTTTATTATTTGTTGGATTTAACACCCACCAAGCAACAATCAGAATGGTCAAGGGTAGCAAAGAAATTTCTGACCAGTAGCCCACTCAGCTCCCAAAACAAAGAAAACTGACCTTGAAAGTCTTGTGAGGCAGTTAGCAACTCAGCAGCAACAATTAATGATTTCACATGAATAGTTCATGGAAGAAACTAGACAATTTTGGATTGAGATGAGATAAACCACTACAAAACATTATTAAGCCATTCAAGGACTAGAGATGTAAATGGGGCAATTGGCTAAGGAACTGAGTAGTAGAAAGTAAGGAGAGCTTCCCGCCTAACCAATACCTAATCCAAGAGGACCTCAGCAACTGAATGCTATGGCAACCCTAAGAAGTGGAAAGATCATAGGTATCGATAACCCTGCACAAGCATCTCCAGACAAAGCATCTACATCTAAGGTCAGTGAAATGGAAAAAGTAAATGCACCTCCACCCTTCCCTCAATGATTAGTAACCTAATAAAGAGACTAAACTGATTGATATTTTCGAAACTTTGAAAAAAGTGGAAATAAACATTCCTTTATTAGATGCAATTAAACAAATTCCTACATATGATAAATTTTTGAAAGATTGTTGCACTAACAAAAGGAAGTTTCAGGAACATGAGACAATAGCCTTGATTGAAAAGGCAAATGCTGTGCTATTAAGAAAACTACCACCGAAACTAAAAGATCCGGGTAGTTTCACTATTCTTTGCAGGCTAGGTGACCAACTATTCGAGCATGCACTACTGGATCTAGGAGTGAGTGTTAATTTGTTGCCATACAATGTATTTGAGGCACTAGGTTTAGGGGAACTTCAACCAACCTCCATCACTTTGCAACTGGCTGACAGACGCATTAAACGACCGAGAGGTATTCTCGAGGATGTTTTGGTAAAAGTAGGTAAATTTATTTTACCTACTGATTTTATTGTATTGGTTATGGAAGAATGTACTATGCTATTACCTCTACCCATGATCTTAGGAAGACCCTTTAAGATAACTGCTGATACAAATATTAACGTAAAAAAGGGCATTGTCACGATGAAGGTAAATGATGAAGAAATAGAATTCAAAATATTTAGTACATTAAAATCAACCAAAGATAAAAATGACTATTCTAATGTGAGCTTGATGCAAGGTGTTGTGGAGAAAGTTTGTCAGGTCCATCACCATGATCCATTGGAGACCACCCTAAACCATGGTGTCCCAAGATTAGATATTGAGCCAGGGGATGACAATGTGATTAAAGACATCAATAAAGCTACGCAACCCTTTAAGGACACACCAAGTAAGTATATTCCTCTAGTTGAACCTCTCGAGCCTACTAATGCTATTTTTCTTTCATCTACTGATCAGGCATCGAAATTGGAGAGGAAGCAGCTGTTCAGGGCACTTGAATCACCTGAGGTGGGTTCTAAGTTTCCCCTTCAAAGAAAGTAGCACCAAAGCTACTATAGAGAGCACTTAAGCAAGTCCTACTTTCAGAAACCTATAGCTCAAGCACCTCTATCAAAGGTTAGTGGTACTGAAGCCACTACAAAACAGTATGGTTGTATCGTTGATAATTTTTTGTCTCACTGTTTGTTTCATTAATTTTTTTACTTTCTGCCATGCTCTCAAGTGCACTATTCAAGTGCGATCGAACACACATTCACTGCGCACCATCATATACTTACACATAAGTGCGATCAAGCACACTTCACCATGCGCTAAAGTGCACTTGGGGCAGAGGGGTTGATTACACTCAAACTAATACACGGTTATTGTGTATAGTTGAGGTGTCGATCCCACGAGGAAAAGCGAACTACAAAGAAAAGTGTAAACCTTAACACGAACGATAAAGATCAAGTGAGAAAATTTGTGTTTTGATAATAAAGTAATATGAGAAAATTGTGTCAATAGGTTGAAGAATATAATAGAGAAATAATAAGGATCCGGGAATCCTCTCTAGGTTTGTTGCCTTATTCCGATCTTGATTCAATTATTTTTATCTCAATTGCTAGTTTCACATCCCAAACAGGCAATCAGCAAATATTCGATCAAAGCATATGTAAACCCTAATGCAATTGCTATGAAATACTCTTTACTTTCGATTTAAGCACACATGAGTTATCCTATAGATTTATAAAGAAATGACTATATAACTTAATGACAATATCGCAGTAATGGACAAACCTAAAAGATAAATCTATCGGAGTCAATCACATCCAACAATCTTGACATAAGAAGAGAATAACTAGACTTATATCGAAGAGAAAGATACAATCACCGGATTAAGAGAAAATCTTCTAATTAAATCAAAGAGCAAATCATAACAATGTTTTGACAATAAATCCAAACTACAACTGAATCAGTAATGGAAAATAAGAACAATTACACCTAGGGATTCATCCCTTTGCCTTGCTTGGAGATTAGTTGGTCATGGGGTTCATGCTTGAACACTTTGATGGAGAGTGTGGTAGCCTTCTTAAGTTTTCTAGCCTTAATGATGATCCCTTTATCAAACCCTAAGTGATCTATTTATAATACAATGGTCTAAGAGTATTTTGGGTCTAAACAATCAGCTAAAACCCTAATTAGGAAAATAGAGGTTCGTGTGCGTTCCACGGCTCTATCTGGTCTTTGGTTAGGTGGGCTTCTAGGCATAGCAGCTCTGCCTGGTTTAGGCCATGGCGCACACTGGTGGTGGCAACTTCTAAAGGTCCCTGGAGGCTGTGGCTTAGTCCTTCTGTGATGCGGCGTGGAGCAGTTCCGAAACCACTCCTTCACCTCGATATGCATGGAATCTTAATGTTTCAAGCAATGATAGCTTTTCCATCTCTTTTAAACTCAAAGTACCCAAAAATACACCGAAATAAGTCAATGATCCAAGAATATCACTTTAGAGTTATTAAGGTATAAAAGTGTAATTCAAACCTTGATCAACCCTAAAATGCTAACAAATAAGTACTGTTACGATGCATTTTATGACTCTCATCATAACCCCCAACTAGCTTACTGCTAGTCCCTAGTAATTCAAGCGAAAACAAGACAATATGAAACGAATTCTTTGGTAGGAATCAAACAAAGTAAAGCAATGTTAGCATTAATCCAAGAGTAATTCACTTTTTGTCTCAAAAATCATACATAACGCACAACACATAGAATCATTAAATATCACCCAAGTCCAAAAGTAATCCAAGCATCAATCTTAAAATTGTTATCGACTCTTAACATCTATCTTACCACAATCCATTAATCCGAACACCCGGATGATTTTATGCATAACATTCATGAATACAAGTCTTGGCCTCTAAAATATTTAATTTGCGTGACATCAATCACAAAAACAAACTCCATAGACTCACTTTTCAAATCCCTCTCCACTATTGTAGAAAAATCACACCACCTTGGATCAATAGGTCTTTAATAAGCTTGTAACGTTATGCTAAGGTAAAGGTTAAGAAAGAACGGGAATGATTCAACAAGTAAAAGAACTTAATCTTTTAGTTTTAAACACAACCTACTTTAAGCATTGGATAACCTTACTTGAACACCCAACTCTTTCAACCATTTTTTGAGCCTTTTTCTCAATAAATCGCCACTTTTTTTTTCTTCTTTCTTTGCCATAATTCACTTCTTTTTTATTTTGGCATAAGACCATTCACCTTATTTTTCATTTTTTTTCTTTTCTATAACCCCCAACTTATCTCCTTTAATGTACTTGGGTTCTGGTAGTAATATTTTTTTCATATTTCCATCCTTACCCCTCTCAAGTGCTTATCAACAAATGTGTATAACTAAGTTCTTTCAAAAGAAGGGTAAGGACAAAATATTTTTAGGCTTATGAAGGTAAGTAAATGGGTTATCGAAAGAATCAAGGCACAAATTCTTTTTTCGAGAAAAGGCTCAAATAGGTGACTAGCGATAAATATAGCGAGGGTAAGTCTGAAAGGCTCAAACGGTCCAAAAATGGCTTACATCATATCCTAAGTAATGTACATTCTAGGAATTCACCTCAAATGATTATCAAATAAGTTCTAGAGCTTGTCGAGACCGTAAAAGTATTCACAAAGCAATCACACATAAAACTTCTCTAAATGTTTTAGATTAATCATGCAATCTTACCGCAAACCAGAGTCTCAAACCAAATGAAGATTGACACTTAAATTATTCTCAAACCGAAGCAAGATTAAACTTTTTCTAAATGCTATATGCTATCTCAATTAAGCTTATACTATTGATATAAGAATTAATTCTAAGGCTTAACACAAAGCATGCTAAAGCCAAACAAAAAGGGAAAATGACACCAAGCAGTTCAATGAAAAAAAGAAATACGTTTCCTCCACCCCCAACTTAAAAATTGCGTTGACCTCAATATGAAAGAAAAGGTAAAGGGAACTCTCTTTGTAAGCAAAAGTGCACAGAAGCTGAAAATTGTGCACCACCATTTGAACTGCATGCCGTGCTTCTTGCTGAAATTTCGATTTGATGCCCAAAGTTGGAGAGAAGAAAGAGTACCCACCAACTTGAAGTCTTCTTGAAGAACCCAAAATCCTCTTAGAACCAAGTTTTTTGGAGAAATTTCCAACAAAATCTGCAATATTAGTGCTAAATCCTTCAAGAAATGATGTTAGAAACAAGAAATTTTGAGCAAAAGTGAATGGGTAAGTGAGGGTTTGGAGAGAGGATGAGAGAGAGTGAGGTGTGCTGTGTTTTTCTCAAAGTATAAAAGAAGAAGATGGCTAAAATTTTGGGTTTTATCAAGTGCAGAATGAGTGGGTGCTATGGCTTGCACTCGTGGACACCACGGCTTGAAGACCTAGGTGCTGTGTGTGCGTGCTGGGCGCTACGGCGCAGAGGAAGCTAGGTGCAGCGTGGCATGGGGCGAGCTGGATGGGCCTACTGGGCGAGGCGCGAGAGAAACTGGGCTGAGGCGCATAATGGGCTGCTGCAAGTGTGCTCCTGCTGGGCGAGGCGCTAGAGAGATGGGCCTAGGCGCGACTTGGGCTGATTCAGTGTGCTTCCTGGGGGGCGAGGCATGCTGGGCTAGGCCTAGGCGCGACCTGGGCCTGTTTTCTAGTTCTAAAAAGAAAAACTTGTTTGTGCAAAATAAAATAAGAAAAATAAAATAAATAAAAATAACCTTTAAGTTAAAAATTAGATTAATTTAAACTAAAGAAACTAAAAATTGAAATTGAAATAAACTTAAACAAAACAAACAAAACAAAAGAAAAATAAAAACATACCTATATGGTGTGGTCAAGATGAATATACTAGATCCATAAGTGGAATGTCTTCCACTTCCAAATCTTGCCTATCGATTAAGATTTTAAGGCCTTGACCATTTACTTTAAAAATCCGACCATCTCTAGTATCCTCTATTTTTACTACTCCATTGGCAAAAACATTCTTTACTACAAAAGAGCCGGTCCACCTTAACCGAAGTTATCCTGGGTGTTTATGGAGTCTAGAATCGAATAAGAACACCTGATCATTAGGCTTAAATGTTTTCCTCAAAATATTTTTATCATAAAACACTTTCATTTTCACCTTATAGATTCTAGAGTTCTCATAAGCATCATTTCTCAACTCCTCTAACTTGGTCAACTGAAATTTCCTAAGCTTACCTGCTTCTCCTATGTCAAAATTGAAAGACTTGATGGCCCAATAAGCTCGATGCTTGAGCTCTACAGATAAGTGGCAAGGCTTTCCAAAAATAAGCTTATAAGGTGACATACCTAAGGGAGTTTTGAAAGCTGTACAATAAGCCCAAAGCGCATCAACTAGTCTCAAAGACCAATCCCTGCAATCCAGGTTGATCGTTTTTTCTAAAATTTGTTTAATTTCCCTATTTGCAAGTTCTACCCGTCCACTCATCTGAGGGTAGTAGGCAGTAGAAATCCTATGTAACACCCTATATTTTCTCATCAAAGCTTCAAAAGAATGGTTACAAAAATGTGTACCTCGATCACTAATTATAGCACGTGGTGTACCAAATCGAGATAACACATTTTCTTTGAGAAATTTAATTACCGTTCTATTATCATTGCTTCGGCAAGCTGCTGCCTCTACCCATTTTGACACATAATCTATTGCCACAATGATATATTGATATCCAAAAGAAGGAGGAAATGGTCCCATAAAGTCAATGCCCCAACAATCAAAGATTTCAATCACTAAAATTAGGTTTAAAGGCATCATATTACGACGAGACACAGCTCCTAACTTCTGACACTTTTCACATGAGTGACAATAGATATTTGCATCTTTAAACAAGGTGGGCCAATAAAATCGACACTACAGAATTTTTGCAACGGTTTTTTTCATTGAAAAGTGGCCCCCACAAGCTTGGGAGTGACAAAATTCCAAGACACTGGCAATCTCTTCATTAGGGATACAACACTTTAAAATTTGGTCAGGGCAGTACTTGAAAAGACAGGGGTCATCCCAATAAAAATTACATACCTCAGTCAAGAACTTCCTCTTGTCTTGAGCACTCCAATCCATCGGTATCTCACCAGTAGCCAAATAATTTACGATATGAGCAAATCATGGCAGAGAAGTAAAAGAGAGTAAATGCTCATCGGGAAAATCATCCTTGATTGGCATGTTGTCAGAGGTATCCTCAAATGTGAGCCTTGAGAGATGGTCAGCCACTACATTCTCTACTCCTTTCTTGTCTTTGATGGTAATGTCAAATTCTTGCAAGAGTAAAATCCACCGTATTAGTCGTGCCTTAGCATCCTTCTTTGTAAGAAGATGCTTAAGGGCTGCATGATCTATGAAAATAAGAATAGGAGAACCAATTAAATAAGCATGAAACTTTTCCAAAGCAAATACTATAGCTAGAAATTCTTTTTTAGTGGTGGAGTAATTCATTTGAGCACTATTTAGAGTTTTACTAGCATAGTAAATGACAAAAGGTTTCCCCTCCCTTTGCTGTCCAAGAACAGCACCTACAGCAAAATCACTAGCATCACACATTATTTCAAAAGATAAAGTCCAATCAGGTGACTACATTATGGGTGCTAAAGTAAGCTTGCCAATCAGTAATTTAAAGGCCTCTTGACAAGATTGTGTCCACTCAAATGAGACATCTTTAACTATGAGGGCACATAGTGGTCTAGATATGTTGGAAAAGTTTTGTATGAACCTCCTATAAAAACCAGCATGACCAAGAAAGGATCTCATATCCTTTACTATCTTAGGCATAGGTAATTTAGATATTAATTCAATCTTAGATTGATTAACCTCTATCCCTTTAGAAGAAATAATATGCCCTAAGACGATACCTGAAAGTACCATGAAATGGCATTTTTCCAAATTTAAGACTAATTCCTTCTCCTCACCATGAATTAATACTCTCTCTAAATTAAATAAGCATGCATCAAATGAAGATCCAAAAATAGTCAAGTCATCCATAAAAACTTTCATGCAATTTTCAGCCATATCACTAAAAATGCTCATCATACAACATTGAAAAGTGGCAGGTGCATTACATAATCCAAATGGCATTCTACGAAAAGCATAAGTGCCAAAAGGATAAGTGAAAGTGGTTTTATCTTGGTCTTCTAATGCAATTTTAATTTGATAATAACCAGAATAACCATCTAAAAAACAATAAAAAGGATGACCAGCAACACGCTCAAGAATTTGATCGATAAAGGGGAGTGGGAAATGGTCTTTTCGGGTGGCAGCATTCAATTTTCTATAATCAATGCACATTCGCCACCCAGTCATAATTTTTGTAGGGACTAACTCTCCTAGGTCATTCTTTACCACTGTGACACTGGACTTTTTAGGAACAACTTGTGTAGGACTTACCCATTTACTATCAGCTATGGGATATATTATTCCCACATCTAATAGTTTCAACACTTCATTTTTCACTACTTCTTTCATAGTGGGGTTAAGTCTATGTTGAGGGTCTCTACAAGGACTAGTTCCTTCATCCAAATTTATCTTATGAGAATAGATCAGGAGACTAATACCTTTTAAATCAGCCATGCTCCAACCTAAGGCTGATTTATGTTTATTTAAGGTCCGCATTAATTTCTTACCTTGAGACTTAAACAATTCAGATGAGATAATAACAGGAAAAGTATCACCTGGACCGAGGAAGACATGCTTCAAACCCTTAGGTAGTGGCTTCAATTCAACTTTGGTGCTTCCACACTTTAGGGGATTTGTTTCTCGCTTCTCTCGGGAAACTCCTCAAACTTCAGTTGCCATGCTCGAGTGCCATAATCCTTAGATTTATCCAAAAACAGCACAAATATCAATTATATCATATTTATCATTAATTGAATCAAACTCAGAATTAATAATAAAATACTCAAGAGGATCAAAATCATGAACTATGGAAACTCCCTTATTGACGAGTGACTCGATCATGTATAACTGGTGGTTCTCGTCCTCATCTTCGGGCTGTTTTGCAACATTGAAGATATTCACCTCGAGGGTCATGTTTCCAAAGGACAGCTTCATGAGTCCATTCCTACAAATAATTAGAGCATTTGCAGTGGCAAGGAAATGTCTACCCAAAATCAAAGAAATTTTAGAGTTAGTGTCAACAGCAGAAGTAGTATCAAGGATTAGGAAATCAACAGGATAATAAATTTATCAATTTGAATTAAAACATCTTCTACCACACCCTGGGGTACTTTGACTGATCAGTCAGCCAATTGCAATACCACAGTGGTTGGTTTGATTTCTCCCAAGCCCAACTACAAATAAATAGAAAATAGTATCAGATTTACACTAGCTCCTAAATCTAGCAATGCTTGTCCAACCTCAAGATTTCCAATGCTACATGCAATGGTTGGATAGCTAGGATCCTTGTATTTGGGGGGAATCCTTTGCTCAATTAAAGCATTAACTTGCTCTATTAGGAATGTTGTTTTCTTTACATGGTGCTTCCTCTTAATGGTACACAAATCCTTGAGAACTTTTGCATAGGTAGGAACTTGTTTAATCACATGCAAAATAGGAAGATCAAGTTTTACCTGCCTTAGGTTATCTAGGATTTCATTATTTGGGCCCAGATTTTTCTTGTTCGATTTTAAGGCTTGAGGAAATGGTGCCTTAACAGGGCTCTTGGTAACCTCAAGGTTCTTAGGCAGCTCGGCATCACTACTACCTTGAGGTTTTTCCACATCCTCAGATTTGTTCATTGTTGGGATGTGTAATGACTTACTGCTTCGTGTCATAATGAAATTCACATCTTTTAAATTTGCTTGTGCCATGTGTTGACCATGGGGTGTGGACTGAGCTTGGGAAGGGAACTTACCTCGCTCATTCACACTCAAGGAGCCCATTAATTTGGACACTTGGCTCCTTATTTCCTTATTCTCTTC
This sequence comes from Bretschneidera sinensis, assembly GCA_023935145.1. Classification (NCBI taxonomy): domain Eukaryota; kingdom Viridiplantae; phylum Streptophyta; class Magnoliopsida; order Brassicales; family Akaniaceae; genus Bretschneidera; species Bretschneidera sinensis. The sequence continues at coordinate 29,980,151 of CM043700.1, read as the reverse complement.
AACAACCTGTGTAATTAATGCTTCACACCTTTGATTTGTTTTACCCTGTGCCTCAATGAAAGCATGCAAAGTATCTTCTAAAGAACTCCTAGAGATTAGGGTGCATGATATGGTGCAGGGTATGATCTAGGGGGTTGTGCAAGCTGCTGGTTTTCAGACTTTCAACTAAAGTTGGGGTGATTGCACCATCCTGGATTATAGGTGTTAGAGAAGGGTGCAAGAGGCTTCTTGTACATGCCTAAGGCATTACATTGTTCCTCATACATCCCTCTCATATTAACAAATGTGGGGCACTCTTGAACTGGGTGGCCTACCCCGCCACACACAAAACATGGTTCCAAAGATTCAACTTGATTAGGCATGTGTGTTGGCTTTGAGCCTTTAGTTTTTAATGCATCTAGCTCCCTAGTGAGCATCTCGACCTTAGCTTTTAGGTTGTCTTCTTCCCTAAGATGGTATATTCCACCACCACTTGGGTTTCCTACAGGTTGTGACTTATTTGTGCTTTCAGTAGCACTAGGTCTAGTCCTAATGTGAGCTTTTTCAGCAAGCTTATTGAGGTATTCTCTGACCTCATCAGGATCTTTTTGCAAAAATTCACCATTGCACATCATCTCTACAAATTGGCGCTCTCTATATGTAAGTCTTTTATAAAAATAGCTCACTAAGTGCCAATTCTCATACCCATGATAAGGACACATACTTAACAACTCCTTAAATTTCTCCCAAGACAGATACAGAGTCTTATTGTCTTTTTGTGCAAAGGTGGAGATTTGTCTTTTTAAAGCATTGGTCTTATGTTGAGGGAGGTATTTATTAAAGAAGACCTGGGTCATCTCATTCCATGACCCAATAGATCATGGCCTCAGCGAGTATAGCTAACTCTTAGCTTTATCCTTCAAGGAAAAAGGAAAAAACTTGAGTCTCATGATATCATCAGTTGCATCTTGACTATGAAAAGTCGCAACTACTTCCTCAAACTCCATAATGTGTACATATGGGTTTTCATTTTTCAATCCATTAAAAGTAGGGAGTAATTGTATCATCCCTATTTTAAAATCTTGATGGCGAGTATTGGTTGGAAACATGATGCATGATGATGTGGCTGTTCGGCTAGGATGCAAGTAATCCTTAAGTGTCCTAGCAACATTCTCATTGGGGTTATCAGCCATGTTAACAAAATCCTCTAAGTTCTCGTTTGGGTGTACACTATGGTTTGATCTAGGAAAGGTTTCACTAACGGACGTGGAAGGAGAGGGTAACTCTATTTCTGGTCCTCTAATGAATCTACCTCACGAATCTCTCGGTCTAAGCATACATCAAATGAGTTAAAGGGGAAATTAATAAAACAGAATAATAAAAGAAAATCAAAAAAATCAAAAACTTAGAGAAAGGAACAATATTACTGTTTTGTCTCAAAGTTGACAATCTTCCTTGTACTTAAACGCGTTTCCCCGGCAATGATGCCAAAATTTGATTACACTCAAACTAATACGCGGTTATTGTGTACAGTTGAGGTGTCGATCCCACGAGGAAAAGTGAACTACAAAGAAAAGTGTAAACCTTAACACAAACGATAAAGATCAAGTGAGAAAATTTGTGTTTCGATAATGAAGTAATATGAGAAAATTGTGTAAATAGATTGAAGAATATAATAGAGAAACAACAAGGATCTGAGATTCCTCCCTAGGTTCGTTGCCTTATTCCGATCTTGATTCAATTGTTTTTATCTCGATTACTAGTTTCACATCCCAAACAGGCAATCGACAAATATTCAATCAAAGCATATGTAAACCCTAATGCAATTGCTATGAAATACTTTTTACTTTCGATTTAAGCACACATGAGCTATCCTATAGATTTATCAAGAAACGACAATATATCTTAACGACAATATCATAGTAATTGACAAACCTAAAAGATAAATCTATCGGACTCAATCACATCCAACAATCTTGACATAAGAAGAGCATGACTAGACTTATATCGAAGAGAAAGATACAATCATCGGATAAAGAGAAAATCTTCTAATTAAATCAAAGAGTAAATCATAACAATGTTTTGACAATAAATCTAAACTACAACTGAATCAGTAATGGAAAATAAGAACAACTACACCTAGGGATTCATCCCTTTGCCATGCTTGGAGATTAGTTGGCCATGGGGTTCATGCTTGAACACTTTGATGGAGAGTGTGGTAGCCTTCTTGAGTTTTCCAGCCTTAATGATGATCCCTTTATCAAACCCTAAGTGATCTATTTATAATATAAAGGTCCAAGGGTGTTTTGGGTCTAAACAATCAGCTAAAACCCTAATTAGGAAAATAGAGGCTCATGTGCGCGCCACGACTCTGTCTGGTCTTTGGTTAGATGGGCTTCTGGGCGCCGCGGCTCTGCCTGGTCCAGGCTGCGGCGCACACTGGTGGTGGCAACTTCTGAATGTCCCTGGAGGCCGTGGCTCAGTCCTTTTGTGCTGCAATGTGGAGCAGTTTCAAAACCACTCCTTCACCTCAATATGCATGGAATCGTAGTACTTCAAGCAAAGATAGCTTTTCCATCTCTTTAAAACTCAAAGTACCTTAAAATGCACCGAAATAAATCAATGATCCAAGAATATCACTTTAGAGTTGTTAAGGTTTAAAAGTGTAATGTTGTGAGTATTAAATTACTTGCAAGCGCACGAGTCGTTTGCAATATAGTGTTGTGCAAGTGCGAGGTCAAATCCACAGGGAATTGCGTAGTGAAAATAACTTTTTATCTAAACTAACCCTATTTTAACCTAGTTCCGAATTTTGAATTGTATTTTGCAAAACAAATATAAACTAAACTAAATTGATTTAAAAACAAATGATAAAAACACTAAGGTTTTCTGAATCCACCCCACCAAAGTAAAGCATATATCTTCATGTTCTATATAAAAATAATCTATCAAATCATTCCATGAATCCACCATTATACAAATCACGGTGAATACCCAAACTAAACCAAAACCATCCAATGTATCCGTTTAATTCACAAATCATAATGGATATCCAATCTAATTAGAATAATCCGCCGTATCTGGTAGACGAAACACAAGAAATATCCAATTTAACAATTTAAAAGAAATCAATCATAAGATTTTACTCAAATAATTGAACATAACATTTATACTAAAAAATATCAGAATTGTATGAACAAATCTGAAAATATTATGCCAAACAATGGTGAGGCTTCATCTTCAATCTTAGATGAAAATTTTAACCTCTCATAATTATGAAACTAAAGTTCACAATAAAAGTGATAAACATTAAACTTTAAAACTAAAAAAAAAGAAATAAATTAAAACTAACTATACATTGGGAGAAATTCCACTCGCTTTTGGGCGGCATTTCCCCTCATGGTAGCAAAGCCTTCGAGATCCACCAGAATGCTAGCAGAAGTCCTCAAAATTGCACCAAAATAGCACAAGGATTGCTTACTAAAGATGAAGTGACGAGGGGCTTATATAGGGAAACATCACAAGTGCAATGTGTTTCCAATCCGATGTGGGATACTACAGATTCCAGCTTTTGCTCTTTGACCTTTGTCTACTAAAATTGCCATAACTTTCTCTAGAAAAATCATTTTATTGATCCGTAAAATTCCCCAGAAAATAGACATCCAGATATTTCCAGGCATATATGGCTCATCTCCTGGTTTTTCCGAAATCAATACAGTTTAATCCTCAAAAATGGCTGATCTGTCACGCTGAAATCATGTACATCATGACCTTTGTCTACTAAAACTGCCATAACTTTCTCTAGAAAAATCATTTTATTGATCCGTAAAATTCCTCAGAAAATAGACATCCGGATCTTTCCAAGAATATATGGCTCATATCCTGGTTCTTCCTGAATTAATACAGTTTAATCTTCAAAAATGGCTGATTTGTACAAGCAATTCTGGCAATTTAGTGAAACTCCTTTCCAAGCTTGTAAAACCTGTAAAACAACGAAAAACAACTCAAAGTAACAAATTCCTAAGATAACAAATGTAAATTAAGGGCCCAAAACATGCAATTTTTGGCACTTATCAAATACCCCCAAACTTACATATTGCTAGTCCCATAGCAATACAAAACTAAAAACTATATGAAAAACAAAGAACATAAAGATAAGTTCATCACTCATGGTATCCAAAAATTTAAGGAGCACTCAAAACCATGATATTTATTCATGAGCAACCTTAAAAAAAATATAACCTATCTTCACAATGAATAGAAATTTTAAAACCTAATTACTTACAAGAGGCAGAATAAGACATCACAAGCTTGAATCAGTGTAAAGTGAATTAGCATATACAGATGAGGCTTCCAAATAACTTTAATGTACAATGTCTCCATGTCTCAAGATTGACAGAATTTCTCATCAGAATGAACAATGATGACATAGTTTTATTTTATTTTTTTCTTTTATTATAAGGCTCTGCTATGTTTAGTTCCCTTAACCTTTCTAATTGACCCATGTATCGAGTGTTGAGTCAACGACTCCCAAACCAGATGGTTTTAGGGAATTAGGTGTAAAGACACCCCTAAGAACTTACTAACTCAAGTCAAAAAGGCTACGAAACTAAACTAACTTTAATGCTACCAAGCAAAATTCCCACCTTTTGACGTGAACACTCACTGCTTACTGAGGTAAGAGGTCTAGTTACTCAGTGGAAAGTTTATTGATGATCATTATAAATAATTTTTTTTTATTTTTTATACTTTTCTATGCCAAAGTGTTTATCCAACAAGTCATCCAGTTAGCTAAGTCATGGACACATACACATTAAAATCATATGTCATACCTCACACAATTTGTGCTAATGTGCTCGTGTTAGATTAGATCAAACATGTGAATTCTCAAATGCCTAAAGTAAGTAACTAAATTTTAAAACTTTATCACCAGATCATGTGTTCAAAATTTTAAGCTCACCAATGATATAACATCACAGAAATTGTTTAGATCAACCAAAATTTCAAAATAACATGAGCATGCATTTACCTTCTTTCTTTTTCTTTTTTTTTTAATTGAAGAAAAACAACGACAAATTAGGACAAAGTGTGTGTAATGTGTCTCCCATACCCCCAAACTTAAATTACACATTGTCCCCAATGTGTGAATACTATGGAAAGAGCTTACCTGGGAGATGGAGAACTAGCTAGACAGGCATGGCTTATAGCATACCCCCAAACTTGAACTGAAGTACGCTTTGTCCCTGAAAAAATAAAGACTGGAAAACAAAAGAAACACTAGAAATAAACAGTAACAAGAAATATGTAAAATAATAAACAAACAGAAAGGATATGCTGTGGGGTGCCTCCCATGAGCGCCAAGTTTAACGTCTTCAACCAGACCCAACATCAGTAATCGTGCCCAGCTAAGCACTCCATCATCTGATCAATAAATGAGAGTGGAAAATGATCATTCTTTGTGGCAGCATTCAACTTACGGTAGTCTATACTCACTCTCCATCTTGACTGCACACGAGTTGGAACCAACTCGTCGTCTTTATTCATCACTACTGTCACTCCAGCCTACTTTGGCATGAGATGAATCGGGCTCACCCACTCACTATCAAAGATTGGATAAATGATCCCTACATCCAATAGCTTAATCACTTCAGTCCTCACGACCTCTTGCACAGCTGGGCTGAGCCTTCTTTGTGGCTCCCTCGATGGCTTGGCATTCTCCTCCAAATGTATCTTGTGCATCACCAACGAGGGGCTGATTCCCTTAATATCCTCAATAGTCTAGCTGATAGCTTCCTTACGCTCTCTTAAAATATCAAATAATTTCTCCTCTTGAGCTTCAACCAAATCTTAAGCTATAATCATAAGCAAAGAATCTGCTGGACCTAGGAACTCATACTTAAGATTGTCTGGTAAAGGCTTAAGTTCCTTCGTGAGGGGCTCAGGGGCTCAGGTACTGCGGTCTCCTCCATCTCACTGCTCTCCCAAGGAGTAGACTCTAAAATGGTATTCGCTTGCTCAAGTACTTTATCCAAATCCAAATCGTCTCCAAATTGAGAAAAGCATGCCTCCAGGGGTCCCTCAATGTGGGATTCATCCACAATCTCCTCCGTCTCGCTGCTCTCCCGAGGAGCAGACTCCAAAATGGCATTCGCTTGCTCAAGTAACTTATCCAAATCCAAATCCTCTCCAAACTGAGCAAAGTGTGCCTCTAAAATGTCCTCAGACTTCCCTTCTTTCTTGGGCGCTTGTAGTCTCTTAGGGTAAGGCGCTTTAGGTACAAACAACTTAAGAGGGTCTTTAACAGTAGGTGTGGCTGTAAATGGCTCAGCATCTCTTTTCTCCTTGTTGCCACATTCTTGCCCTTGCTGCATAGCAGGGTTCTCTTCCACTCGATTGTCCACTTGTCTCCCAAACCTTAATGTGACAATCGATTGTACTTGTTCCTCCCTGTGCGTAGGAGTTGATGAATTTCCAACCATAAGCTGTCCCTTCGGGTTGGGCACGAGTTGACTGGGGAACTTTCCCTTCTCTTCTTCACCCACATGACTTGTGATTTGATCCATTTGACTCTCTAGCTTGGCAATCGCTTGGGTGTTTACTATTTGTGCACTCCTTACTTCACTGATGGATTGGCCAGTCATCTTCCTGAATTCATTGAGGGCGTCCTCCAATGACTGTGAAACCGACACTGGCGCTTTAGTGGGAGCTTGGTAAGCTGGTGATGGTGCTGGATGGGCTGAGAGACCATAACTTGGAACTGGTGGAGGAAATCCGGGAGGGTATTGATTGTGAGCATGATGAGGGGCTCCTCCCTGATTCATCCGTTGGTTCTGCTTCCATGAAAAATTAGGGTGGTTCCGTCACCCTGGATTGTACGTCTCGGAGTAAAATCTATTTGATTGCCATCGACAGTCAATGAAAGCATTCATTTGTTCCATGGGATATTTGGCAAAAGTCGGCATAGTTGGACAATTCTGTGCTAAATGCATAGGGCTAGCACAGATGGAACAGCTATCAACATTTAATGTATTGGCTGCATTGATGGATTGGTCGGTCATTTTCATGAAATCCTTGAGGGTGTCCTCTAAAGATTGTGAAATCGGCGTTGGATTCATCAACATTTTTTTATTTTTTTTTATTTTTGGGCAATTGCAAATAAAAACAAATAAAGTAAAAATAATTAAAATTAAAATTAAAATTAAAATTAAACAAAAATGCTAACTAAACTAGTAGAAAAATAAAATCAATTCAGATAAAAATTTCACAAACAAAACAACTCCCCAGCAATGGCACCAAAAACTTGTTGTGAGTTTTAAATCACTCGCAAGTGTACGAGTCGTTTGCAACATAGTGTTGTGCAAGCGCGAGGTCGAATTCACATGGAATTGCATAATGAAAATAGCTTTTTATCTAAACTAACCCTATTTTAACCTAGTTCCGAATTTTGAATTGTATTTTGCAAAACAAATATAAACTAAACTAAATTGATTTAAAAACAAATGATAAAAACACTAAGGTTTTTTGAATCCGCCCCACCAAAGTAAAGCATATATCTTCATGTTCTATATAAAAATAATCTATCAAATCATTCCATGAATCCACCATTATACAAATCACGGCGAATACCCAAACTAAACTAAAATCATCCAATGTATCCGTTTAATTCACAAATCACAATGGATATCCAATCTAATTTGAATGATTCGTCGTATCTGGTAGACGAAACACAAGAAATATCCAATTTAACAATTTAAAAGCAATCAATCATAAGATTTTACTCAAATAATTGAACATAACATTTATACTAAAAAAATATCATAATTATATGAACAAATCTGAAAATATTATGCCTAACAATGGCGAGGCTTCATCTTCAATCTAAGATGAAGCTTTTAACCTCTCATAATTATGAAACTAAAGTTCACAATAAAAGTGCTAAACATTAAACTTTAAAACTAAAAAAAAATTTAATTAAAACTGACTATACATTGGGAGAAATTCCACTCGCTGTTGGGCGACACTTCCCCTCGTGGTAGCAAAGCCTTCGAGATCCACCAGAATGCTAGCAGAAGTTCTCCAGATTGAACCAAAATGGCACAAGGATTGCTTACTAAAGATGAAGTGCAGAGGGGCTTATATCAGGAAACATCACAAGTGCAATGTGTTTCTAATCCGATGTGGGATACTGCAAATTCCAGCTTTTGCTTTTTAACCTTTGTCTACTAAAACTGCCATAACTTTCTCTAGAAAAATCATTTTATTGATCCATAAAATTCTCTAGAAAATAGACATCCGGATTTTTCCAAGCATATATGTCTCACCTCCTGGTTCTTCCTGAATCAATACAGTTTAATCCTTAAAAAATGACTGATCTGTCACGCTGAAATCATGCACAGTGGTAGGTGTCGAATCCAACAAATAATAAAATTCTCACTCTCGAAAAATACAAATTGTAACAGTGATGAGTAAGGTCGTATCCACAAGGATTTGGTAGATTTATTTTAATGAAAATTAAAGCAAAGAAAAAGGGGGGTTTGAAATTTCGAAGTAAAACAAAAGAGAAAGCAATTATAATCAACTAAAAACTAAGGAGAATTCAATATCAGGCAAATATCCAACCAAAGGTATAATTTCAGAATTGGTTCAGAGAATTGATCACAAATACAAGGATAAAATCTTCTATTCTTCACTAAATTGGTTATGGTTGTTAACAAGCTCTAACAACTTATCTCTCCTTACTTTCTCGATAACCAAAACAAGCTCTTTGATTACTTCCCTTGTTAATAAACAACCCTAAATAAGCTCTTAGGATTTAATCTATCGACAGCATTAATAATTAGAGAGATTACCAATTCTAACCAACAAATACACAAGCTCGATTAATTTAGACTAGGTTATATATCCCCATAACATAAATCGAAAATCTCTCTATAATCAACTTTGTTATTTTACTGCTAATATTTAGAACAATTAAACAATTACGGATTTAAAGTTCTAAATGGCAATTTATTGACCTGATAATTGAACAACGGGCCCTTTACATCAATCAACCAAGACAATAATTTTTAATAAACACATAAGATATATAAATAGAGAAGAAATAAAAGAGCAATGAAAATTATTTAGATCTCACAATTCTTGAAGAACCAAAACTTCAATTATCCTTTTGCCGGAAGAAAAGTATTTAGCTACTCATAATTAAAAGAAAACCTAAAGAAAAGAGAAGAGAAATTTTCTGTTCAACAGTCGTGCCTTCTATCTGAGATCCCTTTTTCTTTCAGCTAGGGTTAGTATTTATAACTTTCAAAACCCACGGGCTGGCGCTGCAGCGCCAACTTCCTAGTGCTGCAGCTCCAAGTTGCTGCCCAATCTTCACATATTATCACCATTTCAACGCTGCAGCTTCAGCTTTCTGGCGCTGCAGCTTCAGCTTTCTGTCTAATCTTCACAAATCTCTTGATTTTGAATTCAATTTGATTTAACTCCTCAATATACTCTATAAAATACGAAACATAATCAAAATCCAAGATTTAATCAATTATAACTATTAAAACATGAGGAAATATAACAAACATATAGATATTATGAGTTCTTATCAAATTCCCCCACACTTAAACAATGTTTGTCCTCAAGCATGCAATAGCTCAAGTTCGTCACCTTTTCTTATCCTCGTTCCTTATTCTACCTTTACTCATCCTCTATAACCCAAATTATCATGCCTTAAAGATTTAAATCTAAAGACAAATAAGAAACGAACAATTTCATAGTGTAAATTCTTATAAACCCCACCATGAACAATCACCTCAATGATCTTCTCAAAATCAAAATGCAATAGGATCTAACACCCTCTCATTGGATTCACTCAATACGCTCAAAGTGTTTAGGGTATCAATGAACTCTCAAGTCACAACATAGAAGATCTTTACTATAAGCTTGCTAATATATCACATCAATGGTTTGAATTGAATGCAAAGAATCTAAGGGTCTTAAATGGGTTGTAACGGGGTTTAGGTAAGGTGTGGTGAGAAGGAATTTTTAGGTACTTTTATCAAAGGAATTATACCAACTTCTCCACACAAAGCACAACTCAATAACGTCAAATGTTTTCTTCAATCAATTCATTTCCAAACAATTGAAATTGCACAACTTTTCTCTCTTTTTGGCCTACTATTTTTATTTCTTCTCTATTTAAATTTTTTTTTCTTTTTCTCCTTTTTTTTTTTCTGGCCCCTATTTTCTTTTTTTTTTCTTTCTTTTTACAATTCAAGGCACTTGTAACTTGAATCTCTTTATTCATAGCATCTTTCAATCCTTTCAGAGATAATTTGAAGCTTCATGTGAACAAGCTAGTACGATCCTTCAATTAGAGGTTCAAAAGAGGGAAAACGACAAAAGAATAGATTGACATTGCTTATACCATGGTTAACTTCCAACAAAAGGGCCAAGGTTCAAAATTGCCTTTCTACAGTAAAAATCAAGGTAGGTTTTTTAAGAAAGCTAAATGGCTTCACCTAAATGCCCTTATTAATTCAATGCATCCAATTCAACAATGTAGTTTCTTAACATGCATAACAAAGCAAGTTCTAGAAAAATCAACTATGTATGACAATCACTCAATTAAGAAAATGGAGCATAATATAATATGAATGCTCATTGGCTCAAAAGGCAAAAAAGGTCATGTGCATTAGATCCCACACACTTTTCATTCAATCAATCATCAAGAGCAATTAATAACTATGTAGTAAATAAGAATTCAACCATTCATGCTAATCCTTTATTATGCCTCAATTTATCTCGATAATTCACAATAATCCAGATCATTTAAGACAAGCATTGACAGAATCTAGAATTTAGAAGAGAAGGATCACAAACAAGAATTAAAGTATCACTTGGATTTTTGAAAATTTTCTTGAAAAATGATGCAAAAATTGATCAAAATGGAGCTAAAAGTGAAGTTCAAAGTAAAATCAAATTCAAATTCATATGTCATAGACCCTCCCCCACACTTAATCCATAAATTGTCCTCAATATATCAAAAAGTGATGCTCAAAAGCTATAAAAGAACAAGAGTAAGTAGAAAACTCCCCTGAAAATGTTGAGCATCAACCAAGATATCAGTCACGTTCTTGGGGGTGAAGGTGGTGTGAATCCCATGTAAGCAAGGAAAGCTGTCATGTTCCTGTTCAATCTGGCAAGTGATTTAACAATTTCTTCTGGTTTGTTGCCCAATTCCAAGATTCAAGATTTTCCATAAGGCGTGCCCACGGGTTACAAAAATCATCTTATGCCAAAAAATTGGAAAGAAAATCAAATGCACTTAGAAAAATGATAGAAAAAACTAAAAATAATCTAAATAAAAGAAAAAGGAATAAAATAAACAAAACAAGAAAAGTAAGACAAAAATTTGGGTTGCCTCCCAAAAGCACTAAGTTTTACGTCTTCAGCCATACACTCTTATTCCCTCCTAGACAAACATAGGTTGAATGCACCAGCCACTGCTTCATTGCCAAATTCAGTGCTTGTATGCTTTGGATAGGCCTCAAGGATGTCATCAGTAACATCCGCAAATTCTGGCTTGATATATGATCTTATGAAGCCATGGGTAATGCATATTTCAGATGATCTGGTAAGGGTTTCAATTCCAATTTTTGTGCCTGCACAATAGAAGGAAGAAGTTTTGTGTGAGAAAGAGGCAACTCAATGTAAGACACATCATACCTTACAGGTTTAAGTGATTCCAATTTGTAGATTGCATCTTGCAGGTCGGACTCCAACACAAACTTCTTCATGATCTTCTATAGCCCTTCAAGAGTGAGGCGCCTGCTAAGTGTAACTTTTAGCTTATCATCATCAACTAGATCAAAGATTTTCTGTGCCAACGGGTCGATAACATCTATAACAAAAACAGAAGACACATCATTAGGGTACCTCATGGCGTCATAAATATTGAATTTAATAATTTCACCATCAAATTCCATTGTGAGTGTACCATCATGCACATCAATTTTTGTCTTAGATGTTTTTAGAAATGGCCTTCCTAATAACATTAGTGTTGAATTAGAACAGTCATCTTCTTCCATGTCAAGAACATAAAAATCAGCAGGAAAGACCAACCCATTAACTTATACTAAGACATCCTCCAAGACTCCTTCATGATATACATTAGATCTATCAGCAAGTTGAATAATCACACCTGTTTCTTTTAATGGACCAAGATTCAAAAATGAATAAATAGAGAAAGGCATAACATTTATTGAAGCTCCTAGATCTAACATTGCTTTCTCAATCCTAACATCACCTAGTTTGCAAGGGATAGTAAACATACCTGAGTCCTTGCATTTTGGAGGTAATTTTTTCTGCAAGACAGCTGAAACATTTTCCCCAATACTTATCTTTTCATTACCTTTCAACTTCCTCTTATTGGTGCACAACTCCTTGAGAAATTTAGCATATCGAGGCACTTGTTTAATTGCATCAAGTAAGGGAATATTTACCTCATCCTTGCGAAAAGTTTTAAGAATTCCCTTCTCTTCCTCTTCTTTCTTGGATTTAGTCAATCTAGTAGGAAATGGAGGATTTGTCACCAATACCTTTGGTTGTTCACTATCGAGTCCTCTAGGCTGGTCAGCTTGAGGTTGAGGAGCAACTACTTCTTTTTTAATTTCTTCTCCACGTGCTGCCTTACTGGGTTCCTTAAACTCATTCCCGCTTCTCAAGGTAACTGCACTAGCATTTTGTTTTGGATTAACAACAGTTTGAGAGGGCAATTTACCTTGAGATTCCAATCGGTTCACAGAAGATGCCAATTGACTCATTTGATTCTCCAATTGTTGAATGCTTGTTCTTCTCTCCTATTGAAATTGTTGCGTGTTAGTTGCAAGTGATTTAATAATTTCTTCTAGAGACATACCTGAACTTGTGGAGGTTTGTTGTGGTGGTGGAGCAGGTGGTCTATGCTGAAAGTTTTGGAATGGTGGTCTTGCTCCATAGCTGAAATTGGGATGATCCCTCCATCCTGGGTTGTAGGTATTTGAGTAGGGATCGTATCTCTGTTGTGGTGGGCCTAGAAATCCTCCAGCTGCATTGGCATGCTCATAGGAATCATCTCGAAGTGTAGGGCACATGTCAGTTAGATGACCGATGGTAGCACAAATCCCATAAGCTTTCACTTGTTGCATATTTCCTACAGCTAACTGTTGAACAATAGAAGTTAGCTTGGATATTTGATTTTTAAGGGAAGATATACTTACCTCATTCACCCTTATTGGAGATGTATCCTGCCTGAATCCAAATTGTTGTGAGTTAGCGGCCATGATGGAGATCAAATCTCTAGCGTCACGAGGAGTTTTGTTCACTATGGCACCTCCACTCGCTGCATCCATCATCTTCCTTTCCATGGGTAGGAGCCCTTCGTAGAAATATTGAATGAGGAGCTGTTCAGAAATTCCATGTTGTGGGCAGCTTGCACAGAGTTGCTTAAATCTTTCCCAATACTTATGAAGGGTCTCTGTATCTTTTTGTTTTATTCCACATATATCCCTTCTAATGCCAGCAGCTCGTGATGTAGGGAAAAATTTATCAAGAAACAATCTCACCATCTCCATCCATGTGGTTATAGAGCCAGGGGGCAAATAAAATAACCAATCCTTTGCTTTTTCAGTCAGCAAGAATGGAAAAGCACGTAATTTGATTTGTTCTTCGGTCACTCCTTGCGGTTTCATGCTCGAACACACCACATGGAATTCCTTCAAATGCTTGTGAGGATCTTCATTCTCAAGACCACGGAAAGTTGGGAGCAAATGGATCAATCCAGATTTTAACTCAAAACCCACTTCCAAAGCTGGATATGCAATGCAAAGTGGCTGTTGATTTACATTTGGTGCAGCCAATTCCCTTAAAGTTCTCTCGTGATTGGCCCTTGCTTCCTCTATTTCATAATCACTAGATGAATCAACCAAGTCAGGTACTAAATTAAATCCAGGGGGTGAGGATAAAGATGCTTGTTTGTCACGTAATTTAGCTTCCTTCCTCAACTCCCGAACCGTCTTCCCAATCTCAGGATCATATTGGAGTTCACCTGCACGAGAAGAACGAAGCATGAAAATAAATCTAATTAACACCAATCCTCGGCAACGGCGCCCAAAATTTGGTGGGTGTCGAATCCAACAAATAATAAAATTCTCACTCTCCAAAAATACAAATTGTAACAATGATGAGTAAGGTCGTATCCACAAGGATTTGGTAGATTTATTTTAATGAAAATTAAAGCAAAGAAAAATGGGGGTTTGAAATTTCGAAGTAAAACAAAAGAGAAAGCAATTATAATCAACTAAAAACTAAGGAGAAATCAATATCAGGCAAATATCCAACCAAAGGTATAATTTCAGAATTGGTTCAGAGAATTGATCACAGATACAAGGATAAAATCTTCTATTCTTCGCTAAATTGGTTATGGTTGTTAACAAGCTCTAACAACTTATCTCTCCTTACTTTCTCGATAACCAAAACAAGCTCTTTGATTACTTCCCTTGTTAATAAACAACCCTAAACAAGCTCTTAGGATTTAATCTATCGACAGCATTAATAATTAAAGAGACTACCAATTCTAACCAACAAATACACAAGCTCGATTCATTATATATCTCCATAACACAAATCGAAAATCTCTCTATAATCAACTTTGTTATTTTACCACTAATATTAGAACAATTAAACAATTACGGATTTAAAGTTCTAAATGGCAATTTATTGACCTGATAATTGAACAACGGGCCCTTTGTATCAATCAACCAAGACAATAATTTTTAATAAACATAGAAGATATATAAATAGAGAAGAAATAAAAGAGCAATGAAAATTATTTAGATCTCACAATTCTTGAAGAAACAAAACTTCAATTATCCTTCAGCAGGAAGAAAAGTATTTAGCTACTCATAATTAAAAGAAAACCTAAAGAAAAAAGAAGAGGAATTTTCTGTTCAACAGCCGCGCCTTCTATCCGAGATCCCTTTTTCTTTCAGCTAGGGTTAGTATTTATAACTTTCATAACCCGCGGGCTGGCGCTGCAGCGCCAACTTCCTGACACTGCAGCTCCAAATTATTGCCCAATCTTCACATATTATCACCATTTCAGCACTGCAGCTTCAGCTTTCTGTCCAATCTTCACAAATCTCTTGATTTTGAATTCAATTTGATTTAACTCCTCAATATACTCTGCAAAATACGAAACATAATCAAAATCCAAGATTTAAGCAATTATAACTATCAAAACATGAGGAAATATAACAAACATATAGATATTATGAGTTCTTATCACACAGCCTGACCTTTGTCTACTAAAACTGCCATAACTTTCTCTAGAAAAATCATTTTATTGATTCGTAAAATTCTCCAAAACATAGATATACGAATCTTTCAAGCATATATGGCTCATCTCCTGGTTCTTCCTAAATCAATACAATTTAATCCTAAAAAAATGGTTGATCTGTACGAGCAATTCTGGCAATTTAGTGAAACTCCTTTCCAGGCTTGTAAACCTATAAAACAACGAAAAACAACTCAAAGTAACAAATTCCTAAGCTAACAAATGTAAATCAAGGGGCCAAAACATGCAATATTTGGCACTTATCATATAATTCAAACCTCGATCAACCCTAAAATGCTAACAAATAAGTACTGTTACGATGCATTTTATGACTCTCATCAGGGGTCATGTGATGGATATAAACATTTTCCCTCTAATTCCCTCACTTACACTCAATCACACTTCCTTTATTTCCCTATTGAACTCTTGCGTTCTCAACCTTGCACATCACTCACAGCACTCTAACCCTCTCAACCTCTCACCCCATCTTATTTCCCGTCAAAACATACCTCCCCATCCCATATTTTATTCCCCTATCATCATCATGCATCACCTCACACACACACTCACCTTCCCGTACCCACAAGGTATGCCCTCACCTATTTTTATTTGCTTTTCGAATTAGATACACACAATCACACACGCTTTTAGATTTATATTATACTAATTATATGTCTCTACCATGTGTTGGATTGTCTGTGATGTTTGCAGGAGGTTGAGATCAAGATTGAAACAAATTCTCACAGCCTTGTGTCTTCGTGCCCACAACCTATTTGCCATATTGCCTCACCGACAGCACTCGAGCGCCCATCCTCTGTGATCGAGCGCAAGTCCACATCTCGATCGAGCACACATAACTTGCGATCGAGCGCATATTTGACAGCAACTGCACTCTCATAACTTAACAAATGGCATCCAGTTCCCGAGCCTCTGGCAGTCGCTCCCAATCCACCCGGCTTGGTTTTGAGCAGTGTGAAATATTGTTTGAGACTATGTTCAACATCGATGAAGACTTCAAGAGCTTGGATGCCACAAGATGGGCGGTCTAAGAATTCAAGGCCTGAGGTCTCAAACGCCTATTCAAGTCTGTTTGTTCGACAACTTACATCCGATTTGTGGTCAGTTTCTATGAGAATCTGACCTATGACTACACCAGACCAGAGATTTTATTCTCTTCAGTCTAGGGTAGATTCATAGAGCTGACCACCACAGACATCGCCACTGCCCTCCACTGCTGTGATGAATCCCCTCTAGAGGACAGCCATATGGAGGAGCAGCCATACTCGTTTCCTCTGCCACATATCATAGAGGATATGTGTGCGAGCCAGTATGTAGACCGGCACAACAATGCGGGGAGCCAGTCGAGGTTGCCTCCCTGCTTATGGTTTGTGGACTCCGTCCTCCAACGTAACGTGTGTCCTTTGGGGCACAAGACACAGAAGAGGGATCAGTTTCTAAAAGCTCTCTATGCTTTTCACTAGGGTCATTGGTACTCAATCCCAGCAGTCATATGGAGTCAGATACACAAGTTCTGGGACCATGTGCATAGCTGTCAGACCACCACAGCTAATGCATGGGGGCTCCCTTTCCCTTTCTTGCTCAGTCATATCTTCAAGAAGAAGGGGATCAGAGGCTCCTCTATCAGTAGCCCAGTTAGTGATCATCCATTCTTCGGGAGGACCCGATGGAGCCTTAGCCAGTTCCACATGCCCCGAGGACCTCGGGTGCAGATTCCTGTTACTAAGCCTGTGGCAGATGATTCGATGGATGCCAAGCACCTGGCAGTGAGCCCTACTTGGAAGGAGGACCAGCCGGACATGGGGTCCATAGAGTATCAATACCTGCTAGATGAGCTATCCTTCTTCCGCTATAAGCTATCCAACATCCGCCAGGAGGATAGAGAGGCGGCCCGTCGGATCCATCAAAGGATAGATGGGTTAGAGGTACAATTTACATGACAGGAGGTGATGCTATAGGCCATCCTTGATCGCCTACCTCCCGCACCCGGTACCTCTTCAACTGCACCGCCTGATGACCAGCAGTGAGAGGATACCCCGTCTGGCTGAAGACGTAAAACTTAGCGCTCATAGAAGGTACCCCACAACATATCCTTTTTATTATAGTATTTTTTTTTATTAATATTTATGTTTATATTTAATTGTTTATTATCCATATTTCTTGTTTTCAGGCACAACATTTGTTTTTCTTTGTTAGGAATTTAGTGCGTGCATCTAGTTCAAGTATGGGGGCATGCTACGAGCAATCCAAGCAGTCTAGTTCTCCATCTCCCAGGTCAGATCTTTTAATGTCACACTCACATTGAGGATAATGTGTATATTAAGTTTG
This sequence comes from Bretschneidera sinensis, assembly GCA_023935145.1. NCBI lineage: Eukaryota > Viridiplantae > Streptophyta > Magnoliopsida > Brassicales > Akaniaceae > Bretschneidera > Bretschneidera sinensis. The sequence continues at coordinate 29,962,462 of CM043700.1, read as the reverse complement.
GGGGTAATGGGAGACACTAACACACGCACACACTTGAAACGCATGCACACACCAAGTCCCAGATGTTTTTTTTTTTTTTAGAAAAGATAAACATGTTCATTTTGTGTTAAAAATTTTGGTTGATTTAAAACATGATAAAACTTCATTATTAAGCTTAAAATCTAGAACATATAGTCTTTTAAATAAGAATTTTAAAAGTTTAGTTACCTATCTCAAGGCACTTACGAATTCACGAGTTTGATCTAGATCTAGCACGAGCACATTAGCACATATTTGTGTGGGGTATGATATATAATTCTTATGTATATGTTTCCATGAACTAACTGTAATCGAATAACTTGTTAGAAGAACACTTTGGCATAAGAAAAACAAAGAAAAAATGTCCATCATGCAAAAAGAGAATAAAAAGCTTTTAATGATCATTAAAAACTTTTCATTGAGTAACTGGACCTCTTGCCTCAGTAAGCAGTGAGTGTTCACGCCAAAAAGTGAGAATTAAGCATTTAATGATCATAATAAAAATTTCCACTGAGTAATTGGGTCTCTTACCTCAGTAAACAGTGAGTGTTCACGTCAAAAGGTGGGAATTTCACTTGGAAGCATTAAGACTTGTTAGTTTCATAGCCTTTTTGACTCGAGTTAGTAAGTCTTTAGGGGTGTCTTTACACCTAATGCCCTTAAACCATATGGTTTGGGAGTCATTGATTAAACACTCGCTACAAGAGTCAATTAGAAAGCTCAATGGAACTCAACATGGAAAAAATCTCATGATGAAAGAAAAAAAAAGAAGTAAGCACTATGCCATTTTTGTTCTATTTGATAAGGAATTCGATGAAGGTTTGGACACCGAAACACTATACATAAAAAATTATTTGGAAGCTCCATCTTCTATGTGCTGATTCACCACACACCAAATCAAACTTGCGATGCCTTAAGCTAACCTTAGGTAAGAAACATGAACTTTGAAAATCCTTATTCATTGCAAAAATGTGTTTTCATTATAAGCTTACTCATGAATGGTCATCATAGTTTTATGTGCAACCCAAATTTTTATCATGAAGAATGAATTTATCTTTAATTTTGTTTTGATATAGTCTTTCATTTTGGATTGTTAAGGGACTAGCAATATGTACATCTGAGGGTGTGATAGGTGCTTAAATAGTCATATTTAAGCCCCTTAATTGACACTTGTTAGGCTATTTGTTTATCTATTTTAGTAGATTCTATTTCATTTTTGTGTTTTATGTGTTTTTCACAGGGCTTTGACAAAAAGATGACATTTTGGCGCTTTAAGGAATAAAAAGTAAAAGTTCTGCAATCCAGCAAGGTGTGCTTGAGCGCACCTCCCTTGTGATCAAGCACAAGGCACACGAGCGCACACATGCACTCGAGCGCAAACTCATGCGATCGAGCGCACACACTCAGAGGCGGTAGAGCCAGAATTGGAAAGAAGCCTCCAGACCTTAAATAAGGAATTAGGGTTTTGGGGCACCCTTAGAGCCCTATATATAGCCTTGTAAAACACAGAAAACATACTTTTGGATTGAGCCTTGAACTTGTAAGCTTTGGAGAGGAATTGAAGACTCATCTCCTCAGCATTCTTCGGGTTTTATTTTTCTGTTTTAGTTAGTTATGGTTATGATGTTTAGTTTACTAAATATGTGTAACTATTGAGCGATTATCTACCTAAATAAATAAGCAAATAATCGCACTCGTTTTACTTACAAGTGCACAAGGTCAATTTAGTAGTATAGTGTGCGAAAGCAAGATCATCTCCACAGGGATTGGTGAATTTCGTTTTAGAATTATATTCGCAATGTAAAAAGATAGAAGTAATAAAAGAGTTGATTTTGATAAAGATAAAATAATAAAGATAAAGGCGTAGGGACTTGATATCCACCACTAATTATGCTACCACAATACAATAGTATGCCAATGCTCTACTCATGCCATGTATACCTAATGTTTGCCAACCTAAGGGCTTGGTCCACACCTTAGGCTATTGATCTTCCTAAGCAACGAGTTAGGCATGGTGTATACTCTAACTCTTTTCTCTCTTAAAGGATTCAGCATGGGTGTATACTGAGTTGTTCCTTAAGAGAGCATTAGGGCTGTAGAGATCGGCAACCACACAGGGCCTAGGGCTTGGTCCACTCCCAGTTTCCCATGTTGATTAACCCAAGAATTCGGTATAGATATCTTTTGTTACTAATGTCAGACTTAAGACTCGGTCATCCAAATTGATCTAACTAACAAATCCATACCACATGCATATATTGATCGGATAAACACATATGAGGAATTTAAATAAACACAGGTATTAATCAAGTTAAGCAACACAAAATAAATATCACAAAGGTGCCAATACTGAATTATTGAATAAACGTAATTAGGGCTTCAACCAGGCCCTTACTAAAAGTTAAGTACACATAATAAAAATAAAAGAAAGAAGAAACCCGAGAGAAGAGTCGTCAATTCTCCCCCACAGTTTCCTTCTGGCCTCCGGCCTCCCGACCTAAAACTTAAAGAAGATTGAAAGGTAAAAGAGGGGATAAAATAAGTGATGTCTATTGTGTGTGTTTTACATGTGTATTTAAAGGGCTTGAGTAGTCCTAGAAGGCTCATGAGTTCCTAAACTTTCCTAAAACACAAAACTCCTTTATTTCCAAAATAGGGTTATTTCCAAAACAGGGTTCTGCTGTTTACTGTTCACGCCCGTACATGTGCGCTTGATCGCATATGTCTTGCGCTCAATCGTAGTGCTACGCTCAATCCTTCATGTGTGTGAACGATCGCATGTGCGCTCGATCGCGTGCAGTAGTGTGATCGATCACACTTGGAACAGAAGCTGCTCCAGGATTTCCAGGCTTCTTCCCTTAAGTGCCAAAACTGCTTCTCTTTTCTCCAAGACCTATAAACACATGTGAAACACACAAATGAAGTAAAATGAACTCAATTAACATAACTAAGGACCTAACAAGTGTAAATAAGGGGGCTTAAATATGAATATTTAAGCACCTATCAGTAACTAACCTCCTAATAGGGCTCGATTGAAGCCCTAATTATGATTTCCTATATATATGATCATTGATTACCTTTGCTAATAGCCATGTTGTGATACTTTAATTGATTAATGCTTGTGTTTATGTAAATTCCTCATATGTTTGTGTCTGATCAATGTATGCATGTGTTATGGATAAGTCAGTTAGATCAATTTGGATGACTGAGTCCTGGGTCTAACAATAGTAACAAAAGATATCCACACCGGATTCTTGGATTAATCAACATGGGAAACCGAAAGTGGACCAAGCCCTAGGTCCCATGTGGTTGTCGATTTTCACAGCCCTTATGCTCTTTTAAGGAACAACTCAATATACATTATGCTGAATCCCTTAAGAGAGAAAAGAGTTCGAGTATACACCATGCCTAACTCGTTACTTAGGGAGATCAATAGCCTAAGGAGTGGACCAAGCCCTTATGGTTGGCAACCATTATGTATTCATGATAGGGCTATATCATTGGCACCTTACTTAATCGGAAAGTATGATTAGTGGTGGATATTAAAGCCCTATGTTCTTATCAATATTAATTCACACTCAACATTTATTTCTATCTCTTTTTATTTTGAGAAACTAATTCTAAATTGAAATTAACCAATCCCTGTGGAAATTATCTCGCACTTACACACTATGCTATCATTGACTTTGTGCATTTGCAAGTGAAACTGTACGATTATTTGCTTATTAATTTAGGTAGATAAAAGCATAACAACCCTCACCTATATTTTAATTAAGAAAAAACACAACTCTTATTATACTAACAGTGCTATCTAAGTGTATTAAGCGATAAAAGCATTCAACCAAGGATTAAGGTGCAAGAACTAAACTCGAATCAAACACCAAGTCAAGATAGAAGATCTAGTATAGGGACAAAGTATTTAAACAAGTTGTAAATCTCACTTGTTCAGGTAAAAAGCTTGTCTTATGGCTCCTTTTGAAAAAGTATTTTTACAGAACTCTTCAATCAAACGTTTTTAAGTTAAAAACATTTCAAAACATGAAAACTAGGTTGATAAGCAACCTAGTCGACTGAGTACTTATACTAGAAGATTGATATATGGGACAGTGTGTTCACAGTCGACTGGATGCTTTATATCAGTCAACTGGTGTTTTGGACAGATAGTCCCCAGTCGACTCGTAAGAACAACCCAGTCGACTGGTATATTGGACAGACTGTCCCCAGTCGACTAGTACCTTGAACAGCCTTAAAATTGTGATTTTTAACTTGACCCAGTCGACTGGTAGTTCAAAAAATATGACTGTTGAGACACGAGATTTCAACACAAATTACACCAAATCGTACCAAAATAGTACAAAGTGGCCATATTACATCAAGGCTATATAAACCCACTCTATTGAGCATTTCAACAGAAGAGAATACACATTCAATCAAGTTTTTACTCATTGATACACAAAAGCTTTGAAATATTTATTGTTAAGCCATTCTTCAAGCTTTACCTTGAAAGAGAGATATTATTCAGTTGTATAAGCTTTCATTGTTGTCTCTCTACCATTTACTTTACAACATTTATTGTAAAGAGATTAACTTCCGAAAGGAAGAGATTAGCTTCCGAGAGGAAGGGATTTTGCTTCTGAGAGGAAGGGATTTGCTTCCAAGAGGAAGGTATCGATTGTAAGGTTTGTGCAACACCTGTGAAGTTGTACGACTAAGTTTCTTAGTGGATTACTTCAAGAAGGTTCCTTGAAGAGAGTGGACGTAGGGTCGGAATGAATCTGATATTGCTGGACCACTATAAACTGAGTTTGCATCCTCTATTTCTTAAACTCTTTTATTTACAGCACATTATTTGTTTACATACTTGTGGGTTTATCTGTTTTTATAAACTTGTGTTTAATTAACAAAGGTTTTTTAAAACCCAATTCACCCCTCCTCTTGGATTGAAACCTCATGATAAGTGCTTAAATATTCATATTTAAGCCTCTTTATTTACATTTATTAGGTCCTTAGTTATGTTAATTTAGTTCATTTTACTTCATTTGTGTGTTTCACATGTGTTTTATAGGTCTTGGAAGAAAAGAAGTAGTTTTGGCACTTAAAGGAAGAAGTCTGAAAATCCTAGAGCAGTCTCTGGTCAAGCTGCAATCGATCGCACCATGCAATGCGATCGACCGCACATTACGATCGTGCACACACAAGAAAGATCGAGCGCACACTGCGATCGAGTGCAAGACGTGTGCGATCGAGCGCACATGTACGGGCGTGAACAGTAAACTGCAGAACCCTATTTTGGAAATAAGAGAGTTTTTACGGTTTAGGAAGTCTAGGGTTTCCTGCACCTTCTAGGACTACTAAAGCCCTATAAATACACCTGTAAAGCACACATAACTCACCACCTCTTAGAGATCACTTTTATCTTTTGCTTAAGCTCGGAGTTTTAGGCTTTGGAGAGGATTGACAACCCGTCTCCCTAGTATTCTTTGGGTTTTATATTTCATGGTTAGTTTATATATGATGTTTATTTTAGACAGCATGTGTAACTAACTTTCTTATAGGGCTCGATTGAAGCCCTAGTTATGCTTTTTCATATATTTGTTCATTGATAAATCTTTTCCAATAGCCTTTATTGTGTTGCTTAACATGATTAATGCTTGTGCTTATTTAAATTCCTCATATGTATATGTATGGCCAGCGTATGCATGTGGTATGGACCTGTTAGTTAGATCAATTTGGATGACCGAGTCCTGGGTCTAATATTAGTAACAAAAGATATCCACACCGGATTCTTGGATTAATCAACATGGGAAACCGGGAGTAGATACCATGCCCTAGGTCTCATGTGGTTGTCGATTTCCATAGTACTTATACTTTCTTAAGGAACAACTCAAGCAGATACCATGTTGAATCCCTTAAGGAAGAAAAGAGTTAGAGTAGATACCATGCCTAACTCGTTGCTTAGGGAGATCAATAGCTTAAGGAGTAGATACCATGCCCTTAGGTTAGCGACCCGTAGGTATACATGATAAGGCTAGTGCACTGATACATTATGCAATTGGGAAAGAATGACTAGTGGTGGATATCAAAGCCCTATGTCTTTATTATTATTACTCATATTCAACAGTTATTTTATTTCTTTTTACTTTAAAGAAACTAATTCTAAAAACTGAACTTTACCAATCCTTGTGGAGATGATCTTGCTCTCGCACACTACACTACACTGTTGACCTTGTGCACTTGCAAGTAAAACTAGTACGATTATCTGCCTATTTATTTAGGTATATTTTCACACAACAAGTTTTTCGCGTTGCTGCTGGGGATTGCGCTAAAGTTTCTTTTAGAATTACTTTCGTTTAATCATTATTATTATCATTTTATTTTTTTATTTACCATCTTTATTTCTACTTTTCATCAAATCCTAATCGATTTCTTTTTTGTTTCAGGCATCAAACCTTAGATCACACTTTCTGTGATACTTGCGATCGATCACAGCCTTCTGTGCGATCGAGCGTAAATAGGACAGAGAGTTACCCGAGCAGTATAGTGAACTGCTGTACTGAAGCTAGTTTGACCTGATTTATGCACGGACTTCTATCCCGACATCCAACATTCTTTCTCCTTGATCTCGAGCTTGAACGGACCATCCAAAAAAGCCTTAGGGACAACTTCGAGGAGAACAAAGAAGAAGTCGAGAATGAAACACCAATGGCTGAACAGCTTGAAAACCAGTAACCACCTACACGAGTACCGATGAAGCACTCCTTCATCCCACGGAACATTGATCAACCATCATGCATTACATATCAACCTGAGGCGGTGGGAAAGTATTACATATCTCCGCAAATCTTGAATGCTTTGACTCATTTTAGGGGAACTCCTAATGAAGATCCACACTTGCACCTCCGAGAATTTTTTGATCTTTGCAAGTTGCAGCACATACAGGACTAGACCAAGAAGGAATAAGGTTAATTATGTTCCCTTTTTCCTTGAAAGATAATGCTAAACTATGGCATAATTCTTTGTCTACAGTTTTCATCCACACTTGGGACGAGTTGGCAAGCAAGTTCTTGAGGAAGTTTTTCCCAGCCCAAAAGATGAGGCAAATGAGGAAGGAGATCTAGTCCTTCCAACAAAATGATGGAGACCTCTTCTTCGAAGCATGGGGACACTTCAACGAGCTGCTACTTAAATGCCCACACCACAACCTGCCTCAAGATGAATTGGTACAAGCTTTTTATGAAGGTTTAAATGACACTAACAAAAGTATTGTTGATTCAGATTGTGGAGGAATGTTGATGGAGAAAAGAAGCGAAGAAGTGATGGAACTCTTCGAAACCCTCAGTGAACACACTCAGCAGTTCTCCTCTAGAGGTAGAGAAGGAGTCAAGAGCAGAGGTATGTATGAGGTTACTCTGAATAGTGGACCCTCTGCCCAAATAGCTGCTTTGGAGAGGAAGCTAGATATGAGGCTAGATATGATTGTAAAAGCCATGACTACTCAAAATGCCTCATCCAGCCTACCATCCACCCCATTCCAGGTATGTGCAATATGTTCTCAATACGACCATAATACTGATACGTGTCCTTTGTACTCATCTGCAGATCCGGAATAAGCCAACTATGTGGGGCCTAACAACTATCCACCAAAGAACAACTCATATGCCAACACTTACAACCCTGGATGGCAAAACCACCCAAATTTCTCGTGGAGCAACAATCAAAACAGTCAAGGGCAGCACAGAAACTTCCAACCAGCAGCCCAAACTGTTCCCGAACCAAAGAAGAATGACCTCGAAAGTCTTGTGAGACAAATGGCCACTCAGCAGCAGCAATTTATGACGTCACAAGAACAATTCATGACTCAGCAAAAACAGACCACTACAGCACATAAGCAAGCAATTCAACGACTAGAGGTACAAATGGGACAACTAGCTAAGAAGCTCAGTGGTAGAAAGTAAGGAGAGCTCCCTGCTCAAACACTACCTAACCCTGGGGGAAATCAACAATTAAACGCTGTGACAACCCTAAGAAATGGCAAGGTAATAGGGTCTGATGAATCTGCAACAGCATCCAAAGAAAAACCATCGGCGTTAAAGTTAAGTGAAACGGAGAAGGTGAATGCTCCACCCTTCCCGCAAAGGTTAGTAAAATAAAAAAAAGACAACAAACTAATTGATATTTTTGAAACTTTGCGGAAAGTAGAGATTAATATTCATTTCTTAGATTCCATTAAACAAATTCCTGCATATGCTAAATTTTTGAAAGATTATTGCACTAACAAAAGGAAGTTTCAGGAACATGAGACGGTTGCCTTAACCAAAGAGGTAAGTGCTGTGCTTCTAAGGAAATTACCACCTAAACTGAAAGATCCGGGTAGTTTTACTATTCTTTGCAGGCTAGGTGACCAGTTGTTCGAGCATGCACTATTGGATCTAGGAGCGAGTGTCAACCTGCTACCATACAGTGTATACGAGACACTAGGTTTGGGGGAGCTTCAACCAACCTCCATCACTTTGCAATTAGCGGACATAAGCATCAAACGACCGAGAGGTATCCTTGAGGACGTGTTGGTAAGAGTAGGAAAATTTGTTATACCTGCTGATTTTATAGTATTAGATATGGAAGAATGTACTTTGTCAGTACCTCTCCCCATCATACTAGGACGCTCCTTTATGATAACTGCTAACACTAATATTAGTGTAAAAAGGGGCATTGTCACAATGAGGGTAAATGATGAGGAGATAGAATTTAAAATATTCAATACATTAAAATCAACCAACAATGATAATGAATATTCTAATGTGAGCTTCATGCAAAGTGTTGTTGAGAAAGCTTCTTAGGTCCATCACACTGTTCAATCGGAGACCATCCCCAACCATGAAGACACAAGAGTGGATATTCGGCCTGAGGAGGACAATGTGATTAAAGACGTCAATACAGCTGCACGTCTCTTCAAAAACAAACCACAGCCGTCAAGTAAGTATGTTCTTCAAATTGACCCTCATACAATTACTAATACTACTTACTTTATTGACCAGGCACAAAGATTTAAGATGCAGTAGTTGCCAAGGGCACTAGAACCACCTGATGTGGGCTCTAGGTGCCCCCTTCCAAACAACTAGTACTATGGCACGAGAGCGCTTGAGCAGCTCATAATTGATTACTCATACAGCTCAAGCGCCTCTACTGAGGTTAGTGGTACTGAGGCCTTTAACAAATGGTAAGGTTGTACTATTCCAATTTTATCATCTTTCAGCTAAGGTAAGTTTTTTTTTTCTTTTTGCATATGCACACTAATTGCGATCGATTGCAACATTCCATGTGATCGAGCGCAAGAGTGCGATTGAGTGCAAGAGTCAATGTGCTCGAGTACATAAGTGCGATTGAGCGCAACCCGTGTGCGATCGAGCGCACTCGTGGCAGAAGGTTCAGATATAAATCTGAAAATTTTAACTCACATGCACTCACTCTCTTTCACTATTCACTCACACCCTTACACTCTCTCTCACGCGCACTCTCCTGTCTATTAACACCCTCTCGCTCACACTCTCTTGCACCCTCTCATTCACAACCTCCATCACCACCATTCCGTCCCTCCATCACTCACACTCGACACCATCACCACCATCAAACACCCATTACCACCGCATACACCCTTTGCACTCCACACTCTGTCCATTATACAAGGTACCCATTTCCATCCACACACACATGAATTTTTACATGTTTATTTACATTTTAAGCATACATTCCTGATATTTTATGTGTGATTGGGTAATTCTTGATGTTGCAGGAGGTTAGGAATGATTTCAAGTCTTCAAGATCATGGCTTAGTCTTTTGGTGCACACAAGTTGTTCGAGGAAAAGCCTGACCGTGTGCGATCGAGCGCACGGTACTTGTGATCGAGTGCATAGCCAGTATGCGATCGAGCGCACCAATTTGAGATCGATCGCAAATTGGGCAGAAGCAAACAAAAACATGACCAAACCATTTGCTTCTACCTCCGGTGCATCCAGCAGTCGTGCCTCGTCATCCCGGCCCAGCATCGAGCAACAGGAGCTTTTATTCAAGATCGCCTTCGCAATTGATGACGTATTCAAGCATATGGGCGCCATTCAATGGGCTGTCCAAGCATTCCGACACCGAGAGTTAAAGAGACTTTTCAAGCCGGTTTGCTCCACTGCTTACTCCCAACTCGTAGTCCAGTTTTATGCAAGCCTATCATTTGACTACAGCAGACTGCGAGTACTCACTTCTTCAGTCAGGAGCACACCCATCGAGGTGACTAGTGTCGATATAGCCGTTTCCCTTCATTGCACCGACGAGTCGCCTCCTGAAGACACTGATATCGAGAAGCAACCGGAGTCCTTTGCCCTGGGTGAGATCATTACAGATATATGCACTGGCCAGTATACCGACAGACATAACAATACAGCCAGCCGATCAAAGTTGCCTCCATGACTTTGGCTCGTCGACATAATCGTATAGCGCAATGTGTGTCCATTGGGGCACAAGACACAGCGGCGAGACCAGTTTCTCCAGTCATTATATGTCTTCCACAGAGGCCACTGGTACTCCATTCTGGCTGTCATTTAGAGCCAGCTACACAAGTTTTGGGATCACATTCATGGCCGTCAGACCACCACGGCCAATATATGGGGCCTCTCTTTCCCATTCCTACTCTCATATATACTCAAGAAGAAAGGGATAAAGGGGACCTCCAGCAACGGACCAATGCGAGAGCATCCCTTCTTCGGGAAGGTTCAGTGGACACACATCATCTTGTACATGCCTCGAGGACTCCCGATACCTGCTCCAGCAGCTGAGAGAGTTGAGGAGGATATGGAGACCGAGGCGCCGATCATTAGCCCAGTACGAGAGGAGGACCATTCGGACATGGGACCCACTGAGTCCCCGTATTTTCTAGCTGAGCTGTCCTCCTTTCGAGGTGAGGTCTCTGCCACCACCACACTCATGCATCAGTGCATCAATAGTTTAGAGGCACGATTTGCACGGTGGGAGGCTATGTTGCAGGTGTTGTGAGTTTTAAATTACTCGCAAGCGCATGAGTCGTTTGCAGTATAGCATTGTGCAAGTGCGAGGTCGAATCCACAGGGAATTGCGTTGTGAAAATATATTTTTTAATCTAAGTTAACTCTATCTTAACCTAGTTCCGAATTTTGAATGATAATTTGCAAAACAAATTAAAACTAAATTAAATTGATTTAAAAACTAATAAAAAAAGGCACTAAGGTTTCTGAATCCACCCCACCGAAGTTAAGCATACATGTTCTAAAAATATAGCCTATCAAAACATTCAATGAATCCAACTATAAGACAAAAAACAAAGAATATCCCAACTAAACCAAAAGCACCCGATGTATCCGCTCTTAACAAATCACAAAGGGAATCCAATTTAATCGAAAAGCATTCAATGTATCCATCAGATGAAACACAAAGAAAATCCAACAGACAATTTAAACTCAATCAATTATAAGATTAACTCAAATAATTGACAGAACATTTATACTAAAAATTGTCAGATTTGTACAAGCAAATCTGAACTACTACGCCAAACAACGGCGGGGCTTCATCTTCAACCTTAGCTGAAGAGTCTAGCCACTCATAACAATAAAACTATAATAAAAAGTACTAAACATTTAAACTAAAACAACTGAATATAAAGAAATAAATAAACAACTTTACATGGGAGAAATTCCACTCGTTGATGGGCGACGCTTCCCCTCATGGTAGCAATGCCTTCGGGATCCACCAGAATGCTGATGGACGTCCACCGGTAAACACCAAAGTGGCTTAGGAATTGTACCCTGAATTATGAAGTTAGGTGGTGTTTATATAGGGGGAGACCCGGAGTAATGTGGCTTGCAGAAACGATGTGGGATACAGGCCTGTGTGCGCTCGATCGCAGTGTGGTGCGATCGATCACAGGTACGATCGATCGCATGTCTTGTGCGCATGATCTCATGTGCGCTCGATCGCATGTCTGCTGCGATCGATCGCAGATGCACTGAACTTCAAATATTTTGATGTGGGATGTTGACCTTGCGCTCGTTCATAGGCAGGTGCGCTCGAGCACTTGTGCGCTCAATCGCATATCTGTTGCGATCGAGCGCAATGTCTCCAGAAGCTTCAAATCTCTTGAAATGCTTCATTTTCTCCATAAAGCTGTAAAAACACACAAAACACAAGAAAAACGTAAAATAAAGTAAAATACTACTAACTAAGAGCATAACAAATGTAAGTTAAGGGTCTAAAATATGCAATATTTAAGACTCATCAAATACCCACAAACTTATATTTTGCTAGTCTCTTAGCAAAACAAAATACAAGACTCAATGAAAAACAAAGAACATATAGATAAAGTCATCACTCATGGTATCCAAAAATTTAAGGAGCACACATCACCATGATATTCATTCATAAGCAAGCTTAAAAAGGTAAACCCATCTTCACAATGAATAGAAATGTTAAAATCTAATTACTTACAAAAGGCAGGATAAGGCATCACAAGCTTGAATCAGTGTAAGGTGAATTAGCATATAAAAATGAAGCTTCCAAGTAACTCTAATGTGTAAGGTCTCCATGTCTCAAGATTCACCGAATTTCCCATCAAAAATGAACGAAAAGGCATAGTTTTTATTTTATTCTTTTTTATTAATAAGGCACGGCTATGTTTAGTTCCCTTAAGCTTTCTAATTGACCCATGTAGCGAGTGTTGAGTCAATGACTCCCAAACCAGATGGTTTTAGGGCATTAGGTGTACAGACACCCCTAAGGACTTACTAACTCGAGTCAAAAAGGCTACGAAAATAAACCGGCCTTAATACTACCAAGCAAAATTCCACCTTTTGACGTGAACACTCACTGCTTACTGAGGCAAGAGGTCCAGTTACTCAGCGAAAAGTTTATTGATAATAATTTTTTTTTTTAATATTTTTTTCCTATGCCCAAGAGTTCATCCAACGAGTCATCCAGTTTCAGTTAAGATAAGGAAAAATACACATTAAAATCACATGTCATACCTCACATAATTTGTGCTAATGTGCTCGTGTTAGATTAGATCAAACATGTGAATTCTCAAAATGCCTAAAGTAACTAAATTTTAAAAATTTATCACCAGATCATGTGTTCAAAATGTTAAGCTTACCAATGACATCACATCACAGAAAATGTTTAGATCAACTAAAATTTCACGATAACATGAGCATGCATTTATCTCTATGACGAAAAGACAACAAATTAGGACAAAGTGTGTGATGTGTCTCCCATACCCCCAAACTTAAATTACACATTGACCCCAATGTGTGACTAATATGGAAAGAGCTGACCTGAGATATGGAGAACTATCTGGATTGGTATGGCTCATAGCATACCCCCAAACTTGAACTGAAGTACGCTTTGTCCCTGAAAAATAAAAACTGGAAAACAAAAAATACTGGAAATAAACATTAAACATAAAAATGCGAAATAATAAATAATCAAAAGAAAAGATAAGCTGTGGGGTGCCTCCCATGAGCACTAAGTTTTACGTCTTCAGCCAGACTCTCCCTAGAATACTACACTCAATCTGAGTAACTAGGATCCTCCAACAGTATCGTCTCAATGTCCGGACTCCTCAACTCTAAGAATGGTTTTAGCCTCTGTCCATTTACCTTGAAAGTATTACCATTCTTAGGATCCTCAATCTCGATGGCCCCATGAGGAAAAACCGATCGAATAATGAATGGGCCTGACCATCGGGATTTGAGCTTGCCTGGAAAAAGATGCAGGCGCGAATTATAAAGAAGAAATCTCTGACCCGGCTCAAAAGCTCGTCTCAAAATATTTTGGTCATGAGTCTTCTTCATTTGTGCTTTGTATGATCGGGCACACTCATATGCATCATTCCGCAGCTCCTCCAATTCATTGAGTTGGAGCTTCCGTTGTGAGCCAGCCTTGGAAAGATTGAAATTTAGTTGTTTGACAGCCCAATATGCATGATGCTCTAATTCAACCGGAAGGTGACATGCCTTTCCGTATACAATGCGATAGGGAGACATACCAATTGGCATCTTGAAGGCTGTCCGATATGCCCACAGTGCATCCGTCAATCGCAGAGACCAATCTTTTTTAGTAGGGTTCACAGTCTTTTCCAAAATATATTTGATATCGTGATTTGAGATTTCCACTTGACCACTCGTCTGTGGGTGATATGGGGTGGCAACTTTGTGCGTGATACAATATTTCTTCATCAACTGCTCAAAGATCTTGTTGCAAAAGTGCTTACCTCCATCACTTATGATTGCTCGAGGCGTACCAAAACGAGCAAAAATAATGTCTTTCAAGAACTGGACCACAACTCTGTGGTCATTAGTCTTGCACGCAATGGCCTCCACCCACTTGGACAGATAGTCCACAGCAACTAGAATGTATAAGTAGCCAAAGGAGTTTGGGAATGGTCCCATGAAATCAATGCCCCACACATCAAAAATCTCAACAATCAGAATAGGGTTGAGGGGCATCATATTTCTCCTAGAAAGACTCCCTAGCTTTTGGCAATGCTCACAAGATATACAGTAGGTGTGAGAGTCCCGCAACAGGGTAGGCCAATAAAATCCACACTGCAAAATCTTTGCAGAGGTCTTTTTAGCACTAAAATGGCCTCCACATGTATGATCATGACAAAAGACGATGACGTTAGATTGGTCATGCTCAGGAATACATCGTCTAATGATCTGATCAGGACAATACTTGAACAGGTAAGGATCATCCCAGAAAAAGTGTTTTACCATGGCCAAAAATTTTGATTTATCTTGCCTCCCCCAATGCAAGGGCATGTGTCCGGTGACAAGATAGTTCACTATGTCAGCAAACCATGGTGCGGGACTATGAGCAATGTGCATCAATTCCTCATCAGGAAAGGTCTCAGAAATGGGAGTAGCAGCCTCACTGAATTCCACAATCAATCTAGACAAATGGTCCGCCACCACATTTTTCGAACCTTTCTTATCCCGAATCTCAATGTCGAACTCTTGAAGTAGCAAGATCCATCGGATAAGACGAGATTTAGCATCTTTTTTAGAGAAAAGATACTTCAATACAGCATGGTCCGAGTAGATAATGACTTTAGATCCTAACAAGTAGGATCTGAACTTGTCTAATGCAAAAACGACTGCAAGCAACTCATTCTCAGTGGTAGAGTAATTGAGTTGTGCGTCGTTTAGAGTTCGACTTGCATAATAGATAGCATGGGAAAGTTTATCAACACACTACCCCAAAACAACTCCAACAGCATAGTCTGATGCGTCACACATAATCTCAAAAGGCACATCCTAGTTAGGTGGCAGAATAATGGGTGTGGACGTCAGAATTTTCTTCAGATCCCCAAATGCTTTCTTACAATCCTCATCAAATAGAAATTGAGCATCTTTTTGCAACAACTTGCACAAAGGCCTGGCGATCTTGCTGAAATTCTGGATAAATCGCCTATAGAAACCTGCATGGCCCAGAAAAGATCGAACCTCTTTCACCGTACGTGGGGGTGGAAGGCTGGAAATCAAATCCACCTTCGCTTTGTCGACCTCAATCCCTCGATGAGATATGATATGCCCCAGTACAATTCCTTGCTTGACCATAAAATGGAATTTCTCCCAATTAAGCACCAGGTTCTTCTCCTTGCACCATACCAAAACCAAAGAGAGACGGTGCAGGCACTCCTTAAATGTTGAACCGAAGATGGAGAAGTCGTCCATGAAAATCTCCAAGAACCGCTCTACCATGTCAGAGAATATACTGACCATGCACCGCTGAAAAGTGGTGGGTGCATTGCATAACCCAAAGGGCATGCGACGGTAGGCGAAGGTCCCAAAAGGACAGGTAAATATCGTCTTTTCCTGATCTTCGGGGTCCACGAGGACCTGGTTATATCCAGAATAACCATCCAAAAAGTAATAATACTCGTGCCCAGCCAAACGCTCCACCATCTGATCAATAAATGGAAGTGGAAAGTGATCCTTCCTTGTGGCATTGTTCAGCTTACGGTAGTCTATACACACTCTCCACCCAGACTGCACATGAGTTGGCACCAACTCATCGTCCTTATTCTTTACTACCGTTAACCCAGCTCGCTTGGGCACGACATGAATGGGGCTCACCCACTTGCTATCAGAGATGGGATAAATGATCCCTGCATCTAACAGCTTAATAACCTCTGCCCTCACAACCTCTTGCATAGCAGGGTTGAGCTTTCTTTGCGGCTCCCTCGATGGCTTAGCATCTTCCTCCAAGTGTATCCTGTGCATCACCACCGAGGGGCTGATTCCCTTAATATCTTCAATGGTCCAGCCGATAGCTTCCTTATGCTCTCTTAAAACCTCTAACAATTTCTCCTCTTGAGCCTCTCCCAAATCTGAAGCTATTATCACAGGCAAACAGTATGCTGGACCCAGGAACTTATACTTAAGATTATCCGGTAAAGGCTTAAGTTCCTTCTTTTCAGGTTCTGGTGACACCTTCTCCTCCTCCTCCTTGCTTTCTTGAGGATCAGACTCCAAAATGGCATTTACTTCCTCAAGTAACTTATCTAAACCCAAGTCCTCTCCAAAGTGAGCAAAGCATGCCTCCATGGGATCCTCAATGCTTGATTCATCCACAGTCTCCTCAAGAATCTCCTCTATCAAGCATACATTTCTCACTTCATCATATTCCAGTGGTTGCCTAGTGATATCAAAGATGTTCAACTCCACTGTCATATTTTCGAAGGAGATCTTCATCACCCCTGTCCTACAATTGATTAGGGCGTTAGCTGTGGCTAAGAATGGTCGCCCTAGAATCACCGGTATTTGAATCCCGACATTCTGAGTCGGCTCTGTATCAAGCACAATAAAATCCACGGGGAAATAGAACTTATCCATTTTTATCAAAACGTCCTCAACTATCCCCCGTGGTCTTTTCACTGACCTGTCAGCCAATTGAAGCGTCGTGGATGTGGGCTTCAATTCTCCTAACCCCAATTGCACATAGACTGAGTAGGGTAAAAGATTCACACTCGCCCCTAGATCCAAAAGGGCTCTCTCAATATGGCTGACTCCTATCGTGCAAGAGATGGTAGGACACCCCGGGTCCTTATACTTGATGGGTAGCTTGCACTAAAGGATTGAACTGACCTGCTCGGTCAAAAATGCCTTCTTTGGGACATTCGTCCTCCTCTTGATAGTGACCAAGTCCTTTAAAAACTTGGCATATGATGGCACTTGATGGATGGCATCCAAAAATGGGATATTGATTTGGACTTGCTTGAATACCTCCAGAATTTCCTCATACTTCCCTCCTTTCTTGGGCGCCTGTAATCTTTCGGGGTAAGGCGCTTTAGGTACAAACGACCTAGGAGGGTCTTTCTCAGTAGGTGTGGCTGTAGATGGCTCAGCATCTCTCTTCTCTGTGTTGCCACTCCCTTGCCCTTGCTGCATAGCATGGCTCTCTTCCACTTGATTGTCCACTTGTCTCCCAGACCTCAGTGTGACAATCGACTGCACTTGTTCCTCCCCGTGCATAGGAGTTGATGAACTCTCAACCATAAATTGTCCTTTTGAGTTTTGCACGGGCTGACTGGGGAACTTTCCTTTCTCTCTCTCACCCAAGTAACTCGTAATTTGCCCTATTTGACTCTCCAGCTTGGCAATTGCTTGGGTGTTTACCATTGTTGCACTCCTCACATCACTCATATTTTGGCTAGTCACTTTCATGAACTCCTTAAGGGTGTCCTCAAGCGACTGTGAAACTGGCGCTGGTGTTTGGGTGGGTGCATGGTAAGCAGGTGAAGGTGCTGGATAGGCAGAACGACCATGATTAGGAATTTGTGGGGCAAATCCGAGAGGATATTGATTTTGAGCATGATGAGAGGATCCTCCCTGATTCATTGGTTGGTTCTGTCTCCATGAAAAATTTGGGTGGTTCCGCCACCCTGGATTGTACGTCTCAGAGTACGATCCATTTGACTGCCTTCGAAAGTCATTGAAAGCATTTACTTGTTCCATAGGATACTCGGCACAAGCCGGCATTGATGGGCAATTCTGTGCTAGATGCATGGGACTAGCATAGATGGAACATCTTTCAACATTGAATGTGTTGGCAGCATTGATGGATTGGCTCACAATGAGAGCATCAATCTTCTTTGGGAGGGCATCTAACTTTATCCTCAAATCAGCATCCTCTCTGACCTCATAGATACCTCCCCTCTTAGGAGCACGAATGGACTTATCACGACAGCTTGAAAAATCCCACTGCTGTGAGTTGTCGGACAACTTGTCCAACGCCATATATGCTTCGTCTCCTATCAGACTCAAGAATGCCCCCCCCATTCATAGACTCGATCATGCTACTGTTAGGTTGAGTCAACCCTTGGTAGAAGAATTGAACGAGTCTCCACTTCTCATATCCATGTGGAAGGCATCTGATCAGTAACTCTTTAAAGCGCTCCCAGCTTTCAGAGAACTTCTCATCCTCGTCCTGAGTGAAAGAGCTAATCTCCTTTCGGCACTCATTCACTCTAGACATTGGGAAAAACTTATGGTAAAATTTGCTAAGCAGGTTTTCCCAAGATGTAATAGACCCGGACGTGTTGGAGTCCAAACATGCCCTAGCTCTATCGTGAAGGGAGAAAGGGAAGAGTCGAAGATGGACTGACTCCTCAGAGAAGTTCTGGAATTTGAATGTAGCACAAATGTCTTTGAACTTCTTCACATGACTATAGGGATTTTCAAGATCTAAGCCATGGAATGAGGGTAGGAGTTGGATAACATGTGGCTTCAAATCAAAGTGTGTGGCATTGGTTGGTGGCAACACTATGCAGGAAGATGAGTTAGTCGCAACAGGTGCGAACAAATCCCTAAGGGATGTAGTGGAGTCCACGTTCCAAGCTCTAGGTTGCTCTACATGTTCAGGATGATTAAAATTTTCTCCCATCTCAGCAGTCTCTCTCTCAACTAGTGCTCTTTTCTGCCTCCTAAGAGTTCTTTCTAAATCGGGATCTAAATGTGTCAAATCTAAGTTCAAGGATCTCCGACCAAGCATACACCAACAGAAAAATAATGAGATACTAATCAGCAGAAGTAACGGAATAAAGCAAACTCAAAATTTATTATTTTTTTATTAAATTAACTAGTAGAAAAATAAAATCAATTCAGACAAAAAATTTTCACAAACCAAACAATTCCCCGGCAACGGCGCCAAAAACTTGTTGTGAGTTTTAAATTACTCGCAAGCGCACGAGTCGTTGGCAGTATAGTGTTGTGCAAGCGCTAGGTCGAATCCACAGGGAATTGCATTGTGAAAATATATTTTTTAATCTAAGTTAACTCTATCTTAACCTAGTTCCGAATTTTGAATGATAATTTGCAAAACAAATTAAAACTAAATTAAATTGATTTAAAAACTAATAAAAAAAGGCACTAAGGTTTCTGAATCCACCCCACCGAAGTTAAGCATACATGTTCTAAAAATATAGCCTATCAAAACATTCAATGAATCCAACTATAAGACAAAAAACAAAGAATATCCCAACTAAACCAAAAGCACCCGATGTATCCGCTCTTAACAAATCACAAAGGGAATCCAATTTAATCGAAAAGCATTCAATGTATCCATCAGATGAAACACAAAGAAAATCCAACAGACAATTTAAACTCAATCAATTATAAGATTAACTCAAATAATTGACAGAACATTTATACTAAAAATTGTCAGATTTGTACAAGCAAATCTGAACTACTACGCCAAACAACGGCGGGGCTTCATCTTCAACCTTAGCTGAAGAGTCAAGCCACTTATAACAATAAAACTATAATAAAAAGTACTAAACATTTAAACTAAAACAATTGAATATAAAGAAATAAATAAACAACTTTACATGGGAGAAATTCCACTCGCTGATGGGCGGCGCTTCCCCTCGTGGTAGCAATGCCTTTGGGATCCACCAGAATGCTGATGGACGTCCACCGGTAAACACCAAAGTGGCTTAGGAATTGTACCCTGAATTATGAAGTCAGGTGATGTTTATATAGGGGGAGACCCGGAGTAATGTGGCTTGCAGAAACGATGTGGGATACAGGCCCGTGTGCACTCGATCGCAGTGTGGTGCGATCGATCGCATGTCTTGTGCGCACGATCTCATGTGCGCTCGATCGCATGTCTACTGCGATCGATCGCAGATGCACTGAACTTCAAATATTTCGATGTGGGATGTTGACCTTGCGCTCGTTCATAGGCAGGTGCGCTCGAGCGCTTGTGCGTTCGATCGCATATCTGTTGCGATCGAGCGCAATGTCTCCAGAAGCTTCAAATCTCCTGAAATGCTTCATTTTCTCCACAAAGCTGTAAAAACACACAAAACACAAGAAAAACGTAAAATAAAGTAAAATACTACTAACTAAGAGCATAACAATAGTAAGTTAAGGGTCTAAAATATGCAATATTTAAGACTCATCAGCAAGCTATTCTTGATCGCCTACCTTTGGCACCCGGTACCTCTTCGACTACACCACCTGATGATCAGCAGTGAGAGGATACCACGTCTGGCTAAAGACGTTAAACTTAGCGCTCATGGGAGGCACCCCAAAGCATATCCTTTTTCGTAGTTTATTTTATTTTATTAGTTGTATTTCCTAGTTTATTTTTCTATCTGTTTATTATTACTTGTTTTCCATTTTATATTTGTTTCTCTTTCTTTTTCAAGGACAGAGTGAATGCATCTAGTTGAAGTTTGGGGGTGTGTTACGAGCCATGCCAGTCATCAGTTCTTCATCTCCCAGGTCAGCTCCTTCCATACTATTCACGCATTGGGGACAATGTGCAATTTAAGTTTGGGGGTATGGGGACACATTCACACACTCACTATGTTCCACATTTTTTTGTTTTGTTGTTATTTTCATAGATAAATGCATGTTCATTCTGTCCAATAAAATTTTTATAGGTAGATCTAAACAAAACTTTATGATTCGACTTCATCAGTGAGCTTAACACTTTGAACATATAGGTCAATAATCAAGTTTTGAACCTAGATCACTGCCTTTTAGACATTTATGGATTCA
The DNA here is from genome assembly GCA_023935145.1 of Bretschneidera sinensis. Taxonomy (NCBI): domain Eukaryota; kingdom Viridiplantae; phylum Streptophyta; class Magnoliopsida; order Brassicales; family Akaniaceae; genus Bretschneidera; species Bretschneidera sinensis. Next base: position 29,941,360 of record CM043700.1, on the reverse strand, counting down.
TAAGTTTGACCTAAAATATCACAAGCACACTAGCACATAACTGTGTGGGGTATGACATGTTATTTGGATTTGTATGTTTCTTTTGCTTAACTGTGAACTAGATGACTTATTAGATTGACATTTTGGCATATAAAAATAGAAAAGATTGATTAGTGCTCAAAAAGAAGAAATAAATGCTCCTAGTGATCAATAAAACTTGTTTTCTGCTGAGTAACTGGCCCTCATGCCTCAGTAAGCATTGAGTGTCATGTCAAAAGGTGGAAAATCTTAAATGATCATTAAAAAGAACTTTCCACTGAGTAACTAGCTCTCTTGCCTCAGTAAGCATTGAGTGCCATGGTGGGTGTCGAATCCAACAAATAATAAAATTCTCAGTCTAAAAAATACAAATTGTAACAGTGATGAGCAAGGTCGAATCCACAGGGATTGGGTAGATTTATTTTAATGAAAATTAAAGCGGAGAAAATAGGGGTTTGAAATTTCGGAGTGAAATAAAAGAGAAAGTAATTATAATCAACTAAAAACTAAGGAGAAATCAATATCGGGCAAATATCTAACCGAAGGTATAATTTCAGAATTGGTTCAGAGAATTGATCACAGATACAAGGATAAAATCTTCTATTCTTCACCAAATTGGTTATGGTTGCTAACAAGCTCTAACAACCTATCTCTCCTTACTTTCTCGATAACCAAAACAAGCTCTTTGATTACTTCCCTTGTTAATAAACAACCCTAAATAAGCTCTTAGGATTTAATCTATTGACAGCATTAATAACTAGAGAGACTACCAATTCTAGCCAACAAATACACAAGCTCGATTCATTTAGACTAGGTTATCTATCTCCATAACATAAATCGAAAATCTGGTTATAATCAACTTTTTATTTTACCACTAATATTAGAACGTTTAAAAAATTATAGATTTAAAGTTCTAAATGGCAATTTATTGACCTAATAATTGAACAACGGGCCCTTTGCATCAATCAACCAAGACAATAATTGATAATAAACACAGAAGATATATAAATAGAGAAGAAATAAAAGAGCAATGAAAATTATTTAGATCTCACAATTCTTGAAGAACCAAGACTTCAATTATCCTTCAATTGGAAGAAGAGTATTTAGCTAATTAAAAGAAAACCTAAAGAAAAGAGAAGAGGGATTTTCTATTCAACGGCCGTCTCTTCTGTCTGAGCTTTTTTTCTTTCTTTCAGCTAGGGTTAGTATTTATAACTTTCAAAACTCGCGGGCTGGGGCTGCAGCGCCAACTTCCTGGGGCTGCAGCGCCAAGTTTCTGTCCACTCTTCATAAAATCTTGCCATTCCAGCACTGCAGCGCCAACTTCATGGGGCTGCAACGCCAAGTTGCTGTCCACTCTTCATAAAATCTTGCTTTTGACTTCAATTTGATTCAATTCCTCAATCTACTCGACAAAATATGAAACATAATCAAAATCCAAGATTTAAGCAATTATAACTATTAAAACATGAGGAAATATAACAAACATATGGATATTATAAACTCTTATCAAATTCCCCCACACTTAAACAATGCTTGTCCTCAAGCATACAATAGCTCAAGTTCATCACCTTTTCTTATCCTTGTTCCTTCTTCTACCTTTACTCATCCTCTATAATTCAAATTATCATGGTTTAAAGATTTAAATCTAAAGACAAATAAGAAATGAACAATTTCATAGTATAAATTCTTATAAACCACACCATGAACAATCACCTCAATGATCTTCTCGAAATCAAAATGCAATAAGATTTAACACCCTCTCATTGGATTCACTCAATACGCTCAAAGTGTTTAGGGTATCGATGAACTCTCAAGTCAAAACATAGAAGATCTTAACCATAAGCTTGCTAATATATCACATCAATGGATTGAATTGAATGCAAAGAATATAAGGGTCTTAAATGGGTTGTAACGGGGCTTAGGTAAGGTGTGGTGAGAATGAATTTTTAGGTACTTTTATCAGAGGAATTATACCAACTTCTCCACACAAAGCACAACTCAATAACGTCAAATTTTTTCTTCAATCAATTCACTTCCAAACAATTAAAATTGCACAATTTTTCTCTCTTTTTGGCTGGCTATATTTTTTTTTTCTTTTTCTTTGGCTGTCTTTTTTTTTTTTTTGTAATTCAAGGCACTTGTAACTTGAATCACTTTATTCCTAGCATCTTTCAATCCTTTCAGAGATAATTTGAAGCTTCATGTGAACAAGCTAGTACAATCCTTCAATTAGAGGTTCAAAAGAGGGAAATCGACAAAAGAATGGGTTGACATTGCTTATACCATGGTTAACTTCCAACAAAAGGGCCAAGGTTCAAAATTAGCTTTCTAAGGTAAAAATCAAGGTAGGCTTTTTAAGAAAGCTAAATGGTTCCACCTAAATGCCCTTATTAATTCAATGCATCCAATTCAACAATGTAGTTTCGTGACATGCATAACAAAGCAAGTTCTAGAAAAATCAACTATGTGTGACAATCACTCAATTAAGAAAATGGAGCATAATATAATATGAATGCTCATTGGCTCAAAAGCGCACAAAAAGGGTCATGTGCATTAGATCAAACACATTTTTCATTCAATCAATCATCAGGAGCAGTTAATCACTGTGTAGTAAATAAGAATTCAACCGTTCATGCTAATCCCTTATTACGCTTCAATTTATCTCAATAATTCACAATAATCTAGATCATTTAAGACAAGTATTGACAGAATCTAGAATTCAGAAGAGAATGATCACAAACAAGAACTAAAGTATCACTTGGATTTTGAAAATTTTCTTGAAAAGTGAAGTTCAAAGTAAAATCAAATTCAAATTCATATGTCAGAGACCGTCCCCCACACTTAATCCATACATTGTCCTCAATGTATCAAAAATAGATGCTCAAAAGCTATAAAAGAACAAGAGTAAGTAGAAAACTCCCCTGAAAATGTTGAGCATCAACCAAGATATCAGTCACGTGCTTGGGGGCGAAGGTGGTGTGAATCCCATGTAATCAAAGAAAGCTGTCATGTTTTGTCCATTCTGGCAACTTGGTCTTCGAGTCTTGCAAGCTGATCGCAAAAGTAAAGAAAAAAATAAAACAAATAAAACAAGGAAAGTAAGACAAAAAGTTGGGTTGCCTCCCAAAAGCGCCGTTCTTTATCGTCTTTGGCTAGACGTTGTCACCTCTTAATCGCCATAAGTCGGACATTCCAAGATAATTAGATCAACATTATACACTTGAAAACCTTCATAAAAAGGTTTCAGACGATGACCATTGACCTTAAAAGTTTTACCTGTATCTGAACTTTGTATTTCAACTGCACCATGAGGAAATACATTAGTAACAATAAAAGGACCTACCCATCTAGAACGCAATTTACCAGGAAATAACTTCAGTCTAGAGTGATAAAGTAAAACTTTCTGACCAATAGAAATTTTTTTTCTAGAAACTAGTTGATCATGAAAGGCTTTGGTCTTTTCTTTGTATACTCTCGAGCTTTCATAGGCATCATTGCGGATTTCCTCCAATTCTTGCAATTGTAATTTCCTTTATCCTCCTGATTCATCCATTCCCATGTTGCAATGCTTGACAGCCCAATATACCTTGTGTTCTAGTTCGACTGGGAGATGACATGGTTTTCCAAATACCAAACGGTAAGGAGACATACCTATGGGGGTCTTATAGGCTGTTCGGTAGGCCCATAGTGCATCATCAAGCCGCATACTCCAATCCTTCCTATTTAGGTTGACAGTTTTCTCGAGTATGGACTTGATCTCTCTATTAGATACTTCAGCTTGCCCATTTGTTTTTGGATGATAAGCAGTTGAGATGCGGTGTGTAACATTATATTTCTTAAATAAAGCCCCCACTACTCTGTTGCAAAAATGAGTCCCACGATCACTTATTATAGCTCTTGGTGTCCCGAACCTGACAAAAATATGAGATTTGACAAAATCTACAACTACTTTAGCATCGTCAGTCCGAGTAGCCTCAACTTCTACCCATTTTGAAACATAATCCACAGCAAGAATGATGTAAACATTACCATAAGAAGAAGGAAAAGGGCCCATGAAATCAATACCCCACACATCAAATATTTCACAAACAAGAATAGGGGTGAGTGGCATTTGGTCTCTATGCCCTAAATTTCCAGTTTTCTGATACTGTTCACATGCTTTACAAAACATATATGAATCAGGAAATAAAGTAAGCCAAAACAATCCACATTCTAACACCTTACGAGCTGTTCTTTTGGGACCAAAATGTCCTCCGCATGCATATGAATGACAAAATTTCAAAATGGAAGGAGTTTCTTGTTGAGAGACGCACCTTCGAATGATTTGATCAGAACAATGTTTCCACAAATAAGGATCATCCCAAACATAATATTTAGCATCACTTTTGATTTTATCTCTTTGAGCTCTAGACAAATCATCTGGCAGTTTTCTAGTAACTAGATAATTAATCATATCAGCATACCAGGGGATTAACTTTTCAATAGAAAAGAGATACTCATCTGGAAAGTCATCTTGCAATGGTGATGGTTCTTCGTTTGTGGGCAATCTACTGAGATGATTTGCGACCAAATTCTCTGCACCTTTTTTATCGCGTATCTCCAAATTGAACTCTTGTAGCAAAAGTATCCACTGAATGAGTCTGGGTTTTGCCTCATTCTTTAACAGCAAATACTTGAGAGCTGCTTGATCAGAATAAACAATTACTTTAGTTCCAAGTAAATATGGACGAAATTTTTCTAAAGCAAAAACAATAGCTAGAAGTTCTTTTTCCGTCGTTGAATAGTTCCTCTGTGCACTATCAAGTGTTCTTGAAGCATAATAGATGGCATGAGAAACTCGTCCAACTCTTTGTCCAATAATAGCACCAACTGCATGATTGCTTGCGTCACACATGATTTCGAATGGAAGATCCCAGTTCGGTGGCTGGATAATTGGCGTCGAAGTCAGCATAACCTTCAACTTATCGAATGCATCTTTGCACGCCTCATCAAATTTGAACATCACATCTTTTTGCAATAATCTATATAAGGGTTGAGTGATTTTGGAAAAATCTTTGATAAAGCATCGATAAAATCCTGCATGTCTAAGAAAAGAGCGAATTTCCCGCACACTTACGGGATAAGGCAAAGATTTGATAATTTCTATCTTAGCTTTATCAACTTCAATTCCCTTATAAGATACAATATGGCCTAGAATAATACCTTGATCAACCATAAAGTGACACTTTTCATAATTAAGAACAAGATTTGTTTCTATGCATCTTTTAAGCACTTTTGTAAGGTTAGTTAAACAAGTATCAAAAGAATTACCATAGACTGTAAAGTCATCCATAAATACCTCTATGATATTTTCTACGTACTCTGAAAATATACTAACCATACACCTTTGAAATGTAGCAGGAGCGTTGCAAAGTCCAAATGGCATTCGTCGGTATGCAAAAGTGACAAACGGGCATGTGAAGGTGGTTTTTTCTTGATCCTCCGGTGCGACTGGGATTTGATGAAAACCTGAATAACCATCAAGACAACAATAATGAGTACGACCAGCCAAACATTCAAGCATTTGATCAATAAATGGAAAAGAAAAGTGGTCTTTTCTAGTTGATGCATTTAACTTCCTGTAATCTATACAAACCCGCCACCCGTTTTGGATTCGAGTGGGCACCAACTCACCTTCAGGATTTTTTATTACTGTTATACCTGTTTTCTTTGGCACAACCTGAACCGGACTTACCCATTTACTGTCTGAAATTGGATAGATCATACTTGCATCGAGAAGTTTCAAAATCTCTTTCTTTACCACTTCCATCATTGGTGGATTCAGTCGGCGTTGGGCTTCTCTAGACGGCTTACAATCTTCCTCTAATAGTATCCTATGCATGCATGTGGAAGGGCTCAATCCCTTAATGTCAGCTATAGTCCAGCCAATAGCCTCTTTATACTCTCTAAGCATCCGAATTAACTTTTCTTCCTCTAATATGGAAAGTTTGTTGGAGATTATCACCAGAAGAGTTTCTCCTTCTCCCAAAAATGCATATTTCAGATGATCTGGTAAGGGTTTCAATTCTAATTTCGATGCCTGCACAATAGAAGGAAGAAGTTTTGTGTGAGAAAGAGGCAAATCAATGTAAGACACCTCATACCTTACAGGTTTAAGTGATTCTAATTCGTAGATTGCATCCTGTAGGTCGGACTCCAACATAAACTTCCTCATGATCTTTCGTAGCCCTTCAAGAGTGAGATGCCTGCTAAGTGTAACTTTTAGCTTATCATCATCAACTAGATCAAAGATTTCCTGCGCCAACGGGTCAATAACATCTATAACAAAAACAGAAGACACATCATTAGGGTACCTCATGGTGTCATAAATATTGAATTTAATAATTTCACCATCAAATTCCATTATGAGTGTACCATCATGCACATCAATTTTTGTCGTAGATGTTTTTAGAAATGGCCTTCCTAAGAACATTAATGTTGAATTAGAAGAGTCATCTTCTTCCATGTCAAGAACATAAAAATCAGCAGGAAAGACCAACCCATTAACTTGTACTAAGACATCCTCCAAAACTCCTTCAGGATATACATTAGATCTATCAGCAAGTTGAATAATCACACCTGTTTCTTTTAATGGACCAATATTCAAAGATAAATAAATAGAGAGAGGCATAACATTTATTGAAGCTCCTAGATCTAGCATTTCTCTTTCAATCCTAACATCACCTAGTTTGCAAGGGATAGTAAACATACCTGGGTCCTTGCATTTTGGAGGTAATATTTTCTGGAGGATGGCTGAAACATTTTCCCCCATACTTATCATTTCATTACCTTTCAACTTCCTCTTGTTGGTGCACAAATCCTTGAGAAATTTAGCATATCGAGGCACTTGTTTAATTGCATCAAGTAAAGGAATATTTACCTCAACCTTGCGAAAAGTTTCAAGAATTTCCTTCTCTTTCTCCTCTTTTTTCGATTTATTCAGTCTAGTAGGAAAGGGAGGATTTGTCACCAATGCCTTTGGTTGTTCACTATCGAGTCCTCTAGGCTGGTCAGTTTGAGGTTGAGAAGCAACTACTTCTTTTTCAATTTCTTCTCCAAGTGTTGCCTTACTGGGTTCCTTCAACTCCTTCCCGCTTCTCAAGGTAACTGCACTAGCATTTTGTTTTGGGTTAACAATAGTTTGGGAGGGAAATTTACCTTGAGATTCCAATCGGTTCACAGAAGATGCCAGTTGACTCATTTGATTCTCCAATTGTTGAATGCTTGTTCTTGTCTCCTGTTGAAATTGTTGCGTGTTAGTTGCAAGTGATTTAACAATTTCTTCTAGAGACATACCTGAACTTGTGGAATTTTGTTGTGGTGGTGGAACAGGTGGTCTATGCTGAAAGTGTTAGAATGGTGGTCTTGCTCCATAGCTGAAATTGGGATGATCCCTCCATCCTGGGTTATAGGTATTTGAATAGGGGTCATATTTCCTTTGCGGTGGGCCTGGAAATCCTCCAACTGTATTGGCATGCTCATAGGAATCATCTCGAAGTGTAGGGCACATGTTAGTTGGATGACCGATGGTGGCACAAATCCCACAAGCTTTTACTTGTTGCATATTTCCTATAGCTAACTGTTGGACAACAGAAGTTAGATTGGACATTTGATTTGCAATGGAAGATATGCTTACCTCATTCACCCTTATTGGAGATGTGTCCTGCCTAAATCCAAATTGTTGTGAGTTAGCGGCCATGATGGAGATCAATTCTCTAGCGTCACGAGAAGTTTTGTTCACTATGGCACCTCCACTCGCTGCATCCATCATCTTCCTTTCCATGGGTAGGAGCCCTTCGTAGAAATATTGAATGAGGAGCTGTTCAAAAATTCCATGTTGTGGGCAGCTTGCACAGAGTTGCTTAAATCTTTCCCAATACTCGTGAAGGGTCTCTGTATCTTTCTGTTTTATTCCACATATCTCCCTTCTAATGCCAGCAGCTCGTGATGCAGGGAAAAATTTATCAAGAAATAATCTCACCATCTCCATCCACGTGGTTATAGAGCCAGGGGGCAAATAAAATAACTAGTCCTTTGCTTTTTCAGTCAGCGAGAATGGAAAAGCACGTAATTTGATTTGATCTTCGTCACTCCTTGTGGTTTCATGCTTGAACATACCACGTGGAATTCCTTCAGATGCTTGTGAGGATCTTCATTCTCAAGACCACGAAAAGTTAGGAGCAAATGGATCAATCCAGATTTTAACTCAAAACCCACTTCCAAAGCTGGATATGTAATGCAGAGTGGCTGTTGATTTAAATTTGGTGCAGCCAATTCCCTTAAAGTTCTCTCTTGATTGGCCATTGCTTCTTCTGTTTCAGAATCGCTAGATGAATCAACTAAGTAAGGTACTGAATTTAATCTGGGGGGTGAAGATGAAGATGCTTGTTTGTCACGCAATTTAGCTTCCTTCCTCAACTCCCGAGCTGTCTTCTCAATCTCAGGATCGTATTGGAGTTCACCTGGACTAGAAGATCGAAGCATTAAAATAAATCTAATTAACACCGATCCCCGGCAACAGTGCCAAAAATTTGGTGGGTGTCGAATCCAACAAATAATAAAATTCTCACTCTCAAAAATACAAATTGTAACAGTGATGAGCAAGGTCGAATCCACAGGGATTTGGTAGATTTATTTTAATGAAAATTAAAGGGAGAAAATGGGGGTTTGAAATTTCGGAGTGAAATAAAAGAAAAAGCAATTATAATCAACTAAAAACTAAGGAGAAATCAATATCAGGCAAATATCCAACCGAAGGTATAATTTCAGAATTGGTTCAGAGAATTGATCACAGATACAAAGATAAAATCTTCTATTCTTCACCAAATTGGTTATGGTTGCTAACAAGCTCTAACAACCTATCTCTCCTTACTTTCTCGATAACCACAACAAGCTCTTTGATTACTTCCCTTGTTAATAAACAACTCTAAATAAGCTCTTAGGATTTAATCTATTGGCAGCATTAATAATAAGAGAGACTACCAATTCTAGCCAACAAATACACAAGCTCGATTCATTTAGACTAGGTTATATATCTCCATAACATAAATCGAAAAACTGGTTATAATCAACTTTGTTATTTTACCACTAATATTAGAACGTTTAAACAATTACGGATTTAAAGTTCTAAATGGAAATTTATTGACCTGATAATTGAACAACAGGCCCTTTGCATCAATCAACCAAGACAATAATTGATAATAAACACAGAAGATATATAAATAGAGAAGAAATAAAAGAGCAATGAAAATTATTTAGATCTCAAAATTATTGAAGAACTAAGACTTCAATTATCCTTCAATTGGAAGAAGAGTATTTAGCTACTCATAATTAAAAGAAAACCTAAAGAAAAGAGAAGAGGGATTTTCTGTTCAACGGCTGCCTCTTCTGTCCGAGCTTTTTTTTTCTTTCTTTCAGCTAGGGTTAGTATTTATAACATTCAAAACTCGCGGGCTGGGGCTGCAGCGCCAACTTCCTGGGGCTGCAGCGCCAGGTTTCTGTCCACTCTTCATAAAATCTTGCCATTCCAGCGCTGTAGCGCCAAGTTGCTGTCCACTCTTCATAAAATCTTGCTTTTGACTTCAATTTGATTCAACTCCTCAATCTACTCCACAAAATATGAAACATAATCAAAATCCAAGATTTAAGCAATTATAACTATTAAAACATGAGGAAATATAACAAACATATGGATATTATAAACTCTTATCATGTCACGTCAAAAGGTGGAAAATTCTGATTGGTAGCATTAAGACCAGTTAGTTTCGTAGCCTTTTTTACTCAAGCTAGTAAGTCCTTAAGGGTGTCTTTACACCTAATGCCCTAAAACCATCTGGTTTGGGAGTCATTGGCTAAACACTCGTTACACGAGTCAAAAAGAAAGCTTAAGGGAACTAACTTGGCAAAAAAATCTCACAAATAAAAGAAAAGAAGAAAATCTATGCCATCTTTGTTGACTCTAATAGGAAGTTTGGTGAATCTTGAGTCATCGAAACACTACACATTTGAATTACTTGGAAACCCAATCTTTTATGTGCTAGTTCACCACACACCAAAGTCAAACTCGTGATGTCTTAAATTGCCTCATGAAAGTGATTTGCGTTCAAAGCTCTTATTCATTGCAAAAATATGTTTGTATCTGTTAAGCTTGCTCATGAATGTGCATCATAGTTTTGTAAGATCTAAAATTTTGTTGGACACCATGAACATTTGATTTATCTGTTTTTTCATTTTAGTTCTTAATTTTGTATTACTAAGGGACTAGCAATATGTAAGTTTGGGGGTGTGATAGGTGCTTAAATATTCATAATTAAGCCCTCTTATTTACATTTATTAGGTCCTTAGTTATGTTAATTTAGTTCATTTTACTTCATTTGTGTGTTTCACATGTGTTTTATAGGTCTTGGAAGAAGCAGTTTTGGCACTTAAAGGAAGAAGCCTGGAAATCCTGGAGCAGTCTCTAGTCAAGTTGTGATCGATTGCACCATGCAATGCAATCGAGCGCACATTGTGATTGTGCGCACACAAGAAAGATCGAGCGCACACTGCGATCGAGCGCACATATACGGGTGTGAACAGTAAACTACAAAACCCTATTTTGGAAATAAGAGAGTTTTTACGGTTTAGGAAGTCTAGGGTTTCCTGCACCTTCTAGGACTACTAAAGCCCTATAAATACACCTGTAAAGCACACACAACTCACCACCTCTTAGAGATCACTTTTATCTTTTGCTTAAGCTTGGAGTATTAGGCTTTGGAGAGGATGGACAACCCGTCTCCCTAGTATTCTTCGGGTTTTATATTTCATGCTTAGTTTATATATGATGTTTATTTTAGACAGCATGTGTAACTAACTTTCTTATAGGGCTCGATTGAAGCCCTAGTTATGCTTTCTCATATATTTATTCATTGATAAATCTTTGCCAATAGCCTTTATTATGTTGCTTAACTTGATTAATGCCTGTGCTTATTTAAATTCCTTATATATATATATATATATGTATGGCCAGTGCATGCATGTGGTATGGACCTGTTGTTAGATCAATTTGGATGACCGAGTCCTAGGTCTAATATTAGTAACAAAAGATATCCACACCGGATTCTTGGATTAATCAACATGGGAAACCGGGAGTAGATACGATACCCTAGGTCTCATGTGGTTGTTGATTTCCATAGCACTTATGCTTTCTTAAGGAACAACTCAAGCAGATACCATGCTGAATCCCTTAAGGAAGAAAAGAGTTAGAGTAGATACCATGCCTAACTCGTTGCTTAGGGAGATCAATAACTTAAGGAGTAGATACCATACCCTTAGGTTGGCAACCAGTAGGTATACATGATAAGGCTAGTGCACTAATACATTATGCAATTAGGAAAGTATGACTGGTGGTGGATATCAAAGCCCTATGTCTTTATTATTATCACTCACATTCAACAGTTGTTTCATTTCTTTTTACTTTAAAGAAACTAATTCTAAAAACTGAACTTTACCAATCCCTGTGGAGATGATCTTACTTTCGCACACTACACTACACTGTTGACCTTGTGCACTTGCAAGTAAAACCAGTACGATTATCTGCCTATTTATTTAGGTATATTTTTGCACAACACCTCAGTCTACAATAGACTTTCGAGTAATACCTAACATACGAATCTTGTCTCATGGGAAAAATTACCAAGACCTATTTAGTGGACATGGATAAAGAGCTGCTGACATATAAAGATTGATCCATACAAATATTTTTGGGATATATGCTCAATTACTAGAGATGGTTATTCTTACTTCATTACCTTCAAAGATGACCATTCGAGGTTAGAGTATGTGTATCTTATGAAGTACAAATCTGAATTCTTCAAAAAGTTCAAGGAATATAGATATGAAGTAGAAAAAAAAACTCGTAAAAATATCAAAGTTCTTCGATCTGATCGAGCAGGTGAATACTTCACAAATGACTTTTTGGATAATCTCAAATATAATGGAATTCTCTAACAGTGGTCTCCTTCTAGAACACCTCAGTTGAATGGTGTGTCCAAAAAAAGAAATCATACTTTATTGGATATGGTGTGATCGATGATGAGTTACATTGATATTCCAATTTCATTATAGTGTTATGCTATGAAAACTACTGCATATTAGTTAAATAGAGTTCCTTCTATGTCTGTGACAAATATGGAATGATAAGAAACCTAGTCATCTAGGGTTGTCCTGCATCTATCAAAATATTAGTTGCAGACATGTTAGAAGCAAGGTCTGATAAGTGTAGATATTATTTTTATCTCCCAAATGAGTAAAAGATGTCTCTCTCAAAATTTGCTACTTTTCTGGAGAAAGAGTTTGTTCTAGAATGGAGCATTGAATGTAAAATAAAACTTGAAATTGTGTCTCAAGAACCACAAATCAACAATGATCAACCTAAAGAGTCTATTGTAATAAAGTATCCCATCACACAACCTCCTTGTAGATTAGGTAGGATACTTAGAGCACCAGAGAGATATGGGTATGATGTAGAGGTACACATTATTGCAAATAAGGATCCTACGAACTACAAGGAAAATGTCAGACATCAATTCAGGAAAATGACTTGAAGTCGTAAAATTTAAAATGGAATCCATGTATTCTTACCAAGTTTGGACTTTGGTTGACCCTTTTGAATGTATTGTACCAATAGAAAGGTAAAGACCTTTAAGGCAAGGCTAGTAGTTAAAAGTTAAAAACAAAGACAAGGAGTTGACTTTGATGAAACTTTTTCTCCTATATCCATGTTGAAGTCCATCAAGATCTTGCTCGCAATAGTTGCACATTACGATTATGAGATATGAAAAATGGATGTTAAACCCACATTCCTCAATGGTAATATAGAGAAAGATATATACATAGAGCAACCAAAGGGTTTTTCATCTAGTGGTAGTGACCACTGATTACGCTCAAAGTATAAGGCAGTAGTTGTAGCACAGCTTTGGGGTGTCAATTCCATAGGGAAAAGCGATCTATAAAGGAAAAGTGCAAACCTTAACACGAACGATAATAATCAAGTGAGAAGATATCAACGATGAAGTAATTGTGTAAATAGATTGAAATATATGATAAAGAAACAACAATGTTCCGGGAATCCTCCCTAGGTTTGTTGCCTTGTTTCAATTTTTAATTCAGTAGTTTTTATCTCGATTGCAAGTTTCACATCCCAAACAGGCAATCGGCAAATATTCAATCAAGTGTATATATAAACTCTAATGTAATTGATATGAATTACTCTTTCGAGTTAAGCACACATAACCTATCCTATAGATTTATCAAGAAACGACAATATATCATTAATGACAATATTACAGTAATGGACAAACCTAAAAGATAAATCTATCGGACTCAATCATACCCAATAATCTTGATATAAGAAGAGCATGACTAGACTTATATCAAACATAAAGATACAATCACCGAATTAAGAGAAAATCTTTTAATTAGATAAAAGAATAACACATAACAATGTTTTGACAACGAAGCCCAACTACAACTGAATCAAGAAAGGAAAATAAGAACAATTACACCTAGGGATTTATCCCTTCGCCTTGCTTGGAGATTAGTTTGCCATGAAGTTCATGGTTGAACTCTTTGATGGAGGAGAGCGTGGTAGCCTTCTTGAGTTTTTCAGACTTTCCAAGATATCTCTTCACAAACTCTAAGTGGTCTATTTATAATACACAAGGTCTAAAGATGTTTCAGGGTTTAAAAAGTCTTAATTAAGTCATAACTCGGAGAGGAGGACCGTGTGCACTCCGCAGCTCTCACTTATGGGCGCCGCGGCCCTTGCCTTGGCTTTGATTTCTCCCCTTTCTGGAGGCAATGGCCTTGCCTAGTCCAGGCCTCGGCTTCCACTAAAGCTTCTTTCTTGCTCTTTTGGCTCGGTTTTGGAGGTCAAGGCTTGGATATTTTTAGGCCGCAACGCACACATTCAACACTTGATTTTTCTTCATTTGCCCTTCCACAACCATGCCTTCACTCTGGTATGCCTCGAGTCTTTGTTCTTTAAGCAATGATGACTTTTCCTCCTCTTTTAGCTTAAATTACCTGAAAATGCACCAAAATAGATCAATGATCCAAGAATGACACTTTAGAGTTGTTAACGTATAAAAGTGCAATTAAAACCTAGATCAACCCTAAAATGCTAACAATTAAGTACTGTTAAGATGCATTTTAGGATTCTCATCACAACCCACAACTAGCTTATTGCTAGTCCCTAGCAATTCAAGCGAAAACCAAGGGTAATTCACTTTTTGTCTCAGAAATTGCATATAATACAACATAGAGAATTATTAAATATCAGTTAAGTCCAAAAATAATCCAAACATCAATCTTAAAATCGTTATCGACTCTTAACATCCATCTTACCACAATCCATTAATCCAAATACCCAGATGATTTTATGCATAACATTCATGAATACAAGTCTTGGCCTCTAAAAACATAATGAATTGTGTGACATCAATCACAAATCAAGCTCAATAGGCTTATTTTTCAAATCACTCTCTACTATTGTAGAAAAATCACATTACATTGGATCAATAGGTCTTTAATAAGCTTGTAACATTAGGCTAAAGTGAAGGTTAAGAAAGAACAGGAAGGGTTCAATAAGTAAAAGAACTTAATCTCTTAGTTTTAAACACAACCATTTTAAGCACTTGATAACCTTTACTTTAACACCCAACTCTTTTAACCTGTTTTTATAAGAGTATATCTCTTAATAAGTCACCACTTTACTTTTTTTTTCTTCTCCCTTTACCATAATTCACTTATCTTTTTCTTTTCTTTTCTTTTCTTTTGTATTTTGGCATTAGACCATTCACCTCCTTTTTCAATTTTTTTCTTTTCTTTTCCACAACCCCCAACTTATCTCTTTTAATGTACTTGGGTTGTGGTATTAATATTTTTTCATATTTTCATCCTTACTCCTTTTAAGTGCTTCTCAACAAATGTGTATAACTAAGTTCTTTTAAAAGAAGGGTAAGGATAAAATATTTTTAGGCTCATAAAGGTGAGTGAATAGGCTATTTGAAAGAAATAAGGCTCAAATTCTTTTTCGAGAAAAGGCTCAAATAGGTGACTAGCGATAAATATAGCAATGGTAGGTTTGAAAGGCTCAAACGATTCAAAAATGGCCTATATCATATCCTAAGTAATGTGCATTCTAGGAATTCGCCTCAAGTGATTATCAAATAAGTTCTAGAGCTTGTTGAGACCGCAAAAGTATTCACAACCGATCACACATAAAACTTCTCTAAATGTTTTAGACTAATCATACAATCTTACCGCAAGCTAGAGTCTCAAACCAAATGAAGATTGACGCTTAAATTATTCTCAAACCGAAACAAGATTTAACTTCTTCTAAATTCTATATGCTATCTCAATTAAGTTCATATCATTGACATGTGTATTAACTCTAAGGTTAACACAAAGCATGCTAAAAACCAACAAAAAGGGAAAGTAGCACCAAGCAGTTCAAAAAAATAATACATTTCCTCTACCCCCAACTTAAAAATTGCATTGTCCTCAATGTGAAAGAAAAGGTAAAGGAAACTACCTTTGTGAGCAAAAGTGCACACACGCTAAAAATTGTGCACCATCACGTGAACTGCATGCCATTCCTCATACTGAAATTCCAATCTACAACATAGAAAACATAACAAAAAGAAAGCAACTGCGGTGTACTATTAAGATTCCCACCGTATGTTAGGTTAACACATGAAATGGAAATAACTAAAAATGAAAATAACGGACGACAAAAATAAAATAACGAAAATGAAAAGAAAAAGAATGTTAATACAGTCATCCGATAACAAGTAAAATAAAATAAAAGGAAACAAACAAGATAGAACCTGATGAGAGTCATAAAATGCATCTTTACAGTACTTAATTGTTAGCATTTTAGGGTTGATCTAGGTTTGAATTGCACTTTTATACCTTAACAACTCTAAAGTGTCATTCTTGGATCATTGATCTATTTTGATGCATTTTCAGGTACTTTAAGTTCAAAAGATATGGAAAAGCTATCATTTCTTGAAGTACAATGACTCAATGAACACCGGAGTGAAGGTTCACAAGCACTTGGAAAGGAGTTTCACTATATTGCCAGAATTGCCCGTACAGATCAATCATCTTTGCAAAATAAACTGTATTGATGCAAGAAGAACCAAGAGATGAACCATATATGCTTAGAAAGATCCGGAAGTCTATTTTCTGGATAATTTTATGGCTCATCAAAACGATTTTCCAAGAGAAAGTTATGGCAATTTTAGTAGACACGGGTTAGTCCTCTGTTGTGAGTTTTAAATTACTCGCAAGCGCACGAGTCGTTTGCAGTATAGTGTGTGCAAGTGCGAGGTCGAATCCACAGGGAATTGCGTTGTGAAAATATATTTTTAATCTAAACTAACTCTATTTTAACCTAGTTCCGAATTGTGAATGATATTGCAAAACAAATTAAAACTAAATTTAATTGATTTAAAAACTAATAATTAAAACACTAAGGTTTCCGAATCCACCCCACCAAAGTTAAGCATACATGTTCTAAAAATATAGCCTACCAAAACATTCTATGAATCCAACTATAAGACAAAAAACAAAGAATATCCCAACTAAACCAAAAGCACCCAATGTATCCGCTTTTAACAAATCACAAAGGGAATCCAATTTAATCGAAAAGCATTCAATGTATCCATCAGATGAAACACAAAGAAAATCAAACAGACAATTTAAACTCAATCAATTATAAGATTTACTCAAATAATTGACAGAACATTTATACTAAAAATTGTTAGATTTGTACAAGCAAATCTGAACTACTACGCCAAACAACGGCGGGGCTTCATCTTCAACCTTAGCTGAAGAGTCTAGCCACTCATAACTATAAAACTATAATAACAAGTGCTAAACATTTAAACTAAAACAACTGAATATAAAGAAATAAATAAACAACTTTACATGGGAGAAATTCCACTCGCTGACGGGCGGCGCTTCCCTTCGTGGTAGCAATGCCTTCGGGATCCACCAGAATGCTAGCGGACGTCCACCGGTAAACACCAAAGTGGCTTAGGAATTGTACACTGAATGATGAAGCCAAATGGTGCTTATATATGGGAAGACCCGGAGTAATGTGGCTTGCAGAAACGATGTGGGATACAGGCCCATGTGCGCTCGATCGCAGTGTGGTGTGATCGATCGCAGGTACGATCGATCGCATGTCTGCTACGCACGATCTCATGTGCGCTCGATCGCATGTCTGCTGCGATCGATCACAGATGCACTGAACTTCAAATATTTCGATGTGGGATGTTGACCTTGCGCTCGTTCATAGGCAGGTGCGCTCGATCGCATATCTGTTGCGATCGAGCGCAATGTCTCCAGAAGCTTCAAATCTCCTGAAATGCTTTATTTTCTCCACAAACCTGTAAAAATACACAAAACACAAGAAAAACGTAAAATAAAGTAAAATACTACTAACTAAGAGCATAAAAAATATAAGTTAAGGGTATAAAATATGCAATATTTAAGACTCATCAAATACCCCCAAACTTATATTACACATTGACCCCAATGTGTGACTAATATAGAAAGAGCTGACCTGAGATATGGAGAACTATCTGGACTGGTATGGCTCATAGCATACCCCCAAACTTGAACTGAAGTACGCTTTGTCCCTGAAAAATAAAAACTGGAAAACAAAAAATACTGGAAACAAACATTAATCATAAAAATGCGAAATAATAAATAAACAAAAGAAAAGAAAAAATAAGTTGTGGGGTGCCTCCCATGAGCGCCAAGTTGTACGTCTTCAGCCAGACTCTCCCTAGAATACTACACTCAATCTGAGTAACTAGGATCCTCCAACAGTATCGTCTCAATGTCTGGACTCCTCAACTCTAATAATGGTTTTAGCCTCTGTCCATTTACCTTGAAAGTATTACCATTCTTAGGATCCTCAATCTCGATGGCCCCATGAGGAAAAACCGATCGAATAATGAATGAGCCTGACCATCGGGATTTGAGCTTGCCTGGAAAAAGATGCAGGCGCGAATTATAAAGAAGAACTCTCTGACCTGGCTCAAAAGCTCGTCTCAAAATATTTTGGTCATGAGTCTTCTTCATTTGTGCTTTGTATGATCGGGCACACTCATATGCATCATTCCGCAGCTCCTCCAATTCATTGAGTTGGAGCTTCCGTTGTGAGCCAACCTTGGAAAGATTGAAATTTAGTTGCTTAACAGCCCAATACGCACGATGCTCTAATTCAACCGGAAGGTGACATGCCTTTCCGTATACAATGCGATAGGGAGACATGCCAATTGGCATCTTGAAGGCTGTCCGATATGCCCACAGTGCATCCGTCAATCGCAGAGACCAATCCTTTCTATTAGGGTTCACAGTCTTTTCCAAAATTTGTTTGATCTTGCGATTTGAAATTTCCACTTGACCACTCATCTGTGGGTGATATGGGGTGGCAACTTTGTGCGTGATACAATATTTCTTCATCAACTGCTCAAAGATCTTGTTGCAAAAGTGCTTACCTCCATCACTTATGATTGCTCGAGGCATACCAAAACGATCAAAAATAGTGTCTTTCAAGAACTGGACCACAACTCTGTGGTCATTGGTCTTGCACGCAACGGCCTCCACCCACTTGGACAGATAGTCCACAGCAACTAGAATGTATAAGTAGCCAAAGGAGTTTGGGAATGGTCCCATGAAATCAATGCCCCATACATCAAAAATCTCAACAATCAGAATAGGGTTGAGGGGCATCATATTTCTCCTAGAAAGACTCTCTAGCTTTTGGCAACGCTCACAAGACATACAGTAGGTGTGAGAGTCCCAGAACAGGGTAGGCCAATAAAATCCACACTGCAAAATCTTTGCAGCGGTCTTTTTAGCACTAAAATGGCCTCCACATGCATGATCAAGACAAAAGGCGATGACATTAGATTGGTCATGCTCAGGAATACATCGTCTAATGATCTGATCAGGACAATACTTGAATAGGTAAGGATCGTCCCAGAAAAAGTGTTTTACCATGGCCAAAAATTTTGATTTATCTTGCCTCCCCCAATGCAAGGGCATGTGTCCGGTGACAAGATAGTTCACTATGTCAGCAAACCATGGTGCGGGACTGTGAGCAATGTGCATCAATTGCTCATCAGGAAAGGTCTTAGAAATGGGAGTGGCAGCCTCACTGAATTCCACAATCAATCTAGACAAATGGTCCGCCACCACATTTTTCGAACCTTTCTTATCCCTAATCTCAATGTCGAACTCTTGAAGTAACAAGATCCATCGGATAAGATGAGATTTAGCATCTTTTTTAGAGAAAAGATACTTCAATACAGCATGGTCCGAGTAGATGATGACTTTAGATCCTAATAAGTAGGATCTGAACTTGTCTAATGCAAAAACGACTGCAAGCAACTCCTTCTCAGTGGTAGAATAATTGAGTTGTGCGTCGTTTAGAGTTTGGCTTGCATAATAGATAGCATGGGAAAGTTTATCAACACATTGCCACAAAACAACTCCAACAGCATAGTCTGATGCGTCACACATAATCTCAAAAGGCACATCCCAGTTAGGTGGCTGAATAATGGGTGTGGACGTCAGAATTTTCTTCAGATCCCCAAATGCTTTCTTACAATCCTCATCAAATAGAAATGGGGCATCTTTTTGCAACAACTTGCACAAGGGCCTGGCGATCTTGCTGAAATTCTGGATAAATCGCCTATAGAAACCTGCATGGCCCAGAAAAGATCGAACCTTTTTCACCGTACGTGGGGGTGGAAGGCTGAAAATCAAATCCACCTTCGCTTTGTCGACCTCAATCCCTCGATGAGATACGATATGTCCCAGTACAATTCCTTGCTTAACCATAAAATGGCACTTCTCCCAATTAAGCACCAGGTTCTTCTCCTTGCACCATACCAAAACCAAAGAGAGACGGTGCAGGCACTCCTCAAATGTTGAACCGAAGATGGAGAAGTCGTCCATGAAAATCTCCAAGAACCGCTCTACCATGTCAGAGAATATACTGACCATGCACCGCTGAAAAGTGGCGGGTGCATTGCATAACCCAAACGGTATGCGACGGTAGGCGAAGGTCCCAAAAGGACAGATAAATGTCATCTTCTCCTGATCTTCGGGGTCTACGGGGACCTGGTTATATCCAGAATAACCATCCAAAAAGCAATAATACTCGTGCCCAGCCAAACGCTCCACCATTTGATCAATAAATGGAAGTGGAAAGTGATCCTTCCTTGTGGCAATGTTCAGCTTACGGTAGTCTATACACACTCTCCACCCAGACTGCACACAAGTTGGCACCAACTCGTCGTCCTTATTCTTTACTACCGTTAACCCAGCTCGCTTGGGCATGACATGAATGGGGCTCACCCACTTGCTATCAGAGATGGGATAAATGATCCCTGCATCTAACAGCTTAATAACCTCTGCTCTCACAACCTCTTGCATAGCAGGGTTGAGCCTTCTTTGCGGCTCCCTCGATGGCTTAGCATCTTCCTCCAAGTGTATCCTGTGCATCACCACCGAGGGGCTGATTCCCTTAATATCCTCAATGGTCTAGCCGATAGCTTCCTTGTGCTCTCTTAAAACATCTAATAATTTCTCCTCTTGAGCTTCTCCTAAATCTGAAGCTATTATCACAGGCAAACAGTATGCTAGACCCAGGAACTTATACTTAAGATTATCCGGTAAAGGCTTAAGTTCCTTCTTTTGAGGTTCTGGTGACACCTTCTCCTCCTCCTTGCTTTCTTGAGGATCAGACTCCAAAATGGCATTTATTTCCTCGAGTAACTTATCTAAACCTAAGTCCTCTCCAAAGTGAGCAAAGCATGCCTCCATGGGATCCTCAATGCTTGATTCATCCACAATATCCTCAAGAATCTCCTCTATCAAGCATACATCTCTCATTTCATCATATTCTAGTGGTTTCCTAGTGATATCAAAAATGTTCAACTCTACTGTCATGTTTCCGAAGGAGATCTTCATCACCCCTGTCCTACAATTGATTAGGGCGTTAGCCGTGGCTAAGAATGGTCGCCCTAGAATCACCGGTATTTGAATCCCTACATTCTGAATCGGCTCTGTGTCAAGCACAATAAAATCCACGAGGAAATAGAACTTATCCACTTTTATCAAAATGTCCTCAACTATCCCCCGTGGTCTTTTCACTGACCTGTCAGCCAATTGAAGCGTCCTGGATGTGGGCTTCAATTCTCCTAACCCCAACTGTATATAGACTGAGTAAGGTAAAAGATTCACACTCGCCCCTAGATCCAAAAGGGCCCTCTCAATATGGCTGACTCATATCGTGCAAGAGATGGTAGGACACCCCGGGTCCTTATACTTGATGGGTAGCTTGCATTGAAGGATTGAACTGACCTGCTCGGTCAAAAATGCCTTCTTTGGGACATTTGTCCTCCTCTTGATAGTGACCAAGTCCTTTAAAAACTTGGCATATGATGGCACTTGATGGATGGCATCCAAAAATGGGATATTGATTTGGACTTGCTTGAATACCTCCAGAATTTCCTCATACTTCCCTCCTTTCTTGGGCGTCTGTAATCTCTCGGGGTAGGACGCTCTAGGTACAAATGACCTAGGAGGGTCTTTCTCAGTAGGTGTGGCTATAGATGGCTCAGCATCTCTCTTCTCTGTGTTGCCACTCCCCTTGCCCTTGCTGCATAGCAGGGCTCTCTTCCACTTGATTGTCCACTTGTCTCCCAGACCTCAGTGTGACAATCGACTGCACTTGTTCCTCCCTGTGCGTAGGAGTTGATGAACTCTCAACCATAAATTGTCTTTTTGGGTTTTGCACAGGCTGACTGGGGAACTTTCCTTTCTCTCTCTCACCCAAGTGACTTGCAATTTTCCCTATTTGACTCTCCAGCTTGGCAATTGCTTCGGTGTTTACCATTGTTGCACTCCTCACATCACTCATATTTTGGCTAGTCGCTTTCATGAATTCCTTAAGGGTGTCCTCTAGCGACTGTGAAACTGGCGCTGGTGTTTGAGCGGGTGCATGGTAAGCAGGTGAAGGTGCTGGATGGGCAGAACGACCATGATTAGGAATTTGTGGGGCAAATCCGGGAGGATATTGATTTTGAGCATGATGAGAGGCTCCTCCCTGATTCATTGGTTGGTTCTGCCTCCATGAAAAATTTGGATGGTTCCGCCACCCTGGATTGTACGTCTCGGAGTATGATCCATTTGACTGCCTTTGAAAATCATTGAAAGCATTTACTTGTTCCATAGGATACTCGGCACAAGCCGGCATTGATGGGCAATTATGTGCTAGATGCATGGGACTAGCACAGATGGAACAGCTTTCAACATTGAATGTGTTGGCAGCATTGATGGATTGGCTCAAAGTGAGAGCGTCAATCTTATTGGTGAGGGCATCTAATTTTATCCTTAAATCAGTGTCCTCCCTGACCTCATAGATGCCTCCCCTCTTAGGAGCACGAATGGACTTATCTCGACAGCTTGAAAAATCCCACTGCTGTGAGTTGTCGGACAACTTTTCCAACGCCATGTATGCTTCGTCTCCTGTCAGACTCAAGAATGCCCCCCCATTCATAGACTCGATCATGCTACGGTTGGGTTGAGTCAACCCTTGGTAGAAGAATTGAACGAGTCTCCACTTCTCATATCCATGTGGAGGGCATCTGATCAGTAACTCTTTAAAGCGCTCCCAGCTTTCAGAGAACTTCTCATCCTCGTCCTGAGTGAAAGAGCTAATCTCCTTACGGCACTCATTCACTCTAGACATTGAGAAAAACTTATGGTAAAATTTGCTAAGCAGGTTTTACCAAGATGTAATAGACCCGGACGTGTTGGAGTCCAACCACGCCCTAGCTCTATCGTGAAGGGAGAAAGGGAAGAGTCGAAAATGGACTGACTCCTCAGAGAAGTTCTGGAATTTGAATGTAGCACAAATGTCTTTGACCTTCTTCACATGACTATAGGGATTTTCAAGATCTAAGCCATGGAATGAGGGTAGGAGTTGGATAACATGTTGCTTCAAATCAAAGTGTGTGGCATTGGTTGGTGGCAACACTATGCAGGAAGATGAGTTAGTCGCAACGGGTGCGAACAAATCCCTAAGGGATGTAGTGGAGTCCACGTTCCAAGCTCTAAGTTGCTCTACATGTTCAGGATGATTAAAATTTTCTCCCATCTCAGCAGTCTCTCTCTTAACTAGTGCTTTTTTCTGCCTCCTAAGAGTTCTTTCTAAGTCGGGATCTAAATGTGTCAAATCTAAGTTCAAGGATCTCCGACCAAGCATACACCAATAGAAAAATAATGAGATACTAATCAGCAGAAGTAACAGAATAAAGCAAACTCAAATTTTTTTTTAAAATTAAATTAACTAGTAGAAAAATAAAATCAATTCAGACAAAAAAATGTTCACAAACCAAACAATTCCCCGGCAACGGCGCCAAAAACTTGTTGTGAGTTTTAAATTACTCGCAAGCGCACGAGTCGTTTGCAGTATAGTGTGTGCAAGTGCGAGGTCGAATCCACAGGGAATTACGTTGTGAAAATATATTTTTAATCTAAACTAACTCTATTTTAACCTAGTTCCGAATTGTGAATGATATTGCAAAACAAATTAAAACTAAATTTAATTGATTTAAAAACTAATAATTAAAACACTAAGGTTTCCGAATCCACCCCACCAAAGTTAAGCATACATGTTCTAAAAATATAGCCTATCAAAACATTCTATGAATCCAACTATAAGACAAAAAACAAAGAATATCCCAACTAAACCAAAAGCACCCAATGTATCCGCTTTTAACAAATCACAAAGGGAATCCAATTTAATCGAAAAGCATTCAATGTATCCATCAGATGAAACACAAAGAAAATCCAACAGACAATTTAAACTCAATCAATTATAAGATTTACTCAAATAATTGACAGAACATTTATACTAAAAATTGTCAGATTTGTACAAGCAAATCTGAACTACTACGCCAAACAACAGCGGGGCTTCATCTTCAACCTTAGCTGAAGAGTCTAGCCACTCATAACTATTAAACTATAATAACAAGTGCTAAACATTTAAACTAAAACAATTGAATATAAAGAAATAAATAAACAACTTTACATGTGAGAAATTCCACTCGCTGACGGGCGGCGCTTCCCCTCGTGGTAGCAATGCCTTCGGGATCCACCAGAATGCTAGCGGACGTCCACCAGTAAACACCAAAGTGGCTTAGGAATTGTACACTAAATGATGAAGCCAGATGGTGCTTATATAAGGGAAGACCCGGAGTAATGTGGCTTGCAGAAACGATGTGGGATACAGGCCCGTGTGCGCTCGATCGCAGTGTGGTGCGATCGATCGCAGGTACGATCGATCGCATGTCTGCTACGCACGATCTCATGTGCGCTCGATCGCATGTCTACTGCGATCGATCGCAAATGCACTGAACTTAAAATATTTCGATGTGGGATGTTGACCTTGCGCTCGTTCATAGGCAGGTGCGCTCGAGCGCTGGTGCGCTCGATCGCATATCTGTTGCGATCGAGCGCAATGTCTCCAGAAGCTTCAAATCTCCTGAAATGCTTCATTTTCTCCACAAACCTGTAAAAAATACACAAAACACAAGAAAAACATAAAATAAAGTAAAATACTACTAACTAAGAGCATAACAAATATAAGTTAAGGGTCTAAAATATGCAATATTTAAGACTTATCATCCTCCAGAACAGCACCATCCAGCACCGAGGTGCTCCTCAACCAACTCTGCAGTGCCCAGAACCTCCACATCTTGAACCACCAACCAGCACCATAGTGCTCATAAAGGAGCACCGTAGCACACACACGTTTTTCTTCTCCGAGCTTTGACCTCATTAGGATTTTAATGACTTTTTAAACCCTAAAACACCCTTGGACCTTATGTATTATAAATAGACCACTTAGGGTTTGATATTATTATTATTCAAAACATCTTTTTGAGAGGCCAAAGGCTGGGGAAAACATCATGAAGGCTGCCACACTCTCCCCCATGGCCAACTAATATCCAAGCAAGGCGAAGGGATGAATCCCTAGGTGTAGTTGTTCTTATTTTCTAGTCTTGATTCATTGTAGTTTGGATTTATTATCATTAAACATTGTTACAATTTACTTTTTAATCTAATTAGAAGATTTCTCCTTAATCTGGTGATTGCATCTTTCTCCCCCATATAAGTTTAGTCATGCTTTTCTTATGTGATGTTGTTGAGGTGTGATTGAGTTTGGTAGATTTCTCTTATAGATTTGTCCATTACAGCGGTATTGACATTATGATATATTGTCGTTTCTTGATAATCTATAAGTTAGGTCATGTGTGCTTGAAAGCAAAGAGTATTTCATAACAATTACATTAGGGTTTAGATATGTGCTTTAATTGAATATTGCTGATTGCTTGTTTGGGATGTGAAACTTCCAATCGAGATAAAAACAACTGAATCAAGAATAGAATAAGGCAACGAACCTAGGGAGGATTCCCGGACCCTTGTTGTTCTATTATATTTACACAATTATTTCACACTACTTTAAACTTAGATATTCTCATTTAACTTTTTTCGTTCGTTTTAAGGTTTGCACTTTCTCTTGTAGTTAGTTTGTCTCCCTGTGGAATCGACACCCTAAAGCCATGCTACAACTACCGCGTTATACTTTGGGCGTAATTAGAACCATAAATTAATCCTCTATATCATCATCCTCTTCTTCATTCTCTTCACCATCCTCAGGAGTTGGATAAAAAGATGAACCCGGATAGGGTGGCAAAGTAGGAAAG
Source organism: Bretschneidera sinensis (assembly GCA_023935145.1). NCBI lineage: Eukaryota > Viridiplantae > Streptophyta > Magnoliopsida > Brassicales > Akaniaceae > Bretschneidera > Bretschneidera sinensis. The sequence goes on along the minus strand of CM043700.1, from coordinate 29,915,456 downwards.
TGATCCATGTCACAACTAATAGCGGAGGCAAGGTGTTGGTACATCTGGCCAAAAGAAGAGTACACCTCCACTTAATAATCAGCTTGCCTAGCCAAGAAACGGTCCTGACAATCAAATATATCATGCAAAATTTTTTGTTGCTCGTCAAAACGAATCTCTAAATGCTCAAGGCGCTCTGTAACAGTGAAGTGCCTAGGGGGAGGAGGAGCTGCAATCGCCGCTCTCTCTCCCGAAACTAGTGGCCTTGAGGCTTTAATTTAAGTGAGCATGCCATCATCGATAGGCTTCTTTGGTTGCTGGGCATCCTCATCAGGACTGTACTGATCTCCAGCTTGGATGCATAATTGGCTAATTAAGGAAGGGAAGTACAATCCAAGCTTTTGTTGTACAGTGTGTATGATAGAATGAAATATGATCTGACCCACATCAATAGTCATGCCATCAAAATGGCATAAATCAATATAGCTCTCTCAACAGTAAGGTCACTATAGTGTGTAGCAGGCATCAACCTTTGACATACAAAATATTGCCAAGCTCTAGCATTGACAGTCAGACAAGTATCGGGAAAGGTTACAGGGGTATCTCCCGTCATTTTCCATGTAGTGCCCGGAATACAGAGAGTATTGTAAATCTCTTCATAATTAATATTAGATGCATATGCATTGTACTCATTGTTTACTATGTCAGGGAGCCCATAGAATCTGTTGATAGATGAGCTTCTAAAAGAAACTATTTTTCCTCTCACTCTCACTTTACCATTCCTATGTTCTTCTGCATTAGTATAGAATTCTCTAACCATATTTGTGAGTGAGTGAGATGGTTGGCTAGGAAATATAGCCCAATGCCTATCAATAATCATTCTAAACAAGGTGGGGTTTGCTCTCTTTGTTATATTGAATCCTCTCTCAGGAATAGGTTTTCTAGTATGCATCATCCTAACATATCTCTCACTAGCCTCAAAACTAACAAATTTTCCCTCATCATACTCTTGTGCTTATTTCCCCCTTTATCTCTTAAGTTTAGGTGCCATTTTAATCAAATATGTAGAACAATAGTACTAATTCAAAATCAACCACCTAAATAGCACAAATGAACAACAAAGAGAAAATTTAGCTTACTTGATGCCCAAAGTTGGAGAGAAGAAAGACTACCCACCAACTTGAAGTTTTCTTGATGAACCTAAAATCTTCTTAGTACCAAGATTTTTGGAGAAATTTTCAACAAAATCTGCATTATTGGTGCAAAATCCTACAAGAAATGATGTTAGAATCAATAAATTTTGAGTAAAAGTGAGTGGGTAAGTGAGGGTTTGGAGAGGATGAGAGAGAAATGAATGTGCTGGGTTTTTTTGTAAAATAGAAATGAAGAAGAAAGGCAGAATTTAAGGTTTAAAAGGGCTAGGTCTCAGGTGGCAAAACAGGTCAAGCCGCGGCTTGGCTGAAGATGCGCTGCGACTTTAGCTGGAGTGTATGCGTGTGGCCTTTCCATGCATTGCAGCGAGCCAGATACTGGAGCGCAGCGTGGCTTTTGGACGTTCTGGGCCAGGTGCAAAATTGTTGGGCCGAAGTGCACTATGGGCTGGTGCACATCCTGGTGGGCGAGGTGTGCTGTGGGCTGGGCCTAGGCGCTGTGCTGGTCTTGTTTTCTAAAAAAAAAACTTGTTTGTTCTAGAAAAAAAAGAAGAGAAAAACAATATATAAAATTGGTAAAGTAAAAAATTAGATTAAATAAAACTAAAAACTAAAAATCAAACTGAAGATAAACTTAACTAAAAAAATAAAACAAACAAAACAAAATAAAAATAAAAGTAAAAACATACCTTTGTTGGGTGGTCTAGTTTTCCCAGACGCTTATGGAGTCTAGAATCATATAAGAACACTTGATCATCAGGTTTAAATGTTTTTCTCAAAACATTTTTATCATGAAACACTTTCATCTTTGTCTTATAGATTATAGAGTTCTCATAAGCATCATTTCTTAACTCCTCTAACTCGGTCAACTGAAATTCTCTAAGCTAACCCGTTTCGCCTATATCAAAATTAAAAGACTTGATGGCAAAATAAGCTTGATGCTCAAGCTCTACAAGTAAATGGCAAGGCTTTCCAAAAACAAACCTATAAGGTGACATACTTAAGGGGGTTTTGAAAGCAGTACGGTAAGCCCAAAGCGCATCAACTAGTCTCAAAGACCAATCCTTGCGGTCAGGGTTAACCGTTTTTTCTAAAATTTATTTAATTTCCCTATTAGCAAGTTCTACTTGTCCACTAGTCTGAGGATGGTAGGCTATAGATATTTTATGTAACACCCCATATTTTCTCATCAAAGCTTCAAAAGAATGGTTGCAAAAAATGTGTACCTCGATCACTAATTATAGCACGTGGTGTATCAAATCGAGATAACACATTTTCTTTAAGAAATTTAATTACCGTTCTATTATTATTGCTTCAGCAAGCTGCCTCTACCCAATTTGATACATAATCTATTGCCATGATGATATATTGGTATCCGAAGGAATGACGAAAAGGTCCTATAAAATCAATGCCCCAACAATCGAAGATTTCGATCACTAAAATTGGGTTTAAGGGCATCATATTACGATGAGACACAACTCCTAACTTCTGACACTTTTCACATGAGCGACAATAGATATTTGCATCTTTAAATAAGGTAGGCCAATAAAATCCACACTGCAAAATTTTTGCAGTGGTTTTTTTCATTGAAAAGTGGCCTCCACAAGCTTGGGAATGACAAAATTCCAAAACACTAGCAATCCCTTCATTAGGGATGCAATGCCTTAAAATTTGATTAGGGCAGTACTTGAAAATACATGGGTCATCCCAATAAAAATTATATACCTCATTCAAGAATTTCCTTGTCTTGAGTGCTCCAATCCATTGGTATCTCACTGGTAGCTAAATAATTCACAATATGAGCAAACCATGGTAGAAAGGTAACAGAGAGTAATTGCTCATCTGGAAAATCATCCTTAATTGGCAAGTTGTCAAAGGTGTCCTCAAATGTAAGCCTCAAGAGATGGTCCAACACTTCATTCTCCACTCCTTTCTTGTCTTTGATGGTGATGTCAAATTCTTGTAGGAGTAGGATCCATCATATTAGTTGTGCCTTAGCATCCTTCTTTGTAAGGAGGTACTTAAGGGCTGCATGATCTGTGATGATAAGAATAGGAGAACCAATTAAATAAGCACAAAATTTGTCTAAAGCAAACACTACAGCAAGTAATTCTTTTTTAGTGGTGGAGTAGTTCATTTGAGCACTGTTTAAAGTTTTACTAGCATAGTAAATGACTTTAGGTTTTCCCTCTCTTCACTGTCCAAGAACAACACCTACAACATAGTCACTAGCATCACACATGAATTTAAAAGGTAAATTCCAATAAGGTGACTGCATTATAGGTGCTAAAGTAAGCTTGCCAATCAGTATTTTAAAGGCCTTTTGACAAGCTTGAGTCCATTTAAAGGAAATATCTTTAATTAGGAGGGCACATAATGGTCTAGATATGTTAGAAAAATTTTGTATGAACCTTCTATAAAAACCAGCATGACCAAGGAAAGATCTTACATCTTTTATTGTCTTAGGTGTGGGTAATTTAGAGATTAATTCAATCTTAGATTGATCAACCTCTATCCCTTTAGAAGAAACAATATGCCCTAAGACAATACTGGATGGTACCATGAAATTGAAATTTTCCCAATTTAAAACTAATTCCTTTTCCTCACAACGAATCAGCACTCTTTCTAAATTCATTAAGCATGCATCAAATGAAGATCCAAAAATAGTTAGGTTATCCATAAAAACCTCCATTGAATTTTCAACCAAATCACTAAAGATGCTCATCATGCAGCGTTCAAAAGTGACAGAGGCATTACATAACCTAAATGGCATTCTACGAAAAGCATAAGTGCCAAAAGAACATGTGAAAGTGGTTTTCTCTTGGTCTTCTAATGCTGATTATGCCCAAAGTATAACGCGGTAGTTGTAGCACAGCTTTGGGATGTCGGTTCCACAGAGAAACAAGTTAATTACAAAAGAAGGTGTGAACCTTAATACAAACGATAAAAAAATTGAATGGAAGAATCAGAGTTGTGAGCAAATTGTGTAAATAGATTGAAGAATATGATGGATAGATATAACAAGGTTTCGGGAATCCTCCCTAGGTTCATTGCCTTATTCCAATCTTGATTCAATTATTTTTATCTCGATTGCAAGTTTCACATCCCAAACAGGCAATCGGCAAATATTCAATTAAGCACAAGTAAACTCTAATGTAATTGTTATGAAGTACTCTTTACTTTCAAGCACACATGACCTAACTTATAAATTATCAAGAAACCACAATATATCATAATGAAAATACTGTAGTAATGGACAAATCTATAAAACAAATCTACCGGACTCAATCACACCTCAACAACATCACATAAGAAGAGCATGACTAGACTTATATGGGGAAGAAAGATCCAAACACCGGACTAAAAAAAATCTTCTAAATAGATTAAATAATAAATCATAACAATGTTTAATGATAATAATTCAAAACTACAACTGAATCAATAAAGAAAAATAAGAATAACTACACCTAGGGATTCATCCCTTTGCCTTGCTCGGAGATTAGTTGGCCATGGGGCTCATGCTTCCTTGAGCTGCCTTCGGCCTCTTGATGATCTCCCCCTTGGCAGCAAAGCTTCAAAGATTCCTCAGCTTGCCCTCTAAAAGTTCAATGGGTTCCTCCTAAAGGCCCTCTAGATTTGCTCCTAAAGACTCTCTAGATTTGATCCTCGATTATCCCAAAAGATAAAGTGAAGTGGGGTTTTTATAGAGGAATTCCCAGAGTGCAATGTGTTTCCATTCCGATGTGGGATACTGCCTATGTGTGCTAGATTGTAGCATGGTGTGATCAAGCACACTATGGTGCACTGCAAGGTATTTCTGACCGATGTGAGATGTCGTGAGTACGCACTTGCGATCGATCGCAGACTTGGTGCGCTCGAGCGCACTAGGCATCTTCCAGCTTGACCTTTATCTACTAAAACTGCCATAACTTTCTCAAGAAAAATCATTTTTATGAGCCATAAAATTCTCCAGAAAATAGACTTCCGGATCTTTCTAATAATATATGGCCCATCTCCTGGTTCTTCTTGCATCAATACAGTTTTAAATTACAAAAATGATTGATCTGTACGGGCAATTGTGGCAATTTAGTGAAACTCCTTTCTAAATGCTTGTGAAACTTCACTCCGGTGTTCATCGAGTCATTGTGCTAAAAACAATGATAGCTTTTCCATCTCTTTTGAACTTAAAGTACCTAAAAATGCATTGAAATAGATCAATGATCCAAGAATGACACTTTAGAGTTGTTAAGGTATAAAAGTGCAATTCAAACCTAGATCAACCCTAAAATGCTAACAATTAAGTACTGTTAAGGTGCATTTTATGACTCTCATCAAATGCAATTATAATTTGATAATAACCAGAATAACCATCTAAGAAACAGTAAAAAGGATGACCAGCTATACGCTCAAGAATTTGATCGATAAAAGGGAGTAGGAAGTGGTATTTTTAGGTGGCAGCATTTAATGTTCTATAATCAATGCACATACGCCACCCGGTCACAAGTTTGGTAGGGACTAACTCTCCTAGATCATTCTTTACCACAGTGACTCCAGACTTTTTAGGAACGACTTGCATAGGACTTACCCATTTACTATCAGCTATGGGATATATAATTCCCGCATCTAATAGTTTTAACACTTCATTCTTCACTACTTCTGTCATAGTGGGGTTAAGCCTACGTTGAGGGTCTCTACAAGGACTAGTCCTTTCATCCAAATTTATCTTATGAGAACAGATCAGGGGATTAATTCATTAATCAGTCATGCTCTAACCTAAGGCTGATTTATGTGCATTTAAGGTCCGAATCAATTTCTCACCTTGAGATGTAGATAATTTAGATGAGATAATAACAGGAAAGGTATCACCTAAACCGAGGAAGACATGTTTTAAACCCTTAGGTAGTGGCTTCAATTCAACTTTGGGTTCTTCCACACTTGAGGGGTTTTGTTTCTCGCTTCTTCCGAGCAACTCCTCAAACTTTGGTTGCCATGCTCGAGTGCCATAATCCTGAGATTTATCAAAAACAGCACAAATATCAATTATATCAGTCTTATCATTAATAGAATCAATCTCAGAATTATCAAGAAAATATTCAACATGATCAAAATCATGAGCTATAGAAACTCCCTCATTGATGAGTGACTCGATCATGTATAAATGGTGGTTCTCGTCCTCATCTTCGGGCAGTTTTGCAACATTGAAGATGTTCACCTCGACGGTCATGTTTCCAAAGGACAGCTTCATGAGTCCATTCCTACAATTAATTAGAGCATTTGCAGTAGCAAGGAAAGGTCTACCTAAAATCAAAGGAATTTTAGAGTTAGTGTCAACATTGGAAGTAGTATCAAGGATTAGGAAATCAACAGGATAGTAAAATTTATCAATTTGAATCAAGACATCCTCTACCACACCCCGAGGTACTTTGACTGAACGATCAGCCAATTATAATACCATAGCAGTTGGTTTGATTTCTCCTAAACCTATTTGTAAGTAAATAGAGAACGGCATCAGGTTTACACTAGCTCCTAAATTTAGCAAGGCTTGTCCAACTTCATGATTTCGAATGCTACATGCAATGGTTGGACAGCTAGGATCCTTGTATTTTGGGGGAATTCTTTACTTAATTAAAGCACTAACTTGCTCAGTTAGGAATGTTGTTTTCTTTACATGGTGCTTCCTTTTAATTGTACATGAATCCTTGAGAATCTTTGCATAAGTAGGAACTTGTTTAATCACATGCAAAAGTGGGAGATTCAATTTTACTTTCCTTAGGTTCTCTAGGATTTCATTATTCAGCTCCAAATTTTTCTTGTTTAATTTTAAGGCTTGAGGGAATGGTGCCTTAACAGGGCTCTTAGTAACTTCAAGATCCTTATGCAATTCAGCATCACTACTATTTCTACCCTTTTCCACATCCTCGGATTTGTTCGTTGTTGGGATGTGTAAAGACTTACCACTTCTTGTCACAATGGCATTTACATTTTCCAGATTTGTTTGTGCCATATGTTAACCATGGGGTGTGGACTGAGTTTAGGAAGGGAACTTCCCTCGCTCATTCACACTCAAGAAGCCCATCAGTTTAGTCACTTGGCTCCTTATCTCTTTGTTATCTTCAACAACCTACGTAATTAATGCTTCACATCTCTGATTTGTTTTACCCTGTGCCTCTATAAAAGCATGTAAATTGTCTTCTAAAGAACTCTTAGAGGATGAGGGTGCATGGTATGGTATAGGGGGTTATGCAAGCTGCTGGTTTTCAGACTTCCAGCTGAAGTTAGGGTGATTTCACCATCCCGGATTATAGGTGTTGGAGAAGGGTGCAAGAGACTTCTTGTACATGCCTAAGGCACTACATTGTTCCTTATATATCCCTCTCATATCTACGAATGTAGGGCACTCACGAGCGAGATGATCTACCCTGTCACACACAAAACATGGTTCTAAAGATTTGGCATGGTTAACCATGTGTGTTGGCTTTAAGCCTTTAGTTTTTAATGCGTCTAACTCCCTAGTAAGCATTTCGACCTTAGCTTTCAGGCTGTCTTCTTCCCTATGATATATTCCATCACTACTTGGGTTTCCTACAGGTTGTGACCTATTGGTGCTTTCAGTAGTACTAGGTCCAGTCCAAGTGTGAGCTTTTTCAACAAGCTCATTAAGGTACTCAATGGCCTCATCAGGGTCTTTTTGCAGAAATTCACCATTACACATCATCTCTACGAATTGGCGCTCTCTATAGGTAAATTCCTTATAAAAATAGCTCACTAAGCACCAACTCTCATACCCATAGTGTGGACACATACTTAATAGCTCCTTAAATTTCTCCCAAGACTAATACAAAGTCTCGTTCTTCTTTTGTGCAAAGGTGGAGATTTGTCTTTTTAAGGCATTGGTCTTATGTTGAGGGAAGTATTTATTAAAGAAGACCTAGGTCATCTCATTCCATGACCCAAAAGATCATGGTCTCAGCGAATATAACCAACTCTTATCTTTATGTTTTAAGGAGAAAAGAAAAAACTTGAGTCTCACGATATCATCAGTTGCATCTTGACTACGAAAAGTCGCAACTACTTCCTCAAACTCCCTAATGTATACATATGGGTTTTCGTTTTCCAAACCATGAAATGTAGGGAGTAATTAAATCATCCTTGTTTTAAAATCTTGATGGTGAGTGTTGGCTGGAAACATAATGCATGATGGTGTGGCTGTCCGGCTAGGATGTAAATAATCTTTAAGTGTCCTAGCAACATTCTCATTAGGGTTTTCAGCCATGTTAGCAAAATTTTCTAAATTCTCGGTTGGGTGTACACTACGGTTTGATCTAGGCGAGGTTTCACTAATGGACGTGGAAGGAAAGGGTAACTCTATTTCGGGTCCCTTAGTGAATCTACCTCGCGAATCTCTCAGCCTAACCATACACCAACTGAGTTAAAAGGTAATAAATAGAACAAAACAAATAAAAAAAAATCAGAAAAACTTAAAGAAAGGAACAATAGTACCATCTTGTCTTAGAGTTGACAATCTTCCTTGTATGTAAGTGCGTTTCCCGGCAACGGCACCAAAATTTGATTACGCCCAAAGTATAACGCGGTAGTTGTAGCACAGCTTTGGGGTGTCGATTCCACAGGGAAAAACGATCTATAAAGGAAAAGTGCAAACCTTAACATGAACGATAATAATCAAGTGAGAAGATATCAATGATGAAGTAATTATGTAAATAGATTGAAAAATATGACAAAGAAGGAACAAGGTTCTGGGAATCCTCCCTAGGTTTGTTGCCTTATTCCAATCTTTAATTCAGTTGTTTTTATCTCGATTGCAAGTTTCACATCCCAAACAGGCAATCAGCAAATATTCAATCAAGCGCATATATAAACCCTAATGTAATTGATATGAATTACTCTTTCGAGTTAAGCACACATAACCTATCCTATAGATTTATCAAGAAACGACAATATATCATTAATGACAATATTGTAGTAATGGACAAACTTAAAAGATAAATCTACCGGACTCAATCATACCCAATAATCTTGACATAAGAAGAGCATGACTAGACTTATATCAAACATAAAGATACAATCACCAGATTAAGAGAAAATCCTTTAATTAGATAAAAGAGTAACACATAACAATGTTTTGATAAGAAGCCCAACTACAACTGAATCAAGAAAGGAAAATAAGAACAACTACACCTAGGGATTCATCCCTTCGCCTTGCTTGGAGATTAGTTTGCCATGAAGTTCCTGGTTGAACTCTTTGATGGAGGAGAGTGTGGTAGCCTTCTTGATTTTTTCATACTTTCCAAGATATCTCACAAACCCAAAGTGGTCTATTTATAATACCTAAGGTCTAAGGATGTTTTAGGGTTTAAAAAGTCCTAATTAAGTCGTAACTCGGAGAGAAGGACCGTGTGTATGCCACGGCTCTCACTTATGGGCACCGCGGCCCTTGTCTTGGCTTTGGTTTCTCCCCTTTCTGGAGGCCGTGGCCCTACCTAGTCTAGGCCGTGGCTTCTACTGAAGCTTCTTTCTTGCTCTTTTGGCTCGGTTTTGGAGGTCGAGGCTTGGATATTTTCAGGCCACAGCGCACACATTCAAGACATGATTTTTCTTAATTTGTCCTTCCACAACCATGCCTTCACTCCGGTATGCCTTGAGTCTTTGTGCTTCAAGAAATGATGACTTTTCCTTATCTTTTAGCTTAAAGTACCTGAAAATGCTCCAAAATTGATCAATGATCGAAGAATGACACTTTAGAGTTGTTAACATATAAAAGTGCAATTAAAACCTAGATCAACCCTAAAATGCTAACAATTAAGTACTGTTAAGATGCATTTTATGATTCTCATCAACCACCAAGTGTGTAAATTGCAAAGATCAATTTATTGATTAAAGCAAGTTTCCCGAAGATAAACATCCAATTTGATAAGGCAATCAAAACATTTGGTTTTCTAAAAAATATGGATGAACTGTGTGTGTATAAGAAAATTAGTGGGAGTACACTTACATTTTTTATATTGTAGGTTGATTACATACTACTCATTAGGAATGAAGTAGGAGTATTACAATCAGTCAAAGTTTGGCTTTCAAAAAACTTCTCCATAAAAGATTTGGGAGAAGTATCATATATTATTCCAATAAAGGTCTATAGAGATAGATCTAAAAGGATGCTTATCTTGTCCCAATATACATGTTTAAATGAAATGTTGAAGAGGTTTAATATGGAAAACTATAAGAAAAGATTGTTACCTTTCAAGTATAGAGTACATCTCTCTATGAAGATGTCCCCAAAGACACTTGAAGAGAGAGAGAGAACATGAACCATACCCCTTATGTTATGTACCAAGCCTGATATCATTCAATCTATAAGTGTTACTAACATATATCAGTCTAATCTATGTTTGGAACACTGAGTTGCTTTGAAGAACATTCTTAAGTACTTAAGAATGAAAAAATATTTGTTCATAACATATGGACAAGGTGACTTGAGGTTGGAAGGGTATACTAATTGAGACTTTTAGTCTTATATGGATGCTAAAAAATCTACTTTTGGATTTGTATTCACCTTAAATGTTGGAGCAATGAGTAGAAAGAGTTGCAAGCAAGATACAAACTGCAGATTCTACCACTGAGGTTGAATATATTATTGCATCTAGGGCTGTAAATGAGATGATTGGATGAACATTTCATCACCGAGCTTGGTGTTGTTCTAAACATTGAATTCAAAGTAATTGTACTATGATAGCAATGGGAAGATAGCTCAATCCAAGGAACCGTAATCTCATCAGAAATCCAAGCACATTAAGTAGCTCATCCACTTAATTAGTATAATCATTCAAAAAGGAGACATGAGGATACAAAAGGTTGTGTTAGTAGAAAATATAGCAGATCCACTAAGGCATTGACACAATAACACTTTGATCCTCATCTTGAGAATATGGGTATTAGATGCATGAACAATTGGCTTTAGTGCTAGTGAGAGATTGTTAGTAGTATGCCCTAAAAACAAATGACATTTGATGTCTAAGCATATTATTTGTACAAAAAATTATTCGAATTATTATCATAATTAATGGAAAGTTTATTTTTTATGAATATTTGTTTAATTACATTGTCATGATTAAGTCTATAAAGTAAGAAAAATCGAGATATGATTATGATAAGATCATGATTTTGAGACTTACTCTTCTCGAAAGCTTTTCTCTTAAATATTCTTGGTCATATGATACTAAATAGACATTAGTAATTTGGATAGACTAGTACATACTATATTTGCTCAATTAGGAGGGTGGTTGATCTCAATGTAACTTGTGTGGTATACACTAAAACAAGTGTGTAGGTGATCATTAGAATATGAGTTCATTGAACCTGATAGAGTTTTAATTTCCTATCAATAGGTAGTTCTTATGTTACAGTTGTGCATGTGATCCTTAGACCAAAGGCACCATGGTTATCTTGTATGTGACTTATTATACGTTGATGCTATTTAATATGGTTCTATTCCTGGATCATTAATTGGTAGTAATTAGGTATAATGAGTTTTATATGGAGGTACGTGAGTGTACAATAAGGGATCTATTACTCCTAAATAATAGGAAATAATTTTCTATGTGATCTACTAAGATATAATTCGGGAAGTTCCTTAGACAAGGCATGGTGAGAATTAGAAATAAGTTTCTAATTTCACTATAAAAATTATATTCTTGAGATATAGACAAATAAAATTAATGACAGTAATTTCATACCCTAATTGGCTTAATTGAGACATTACATGATGGAAGGATTGAATTGTATGGAAACTGGTAATAGAAAGGTTCAAGGTTTCGAAACCAAATTCACATTATCTGGGTAGTCATGATATGCTACTAGGTGTCACTTATGATTTTAAAAGCTCTAAGAATTAATTTATTAGACATTTAATTAATTCTTATAAAAGGGATAATCAAAAGGATTTGTGATTCAAAATAAATTAGGAGTTTTAATTAATTGAAAAGGGTTCCAATTGTAATTACATGAATATTATGGTCTACAACCAGATTGGTTTAAACCTAAAGGATCACACACAAAAGAGGAAATATGTACTTAGAAAATAACAATAAGGGTTTTGTTTGCAATTAATGGTTAGTTACTCCTAACTCTTACAAATAGTTTATCAGTGTGTAGATTTTTACTGCCACATTATTATACACACAAGTTTCTCCTAAGAGATTTTGGAATATTCTATTCCCAAAGAAAAAAATCATAGAGAGAAATTCTAATTCAAGATTTGCCTTGTGTGAAATTTCTTTAGAGATCATATACTTTTGTGATTGTTGTTGATTCAAGGAAGCAAGAATTTGGGTTTAAGCATATTGGAAAATTCGACCATATTGTAGAATTTAAGCACAAAAAATTCATGGAAACAAGAACATAACAAATCAAATATAATATTTCTATCCTTGAATGTTCTTGATGTTTTACATAAATTATAAGATGATCAAGAGTTTACAGGAATCAATGAAAAATTTTAAATTTTTGTCGCATTTTCTACACGGATTTCCTTCATGCTTGGCCTACATTACAACCCTTAAAAGACCTCTTTAATTAATGAAAGTTGCTTAGCCTCACAAACCATTCTTTTGGGTAACGATAAAACTTAATGTTTCCATCAAGATTCACTACCCAGCTTTATACTCAAAATGAATTGCTTTATCACTCCAAATGACTTTACTCAGTTCAAATTGATGTTCACCATTCGACACAACGTTTCTTCAATGTGTGAATAAGATTAATTGTGCTCACAAAATTGAAAACCAGAAAGGGTGAGTTAGGCAAAAGTTAGGGCAAGATCGCTAAATCGAAAACCCAAAAGGGTGATTTCAGCGACAAGTGTATATGCGTTCTCTCAGAACTACGACTAACTTGATCCTTCTTAAGGTACATAGGCAACCACATTGGTGCGGCTACATTTCCTTACATCCATTAGCGTTGATTTCTCTTTCCAAAGTTGTGTTAAACGTCACTATAATTATGAGAAAAGAACAATTAAAAAAGAAGTGAATGAAGTGACTATGAGAGGATTGACTTCGTAACTAACTTAATGAATGAAGTTCTCAGTAAGTTATGTTACTTGTTCACAAGATAATTTAAAGAGCTTTCTCATTGTAAGAATGCATCGAGTCAAATATTTGTTTTTACTTTTCTTGCTTTCTTTCTTGCGACCTTTGTGTTTGTGTATTCCAACTTACACATACATAACCACACCTGCATTTCCCTAGAAAAAAGAGATGTTTCATACTTGAACATTGGAGCCTCCACAGTAGTGATTAATGAAGAATTGGGTAAGAAGAAGAGTTATGATCGTATTGAGGAGTGAACTACTTTTGTTACAACCCTCACATTTGTGTCTTTCAACTTACACAATCATACCTATTCGTCTAGAGAATAGGGAAAATGAGAGTTTTTTTTTTTACTTAAATCTTGGTTGTGACTCAAGGAGAGTGGACAAGAAGAGAGATCATGATTATATTCAAGAATGTCCAAACCATCCTGTTGGAGGCATATTTCGCAATGCTTTTGAGCACCATTTATTCACTTTAACTATGTTTGGCCGATACCTCCCTCTCTTTCTCTCCAGTTTTATCAAACTGCAAATAGTTTTCATGCACCATCTTCATTTCCATTTCATTCATCATACAAGGAGATCATCAATCATTTGTTGCACACATGGAAACAAATTCCATTTAAAGGTTTGTATGAAGAAATTTTTCTTCCAAAAATCTGCATACACCATTACCACTATGCACATGCATCCACAAAATCAACAAAGTTTTCATTCTTCATCATATTAAAAAAAAATATAATTTTCATGTCCATTCATAAGATGAATCATCTCCTCCTTATTCCTTTTTTGCCTTGTCATTTTTTTTTTTTTTTTTTTTTTTTTTTGCGCAGAAAAAGCTTACAAATTTGGTAAGACTCAAATTCAAGCATGCAAAATAAGCCTGATAGTCAAGAATAGGCAAGCATTTTACAATCAAGTGTAAAACTTGGGGGCATCTACTTTCCAAAAGTTAGGGGCATATTGCATCCAATCTCACCTATAAAAAAGGAAACTCAAGATAACTCCCAACCAATTCCCCAACTAAAAATTGAGCCATGGCTCATCCCTAAAGAACTAAGAAGTCTAGTCCATAGACTCAGCAGTCCTTCAACCCATCAACAGTCCCAACCTCACACAATCTCAAAAAGCCACAGATAACCACATACAACTTCAAATAGCCACAAACAACCTCAAACAATCACAAACACTTTAGGAAGATGGATTTATCTCCCTAGCGGCCCCCAACATCTCAAAACAATAAATCTAGCCCCCATATAGTCCACAACATCTCGAAGTGACGAATATAGCCCCGTCATACATTTACAGTTGTAAACACTTTGAGAATACGGATCTAGCCTCCATGTAATCTCCAGCATCTGAAAATGACAGATCTAGCCATGTTATGCACTTACAATCACAAATAGCTTGGAAAGATGGATATAACGTACGTGCAACCTTTGAAGTTTGATAGCCTCATCAAAAAGACAAATATAATCTTCATTCAACTTCCAATGTTTTATAACCACCTCAAAAAGACAGATATAACTGACATGCAACCTCTGAATTTTGATGGCTGCCTCAGAAATACGAATATAGACTCCGTGAAATCTCTAAATTTTGATAGCTACCATGGAAAGATGGATAAAGACTCCGTACAGCCTCTGAAGGTTGATAGCCAGCTCGGAAAGAATGATATCGCCTCCATGCAATATTTGATGATCATAGCCACTTGAAAAAGACATATATAGTCTCCACACAACCTCTAAAGTTTGATAGCCATCTCCAAAAGATGGATATAGTCATCTCAAAAAGATGGATATAGTCTTCACGCAACCTCCAAAGTCTTATAGGCACCTCAACAGTTCGTCTACACTCGATAATTTACACAAAATTCTGGTTACACCCGACGATTTTCGCAAAAGTTTAGCTACACCTGAAGATTTACAAAAAATTTTGGAACTTGATTTACTCAAAAGTCTGGCTACACTCCACGATTTAAACTAAAAGTTTGGCTACACCCGACAATCTACAGAAAAGTCCAGCTAGACCTAGCGATTTATTCAAATGTCCAGCTACACCGACGATTTATACAAAAGTCCGACTACATTTGGTAATCTATATAAAAGTCCGGCTACACCCGATAATTTACACAAAAGTCCTGCTACACCCGACAATGCACACAAAAGTTCGATTACTCTTGAAAATTTACTCAAAAGTCCAGCTACACCCAGCAATATACAAAAAAGTCTTTTTTACACAAGATAATTTACATAAAATTCTTTTTGACAAGGCGACCACACATAAGACCTTTTTGATAAGGTAATTTACACAAAAAAAAAATCTTCTCTTTCACAAAATTCCAAGTGGAGCTTAATTTCATAGCAGGTTCCTCAATAAAATTCCTCAATAGTGTTGTGCAAAACCAAAGTGACTGAATTAACTCCATCACCATCAGGTATACATCACTATCATGGGAATTCCCTATGACGCATTTCTTTGCCCATGACGTGTTTTCTTTTCACATTGCATGCACTACATCTTATCATTCCAAATATTTGAAAAAAAAGGTACGGTCCTTCATAGCTTTTGATATACACTTGCTAAGAAGCTTAGTTAAAAAGAGCAAAATATATACACCCAATTTCATTTACGCTTACTAGGAACCATGTGTGGAGCTTGGAGATGAAATTTTAGTTCCGAGAAATGTTAAGTGGATAAATGTATGATAGAAAATTAATTTTGGATGAAAATTGGTCAAATAAATTTGATGCAAATCAAATCCAATTAAAACAAAATGAAACGAGACGAAAAATGAAAAATGACGAACCAAAGGGGCCAATGAAGGAAATCAATCTAGAAAACGCAATGAAAATTTAAATTTTTTCATCGATTCCTTTAAACCCTAATCACTTGATTTGCATACAACATATATCGAACAAGAACATTCAAGGTTTAGAATTGTTACCTTTGATTCGTAGTGTTCTTGATTTTTTTCGCGTGATTCCAAAAGCATCACCGAATTCCTTGTGTTCTTGAATCCCAAACAATCACAAAACTATGTGATCTCTAAGATTTAGTCCACATAGGGCAAATCCTGAATTAGGATTTATCTCTCAATTTTGTTCTCTCTTTTGGGAAGAAGAAGAAGAACAAAAATCTCTAGGAGAAACTTGTATGTAGAATAATGTTCTAACAAAAATTTGCACACTCATAAACTATTTATATTATTAAGGTTACTTAAAATTAACTATTAGTTGCAAACTAAACCTTTACAGTTATTTTTTTATTACACACTGCCCCTTTTGTGTGTGACCTGTTATGTTTAAACTAATTTGGTTTTAGGTCATAACTTTTAAGTAATTACAATTAGAATCCTTTTCAATTAATTAGAATTTCATCTAATTTATTTTGAATCAAAATCAATTTTGATTCACCCTTTTATAGGAATTAATTAATTGCCCATTAAATTAATTCTTAGGGCTTCTGCAATCATGAGTGACACCTAGCAGCATATCATGACTACTTAGACAATGTGAATTTGATTGCGAAACTTTGAACCTTTTTGTTATTAGTTTTCATGCAATTCAGTCCTTCCATCATGCAATGTCCCAATTAAGCTAATTAGTGTATGAAATTACTATCAAAACCTTAGCATTAATTACATGTATCTAGATCTCAATATTATAATTCTAATGGTAAAATTAGAAACTCTTTTCTAATTCTCACCATACCTTGACCAAGGAACTTCCCGAATTATATCTTAGTAGATCAAATAGGACATTCTCTCTTTTTTACTTAAGAGCGATAGATTCTACACTCGCATATCTCCATATGAAACCCATTATACCCAATTATAACTAATTAATGATCCATGAATAAAACCATTTAAATAGCATCAAAGTATAATAAGTCACATACAAGATAACTATGGTGCTTTAGGTCTAAGGATCATTACACAACTGTAAAATAAGAACCACCTATTGACAAGCAAGTAAAACTCCATGTAGGTGTTCTTAAGTTGAGTCCAATTCAGTGAACTTATTCTCCAATGAGCACCCACATACTTGTTTTAGTGTCTCCAATACAAGTGACATTTAGATAAGTCACCCTCCTAATTAGGCAAACATAGTATATGCCAGTCTAACCAGATTACTAACGTACGATTAGTATCATACGACCAGGAACATTTAAGAATAAAGCTTTCAAGAAGATTAGGTCTCATAATTATGATCTCAACATAATTGTATCTCTATTTCTCTTACTCTATGGATTTAATCATGATAATGTAATCAAACAAATATTCATGATAAATAAACTTGTCATTAATTATGAAAACAATTTGAATAGGATTATTTTACAAACAATATGCTAAGAAATCTAATGTCATTGGCTTGTAGGGCATACTACTAACAACCAAGACCCAGCTGATCAGTCTGGGCAACTAGGCCGGTCAGTTTGGACCACTGGGTCAACTGGTTAGGTCCTGGACCCACACAGTTGCACTGCCTCCAACTTTTCCTGTTTTGTTCAAAAACCCTAAAACCGTAGAAATCCCTACACATCGAATTTACTTGAGAAAAGGCTATAGAGACACCTAATTTCTCTATAGATTTTCTCAAAATTCATAAATTATGTTTTCCTAAACCCTAAATCCTTTATAACCCTAAATCTCTACAAAAATCCCAACTTTTCCATATACCCTACTCACCATAAAATTCCATAAACACAAAATCTACTTTCTTTAAAGCAATTTTTTTTTTTATCGAAATCCAAGTTTTCCATGTGCTCCATTACTACTACAATCAATCTCTAAAGGCAATCCGCACCACATGTGGAACACTCGTACAAACTTAGGAATTAATTTTTCGTAATTAATCCCTTTGCAATACGTGGAGAGACTGAATCGCAAAAGGTAATTTCTTTATCTCTAGAAATTTAATTTTCTTATCAATATGATAATTGTTTTCTTAGAACCTCCATAAATTAGCTAACGCATGTTTTAGAATTTTTGTTTTTCTTTGTATGTTATATAGAAAAATGCTTTAGATTTACATTAAATTTTTGCTCGTCATATAGTTTAGGTTTTTTGCATCTAGAAAATTAATCAAATTACGTGTCATATAGAAATAGTATCTTGGGATTGTTTGCATATCAAAACGTCATTTAGATTAGGATTTTACATTTTTTTTTTCAAATTATGTTTGAAATTTGCCGAAAATGAAACTTTCACCAGAAACCCTAAATCACTTGACCATCACCAAGGGAACCGACTGATTCTTCACTAGGGCCGCTTGGCCCTGCCTTGTGACCAATCGAGTCTTGTCTAGACCTGGTCGGTTGACCTGAAGTTGATTTTTCCTATTTCGTATCTTTTCTTTATATTTTGGTTTTTAATATTTATTTCCTATTACACTAACGTGTTTGCTATGTTTTTTTAGCTAAATTTACTATTTTGTTTTGATTATTTGTGTTTTTAATTTAATTGCCACACATATGTACTTCTTGTTTGATATAAATCGATGTTTTGCCAATTTGTATGATTAAATTGTAATCACATATGATCGAATGTTAGTGTGTAGCTAATAATAGTCTTTATTAATTATTAAATATTTTCCTAAGAACCCGAGGCCTAGGTTTCGACCTAGGCGAGAGGGGAAGTTTTAATTCCTTCTGCTCTCATACCTCAATCTTTTGCCCCGAATCTCTCTTAAAGATCAGTGATAAGGGATTTTGCCACCCTTTAAGGTCAAATGACGACTCCAAAATTTTTCTCAGTCTTTGTTTTGTGCTTAGATGACATGTCCTCAATAAGGTCTAATGCCATATAACAGTGAAGCGATTATTAGTCTAACACTTAAAAGCGCACTTATCATGGGAGCTCTTTAATACTCATAAAGGGTTGTGTTAGACCTAGTAGGCACTAATCCTTCCACAGGCTAACCCACTTTGATCCGAACCCTTGCTTATTCATCCTTGCTAGAGAGGAATGACCTTATGTATTAAGCTCAAAATCATGGGGTATGGCAGAAAGGAGCGTTACCTACATGTTATAAAAATAAAAAAAATAAAAAACTCACATTCGGTGGTAAAACAATACATTCGATGATAAAAATAATGAAAACATCAAATGTATTGGCTTTATTACCAAATGTGAGTTATTATACTACAAAATGTATTTTTTGTCAAAAAAAATGTAAAAGTGATGTGCCTCACTTTTAAGTGAGTCCGTTTTTTTTTTATATTTTAAATTGAAAAAAAAACATGAAAGATAAAATAATTGACACTATGACTATTTGTAAAATAATTATTTTAATATATAAAAGTATTTAATTAATTTGGTCACTACAAGTTCAATAGGATAGCATTATTTATTTCCTCATTTCATAAAATATAATTATATTCTAACAAACATCTTTTTTTCTTATATAATCTGGTGCTCTCTATCTAAAACATCTCTTTTTTATGCCCCAATTCTCTCTTTCTCTCCTACTCTCCCGACTTTCCAAACTTCACATTAAATTACTCCGTTGATGTTGAACATGAAAAGTTTAAAGAAATTCACACTAACCCATACAATCAGGTACAAATCAAGCATTTTTTATTAGTGGGGAAAAGTTACTAAAGAATATTATTTATAATTTGAGAGAAAATATAAAAATAATTTCACAAAACACATTTGAAAATATTTTTTAAAAATATTTCGATTGATTCTTTACTTTATGCTTTACATCATATTCTTTATTCTTGTGAACTGATCGAAAATTGGGGACAACTTTTCTTTTTTCAATGGTTAACTTTCACTTGACAATTAATGGCATAAGGGAAAATTAAAAGAAGTGATGTGGGCTTTTTAAGAACTCCGTAATAATTTTAAAAAAATTCAAAAGCCATTGAGACTTCAATGAGGATAGGTGCCCCCACTTAACCTAATGTAAATCCCTACATACAATTGCCAACGACCAAGATTCATTATGGAGAAGAGACAAGCACAAACATAATAAAAAAAACACTAGAATCAGAACAAGAAAAATTGAAGGCTCTAGTTCCTATTACATCAAGGCTTTTAATAATGGGAAGAACATACTGATTTGTGAACAAGTTGGAGTTTTTTCTTGCTTACAGTTTGAATTTTGAAGCCTATGATGCTGTTTATATGCGACGCTTGAGTTGGAACACCTTTGTAGGAACCACTTTGCTGTAGAAAGAGCACATAATGAATTTATATCAACATCTTTGACGAGTGTTGATGCCAAAAAAGTGGTAGCTAAGTTGGAGGCTGGGCCTCGAAGAAGCCTGCACAGAGGATAAGAAGTGAGCTAGGGGGTCGCCAAAGGGAGTGCCTCCGAGGATGCTCCGAAGCTTTTGTTAGTGTAAGATAAAATTTTTAAAAGTAACGGACGTTCTCTTTTTAAGTCTAGAAAAGTCTGATCTCCTTTGGAATGCGCACTTGAGTCTTTTTATGGAGGCCCAGCTGGGTGGTCATGCTGGGTAGCCCTGCTGTCTCGGTTAGAGGCTATCCATGCATGTGGCGGCTCTTGTGCTAAGGGTGGTGTGACCTGGAAGGCAATGATGACCTGAAGTCCAACTGTCCGAGTCTGAGCCCTCCACGTGTTGACCTGCTGCCTACCCTTAGGATGGTCCATGTGTCATTTTCTTATTGGATGTGTGTTTTTTAGTAGTATCAGAGGCCCCCCCACTTCCTTGAGTATATTTATGTGCTAAAGGAAATTTTGCAGGGCTCGATCATTGGTAAGAATGGGTGATGTGCCGAGTTTTGTCAGTGTCGAGCCGAGTATGTGTGGAGCGATCCATTTGCTCGGCCTTGGAGACATGAGTCCAAGCATATGTGGAGCAATTGTTGTGAGTTTTAAATTACTCACAAGCGCACGAGTCGTTTGCAATATAGTGTTGTGCAAGTGCGAGGTCGAATCCACAGGGAATTGCATTGTGAAAATATTTTTATCTAAACTAAGCCTATATTAACCTAGTTCCAAGTTTTGAATTATATGTTGCAAAACAAATAAAAACTAAACTAAATTGATTTAAAACTATTAATAAAGACACTAAGGTTTTTGAATCCACCCCACCAAAGTTAAGCATATATCTTCATGTTCTAAAAATAGCCTATCAAAACATTCCATGAATCCAACTTAAAACAAAAAACAACAAATATCCCAATTAAACTAAGAGCATCCAATGTATCCACTTTTAACAAATTACAAAAGAAATCTAATTTAATCAAAAACAATTTGATGTATCCATCAGATAAAACACACAGAATATCCAACAGAACAATTTAAATGCAATCAATCATAAGATTTTACTCAAATAATTGACAGAACATTTATACTAAGAAAAACATCAGAATTGTATAAACAAATTTGAAACTATTATTCTAAAGAACGGCGAGGCTTTATCTTCAACCTTAGTTGAAGATTTTAGCCACTCATAATCATGAAACTAGAGTTCATAATAAAAGTGCTAAATATTAAACTAAAAAAAACAGTAAATTAAAATTGACTATACATGGGAGATATTCCACTCGCTGTTGGGCGGCGCTACCCCTCGTGGTAGCAAAGCCTTCGAGATCCACCAGAATGCTAGCAGACGTCCACCGGATTGCACCAAATGGCACCAGGAATTGCTCACTAAAGATGAAGTGAAGAGGGGCTTATTTAGGGAAACATCACAAGTGCAATGTGTTTCCAATCTGATGTGGGATACTGCAGATTCCAGCTTTTGCTCTTTGACCTTTGTCTACTAAAACTGCCATAACTTTCTCTAGAAAAATCGTTTTATTTATTCGTAAAATTTCTCAGAAAATAGACATTTGGATCTTTCCAAGCATATATGGTTCATCTCCTGGTTCTTCGTGAATCAATACAATTAAATCTAAAAAATGGCTGATCTGTCACGCTGAAATTATGCACAGCCTGACCTTTGTCTACTAAAACTGCCATAACTTTTTCTAGAAAAATCATTTTATTGATCCGTAAAATTCCCCAGAAAATAGACATCCGGATCTTAGCATGTATGGCTCATCTCCTGGTTCTTCTTGAATCAATACAGTTTAATCCTAAAAAATGGCTGATCTGTTCGAGCAATTCTGGCAATTTAGTGAAACTCCTTTCCAAGCTTGTAAACCTGTAAAACAACGAAAAACAACTCAAAGTAACAAATTCCTAAGCTAACAATTGTAAATTAAAGGGCCAAAATATGCAATATTTGGCACTCATCAAATACGCCCAAACTTAGATTTTGCTAGTCCCTTAGCAAAACAAAATAAAAAACTAAATAAATAAAAAAGAACATAAAGATAAGTTCATCACTCATGGTATCCGAAAATTTAAGGAGCACTCATCACCATGATAGTTATTCATGAGCAAGCTTAAAAAGATAAACCCATCTTCGCAATGAATAGAAATATTAAAATCTAATTACTTACAAAAGGCAGGTTAAGGCATCACAAGTATGACACTGTGTAAAGTGAATTAGCATATAAAAATGAAGCTTCCAAATAACTCCAATGTGTAAGGTCTCCATGTCTCAAGATTCACCGAAAATGGCATAGTTTTTATTTTCTTCTCTTTTTTTTTATTATAAGGCTCAACTATGTTTAGTTCCCTTAAGCTTTCTAATTGACCAATGTAGCGTGTTGAGTCAATGACTCCCAAACCATATGGTTTTAGGGAATTAGGTGTAAAGACACCCCTAAGAACTTACTAACTCGAGTAAAAAAGGCTACAACACTAAACTGGCCTCAATGCTACCAAGCAAAATTTCCACCTTTTTACGTGAACACTCACTACTTACTGAGGTAATAGGTCCAGTTACTCAGCGGAAATTTTTGCAATGATCATTATGAATAAAATTTCCACCTTTTGACGTGAACACTCATTGCTTACTAAGGCAAGAGGTCCAGTTACTCAGCGGAAAGTTTAATGATGATGATCATTATAAATATTAGTAGTATTATTTGTTTTTTGTTTTTTTTCTCTTTTTTATGTTTTTCTATGCCCAAGTGTTTATCCAACAAGCCATTCAGTTTCAGTTAAGATAAAGAAACATACACATTAAAATCACATGTCATACCTCACAAAATTTTGTGCTAATGTGCTCGTGTCAGATTAGATCAAGCATGTGAATTCTCAAATGCCTAAAGTAAGTAACGAAGTTTTAAAACTCTATCATCAAAACATGTGTTCACAATTTTAAGATCACCAATGACATCACATCACAATATTTGTTTAGATCAACTAAAATTTCAAAATAACATAAGCAAACACTTATCTTTTTTTTTTAATGAAGAAAAACAACAACAAATTAGGACAAAGTGTGTGTAATGTGTCTCCCATACCCCCAAACTTAAATTACATATTGACCCCAATGTGTGAATAATATGGAAAGAGCTGACCTGGGATATGGAGAACTATCTGGACTTGAAATGGCTCATAGCGTACCCTCAAACTTGAACTGAAGTACGCATTGTTCCTGAAAAATAAAGACTAAAAAACAAAAAATACTGGAAACAAATATTAATCATAAATATGTAAAATAATAAATATACAGAAAGGATATTCTGTGGGGTGCCTCCCACAAGCGCTAAGTTTAAAGTCTTTAGCCAGACTCTCCATAGTAGATGACACTCAATCTGAGTAACTAGGATCCTCCAACAATATTGTCTCAATGTTCGGATTCCTCAACTCCAAGAATGGTTTTAGTCTCTGTCCATTTATCTTGAAAGTGTTACCATTCTTTGGATCCTCAATCTCGATGGCCCTATGAGGAAAAATCGATCGAATAATAAATGGGCCTGTCCATCGAGATTTGAGTTTGCCTGGAAAAAGATGCAGGCGTGAATTATACAGAAGAACTTTTTGACCCGACTCAAAAGCTCGTCTCAAAATGTGTTGGTCATGAGTCTTCTTCATTTGTGCCTTGTATGACCGTGCACAATCGTATGCATCATTCCGCAGCTCCTCTAATTCATTGAGTTGGAGCTTCCTTCATGAGCCTGCCTTTAAAAGATTAAAGGTCAGCTGCTTGATAGCCTAATAGGCTCTATACTCTAATTTAACCGGAAGGTGACAGGCTTTTCCGTACACAATACGATATGGGGACATACCAATTGGCGTTTTGAATGCTTATCGATATGCCCGCAGTGCATCATTCAATCGCAAAGACCAATCATTTCTATTCGGATTCACAGTCTTCTCCAAAATTTGCTTGATCTCGCGATTGGAAATTTCCACTTGTCCACTCGTTTGTGGGTGATACGGAGTGGCAACCTTGTGTGTGATGAAATACTTCTTCATCAACTGCTCAAAAATCCGGTTGCAAAAGTGCTTACCTCCATCACTTATGATTGCTCGAGGCGTACCAAAACAAGCAAAGATGGTGTCTTTTAAAAACTGGACCACAACTTGGTGGTCATTGGTCTTGCATGCAACGGCCTCCACCCATTTGGACAGATAGTCCACAGCAACCAGAATGTATAGGTAGCCAAAGGAGTTTGGGAACGGTCCCATAAAATCAATACCCCACACGTTAAAAATCTCAACAATCAGGATAGGGTTGAGGGGCATCATATTCCTCCTAGAAAGACTCCCTAGCTTTTGGCAACACTTACAAGATACACAGTAGGTGTGAGAGTCTCGGAACAGGGTAGGCCAATAGAATCCACACTGCAAAATCTTCGCAGCGGTATTTTTAGCACTGAAATGGCCTTCACAAGCATGATCATGATAAAAGGCGATAACATTAGATTGGTCATGCTCAGGAATACATCTTCTGATGATCTGATCGGGACAATACTTGAACAGGTAAGGATCATCCTAGAAAAAATGTTTTACCATGGTCAAAAACTTTGATTTATCTTATCGCCCCCAATGTAAAGGCATTTGACCGGTGACAAGATAGTTCACAATATCAGCAAACCATGGTTCGAGATTGTGAGCAATGCGCATCAATTGCTCATCAGGAAAGGTCTCAAAAATAGGAGTGGCAGCCTTAGTAAAATCCACAATCAATCTAGATAATTGGTCCGCCACCATATTTTCGGAACCTTTCTTATCCTGAATCTTTATGTCGAACTCTTGAAGTAGCAAGATCCATCAGATAAGACAAGATTTAGCATTTTTTTTAGAGAAAAGATACTTCAATGCTGCATGGTCCGAGTAGATAATGATTTTAGATCCTAACAAATAGGATCTGAACTTGTCTAATGCAAAAACGACTGCTAGCAACTCATTCTCAGTGGTAGAGTATTTGAGTTGTGTGTCGTTTAGAGTTCGACTTGCATAATAGATAACATGGGGAAGTTTATCAACACGCTACCCCAAAACTACTCCAATAGCATAGTCTGATGCGTCACACATAATCTCAAAAGGCACACCCCAGTTGGGTGGCTGAATAATGGGTGTGGACGTCAGAATCTTCTTCAGATCCCCAAATGCTTTCTTACAGTCTTCATCAATGACAAATGGGGCATCCTTCAGCAATAACTTGCACAAAGGCCTGGTGATCTTGCTGAAATTCTGGATAAATCGCTTGTAGAAGCCTGCATAGCCCAGAAAAGATCGAACCTCCTTCACCGTACGTGGGGGTGGAAGATTGGAAATCAGGTCCACCTTTGCTTTGTAGACCTC
This sequence comes from Bretschneidera sinensis, assembly GCA_023935145.1. Lineage (NCBI taxonomy): Eukaryota > Viridiplantae > Streptophyta > Magnoliopsida > Brassicales > Akaniaceae > Bretschneidera > Bretschneidera sinensis. Next base: position 29,889,594 of record CM043700.1, on the reverse strand, counting down.
AATCCCCTGATGAGATACGACATGCCCCAGTACAATACCTTACTTAACCATAAAATGGCACTTTTCCCAATCAAGCACCAGGTTCCTCTCCTTGCACCGCACTAATACCAAAGTGAGATGGTGCAGGCACTCCTCAAATGTTGAACTGAAGACGGAGAAGTCATCCATGAAAATCTCTAAGAACCGCTCTACCATATTAGAGAATATACTGACCATGCACCGCTGAAAAGTAATGGGTGCATTGCACAACCCAAAGGGCATGCGACGGTAGGCGAATGTCCCAAAAGGACAGGTAAACGTCATCTTCTCCTGATCTTTGGGGTCCACGGGGACCTGGTTATATCCAGAATAGCCATCCAAAAAGCAATAATACTCATGCCTAGCCAAACCCTCCACCATCTGATCAATAAATAGGAGTGGAAAATGATCCTTCTTTGTGGCAGCGTTCAGTTTACGGTAGTCTATGCACACTTTCCATCCTGACTGAACACGAGTTGGCATCAACTCGTCATCCTTATTCTTCACTACCGTTAATCCAGCTCGCTTGGGCATGACATGAATCGGGCTCACCCACTTGCTATCAAAGATGGGATAAATGATCCCTGCATTTAACAACTTAATTACTTCTGCCCTCACAACCTCTTGCATAGCTGGGTTGAGCCTTCTTTGTTGTTCCCTCGATGGCTTAGCATTCTCCTCCAAATGTGTCTTGTGCATTACCAATGAGGGGCTAATTCCTTTAATATCCTTTATAGTCCAGCCAATAGCTTCCTTATGCTATCTTAAGACATCTAATAATTTCTTCTTTTGAGCCTCAACTAAATCTAAAGCTATAATCACAGGTAAACAATCTGCTGGATCTAGGAACTTATACTTAAAATTATATAGTAAAGGTTTAAGTTCCTTCTTGGGGGGTTCAGGTGCTGCGATCTCCTCTGTCTCATTGCTCTCCTGAGGAGGAGACTCCAAAATGGCATTCACTGGCTCGAGTAACTTATCTAAATCCAAATCCTCTTCAAATTGAGCAAAGCATGCCTCCAGGGGGTCCTCAATGCTTGATTCATTCAAAATCTCCTTAAGAATCTCCTCTATCAAGTATACATTTCTCACTTCATCATATTCCAGTGGCTGCCTTGTGATATCAAAGATATTCAACTCCACTGTCATATTTTCGAAGGAAATCTTTATCACCCTTGTCATATAATTGATCAGGGCATTAGCCGTGGCTAAAAATGGTGGCCCTAGAATAACTGATATCTGAATCCCTACATTCTAAACCGGCTCTATGTCAAACACAATAAAATCCACAGGGAAATAGAACTTATCCACTTTTATCAAAACATCCTCAACTACTCCCCGTGGTATCTTCATTGACCTGTCAGCCAATTGAAGCGTCGTGGATGTGGGCTTCAATTCTCCTAACCTCAACTGCAAATAGACTGAGTAGGGTAGAAGATTCACACTAGCTCCTAGATCCAAAAGAGCCATCTCAATATGATTGACTCCTATCGTGTAAGAGATGGTAGGGCACCTTGGGCCCTTATACTTGATGGGTAACTTGCACTGAAGGATTGAGCTCACCTTGAAGATAGTGGGTCGAGCATGTATGGAGCAATCCATCTGCCCAGCTTGGGAGACATGAGTCTGAGCATGTGTAGAGCAATCCATCTACTTGGACCTTAGAGCTAGTGGACCGAGCATGTATGGAGTAATCCATCTGCTCGGTCTTGGAGACATGAGTCCGAGCATGTATGGAGCAATCCATCTATTCGGACTTTGGAGCTAGTGGGCTGTGCACATATGGAGCAATCCATTTGCTCGGCCTGAGAGGCTTAAGTCTGAGTATGCATGGAGCAATCCATTTACTCGGACCTTGGATCTAGTGGGTCGAGCATGTGTAGAGCAATCCATTTTCTCGGCCTTAGAGATATGGGTCCGAGCATATGTGGATCAATCCATCTATTCGGACCTTAGAACTAATGGGCTGAGCATGTGTGGAGCAATTCATCTACTTGGTCTTGGAGACATGGGTCCAAACATGTGTGGAGTAATCCATCTGCTTGGACCTTGGAGCTAGTAGGCCGAGCATATGTGGAGCAATCCATCTACTCAGCCTAGGAGATATAAGTTCAAGCATGTGTGGAGCAATCCATCTGCTCAGCCTTGGAGAACATGGGTCTGAGCATTTGTGGAGCAATCTATCTGCTCGAACCTTGAAGCTAATGGGCCAAGCATGTGTGGAGCAATCCATCTGCTGGGCCAAGAGAACATGGGTCCTAGCACGTGTAGAGTAATCCATCTACTCGGACCTTGGAGCTAGTGGGTCAAGCATGTGTGGAGCAATCCATCTGCTGGGCCTGGAAAACATGGGTCCGAGCACGTGTGGAGCAATCCATTTGCTCGAACCTTGGAGAGATTTTTGATTTCTAGGAGGATTTTTGGGCTGCTAGAAGATCCAAGTTTTGCCTTATGGGCTTTGAGCTCCCCTAAGGCCCAATTTTCCTTAGGTTTTTGGACTTTATTGACACGTGGCCAGTGTCAGTCCTCATTTAAATATGTGCAGTCATTTTTTGCGAGGATGACAACACTTTTAATGATTAGGCTCCTGGGGGAACTAAACAATGCTTTTAGTGGTTGAGCTGGTGCTCAGGGGAGAGGGACGACACCTAGGGGAATGAAACGACCCCTAGGTTGTAATCATGGGTCACCTAGTGCGTGGTAGAGGACTCTTTGGGGAGAGTGAAAGTCTACCTCGAGCTCCTGAGGCATCACCTCCCCAACTGTCTTTTCACTTAATTTTCCTCGCTCATTGCACCTTCTTTTCCTATATAAGGAGGTCCTTGTTTGCTTTCTTCTTCACTTTAAAGCATAGTGAGCATTTGCAAAGAGTGTGATATCCTTAAGAGCCCTCATCTTCGTTCCCCCCCTTTTTTGAGAGCTTTCTTACCCTATTTTTGGGAGTCTTCGTTATGTTTTTGTGAGAATCCTCATCCTGAAGTCTTTGGAGATCTTCTTTGCTCGGTAGTTACTGATGGTTCGGGTTCAGTTGGTGGTGCGGAGCCATGCTGTTTGGAGAGTTACAAGCGAGGAGTTTTTACCTGGAGAACTTTGATTAGTCCGAATCCCTCAGACAGTTGGTGAGTTCATCCATCCTTTCTCTTTAAATATGTCTTCGTTTGATAAGTTTTGGGACCAACCCAGTAGTGGTAGCAGTAGGAGTAGTGAGAATGTTAGTAGTAGTGGTAGCGGTGGTACTGAAGAGGTGGGGTCATCCACATCCTCTTCTAGCAATGCGACCTCGGAAATGACCATGGTGAGGGAAGGTCCTCCGGTAATGGTGCCATACATCTCGCAGTGGAGGAGTATGAAGAGGACTCCTTTTTTGGGGAAAAGGTCTTGGCTGATATTAGAGAGACCTCAACTGCGGATAAAAGGGAGGAGTGGCATTATACTACCAATGAGGTCCCCAATCAATTGAAGGAGAATGACCTAGAGGTGAACAGGAAGATATACCGCATCCCGTGTCGGTACGCCCTTTAGCTAGCAAGGGTGGGGGAGAGGGCCTGTGACCCTCTTCCGAGCCGTGCACCCTACGAACTGTGCGTGTTTGTACACCACATAAGGGCCGGGCTTCGGTTTCCCCTTCACCACTTTTTCTATGCCATTTTACAGTACTTTGATATTGCGCTGCGTCAGTTAGTGCCGAACTCGGTACGACTAATTATGGCCTTTATCTGTGTCTGCTCGGAAGTGGGCGGGCTGCTAAATATGGATATCTTCAAAGCTCACTTCCTGATTAGTAGGCACGGTGATGAGAGCCATAAAATGCATCTTAACAGTACTTAATTGTTGGCATTTTAGGGTTGATCTAGGTTTTAATTACACTTTTATACCTTAATAACTCTAAAGTGATATTCTTGAATCATTGACTTATTTCGGTGCATTTTCAAGTACTTGGTGTTTAAAAGAGATGGAAAAACTATCATTACTTGAAGCACTAAGATTCCATGCATATCAAGGTGAAGGAGTGGTTGTGGAAGGATAAAACGAAGAGAACCTCCACCAACCAATGAGAGTCGTGGCCTGGTCTAATGAGGGTCGCAGCCTCTAGAAGGTAATCTAAAAGAGCCAAGAAGACCATCAGCCAAAGCCACGGCCTAGACTAGGCAGGGCCACACCGCATAAAAGGTCCTCCAGCCAAAAATCAAGCAGGGCCATAGAGCAAGAAAGTGAGAGCCGCGGCGCCCACATGATCTCTGTCTCCGAGTTATGACCTAATTAGGACTTTAATGATTGTTTAAACCCTAAAACCCTCTTGGACCTCTTGTATTATAAATAGATCACTTAGGGTTTAAGAGAAAACATCTTTTGAAGTCTGAAAAACTCAAGAAGGCTACCACACTCTCCTCCATCAAAGTGTTCAACCATGAACTTCATGGCGAACTAATCTCCAAGCAAGGCGAAGGGATGAATCCCTAGGTGTAGTTGTTCTTATTTTCCTTTATTGATTCAGTTGTAGTTGGGATTTATTATCAAAACATTGTTTTGTGTTACTCTTTTATCTAATTAAAAGATTTTCTCTTAATCCGATGATTGTATCTTTATCTTTGTGCTTGAGTCCGGTAGATTATTCTAATGTAATTAAAGGATTACTCTTTTATCTAGTTATGCTCTTCTTATGTCAAGATTATTGGATGTGATTGAGTCTGGTAGATTTATCTTTTAGGTTTGTCCATTACTGCGATATTGTCGTTAAGATATATTGTCGTTTCTTGATAAACCTATAGAATAGGTCATGTGTGCTTAAATCGAAAGTAAGAGTAATTCATATCAATTACATTAGAATTTATATGTGCTTTAGTTGAATATTTGTCGATTGCTTGTTTGGGACGTGAAACTTGCAATCGAGATAAAACAATTGAATCAAGATTGGAATAAGGCAACGAACCTAGGGAGGATTCCCGGAACCTTGTTGTTTCTTTATCATATACTTCAATCTATTTACACAATTACTTCATCATTCATATCTTCTCACTTGATTATTATCGTTCGTGTTATGGTTTGCACTTTTCCCTTATAGATTGCTTTTCACTGTGGAATCGACACCCCAAAGCTATGCTACAACTAGTACGTTATATTTTGGGCCTAATCACACGACCAGAGCGGATGGGTGGTTTTTAGCACCCGGGCCAAGAAGAGGCTGCTAAAGAGGACTCCATCATTAATCAAGAGATGGAAGAAAATCTTTTTCTTTATCCAATCTGCCAAAGACTTCGGCCTTCCTAGTTCATTAAGTATGGATCGGACCGAGAAATGTAAGAAAATGAGTCTTCATCCGCGTGAGCAAAAGGTCATGGATGCCATAGTGGCCTCGTCACTAGATGTTGAAGTCCTCTACAGTAATGAGGAGCTGGCAAGGCACGACCTATGCCCTCCATGCACCGAGTCTTCGCTCAAGAGCGGTAAAGATCCGTGCCTTTAATTAAGTATTTTTGGCTATGCTTTGCTTGTTGCCTTATAGTTTTACTTATGCCTTTTTCTTCCTTTTGTGTTGAGCAGAGATGGATACCATGGCACGTGCCAGAGAGCAAGCGATGAAACTCGTCTTGGAGAGAAGAAAGGTTGTCTCAGTCGAGATGCAGCGGGCCTCGGGCTTAGGGGCAAGGAAGAGGGCTCGTGCCTCTACCTCTATAGATCTGGAGAGCCATCCCTGAGGCCTTCCATAGTCGGAGTCTTTGTTGCCCAAGGGTTCTTTGCTGCTCCTGGCCCCTTGGTGGGTGCCGCTTCGAGGGCGGCTATTTTCAGGCCCAACTGGGCTCTAAAGGTCGATGACTCTGTGTTCGCGCACCCACGAGTAGTGCGGGAGCACCTGATCATGGAGATCCCTCCCCGGGATCTCCAAGAGCTATCTTGGAGGCCAACCGAGGCCCTCTGCTCAACTATGGAGACCGTCGCCTCTCAAGTATTCCCTTTTCCCTGATTCTTTACTTTCGTTTGGATTTTGCCTTGGTTTATTCGTACTGACACTCTTTTGCCTAGCCACAGATAGGTGTTCTCCTCGGTGTTACCTCCTGCTGCTGCATGGAGACGGCTGAGCTGTTGGGCCCTACACAATGCCAGTTAGAAGAGAAAATCAAAGTGGTCCAACAGCTGCAAGCCTTGGAAGACGCGACCAATAGGGCCAGGGTTGAGGCACTCTGAGAGAGGGACAATGCCCTCTTCGCCTGGGTCGAGGCTGAGTGGGCTATGCAGTGCTTAAGGGTTGAGGGTGAGGCCCACACTTGGGTAGCTATCGAGGAAGCCCTAGCAGCTTTCCAAGACTCGAACACCTTCAGGACTGCCGTTGACCTGGACAAAAGAAAGCAGTTCCTCGAAGGCTTCCTAGAGGCTAAGAAGAAGGTCAAGGCCATGCTCCTGGAGATACATTTTTTGAGCCTCAACTTTCTGGAGCCCGAGGAGGAGGAGGAGGAGGTTGCTCCCGAGACTGGGCTCAAGGCTCCTAAGGGGGAGGAGGCAGCTGCTGACCCGGAGGTGGATGCTGAGGCGCCCCCAAACTTTAGATTAGGACTTTTTTATTTCTCTTTTTTGTATTCCAAGGCCATTAGTGCCTTTTTGTAATCATTTTGAAAATATTTAATAGAATCTTCTTATTCTTTCCAACTTTATCGTTTTATATCAATCGCCTATTTACAGTTTCTATTTTAACCGTACTTCTTTTCGAAACTCGTGCACCAAGTCCGAGTTCATTGGTAGAAACATCGAAGATGTTCGGCGTTCTATGTTTGTGGAATACACTTTCCACTTAGTTCTTCAAGCTCAAAAGTGCCAGGACGGCATACCCTCTTGATACGGTACGGGCCTTCCTAGTTAGGGATCAACTTCCCCATTTCCCATGGACAAGATACTTCGTCCTTTCATAGAACGAGATCGTGAAGACGAAAATGCCTTCCTCGTATTCAAGAGTTATAATACCTAATGGTCCACTGCTGATAGGCCACCAGTCGGATCTGATCTTTATCTCGTGCTTCGTCGAGAAGATCAGCGTTCATACGAAGTGCCTCGTTGTTGCTTTTGCTTTTGAAATTTTGTATTCGGAGTGAGGGCACTCCGATTTCCAAGGGGATAATGGCTTTATAGCTGTTAGTCATGAAGAAAGTGGTTTCACCAGTGGGTGCTCGGACAGTGGTCCGATACACCTAGTGGATGTTCGGTAAGTGGCTTGTCCACTATCGGTCTACCTCGTCTAGTCTTCTTTTAATGCCGTGCATGAGGGTTCTGTTAGTTACTTCGGCCTGCTCATTAGCTTGCGGGTATCCAACGGAACAGAAACGATGCTCGATATACAGCTCGTCACAAAATATCTTGAACCATGTGCTATCGAATTGCTTGTCGTTATCCGTCACCAGTACTTAGGGTATACCAAAGCAGCACACTATTGATTTCCATACGAAACCCCGGGCCTGATGATCAGTGATGCTAGCCAGTGGTTTGACTTCTACCCATTTTGTGAAATAGTCTATCGCCACTATGAGATACTTTCGTTGGCCGGGTGCTCCGGTGAAAGGTCCTAGAAGGTCCATCCCCCACATAGCGAAAGGTAGTGGGCTAGTGATCAGAGTGAGGGGATTCGCCAGTCTGCGGGGGACGGTAGCATATTATCGACAACTCTTACACCTTTTTACCAATTCCATGGCTTCCCCTTGCATTCCGAGCCAGTAGTAACCTTGGAGAAGGATCTTGAAAGCGAGGGCTTGCCCTCCAAGATGATTCCCATAGATCCCCTCATGAACCTCTCAGAGGTCGTAATTGGCCTCAATCGGGCCCAAGCATTTCAAATAAGGGGTTATAAGGCCCTTTTTATATAGTTAATCTTTCAGAATAGTGTACCATGCGGCTCGGGAGATGACTTTTCTCGCCTCATTCCTTTCGCTCAGAAGATGCCCGTCCCACAAATACTCGAGGATAGGATCCATTCAAGTTCCCTCAGCGGTCATGGGCAACACGGTTGTTTCATCAATGCTGAGCGCGGCGAGCGTTTCAAGGTAGATTGTTCATGTGGATTCGAGCTGTCGAGAGGAGGCGAGCCGGGATAGGGAGTCAGCCTTTAAATTTTTGACCCGGGGAACCTAGTTGATTCGGAACACTAGGTAGCGAGCAATCTTCTCTCCCCGGGCCTCGAACTCTCCATTGACCTGGTTTACCACCAACTATGAGTCACTGTAGGCGCTTAGGGCCTCTACGGACAGCGCCCTGGCTAACTTCAGCTCTGCTAGTAGAGCCTCGTACTCGGCTTCATTGTTCGAGGCTCTAAACCCGAACCTTAGGGTGTACTCGATGGTAAAGCCGTCCGGGCTACTTAAGATGAGCCTGGCGTCACTCCCGGTGTCGCTGGAGGATCCATCAACCTAGAGTGACCATTGAGGGACTTCCTTAGTCTTGTCGAGGTTCAGGATAAAATTTTCTTGAATCAGGACTGTGGTTTCCACAATGAAGTCGGCTGATTATGCCCAAAGTATAACGTGGTAGTTTTAGCACAACTTTGGGGTGTCGATTCCATAGGGAAACGTGAACTACAAGGAAAGTGTAAACTTTAATATGAAACGGTAGAATCTAAATGAGAGAATCTGAGTAGTGTGAGAAAATTGTGTAATTGTAATGAAAAATAAAATGGAAGCAACAAGGTTTCGGGAATCCTTCTTAGGTTCGTTGCCTTATTCCAATCTCAATTCAGTTGTTTTTATCTCGATTGCAAGTTTCACATCCCAAACAAGCAATCGGCAAATATTCAATCAAGCACATATATAAACCCTAATGTAATTGATATGAATTACTCTTTACTTTCGAGTTAAGCACACATGACCTATCCTATAGATTTATCAAGAAACGACAATGTATTTTTAATGATAATATTGCAGTAATGGACAAACCTAAAAAATAAATCCATCGGACTCAATCATACCTAAACAACGTCACATAAGAAAAACATGACTAGACTTATATGGAGAAAAAAGATACAATCACCGGATTAAAGAGAAAAATCTTCTAATTAAATTAAAGAGTAACTCATACAATGTTTTGATAATAAATCCAAACTACAACTGAATCAATAATGGAAAATAAGAACAACTACACCTAAGGTTCATCCCTTCACCTTGCTTGGAGATTAGTTTGCCATGGGCTCATGCTTGAAAACTTGATGAGGGAGAATGTGGCAGCCTTGATGAGTTTTCCAGCCTTCAATGCATGATTTTCTCAAACCCTAAGTGATCTATTTATAATGTAAAAGGTCTAAGGGTGTTTTAGGGTTTAAACAATCATTAAAGTCCTAATTAGGTCATAACTCGGAGAAGGAGATCGTGTGCGCACCGCGGCTCTCACTTACTAGAGCCACAACTGATAGGTGCTTAAATATTCATATTTAAGCCCCATTATTTACATTTATTAGGTCCTTAGTTATATTATTTTAGTCCATTTTACTTCATTTGTGTGTTTTACATGTGTTTATAGGGTCTTGGAAGAAAAGAAGCAGTTTTGACACTTAAAGGAAGAAGCCTGGAAATCCTGGAGGAGTCTCTGGTCAAGCTGCGATCGATCGCACCATGCAATGCGATCGAGCGCACATTGGGATCGAGTGCATACAAGAAGGATTGAGCGCACACTGTAATTGAGCGTAAGACGTGTGCGATCGAGCACATATGTACGGGTGTGAGCAGTAAACTACAGAACCCTATTTTGGAAATAAGAGAGTTTTGAAGGTTTAGGAAGTTTAGGGTTTCCTGCACCTTCTAGGACTACTCAAGCCCTATAAATACACATGTAAAGCACACACAATTCATCACAACTTAGAGAACACTTCTCTTATCTTTTAGCTTTGAGTTGTGAGCTTTGGGAGAAAATTGACGCCTCTTCTCTCCGGTTTACTCTTCCCTTTATTTTTATGTTATGATGATGTTTTTCATAAACAGCATGTGTAACTAACTTTCTTATAAGGCTCGATTGAAGCCCTAGTTATGCTTTCTCATATATTTATTCATTGATAAATCTTTGCCAATAGCCTTTATTATGTTGCTTAACTTGATTAATGCCTGTGCTTATTTAAATTTCTCATATGTATGTGTATGGCCAGCATATGCATGTGGTATGGATTGGTTAGTTAGATCAATTTGGATAACCGAGTCCTGGGTCTAACATTAGTAACAAAAGATATCCACACCGGATTCTTGGATTAATCAACATGGGAAACCGGGAGTAGATACCATGCCCTAGGTCTCATGTGGTTGTCGATTTCTATAGTACTTATGCTTTCTTAAGGAACAACTCAAGCAGATACCATGCTGAATCCCTTAAGGAAGAAAAGAGTTAGAGTAGATACCATGCCTAACTCGTTGCTTAGGGAGATCATTAGCTTAAGGAGTAGATACCATGCCCTTAGGTTGGCGACCAGTAGGTATACATGATAAGGCTAGTGCATTGATACATTATACAATTGGGAAAGTATGACTAGTGGTGGATTCTGAAGAATCCTCTTCAGTCTGAGATTCATCTATCATTATTTTTAATAACTGTTGCTTTAATGAATCTTCTACTTCTAATTCATTAATTTTCTGTTTTACTCTACAGTCCTTAGCCCAATGACCAAGACGACCGCACTTAAAATAGGCTTTTGAGGAAGAGTTTACCTTATGGGCTTTTGGGCTCTTTTTCTTGGGTTTTGACTTAGAAGTACTTGGTTTAAAATTATCCTTATATCTATTGGGCCTAAAAGGCTTTCTATAGGTCTGTTTTCTAATGGACTTGGATTTCTTTTTTCTAATAGCAGATGGGGCTCTAATAGTTTCGAATCCATATTGAGCACAGAAGGATCCTAATTCCTTTTTGCTCTGATGGAGTTCTGACTTCATTTTTTATTTAAGTTTAATATCATTGCAGAGAGCTAATCCTTCATGATTAATGTAACTGATGATTTCTCCATAGGAGAGTTCATCATAGGGTAAACTTCCATTATTGGTATCCCTAATCCTTTGCCTTACCTTTTCAGCAAAGAGTTTGGGTAATCCACTAATAAACTTTTCTTTCCAATAGTCATGATTGGAATCTTTTCTGGTAAAGACCTTGGCAAGGAATACATCCTTATACCATCTGAAATCTTGCATGGTAGGACAGGTCAAATTGAGAAGAATCTCAGTGGACCTGGCTGTCTATCTTTCAGGGTCTCCTATGAAATGCTTAATAATGGCGAAAATAAGGGTTTCAAAAGCATTTTCTACTTGAGGGGTGAAAATGGATATTTCACCTGTTTGAGGATGTTGAATGGTTTGAGGGTTTCCTGCCTTGGTGGCTTCTAAAACCTCTAACCTATTTTCTTTTGTTAAATAATTTGTCCACCATCCTTCGAGGGTTCCAGTAAACCCTGCAATGATGGCCTTGGCTATACCTTTATTGGTATTGGTTGCTTTTGTTCTATAAGATGTTGCCGCCATAGACATTTCTTTAAGGATATCTAAAATAGTGTGCTCACTGGCACCGTCTATGTTCCATTCATAAATGGAATCGCAATCATACTTAGCTTGAACTGCTAATGATCTATCTTCAAATTGAAGATTAGGAGGTGTTGTCCTAGGATAATAATTCCTAGTTGTTGGTAAAGGTGCTCTATTTCTAATAATCTTATTAATTTCATCAAATTCTTGAATTTCTTCAACTAAATCCTCATCTATTTCATTAATATTATCTTGAGATCTTGATTGGACTTGGGAACTTGAAGGAATATCTTTTATACTTAATTGTTGTAGTTTTTTATTGATTGAGTCTAATATGTCATCATCTCCTAGGGAGACAGTATCTTCTACTATGTGAGGAGTGAATATGGGTTTCGTAATGACAGTAGGTTTTTGAATGACAGGAGTCAAGGTAAATGATTTAGTTGGAAGTTTTGGAGTGGATGTGGAAGTAGATGATGTAGATGATATGGGAATTCCTCCCCGGGGGATTTTGGAAGGAAGATTGTCAATCTTCTGATCCAAATTGGTAAGTGAAGTATCAAGAGCACTAATATGGGATGATATTGTAGCTAAATTTTGATTTGTATAATTATTTTGTTCATAAAGATTAACTACATCATGTTTTTCTGCTACATGTCTAGGGTTATATTCTTTTTCAATAACCTTAAAAGGTGCAGCAGGAATCATGTCTCTGTAGCCAGGGGGCTGCAGATGTAAATTTCCTAATGGAGGGTGAATAGATGATGAAACTTCCTTTGTAGAGGAAGTCCACTTTTGATCTAATTTGGTTATAGTATCTATCTCTGGATGATTCTTAATAAAAGGATTATAAAGTTTATTATTGAAAGTATATAAGTCAAACCAGTCAAAGAATAATATATCACAATGAAGTTCATTCATTTGATCATACCATTCTTTACGGATTTGGGCCTGTTGATCCTTATTGAATGTTTGAAAAAACCATTCTACCCTTTCTTTATTATGAATTGCAGAAAAGTCTTTTCTTAATAAATCTTTATTTATTTCATAATTGGATTTCATAATCACATTGACTTCATACATATCTGATCTAGTGGGAGAAGGATCATGGACTGGGTCCTGAGATTGATCCTGTACTTCATTTTTATTTGAAGTTTCTCCTACTGGATCGTTTAATGCAGTCCTAAAAGATTCATTTTCATAAATACCTTTAGGAATGGTTGGATGAAAATCCACACCTAATAAATTATCATTGATCCTAGAGTCTAGACTTTGTCTAGGAGGTAATATTTGAGGGTCATTATCTATTTGAGGTACTGGTGTTTTTATTCTAGTGGATAATGATCTTTTGGAAGACATTAATGAGGAAGGGGGCTTATCAAATTTGATAAGGACACTTCCATCATTGGATTCACTAATGTGGGATATATTCGAGCTTTGCAATTCCCTTAGGGGAACCAAAGATTCGAATCTCCAACTGCTGGGAATAGTAATCTGATCCCATTTTAATAATTTAGGGGTTATTGTATTTGCATGAAAAGTATTGGCTTCTAATAGGAGAGTTTCTCCTGGTTTGGTCTGGAGTAATGCCTTAGGGTTTATCTTAGTTGTCATGACTTTATAATAAATCTTATAAATAATATTTAAATTTTTAGTTCCTGTTTTTAGGTCTAAACCTTGTAATTGAATATCCAAAGTTAATATGTCAACTAGATTTGGATCATACAAATCTACTGAAAAGTTTGGATAGCAATTAAAATAAACAGGACCATTATGAATGTTAGATGCAACTAATGATAATAGAGAATTCTGAAAATTGTTATGCCTAGCATCTCTAAGCATCATTAATATTGGTGTGTCTATACCTAGACGGTGTAATGGTTTCACAGCTATCTGGACAAGTCCTAGATGCATATATTTGAATCCTTCTTGTCTATGCTTTCTCATAGCAGGTAATGTTAAAAGCTTGATGCTTTCATTTTCCTTACTAATGCTATATGCTTGTTCTGTTGTCTTAATAGAATAATCTGACCTAAAGTCAAAACTACCTATTTGATAAATCCTATTGATTTTTTGATTAGGTATGTGCCAATTTAATAGATCATGTTCCACTTTAGCTATGTTGATTTCTTGACTATTAATAGTATAATTTGGGTCATGATCACCAGTGGGATGATCATGTGATGGTGATGGAGGACAACTTGATCCTGAAACAGAAGATGACGAGTCGTCACCCTGTTTACGTCTTCTAAATAATCTATCCATATAAGATGATTTGAAAATATGGCTAACAGATGACTGTTACAACAGGAAAATAGTGTGACTGCCTAGTGACTGCCGGGACCACCAACCGGGACCACCTAACACGGCTGACCAACGAACTTACAAAGGGCTGACCAACGGCCTTACCACCACTACTGGCCTTACCACCACACTACAACCAGAATAACAGTAATCTAAGAGCAATATAAACAAAGCAGGAATATGAACAGATCAAAAAGAAAACACAGACATGGCTACCATGGCTCTGATACCAATTGAACGCAGGATCGTTATAATGAAAACAGTTATAAAACAGTTATAAAACAGAGTAAAATTATGCAAGTTTTTAATAAAAATTTATTTTATAGATATTGAGGTTGTAATTGTACAGGGAGAGATTCTTACAGTGCTTTTAAAGAGAAGGGCACGCTTGTGAATTATTTCACTTTCACACTCGTGTTTACAAGGAAGGTTTTAAACACTCTAAAAGAACTCTGAAAAAAAACTCTGCCTAAGGCAGATTTACAAACATCCTTATATACAACTTAGTCTTGATATTTCTTCAATTATTGTAGGTATGTTGTTGCTTGATGATTGGAGCCGGTAAAGACGAGCTGATATAATTGCTGTGGATGAGCTGTCTTGAATGTAGCTGCTTTCGGCTGAGAATCTTGCTACTTTATGGGCTGGCTTGTTGGTTTGCGTCGGCAACGGATAGCTTTTGCTTTTGAGCTGGCATTGTCGACTTCAGATAGCTTGTTTTCCTTTTGAACTGGCAGATTCCTTTTGTCGTTTTGCGTCGGTAAGGCTGCTTTTGTATTGATTGACTTCAACTTTTGCTTTTGCAGAAATTAATCCGGACCTTTAATGCTGGCAAGATCATAATCGATGTCTGCATATGGATCTTGGGCCCAATAATCTGGAGCGGGAGGAGGAGAAGCAGAGCTGTCATGTTCACTTTTATCGGAGTCAGATATTTGTGATAACTCCTCTAGAAGTTTTCTCCTTCTTTCTTTTTTGGAGGAACTGGTTACTGATGGGGTTCTTGAAATCTTTTTGAGTTGCAGGGGATTATCATGAAACCATGTCTTAATGGTAGTGATATTAGAATAAGAGCAATCATATTTTGCCCACCATTTTATTTTAAAGGTTCTTTTGAGAGCATGGAGTCCCAAATGGGATGGAGTAATAGCATAATCCCAAGCAAAAATCCAAGGGATAGCAAATATTGCTACAAAGACAAGTTCATGAGCATAAGGTTTATTATCTGAAATACGTGATGAAAAATAATTAAGTGATTCTTGGGTTATTTCTGGGAAAATAATGGAATGGGATCCAAAAAAGGACCACCAGTCGAAGAACCATGATGGGAATTCAAATCGGACTTTTTTGTCGAAGAAGATGAACCAGGAATGGGATTTTGGTTTAATGTAAAACATGTTGAACCAGGCCATTTGATAATCGTGATAAGTGTAAGTAGGGGGAACAAAGGAAATGGAAAATGGTCTTGGTAAATAGTGGTCAGGAATTTGGTCAGGATTAACGACTCTTAGGATTTTGCATTTTGAATAAACAATTCTGGAATGATCCAAAGGATCATGAGTATGGGTATTTTCTACTGATTTTGAATCAATTAATATTAATTCATAAAACTTTTGAGTTTTATGAATACCATCTGGAATGTATTGAAATCCTGCAGGAAAGATTTTGTTAGCATATAACCAATTTAAAATTTTGTTTTGGTCAATCCTGCAGGAAGTATTGAGTAGGAGGGCTTTTTGGTAAAGATGGTTGGGATGATAATATTTGGGAATAAGAAGGGTGTTGTGGTAATTCTGGGAAGTTTTGTAGATCTTCCAGTGGGGAAAATCTATTGGTTTTATGTGGAGTAATGGGGGCTATAGGAGGTCTTGGATGCTTTCTTGGAGAGGTGTAGTAATGTGAGAGTTGTTGAGGTTGAGAAGGGCTAGCCTTCTCTTTTCACTTTTGTGTCTTTTGTGATGTAGACATCTTCTTTTTTGTCCTGTAAAAATTCACGGGTAAGGAAATCAGGTAGAGAATTATGTTCTCCTTTGATATATTCTATTTGGAAATCGAAGACACTCAATATTGCTTGCCATCTTGCAAAGATTTGTTTTGAAACAAGATTTTGAACATCTTTTTGTAAAACTTCTTTTGCAGATTTGCAATCAATGCGTAATAAAAATGATTTTCCGTATAAATCACCTTGGAATTTAGATATGCATAAAACAATTGATAAAACTTCCTTTTTAATGGTTGAATAGTTTTTTTGTGCTCCAAGCCATATACCGGAGTGATAACGGACAACTTGTTCAACAGATTGACTTGGAAGAATTTGTTTTAATATACCACCGTATCCTGTATTGGATGCATCAGTTTCAATTATAATTGAAGCTGTAGGAGACAAGATACCTAGACATGGAAGACTGATGACTTTTGTCTTAATGAGTTTGACGACCTCTGTATGAAGAGAGGACCAAGGTTCTGGATTTTTACGAAGCCTTTTATATAAAGGTTCGCATAATTGTCTCATATGAGGAAAGAAGTCTGAGATGTAATTAAGATATCCTAGAAATCTTTGTAATTGGGTTTTATCTTTGATTTCATCAGGGAATTTGCTCGCAAATTCTATAGATCGATCAATGGGTTTAATAGTTCCTTGATGAATTATATGACCTAAAAATCTAATTTTAGTTTGGAATAATTTCATTTTTGTTTCTGATAAAACTAATCCATTTATTTTAATAATTTGGAAAAATGATTTTAAATGTTTAAAATGTTGGTCTATTGATTTTGAAAAAATTAATATGTCGTCAATATAGGTGATGCTAAAATTGGAATATTCATTAAAAATATCATTTATAATATTTTGAAATTCTGAGGGAGCATTTTTGAGTCCAAAAGGCATTACGTTCCATTCGTAATGTCCGAAAGGAACATTAAAAGCTGTTTTGTATCTATCAGATTCATTGATTTGAATTTGCCAAAATCCTGATTTTAAATTAAATTTTGAAAATATGGTAGAATCATAAAGTCTATTTAAAAGGTCTTTTTTATTGGGAATATGGTATCTTATCCATTGAAGTACTTTGTTTAGAGGTTTATAATTAATAACTAATCTAGGAGTTCCTCTTTCTAATTCAGCTTGTTTATTGACATAAAAGGCTGAACAACTCCAAGGTGATTTGCTTGGTCTTATAAGATTCTTTTCTAATAGTCCTTTTATTTCTTCTTGGCAATAAGTTATTAATTCTTGATTCATTTGGATTGGCCTAGATTTGGATGGAATATTCTTTTCATCAAAACCGGGCTCATAAGGAAGAGATACAATATGCTTTTTCCTTTCCCAAAAGACATTTGGGATGTTAGCACAGATCTCTTTCTTGAATAGGGCTTCTAATTCCTTAATTTGGGCTTGAATTTGGGCTGAACCTAATTGTTCTTTTATTTTCTTATAATGGATTTCTTCTTTTAAGAAAGCCCTATATCTTTATTATTATCATTCACATTCAACAGTTATTTTATTTCTTTTTACTTTAAAGAAACTAATTCTAAAAATTGAACTTTACCAATCCCTGTGGAGATGATCTTGCTTTCGCACACTACACTACATTGTTACCCTTCTACACTTGCAAGTAAAACCAGTACGATTATCTGCTTATTTATTTAGGTATATAAATGCACAACAAGTTTTTGGTGCCGTTGCCGGGGATTGCACTAAAGTTTCTTTTAGAATTACTTTCGTTTAATCCTTATTATTATTATTTTATTTTCTATTTACCATCTTTATTTTTATTTTTCATCAAACCCTAATCGATTTCTTTTTTTGTTTAAGGTACATCAAACCCTAAATCACACTTTTTGTGATACTTTCGATCGATCAAAGCCTTCTGTGCGATCGAGCACAAATAGGACAGAGAGTTACCCGAGTAGCAGAGTGAATTACTGCACTGAAGCTGGTTTGAACTGATTTATGGACGGACTTCGATCCCGACATCCAACGTTCTTTCCCCTTGATCCCGAGCTTGAACGAACCATCCGAAAAAGGCTTAGGGACAACTTCGAGGAGAACAAAGAAGAAGTCGAGAACGAAACACCAATGGTGGAACAACTCGAAAACCAGCAACCACCTACACGAGTACCGATGAAGCACTCCTTCATCCCACAGAACATTAATCAGCCATCATGCATTGCATATCAACCTGAGGCGGCAGGAAACTATTACATATCTCCGCAAATATTGAATGCTTTAACTCATTTTAGAGGAACTCCTAATGAAGATCCACACTTGCACCTTCGAGAATTTTTTGATCTTTGCAAGTTCCAGCACATACAAGGCCTAGAACAAGAAGGAATAAGGTTAATTCTGTTTCATTTTTCCTTAAAATATAATGCTAAACTATGGTATAATTCTTTGCCTGCAGTTTCCATCCACACTTGGGACGAGTTGGCAAGTAAGTTCCTGAGGAAGTTTTTCCTAGCCCAAAAAACGAGGTAAATGAGGAAGGAGATCCAGTCCTTCTAACAAAAAGATGAAGACCTCTTCTTCGAAGCATGGGGACACTTCAATGAGCTGCTACTCAAATGCCCACACCATAACTTGCCTCAAGATGAATTGGTACAAGCATTTTTTGAAGTTTTGAATGACACTAACAAAAGTATTGTTGATTCAGGTTGTGGAGGAGTGTTAATGGAGAAAAGCAGCGAAGAAGCGATGGAACTCTTCGAAACCCTCAGTGAAGACACTCAGCAGTTCTCCTCTAGAGGTAGAGAAGGAGTCAAGAGCAGAGGTATGTATGAAGTTACTCTGAATAGTGGACCCTCTGCCCAAATAGCTGCTTTGGAGAGGAAGCTAGATACGAGGCTAGATATGATTATAAAAGCCATGACTACTCAAAATACCTCATCCAGCCTACCATCCACCCCACTCTAGGTATGTGCAATATGTTCCCAATACGACCATAATACTGATACGTGTCCTTTGTATTCACCTGCAGATACAGAACAAGCAAATTATGTGGGACCTAATAACTATCCGCCAAAGAACAACCCCTATGCCAACACATACAACCTCGGATGGCGGAATCACCCGAATTTCTCATGGAACAACAATCAGAACAATCAAGGGTAGCAACGAAACCCCCAGCCCACTACTCATGCTACCCCCGAACCAAAGAAAAACGACCTCGAAAGTCTTTGAGACAACTGGCCACTCAGCAGCAGCAATTGATGACGTCACAAGAACAGTTCATGACTCAGCAAAAACAGACCACTGCAGCACATAAGCAATCAATTCAAAGACTAGAGGTACAAATGGGACAACTAGCTAAGGAGCTCAGTGGTAGAAAGTAAGGAGAGCTCCCTGCTCAAATACTACCTAACCCTGGGGGATATCAACAATTAAACGCTGTGACAACCCTGAGAAATGGCAAAGTAATAGGGTCCGATGAATCTGCAACAGCATCCAAAGAAAAACCATCAGCGTCAAGGGTAAGTGAAACGGAGAAGGTGAATGCTCCACCCTTCCCGTAAAGGTTAGTAAAACAAAAGAAAGACAACAAACTAATTGATATTTTTGAAACCTTGCGGAAAGTAGAGATTAATATTCCTTTGTTAGATGCCATTAAACAAATTCTTTCATATGCTAAATTTCTGAAAGATTATTTCACTAACAAAAGGAAGTTTCGGGAACATGAGACGGTTGCCTTAAACGAAGAGGTAAGTGTTGTGCTTCTAAGAAAATTACCACCTAAACTGAAAGATCTGGGTAGTTTTACTATTCCTTGCAGGCTAGGTGACCAGTTCGAGCATGCACTATTGGATCTAGGAGCGAGTGTCAACCTGTTGCCATACAGTGTATACGAGACACTAGGTTTGGGGGAGCTTCAACCAACCTCCGTCACTTTACAATTAGCGGACATAAGCATCAAACAACCGAGAGGTATCCTTGAGGACGTGTTGGTAAGAGTAGGTAAATTTGTTATACTTGCTGATTTTATAGTATTAGATATAGAAGAATGTACTCTGCCAGTACCTCTCCCTATCATACTAGGACGCCCCTTTATGATAACAGTCGTCAAGTAAGTATGTTCTTCAAATTGACCTTCCTACAATTACTAATACTACTTACTTTATTGACCAGGCACCAAGATTTAAGATGCAGCAGTTGTCCATGGCACTAGAACCACCTGATGTGGGCTCTAAGTGCCCTCTTCCAAACAACTAGTACTGAAACACAAGAGTGCTTGAGCAAGCTCACTTCAATTACCCTTACAGCTCAAGCATCTCTACAGAGGTTAGTGGTACTGAGGCCACTAACAAATGGTAAGGTTGTATTATTCCAAATTTATCATTTTTCAGCTAAGGTAAGTTTTTCTTTTTGCACATGCATACTGCTTGCGATCGATCGCATCATCCAATGCGATCGAGTGTAAGTGTGCGATCAAGTGTGTCCTTCAATATGCTCGAGCGCACAAATGCAATCGAGCGCAACCCGTGTGCGATCGAGAGCACTCGTGGCAGAGGGTTTAGATATAAATCTGTAAATTTTCACTCACACTCTCTCACTGTTCACTCGCACCTTTACACTCTCTCTCACTCGCACTTTCCCATCTACCAGCATCTCTCACACTCACACTCTGCCACCACTCACTCATTCTAGCACCTACTTCACCATCACCACCATCTCCACTCCACTATCACCACCATCAAACACCTATTACCACCGCATACACCATCTCCACTCCACATGCTGTCCATTACACAAAGTACCAATTTCTATCCACCCACACATGAACTTTCACATGTTTATTTACATTTTAAGCATACAATTATGTTATTTTATGTGTGATTGGGTAGTTCTTGTTGTTTGCAGGAGGTTAGGAACGATTTCAAATCTTCAAGACCATAGCTTGGTCTTTTAGTGCACACCAGCTGTTCGAGGAAAAGCCTGACCGTGTGCGATCGAGTGCATGGTACTTGCGATCGAGTACATAGCCAGTATGCAATCGAGCGCACCTATTTAAGATCGATCATAAATTAGGCAGAAGCAAACAAAAACATGACCAAACCATCTGCTTCTACCTCCGGTGCATCCAGCAGTCGTGTCTCGTTATCCCGGCCCAGCATCGAGCAACGGGAGCTCTTGTTCGAGACTACCTTCGTCATCGATGAAGTATTTAAGCACATGGGTGCCACTCAATGGGCTGTTTAAGCATTTAGACACCGAGGGTTGAAGAGGTTGTTTAAGCCAGTTTGCTCCACTACTTACTCCTAGCTCGTAGTCCAGTTTTATGCGAGCCTATCATTTGACTACAGCAGACCGGGGGTACTCATCTCTTCAGTCCAGGACACACCCATCGAGGTGACCAGTGTCAATATAGCCGCTGCCTTTCATTACACCGACGAGCCCCTTCTTGAGGACACCGATATCAAGGAGCAGTCAGAGTCCTTTGCCCTGGCTGAGATCATTACAGACATGTGCGTTGGCCAGTATGTCGACAGACATAACAATGCGGCCAACTGGTCAAAGTTACCTCCACGACTTTGGCTCGTCGACACAATCCTATAGCACAATGTGTGTCCATTGGGGCACAAGACACAGCGGCGAGACCAGTTTCTCTAGTCCTTATATGCCTTCCACAGAGGCCACTGGTACTCCATTCTGGCTGTCATTTGAAGCCAGCTACACAAGTTTTGGGATCATGTCCATGGCTGACAGACCACCACAGCCAATGCATTGGGCCTCTCTTTCCCGTTCCTACTCTCCTACATACTTAAGAAGAAAGAGATAAAGGGGACCTCCAGCGACGGACCAGTGCGAGAGCATCCTTTCTTCAGGAAGGCTCAGTGGATACACAGCATCTCGCACATGCCTCGGGGACTCCCAGCACCTGCTCTAGTAGCTAAGAGAGTTGAGGAGGATTGTATGGAGACCGAGTCCCCGGTCATTAGCCCAGTAAGAGAGGAGGACCATTCTGACATGGGACCCACCGAGTCCCAGTACTTTCTAGCTGAGCTGTCCTCCTTCTGAGGTGAGGTCTCTACCACCACCACACTCTTGCATCAGCACATCGATAGTTTGGAGGCATGATTTACACGATAGGAGGCTATGCTGCAGGCTATTCTTGATCACCTACCTCCGGTACCTCTTCGACTGCACCACCTGATGATCAACAGTGAGAGGATACCACGTCTGGCTAAAGACGTTAAACTTAGCGCTCATGGGAGGCACCCCAAAGTATATCTTTTTTACTAGTTTATTTTATTTTATTATTAGTATTTCATAGTTTACTTTTCTATTATTGTTTATTACTTGTTTTCCATTTTATCTTTCTTTTTCAAAGACAGTGTGAGTGCATCCAGTTGAAGTTTGGGGGCGTGCTACGAGCCATGCCAGTCATACAGTTCTCCATCTCCCAGGTTAGCTCCTTCCATGCTATTCAAACATTGAGGACAATGTGCACTTTAAGTTTGGGGTTATGGGGACACATTCACACACTCACTATGTCCCACATTTTTCTGTTTTGTTGCTATTTTTATAGATAAATGCATGTTCATTCTGTCCAATAAACTTTTTTTTGTGATCTAAATAAAACTTTATTATTCGACTTCATCAGCGAGCTTAACACTTTGAACATATAGGCCAATAATCAAGTTTTCAACCTAGATTAATGTCTTTTAGAAATTTAAGGATTCACAAGTTTGACCTAAACTATCACAAGCACACTAGCATATAACTGTGTGGGGTATGACATGTTATTTGGATTTGTATGTTTCTTTTGCTTAACTGTGAACTAGATGACTTATTAGATTGACATTTTGGCATATAAAAATAGAAAAGATTGATTAGTGCTCAAAAGAAGAAATAAATGCTCCTAATGATCAATAAAACTTGTTTTCTGCTGAGTAACTGGCCATCTTGCCTCGGTAAGCATTGAGTGTCACGTCAAAAGGTGGAAAATTCTGATTGGTAGCATTAAGACCAGTTAGTTTCATAGCCTTTTTGACTCGAGTTACTAAAACCATCTGGTTTGGGAGTCATTGGCTAAACGCTCGTTATATGAGTCAAAAAGAAAGCTTAAGGGAACTAACTTGGCAAAAATCTCACAAATAAAAGAAAAGAAGAAAATCTATGCCATCTTTGTTGACTATAATAGGAAGTTTGGTGAATCTTGAGTCATCGAAACACTACACATTTGAATTACTTGGAAACCCAATCTTTTATATGCTAGTTCACCATACACCAATGTCGAACTTGTGATGTCTTAAATTGCCTTATGAAAGTGATTTGCGTTCAAAACTCTTATTCATTGCAAAAATATATTTATATCTGTTAAGCTTGCTCATGAATACACATCATAGTTTTGTGTTAAGACTTAAACTTTTGTGGACACTATGAACATTGGATCTATTTGTGTGTTGTTAGTTTTCATTTTAGTTTTGTTTAGTATTGCTAAGGGACTAGCAATATGTAAGTTTGGGGGTGTGATAGGGGCTTAAATCCTTATTTACATTTATTAGGTCCTTAGTTATATTATTTTAGTCCATTTTACTTCATTTGTGTGTTTTACATGTGTTTATAGGGTCTTGGAAGAAAAGAAGCAGTTTTGGCACTTAAAGGAAGAAGCCTGGAAATCCCAAAGGAGTCTCTGGTCAAGCTATGATCGATCACACCATGCAATACGATCGAGCGTACATTGTGATCGAGCGCATACAAAAAGGATTGAATGCACACTGCAATTGAGGGCACATGTACGGGCGTGAGCAGTAAACTACAGAACCCTATTTTGGAAATAAGAGAGTTTTGATGGTTTAGGAAGTTTAGGGTTTCCTGCACCTTCTAGGACTATTCAAGCCCTATAAATACACATGTAAAGCACACACAATTCATCACAACTTAGAGAACACTTCTCTCATCTTTTAGCTTAGAGTTGTGAGCTTTGGGAGAGAATTGACGCCTTTTCTCTTGGGTTTACTCTTCCCTTTATTTTTATGTTATGATGATGTTTTTCATAAACAGCATGTGTAACTAACTTTCTTATAGGGCTCGATTGAAGCTCTAGTTATGCTTTCTCATATATTTATTCATTGATAAATCTTTGCCAATAGCCTTTATTATGTTACTTAACTTGATTAATGTCTGTGCTTATTTAAATTCCTCATATGTATGTGTATGGCCAGCGTATGCATGTGGTATGGATTGGTTAGTTAGATCAATTTGGATGACCGAGTCCTGGGTCTAACATTAGTAACAAAATATATCCACACCGGATTCTTGGATTAATCAACATGGGAAACCGGGAGTAGATACCATGCCCTAGGTCTCATGTGGTTGTCGATTTCCATAGTACTTATGCTTTCTTCAGGAACAACTCAAGCAGATACCATGCTGAATCCCTTAAGGAAGAAAAGAGTTAGAGTAGATACCATGCCTAACTCGTTGCTTATGGAGATCAATAGCTTAAGGAGTAGATACCATGTCCTTAGGTTGGCGACCAATAGATATACATGATAAGGTTAGTGCATTGATACATTATAAAATTGGGCAAGTATAACTAGTGGTAGATATCAAAGCCCTATGTCTTTATTATTATCACTCACATTCAACAATTATTTTATTTCTTTTTACTTTAAAGAAACTAAATCTAAAAACTGAACTTTACCAATCCCTGTAGAGATGATCTTGCTTTCGCACACTATACTACATTGTTGACCTTGTGCACTTGCAAGTAAAACCAATACAATTATCTGCTTATTTATTTAGGCATATAAACGCACAATAACGACTCTGTCTGTTCTTGGTTGGGTCTGCTTTTGGGTGCCATGGCCCTGCCTAGTCTAGGCCACTATTCTGTCTGATGGCCTTTAAGGGTGAGCTTATAGGCGCCACGGCCCTGCCTAGTCCAGGGCACGGTGCACACTGGTAGGTTTCCTTGTTGTTTTGTGCTTCTTTCTGGAGGCTGAGGCTTGGACTTCTTCAGGCCGCAGCGCACACACTCAAGACTTGATTTCTCTTCATTTGTCCTTCCACAACCATGCCTTCACTCTGGTATGCCTCGAGTCTTTGTGCTCCAAGCAACGATAATTTTTCCTCCTCTTTTGAACTTAAAGTACCTGAAAATGCACCGAAATAGATCAATGATCCAAGAATGACACTTTAGAGTTGTTAACGTATAAAAGTGCAATTAAAACCTAGATCAACCCTAAAATGCTAACAATTAAGTACTATTAAGGTGTATTTTATGACTCTCATCACAACCCCCAACTAGCTTATTGCTAGTCCCTAGCAATTCAAGCAAAAACAAGAGACGAATTCTACGGTACGAATCAAAACAAAGTAAAGCAATGTTAGTGTTAAACTAGGAGTAGTTCACTTTTTGTCTTAGAAATCACATATAACACACAGCACATAGAATCATTAAATATCACCCAAGTCCAAAAGTAATTCAAACATCAATCTTAAAATTGTTATCGACTCTTAACATCCATCTTACCACAATCCATTAATTCGCACACCCGGATGATTTTATGCATAACATTCATGAATACAAGTCTTGGCCTCTAAAAACATAATAAATTGTGTGACATCAATCACAAATCAAGCTCCATAGGCTTATTTTTCAAATCACTATCCACTATTGTAGAAAAATCACACTACATTAGATCAATAGGTCTTTAATAAGCTTGTAATGTTAGGCTAAGGTAAAGGTTAGAAAAGAACGGGAAGGATTCAATCAATAAAAGAACTTAATCTCTTAGTTTTAAACACAACCTTCTTTTAAGCACTGGATAACCTTACTTCAACACCCAACTCTTTCAACCATTTTTTATAAGAGCATATCTCTCGATAAGTCACGACTTTTCTTTTCTTTTCTTTTCTTCTCTGGCATAATTCACTTCTTGTTTACTTTGGTGTAAGACCCTTCACCTTCTTTTTCATTCTTTTTTTTATTTTCTTTTCTTCTCCACAACCCCCAACTGATCTCTTTTAATGTACTTGGGTTATGGCGGGTAATATTTTTTCATATTTCCATCCTTACTCCTTTTAAGTGCTTCTCAACAAATGAGTATAACTAAGTTCTTTTAAAAGAAGGATAAGGATAAAATATTTTTAGGCTCATAAAGGTAAGTAAATGGGTTATCAAAAGAAACAAGGCTCAAATTCTTTTTTGAGAAAAGGCTCAAACAGGTGACTAGCGATGAATATAGCAAGGGTAAGTTTGAAAGGCTCAAACAGTCAAAAAATTGCCTACATCATATCCTAAGTAATGTACATTCTAGGAATTCACCTCAAGTGATTATCAAATAAGTTCTAAAGCTTGTCGAGACCGCAAAAGTATTCATAAACAGTCATATATAAAACTTCTCTAAATGTTTTAGACTAATCATACAATCTTACCACAAACTAGAGTCTCAAACCAAATGAAGATTGACACTTAAATCATTCTCAAACCGAAGCAAGATTTAATTTTTTCTAAATGCTATATGCTATTTCAATTAAGTTCATATCATTGACATGTGAATTAACTCAAAGGCTTAACACAAAGCATGTTAAAAAAAAAAAAAGGGAAAATTACACAAAGCAGTTCAATGGAAAAAAGAAACATGTTTCCTTTCCCCCCCAACTTAAAAATTGCATTGACCTCAATGTGAAAGAAAAGGGAAAGGAAACTCCCTTTGTAAGCAAAAGTGCACAGAAGCTGAAAATTGTGCACCACTATTTGAACTGCATGCCATGCTTCTTGCTGAAATTTTGATCTATAACATAGAACAAAACAAACAAAAACAAAACAACTACGGTGTAACAGTAAGATTCCCACCGTATGTTAGGTTAACACATGAAATCTAAAGAAATAACTAAAAACGAAAAATAAAGTACAAAAAATAAAATAACAAAAAGGAAGACAAAATAAATGTTAGTATAGTTATCCGATAAAATAAAATAAAATAAAAGGAGACAAATAAGATAGAACCCAAAACTAATCCTCTATGTCATCATCCTCTTCTTCATTCTCTTCACCTTCCTCTGTAGTTGGATCAAAAGATGAATCCGGATAGGGTGGCAAAGTGGGAAAGTGATCCATGTCATAACCAGTAGTAAAGGTAAGGTGTTGGTACATCTGACCAAATGAAGAGTATACCCCCGCCTGATAATCAGCTTTTTTAGCCAAGAATCATTCTTGATGATCAAACCTATCATGCAAGAATTTTTGATTCGTCAAAATGAATCTCTAAACGCTCAAGGCGCTCTGCAACAGTGAAATGCTTAGGGGGGAGTGGTTGCAATCTCTACTCTCTCTCCCGGAACTGGTGGCCTTGAGGCTTTAATCAGAGTGAGTATGCCATCATTGATGGGTTTTTTTGGTTGCTGGGTGTCCTCATCAGGACTGTACTGGACTCCGGCTTGGATGTATAATTGGGTAATTAAGGAAGGGAAGTACAATCCAAGCTTTTGTCGCACAGTGTGTATGATAGAATTAAATATGATCTGACCCACATCAATAGTCATGCCTATCAAAATGACATAAATCAGCACAGCTCTCTCAATAGTAAGGTCACTATAGTGTGTAGTAAGCATCAACCTCTGACATACAAAATATTTCCAAACTCAAGCATTGACAGTCAGAGAAGTACCAGGCAAGGTTATAGGGGTATCACCTGTCATTTTCCATGTAGTGCCCGGAATACAAAGAGTATTGCAAATCTCTTCATAATTAATATTAGACACAAATGCAATATGCTCACTGTTTTCTATGTCTGGTAGCCTATAGAATCTATTTATAGATGTGCTGCTAAAAGAAACTGTTTTGTCTCTCACCCTCACCTTACCATTCCTATGTTCATCTACATTAGCGTAGAATTCTCTAACCACATTTGTGAGGGAATTAAATGGTTGTCTAGCAAATGTACCCCAATGCTTATCAATAATAATTCTAAACAAGGTTGGGTTCCCCCTCTTCGTGATATTGAATCCTCTCTCAGGAATGGGTTTTCTAGTGTGCATCATCCTAACATATCTCTCACTAGCTTTAAAACTAACAAATTTGCTCTCATCATACTCTTGAGGTTGTTTCCCCCTTGGTCTATTGGTTTTAGGGGCCATTTGAATCAAATTTATAGAATAATAGAACTAATTCAAAATCAACCACCCAAATAGAAAAAATGAACAACAAAGAGAAGAAATTGGTCTTACTTGATGCTCAAAGTTGGAGAGAAGAAGGAATACCCACCAACTTGAAGTTTTCTTGATGATCCCAAAATCCTTTTAGAACCAAGCTTTATGGAGAAATTTCCAGCAAAATCTACAATATTAGTGCTAAATCCTCCAAGAAATGATGTCAGAATCAAGAAATTTTGAGTAAAAGTGAGTGGGTAAGTGAGGGTGTTAAGAGAGGAGGAGAGAGAGAGAAAGGAGCTGCTATTTTTGTGAGGTAGAAATGAAGGAGAAAGTGCATAAATATGGTTTAAATAGTCTAGATTTTGTTTTTGGTGCAGAACAAGTAGCAGCTGGAACCGCGGCTCGGCTTAGTGAGCACCGTGACTTGAAGGCGTGGGCGTGCTGGCTGGGTTTCTGGGTGGCGCGGCACGGCTGCAGCTAGGGCACAGCGTGGGCTCGGGTGAGATGGGCCTGGTGCTGTGGGGCGAGGCTTGTCTTGGGCTAGGCCTAGGCGCACGGGCTGCTTGGACCTGTTTCTAGTTTAAAAAAAAAAACTTGTTTGTTACCAAAAGAAATAAAATAAAATAAAATTAGGCAATTAAAAATAATTCTTAAACTAAAAATTAGATTAAACTAAAAAAAATTAAAAACTAAAATTGAAATAAAATTAACAAAACAAAAGAAGGAATAAATAAAAACGTACCTGTGAGGTGTGGTCAAGGGGAATAGATCGGATCCATAAGTGAAATGTCTTCCACGTTCGAATCTTGCCTATCGATAAAGACTTTAAGGCATTGACCATTTACTTTAAAAATTCGACCATCTCTAGTATCCTCTATTTCTACTGCCCCATTTTCAAAAGCATTATTTACTATAAAAGGGTCGGTCCACCTCGAAAGAAGTTTTCCTAGGTGCTTATGTAGTCTAGAGTCGTATAAGAACACCCAATCATTCGGCTTAAATGTTTTCTTCAAAATATTTTTATCACGAAACACTTTCATTTTAGCCTTATAGATTCTAGAGTTCTCATAAGCATCATTTCTCAACTCCTTTAACTCAGTCAACTGATATTTCCTAAGCTTACCTGCTTCTCCTATGTCAAAATTAAAAGACTTGATGGCCCAATATGCTTGATGCTCGAGTTCTACAGGTAAGTGGCAAGGCTTTCCAAAAACAAGCCTATAAGGTGACATACCTAAGGAAGTTTGGAAAGTTGTACGGTAGGCCCAAAGCACATCAACTAGTCTCAAGGACCAATCCTTGCGATCCGGGTTAACCCTTTTTTTCTAAAATTTGCTTAATTTCCCTATTTGCAAGTTCTACTTGTCCACTTGTCTGAGGGTGATAGGCAGTAGAGATCTTATGTAACACTCTATATTTTCTCATCAAAGCTTCAAAAGAACGATTGCAAAAATGTGTACCTCGATCACTAATTATAGCACGTGGTGTACCAAATCGAGATAACACATTTTCTTTAAGAAATTTAATTACCGTTCTATTATCATTGCTTCGGCAAGCTGCTACCTCTACCCACTTTGATACATAATCTATTGCCATAATGATATATTGGTATCCGAAAGAAGGAGGAAAAGGTCCCATAAAATCAATACTCTAACAATCGAAGATTTCAATCACCAAAATTAGGTTTAAGGGCATCATATTTCGACGAGACATAGCTCCTAACTTTTGACACTTTTCGCATGAGCGACAATAGATGTTTGTATATTTAAACAAGGTTGCCCAATAAAATCCACACTGAAAAATTTTTACAGTAGTTTTTTTCATTGAAAAGTGGCCTCCACAAGCTTGAGAGTGAAAAAATTCCAAGACGCTGGCAATCTCTTTCTTAGGGATGCAACACCTTAAAATTTGGTCAGGGTAGTACTTGAAAAGACAAGGGTCATTCCAATAAAAATTATGTACCTCATACGAGAATTTTCTCTTGTCTTGAGTGCTCTAATCCATCGGTATCTCACTTATAGCTAAATAATTCACGATATGAGCAAACCATGGTAGAGAAGTAATAGAGAGTAAATCCTCATCGGGGAAATCATCCTTGATTGGCATGTCATCAGAGGTGTCTTCAAATGTGAGCCTCGAGAGATGGTCCGCCACCACGTTCTTTACTCATTTCTTGTCTTTGATAGTGATGTCAAATTCTTACAAGAGTATGATCCATCGTATCAGTCATGCCTTAGCATCCTTCTTTGTAAGAAGGTACTTGAGGGCTGCATGATCTGCCCCGAGAAAAACATGCTTTAAACCCTTATGTAGTGGCTTTAATTTTACTTTAGGTGCTTCCACACTTGAGGGGTTTTGCTTCTCGCTTCTTTCGGGTAACTCCTCAAACTTCGGTTTCCATGCTCAAGTGCTATAATCATGAGTTTTATCAAAAACAGCACAAATATCAATTATATCAGTTTTATCATTAATAGAATCAATCTCATAATTAACAAGAAAATACTCAAGAGGATCAAAATCATGACCTATAGAAACTCCCTCATCGATGAGTGACTCGATCATGTATAATTGGTGGTTCTCGTCCTCATCTTTGGGCTGTTTTGCAACATTGAAGATATTCACCTCGAGGGTCATGTTTCCAAAGGACAACTTCATGAGTCCATTTCTGTAATTAATTAGAGCATTTGCAGTAGAAAGGAAAGGTCTACCCAAAATCAAAGGAATTTTAGAGTTAGTGTCAACAGCAGAGGTGGTATTAAGGATTAGGAAATCAACAGGATAATAAAATTTATCAATTTGAATTAAGACATTCTCTACCACACCCCAGGGTACTTTGACTGAACGGTCAGCCAATTGCAATACCACAGCGATTGGTTTGATCTCTCTCAAACCTAGCTGTAAATAAATAGAAAATGGCATTAGGTTTACACTAGCTCCTAAATCTAGCAATGCTTGTCCAATCTCATGATTTCTAATGCTACATGCAATGGTTGGACAGCCAGGATCCTTTATACGATCGAGCGCACATGTACGTGCGTGAACAGTAAATTGCATAACTTTATTTTGAAAATAACCCTATTTTGGAAATAACTCTATTTTGGAAATAAAGGAGTTTTGTGTTTTAGGAAAGTTTAGGAACTCATGAGCCTTCTAGGACTACTCAAGCCCTATAAATACACCTATAAAGCAGACAAAAAGAATTGCTTCTTTTATCCCTTCTTTTATCTTTTTCTTTAGCTTGGAGAAGAAAACTGTGGAGGAGAATTGACGACCCTTCTCTCGGGTTTCTTCTTTCCTTTATTTTTATTATGTGTACTTAACTTTTAGTAAGGGCTTGGTTAAAGCCCTAATTATGTTTATTCAATAATTAGCATTGGCACCTTTGCGATATTTATGTTGTGTTGCTTAACTTGATTAATACCTACTTTTATTTAAATTCCTCATATGTATATGTCTGATCAATATGTGCGTGTGGTATGGACTTGTTAGTTAGACCAATTTGGATGACCGAGTCTTGGATCTGACATTAGTAACAAAAGATATCCACACCGGATTCTTGGGTTAATCAACATGGGAAACCGGGAGTAGATACCATGCCCTAGGTCCCGTGTGGTTGTCGATTTCCACAGATCCTATGCTCTCTTAAGGAACAACTCAGCATACCCCATGTTAAATCCGTTGAGAGAGAAAAGAGTTAGAGTAGATACCATGCCTAATTCGTTACTTAGGGGGATCAATAGCTTAAGGAGTAGATACCATGCCCTTAGGTTGACAAACATTAGGTAATCATGACATGATTAAAGCATTGTCATACTGTTGTATTGTGGTAGCATAATTAGTGGTGGATATCAAGTCCCTATGCCTTTATCTTTATTATTTCAAACTCAATATTTATTTTTTCTTGTTTTTATTTTATTATTGCGAAACTAATTCTAAAGTGAACTTTACCAATCCCTGTGGAGATGATCTTGCATTCGCACACTATGCTACATTGTTGACCTTGTGCACTTGCAAGTAAAACGAGTGCGATTATTTGCTTATTTATTTAGGTGGATAATCGCGCAACAAGTTTTTGGTGTCGTTGCCGGGAATTGTGTTAAATTTTGTTTAAAATTATTTTCATTAGTTTATTTTATTTTATTTTATTCTGTTCTGTTTTATTTTTATTTTTATCAAAAATCATATTTATTCCTTCTTTTCGTTTTCTGTTTTTTTTTGTCAGGTGTGTAAAGGAGGAGTTTCTGTCCTCATTGCGATCGAGCGCACTACTTGGTGCGATCGATCGCAAGCCCGTAGTGATCGAGCACAGAGAAGTTGCGATCGAGTGCAAAAGGTCCAGAGAGTACCCGAGCAGTAGTACTGAAACTACTGCGCTGAAGCTTTTCAACCAATTCATTCGAAGGAGAAGCACCAATGGTGGAAGCTAGTTACGCTTATCTAAATGCTATGGAGAGGAAGCTGGATATGCTCATAAGCACCATGACTACTCAAAACATATCACCTAGTCCGCGAGCCAAACCACTCCAGGTATGTGCTATATGTTCTCATTTTGATCACACTACTGAAACTTTCCCTTTATATTTATATGCAAATCAAAAGCAAGCAAATTATGAGGGACCGAACAATGCATATGCATATACCTACAATTCTGGATTGCAGAACCACCCCAACTTCGCATGGAACAATCAAAATGCCTTGAACCTTCAAGGACAGCAAATTCCAACAAGCAGCTCAATTAGTCCCAGAATCAAGAAAGAGTGACCTAGAGAGCATTGTGAGGGAATTGGTCATTCAACAACAACAGCTGCTTACCTTACAAAAGCAGTTTATGACTGAGCAAAGACAAATAAATGCAAGGCATGAGCAAGCTATTCAAAGATTAGATGTACAAGTGGGGCATATAGCTAAGGAGCTAAGTAAACAAAAGCAAGGTGTTGTTGAACAAGTTTTTCATGACCATCACGTTGATCCATTAGAAACTACTCTTACATATAGTCTCACAAGATCGAGTACAGTGCCAGAATCTGAGGATGTTACTGATGACATCATCGAAACTATACACCTCATTGAAGCCTCTCCAAAGCATCAAAGTAAGTACACTGATCCATTTGATATTCATGTGCCTACTAATACCATTTTCCCTTTTATTGTACAGGCACCTAACTTGGAATTCAAGCAGTTGCCAGAGCACTTACCTTATGCTTATATGGGAGAGAATAAGACACTTCCTATGCTAGCTGCTACCACTCTTACTTTTGGGAAAAAATAAGGCTTGATCCGGCTGAAGACGTTAAACTTAGCGCTCATGGGAGGCACCCCAGACTTATCCTTTTCATTTTAGTATTTTTCTTTTATTTATATTTATAATTACATATCTAGTATTTATATTTCTTGTTTTCCATAATAACGTTTATTTTTCTTTGTCTGGTACTTAGTGCGTGCATCCAGTTCAAGTTTGGGGCCGTGTTACAAGCAAAGCAAGCAACCTAGTTCTCCATCTCCCAGGTCAAATATTTCCATGCCACACACATTGGGGACAATGTGTATTTTAAGTTTGGAGGTTGTGGGAGATACTAGATACTATCATACACGCACTTGAAACACATGCACACACTCAGTCCCAGTTTTTTTTAGGAAGATAAATGCAGGTTCTTTTGGTAAACAAAAATTTTGGTTGATTTAAAAATTAGCTAACACTTTATTAGTAAGCTTAAAAGCTGGAACACATAGACTTGTAATGGGAATTTTACAAAGTTTAGTTACCTACCTCAAGACACCTAAGAATTCACGAGTTTGATCCAAATTTGCACGAGCACATTTAGCACGCATTTGTGTGGGGTACGACATATAATTCTCTTGTATATGTTTCCATAATCTAACTTTAATCGGATAACTTGTTGAAAAGGACACTTTGGCATAAGAAAAAATAAATAAGAAAAAAAAATGTTCATCATACAAAAATGATCAAAAAGCTTTCCACTAAGTAACTGGGCCTCTTGCCTTAGTAAGCATTGAGTGTTCACGTCAAAAGGTGGGAATTTCATTTAGAAGCATTAAAACCTATTAGTTCTGCAACTTTTTTATTCGAGTTAGTAAGTTCTTAAGGGTGTCTTTACACCTAATGCCCTAAAACCATCTAGTTTGGGAGTCATTGGCTAAACACTCGTTATAAGGGTCAAATAGAAAGCTTGATGGAACTCAACATGGCAAAGATCACATGATGAAAGAAAAAGAAAGAAGAAGCAAGTATTATGCCATTTTTGTTCTCTTTGATAAGGAATTCGATAAAGGTTTGGGCATCGAAACCCTATACACTAAAATTATGTGGAAGACCCCATCTTATATATGCTAATTCATCACATACAAATCAAACTTGTGATGCCTTAAGCCAACCTTAGGTAAGTAACTTAAAACTTTTGAAAGTCCTTTTGCAATCCAAAATGTGTTTTTATTTTAAGCTTACTCATGAACTGTTATCATAGTTTTTTTGTGCAACCCAAATCTTTGAGTATCATGGAAGTGAATTTATCTTTAATTTTGTTCTTCATTTAGTTTTTAGTTTTGTAATGCTAAGGGACTAGCAATATGTAAGTTTGGGGGTGTGATAAGTGCTTAAATATTCATATTTAAGCCCCTTAATATTTAAGCCCCTTAATTTACATGTTTTAAGCTCTTTGTCTATACATTTTAGTTTGTTTTACTTCATTTTGTGTGTTTCACATGTTTTTATAGGTCTTGGAGAAAAAGGAAGCAGTTTTGGCACTTATGAGAAAAAGCCTGGAAATTCTGGAGTAGCTTATGGTCAAAGTACGATTGATCACACTACTGCATGCAATCGAGCGCACATGCGATCGTTCGCACACATGAAGGATCGAGCGCAGCAATGCGATCGAGCGCAAGACGCATGCGATCGAGCGCACATGTACGTGCGTGAACAGTAAACTGCAGAACCCTATTTTGGAAATAACTCTATTTTGGAAATAAAGGAGTTTTGTGTTTTAGGAAAGTTTAGGAACTCATGAGCCTTCTAGGACTACTCAAGCCCTATAAATACACCTGTAAAGCACACACAACGAATCACTTCTTTTATCTTTTGCTTTAGCTTGGAGAAGAAAACTATGGAGGAGAATTGACGACTCTTCTCTCGGGTTTCTTCTTTCCTTTATTTTTATTATGTGTACTTAACTTTTAGTAAGGGCTTGGTTGAAGCCCTAATTATGTTTATTCAATAATTAGTATTGGCACCTTTGTGATATTTATGTTGTGTTGCTTAACTTGATTAATACCTGCTTTTATTTAAATTCCTCATATGTATATGTCTGATCAATATGTGCATGTGGTATGGACTTGTTAGTTAGATCAATTTGGATGATCGAGTCCTGGATTTGACATTAGTAACAAAAGATATCCACACCGGATTCTTGGGTTAATCAACATGAGAAACCGGGAGTAGATACCATGCCCTAGGTCCCGTGTGGTTGTTGATTTCCACAGATCCTATGCTCTCTTAAAGAACAACTCAGCATACACCATGTTGAATCCCTTGAGAGAGAAAAGAGTTAGAGTAAATACCATGCCTAACTCGTTGCTTAGGGGGATCAATAGCTTAAGGAGTAGATACCAAACCCTTAGGTTGGCAAACATTAGGTATTCATGACATGATTAAAGCATTGTCATACTGTTATATTGTGGTAGCATAATTAGTGGTGAATATCAAGTCCCTACGCCTTTATCTTTATTATTTCAAACTCAATATTTGTTTTTTCTTGTTTTTATTTTATTATTGCGAAACTAATTCTAAAATGAACTTTACCAATCCCTGTGGAGATGATCTTGCATTCGCACACTATGCTATGATAGATGCTTAAATATTCATATTTAAGCCCCCTTATTTACATTTGTTAGGTCCTTAATTACGTTAATTTGGTCTCTTTTACTCCATTTGTGTGTTTTACATGTTTTATAGGGTTTTGGAGAAAAAGAAGCAGTTTTGGCTCTTAAATGAAGAAAGCTGGAATCCCTAGAGCATTCTCTGGACAAATTGCGATCGATCACGCCATGCAATGCGATCATGCGCACACATGAAGGATTGAGCGCACACTGCGATCGAGCACAAGACATATGCGATCGAGCGCACATGTACGGGCGTGAACAGTAAACTGCAGAACCCTATTTTGGAAATAAGAGAATTTTCGTTTTAGGAAGGTTTAGGAACTCATGGGTCTCTTATGACTTCTCAAAGACCTATAAATACACTTGTAACTCACACACATAAGACACACCTCAGATAGAAAACACTTTTCTCTTTTCTTTTACTTGGAGTTGAGAGCTTGGGAGAGAATTGATGCCTCTTCTCTCAGGTTTATTCTTCTCCTTTAATGTTTAGTTTATTTATAATGTTTACTTCATATAGTATGTGTAACTAACTTTCTTATAGGGCTCGATTGAAGCCCTAGTTATGCATTCCCATATTTATATTCATTGATAAAATCTTTGCCAATAACTTTTATTATGTTACTTAACTTGATTAATGCCTGTGCTTATTTAAATTCCTCATATGTATGTGTAAGGCCAACGTATGCATGTTGTATGGATAGGTTAGTTAGATCAATTTGGATGACCGAGTCCTGGGTCTAACCTTAGTAACAAAAGATATCTTTTCCGGATTCTTGGGTTAATCAATATGGGAAACCGGGAGTAGATACCATGCCCTAGGTCTCATGTGGTTGTCGATTTCCACAGTACTTATGCTTTCTTAAGGAACAACTCAAGCAGATACCATGCTGAATCCCTTGAGGAAGAAAAGAGTTAGAGTAGATACCATGCCTAACTCGATGCTTAGGGAAATCAATAGCTTAAGGAGTAGATACCATGCCCTTAGGTTGGCAACCATTATGTATACATGATAAGGCTAATGCATTGACCTATTATAATTGGGAATGTATGACTAGTGGTGGATATCAAAGCCCTATGTCTTTATTATTATCAAATCACCTTCCAACAGTTATTTATCTCTTTTTACTTTAGAGAAACTGATTCTAAAAGCAACTTTACCAATCCCTGTGGAGATGACCTTGCTTTTGCACACTAGACTACACTGATGACCTTATGCACTTGCAAGTATAACTAGTACAATTATTCACCTATTTATTTAGGTATATAAATGCACAACATGCTACACTGTTGACCTTGTGCACTTGCAAGTAAAACAAGTGTGATTATTTGCTTATTTATTTAGGTGGATAATCGCGCAACATAACTCGGCATCACTACTACCTTGACCCTTTTCTACATCCTCAGATTTGTTCGTTGTTAGGATGTGTAATGTCTTACCACTTCTTGTCACAATGGCATTTACATTTTCCAGATTTGTTTGTGCCATGTGTTGACCATGGGGTGTGGGCTGAGTGCTTAGTTGGATGTTAGTTAGTTAGCCTTCTCGAATCTTTACGATCAGTTGTAACCAACTTTCTTGAGAGCTAGATATATAGCTATATTGTAATATTACAAGGAAAGAAATCAGAATCCATTTTAGGACTTTGTCTTGTGGTCAAAACAAGAGCATTTCCTCTCACAAATTTTGCCCACCTGTATATTACCTCAAGATACTATACTGCCCATCCACCACCTCCAACATTTGGTGCT
The DNA here is from genome assembly GCA_023935145.1 of Bretschneidera sinensis. Taxonomy (NCBI): domain Eukaryota; kingdom Viridiplantae; phylum Streptophyta; class Magnoliopsida; order Brassicales; family Akaniaceae; genus Bretschneidera; species Bretschneidera sinensis. The sequence goes on along the minus strand of CM043700.1, from coordinate 29,852,067 downwards.
TTTATTGTTGATCTTCACATCTATAGAATTGGTAGAAGGATTGCGTTCCAAATCTAATAAGAGTGATTTTCCTTGGGATAAGTTATGCAAGTACATTCGAGAAGAAATTGGTGCTGCCATCAAGCCTCTCTAAAACAAAATTGAGTCTTTGAAGCAGATGCATTTTTAGGAAGAAAATACATCTCCTTTAGATCAAGAACTTCACAAACAACACATTTAATTTACCAACTTCAGAAATATCAAGCTGGAACTACCAAAATTCAAATAAGGAGATCCTACTGATTGGATCTTCCAAGCTGAACAATTCTTCCTATTCTCCAACACTTATAACTATCAAAGAATGTAGCTTATTTCATTCCACCTGGAAGGTCTAGCAGTAAGTTAGTTTTAGCTGACTTAATACAACAAGATGATCCAGTTTTGGCCCTAGTTTGTCAAAGCATTGCAATCAAGTTTTGGTCCCTCTTTCTATGAATAACCTCAAGGTGCATTAACTAAACTCACTCAAGAAGGTACCATTTTAGAGTATCAAGAAATGTTTGAGTCCTTATCTAGTAAAGTCAATGGTATTTCTAATCAGTTCTTGATGAACTGTTTTATTTCTAGCTTGAAACCTTACATTAGAATGGAGGTTATTGCATATAGACCTCTAGATTTTCATGATGTTGTGGGATTAACAATATTATAGGAAGGTAGATAGGGACATATTAGAGGTTCTTCAAAATCTTGGCAATCTAAGTTTAATTACAAACCTTCGGATGCAAGTCACTAAACTAGTGGTTTCAGTTTGGGATCACATCCCCACACAGTGCTCTTTATAGCTCCACCACTTCAAAAGTTCCTTATAAAATGGTTATCTCCTCAAGAAATGCAATCCAAAAGAGAAAGAAGACTTTTCTTTAAATATGATGAAAATTTTCTTTCGGGACATAAGTGTAAAGGAAAGAGTTCATTATTGCTATTGGAAGGAGAAGAGCAAGAAAGCCAAGATCAAGAGTTCTTTAATCCTTTTGCAACTCTAAAAAAAGCACAGATCCCTGAGATCTCTTTGTATGCTCTTCTTGGTCATAGAACACCAAAGACCTTATGACTATTGGGCTCTATCAATAATCACATAGGATAAATTCTGATAAATGGAGGCAGTACTAACAACTTCATTCAAGGGAAAATAACTCGGTTTCTTGACTTGCCTATTACTCCCTCTTTTCACTTTAAGGTTCAAGTAGGCAATGGTGAATACTTAACCTATATTGGAGCATGTAAGCAAATCCTATGCACAATAAATTTCTTTGTGATTCAACTCCAAGGAGCATATCTTATCTTAGGATTTCAATGGCTATAAGAAATAAGACTTGTCTCAATAGATTACAATGTTCTTATAATTAATTTTTTCTAGAAGGGTACTAGTGTGCATTTGTAAGGAGAACAAGAGGTAACAACTAAAAATATATCTTGTAGTTCTATTACAAAATTGTCTAAGCATAATAGCCTAGACTCTTATTTCCTTTTGATGCTTATGATTGTGGCAAATCAAGAAATGGACACATTGAATTCTTCTAAGCAACTAGAATATCCTCAAATATCACTAGTATTACAAGAATTCACCACTGTTTTCTTCTATGTCAACTGCACTACCACCACCAAGAACCATTGACCACAAAATTATACTAGAGCCACATGCCAAAGTAGTCAATGTAATGCTATATAGGTATCCTCATTATCAAAAACCTGAGATGGAAAAGCTAGTGAGCAATATCCTTGCAAAAGGTAGAATTCAACCTAGCAATAGTCCTTACAGTTTACCTGTTTTACTAGTAAATAAAAAATATGGAAGTTGGAGGTTTTGTGTGGATTATAGAGCCTTAAATGCTCTAACTTTAAAGGAAAAAAAATTCTTATACCTGCTGTTAATGAGTTAATGGATGAGCTATATAGTGCTATTCTCAAAGTTGGATCTCAAAGCTGGATACCATCAAATTAGAATGAAAAAAGAAGACATTGCCAAGACTACTTTTAGAACTCACCAAAGCCATTATGAATTCTTGGTAATGCCCTTTGGGTTAACAAATTCCCCTACTACATTCCAAGCCACAATGAATCAAATTTCTACACCCTTCTTGAAAGGATTTGTCATCATCTTATTTGATGACATCCTAGTCTATAGTAAAAGTTTGGAGGATCATATCACTTACTTGAGACTATCCTATAATGCCTTCAACCACATACACTATATGCTAATTTCAGTAAATGTCATTTTGCAAAGAATTCAATAGAATACATGGGTCACATCATTACTGCACAGGGAGTTGAACTTGATCAATCCAAGTTCAAAGCAATGCTAGAATGGCCTGAATGTACTTAAGTAAAACAACTAAAAAGGGTTTTTGAGGTTAACATACTATTATAAAAGATTTGTAAAAGGATATGCAATCCTTGCTAGTCCTTTGACTGAACTACTGAAGAAAGATTCCTTCTAGTGGAACACTAAAGCTCAATAAGCATTCTTTATGTTAAAACAAGCTATGACTTTTACTCCAATTCTCAACATTCTTGACTTCTCTAAGCCATTTACCTTAGAGACAAATGCTAGTGGCTTTGGAATAGGAGCAGTTCTTCTATAGCCCCCTTATCCTATTACCTTTTTATAGCAAAAGTATGGATATAAGAATGCAATCTCAATCAACATATATTAGAGAAACTATATGCTATCACTACAGTTGTGAAGAAATGGAGACAATATATCCTTGGTGCAGAGTTTTTTTTATAAAAAAACATATCATAAAAGCCTTAAATACTTGATGGAATAGACTATTCAAAGTCTTGAGCAACATCATTATCTAACTAAGGTGCTAACATTCTCCTATGAAATCCTATACAACCCAGGGAGAAATAATACAGTAGCTGGTGCTCTATCAAGGTTGCCTAATGACAAGGAGTTAGCAACCTGCTTAGCCTTCTCAATGTATATATTTACATTCGTGGATGATCTTAAAAAGAATACTAAGAGGGTGTTGACATTGTAGCCTTACAACAGGCCTACACCAAAGAACCTCAACAACATAAATAGTGGAATGTAAAGGATGGCATTCTCTATTACCAAGGGAAATTTTTTTGTAGGAGAGAATTCCAACTTGAAGCACTTGTTCATTACTGAGTGCCATACCACTCTAGTAGGTGGTCATACTAGCATTTTGAGAACTTATGTGAGACTATCTGCTAACTTCCATTGGAAGGGTATGAAAAAGGATGTAGCTCAATTTGTCTCTCACTGCCTCACATGTCAGCAAGTAAAAGTACTCATTGTTAAACTATATTGCTTCATACAACCTCTTCCAATTCCATATCAGATATGGGAAGATATCTCCATGGACTTCATCACTCTCACCTACCATGCTTTCATGGGTTCATTCTTATATATGTGGTAGTGGACAGGCTTAGCAAGTTTGCACACTTTGTACCTCTTAGTCATAACTTTTCAGCAAGTAAGGCTGTGGTAGTCTTTATGAACACTGTCTATAAACTCCTTGGACTTCCAAAGTCTATTGTTAGTAACATATATCCTCTTTTCCCTAACCAGTTTTGGAGAGAACTATTTAAATTACAAGGAACTTAATTGAATATGAGTACTTCTTATCATCCTCAAACTGATGGACAAACAAAATTTGTCAATAGATGCTTGGAACACTTTTTAAGGTCCTTTATTGCAGATCAACCACATCAGTGGTCCACTTAATTAGCTTATACGTAATTCCGTTACAACACTACCTTCCATTCTTCTATGGGCATGACTCCCTTTCAGGTTGTCTATGGTAAAATTCCATAAACCATACCCACATATTATAGAGGCTCCTCCTCTATTGAAGTTATTGATCACGAATTAAGTACTAGAGAAGAAATTTTATAACAAGTTATAACTCACTTGTTGAAAGCTCAACAAAGAATGAAGCAAGAAGCTGACCACCATATACTTGATATACAATTTTAGGTAGGTTATTTAGTCCTTCTCAAATTATAACCTTACAGATAAGATTCAGTAGCAGCAAGAGCTTTCTAGAAGCTAGGCAAAAGATACTTTGGACTCTTTGCTATATAGGAAAGAATAAGACAAGTTGCATATAGATTATAACTTCCAAAAAAGTGCAGGCTACACCATGTCTTTCACATATCTCGTCTTAAACCTTTTAAAAGTTCAACCACAACACCAACTACTCTTTCTAAGGATTGCTCCATTTCTTACCTCATCTACCATCCTATTGCAATACTAGGAGAAAAAGAAGTATTACAACTAGGTAAATGGGTACACCAATACCTAGTTCAATGGGAATAACTACCTTTAGAATCAGCCTCATAGGAAGATGTTCACATAATTAAGAACTTTTTACCTCATCTTCACCATAAGGATAAGGTGACTGTCTAAGGGGGAAGTATTGATTCAAGAAGGTAGTTGAGAGACATACCAACCTTGAAAAAACCAGTGAGGTATGGAGCAGTAGAAAAGAACTAGTAAGGCAGAAAGCAGCAAAGGGTTACCAATGAAGCTTGAGACAACAAATGAGTAGCATAAGTAACAAAAGAAGAAGTAAAGTTGGTGTCAAAGATAAGGAAAGTTAGTTGAGAAAGTATTTGATTTCTTAGATAGATGTTTGTTAGAAAAGTTGTAAGTTAGTTAACCTTCTTGAATCTTTATAATCAGTTATAGCCAATTTGTTTGAGAGCTAGATATATAGCTCTATTGTAAGATTGCAAGGTAAGAAATTAGAATCCATTTTAGGAGCTTATCTTATGCTTGAAACAAGAACATTTCCTCTCCCATTTTTTTTCTTTAACCTACATATTACCTCAAGATACTATACTGCCCATCCACCACCTCTAACAAAAACTCTTACCAATGATGATATGAAAAAAGCAAAACGAAGTAAAACAGATGAGTATAGTAAGAAGGGATGAAAATGAGGAGAAATAAAATGGTGTGAGGATGAAAAGCTCTAAAGAGGTATGAAAACGAAGAGATTTTATGAGGTACAAGGATAAGAAGAATTTTTAATTTAAGGTCGAGGACAAGGAAGGATATAGGGTTTAAAAAATTATTATAAGTGTGAGGAAATGATTTCCCCACCCTTACTTATGTAGAGTTCAAAATACTTGGAGAAGCATAAAAGCTTTCTCTTGTAGTGCAAGAGTCACATCAAGCAGTGCACAAGTTGCATCACAACTGACATGTGAAAGTGGAAAAGTCTTGCACCCCATTCAGAAAAAATGTACAAGTGTGGATTAATAATGTACCTTTCCACCTCGAACCTCCTCAGGTCTGAAGACTAAGGTGAAGTATGTAAAACACACCTCACTTTGAACCTTCTCAACTCTGAATATCAAGGTGAAGCATGTTGATCGGTGAAAAACTGCAAGTGCACATTATCGTAGTTTTATAGTAAAGTGATAAGAAGAGTATCGTCCTTAGGGATTGGTAACTTACTTCTGACAAGTACCGAAATTATACTAATCTCAATTTTTTTAGAAAAATCTCTTTTTGTTGTTTGTAATTGCAATATGAAATAAAATCAATTTAAAGGAAATAATTAAAAGGAAATAAAGTCGTTTTTCGAATATCAAATTAATAAAAGAAAGAACTTCTAGGAAACCGATTTCACTTAATTCCTCACTATGCTTAACTTATCTAACTAATTAAAATTAATCCTCTTTTTTTGTTAGTGAAAGCTGCAACTTATCCAAAAGCCTCTTTGATAGTCAATTGGAAATATTCTTGTTCATCATTCTATACAAGAGTATGCAAATTGATCAAACAAGAAAGCATTAAGACCAGCAATTTTTAAGACTACATAGGTTCATATAAGTCTTTCGATCTCTATATTTACCTATGCTGAAATATCCAAGTTTTATCTTGTAATTCCTTCTTTTGACAGCAAATCACAAGATCAAGATCATCTAATTAATGATCAGTCAATTAGAAGCAATATGTTCAAAATAAATCAGCCAAACATGGAAGATAATTATTATAATTCAACATAGAAAAGCAAGCATAGTTTGAAATTAAATTACATCATTTTCCTAGAATAAAGAAAGTTTAATTCAGGCCGAAAATCAAATTTAATAACAATGAATTCACCATAATTTCATAAATCAGTGTGCATTCAGCTGCTGCTGCTGCTGTGGAGGACTGTTGTGTGATGAATTAGTTGTTGGAACCGGCAAGGAGGCTGCTGCAATCAGTGCTGGTATGGAGGGGAGAGGTGGTTGTGAGCTATGAGGAAGTGCTAAAGATGGTACCTACTGGTTATGACAAGGAGGCGAGCAGGGGGCTGCTGTGCGATCAGTTGCTGTAGGCGACAGCAGCTATTGCCGGATGAGGAGGATAGGAGGGAAGCTGCTGTGTGATCACTCTAGGATTTTGTCTCTAAGGTTGCAGGCTCTTCTAATTAGGGTGTCTCCCTTTCCTTTATATAGACTCTCAGTCTTTAAATTTTCCTTTTTGATAGGCTCCAAAGCCTTTGATTAAAATTTCTTTTTTTGATAGGCTTCAAAGTCTTCAATTAAAATTTCCTTTTTAATAGGAGAAAGTCCCTTGAAGATAGGACACTAAAATTTGAATCTTTCCCTTCTTCTAAACTTCCTTTTCCAGCCGTGCAAATTCCAAAAAAATTGAAATTTAATAGCTCATTCATGTCTGCCACATTGAAATCACACATAGCCTGACCTTTGTCTACTAAAAATGCTATAATTTTCTCTAGAAAAATTATATTTATGAACCATAAAATTCTCCAGAAAATATACTTCTGGATCTTTCCAAGTATGTATGGCTCATCTCCTGGTTTTTCCTAAATCAATACAGTTTAATCTAGAAAAATGACTGATCAGTACGGGTAATTTTGACAATTTAGCCTTTTGCTTGTGACTTAGCAAAATGCTCAATTTATCTTTAACAGTCTAGAAATGATGGGTTTTGTTGCACTCCTCTTGGGAAACCTGAAAGCATGTAAAACACTCCAAAAGATCAAATTGTAACAAGGCTAAAGGATTAACGTATTCAAATTAAGGGGCTTGAATGTGTGACATTCAACGCTTATCACATTCTAAACACCCTTTAACTCAAACCTTCCGAAGACCGAGGTGAAGAGTGCAAAATACACTTTACCTCAAACTTCTTCAAGTTTGAAGACCGAGGTGAAGCATGTAAAACACACTTCACCTTGGACCTCCTCAAGTCCAAAGATCGAGGTGAAGAATGAAAAACACACTTCACCTTAGACCTCCCCAAGTATGAAGACCAAAGAAAAGCACGTAAAGCACTATTCACCTTAGACCTCTTCAAGTCCGAAAATTGAGGTGAAACATGCAAAACACTCTCCACCTCGGACCTCATAAATTCTGAAGACCAAGGTAAAGCATGCAAAATACCCTTCTCTTTAGACCTCATCAAGCTTGAAGATCGAGGTAAAGGATACAAAACACGCTTCAGCTTAGACCTCATTAAGTTTGAAGATCTAGGTGAAACGTGCAAAACACTTCACACCTCAGACCTTTTCAAGTTCAAAAATTAAGGTGAAGCGTTAAAAACACACTTAACCTTAAACCTGCTCAAGTTTGAAGACTAAGGTGAAGCATGAAAAACACCATTCATTTTGGACCCCACCATATCCAAAGACTGAGGTGAAGCATCAAAAAATAGTATTCTCTTTGGACCGCCTCCAAGTCCGAGGTTCGAAGTGAAGTAAGCAAAGCATATATCAATTCGGACTCGCTCGAAGTTTGAGGTCCGAAATGCATAACTAAAAATAGCCTTCACCTTAGAACCTCTTAAAATCAGAAGAGTTAATCTACTTTTTAAGGCTAAATTTCAACTCTACAGGAGTGAGGGCATATGATGTGGGTCAAATATACCACCCTATTAGAAAATAACACCTGAAACCCCTTAAAGGTATAAAGGTGTATGCATTAAAGGAAAACTGGTAATCCCATCCATCCCAACCTCTATAAATAGAGGCAACATTTATTGTAATCCATTTTGGACACACTTTTTATTTTCCCCATGCTCATGGTTATAGATCGTGGGAGTGCCTCTGAGATCACATTGTCATCTTGAGAATAAGGGCCTTTAACTTCCAGTAAACATCTCCCCTCGCACTTCCTTCCCTCTCTTCTTAAGATTGACTAGGCTTCTGGCAACTCTGATGTCTTCAAAGGATGTTAGGAGGTAAAGGTCATAGACTTTGCCCTCAAGGGTAACTTCATGGCAACTTGGCTATTTCAAAGGTGCGTCATTCTGGTGGAAAAGGTCAAAGTTGGAGGATATATCCCCGAGATATTCTCCTTAGCCCTTGCTAAGTCTTCCTAGAAGGTATGAGTCTTAACACCTAGAATATTTTTAGTGTTTTTCTTTTCTTATTATCTAACACAATTCTTTCTTTCTAGATGGATATGTTGGCGGCTTTCGCCTAATAGTGCATCCTCTTGATGGATAGAGTGATTGCTGACCTTGGCGATGACAGCAACAAGTACAAAAAAAGTTGGCCACTGCAGAGGAAGTGATACAAAAGTTTCAGTCTTTTGAGAATAAGCATTGGTCTTATAAGACGACTCTCTAGACCAACTTTATTGTTGCTGCCAAGTTAGCTAAGGCATATAGAAAGAAAGGATAGTGAAAGTTGGTTGGCTTTGAAAGGAGTTAAAAAGGGTTAAGAAAGCAACCATTGAAGAGTACACGAAGTATGACGCTTACTAGGATAACCTGCTCAACAAGTCTACTAAATGCCTCATGATGGGCTTCAAGATGGCTAAGGAAGAGGGCACCAAGCTGTAGCCTAATGTTGATTGGTCTCACTTAGTCATGCTTAAGCTCGAAGGTGAAGCCACCACTGTTCGAGGTCGGCTTGAAGGCCACCTTTGGGGAACACCTAGAGGAAGTACCTTATGAGGTAAAGGTGGAGGCTAACGACTAGGTCTAGATTTGTTTTTTGTAATTGGCCTTAATGCTCCCCTCTTATAAAATTTTAAATTATCAATAAAATGGATCTTTTTTACTCTTTTCTTGTTTGAAATATTTGAGTTTTTTGGATTTCTCCTTTAAATTTTCTAAGTGTAGGACTTTGGACCATTATTTTGGCTGAGTGTTGAGTTATTTACCTAAATGTTGGACTTCGGTCCATCACTTCAGTGTGTGAGTCTCCTTCCCCTATCAAAGCATCTTTTTGGTGCTTTGATTTTGGGTTAGGATTGATGCTTGCTTCAAGACTTCCTAGCCATCTTACTTAGGATTTTTCCTAAATATTGGATAATAGGTTTTGCTTGAGTCTCCAAGTTAAGATTTATCTTTAGAGACTTAAGTTTGGTCTTTCAATGAGTGCTTGCTTTAGACTAGAACATCTATATAGTGTTTTGCTTTTTTCACTCGGTGTGTGATGTGAGAAAACTTAGTAGACTTATAGCAAAATTACCATCTTAGATTTCCTTCTCAAAGCATTTACATTGCATAGCTCTTCTTGAGCTTCCTTTAAGAGAAATAAAATACATCATTGGTAAAATTTGCACAAATTTTCAAGGTTTCATCTCCATGGCACAAGTGTTTCATCCATTCTTTTGAGCTCAAAGTTTCCTTGTGTGATCACCTTCTTGATGCGATATGGTCCTTACCAATTAGGTGCAAGCTTTCCAATGTTATAGGGATCAGAGACCTCTTTCTTTTAGAGTACCAAATCTCTAAGCCTAAATGTTCTTTGATTAACTCTAGAGTTATAGTACATGGTGGTCCATTGTTGATATGTTGTGAGCTTCAGCAATGCTTCATTTTAGACTCCCTTTATTAGATCCATATTAATCTTCAGTCCTTCATCATTCTTGCTGACATCAAAGACTTATACTTAGAAGGAAGGTTCTCTTACCTTGATAGAGACCACAACTTTGGACCCAAAATCTGAAAAGAATGGAGTTTTACTAGTTGGAGATCAAAGTGTAGTCCTGCAGGCCCAAAGTGCATATGGAAGTTCTTTGACCCGTAACACGTGCAATAATTTTCTTTTTGTCACCTCATCTTGTCCATTGGCTTGTGGATACCTTCTGGGGGAGAACCGATGGTCGATATCCAAGTCTTCGAAAAGTCTCTTGAATCAGGCACTTTCGAACTACATTCCTAGTCTGTCACAAGTACCTTTGGTAATCCAAACCAACAAACTATAGATTTCTAGAAAAGTTTCTTGATTTTCAATCTGTGATTATGGCGAGAGGTTCAACCTTGGTCCATTTGGTTAAGTAATATGTTTCCATAATTAAGAACTACAACTAACTCGGTGCTTTAGGGACTGGACCCAGTATGTCGATGCCCCACATCATAAAAGGCACTGGATTAGTGATGATCATTAGAGGATTTGTAGGGTAGCAAGGGACTTAGGCTAACTTTTGGCACTTATCATATTTTCTGACAAAGTCCATGGCTTTGTGATGAGTCTTAAATATTGCGTAGTTAAGCCCTTTAAATTATATTTGTTAAGCTCTTAGTTTGTATTATTTCACTTTATTTTATGTTTTTTCTGTGTTTTGTGTATTTTTATAGGTTTGTGGAGAAAATAAAGCATTTCGAGAGATGTCAAGCTTCAAGAGCAAAAGGATGCCTAGTGCGATCGAATGCACGAAACATGCGATCGAGCGCACCTGCGCTCGAGCACATCTTCCTACGAACGAGCGCATGGTCAACATCCCACATTGAAATCTTCTTAGTGTAGTGCAACTGCGATCGAGTGCATCAGACACGTGATCGAGTGCACATGCGATCAATCACAACATTCTACGATCGAACGCACTTGGGCAGTATCCCACATCGAATCTGCAACCCATTATGCTCTGGGACTCCCCCTATAAAAGAACCATCTCACTTCATTATTCAGTGTGCAATTCCTGGGCCATTTGATGTAATCCAGTGGATGTCTGCTAACATTCTGGTAGACTCTGAAGGCTTTGCTACCACGAGGGGGAGCGCCACCCAACAGTGAGTGGATTTTCTCCCATGTATAGTAATTTTTTTTTTATTTAGTTTTAAAGTTTAATGTTTAGCACTTGTATTGTGAACTTTAGTTTCATAATTATAAGAGGCTAAAATCTTCAGTTAAGGTTAAAGATGAAGTCTTCCCTTTGTTTAGCATTATATTTTCAGATTTGTGCATAACAATTCTGATGTTTTTAGTATAAATGTTCTGTTCAATTATTTGAGTAGATCTTATGATTGATCGCTTTTAATTGTTAAATTGAATATTCCTTATGTTTCATCTGATGGATACATCGAATCATTTTCGATTAAATTGGATTTCCTTTGTGATTTGTTAAAAGCGAATACATTGGATGTTTTTGGTTTAATTGGGATATTCGTTGTTTTTTGTTTAAAGTTGGATTCATAGAATTTTTTGATTACTTTTATATAGAACATGAAAATATATGCTTTACTTTGGTGGGGTGGATTCAGAAACCTTAGTCTATTTATCATTTGCTTTAAAAACAATCTAGTTTAAGTTTATATTTCTTTTGCAAAAAAAAAATACAATTCAAAATCCGAAACTAGGTTAAGATAAGGTTAGTTTAGATAAAATTACATTTTCACAACACAATTCCCTGTGGATTTGACCTCGCACTTGCACACACTATATTGCAAATGACTCATGCGCTTGCGAGTAATTTAAAACTCACAACACTTTGTTTTGGAGCCTTGGCTAATAGAATCATTCCCTCAAGATTTTGTGTGCAATAGCTCGACCATCGAGGTGATTCCAATAGATCCCTTCATGAACTTCTCTAAGGGCATAGTCAGCTTTCCGAGGCTTGAGGTACTTCAAGTATGATAGTGTGAGGGACTTTCTATGTAGTCGATCTCCGATCATGCAATATTGGGTAGCTAAAAAAGCTAGCTTTTTGGCCTCTATTCTTGACTCTGTTAGTTCTTCGTTCTGGAGATATTTGACAATTGGGTTTACCCAACTTGGTTTGTTATCTATGTCCATTACCTCAAATTTTTTCGTACTGGAGCTAGACAAAACTTGGATGTAGACGAATCTTAGAAGGTCAGAGGTCTTGGAAGATGCTGATTAGTCTAAGGTGTTGATTTTAGCATTCTCAAATCTTAGTACCTTACTTACTTTGATCTGCTTGAACTATTTCACCGATTGCTTTACCTTAACCAAATACTTGATCATTTGGGTTCTTCTAGCCTCGTATCCCCTTTCCATTTGATTCACAATTAGTAGCAAATCACTAAACACTTCCAATGCTTCAACCATGAGGGAATGAGCTAACCTCATTCTAGCCAAGAGTGCCTTATACTCAACTTCATTGTTTGAAGCTTTGAAATCAAACTACAATATGCACCTAATGGGAAATTCCTCGGGGTTGATGAGAATAAGATCAAATCCATTTTTGGATGTGTCAGATGAACCATCCACAAAGAGTTTCCAACTCAGCAGTTCTAGCTATGGTTCTATCTCTTGCCCCCTAGTGGGATAGTTTGGGAAGGTGCACTAGACGATGAGTCTTCCAATGTATATGCCTGATTTCAAACTCACCAACTTGATAAAAAAACTTGACAAGTCCGCTTCAATCCATGGATTGTCTTTCTCATAGTTATGTGTTGTGAGTTTGGTATGAATAAGTCTCCCAATGAGTTCAGAACCTTGTGGTGATTTAGGCTAAACCTAATAAGCCCAAATAAATGATGTGGGATCCTTAAGGATGTCAATCTAATAAGACTTAATTAAGAGAAAGTCCTTTATTTTGAACCAAACAAGGCTGAACATAGGGCTCAATTAGTTTGATTGTAATTTAATCAAAGGGAACACAAAACCACAAAACATGTTATCAAACAAGTTGATTTTATTTTGTCTTTAACATATGAGATGAGAGCAAACATATGCAAGCGGGCAAAGGGATAGAGAGGGTCCTTGTCCTAGATGGGAAGGTTATAGGGTTTGCTTAAAAGGTGTGCTTCACCTTATAACTCTAGTGGCTAGAGTACCCCATGGCTAGAAGGATTCCATTATGCTCCTCAAGCAGCCTAATAAGTGGACTACAAGAGTACAAATGCGATAACAAACATTCATTACAATAACAAGAACCAAGAGGAACTTGTCTCACACCAAGGGTTGACGATAGTAAATAAGGGTCTCACCTTAAACTAGGAGAAAATGACCCTTGGATTTACTTTGTCTTGAGCTAAATGTAAGTGCTGGTGTGTAAAGTGATGTTTGGAATAATAAATTAATATTAAAGTTTCAAATTTTTTCAAGAAACACTTAAGGGTTAAATCTCCCCAGTAGAGTCGCCACCTGTAGGTACTGCTCTTTTCCACTAATCACCCATGCATCTAGACTTATTACTTAAGGTCAATCCCTTCGAGGATGGATGATATGATGAGGATGCGAATTACGATGAGTTAGCATATGAAAATGAGTGAAACATACCAAGTCTAATACAATCCCTTTTATAAGTAGTAAGGAGACGCCCATCACCAATTGATTGGTGCTTAAATATTCATATTTAAGCCCCCTTATTTACATTTGTTAGGTCCTTAATTACATTAATTTTATCTTTTTTACTCCATTTGTGTGTTTTACATGTTTTTATAGGGTCTTGGAGAAAAAGAAGCAGTTTTGGCACTTAAAGGAAGAAGCCTGGAATCCCTGGAGCAGTCTCTGGACAAACTGCGATCGATCGCACCATGCAATGCGATCGAGAGCACATTGCGATCATGCACACAGAAGAGGGATCAAGCGCAGCACTGCGATCGAGCGCAAGACGTGTGCGATCGAGCGCACATATACGGGTGTGAATAGTAAACTGCAGAACCCTGTTTTGAAAATAAAGAGTTTTTGTCGGTTTAGGAAGTTTAGGGTTTCTTGCACCTCTTAGGACTTCTCAAAGACCTATAAATACACCTGTAAAGCACACACAATAGACATCATAACTTAGAGAACACTTCTCTTAGATTTTACTTGGAGTTGTAAGCTTTGGGAGAGAATTGACGCCTCTTCTCTCAGGTTTATTCTTCCCTTATCTTTAGTTATATATGATGTCTACTTTAGACAGCATGTGTAACTAACTTTCTTATAGGGCTCGATTGAAGCCCTAGTTATGCTTTCTCATATATTTATGCATTTATAAATCTTTGCCAATAGCCTTTATTATGTTGCTTAACTTGATTAATGCCTGTGCTTATTTAAGTTCCTCATATGTATGTGTATGGCCAGCGTATGCATGTGGTATTGACCTGTTAGTTAGATCAATTTAGATGACCGAGTCCTGGGTCTAACATTAGTAACAAGGGATATCTTATCCGGATACCCGGATTAATCAACATGGGAAACCGGGAGTAGATACCATGCCCTAAGTCTCATGTGGTTGTCGATTTCCATAGTACTTATGTTTTCTTAAGGAACAACTCAAGCAGATACCATGCTGAATCCCTTAAGGAACAAAAGAGTTAGAGTAGATACCATGCCTAACTCGTTGCTTAGGGAGATCAATAGCTTAAGGAGTAGATACCATGCCCTTAGGTTGGCAACTAGTAGGTATACATAATAAGGCTAGTGCACTGATATATTATACAATTGAGAAAGTATGACTAGTGGTGGATATCAAAGCCCTATGTCTTTATTATTATCAAATCGCACACAACAGTTATTTTATTTCTTTTTACTTAAAGAAACTAATTCTAAAAACTAAAATTTACCAATCCCTGTGGAGATGACCTTGCTTTCGCACACTATACTACACTGTTGACCTTGTGCACTTGCAAGTAAAACGAGTGCGATTATTTGCTTATTTATTTTGGTAGATAATCGCACAACACCAATGCACTTTTAAGTATTAGAAAAATGGTCATTGTCGTCCGAGTATAAAGTAAGAATGAGGAGTAAAGAGTTTCCATTTGACCTTGAAGGGAGTCAAATCCCTTGTCGTTGGTCCACATGAGAGATTCCAAGGCTTGGGAGTTTGGGTACAAGAGAGTTTGTGTAAATCGAATTGAAGGAAAATTATTCAAAACTTTGTATTCAAACAAGATGACACTGAATATTATATTTAAAAAATGCGGTAAAAGTAAATAAATAAATACATAACTAAAAAAGAAAAAGTTCTTTAAACTTGAAAAAAAAAATGAATTATCAAAAACACTTGTGATGTGCAGATTAAAGTATGCAAATTTAAATAAGCAGACTAAACATATGGTGATTTAATGTGTGAATCAAAACTACTTTAAACAAATGGATTCAAATGAGTGGATTAGACATGTGGATTAAAATAATTAGATTAAACATATAAATTTGAACATGTTTGTGTTAGAACTAAGCTAAGCATGCAGATTTGAACAAATGGACTAAGACTAAATGCGACAAAAGAGAGATTCAAAAATGGCTTATAACATGCAAATGTGAAATGAAACACTCAATGATGAACTGATGAGAGCCATAAAATGCATCTTAATAGTTCTTAATCGTTAGCATTTTAGAGTTGATTGAGGTTTTAATTGCATTTTTATACGTTAATAACTCTAAAGTGGTATTCTTGGATCGTTGACTTATTTCGGTGCATTTTCAGGTACTTTAAGTTCAAAAGAGGAGAAAAAGCTAAGGTTGATTAAAGCACAAAGACTTGAGGCACACCGAAGTGAAGACATGGTTGCGGAAGGACAAATGAAGAGAAATCAAGTTTATAGTGTGTGCGCTGCGGCCTAGAATTATCCAAGCCTCGGCCTCCAGAAAGGAATCTAAAGAAGAAAAAAAAGGCATCAGTGTGCACTGCAGCCCAGCCTAGGCTGAGCCGCAGCCTGGACCAATCCAGGCCATGACCTCCAAAAAGTGTAAGAAGCTTAAAGATTCTGAGCTACGATCTAACCTAATCTGAGCCGCGGCGAGACCCCGATACCCTGTCTCCGAGTTACAACTTACTTAAGGCTTTTAATGATTGTTTAAACCCTAAAAACACCCTTGGACCTCTTGTATTATAAATAGACCACTTAGGGTTTGATAAGAGGGGCATCAAGCCTGGGAAACTCAAGGAAGTAGCTAGTTCTCCTCCATCTAAGTATTCAACCATGAGCCCCATAGCTAACTAATCTCCAAGCAAGGCGAAGGGATGGATCCTTAGGTGTAGTTATTCATATTTTCCTTTATTTGATTCAGTTGTAATAGGGCTTTATTATCAAAACATTGTTTATGAGTATTCTTTGATTAAATAAGAAGAATTTAGGTTCATGTGACAGCTACACTTTATATTCTTTATATTCTAGATTTTCTTAACCCAGTGATTGCATGCTTCTTCTCCATATAAGTCTAGTCATGCTCTTCTTATGTCAAGTTGTTTGGATGTGATTGAGTCTGGTAGATTTATCTTTTAGGTTTGTCCATTACTGCAATATTTTCATTGAGATATATTCACCTTGACAAGATGCCCAAGTGGTTATCTTCCAGACACCCAAGTCTAAAATGACTTGTAGAAAGAAATACAGCAATCAAAGACAAGAACAGAAAATCAAAGAAAGAAAGAAGACAAGCAATTGTTATCGAGGTTCGGTAATGTGCCTACGTACCCATGAGTTCCTCTTAACACTATGCACTAAATCAAATGGTTCTTATAAGTTGCAGCAATCCCCTTCAAGAAACCTCAAGTTCTTGAATAAACCAAGAAGAGAAGAAACGAAGAAGATGAGATCTAACAATGCTCTTTATCTAATATAGACTTATCTCTCTTTACAACCAGCCTCACTACAAAGAGTCCCTCTTGTGTTTATATCTCTCACATAATTCTCTCTTGTATTACAATTGACCTCAAAGTATGTCACAAACTTGTGTTTTTCTCTTGTTGAAAAATGAGCCTAGGGAACCCTTTTTATAGCCACCCACTTCTTGGTCATTCTTGAGATTCAATCCTCACCCTTTGATCATGATTACCACTTAATCATGGCCCTTCATCACTCCTAAGTGGTGCTATATATTTTAACCTTGCACCCACATACCTAAGAGAGGGTTAAAATAGGCTGTCCATGTGTGCTTGACTTTGCCTAGAGCCTAGGTGCTCAACAGGGAACGGTGCGGTGCTGGGCAGAGTGCCTTTACACACTTTTTGGGAGGTGCGCCGCTGGTGGGGAATGGTGTGGTACTGGGGTGCTTTAGGAGGCTTGCATTCTGGATGGTGCGGTGCTAGGCTATGCACGGTGTGGTGCTGGGCTGTGCGCGGTGCGGTGCTGGCCTTCACCTGTAGTGCGTACACTCCTTCAGCTTGTGTGCAGAAGTGCACACACTAGTGCGCCTACCCTTACCTTGCTCCAAAGTGATTCACACACATGTGTGCAGTCTTTTAACTTGCTGAAATTTAATTCTCCAACCTTGGTTTAGACTTTAACCATCTTTGAACCATGTTTGGACATGTTTAAACCTTAACCATGTTTAAACCTTAGACAAATACCAACAATCTCTACCTTTGTCTAAGCATTTAAACCCAAACCATTTTTGCAGAGAGCTTCGGGATCTAAACTCATCTTGAGTCATCAATTAACGAACTCCAATCCTAAGTAGTCCAGAGCAATGATTGAACTTACTTAGAGGTAGAACTTTAGTTCCCAAATCTACAGGATTTTCTTCCGTGGTCTTCTTGTCAACATGAATGCATCCTTTCGTACCATTTTTCAGAATGTAATGATACCGAGCATCCATATGCTTCATTCCCTCATGGAACACTGGATTCCTCCATAAGTGCCATGCACTTTGACTATCCGAATACACCACCACCTGCTCCTTTAGGACCTCCCACTCGTCCAATAACCCTTTGCACCCCATAGTCTCCTTTATGGCCTCCGTAACCACTATGTATTCTGCCCCGGTTGTTATGAGTGCTACCACTGGCTGCTACTGAGACTTCAAATACCTTAGTAACCAATTCATCCCAAGCAAATGCTTCTTTCCCGGACTACTCACAAATCTGTTGAGAACACCTATTGCCCAAAAAACCTTTAACCAGTTTCTCTCCTTTTCTTGGATTCTACACATCCCAAAGATCTTTTGTGTAAGGCTAAGATCCTGATAGATGCATAAATATTCATATTTAAGCCCCCTTATTTACATTTAATAGGTCCTTAGTTATGTTAATTTAGTTCATTTCACTTCATTTGTGTGTTTCACATGTGTTTTATAGGTCTTGGAAGAAAAGAAGCTGTTTTGGCACTTAAAAGGAAGAAGCCTGGAAATCCTGGAGCAGTCTCTGGTCAAGCTGCGATCGATCGCACCATGCAATGCGATTGAGCACACATTGCGATCATGCGCACACAAAAAGGATCGAGTGCACCCTGCAATCGAGCGTAAGATGCGTGCGATCAAGCGCACATGAACGGGCGTGAACAATAAACTACATAACCTAATTTTGGAAAAAAGAGTCTTGTAATTTAGGAAATTTTAGGAACTCATGAGCCTTCTAGGACTTCTCAAGCCTTATAAATACACCTGTAAAGCACACACAACAAACCACCTCTTAGAGATCACTTTTATCTTTTGCTTAAGCTCAGAGTTTAAGGCTTTGGAAAGGATTTACAACCCGTCTCCCTAGTATTCTTCGGGTTTTATATTTCATGCTTAGTTTATATATGATGTTTATTTTAGATAGCATGTGTAACTAACTTTCTTATAGGGCTCAATTGAAGTCCTAGTTATGCTTTCTCATATATTTATTCATTGATAAATCTTTGCCAATAGCCTTTATTATGTTGCTTAACTTGATTAATGTCTGTGCTTATTTAAATTTCTCATATATATGTGTATAGCCAGCGTATGCATATGGTATGGACCTGTTAGTTAGATTAATTTAGATGACCGAGTCCTGGGTCTAACATTAGTAACGAGGGATATCTTATCCGGATACCCGGGTTAATCAACATGGGAAACCGGGAGTAGATACCATGCCTTAGGTCTCATGTGGTTGTCGATTTCCATAGTACTTATGCTTTCTTAAGGAACAACTCAAGCAGATACCATGCTGAATCCCTTAAGGAAGAAAAGAGTTAGAGTAGATACCATGCCTAACTCGTTGCTTAGGGAGATCAATAGCTTAAGGAGTAAATACCATTCTCTTAGGTTGGCAACCAGTAGGTATACATGATAAGGCTAGTGCACTGATACATTATACAATTGGGAAAGTATGACTAGTGGTGGATATCAAAGCCCTATGTTTTTATTATTATCACTCACA
The DNA here is from genome assembly GCA_023935145.1 of Bretschneidera sinensis. Taxonomy (NCBI): domain Eukaryota; kingdom Viridiplantae; phylum Streptophyta; class Magnoliopsida; order Brassicales; family Akaniaceae; genus Bretschneidera; species Bretschneidera sinensis. Next base: position 29,832,846 of record CM043700.1, on the reverse strand, counting down.
TTCAACAGTTATTTATTTCTTTTTACTTTAAAGAAACTAATTCTAAAACCGAACTTTACCATTCCCTGTGGAGATAACCTTGCTTTCGCACATTATACTACACTGTTAACCTTGTGCACTTGCAAGTAAAACGAGTTCAGTTATTTGCTTATTTATTTAGGTAGATAATCGCTCACCAGATCCTTCCTCTCAAACTCCTCACTGAGTTAAGATGTAAACCTTTCCATCCTCTCCCTACTGTTCTGAACCAACAGCACATCATCGATATAGATGAGGATACTCACCATCTTCTCCACCTTGTGTCCCGGTGAGAAAGTTTCTGTGAAAACTATGTCTTCTCTTCTTGTGAACCCATTCGTCACCATCCTAACTTTGTTTCGGACTTCATCTCCTGGAGGGTACCCTTCTTTGATCTTATAAGTGCACTTACATTCTACAATTTTCTGCTTTCCTAGAATTTTTACCAATTCCCAGAAGTTGTTCTTCCTTAAAGAATCCATTTCTTCCTCCATAGCTAGCTTCCATCTTGGTAAATCCTTACACTCCATGGCATCCATGTAAGTCTCTTGTTCACTCATCTCTCCTTCTGTCGAAGGAGCTGTTGCATCCACAGTATCTGCAAACCTATATCTTGAAGGTGGTCCGACCAGCCTTCTTTCCCGGTCTCTTGTGAGCTGGTAGTCATTCTGACTTGTTACATCAAACTCTTCTAGTTCAGCCTCTTCTTGAGTTTCTTGAGCTTAGCCTTCATCCAAGGGCTCTACCTGGTCTGAACCCTCTTGCCTCCTTTGCTCTACCTGAACCGAGTTCTCCTTGATGCAATGCTCCACAACTTCTGGACTGGTTTGCTCACTAGCCCCTGCAGGGTTAGTTTTCTCCAAGTAGGGAAATAATAATTCATTAAAAATAACATCCCTACTTATAATCAGTTTCATGCCCTCATTTTCTAAGGACCACAACCTATATCCCTTAATCCCATCACCATATCCTAGAAATACACATTTTCTAAATCTAGGGCTAAGTTTATCCTCCTTTTGATGTGTATATGCAGCACATCCAAAAGTCCTAAGGTTGTTTAATTCAGGGGGTTTTCCACTCCACATCTTCACGGGAGTCTTAAGCTCTAAAGCTCTAGAGGGTGATCTATTTACCAAGTATGCAGCTGTAGCCACAGCTTCTCCCCAAAAATATTTTGGTAATCCGGATCCGCACCTAACCTTTTCCATAAGGGTCTTATTCATCCACTCAGCAACTCTACTTTGCAAAGGGGTTTCCACAACCGTCCTATGTCTTAGAATGCCATTTAACCTACAAAATTGATCAAGTTCTTGGTTAAAAATTTCTAAGCCATTATTGGTTCTTATCCCCTTAACTACTCTACCTATTTGAGTCTCAACCAGCCCTTTCCACACCACTAATTTATTCAAGGCATTTGATTTATTTCTAAGCAAATAAACTCACACTCTTCTTGAATAATCATCAATTAAAGACATAAAGTAAATGTTACCTCCCTGTGTTGGTGTCCTTGCTGGTCCCCAAAGGTCTGCATGAATGTAGTCAAGAATGCCCTTAGACTTGTGCACTCTGGTGTTGAAGCTGACCCGGTGTTGCTTCTCAAGAACACAACACTCACAGAAATCACGTTCCTTTACTTTGTCTCCACCAAGTAAGCCATCCTTGCTAAGAACTTGCAAGCCCTCTTCGCTCATATGTCCCAAGTGAGTGTGCCAAAGGGTTGCCTTGTCCATCTCAGCCATCAAGCTTGCTGCTTGATCCTTGATTTCCATGTCTCCGATCATCTCATAAAGTCCATTGTTTCTTGCTGCCTTGATCACTACCAAAGATCCCTTGGCTACCTTGATCTTTCCTCCCTCTATCTTGCATGTGTATCCCATGGAATCCAGCTGCCCCAATGAGATCAAATTCCTCCTCAAATCCCAGAGATACCTCACATTCTCTAGCAGCGTTGTCATTCCATCAAACATCCTCACCTGGATGTCTCCTATGCCTCTCACTTGGTAAGAAATATCATTCCCTAAGAAAACCCTTTCATCATTGGTTTCCTTGAAATTCTTGAACCAACTCCGGTGAGGGCACATGTGATGAGTGCACCCGCAATCCAAGATCCATTTCCCGCTGCCTTCTTACCCCTTACTCACCCCCGAGAACACAACAAGAACATCATCATTTTGCTGTTCTGTTTTGGTATCTGATAAGTGCTTAAATATTCATATTTAAGCCCCCTTATTTACATTTGTTAGGTCCTTAATTACGTTAATTTGGTCTCTTTTACTCCATTTGTGTGTTTTATATGTTTTTATAGGGTTTTGGAGAAAAAGAAGCAGTTTTGGCACTTAAAGGAAGAAATCTGGAATCCCTAGAGCATTCTCTGGACAAATTGCGATCGATCGCGCCATGCAATGCGATCGAGCGCACATTGCGATCGTGCGCACACATGAAGGATCGAGCTCACATTGCGATCAAGCGCAAGACATATCGAGTGCACATGTATGGGCGTGAACAGTAAACTGCAAAACCCTATTTTGGAAATAAAAGAATTTTCGTTTTAGGAAGGTTTAGGAACTCATGGGTCTCTTAGGACTTCTCAAATACCTATTAATACACTTGTAACTCACACACAAAAAGAGACCTCAGATAGAAAACACTTTTCTCTTTTCTTTTGCTTAGAGTTGAGAGCTTGGGAGAGAATTGACGCCTCTTCTCTCGGGTTTATTCTTCTCCTTTAATGTTTAGTTTATTTATAATGTTTACTTCAGATAGTGTGTGTAACTAACTTTCTTATAGGGCTCGATTGAAGCCCTAGTTATGCATTCCCATATTTATATTCATTGATAAAATCTTTACCAATAGCTTTTATTATGTTACTTAGCTCGATTAATGTCTGTGCTTATTTAAATTCCTCATATGTATGTGTAAGGCCAACGTATGCATGTGGTATGGATAGGTTAGTTAGATCAATTTGGATGACTGAGTCCTGGGTCTAACATTAGTAACAAGGGATATCTTATCCGGATACCCGGGTTAATCAACATGAGAAACCGGGAGTAGATACCATGCCCTAGGTCTCATGTGGTTGTCGATTTCCATAGTACTTATGTTTTTTTAAGGAACATCTCAAGCAGATACCATGCTGAATCCCTTAAGGAAGAAAAGAGTTAAAGTAGATACTGTGCCTAACTCGTTGCTTAGGGAAATCAATAGCTTAAGGAGTAGATACCATGCCCTTAGGTTGGCAACCAGTAAGTATACATAATAAGGCTAGTGCACTGATACCTTATACAAATTGGGAAAGTATGACTAGTGGTGGATATCAAAGCCCTATGTCTTTATTATTATTAAATCACCTTCCAACAGTTATTTATCTCTTTTTACTTTAGAGAAACTGATTCTAAAAGCAACTTTACCAATCCCTGTGGAGATGACCTTGCTTACCCACACTTGACTACACTGATGACCTTGTGCACTTGCAAGTATAACTAGTGCGATTATCTGCTTACTTATTTAGGTATATAATCGCTCAACAAGTTTTTGGCGCCGTTGCCAGGGATTGCGCAAAAGTTCTTTTTAGAATTACTTTCATTATTATTACGCTAGTATTGTTTACTATCTTTATTTTTCATCAAACCTAATTAAATTATTTTCCGTTTCAGGCACATCAAACCCTAACTCACACTTTCTGTGGTACTTGCGATCGATCGCAACCTCCTGTGCGATCGAGCGCATTTAGGGCAGAAAGTATCCGAGCAGCAGAGTTGAACTGCTGCACTGAAGCTGTTTCTTCTGATTTATGCACGGACTGCGATCCCGACATCCAACATTCTTTCCCCTTGATCCCGAGCTTGAGCGGACTATCCGACAAAAGCTAAGGAACAACTTCGAGGAGAATGAAGAAGAATTCAAGAACGAAACACAAATAGCGGAACAACTCGAAAACCAGCAACCACCTGCACGAGTACAGATGAAGTACTCCTTCATCCCTCGAAACATTGATCAACCATCATGCATTGCATATCAACCTGAGGCGGCGGGAAATTATTACATATCTCCGCAAATCTTAAATTCTTTGACTCATTTTAGAGGCACTCCTAACGAGGATCCACACTTACACCTCTGAGAATTTTTCGATCTTTGCAAATTCCAGCACATACAAGGACTAGACAAAGAAGGAAAAAGGTTAATTCTGTTCTCTTTTTCCTTGAAAGATAATGCTAAACTTTGGTATAATTCCTTGCCTGTAGTTTTCATCCACACTTGGGAGGAGTTTGGCAAGCAAGTTCCTGAAGAAGTTCTTCCCAGCCCAAAAGACGAGACAAATGAGGAAGGAGATCCAGTCCTTCCAACAAAAGGATGGGGACCTCTTCTTCGAAGCATGGGGACACTTCAACGACTTGCTACTCAAATGCCCACACCATAACTTGCCTCAAGATGAACTGGTACATGCATTTTATGAAGGTTTAAATGATACTAACAAATGTATTGTTGATTCAGGTTGTGGAGGAGTCCTAATGGAGAAAAGCAGTGAAGAAGCAATTGAGCTCTTCGAAACCCTCAGTGAGCACACCTAACAATTCTCCTCTCGAGGTAGACATGTGACCAAGGGTAAAGGTATGTATGAGGTAAATATAAATGGAGGATCTTCCCCTCAAATGGCAGCAATGGAGAGGAAACTAGATATGATTGTAAAAGCTATGACTACTCAAAATGCCTCATCCAGCCTACCATCAACCCCACTCCAGGCATGTGCAATTTGTTCTCAATACGACCATAATACTGATACGTGTCCTTTGTACTCATCTGCAGATCCGGAATAAGCCAACTACATGGGGCCTAACAATTATCCACCAAAGAACAACCCATATGCCAATACGTACAACTCTGGATGGCGAAACCACCCAAATTTCTCGTGGAGCAACAACCAGAACAATTAAGGACAGCAACAGAACCCCCATCCCACTGCTCATGCTACTCTCGAACCAAAGAAAAACGACCTCGAAAGTCTCGTAAGACAACTGGTGACGTCACAAGAACAGTTCATGACTCAGTAAAAACAAACTAATGCGGCATATGAGCAAGCAATTCAAAGACTAGAGGTACAAATGGGACAACTAGCTAAGGAGCTTAGTGACAGAAAGCAAGGAGAGCTCCCAGCTCAAACATTACCCAACCCTGGGGGGCATCAACAACTAAATGCTATGACAACCTTGAGAAATGGCAAAGTAATAGGGTCCAATGAATCTGCAACAGCATCCAAAGAGACACCATTAGCATCAAGGGTAAGTGAAGTAGAGAAGTGGAATGCACCACCCTTCTCGCAAAGGTTAGTAAAACAAAAGAAAGACAATAAACTAATTGATATTTTTGAAACCTTGCGAAAAGTTGAAATTAACATTCCTCTGTTAGATGCAATCAAACAAATACCTGCATATACTAAGTTTTTAAAAGATTATTGCACTAACAAAAGGAAGTTCCAAGAGCATGAGATAGTAGCCTTAACCGAAGAGGTAAGTGTTGTACTTTTAAGAAAATTGCCACCTAAGCTAAAAGATCCAGGTAGTTTTACTATTCTTTGCAGGTTAGGTGACCAACTGTTCGAGCATGCACTATTGGATCTAGGAGCAAGTGTCAACCTGCTGCCATACAATGTATACGAGACACTAGGTTTGGGGGAGCTTCAACCGACCTCCGTCACTTTACAATTAGCCGACCGAAGCATCAAACGACCGAGAGGTATCCTTGAAGACGTGTTGGTAAGAGTAGGTAAATTCATTATACCTGCTGATTTTGTAGTATTAGATATGGAAGAATGTACTTTACCATCACCTCTACCCATTATCCTAGGACGCCCCTTTATGATAACTGCTGATACTAACATTAGTGTAAAAATGGGAGTAGTCACTATGAAAGTAAATAATGAGGAGATAGAATTTAAAGTATTTAATACATCAAAATCAGTCAATGAGGATAATGAATATTCTAATGTGAGCTTCATTCAAGATATTGTTGAGGAAGTTTCTCAGGTCCATCACACTGATCAATCAGAGACCATCCCCAACCATAAGGACACAAGAATGGACATTAGGCCGGAGGAGGACAATGTGATTAAAGATGTCAATAAAGTTGTGCACCTTTTCAAAAACACACCAAAGCTTTCAAGTAAGTATGTTACTCAAATTGAACCTCATGCACTTACTGATGCTACCTTTCCTTATCTTATTGACCAGGCATAAAGATACTAGATAAAGCAACCATCAAAAGCACTTGAACCACCTGATGTGGGTTCTAAGTGCCCCCCTCCAAACAACTAGCATGGTGACACGAAAGTGCTTGAGCAAGTGTAAATTTAATTACTCATACAGCTCAAGCACCTCTGGTAAGGTTAATGGCACTGAGGCCACTAACAAATGGTAAGGTTGTATTGTTTCAATAATTTATCATTTTTTTCAGCTAGGGTAAGTTTTTATTTGTGCCCATGTGCCCTGCTTACGATCGATCGCATCCCCCAGTGCGATCGAGCACAGGTGTGCGATCGAGCGTGTCCTTCAAACGTGTTAGAGCGCCCCGCTGCGATCGAGCGCACTCACGGTAGACAGTGGTTTAGCTATAAGTCTAAAAATTCACTCACACTCACACTCACACTCATCACTCCCTCATCACTAATCACTCGCACACTCGCCCTCAGAAACTCTCGTTTCCACTCGCACCACTCCCTCTCACCATTACCACACATCATCATTCACCACCACTTCTATCTCCACCATCATCTGTCACCATCCATTGCCTCCATCACCGTCAACCACCATTAACTCCATTCCCATCCCCATTAATCCACAAGGTACTCTACACACACTCATGAATTTTAATAATAGAAACTGTGCAATGCATTCTACATATATGTTATTTTGTGTATGAATGTGTGATTGTTCATTTGCAGGGGGTTAGGAACGAGTTCCACACTTGTAAGCCATAGCTTGTCTTTTTGGTGCACACAAGCTGTTCGACGAAAAGCCTGACCGTGTGCGATCGAGCACACGGTATCTGCGATCGAGCGCATAGTCCAATGTGCGATCGAGCACACATCATTGAGATCGATCGCAAATCAGGCAGAACCTAGAACACAGCATGTCAAGACCATCAGTTTCCACCTTTGGTGCATCCAGCAGCCGTGCTTCATCATCTCAGCCCAGCATCGAGCAGTGTGAGCTTTTATTTGAGACCTCATTCGCCATCGATGATGTATTCAGGCACATGGACGCCACTCAATTGGCCGTCCAAGAATTCTGACATCGAGGGTTGAAGAGGCTGTTTAAGCCAGTGTGCTCCACTGCCTACTCCCAGCTCATAATCCAGTTTTATGAGCATCTATCTTTCGACTGCAGCAGACTGGGAGTCCTCACCTCTTCAGTCTGGGGCACGCCCATCGAAGAGACTAGTACCGATATCGCTGCTGCTTTTCATTACACCGATGAGTCCCCTCCTGAGGACACTGATATCGAGGAGTAGCCGGAGTCCTTTTCCCTGGCAGAGATCATCACAGACATGTGTGTTGGTCAGTATACCAACAGGCATAACAATGCAGCCAGCCGGTCCAAGCTGCCTCATCGACTGTGGCTTGTTGATACGATCCTACAGCGTAACGTGTGTCCATTGGGGCACAAGACACAGTGGCGAGATTAGTTTCTCCAGACTTTATATACCTTCCATAGAGGCCACTGGTACTCAATCCCGACTGTCATTTGGAGCCAACTGCACAAGTTTTGGGATCACGTACATGGCAGTCAGAATACCACGGCCAATGCTTGGGGCCTCTCTTTCCCGTTCCTACTCTCCTCCATCCTCAAGAAGAAGGGGATTAAGAGGACCCACAATGATGGGCCAATGCGAGAGCATCCCCTCTTCGGGAAGGCTCAGTGGACACACAGTATCTCGCATATGCCACAAGGACCCCCAGTACCTGCTCCAGCAGCTGAGCGAGTTGAGGAGGATCGCATGGAGACCGAGACCCTGGTCATTAGCCCAGTACGTGAGGAGGACCATTCAGACATGGGACCCACCGAGTCCCAGCACTTTCTAGCTGAGCTGTCCTCCTTTCGATGTGAGGTCTCTGCTGCTACCACACTCGTACATCAGCACATGGATAGTTTAGAGGCATGGTTAGCACGCCAGGAGGCTATCCTGCAGGCCATTCTTAATCGCCTACCTCCGACACCCGGTACCTCTTCGACTGCACCACCTGATGATCAACAGTGAGAGGATACCACGTCTGGCTAAAGACGTTAAACTTAGCGCTCATGGGAGGCACCCCAATACATATCTTTTTTATAGTTTATGTTATTATTCATATTTTATATTATTGTCTATTACTTGTTTTCCATTTTATCTTTGTTTTTTTTTCTTTCAAGGACAGTGTTAGTGCATCCAGTTGAAGTTTGGGGGCGTGCTCCAAGCCATGGCAGCCATATAGCTCTCCATCTCCCAGGTCAGATCCTTCCATGCTACTCACACATTGGGAATAATGTGCAATTTAAGTTTGGGGGTATGGGGACACATTCACACACTCACTTGTCCCACAGTTTTTTTGTTCTAATGCTATTTTCGTAGGTAAATGCATGTTCATTTTGTCCAATAAACTTTTTTTTTTTAGATCTAAACAAAACTTTATGATTTGACTTCATCAGCGAGCTTAACACTTTGAATATATAGGCCAATAATCAAGTTTTGAACCTAGATCACTGCCCTTTAGGCATTTAAGAATTCCCAAGTTTAACATAAATTATCACGAGCACATTAGCACATAATTGTGTGGGGTATGATATGTTATTTGGATTTGTATGTTTCTTTTGCTTGACTATAAACTATATGACCTATTAGATTGACATTTTGGCATATAAAAATAGAAAAGATTGATTCATGCTCAAAAAGAAAAAAAATGCTCCTAATGATCAATAAAAACAAATCTTCCGCTGAGTAACTAGCCCACTTGCCTCAGTAAGCATTGAGTGTCACGTCAAAAGGTGGAAAATTTTAAATAATCATTAAAAAGAACTTTTCGCTGAGTAACTGGCCCTCTTACCTCAGTAAACATTGAGTGTCACGTCACAAGGTGGAAAATTCTAAGTGGTAGCATTAAAACCAGTTAAGTTTCGTAGCCTTGTTGACTCGAGCTAGTAAGTCCTTAGGGGTATCTTTACACATAATTCCCTAAAACCATCTGGTTTGTGAGTTATTGGCTAAACGCTCATTACACGAGTCAACAAGAAAGCTTAAGGGAACTAACTTGGCAAAAATCTCACAAATAAAAGTCTATGCCATATTTGTTGACTCTAATAGGAAGTTTGGTGAATCTTGAGTCATCGAAACAATACACGTTTGAATTTCTTGGAAACCCAATCTTTTGTGTGCTAGTTACCACACACTAAAGTCAAACTTGTGATGTCTTAAACTACCTCATGAAAATGATTTACATTCAAAACTCTTATTCATTTCAAAAATATGTTTACACTTGTTAAGCTTGCTCATGAATGCGCATCATAGTTTTGTGAAAATTCTAAACTTTTGATTAACACCATGAACATTGGATCTATCTATTTTTTTTGTTTTAGTTTTTAATTTAGTATTGCTAAGGGACTAGCAATGTGTAAGTTTGGGGGTGTGATAAGTACTTAAATATTCATATTTAAGCCCCCTTATTTACATTTGTTAGGTCTTTAATTACGTTAATTTGGTCTTTTTTACTTCATTTGTGTGTTTTACATGTTTTTATAGGGTTTTGGAGAAAAAGAAGCAGTTTTGGCACTTAAAGGAAGAAATCTGGAATCCCTGGAGCATTCTTTGGACAAATTGCGATCGATCGCGCCATGCAATGCGATCGAGCGCACATTGCAATCGTGCGCACATATGAAGGATCGAGCGCACACTGCTATCGAGCTCAAGACATATGCGATCGAGCGCACATGTATAGGCGTGAACAGTAAACTGCAGAACTCTATTTTGGAAATAAAAGAATTTTCATTTTAGGAAGGTTTAAGAACTCATGGGTCTCTTAAAACTTCTCAAAGACCTATAAATACACTTGTAACTCACACACAAAAAGATACCTCAGATAGAAAACACTTTTCTCTTTTCTTGTACTTGGAGTTGAGAGCTTGGGAGAGAATTGACGCCTCTTCTCTCGGGTTTATTCTTCTCCTTTAATGTTTAGTTTATTTATAATGTTTACTTCATATAGTATGTGTAACTAACTTTCTTATAGGGCTCAATTGAAGCCCTAGTTATGCATTCCCATATTTATATTCATTGATAAAATCTTTGCCAATAGCTTTTATTATGTTACTTAGCTTGATTAATGTCTGTGCTTATTTAAATTCCTCATATGTATATGTAAGGCCAACGTATGCATGTGGTATGGATAGGTTAGTTAGATCAATTTGGATGACTAAGTCCTGGGTCTAACATTAGTAATAAGGGATATCTTATCTGGATACCCGGGTTAATCAACATGGGAAACCGGGAGTAGATACCATGCCCTAGGTCTCACGTGGTTGTCGATTTTCATAGTACTTATGTTTTCTTAGGGAACAACTCAAGCAGATACCATGCTGAAGCCCTTAAGGAATGAAAGAGTTAGAGTAGATATCATGCCTAACTCATTGCTTAGGGAAATCAATAGCTTAAGGAGTAGATACCATACCCTTAGGTTGGCAACCAGTAAGTATACATAATAAGGCTAGTGCACTGATACCTTATACAAATTGGGAAAGTATGACTAGTGGTGGATATCAAAGCACTATGTCTTTATTATTATTAAATCACCTTCCAATAGTTATTTATCTCTTTTTACTTTAGAGAAACTGATTCTAAAAGCAACTTTACCAATCCCTGTGGAGATGACCTTGCTTACGCACACTAAACTACACTGATGACCTTGTGCACTTGAAAGTATAACTAGTACGATTATCTGCTTACTTATTTAGGTATATAATCGCTCAAGAGTATCCAAAGCCTCTCCATTCTTGGTATGGCTTCCTCCTCTATCTATTGTCATCTTCTTGCAATCTTTCTTGACATGACCCTCCTTATGGCAGTAGTAGCAACTCTTCCTTCCAAATCTCAGTTTGGAATGCATTCTCCCATGGCTTTCTCCTCTACCTCTATCCCGGTAGTAGCCATGCATGCTGTTGTGCACTCTCCCATAGCTCTCTCCTCTACCTCTGTCTCGGTAATAGCCATGCATGCTGCTGTGCACTCTCCCATGGTTCTCTCCTCTACCTCTATCCTGGTAGTTGCCATGGTTGCTGGCCTTCTTTTAAAGAAAAACCCTTTACCACTTGATGCACTCCTGATCTTGGCATCAAGATTATCTTACAACTCTTTCTTAGGATCAAATTTAAAAGCAAAGATTCGTTTATAAAGATACCTCTTATCCGGGAGAGTCTTGGCAAGAAACAACTTATCTAGTTTCTTCCATATTGCAGCTGGATCTTCCGAGTCTTCGCACTCCCTTGTGACATTATCCGACATGTGCAAGAAGATGGTGCTATATGCCATCTTCTTCATCTTAATCCGCTAGTCCTCCGTGACACTTGCTGGAAAAGTATCATCTTCTCCAAGAGCCAAGTCCACCTTTTGTTGCACAAGAACCTCTTTAATCTTCCGCTTCCACAGGGAAAAATCTCCCTTTCCATCAAACTTCTCAATACCAAAATTTGAACCCATCTTGCAGACAAGATCCTTGATTTATGAACTATCCACAAATGCTTTCTTCAACTTTAAGAACATAGATCGAAGATGGATCTTAACACCATTCTTGAATTTACCTCAAGAACACGATCAGATCTTGATCTTTATACCGTTCTTGAATCACCCAAGAAGTTGATCTTTGATTCTTGAAGTCTTGGCTCCATCACCTTCTTGTTCTTGCTCCGATACCCTCTAACAAAGCTCTGATACCACTGTTGGAAATCACCTTGACAAGATGCCCAAGTGGTGATCTTCCAAACACCCAAGTCTAGAATGACTTGTAGAAAGAAACACAGCAATCAAAGATAAGAACAGAAAATCAAAGAAAGAAAGAAGACAAGCAATTGTTATCGAGGTTCGACAATGTGCCTACATCCCTGTGAGTTCCTTCAAACTCTCTGCACTAAATCAAATAGTTCTTACAAGTTACAAAAATCCCCTTCAAGAAACCTTAAGTTCTTGAAGAAACCAAGAAGAGAATAAAGGAAGAAGATGAGAACTAACAATGCTTTATATCTAATCTAGACTTCTCTCTCTTTACAACCAGCCTCACTACAAAGAGTCCCTCTTATATTTATATCTCTCACATAATTCTCTCTGGTATTACAATTGATCTCAAAGTATGTCATAAACTTGTGTTTTTCTCTTGTTGAAAAATGAAGCTAGGGAACCCCTTTTATAGTCACCCACTTCTTAGTCATTCTTGAGATTCAATCCTCACCCTTTGATCATGATTACCACTTAATCATAGCCCTCCATCATTCCTAAGTGGTGCTGTGTGTTTTAACCTTGCAATCACGCACCTAAAAGAGGGTTAAAATAGGCTGTCCATGTGTGCTTGACTTTGCCTAGCGCCTAGGTGCTCAACAGGGTGCGGTGCGGTGCTGGGCAGAGTGCCTTTGCACACTTTCTGGGTGGTGTGCTGCTGATGGGGAGTGGTTTGGTGCTAGGTGATTTAGAAGGTATGCATTCTAGATGGTGCAGTGCTGGGCTGCACGCGGTGCGGTGCTGGCCTTCACCTGCAGTGCGCACACTCTTTCAGCTTGTGTGCAGAAGTGCACACACTAGTGCACCTACCCTTACCTTGCTCCAAAGTGATGCACACACATGTGTGCAGTCTTTTAACTTGCTAAAATTTAATTCTCCAACCTTGGTTTAAACTTTATCCATCTTTGAACCATGTTTGGACATGTTTAAACCTTAGACAAATACCAACATTGTCGCTTCTTGATAAATCTATAGGATAGGTCATGTGTGCTTGAATAGAAATCAAAGAGTACTTCATAACAATTATATTAGGGTTTACATTTGCTTTAATTGAATATACACTGATTGCATGTTTGGAATGTGAAACTTGCAATCGAGATAAAAACAACTGAATCGAGATTGGAATAAGGTAACGAACCTAGGGAGGATTCCCGGAACCTTGTTGTTTCCTTATTATATTCTTCATTACAAATACATAATTTTCTCATAATACTTTACTATTAAAACTCATATTTACTTATTTGGAATTTATCATTTCGTATTAAAGTTTACACTTTTCCTTATAGTTAACTTGTTTTCCTATGGAATCGACACCCCAAAGGAGGAAATATATTCCTGTTTTTCATATTTTTCTTTGAATTGCTTGGTGTCATTTTCCTTGATTGTTTATATTTACCATGCTTTATGTTTTCTTTGGAGTTAATTCACATGTCAATGATACGAACATAATTGAGATAGTAGATAGAATTTAGAAGAAGTTAAATTTTGCTTCGGTTTGAAATTAATTTAAGTATCAATCTTCATTTGGTTTGAGACTCTAGTTTGTGGTAAGATTGTATGATTAGTCTTAAACATTTAGAGAAGTTTTATGTGTGATTATTTTGTGAATATTTTTGCAGTCTTGACAAGCTCTAGAACTTACTTGATAACCACTTAAGGCGAATTCCTAGAATGCACATTACTTAGGATATGATATAGGCCATTTTTTGGACCGTTTGAGCCTGTCAAACCTACCATTGCTATATTTACCACTAGTCACCTATTTGGCTTTAAAAATAATTTGAGCCTTGTTTCTTTCAAATAACCCATTTATTCACCTTTATGAGCCTAAGAAAATATTTAATCCTTACATTCCTCTTAAAAGAACTTAGCTATACACATTTGTTGAGAAGCACTTAAAAGGAGTAAGGATGAAAATATGAGAAAATATCACTACCATAACCCAAGTACATTAAAGGAGATAAGTTGGGGTTATGGAAAAGAAAAGAAAATGAAAAAGGAGGTGAATGGTCTTATGCCAAAATACAAAAGAAAAGAAGAAAAAAAAGTGAACTATAGCAAAGAAAGAAGAAAAGAAAGGAAAAATGGTGATTTGAGAAAAATGCTCGAAAAATAGTTGAAAATTTTGGGTGATGAAGTAAGGTTATCTAGTGCTTAAAAGTGGTTGTGTTTAAAGCTAAAAGATTGAGTTCTTTTACTTGTAAATCCTTCCCATTCTTTCTTAACATTTACCTTAGCCTAACGTTACAAGCTTATTAAAGACCTATTGATCCAATGTAATGTGATTTTTCTACAATAGTGGAGAGTGGTTTGAAATATAAGCCTATAGTGCTTGTTTTTTGTGATTAATTTCATGCAATTTATCATGTTTTAGAGGCCAAGACTTGTATTCAAGAATGTTATGCATAAAATCATCCGGATGTTTGGATTAATGGATTGTGGTAAGATGGATGTAAAGAGTCAATAGCGATCTTAAGATTGATGTTTGGATTACTTTTGAACTTGGGTGAAAGTTAAGGATTCTATGTGCTGTGTGTTATCTGAAATTTTTGAGACAAAATGTGAATTACTCTTGGTTAACACTAATATTGTTTTACTTTGTTGTGATCCCCACCGTAGAATTCATCTCTTGTTTTCGCTTGAATTGCTAGGGATTAGCAATAAGCTAGTTGGGGGTTGTGATGAGAGCCATAAAATGTATCTTAATAGTTCTTAATTGTTAGCATTTTAGAGTTAATCTAGGTTTTAATTGTACTTTTATACATTAATAACTCTAAAGTGGTATTCTTAGATTGTTGACTTATTTCGGTGCATTTTCAGGTACTTTAAGTTCAAAAGAGGAGAAAAAGCTATTGTTGATTGAAGCACAAAGACTCGAGGCACATCGAAATGAAGACATGGTTACGGAATGACAAATGAAGAGAAATCAAGTTTATAGTGTGTGCGCTGCGGCCTAGAATTATCCAAGCCTCGGCCTCTAGAAAGGAAGCCAAAGGAGAAAAAAAAGGAATCATTGTGCGCTGTGGCCTAGCCTAGGCTGAGCTGCGGCCTGAAGGGCTGAGCCACGACTTACATCAATCCAAGCCGCGGCCTCTAGAAAGTGTAAGAAGCTTGAAGATTCTGAGCCGTGGCCTGACCCAATCTGAGCCGCTGCACGACTCCGATACCCTGTCTCCGAGTTACAACTTAATTAGGGCTTTTAATGATTGTTTAAACCCTAAAAACACCCTTGGACCTCTTGTATTATAAATAGACCACTTAGGCTTTGATAAGAGAGGCATCAAGCTTGGGAAACTCAAGGAAGTAGCCAGTTCTCCTCCATTAAAGTATTCAACCATGAGCCTCATGGCTAACTAATCTTCAAGCAAGGCGAAGGGATGGATCCCTAGGTGTAGTTGTTCCTATTTTTCTTTATTTGATTCAGTTGTAATAGGTCTTTATTATCAAAACATTGTTTATGAGTATTCTTTGATTAAACAAGAAGAATTTAGGTTCATGTGACAGCTGCGCTTTATATTCTTCTTATTCTAGATTTTTTTAACCCGATGATTGCATGCTTCTTCTCTATATAAGTCTAGTCATGCTCTTCTTATGTCAAGTTGTTTGGATGTGATTGAGTCCAGTAGATTTATCTTTTAGGTTTGTCCATTACTGCAATATTGTCATTGAGATATATTGTCGCTTCTTGATAAATCTATAGGATAGGTCATGTGTGCTTGAATCGAAATCAAAGAGTACTTCATAACAATTACATTAGGGTTTACATGTGCTTTAATTGAGTAAACACTGATTGCTTGTTTGGGATGTAAAACTTGCAATCGAGATAAAAACAACTGAATCGAGATTGGAATAAGGCAACGAACCTAGGGAGGATTCCTGGAACCTTGTTGTTTCCTTATTATATTCTTCATTACAAATGCACAATTTCCTCATAATACTTTACTATCAAAACTAAGATTTATTTATTTGGATTTTATCATTTCGTATTAAAGTTTACACTTTTCCTTATAGTTAACTTGTTTCCCTGTGGAATCGACACCCTAAAGCTGTGCTACAACTACTGTGTTACTCTTTGGGCGTAATCATGAACCAAAGGGAGTCGTAACAGTTTTTAGAACAAAAAGAGAATGTGATTAATAAAAAATTAAATGAAATTACATAACCTAGAAGAAATGAATAAGCATTAAAACCATAAAGGAACTAAGATAAAAAAAAAAATAATGAACATTAAAGCTACAATGGTTGTACGCTACGATTATGAGATATGGAAAATGGATGTTAAAATCACCTTTCTCAATGGCATCATAAAGTAAGATATATGCATAGAGAAACCATAAGATTTTTCGTATAGTGGTAGTAACCACAAAGTGTACAAGCTACAAAGATCAATTTATGGATTAAAGCAAGCTTCTCGAAGCTGAAACATCCAATTTGATGAGAAAATCAAAACATTTGGTTTTCTCATAAATTTGAATGAACCATGTGTGCATAAGAATACTAATGGGAGCGCAATTACATATTTGATATTATACATTGATGACATACTACTCATTAGGAATGATGTATGTATGTTACAATCAATCAAAGTCTGGTTTTCAATAAACTTCTCCATGAAAGATTTGGGTGAATCATCCTATATTTTGGGAATAAAAGTCTATATATAGATCTAGTAGGATGTTTAGCTTATCCTAATCTACACACATAGATAAAATGTTTTAGAGGTTCAATATAGAAAACTTCAAGAGAGGATTATTACCTTTCTGGCATGGAGTATATATCTTTAAGTAGATGTCCCCAAAAACACCTGAAGAAAAATAGAACATTAGTCAATCCCATATGCTTTAGCGATAAGAAGTCTCATGTATGTTATGTTATGTACTAGACCTGATAATAGTCATGCTATAAATGTTACTAGTGGACAATAGTCTAATCTAGGTTTGGAACATTGGGTTGCTGTGAAGAACATTTTTAAGTACTTAAGAAGGACTAAAGATTTATTCATCACATATGGAAGAAGTTACTTGAAATTGGAAAGGTATACTGATTCAAACTTTTAGTCTGATATGGATGACTTTCACTTTTTTATTTGTGTTCACCTTAAATGGTGGAGCAGTGAACTGGAAGAGTTGTAAGCAATTTATAAACTACAAATTCCACCACTGTGGTTGAATATACTAATTGAGTTTAGGGCTGCAAATGAGATGGTTTGGATGAAAATTTCATTACTGAGCTTAGTGTTTTTCCTAACATTGAATTCACAATACCTTGTATTGTGATAGCAATAGGGCGATAGCTCAAGCCAAGGAACCATGGTCTCATCATAAATCTAAGCACATTGAGTAGCTCATCCACTTGATTAGTGTAATCATTGGAAGAGGACATGTGAGAATACGAAAGATTGCATTTGTAATACTTGTCTTCTTAGAGTAAGGGTAAATAAGTAATTTGATAGATATTACATGGAATTAAAATATTATATATATATATGAAAGATTTATTATTTAATAAAATAATTCTTTTGAAAAAAAAGCCTGGATGTTTGGAGTCAAAAGAAAGAAAAAAAAAAGCCTAGATGTCTAGGTGTTGTCACACAACATACATTTCTTGCATGTTAAACAACACAGAATAGGGAGAACGGTGGGGGTGGTTGATTTTTATATAAGAATTTAATTTTTGCTTTATTTTATTTTTTCTTACCAAATCCCATTTGGTTTTCTTCTTTCTTTAGTTCAAGTTTCTTAGCAAAAAGTGATAAAGAAAATTTCTTCAATATTAGAAATAGTACAATCATTCAATTACAAAAGCAAGACTTCATCATAATTGAGGTGTTGGTAATCAGCAATCGGGTAAAATTGCTGAAAGAAGTAAGAAAGGCAAGGAGGTGATCCACAAGTAGCTTTAAGTGCTACGTGGTGAGTTAGATTTACTTTTAGTAATCGAAACCAATAAAAAAATGAAATTATGATATTTGAATAAATGGGTGAATTACAATGATTTGAAGATGTATTTTCTATTATATATGAAAATTGATTGATTTATTGATTAGGAATTAGAAAGTGTGTTGAATATTAATTATATAAGAATTTATATTTTAAATAGGATGGATGAATGAAAAATATGCTGAGAAGTTTTATGAAATTTCTGAAAAATATGATTGACAAGTGGATATGATATATGATAAGATAATTTAATGAACATAATAAAAATAATAAATTTGAGAAAGAGTTGGATAGCTAAATTGAATACTTGAATATATGCTTGTTTTCATATTATTGCTCATATGCATAAAATAAAATACTAGGAAGGCAACTGGTCTGTTTGTTTTCATATTATTGCTCATGCATAAAATAAAAGACCAGGAAGGCAGCCGGTCTAGCTAAAAATAAAAGACCAAGAAGGTAATCAGTCTAGCTGAAAATAAAAGACCGAGAGGCAGTCGGTCTAGCTAAAAATAAAAGACTTGGAAGGCAGTCGATCTAGTTGAAAAATAAATGACTTGGAAGGCAGTTGGTCTAGCAGAAAATAAAAGACTGAGAAGGAAATCGGTCTAGTTGAAAATAAAAGACCGAGAAGTCAGCCGATCTAGCTGAAAATAAAAGACTGGGAAGGTAGCCGGTCTAGCTGAAAATAAAAGATCGAGAAAGCAGCTGGTCTAGCTCAAAATAAAAGACCGGAAAGACCTCCAGTCTAGTTGAAAATAAAAGATCAGGAAGGCATTTGGTCTGCTTGTTTTCATATTATTGCTCATATGCATAAAATAAAAGACCGAAAAGGTAGCCGGTCTAGCTGAAAATAAAAGACTGGGAAGGTAATCGATCTAGCTAAAAATAAAAGACCGGGAAGGTAGCCGGTCTAGCTGAAAATAAAAGACCGAGAATGCAACCAGTCTAGCAGAAAATAAAAGATTGGGAAGGCAGCCGGTCTAGCTAAAAATAAAAGACCGGGAAGGCAGCCGATCTAGTTGAAAATAAAAGACTAGGAAGGTAGTTGGTCTAGCTAGAACATGCTGACATGTGGGAAGACGTTCCTAAATGATACTATGGAATGATCTGATGAGAAAGAAAGAAAGATAATTTAAATTCACACATTACATTTGTTTTAAATATTGATTATTATTGATTGAAATGCTAAAATATCAATCTTAATTGTGAAATTATTGATAGACAAATGAGTCACACAGAGAGACATATATGATGAGAAAGAAATATGACAGTATGACATGATAAAAATTTATTTGATTAATTGATTATATGTTGTGAACCTCATAATGAGGTAAATAATGATGTTAAATTGATAATCTCAAGATCATTAAATATATGAGAAGAAAAATTGATATGTTTGATGATTAATTTAAGATGAGATTGACAAATTGTTGAAATTATATAGGATGTTATTATTGATTTATATGAGATAATAAATGACAAAATATGGGAAGATTATTTGAAAGATTGAATGTTATCAGTGAAGAAATAGATGATTTATATTGGTAAATTAGAAAATATTAAATTATAAGATGTGACTGGAAGTATATAATCGAGTACTTCTAGTAAATTTAATTCACTGAGCGTGTGAAGCTCACTCCTCGTTTTTGTAAATTTTCAGGCAGCGGGCAGGGCATATAGAGTTTAAAGCTGATAGCAGAGTAACTACCTTAAGTAAGTTCGTGGTCAAGTCCTTAGCCATTGTAAGAAAGTAGAAATAAAAATTTGTAATAAAAATCTTTTAATGCATTTTGTTATATGTTTATATTGTTTCTGAAAGGAGGATGATGTTGTATCTTCTTTGAGAAGAGTTAAGGATTGGATGAAATTTTTAATTTCAGTCGATGTATTTTGTATTGTTGCATATATGTGTCGTGTTGCGATTTCAAAATGTGACGATACCATCTCGGGGGTGGCTGACCCGGGATGGGTTGTTACAGCATTAGTAGAGACTACAAAAAATCCACTAACTAAAGCATTGACACAACAACACTTTGATCTATAAGAGACATAAGCGATTGACTTTAGTGCAAGTGGGAGATTGTTAGTAATATGTCCCACAAGCTAATGACATTTAGTGTCTAGGCATATTATTTGTAATTAATATTATTTGTTGTCTAGGCATATTAATTATTATCGTAATTAATGGCATGTTTTATTTATCATGAATATCTATTTAATTACATTATCATGATTAAGTCCATAAAGTAATATTAATGGAGATAGGATTATGATGAGATCATAATTTTGAGACCTAGTCTTCTCGAAAGCTTTTCTTTTCAATGTTCCTGATCATAGGATACTAATTGAACGTTAGTAATCCAGTTAGACTGTCATATACTATGTTTACTCAATTGGGAGGGTGATTGATCTCAATGTCACCTATATTCTAGACACTAAAAAAATTATATGGCTGTTCATTGGAGAATGAGTTCACTGAACATGACTAGACTTAATAACTTTATTCATCTGTTAATAGGTGGTTCTTATGTTACAATTATGCATGTGATCCTTATACCTGAGGCACCATAGTTATCTTATATGTGACTTATTGTACTTTGATGCTTTTTAATATGGTTCTATTCATGGATCATTAATTAGTAGTAATTAGGCATAATGGGTTTCGTATGGAGGTATGTGAGTCAACAACAAGAGATCCATCACTCCTAAGTAAAAAGAAAAAATATCCTATGTGATCTACTAAGATATAATTCGAGAAGTTTCTTAGCCAAGGCAAGATGAGAATAAGAAAGGAGTTCATATTTTCATCATTAGAATTATATTCTTGAGATCTAGACACATATAATTAATGCTAAGGATTTGACAATAATTTCATACCTTAATTAGCTTAATTGGGACATTGTATGATGGAAGGATTAAATTGCATGTTAACTAAAAACATAAAAGTTTGAGATTTCACAACCAAATTCACACTATTTGGGTAGTCATGATAGATTACTAGGTGTCACTCATGATTGTAGATGCCTTGAGAATTAATTTAATGGATATTTAATTAATTCTTATAAAATGGAGAATCAAAAGAGATTTTGATTCAAAACTAATTAGAATTAGTTCTAATTAATTGGAAAGGGTTCCAATTTCAATTACATAAATGTTGAACCTAAGGGGTCACACACAAAAAGGATGATGTGTAATAAAAAAATAACAGCAGGGGTTTAGTTTGCAATTAATGGTTAGTTGCACTTAACCCAAACATTATAAATAGTTTATGAGTGTGAATATTTTTGCTAGCACATAATCTACACACAAGTTTCTCCTAGAGATGGAGTTCTTCTTCCCAAAAGAGATAGAATTTAGAGAGAAATCCTAATTTAGGATTTGCCTTGTGTAGATTAACCATGGAGATCACATACATTTGTTATTGTTGTGAATTCAAGAATGCGAGGAAATTTACTTTCAGGTATGGTGGAGAATTCGGCTACAACAAATTCAAGAAGTCAAGGACATATAGAATCAAAGGTAACGATTCTAAACCTTGAATATTCTTGATTGTGAGATGTTCTACACAAATCATAAGGCGATTTGTATTAAAAGTAATCGTTAAAAAAAATTTAATTTCCACTACATTTTCTATATTGATTTGGTTCAGGAATTTCCCACCTCAGGATATTTCGGGTCCTCATGATGGTATCAGAGCTTAAGTTTTCCTAGGATTAAATTCTTGTTAGGGGCTTAAGTTTTCATTAGAGCTTAAGTTTGTTAGCCAAGATAAGGTATTCAGTAGTTGTGTTAGAGTTTATATTTGATCTTAAGGAATTGATGGAGATTAAGTTACACTATTTGAACAAGAGCTTGATGTCATTTCAATTGAATATTCATAATTTGGTTAAAGGATCAACCTTTAACAAGTGAATAGACATCGATAGGGTAAAGAACTAATCTTTAACTGTTGAGTGGTATTCTAGTTGGGCCAAAGGCTAACCTTTACAATTGAATGACTATTTGAACAAGACCTTGATGCTATTTCAGATTAATAGCAATTATTAAGTTAAAGGACCAACCTTTCATAGTTGAATGTATTCCAACTGAGCAAAGGACTAACCTTTAATGGTTGAGTGTAACCAATCTTACGCATCTGCTTTAGATCTGTTATCTATGCCTACTAGTATGGGATGATTGGTAGAGTTGATTGATCAACTTGTTAATAATGTCTCGCATGTTATTATTTAGAGGAGTTTCTTATAACCACTAGTATGGGATGGTGGAGTATTCACTTCTACTCAACTCGATAATATGCTAGGTATTCTTGATATGATGTACACATGAACATCATTATATTCAAGCCACTCATTCATGCATGCTATAACATTTCATTCTTTGAATGATCTACTTTTTAGATCATGTGGAGAGAGTTGTGCCATAAGAGTGTGGTTAAACCATTAGGAAAGAGTATTAAGGACTTTGGCATTTCATTTGAGGTTAGTGGAAGTATTACTTTATGGAGTGGCAAAGAAAGTTGCACACCCCGTTGAGATTTGAGTTTTGTTTTGGAATATAGTATATCATCGTTATCGGGTCATCTACGAACTTTTCCGATTGACTTCAAGTTAAGATTTTCTATAGAGGTTTGAGTTGAGCATATTTGTTCATTTAGATAAGGAGTTGATTCAAGATTGACTAAAGTTGCAATGCAAGTGTGGGTGTACATTTTTTATCGAGTCCATAGCATTGGGTGACAAATCTTTGGAGTTTATAGGTCACCACATGAGGTGCTCCATGAATAATGGAAAAAAAATGCTACAAACTCTTTAGTTCATATTTGGTACGTTGATGAAGACATCGACATTATAAGTAGGGGAGAATGTCATGATACACACCATTGATCATTATGCTAAATGTGACTTTGGCCTTGTGTTGGCGTTGAGGTACTAGGTGTCAAGATGCTAAGTGTCGAGGTACTAGGCATTGAGATGTTAGGAGTCTAGATACTAGGTGTTAAGATGCTGGGCATTGAAGTACTAGGTGTCAACATTCTAAAGTTTGCACAATGGCATTTTCAAAAATAAGTGCAAAATGTCAAGTTACTTGGTGTAGACGTGCTAGAGTTGGCACAACGGTATTTTCATAAATATGATCTAAAGTTCTATATAAGTAATAAAAAATTTTATGGTGCATCTTAAAAATACTAATTGTGTAACAGAGTTTTAGGAATTGGCTTTTGGTGAAAGCTTGATTTATTAGGGTCATATGAAGGCTTTAGCGTTAAGAATATTTCCTCATAGTAAGGGTGGAACTGACTTAATGCTCTTTATGGGGGTGAGATCGGTCCTCACATGTGTCAACCTACTTAGAGGTGTCGAGCTGCTTGTAGATGTGGAGCAGCTTAACTCGACGGGATTTCTTAGAACATTGCTTGGTGGTTCCCCCTACACCAAACAACATGTTTGTCGTGTTCCTTCTTGAAGTAACGTATAAATGCACTTTGGAGAGGGAAAATATGGTGTCGGGCTCTCCACCATCCCAGTGCCACACATGATGTGGGAGCATGGTGTGGGTACTAAGTGAGCCACCCAAGGAAACTTGGAGTGCAGGTTCTAGGGCACCCAAAAAGGTGACTAGGATCTTCATGAGTGGGTAGCTTCACGGACAGTATTGCTGCTGTGTAAATGTCAATATTGCGACATTCTTCCTTGTTGAAGGGTTCAACCCTAAATTTACTATAAGGGGCATTATTAGCTTGTCATTTGGACTTAAATGGGCAGGCAATATGTGTGCTTCAAGAGGCATTGAGGCACTTTGGTTATGCTAGTGGGATAGTAAAATTGTTAGAAGCACAATGGGGTTGGCATTGTGCATTGGTAGGCTTCTTATGATGTTGGCTATGAGTATTCATATGGCCTGAGTTCTGTTATCGAACTCATGTGCTTCTTGGGTCACATTCTTGTGAGCAACATAGGCAACATCATATTAGTGGGTTATCAATTCAAAAGCATTGCAAGTCTATGAGCAAATAGCACACATGGATGTTAATTATAATAAATTTCTAGTATGCATGGAAAAATATTGTGTGATGTAAAAGGTATTGATCTAATGCTTTCATATATTGATTTAATGTACTATCATCATACCACCAAATAATCCTATGAAACATAAGAGGGCATGATTAAAAAAATTGACAATTAATCCTTTAAATCATCATACTAGCAATATAGAATTATTAAACAAGAAAAGCACAAAGAACAAAGAGGAGAAACTTACTTCAATAGAAAAGGAGAGAGAGAAAGATGAGAAGGAAAAATGAGAGATCGAGATGTAGCTATTGTTCGTAGAGAGAGGGTTTGTGAAAAGAAATTGAGTTTATATAAAAACTTAGGTGGAATTCGATTTAAAGGTGCAAGGATATTTTAAGAGTTTTTTTTAATATTTTTCTTTATCTTAAATGTGCTTTCTCCCAAAGTGCCTACCCTCAAAATGTTAATTTTTAGCTATCTCCAAAAGCTATTTTTGGGAAAAACTATATTGATTCATGATTTGGAGTTACTAAACATATGTGTTGGGCATGTTGGCAAAAGCTACCAGTTGTTGGGCTGAACAATTGTATTTGGTGTTCCAAAAGCACTCTTGATGTAAGGGAATTTTCTCTGTCCAATGACATAGTGACATGTGGCACCCTCCAAAGGTAAAAGGGTAATTTTGCAAGAAGGACAAGTGATTAATCAAACAATGACACATGGCAAAGGACATAGCGGTGCTTTCATAGCAAAACCCTAATCTTACTACAACACTCTAGCCTAGGAATATGCTCAACCTTATCTCCAAACCAGCCCTAATCTTATCAGGATAACTCGAAATTTAAATAAATTTTATCTCGTCACGACTCTACCACCAACACTATATAAGGGGGCTCTCACCATCATAAGGTATATATAACAAATAGTCTCTACTCTCTAGCTTTCATATTTCTTAAGCTTTATTCTAACTTAGGCATTGGAGAGTCTCTTCGGAGGCACAACTCTTCCGGTCCTCCGGCGACTCCTTAAGCTTTATTGTTTTTGTGTTCACAGTTTTTGTTTTTTGGTCGTTCGTATTCTAGGCATATTTTTGGCATCAATAGATTGATGCTATCCATGGGAATTCTTCTTACAATCCTAGAAGAATAAGAACTTATCTGTTACGATGCCGCCCAAGAACATTACCAAAAGCACCACTAGAGCTGCCACCTGTTGCCAGCAAACCAGCTCTAATCTCCCTATAATTCAAGAACATGCCACCGCCGACCAAAATCCTGGTAATCCGTCTGATGGACAGTCTTAACAGGACCAATATTTCCAATCCAGCCAGCTTCCCAAAAACCCAGGTACTCAAGTCCCATAAGGGCAAGACGCCCAAACCACTCAAAATCCAAAAGCTCCGGTAACCTAGGAATAGCTAACAAAACTTAATCAACTCGTAGCCAGTCTAGCCAAAAAGCTCAAGGAACAGGCTTATCCGCCACCCCAATAAATCTTTCGACTCACGAGGTATAATGATCACAAAGCTCATAATTAGTTCACAACCGGATCTACTACAAATTCAAAAATAAAGTCCCAAGGCTTCTCCACCGCCAAAAACTACATTGACCTAGATCGTAAGCTTGAAGAGATAGATAAAAGGAATTCAAGAAAAGGCAGAAGAGATGATAGGCATCGTCCGATCGCAACAACAGACACTATAAAAACAATTTACAGAGGACCAACAGCGGGAAGACATTCACCTCAGGCTAGAAAAGCATGTGTTCGGTCACATGCTTCTGTAAGGGGGCCACACAAAAGACCCAAAACTGAGCAAGTGATCTCTTTCATGGACGATGACTTAGAAAGAGTACAGACACCCCATGATGATCTGGTGGTTATCACCCTCCTCATTGCAAGTTATAATGTAGAACAGGTTCTGGTTGATAATGGAAGCTCAGCAGACATTCTATATTATAAAGCATTTAAGAAGATGAAGCTTGGAGATGATCAGCTCAACCCATGGCCTCCCCATATTTTAGTAAAGCCTGTATTCACTGAAAGCTTCTTAGTTGTTAAACATCCGCCTTTCTACAACACTTTGTTAAGGAGACCAATGCTGAACGAAATGAGGGTTGTAGTCTCAACCTATCACTTGAAAATGAAGTTCCCCAAGAAAAATGTGGTTGGCGAAGTCCGAGGAAATCAGCAAACATCCCAGACATGTTACCTTAACTCAGTCAGAGGACACTAGAAAACTGAGGCCTTAACCAAGAGTTCGAGGACTTACAAGACGAGCTCAAAACCACCAATGAGGCCAACCAATAAAAGACCAAGTAATGATCCTACTAAATGGAGTAAGGGACAACAAGACTATACAGATCGGGTCAAACATACCCGAAAAACTTAAAGACTAACTGGTCTCATTTCTCTGAAGGAATCTGAACGTATTCGCCTGGTCAGCCTCAGACATACTAGGAATAGATATGCGGGTTATTGTCCACAAACTGAATATGAACCCAGATTACAAACCTGTGATTCAGAAAAAGAGATCGTATGCACCCGAAAGACTGAAGATCGTAGAAGAAGAAATTGACAAGCTCCTAGTGGTAGACTTCATTTAGGAGACCCATTATCCGGAGTAGGTCACCAATGTTGTCATGGTTAATAAAGCCAATAGAAAATGGAGGATCTACATAGACTTTACCGATCTCAACAAAGCCTGCCCAAAAGACAACTTTCTTTTACCTCTGATAAACTAGTTAGTCGATGCCACCTCTAGGTATAAGCTATTAAGCTTCATGGATGTTTATTCAGGCTACAAACAAATTCTCATGCACCTATCAGATCAGTCGAAGGCCACTTTTGTCTTTGATAGGGGCCTTTATTGCTACAAGGTTATGCCTTTTGAGCTGAAGAATGCAGGTGTGACTACTAGAGGTTGGTCAATAAGCTCTTCAAAGAGAAGTTTATAAGGAATATGGAAGTCTATGTTGACGACATGCTAGTCAAAAGCATTAAGACAAAGGATCATAAGTTTGATCTCAAATAAGCCTTTGTGATACTCCGACGTTATCAAATGAAACTAAATCCCAAGAAATGCGCCTTCAGAGTTACCTCTGGCAAGTTCCTTGAGTTCATGGTAACTCAGCGAGGGATAGAGGCCAATCCTAAGAAAATAAAGGTGATTCTAGATATGTCTCCTCCTCGGAATGTCAGAGATATCCAACAGCTGACCGGACACATTTCCTCTCTCAACTGCTTCATGTCCAAATCTGCCGAGAAGTGTTTGTCTTTCTTTAAGGCACTAAAGAGAACCAAAGACTTCAGATGGGATAAAGAATGTCAAAAAGCCTTTGAGGAGCTAAATGACTATCTAATCTCACCCCTTCTCTTGACCAAGCCTGTTAACGAGGAGAAATTCTTCCTTTATATTGCTGTAGGCAAGACGTAGTTGTTTCTGTCTTGATTCGAGAAGAGAACTGGATGCAAAACCCAATATACCATGTTAACAAAGTCCTGCACGATGCTGAGACCAGGTACCTCCCCATTGAGAATATGGCATATGCACTCTTAATCGCGACTAGGAAGCTCAGGCCATACTTTCAGTCCCATACCATCACAGTGCTAACTGACCAGTGTTGTGCAAAATTCTACCTAAATTAATAAGCAAATAATTGAACGGTTTTACTTGCAAGTGCACAAGGTCAACATAGTAGTATAGTGTGCAAATGCGAGATCATCTCCACAGGGATTGGTAAATTTTGATTTAGAATTAAATTCGCAATATAAAATGAGAGAAATAAATATTGAGTTTGAATCGATAATGATAAAAGTGTAGGGACTTGATATCAACCACTAATCATGCTACCACAACAAAACAATATACCAATGCTTTAATCACGTCATGAATACTTAATGTTTGTTAACCTAAGGGCATGGTGTATGTTGTGCGTTTATCTACCTAAATAAATAAGTAAATAATCGTACTTGTTTTACTTGCAAGTACACAAGGTCAATGGTAGCATAGTGTGCAAGTGTGAGATCATTTCCACAGGAACTGGTGAATTTCGATTTAGAATTAGTTTCCCAGAGTAAAAAAGAGAATTAAATTTGAAGTGTGAGTTTAATAATAATAAGGACATAGGGCTGTGATATCCACAACTAATTACACTTTTCCACTAAGTAAGGTACCAATGCTCTAACCTTATTATGAATACCTAATGGTTACCAACCTAAGGGCTTGGTCCACACCTTAGGCTATTGATCTCCCTAAGCAACGAGTTAGGCATGGTGTATACTCTAACTCTTTTCTCTCTTAAGAGATTCAGCATGGGTATATACTGAGTTGTTCCTTAAGAGAGCATAAGGGCTATGGAGATCAGTAACCACACAGGACCTAGGGCTTGGTCTACTCTCGATTTTCCATGTTGATTAACCCAAGAATTCGGTGTGGATATCTTTTGTTACTTTTGTTGAACCCAGGACTCGGTCATCCAAATTGATTCAACTAACCAATCCATACCACATGCATAAGTTGATCATACATATACATATGAAGAATTTAAATACAAACAGGTATTAATCAAGTTAAGCATTATAACATGGCTATAAGCAAAATTAATCAATGAATATATATGTGGAAAATCATAACAAGGGCTTCAATCGAGCCCTATAAGAGTTTTGTTACATATACTAGTTGAACTAAACATTATAACCATAATGAAACAAAAACAGAAAAATAAAACCCGAAGAAGACTTGGGAGACGAGTCGTCAATTCCTCTCCTAAGCTTGCAACTTCAAGTCTAAAACAAAAGGTATGTTTTCTGTCTTTTACAAGGCTATATATAGGGCTCTGGGGTGCCCCGAAACCCTAATTTCATGTTTGAGGTTCGGAGACTTCTTTTCATATTTGGCTACACCACCTCTGGAGTGTGTGCGCTCGAGTGTATGCGGGCTGCGCTCAAGCGCATGAGTGTGCTCGTGCCCAAGGGAGGTGCACTCAAGCGCACCTTGCTAGATTTGCAGAACTTTACTTTTCATCCCTTAAAGCTCCAAAATGTCATCTTTTTGCCCAAGCCCTGTGAAAAACACATAAAACATGAAAATGAAATAAAATCTACTAAAACAGATAAATAAAGAGCCTAACAAGCGTAAACTAAGGGGCTTAAATATGATTATTTAAGACTTATCGCACCCTCAAACTTACATATTGCTAATCCCTTAGCAATACAAAACGAAAAGACTATGTCAAAACAAAATTTAAAGATAAATGCATTTTTCATGATAACCAAAAATTTGGGTTGCACATAAAACCATGATGACCATTCATGAGTAAGCTTATAATAAAAACACATTTTTGTATTGAATTAGAGTCTTTAAAAGCTCATGTTACTTACCTAAGGGTGGCTTAAGGCATCGCGAGTTTGATTTGTGTGTGATGACTTAGGCATATATAAGATGGGGCTTCCAAATAATTTTGATGTATAGTGTTTCGGTGCCCAAACCTTCATTGAATTCCTTATTAAAAAACAAAAATGGCATAATGCTTGCTTCTTTTTTTTTATCACTTTACTTTTTTTGCCATGTTGAGTTCCATTAAGCTTTCTAATTGACCCTTGTAACGAGTGTTTAGCCAATGACTCCCAAACCAGATGGTTTTAGGGCATTAGGTGTAAAGACACTCCTAAGGAGTTACTAACTCGAGTCAAAAAGGCTACGGAACTAACAGGTCTTAATGCTTCTAAGTGAAATTTCCACCTTTTGACGTGAACACTCACTGCTTACTGAGGTAAGAAGCCCAGTTACTCAGTGAAAATTTTTATTATGATCATTAAATGCTTAATTCCCACCTTTTGACGTGAACACTCACTGCTTACTGAGGCAAGAGGTCCAGTTACTTAGTGGAAATGATGGACATTTTTCTTTATTTTTCTTATGTCAAAGTGTTCTTTTAACAAGTTATTTGATTACAGCTAGGTCATGGAAACATATACATAAGAATTATATGTAATACCCCACACAAATGCGTGCTACTATGCTCGTGTTAGATCGGGATCAAACTCGTGAATTCTTAAGTGCCTTGAGGTAGGAAACTAAAATTTTTAAAATCCCTATTTAAAAGACTATGTGTTCTAGATTTTAAGCTTACTAATGAAGTTTTATAATATTTTTATTTCAACCAAAATTTTATCACAAAATGAACCTGCATTTATCTTTTCTTAAAAAAAAAATAAATAAAAAAACTGGAACCTAGTGTGTGCATGCTTTTTGAGTGTGTGCATGTGTCTCCCACTACCCTCAAAATTAATATACACATTGTTTCCAGTGTGTGTGTGGCATGGAAAGATCTGACTTGGGAGATGGAGAACTAGATTGCTTGTATTGCTCGTACACGTCCCCAAACTTGAACTGGATGCACGCACTAAGTTCCTGACAAAGAAAAATAAACATTGTGTCGAAAAACAAGAAATATAGATAATAAACATGTAAATATAAACATAAATAAAAGAAAAATATGATAATGAAAAGGATATGCTTTGAGGTGCCTCCCATAAGCGCTAAGTTTTACGTCTTTAGCCAGACGAAGTATCCTCTCACCGCTGGTCATCAGGTGGTGCAGACTACTTGCTTAGGCGTTTGAGTGTAGCTTCTGGTGTAAATGTGCTCGATCGCAAGTGGTATGTGCGCTCGATCACAATGCATCAAGTAATGACGTTATGTGTGACAGAAACTGAGAGTTCAAGTGGTTCAGGTGTCCGAGGATCAGCTATATATTGTACAGTTTGAAGTGTTAAGTCCTTATCCCGATGAGGTATGGTGAGATCGAGGTATTGTTTGACTCAGTATCCATTGACTGTAAATGTCTGATTACTATTAGGGCTATGAATCTCCAAAGCCCCATGTGGAAAGACCTTGGTGACCACATATGGACCAGCCCAATGGGACTTGAGTTTGCCTAGGAACAGCTTTAATCTTGAATTATAGAGTAGCACCCTTTGTCCTACGTGAAACTCTTTTCACACTAGTTTTTTGTCATGATCGGCCTTTGCCCTTTCCTTGTAAAGTTTGGCACTCTCATAAGCATCATATCGTAATTTTTCTAGCTCATTTAAGTGTTGCCTCTTTTTTTCACCCGCTTGTTTCATATCAAAGTTAAATTGTTTAATTGCCCAATCTGCTCGATGTTCTAGCTCTACGGGTAGATGGCATGCTTTTCCATAGACTAAGCGGTAAGGGGGACATCCCAATTGGTGTCTTGTAAGCTGTCCTGTATGCCCACAGAGCATCATTGAGTCGTAAAGACCAATCCTTCCGACTAGGATTCACGGTTCTCTCCAGGCTGCTTTTGATTTCTCGGTTATTGATCTCCACTTGGCCACTAGTCTGAGGGTGATATGGGGTGCCAACCTTATGGGTAATTCCATATTTTCTGATGAGTGCGACAAAAGGATGATGATGGAAGTGGCTACCTCCGTTATTGATGATTGCTCTTGGTGTCCCGAACCGGGTAAAAATGTTATCCTGTAGAAACTTTAACACCACTTTATGATCATTAGTCTTTGAGGGGACAGCATCGACCCATTTAGACACATAATCCACACCCACAAGAATACATAAATTACCAAATGAATTGGGGAATGGACCCATGAAATCAATGCCCTATACATCAAAAAGTTCTACTATATGGATATTTTATAGTGGCATCTGATTTCGGGATGAGATGTTACCTGTCCGTTGGCATCTATCACATGAGCTGCAGAATGTGAAGGCATTTTTAAATAGATTAGGCTAATAAAAACCAGATTGTAGTACCTTAAGTGTTGTTTTCTTGGCCCCAAAATGTCCTCCACAAGCAAACTGATGGCAATGTTGTAATAAGCTCAAATGCTTCTCTTCAGAGACACACTGTCAGATGATCTGATCGGGGCAGAATTTGAAAAGGTAGGGATCATCCCAATGGTAGTGTCGAGACATAGATATTAATTGCTTCTTTCCTTGCGTGGTGATACCTGGGGGAAAAACTTTAGTAGTTAGATAATTGACAATATCAGCATACCATGGAAATTTTACCTCTAGTGCGAATAATTATTCATCAAGGAAGTTCTCATTCAAGGGCAGCTCATTTTTTGTCATCCTCATAGGGTAGCCTTGATAAATGATCTGCAACCGCATTTTCACTGCCTTTCTTGTCTTTGATTTCCAAATTGAATTCTTGTAATAGGAGTACCCATCTGATTAACCTATGCTTTGCATCTTTTTTCTAAAACAGATATCTCAAAGCAACATGGTCAGTGAATACAATAACCTTAAAGCCAATAAGATATGATCTAAACTTCTCTAAAGAAAAAATAGCAGCTAACAATTCCTTTTCAGTAGTAGAATAATTAAGCTAAGCATCATTTAAAGTTCTAGAAGCATAGTAAATAGCATGAGGTACCTTATTGACTCTTTGACCTAGGACAGCTCCCAAGGCGAAATCACTAGCATCACACATTAATTCGAATGGAAGATTCCAATTTGGTGCCATCATTATTGGGGCATAGGTTAGAACATCCTTCAATGTATTGAAAGCTGTCATACAGTTATCAGTCCACTCGAATTTGGTATCTTTAACTAACAATGCACAAAGAGGTCTTGAGATCTTGGAGAAATCCTTGGTGAATCGTCTATAAAAACCGACATGTCTGAGAAAGCTTCTAACACCCTTGACTGTGAGAAGGGGAGATAGCTTTGAAATGATGTCTATTTTAGCCTTGTCTACCTCAATACCTTTGTTGGAGATGGAATGGCCCAATACAATGCCTTGTTGGACCATAAAGTGACATTTCTCCCAATTCAACACTAAATTGCTCTATTCACATCTCTTGAGGACACTCTCTAGATGACTTAGGCATTCATCAAAATTGGAACCAAAGACACTGAAATCATGTATGAATACCTCAATGTATTTCTACACCATATCGAAAAATATGCTCATCATACATCTTTGAAAAGTGGTTGGCGCGTTACATAAACCAAACGGCATCCTTTGATAAGAAAATGTACCGAAAGGACATGTGAAGGTAGTCTTTTCTTGATCCTCGGGTGCTATAACAATTTGGTTGTACCCACTGTACCCATCCAAGAAGCAATAATAGCTGTGGCTAGCTAATCTCTCTAACATCTGATCAATGAATGGCAAAGGGAAGTGATCTTTTCTGGTCACTTTGTTCAATCTCGGTAGTCAATACATACTCTTCAACCAGTTGCAGTTTTTGTAGGTATGAGCTCCTCGTCCTCATTCTTCACCACTGTAATCCCACTCTTTTTCGGAACAACTTGGACCAGACTTACCCATTTAATGTCTAAGATGGGGTAAATAATGCCAACATCTAGAAATTTTAATACCTTGGCCTTTACTACCTCTTTCGTGTGTGGGTTAAGTCTTCTTGAGCATCTTGAGTGGGCCTTGCTTCATCCTCAAGGTAGATACTATGCATGCACTTGGCTGGACTTATCCCCTTAATGTCAGCAATGGTCCATCCAATGGCAGATCTATGCTCCCTAAGAACTCTTAATAATTTTTCTTCTTCTCCAATACTCAAATTAGCAACCACAATCACAGGTAATGTCTTCTTCTCTCCCAAGTAGGCATAAGTTAGATGCTCTAGCAATTGCTTTAATTCCAATGTTGGTGCCTGGACAATAGAAGGAAGAAGAGTATTATTAGTAGGTATGAGAGTTTCGAATGGAGGAGCATACTTACTTGAATATTTTGGAGAAGCCTCAAGGAGGTGCACAGCTTTCATGATGTCATTAGTAACATCTTCTGGTTCTTACTCAATATCCACTGTTGTAAAGCTATGGGTAATAATAGCCTTCAATGGATCGATGAGCTGGACTTGAAAAGCTTGTTCAACAAAACTGTGCATCATACATACATTAAAGCATTTCATATCATCTTGAGGTAATTTTAATGCATCAAATATTTTAAATTCTATTTTCTCACCATTCACCTTCATACTTACTATACCCTTTTTCACACAAATCTTTGTATCAGCATTTCTCATGCAGAGCCCTCCTAAAATGATGGGCAAGGGTAATGACATAGGGCATTCCTCCATATCTAACATAATGAAATCAGCAGGTATAATGAACTCACCAACCTTTACCAGGACATCCTCAAGAATACCCCTAAGTGTTTTTATACTTCTATCTGCCAACTGTAAGGTAATGGAAGTTGGTTGCAGCTCCCCCAATCCTAGAGTTTCAAATACTGTGTATGGTAGCAAATTTACACCCACTCTTAAATCTAGTAATGCTCGCTCAAACAACTGATCACCTATCCTACAGGAAATAGTAAAACTACCCGGATCTTTCAGTTTTGGTGGAAGTTTTCTTAATAGCACAGCACTTGCTTCTTCAGTTAAGGCTATAGTATCGTGCTCTTGAAACTTTCTCTTATGAGTGCAACAATCTTTTAGGAATTTAGCATAGGCAGGTATTTGTTGAATTGCATCTAACAAATGGATGTTTATTTCAACTTTCCGCAAGGTTTCAAAAATATCAAGCAGTTTATTTTCTTTTTTTTTTTGTTTCACTAACCTTTGCGGGAAGGGTGGTTGATAAGTGCTTAAATAGTCGTATTTAAGCCCCTTAATTTATGCTTGTTAGGCTCTTTATTTATCTATTTCAGTAGATTCTACTTCATTTTCGTGTTTTATATGTTTTTCACAGGACTTGGACTAAAAGATGATATTTTGGAGCTGTTAAGATTAAAAGTCAAGTTCTGCCATCCAGCAAGGTGCGCTTGAGCGCATCTCCCTTGTGATCGAGTGCACAGACACACGAACGCACTTGAAGAAGGCTCGAGCGCACACTTGCACTCGAGTGCATACCGAGTACTATTGAGCGCAAAACACTCTAGAGACGATAGAGCCAGATAAGGAAAGAAGTTTTTGAACCTCAATTAGGAAATTAGGGTTTCAGGACACCTTGAGAGCCCTACATATAGCCTTGTAAAACACATAAACCACACATTTTGTTTTAGACTTGAAGTTGCAAGTTTAGGAGAAGAATTGATGACTCGTCTCCCGAGTCTTCTTCAGTTTTATTTTTCTATTTTATTTCATTATGTCTAGAATGTTTAGTTTAACTAGCATATGTAACTAAACTCTTATAGGGCTCGATTGAAGCCCTAGTTATGATTTTCCACATATTTATTCATTGATTACCTTTATATAGCCTTGTTAGAATGTTTAACTTGATTAATGCTTTTTTGTATTTAAATTCCTCATATGTGTGTGTCTGATCAACGTATGCATATGGTATGAATAAGTTAGTCGAATCAATTTAGATGACCGAGTCTTAGGTTTGACATTAGTAATAAGATATTTCCACACCGAATTCTCGGGTTAATCAACATGGGAAACCGGGAGCGGACTAAGCCCTCAGTCCTGTGTGGTTGTCAATCTCCACAGCCCTCATGCTCTCTTAAGGAACAACTCAGTATACACCCATGCTGAATCCCTTAAGAGAGAAAAGAGATAGAGTATACACCATGCCTAACTCGTTTCATAGGGAGATCAATAGCCTAAGGTATGGGCCAAGCCCTTAGGTTGGCAACCATTAAATATTCATGATAAGGCTAGAGCATTGGCACCTTATTTAGTGGGAAAGTATAATTAGTGATGGATATCGTAGTCTTATGATCTCATTATTATTATTCACTCACAATCAATAGTTATTTCTCTTTTTACTTTGAAGAAACTAATTCTAAAACGAAATTCACCAATCCATGTGGAAATGATCTCGCACTTGCACACTATGCTACCATTGACCTTGTGCACTTGCAATTAAAACTAGTACGGTTATTTGCATATTTATTTAGGTAGATAATCGTCCCAACAGTGGTGGATTCACTTTTTTCGTCTCACTCACCTTTGATGTTGATGGTTTCTTTAGAGATGCTTTTTCAAATTCATTGGTCCCTATCACCTTACCATTTCGAAGGATCGTGACAGCTTTCAGTTGTTGATGTCCCCCAGGGTGTTGAGCTAGAATCTCACTTTGCTTTCTGCCACTCAGCTCTTTAGCCAATTGTCCCATTTTTACCTCTAACCTTTGGATGGCTTGTTCATGTTTTGCTGTGATTTGCCTTAGTTCAGTCCGGAATTGCCTTTCATCTACCATGAACCGATCTTGTGAAGTCATTAGTTGTTGCTGCTGAGATGCCAATTGCCTCACAAGACTTTCGAGGTCACTTTTCTTTATCTCGAGAGCTGAGTGGGCTGCTGGTTGGAAGTTTCTTTGCTGCCCTTGACTGTTCTGATTGTTGCTCCAAGAAAAATTCGGGTGATTCCACCATCCAGGGTTGTAGGTGTTTGCATAAGGATTGTTCTTTAGCGGATAGTTGTTTGGTCCCATAAAGTTTGCCCGCACATGATCTGCAGATGAATACAAAGGATACACATCAGTATTATGATCAAATTGGGAACAAATAGTACATACCTGGAGTGGTGTAGCTGGTGGGTTAGGTGAGGCATTCTGAGCAGCCATGGCTCTAACCAACAGGTCTAGTTTCCTCTCCACAGCAGCCATGGCTCTAACCAAGGTAATTAATGAATATATATGTGGAAAAGCATAACTATAAAAGTTTAGTTACAAATGCTAGTTGAACTAAACATTATAACCATAATGAAATAAAAACATAAAAATAAAACCCGAAGAATTCTCGGGAGACGAGTCGTCAATTCCTCTCCTAAGCTTGCAACTTCAAGTCTAAAACAAAATGTATGGTTTCTATGTTTTACAAGGCTATATATAGGGCCCTAAGGGTGTCCCGAAACCCTAATTTCTTGTTTGAGGTTCGGAGAGTTCTTTCTATATTTAGCTATGCCACCTCTAGAGTGTGTGCGCTCGTGCCCAAAGGAGGTGCACTCAAGCGCACCTCGCTGGATTTGCAAAACTTTACTTTTCATCCCTTAAAGCTCCAAAATGTCATCTTTTTGCCCAAGCCCTGTGAAAAACACATAAAACATGAAAATGAAATAGAATCTACTAAAACAGATAAATAAAGAGCCTAACAAGCGTAAATTAACGGGCTTAAATATGATTATTTAAGCACTTATCAGTGTATACTCCTTAAGCTATTGATTTCCCTAAGCAACGAATTAGGCATGGTGTATACTCTAACTCTTTTCTTTCTTAAAGGATTTAGCATGGTGTATACTAAGTTGTTCTCTAAGAAAGCATAATATCTATAAAAATTGACAAACACACGAGACCTAGGGCATGGCATATACTCCCGATTTCCCATGTTGATTAACTTAAGAACCCGACGTGGATTTCTTTTATTACTATTGTTAAACCCAAGACTCGGTCATCTAAATTCATTTAACTAACTAGTCCATACCACGTGCATATGTTGATCAGGGAAACACATATGAGCAATTCAAGAAAACAAGCATTAATCAAGTTAAGCATCATAATATAACTATTGCAGAGGCGCCAATACTGAATTGTTGAGTAAACATAATCAGGGCTTCAATCAAGCCCTTACTAGTAAATTAGTTACACATGAGTTTAATGCTAAACATCTTCATAAAATAAATAAAGGGAAGAAGAAACCCGAAAATACTATGGAGAAAAGTTGTCAATTCGTCTCCACAATCTCTCTCCGAATCCCCCTTCTATCTTTCTGTGTTTACAAGCCTATTTATAAGGTTTAGGGACATCTGAAAACCCTAACTCGTAAAACAAAACCTACCCCTTCTTTCCAAAATAGGTTCTACCATTTTACTATCCACTGATGCATGTGTGCGCTCGATCACAGACTCGTGCGCTCGAGTGCAGGTGCTCTCAAGCCTCTTCTTACGCGCGCAAGCGCTGGTGTGCTCGATCATTGGCTTGGGCACTTGAGTGCTGTTGCACTCGATTGCAAGGCACTGTGCTCAATCACTCTAAGCAGCTTCCAGTTCTTCCAAATTTGTTCTCTAAGCCAGATAATGCTTCATTTTCTTCAAAAACCTAGAAAACACATAAAAAAACATAAAATAGCATGAAATAACACAAATAGGAACTTAACAAATGTAAATTAAAGAGCTTAAATACGAATATTTAAGCACTTATCACACCCCTAAACTTACATATTGCTAGTCCCTAAGCAATACGAAACTAAAAACTAAATGAAAAGCAAACAAGACGAAGATAAATCCATCATTCTTGGTGTCCAAAAATTTAAGTCGCACACAAAACCATGATATCCATTCATGAGCAAGCTCAAAACACAAACCCATCTTCGCAATGAATAGGAGTTTTAAAATCTAGTTACTTACAAGAGGCTGGCTAAGGCATCACAAGTCCGACTCAGTGTAAAGTGAACTAGCACACAAAAATGAAGCTTTCAAATAACTCCAATGTGTAATGTCTCCATGTCTCAAGATTCACCGAATTTCCCATCAGAATGATCAAAAATGGCATAGTTTTATTTCCTTCTTTCTTTATTATGAGACTTTGCCATGTTTAGTTCCCTTAAGCTTTCTAATTGACCCATGTAGCGAGTGTTGAGTCAATGACTCTTAAACCAGATGGTTTTAGGGTATTAGGTGTAAAGACACCCCTAAGGACTTACTAACTTGAGTCAAAAAGGCTACGAAACTAAATTGACCTTAGTGCTACCAAGCAAAATTCCCACATTTTGATTTGAACACTCACTGTTTACTGAGGCAAGAGGTCCAGTTACTTAGCGAAAAGTTTATTATTGGTCATTATGAGCAAAATTCACACCTTTTAATGTGAACACTCACTGCTTACTGGGGCAAAAGGTCCAGTTACTCAGTGGAAAGTTTATTCATGATCATTATGAGCATTTTTATTTTTTTGGGCAAAATTTTTTTTCTACTTTTTTATGCCACAGTGTTCATCCAACAAGTCATTCAGTTTCAGTTAAGCCATGGAAATATACACATTAAAATCATATGTCATACCTCACACAATTGTGTACTAATGTGCTCGTGTCTTAAATGCCTAAAGTAACTAACTAACTTTAAAAATCTATTATCAGATGATGTGTTCAGGATTTTTAAGCTTACTAATGAAATCATATCACAGTATTTGTTAAGATCAACCAAAATTCAAAATAACATGAACATGCATTTATTTTTTTAGACAATAATAAATAAAAAAAACTGGGACAAAATGTGTGAATATGTCTCCTATACCCCCAAACTTCAATTACACATTGTCTGCAATATGTGAAAATCATGGAAAGAGTTGACCTGGGAGATGGAGAACTAGCTTGACTGGCATGGCTCATAGCACACCCCCAAACTTGAACTGATGCACACATTGTCCCTAAAAAAGAAATACTAAAGTAATACTGAAAAACAAAAAAATACTAAAAATAAACAGTAAAAGAAATAGGAAAAACAATGAAAACAAAAAGGTATGCTGTGGGGTACCTCCCACGAGCGCTAAGTTTTACCTCTTCAGCCAGACGGTGCACCTCTCTCTCACTGCTGGCCTCCATATGGTGCTGAAGATGAGGCTCCTGAGGTGAGAGGTAATCGGTCTAGAATGGCCTGGAGCATCGCTTCTTGCCTCTCAAAGCGTGCTTTCAAACTGTCTATGCGCTGATGAACTAGGCATGTACCCTCCCGATCCTCTCGTTGAATATCAGTTAGCTCACACCGAAAGGAGAACATCTCCTCAAGAATGTGCTGGTACTCTATAGGTCCCATGTCAACATGGTCCTCCTCCCAAGTCTGGCTAGTCGTTGGGTCTTCAGCCTCTATAGGGTCATCCTCTACCCTCTCAACAGCAAGTATAGGCCCTCGAAGTCCTTTGGACATGTGTGATTGGCTCTGGGTCCACTGATTCTTGCCAAAGAATGGGTGCTCCCTGACTGGTCCATCTATGGAGAAGCCCTTAATTCCCTCCTTCTTGAAAATGTAAGTGAGGAGGAATGGGAACGGGAGCCCCCATGCATTAACAGTGGTGACCTGGCATGCATGGACATGGTCCCAGAACTTATGAATCTGGCTCCAAATGATCGCAGATATGGAATGCCAGTGGCCTCTATGAAAGGCATACAGTGCTTGGAGGAACTGGTCACATCTTTGAGTCTCGTGTCCCAATGGGCACATATTGCACTGAAGAATAAAATCCACAAGCCAGAGTTGTGGGGGTAACTTGGATCGGCTGCTAGCATTATTGTGCCTATCTATATACTGCCCGACACACATGTCCTCAATAATGGTGGAAATGGAAAAAGACTTCGGTTACTCGTCCAATTAGGTGCCCTCAGGTGGATATTCATCATTGAATTTGAGGGTATTCGTTATATCTGATGATGTCAAGTTAATGTACTTACCCTGAACAGAGAAGGACAAGACACTCGGCCTGCTGCAGTCAAATGAGAGGTTCTCATAGAACTGAACAACGAATTTGGTGTAGGCAATAGAGCTAATAAGCTTGAACAACCTTTTCAAACCACGACGTTTGAACTCTTGAACAGCCCATTGAGTGGCTTCAAAGCTTTTGAAATCGCCGTCTATGTTAAATGTGGTTTCAAACAAGATCTCTCTTTGCTCAAAAGTAGGTCAAGAAGACTATGCTCGGCTTCCCGAAGCGCGAGATGTGGAGGCAATGTGTTTAGGCATTCTGGACACAATCTGCAACAGTGGTGCACTCGATCTCATAAAAGTGCGATTGATCACACTGGGCCAATTGCATTAGATCTCACCCTTCGTGCGCTCGATCGCGCCTATTGGCAGGTCACTAAGGTCTTTTGTCGAACAGATGGTGGGCGTCAGTGAACCCAAGCAGTGGGCGACAATGGCTGAAAGTGCCTAACCTCCTGCAATGTCAAGCAAATCCAACCACAAAGAAAAGAAACACGTTGTATACAATTATTAGCAACAAGAATATGCAAGAAATGGGGATATGGGGATATGTGAAGTGACCGTGTGTGGCTGTGAAGTGCAAAACAGGGAAACGAGGTTACCTGGTGGTAGTGAGGAGTGGCGTGTGGTGGTGTGGATATAGTTGTACTATGAGTGCAGAGAGTGAAAGTGTAGTGGTGAGTGCAAGAGAGTGCAGAGAGTGAGAGCGAATGTGAGGAAAAAAATTAAATGACCTAAAATAGGCACGTGACTCTCTATCCCGAGTGCGCTCGATCGCACTTATGTAAAGATGTGTGTGTGTGTGGATACGCTCACCCGCCATTAGGTGCATGGCGAGATTGTGCTCGAGTGCACTGTGAAGTGTGCTCAATCACAAGGACAGAATGCACTAAACCACTAAATTAACTAAAGAAAGGATGAAAAAGTTAAAAATAATGAAGAACAATAAACAAACATAAATAAATAAAAAATGTATCGTACTCAGTGGCCTCAGTACCACTTACCTCACTAGAGGCGCTCGAGCTATATGTTTATCAAAGCCTGGACTACTCAAGCGCTCTCTCTTTAGTAGCTTCAGTGCTACTCTTGTGGAAGGGAGCACTTAAAGTCCACCACATGTGGCTCAAGTGCTCTTGGTACCTCTATATACTGGACAGACTGGAGTGCCAAATCTTCATCTCTTGGTAGCAATTTGATTTTAAGGTATGGCTTTACTCTGTGTCCATTCACCGTGAATGTCTGATTACTGTTGGAATCATGAACCTCCAAAGCACCATGAGAAAAAACCTTGGTGACCATATAAAGACCAGACCATCAGGACTTGAGCTTGCCTGGGAACAATCTTAATCAGGAATTGTAGAGCAACACCTTTTGTCCCACATGAAACTCTTTCCTAACTAGTTGTTTATCATGATAGGCTTTGGTTCTTTTCTTGTAGAGCTTAGCGTTCTCATATGCATCATGCCTTAATTCTTTCAGCTCATTCAAGTGCAGCTTTCTCTTATCACTGGCTTGTTTCATACCAAAGTTGAATTGCTTGATGGCCTAATACGCTCGATGCTCTAACTCCACCGGTAGATGATGCTTTCCCAAAGACTAATTGATATGGAGACATCCCAATTGGTGTCTTGTAAGCTGTCCTATATGCTCATAGGGCATCATTCAGGCGCAAAGACCAATCCTTCCTACTAAGATTCACAGTCCTCTCCAGGATTCCTTTAATCTTTTGGTTACTTATCTCCACTTGGTCACTGGTTTGAGGATGATATGGAGTGCCAATTTTATGGGTGATCCCATATTTCTTGATCAAGGCAGCAAAAGATTGATTATGGAAGTGGCTTCCTCCATCATTGATGACTGCTCTTGGAGTCCCAAACTTAGCAAAGATGTTATCTTGTAAAAACTTTACAACCACTTTGTGATCGTTAGTCTTTGAGGGGACAGCCTCGACCTATTTGGACACATAATCCACACCCACAAGAATATATAAATAACCATATGAGTTAGGAAATGGACCAATGAAATCAATACCTCATGCATCAAAAAGCTCTACTACATGAATATTTTGCAATGGCATCTGATTTCGGGATGAGATGTTACCTGTCCTCTAGCATCTATCACATGAACTACAAAATGAAAATGCATCTTTAAACAAATTAGGCCAATAAAAACTTGATTGTAATACCTTAAGAGCAGTTCTTTTGGCCCCAAAGTGTCCTCCACAAGCAAACTCATGGCAATGTTGTAATACACTCAAATACTCGTCCTCTAAGACACACATTCTGATGATTTGATCAGGGCAGAATTTGAATAGGTAGAGGTCATCCCAATGGTAATGTCAATATATAGATATCAACCGCTTCCTTTCTTGACTAGACAAACCTGGAGGAAAAACCTTAGTAGTTATATAATTCACAATATCGGCATAACATGGAAGTGTTACCTCTAATGCGAACAATGTTCATCGGGGAAATTCTCATTCAAAGGTAGCTCATTTTTATCGTCCTCATAAGGTAGCCTAGATAGGTGTTCTGTAACTACATTCTCATTGCCCTTCTTGTCTCTAATCTCCAAGTCAAACTCT
Organism: Bretschneidera sinensis; assembly: GCA_023935145.1. NCBI lineage: Eukaryota > Viridiplantae > Streptophyta > Magnoliopsida > Brassicales > Akaniaceae > Bretschneidera > Bretschneidera sinensis. Next base: position 29,789,920 of record CM043700.1, on the reverse strand, counting down.
TGCAATAGGAGTACCCATCTGATTAACCTAGGCTTTGCATCTTTCTTAGCAAACAAATATCTCAAAGCAGCATGATTAGTAAATACAATAACCTTAGAGCCAATCAGGTATGATCTAAACTTCTCCAAAGCAAAAATGACAGCTAACAATTCTTTCTCAGTAGTAGAATAATTTAACATCATTCAAAGTTCTAGAAGCATAATAGATAGCATAAGGTACCTTATTGACTCTTTGGCCCAAGACAGCTCCCAAGGCGAAGTCACTGGCATCACACATCAGCTCAAATGAAAGACTTCAATCAGGTGTCATCATTATTAGTGTAGAGGTGAGCAAGTTCTTCAATGTGTTGAAAGCTTCTATACAGTCATCAGTCCATTCAAACTTGGTATCTTTGGCTAACAGTGCACAGAGGGGTCTAAAGGTCTTAGAAAAGTCCTTGATAAATCGTCTGTAGAATCCAGCATGTCCAAGGAAACTTCTGACACCCTTGACTATTAGAGAAGGATGCAGTTTTGAAATAATGTCGATCTTGGCCTTGTCCACCTCAATACCCTTGTTGGAAATGGAATGACCCAACACAATGCCTTGTTGAACCATAAAGTGACATTTTTCCCAATTTAACACTAAGTTGCATTCTTCGCATCTCTTGAGGACACTCTTCAGATGATTTAGGCATTCATCAAAATTAGAATCAAAAACACTAAAGTCATCCATAAATACCTCAATGAATTTTTCCACCATGTCGGAAAAAATGCTCATCATATATCTCTGAAAGGTGGCTGGTGCATTGCATAATCCGAATGGTATCCTTCTGTAAGCAAATGTGCCAAAAGAACATGTGAAGGTGGTCTTCTCTTGGTTCTCTGGTGCTATTGCAATCTGATTTTAACCACTATACCCATCTAATAAGCAATAGTAACTATGGCCAGCTAATCTCTCTAACATCTGATCAATGAAGGGCAAGGGAAAATAATCTTTTCTGGTCACCTTGTTCAGCCTTCTATAATCAATGCATACCCTCCAACCAATGGTTATTCTTGTAGGTATTAGCTCCTCATCTTTATTTTTCACCATTGTGATCCCACTCTTCTTCGGAACAACTTGGACTGAACTTACCCACTTACTGTCTGAGATAGGGTAGATAATGCTAACATCCAACAGTTTCAATACCTCTACCTTGACTACCTCCTTCATGTGTGGGTTGAGTCTTCTTTGAACATCCCAGGTGGGTTTTGCTTCATCCTCAAGGTAGATATGATGCATGCTCTTGGCTAGACTTATCCCCTTGATGTCAGCAATGGTCCATCCTATAGCAGTTATGTGCTCTCTAAGAACTCTCAGCAGATTCTCTTCTTCCCTAACACTTAGATTCACAGCAACTATCACAGGTAATGTCTTATTCTCTCCCAGATAAGCATAGGTTAAATGCTCTGGAAACTTCTTTAATTCCAAGCTTGGTGCCTGAATAATGGAAGGGAGAAGAGTAGTATTAGTAGGCACAAGAGGTTCAAATGGAGGGGTATACTTACTTGAATGTTTTGGAGAGACCTCAAGAAGGTGCACAGCTTCAATGATGTCATTAGTAACATCTTCAGATTCTGGCTCAATATCCGATCTTGTGAAACTATGGGTGAGGGTGGTCTCCAATGGATTAATGTGCTGGACCTGAAAAGCTTGCTCAACAATACCTTGCATCATACATACATTAAAACATTCCATATCCTCTTGGGGTAATTTTAATGCATCAAATATTTTGAATTTTATCTTCTCACCATTTACCTTCATACTTACAATACCCTTTTTCACACAAATTTTTGTATTAGTAGTTCTTATAAAGGATCATCCTAAGATGATGGGCAAAGGCAATGTCATAGGGGATTCCTCCATATCTAATACAATAAAATCAGCAGGTAAAATAAACTCACCTACCTTTACCAAGACATCCTCGAGAATACCTCTTGGTCTTTTGATGGTTCTGTCTGCTAATTGCAAGGTGATGGAAGTTGGTTGAAGCTCGTCCAAAACTAGTGTTTCAAATATAATGTATGGCAGCAAATTGACACCCACTCCTAAATCCAGTAGTGCACGCTCAAAAATCTAGTCACTTATCCTGCAAGGAATGGTAAAACTACCTGGATTTTTTAGCTTTGGTGGTAGTTTTCTTAACAATACCGCACTTACCTCTTCAGTTAAAGCCATTGTTTCATTCTCCTGAAACTTCTTCTTATGAGTGCAACAATCTTTCAAAAATTTGGTATAAACAGGGATTTGTAGAATTGCATCTAATAAAGGAATGTTTATTTCTACTTTCCGTAAAGTTTTAAAAATATCGAGAAATTTATTTTCTTTCTTTGGCTTTACTAACCTTTGAGGGAAGGGTGGTGCATTCACCTTCTCCATTTCACTTACCTTTGATGCATATGGTTTCTCTAGAGATGCTTGTGCAGGCTCATCAGATCCTATAATCTTACCATTTCTGAGAGTGGTAATGGCCTTTAGTTGCTGGTGTCCTCATAGATTAGGTAGTGTTTGGGCTGGGAGTTCACCCTGCTTTCTTCCACTCGGCTCCTTAGCCAATTGCCCCACTTATACTTCCAGTCTTTGAATGGCTTGCTCATGCTTTGCAGTGGTTTGCCTTTGCTCAGTCCGAAATTGTCTTTCATCTGCCATAAATTGGTCTTGTGAAGTCATCAGCTACTGTTGTTGAGTTACCAATTGCCTTACAAGACTCTCTAGGTCACTCTTCTTTGATTCGAGAACTGATTGGGCTAATGGTTGGGTATTCCTTTGCTACTCTTGAAGGTTCAGGGCATTCTGATTGTTATTCCATGAGAAGTTGGGGAGATTTTGCCATATTGGATTATAGATATTTGCATATGGATTGTTCTTAGGAGGATAGTTGTTTGGTCCTATATAGTTTGCTTGCTCTAGATCTGCGGATGAATACAAAGGGCAAGTTTCAGTAGTGTGATCAAAATGAGAACATATAGCACATACCTGGAGTTGTGTAGCTTGTGGACTAGGTGAGATGTTCTGAGCAGCCATGGTTTTTACAAGCATATCTAGCTTACTTTCCACAGCAGCCATCTAGTTTGAAGATCCACCATTTAAAGTCACCTCATACATACCTTTGCTCTTAACTCCTTGTCTACCTCTAGATGAGAATTGTTGGGTGTGCTCACTTAATGTCTCAAACAGCTCTATGGCTTCTTCACTACTCTTTTTCATCATCACACCTCCACAACCTGAATCCACAATACTTTTATTTATGTCACTCAAACCTTCATAGAAAGCTTGTACCAGTTCATTAAAGTGTCCCCATGCTTCAAAGAAAAAGGTCTTCATCCTTCTGTTGGAAAGACTAAATCTCCTTCCTCATCTTTCTTGTCTTTTGTGTTTGGAAAAACTTCTTTAGGAACCTACTGGATAGCTCTTCCCAAGTATGGATAGACACTGCAAGCAATGAATTGTACCACAACTTAGCATTATCTTTTAATGAAAAAGGGAAAAGAATTAACCTGATTCCCCCTTGATGTAGGCCCCGGATGTGCTGGAACTTGTAGAGATCAAAGAATTCCTGAAGGTGCAAGTGTGGATCCTCAGCATGTGTACCCCTGAAATGAGTCAAAGCATTGAGTATCTACAGAGATATGTAATAATTGCCTTCTGCCTTAGGTTGATAAGCAATGCATGAGGGCTGGTTGAGGTTCCGTGGAATGAAGGATTGCTTCATTGGTCTTCGCTCTGGTGGCGGTTAGTTGTCAAGTTGTTCTGCCATTGATGCTTCTCCCTCGAATTCTTCATCTTCCTCCTCAACGTTGCCTCTAAGCCTCTGTCAAATGGTCCGTTCAATCTCTGTATCGAGTGGAAAAATGGTTGGATTCCTGGATCGAAGGCCTTGCATGAATCAGCTGGTACTTTTCAGTTCAACAGCTTCAGTACTGCTGTTCTTGTAGTTTTTAGACCTTTTACGCTCGATTGCACCAAGCACTGCACTCGATCGCAATGCCAGAAATTACTTTGCTGCAAACCTAAAACAGAAAAAAAAAAACAAAAAAGAAGAAATAAATTAGATATTTGATGAAACAAAAATAAAACATAACAGAAAAATAAAACTGAATGAAAAATAATTCTAAACAGAAATTTAATGCAATCCCCGGCAACGGCGCCAAAAACTTCTTGTGCAAAAATCTACCCAAATTAATAAGCAAATAATTGAACTGTTTTACTTGCAAGTGCACAAGGTCAACATAGTAGTATAGTGTGTAAATGCGAGATCATCTCCACAGGGATTGGTAAATTTTGATTTAGAATTAAATTTGTAATATAAAACAAGAGAAATAAATATTGAGTTTGAATCGATAATGATAAAAGTGTAGGGACTTGATATCCACCACTAATCATGCTACCACAACAAAACAATATGCCAATGCTTTAATCACGTCATGAATGCCTAATGTTTGTCAACCGAAGGGCATGGTGTATACTCCTTAATCTATTGATTTCCCTAAGCAACGAATTAGGCATGGTGTATACTCTAACTCTTTTCTTTCTTAAAGGATTTAGCATGGTGTATACTAAGTTGTTATCTAAGGAAGCATAATATCTGTGAAAAATGACAAATATATGAGACCTAGGGCATGGTATATACTCTCTGTTTCCCATGTTGATTAATCTAAGAACCCGGCGTGGATTTCTTTTGTTACTATTGTTAAACCCAGGACTCGATCATCCAAATTGATTTAACTAACTAGTCCATACCACATGCATATGTTGATCAGGTAAACACATATGAGGAATTCAAGAAAACAGGCATTAATCAAGTTAAGCATCATAATATAACTATCGCAAAGGTGTCAATACTGAATTATTGAGTAAATATAATCTGGGCTTTAATCAAGCCCTTACTAGTAAATTAGTTACATATGAGTTTGATGCTAAACATCTCCATAAAATAAAAGAAAGGGAAGAAGAAACCCGAAAACACTATGGAGAAGAGTCGTCAATTCGTCTCCACAAGCTCTCTTCAAATCCCCCTTCTTTCTTTCTGTGTTTACAAGCCTATTTATAAGGTTTAGGACATCTGGAAACCCTAACTCGTAAAACAAAACACTACCCCTTCTTTCCAAAATAGGTTCTACAGTTTTACTATTCATTGATGCACATGTGCGCTCGATCACAAACTAGTGCGCTCGAGCCTCTTCTTGTGCGCGCGAGCACTGGTGCACTCTATCATTGGCTTGGGCACTTGATTGCTATTGCACTTGATCGCAAGGTGTTGTGCTCGATCGCACTAAGCAACTTCCAGTTCTTCCAGATTTGTTCTCTAAGCCAGATAATGCTCTATTTTCTTCAAAAACCTAGAAAACATAGAAAAGACATAAAATAGCATGAAATAACACAAACTAGGAACTTAAACAATGTAAACTAAGGGGCTTAAATATGAATATTTAAGCACTTATCAACCAGCCCTTAAGACATGTACTCCATAAGCCTGATATCTCTATAAGACTAGTAAAATGGTTTATCGAGTTGGGAGAGTTCGACATCCGATATAAACCTTGGATAGCCATTAAAGCTCAAGCTCTGGCTAAGTTAATAGTTGAAACAAAATTTTCCAAAATGCCCTCTAAAGGGCAAGAGCTTGAAGATAAGGATCAGATACAAACCTAGACAATTTTTGTCAATGGATCTTCTAATAGCACTGGTAACTGGGCAGGACTTATCTTTACCAGTCCTAAAGGATTTTCGGTCAAGTATGCTCTCCGTTTTGAATTAAAAGCCTCCCACAACAAGGCCGAGTATGAAGCACTGCTGGCTAGAATGAAGCTAGCAAAAGCATTAGCTGTTCGAGCACTAGAAGTCTTCAGCGACTCTCAACTCGTTGTCAACCAAATGACCAATGAATACAATGCAAAAGGGGTGAAAATCATCAACTGCTTAGAAAAAGCACAAGAGCTTGCAGTTACCATTAGAGAATCCAAAATATCCTAGGTTCCTCGAGCGTAGAACTCTTAAGCGGATGCAGTAGCCCAACTTGCCTCCTCCAAGTAGTTAGATGATAGGTGCTTAAATATTCATATTTAAGCCCCTTAATTTACATTTATTAAGCCCTAGTTTATGTTATTTTAGTCCATTTTACTTCATTTCTATGTTTTACATGGTTTTATAGGTCTATGAAGAAAAGGAAGTATTTTGGAAGCTTTTGGAGCTTAAAAGGAAGAAACTTGGAAATCCTGGAGCAGCTATTGGCAAAAGTGCGATCGATCGCACTATTGGGTGCGATCGAGTGCATGAGCACTCATGCGCACACAAGAAGGATTGAGCACAGCCTTGCAATCGAGCGAACATATACGGGCGTGAACAGTAAAGCGGCAGAACCAGTTTTGGAAATAAAGGAGTTTTATGTTTTGGGAAAGTTTAGGGTTCCTGAGCCTTCTAGGATTATTCACCCCCCATAAATACACTTGTAAAACACACACAATGGACATCATCTAATCCCTTCTTTTATCTTTTAATCTCCCCTCTGGGGGGAATCAATCTTCTCTTAGTTTTAGTTTACTTTTTGTTCGGGAGATCGGGGAAGGAGACTGTGGAGAGGAATTGATGACTCTTCTCTCGGGTTTCTTCTTTCCTTTATTTTTATGTGTACTTAAGCTTTTAGTAAGGGCTTGGTTGAAGCCCTAATTATGTTTATTCAATAATTCAGTATTGGCACTTTTGTGATATTTATGTTGTGTTGCTTAACTTGATTAGTACCTGTGTTTATTTAAATTCCTCATATGTGTTTATCTGATCAATATATGCATGTGGTATGGATTTGTTAGTTAGATCAATTTGGATGACCGAGTCCTGGGTCTGACATTAGTAACAAAAGATATCCACATCGAATTCTTGGGTTAATCAACATGGGAAATCGGGAGTGGACCAAGCCCTAGGCCCCGTGTGGTTGCCGATCTCCACAGCCCTAATGCTCTCTTAAGGAACAACTCAGTATACACCCATGTTGAATCCTTTAAGAGAGAAAAGAGTTAGAGTATACACCATGCCTAACTCGTTGCTTAGGGAGATCAATAGCCTAAGGTGTGGACCAAGCCCTTAGGTTGGCAAACATTAGGTTTACATGGCATGAGTAGAGCATTGGCATACTATTGTATTGTGGTAGCATAATTAGTGGTGGATATCAAGTCCCTCCGCCTTTATCTTTATTATTTTATCTTTATCAAAATCAACTCTTTTATTATTTCTATCTTTTTACATTGCGAATATAATTCTAAAACGAAATTCACCAATCCTTATGGAGATGATCTTGCTTTCGCACACTATACTACTAAGTTGACCTTGTGCACTTGCAATTAAAACGAGTGCGATTATTTGCGTATTAATTTAGGTAGATAATTGGCACAACAAGTTTTTTGCACCGTTGCCGGGGATTGTGCTAAATTTCTGTTCAGAATTATTTCCCGTTTATTTTTCTTATTTTGTTCAATTTTATTTTCTTAATTTTCATTAAATATTTTTCTTAATCTGTTTTGTTTTATTTTATTTTCATCAACTATCTAACTTAATTCTTCGTTTTTGTTATTTTCTTGCTTTCTGTTTCAGGTGTGCATCAGTACTAATTCTGGCAGTGCGATCGAGCGCAAACCTAAGTGTGATCGAGCGCACTGGTGCGATCGAGTGCAGTGCTTGGAGCGCTCGACCGCAAATAGTCTAGAGACTACCCAAGCAGCAGTACTGAAGCTGCTGCACTAAGGTATTCCTGCTGATTCATGCAAGGGCTTCGAGTGAGGAACACAACCATCCTTCCACTTGATATAGAGAGTGAGCAGATCATTCGAAAGAGGCCTAGAAACAACTTTAAGGAGAAAGAAGAAGAATTTGAGGGTGAAGCACCAATGGAACAGTTTTACAACCAACTGATAAGTGCTTAAATATTCATATTTCGGCCCCTTAATTTACATATGTTAAGCTCTTTGTCTATATATTTTAGTCTGTTTTACTCCATTTTGTGTGTTTCACATGTTTTTATAGGTCTTGGAGAAAAAGAAAGCAGTTTTGGCACTTAAGGGAACAAGCCTGGAAATCCTGGAGCAGCTTCTGGTCAAAGTGCAATCGATCGCACTACTGCATGCGATCGAGCGCACATACGATCGTTCGCACACATGAAGGATCGAGTGCAGCAATGCGATCGAGCGCACATGTACGGGCGTGAACAGTAAACTGCAGAACCTTATTTTGGAAATAAAGGAGTTTTGTGTTTTAGGAAAGTTTAGGAACTCATGAGCCTTCTAGGACTACTCAAGCCCTATAAATACACCTGTAAAGCACACACAAATAATCACTTCTTTTATCCTATCTTTTACCTTTCAATCTTCTTTTAGTTTTAGTTTAGTTTTAGGTTAGGAGGTCGGAGGCCAGAAGGAAACGGTGGGGGAGAATTGACGACTCTTCTCTCGGGTTTCTTCTTTCCTTTATTTTTATTATGTGTACTTAACTTTTAGTAAGGGCCTTGTTGAAGCCCTAATTATGTTTATTCAATAATTCAGTATTGGTACCTTTGTGATATTTATGTTGTGTTGCTTAACTTGATTAATACCTGTGTTTATTTAAATTCCTCATGTATTTATCTGATCAATATATGCATGTGGTATGGATTTGTTAGTTAGATCAATTTGGATGACCGAGTCCTGGGTCTGACATTAGTAACAAAGATATCCACACCGGACTCTTGAGTTAATCAACATGGGAAACCAGGAGTGGACCAAGCCCTAGGCCCCGTGTGGTTGCCAATCTCCACAGCCCTAATGCTCTCTTAAGGAACAACTCAGTATACACCCATGTTGAATCCTTTAAGAGAGAAAAGAGTTAGAGTATACACCATGCCTAACTCGTTGCTTAGGGAGATCAATAGCCTAAGGTGTGGACCAAGCCCTTAGGTTGGCAAACATTAGGTATACATGGCATGAGTAGAGCATTGGCATACTGTTGTATTGTGGTAGCATAATTAGTGGTGGATATCAAGTCCCTACGCCTTTATTGTTATTATTTTATCTTTATCAAAAATCAACTCTTTTGTTATTTCTATCTTTTTACATTGCGAATATGATTCTAAAACGAAATTCACCAATCCCTGTGGAGATGATCTTGCTTTCGCATACTATATTACTAAGTTAACCTTGTGCACTTGCAAGTAAAACGAGTGCGATTATTTGCTTATTTATTTAGGTGGATAATTGTTCAACACCAACTGCCACCAGAACGGAGACCTATGAAGCAATCCTTCATTCCACAGAACCTCAACCATCCTTCATGCATTGCATATCAACCTAAGGCGGAAGAAAATTATTACATATCTCCACAGATACTCAGTGCCTTGACTCATTTTAGGGGCACACCTGCTGAGGATCCACACTTGCACCTTCGAGATTTCTGTGATCTCTGCAAGTTCCAACATATTCGGGGCCTCGATCAAGAGGGAATCAGGTTAATTCTTTTCCCTTTTTCATTAAAAGATAATGCTAAAATGTGGTATCATTCATTGCCTGCAAATTCCATCCATACTTGGGAAGAGCTATCCAGTAGATTTCTAAGGAAATTTTTTCCAGCCCAAAAGACAAAGCAGATGAGGAAGGAGATTCAATCCTTCCAACAAAGGGATTGAGACTTTTTCTTCGAGGCATGGGGACACTTTAATGAGCTGCTACTCAAATGTCCACATCACAACTTACCTCAAGATGAGCTGGTCCTATCTTTCTATAAAGGTTTGAGTGGCATAAATCAAGGTATAGTGGATTCCGGTTGTGGAGGTGTGCTGATGGAGAAGACTAATGAAGAAGCCATGGAGCTGTTTGAGACATTAAGTGAGCACACCCAACAATTCTCCTCGAGAGGTAGACAAGGAATTAAAAGCAAGGGTATGTATTAGGTGAGCTTCAATGATGGATCTTCGAATTAGATGGCTGCTATGGAAAGAAAGCTAGACATGCTCATAAAAGCCATGGCTGATCAGAACAACTCACCTAGTCCACAAGCTACACAACGCCAGGTATGTGCTATATGCTCTCATTTTTATCATAATACTTATACTTGTCCTCTGTATTCAACTACAGATCAAGAGCAAGTGATGAGTCTTAAATATTGCATATTTTAGACCCTTAACTTATATTTGTTATGCTCTTAGTTAGTAGTATTTCACTTTATTTTACATCTTTCTTGTGTTTTGTGTATTTTTATAGGTTTGTGGAGAAAATGAAGCATTTCAGGAGATGTGAAGCTTCTGGAGACATTGTGATCGATCGCACGAGATATGCGATCAAGCGCACCTGCGCTCGAGCGCATCTGCCTATGAACGAGCGCAAGGTCAACATCCTACATCGAAATAGTTGCTGTTCAGTGCGTCTGCGATCGATCGTAACAGATATGCGATCGAGCGCACTCGGGGCAGTATCCCACATCGAATCTGAAACCTGCAGTGCTCCGGGTCTTCCCCTATATAAACACTATTTGGCTTCATCATTCAGTGTACAATTCCTAAGCCACTTTGGTGTTTACCGGTGGACGTCCGCCAGCACTCTGGTGGATCCCGAAGGCATTGCTACCACGAGGGGAAGCGCCGCCCGTCAGCGAGTGGAATTTCTCCCATGTAAAGTTTTTTATTTATTTCTTTATATTCAGTTGTTTTAGTTTAAATGTTTAGCACTTTTTATTATAGTTTTATAGTTATGAGTGGCTAGACTCTTCAGCTAAGGTTGAAGATGAAGCCCCGCCGTTGTTTGGCGTAGTAGTTCAGATTTGCTTGTACAAATCTGACAATTTTTAGTATAAATGTTCTGTCAATTATTTGAGTTGATCTTATAATTGATTGAGTTTAAATTGTCTGTTGGATTTTCTTTGTGTTTCATCTTATGGATACATTGAATGCTTTTCGATTAAATTGGATTCTCTTTGTGATTTGTTAAGAACGGATACATTGGGTGCTTTTGGTTTAGTTGGGATATTCTTTGTTTTTTGTCTTATAGTTGGATTCATGGAATGTTTTGATAGGCTATATTTTTAGAACATGTATGCATAACTTTGGTGGGGTGGATTCGGAAACCTTAGTGTTTTTAATTATTAGTTTTAAAATCAACTTAATTTAGTTTTAATTTCTTTTGCAATATCATTCTGAAATTTGGAACTAGGTTAAGATAGAGTTAGTTTAGATTTAAAATATACTTTCACAACGCAATTCCCTGTGGATTCGACCTCGCACTTGCACAACGCTATACTGCAAACGACTCGTGCGCTTGCGAGTAATTTAAAACTCACAACAAGTTTTTGGTGCCGTTGCCGGGGAGTTGTTTGGTTTGTGAAAATTTTTTGTCTGAATTGATTTTATTTTTCTATTAGTTAATTTAATTTTAAAAAAAATTGAGTTCGGTGTTTGCTTTATTCTGTTGCTTCTGCTGGTTAGTATCTCATTATTTTTCTGTTGGTGTATGCTTGGTCGGAGATCCTTGAACTTAGATTTGACACATTTAGATCCCGACTTAGAAAGAACTCTTAGGAGGCAGAAAAGAGTACTAGTTGAGAGAGAGACTGTTGAGATGGGAGAAAATTTTAATCATCCTGAACATGTAGAGCAACCTAGAGCTTGGAACGTGGACTCCACTACATCCCTTAGGGACTTGTTCGCACCCGTTGCGACTAACTCATCCTCTTGCATAGTGTTGCCACCGACCAATGCCACCCACTTTGACTTGAAGCCACATGTCATCCAACTCTTACCCTCATTCTATGGCTTAGATCTTGAAAATCCTTATAGCCATGTGAAGAAGTTCAAAGACTTTTGTGCCACATTCAAATTCCAGAACTTCTCTGAAGAGTCAGTTCATCTTCGACTCTTCCCTTTTTCTCTTCACGATAGAGCTAGGGCGTGGTTAGACTCCAACACATCCGGGTCTATTACATCTTGGGAAAACCTGCTTAGCAAATTTTATCATAAGTTTTTCCCAATGTCTAGAGTGAATGAGTGCCGAAAGGAGATTAGCTCTTTCACTCAGGACGAGGATGAGAAGTTCTCTGAAAGCTGGGAGCGCTTTAAAGAGTTACTGATCATATGCCCTCCACATGAATATGAGAAGTGGAGACTCGTTCAATTCTTCTACCAAGGGTTGACTCAACCCAACCGTAGCATAATCGAGTCTATGAATGGGGGGGCATTCTTGAGTCTGACAGGAGACGAAGCATACATGGCATTGGACAAGTTGTCCGACAATTCACAGCAGTGGGATTTTTCAAGCTGTCGAGATAAGTCCATTCGTGCTCCTAAGAGGGGAGGCATCTATGAGGTCAGGGAGGATGCTGATTTAAGGATAAAATTAGATGCCCTCACCAAGAAGATTGACGCTCTCACTATGAGCCAATCCATCAATGCTGCCAACACATTCAATGTTGAAAGCTGTTCCATCTGTGCTAGTCCGATGTATCTAGCACAGAATTGCCCATCAATGCCGGCTTGTGCCGAGTATCCTATGGAACAAGTAAATGCTTTCAATGACTTTCGAAGGCAGTCAAATGGATCGTACTCCGAGACGTACAATCTAGGGTGGCGGAACCACCCAAATTTTTCATGGAGGCAGAACCAACCAATGAATCAGGGAGGAGCCTCTCATCATGCTCAAAATCAATATCCTCCCGGATTTGCCCCACAAATTCCTAATCATGGTCGTTCTGCCCATCCAGCACCTTCACCTGCTTACCACGCACCCACCTAAACACCAGCGCCAGTTTGACAGTCGCTTGAGGACACCCTTAAGGAGTTCATGAAGGCGACTAGCCAAAATATGAGCGATGTGAGGAGTGCAACAATGGTAAGCCCCCAAGCAATTGCCAAGCTGGAGAGTCAAATAGGGCAGATTGCAAGTCACTTGGGTGAGAGAGAGAAAGGAAAGTTCCCCAGTCAGCCCGTGCAAAACCTAAAAGGACAATTTATGGTTGAGAGTTCATCAACTCCTGCGCACGGGGAGGAACAAGCACAGTCGATTGTCACACTGAGGTCTGGGAGACAAGTGGACAATCGAGTGGAAGAGAGCCCTGCTATGCAGCAAGGGCAAGGGAGTGGCAACACAGAGAAGAGAGATGCTGAGCCATCTACAGCCACACCTACTGAGAAAGACCCTCCTAGGTCGTTTGTACCTAGATCGCCCTACCCTGAGAGATTACAGGCGCCCAAGAAAAGAGGGAAGTATAAGGAAATTCTGGAGGTATTCAAGCAAGTCCAAATCAATATCCCATTTTTGGATGCCATCCATCAAGTGCCATCATATGCCAAGTTTTTAAAGGACTTGGTCACTATCAAGAGGAGGACGAATGTCCCAAATAAGGCATTTTTGACCGAGCAGGTTAGTTCAATCCTTCAGTGCAAGCTACCCATCAAGTATAAGGACCCGGGGTGTCCTACCATCTCTTGCACGATAGGAGTCAGCCACATTGAGAGGGCTCTCTTGGATCTAGAGGCGAGTGTGAATCTTCCACCCTACTCAGTCTATTTACAGTTGGGGTTAGGAGAATTGAAGCCCACATCCACTACGCTTCAATTGGCTGACAGGTCAGTGAAAAGACCACAGCGAATAGTTGAGGACGTTTTGATAAAAGTGGATAAGTTCTATTTCCCCGTGGATTTTATTGTGCTTGACACAGAGCCGGTTCAGAATGTAGGGATTCAAATACCAGTTATTCTAGGGCGACCATTCTTAGCCACGGCTAACGCCCTGATAAATTGTAGGACAGGGGTGATGAAGATCTCCTTCGGAAATATGACAGTGGAGTTGAATATTTTTTATATCACTAGGCAACCACATGAATATGATGAAGTGAGAAATGTATGCTTGATAGAGGAGATTCTTGAGGAGACTATGAATGAATCAAGCATTGAGGACCCCCTGGAGGCATGTTTTGCTCAATTTGGAGAGGATATGGATTTAGATAAATTACTTGAGCAAGCGAATGCCATTTTGGAGTCTCCTCCTCGGGAGAGCAATAGGACGGAGGAGATTGTGGATGACTCCCGCACTGAGGACCCCCTAGAGGCATGCTTTGCTCAATTTGGAGAGGATATGGATTTAGATAAATTACTTGAGCAAGCGAATGCCATTTTAGAGTCTCCTCCTCGGAAGAGCAATAAGACGGAGGAGACTACCGCACCTGAAACCCCCAAGAAGGAACTTAAGCCTTTACCAGATAATCTTAAGTATAAGTTCCTAGGTTCAGTCGATAGTTTGCCTGTGATTATACCTTCAGATCTGGGTGATGCTCTAGAGGAGAAATTATTGGATGTCTTAAGAGAGCATACGGAAGCTATAGGCTGGACCATTGAGGACATCAAGGGGATCAGCCCCTCGGTGGTGACGTACAGGATACATTTGGAGGAGGATGCTGAGCCATCGAGGGAGCCACAAAGAAGGCTCAACCCTGCTATGCAAGAGGTTGTGAGGGCGGAAGATATTAAGCTGCTAGAGGCAGGGATCATTTATCCCATCTCTGATAGCAAGTGGGTGAGCCAGATTCCAGTCGTGCCCAAACGTGCTGAATTTATGGTAGTAAATAAAGACAACGAGTTGGTTCCAACTCGAATGCAATCAAGATGGAGAAAGTGTCTAGACTACCGTAAATTGAATGCTGCCACTAGGCCTGATCATTTTTCATTTCCATTTATTGATCAGATGGTGGAGCGCTTAGTTGGGCATGTTTACTAATGTTGGGTCTGGCTGAAGATGTTAAACTTAGCGCTCATGGGAGGCACCCCACAGCTTATCTTTTCTTTTGTTTATTTATTATTTCACATTTTTATGATTAATGTTTGTTTCCAGTATTTTTTTTGTTTTCCAGTTTTTATTTTTCAGGGACAAAGCGTACTTCAGTTCAAGTTTGGGGGTATGCTATGAGCCATACCAGTCCAGATAGTTCTCCATATCTCAGGTCAGCTCTTTCCATATTAGTCACACATTGGGGTCAATGTGTAATTTAAGTTTGGGGGTATGGGAGACACATCACACATTTTGTCCTAATTTGTTGTCTTTTCGTCATAGAGATAAATGCATGCTCATGTTATCGTGAAATTTTAGTTGATCTAAACATTTTCTGTGATGTGATGTCATTGGTGAGCTTAACATTTTGAACACATGATCTGGTGATAAATTTTTAAAATTTAGTTACTTACTTTAGGCATTTTGAGAATTCACATGTTTGATCTAATCTAACACGAGCACATTAGCACAAATTATGTGAGGTATGACACGTGATTTTAATGTGTATTTTTCCTTATCTTAACTGAAACTGGATGACTTGTTGGATGAACACTTGGGCATAAAAAAAATAATAATAATAATAATTACTACAACTTTCCGCTGAGTAACTGGACCTCTTGCCTCAGTAAGCAGTGAGTGTTCACGTCAAAAGGTGGAATTTTGCTTGGTAGTATTAAGGCCGGTTTATTTTCGTAGCCTTTTTTACTCGAGTTAGTAAGTCCTTAGGGATGTCTGTACACCTAATGCCCTAAAACCATCTGGTTTGGGAGTCAATGACTCAACACTCGCTACATGGGTCAATTAGAAAGCTTAAGGGAACTAAACACAGTCGTGCCTTATTATTGTTAAAAAAAATAAAAAGAAAAAAGAATAAAATAAAAACTATGCCTTTTCGTTCATTTTTGATGGGAAATTCGGTGAATCTTGAGACATTGAGACCTTGCACATTAGAGTTACTTGGAAGCTTCATTTTTATATGCTAATTCACCTTACACTGATTCAAGCTTGTGATGCCTTATCCTGCCTTTTGTAAGTAATTAGATTTTAACATTTCTATTCATTGCGAAGATGAGTTTACCTTTTTAAGCTTGCTTATGAATGAATATCATGGTGATGTGTGCTCCTTAAATTTTTGGATACCATAAGTGATGACTTTATCTTTATGTTCTTTGTTTTTCATTGAGTCTTTTATTTTGTTTTGCTAAGGGACTAGCAAAATATAAGTTTGTGGGTATTTGATGAGTCTTAAATATTGCATATTTTAGACCCTTAACTTATATTTGTTATGCTCTTAGTTAGTAGTATTTCACTTTATTTTACATCTTTCTTGTGTTTTGTGTATTTTTATAGGTTTGTGGAGAAAATGAAGCATTTCAGGAGATGTGAAGCTTCTGGAGACATTGCGATCGATCGCACAAGATATGCGATCGAGTGTACCTGCGCTTGAGCGCACCTGCCTACGAACGAGTGCAAGGTCAACATCCCACATCGAAATAGTTGCTGTTCAGTGCGTCTACGATCGATCGTAACAGACATGCAATCGAGCGCACATGCGATCGTGCGCACCAGACATGTGATCGATCGCACCATTCTGCGATCGAGCGCACTCGGGGCAGTATCCCACATCCAATCTGAAACCTGCAGTGCTCTGGGTCTTCCCCTATATAAACACCATTTGGCTTCATCATTCAGTGTACAATTCCTAAGCCACTTTGGTGTTTACCGGTGGACGTTCGCCAGCATTCTGGTGGATCCCGAAGGCATTGCTACCACGAGGGGAAGTGCCGCCCGTCAGCGAGTGGAATTTCTCCTATGTAAAGTTTTTTATTTATTTCTTTATATTCAGTTGTTTTAGTTTAAATATTTAGCACTTTTTATTATAGTTTTATAGTTATGAGTGGCTAGACTCTTCAGCTAAGGTTGAAGATGAAGGTTGAAATCAAAAGATATAATGCATTAAAATTACCTCCAGATAATATAAAATGTTTTAATGTATGCATGACGCAAAGTGTTGTTGAGGAAGCTTTTCAGGTCCATCACATTGATCCAGTAGAAACCGCTCTTACCTATAGTGTCCCAAGATCGGATATTGAGCCAAAATGCAAGGATGTTACTGATGATGTCATTGACACTATGCACCTCCTTGAGGCCTTTCCAAAGCCTCCAAGTAAGTACACCGATCCATTTGAAATTCTTGGGCCTATTAATACTATTTTCCCTTTTATTGTCCTGGCACCGAATTTGGAGTTGAATAAATTGCCAAAGCACTTAACTTATGCTTATATGAGAGAAAATAAGACACCATCTGTGCTAGTTGCTGCCAATCTTAGTTTTGGGGAAAAATAAGGTTTGGTCCGGCTGAAGACGTTAAACTTAGCGCTCATGGGAGGCACCCCACAGCTTATCCTTTTATTTTTATTGTTGTTCATATTTACTGTTATTTATTTACTTTTAGTACTTTTTGTTTTCCCGTATTACGTTAGTTTTTCTTTTTTAGGGACAATGTATGCATCCGTTCAAGTTTGGGGGTGTGCTATGCGCCGTGCCGGCCCAGCTAATTCTCTATCTCCCATGTCAGATCTTTCCATGTTATTTTCACATTGGGGACAATGTGTAATTTAAGTTTGGGGGTATGAAAGACACATTCACACACTTTGTCCCAGTTTTTTGTTTAAAAGATAAATATATGTTCATTTTGTTCTAAAAATTTTGGTTGATCTAAACGAATAGTATGATTTGACTTCATAAATGAACTTAAAACCGTGAACACATGGTCTAATAATTGAGTTTTAAACTTTAAATTACTCACTTTTAGGTATTTAAAGATTCACAAGTTTGATCTAAACCGACACGAGCACATTAGCACATAATTGTGTGGGGTATGAAAATCATTAGGTGCTTAGAAAAAGCATGAGAGCTTGCAGCTACCATTGGAGAATCCAAAATATCCTAGGTACCTCGAGCGTAGAACTCTTAAGTGGATGCAGTAGCCCAACTTGCCTCCTCCAAGTAGTTAGATGATAGATGCTTAAATATTCATATTTAAGCCCCTTAATTTACATTTGTTAAACCCTAGTTTATGTTATTTTAGTCCATTTTACTTCATTTCTATGTTTTACATGGTTTTTATAGGTTTGAAGAAAAGGAAGCATTTTGGAAGCTTTTGGAGCTTAAAAGAAAGAAACCTGGAAATCTGGAGCAGCTATTGGCAAAAGTGCGATCGATCGCACTATTAGGTGCGATCGATCGCACTATTAGGTGCGATCGAGCGCATAAGCACTCGTGGGCACACAAGAAGGATCGAGCGCAACCTTGCGATCGAGCGCAGATATACGGCCGTGAACAATAAAGCGGCAGAACCTGTTTTGGAAATAAAGGAGTTTTATGTTTTAGGAAAGTTTAGGGTTCCTGAGCCTTCTAGGATTATTTACCCCCTATAAATACACCTGTAAAACACACACAATGGACATCATCTAATCTCTTCTTTTATCTTTTAATCTCCCCTTTGGGGGGAATCAATCTTCTCTTAGTTTTAGTTTAGTTTTTGTTCGGGAGATCGGGGAAGGAGACTGTGGAGAGGAATTAACAACTCTTCTCTCGGGTTTCTTCTTTCCTTTATTTTTATGTGTACTTAAGCTTTTAGTAAGGGCTTGGTTGAAGCCCTAATTATGTTTATTCAATAATTCAGTATTGGCACCTTTGCGATATTTATGTTGTGTTGCTTAACTTGATTAATATCTGTGTTTATTTAAATTTCTCATATGTGTTTATCTGATCAATATATGCATGTGGTATAGATTTGTTAGTTAGATCAATTTGGATGACCGAGTCCTGGGTCTGAGTAACAAAAGATATCCACACCGGATTTTTAGGTTAATCAACATGGGAAACCGGGAGTGGACCAAGCCCTAGGCCCCGTGTGGTTGCCGATCTCCACAGCCCTAATGCTCTCTTAAGGAACAACTCAGTATACACCCATGCTGAATCCTTTAAGAGAGAAAAGAGTTAGAGTATATACCATGCCTAACTCGTTGCTTAGGGAGATCAATAGCCTAAGGTGTGGACCAAGCCCTTAGGTTAGAAAACATTAGGTATACATGGCATGAGTAGAGCATTGGCATACTGTTGTATTGTGGTAGTATAATTAGTGGTGGATATCAAGTCCCTACGCCTTTATCTTTATTATTTTATCTTTATCAAAATTAACTCTTTTATTATTTCTATCTTTTTACATTGCGAATATAATTCTAAAACGAAATTCACCAATCCCTGTGGAGATGATCTTGCTTTCGCACACTATACTACTAAGTTGACATTATGCACTTACAAGTAAAATGAGTGCAATTATTTGCATATTAATTTGGTAGATAATCGGCACAACATTAGACCACACCGAAATGGTTTACATAGAAACCCTGGCCTTACCTAGCATCGACGAAAACTACATCATGCTTATAACAGAAGAACAAACTTGGATGGACCCAATCCTCTAGTGTCTGCAAAATGAAAGAATCTCGAACCAAAAGAACGAGACTAGAAAAATTCTCTCTCGCACTTCGCAATATACCCTCGTCGAGGGCCGGTTGTACAAAAGAGGCCTTACGACTCCTTACTTGAAATGTCTCGGCTCGACCAAGGCCAATTATGCTCTTCAAATGGTATGTGGAAACCACTTGAGAGGAAGGGCTCTAGCACACAAGATCCTTCGACACGGGTATTACTAGCCAAATATGCTACAAGAAGCCATTGACATGGTCAAGAAGTGCAAAACATGTCAGGAGTATGCTCCAGTGCCTCACCGATTTGCCAATCCATTAACATCCATCAATAGTCATCTTCCCTTCACCATGCGGAGAATGGATATACTCAGTCCTTTCCCTAAAGCATCAGAGTAAATGGAACACTTGATAGTCGCCATCGACTACTTCACCAAATTGGTGGAAGTTGAGCCCCTTGCAAAAATCACTGATTACCAGACTCGAGAATTTGAGTGGAAATCTATAGTATGCCGGTTCAGAATATTGAGGATCCTGGTCACAAACAATGGGAAGCAGTTCGACAACTCGAGATTCAAGTATTTTTGCAAAGACCTCGAAATCAAGCATGGACTATCCTAGGTAGGTTACCTACAGGTCAATGGACAGACTGAAGTAACAAACAAAACCTTCCTGCAAGGTATTAAGAAAAGACTCTAAGAAGCTGACAGACAGTGGGTCAAGCACCTACCAAATGTTTTATGGGCCTATCGGACAACCACTCGTACCCGAACAGGGGAGACTCCATTCTTTCTGGCTTACAGATCTGAATTCGTTATCCCCCTTGAGATCGGGATACCTTCGCTCCGAATTCAGCACTTTGAGGCAAACAACAACGAAAAGGCCCTCAAAATGAATGCCGAATTGATTGATGAAGCAAGAGACAGAGCCCAGATTAAGCTCGTTGCTTACCATCAGAGGGTAGCGCGGTATTATGACTCCCGAGTCAAAGGGAGGACTTTCCGACTCAACGACTTACTTCTTAGAAAGGTGTAGGTGTCTCAGCCACGAGAAACCAAAAAACTCCTCCCAAACTGGGAATGACAATATCGCATTAAGAGGGTATATCGGGCCAGGACCTTCAAGCTTGAAGATCTCAACGGCAACCCAGTTCCTCGAGCATTCTATCAGTAGGAATTTTTTTTTTCGCCTCAAGTTATATAATTTCGGTTAATTATCAACAGAGTTATTGTTTCAGCTATTTATCAATAAAGTCATTATTTCGAATTCATATCAAATTATTTTGCTAAGCTTCTTCCCCTCTTCATAATCCCTTTCAATCAAGGCCGAGGAGAAGGTGCCAAGATCTTTCTTTCCTCATAAGCCCTTTCAGTCAAGGACAAAGAGAGAGTGACAAAGTTTCTCATAATCCCTTTCAAATAAAGCCAAGGAGAAAGTATCAAATCTCCTCATAAACCCTTTAAATCAAGGCCGAAGGGACGGTGCTAAGATCTTTCTCTTCTCATAAGTCCTTTCAATCAAGGCCAAGGAGAGAGTGTCGAAGTTCCACATAAGCCCTTTTAATCAAGGCCTAGTCCAAGCACGAGGCCAAGATTGGGAACAAGGCCGAGACACCGCACACGACCGAAGACACATGGCCTAACATGCGCACACTCGCTACGCACACTACTAGCCACGAACACTTCTTGCGCACACTGCTGGCGGTGCACTACTCACTGCCCACACTACTCGTTACGCATACTACTCGCCGCGCACACTACTCGCTGTGCACATTACTTGCTGTGCACACTACTCGCTACACACATTACTCGCTATGCACCTTACTCACCGCGCACACTGCTCGCCGCGAACACTGCTCGCCAAGCACACTACTCGCCGCGCACACTGCTCATTGCGCATACCCCTCGCTACACACATTGTATGCCATATTACCAAAGCACAACAAAGCCATGGCTTCATCACACCAAGCACAGTAAAAGCATTGGAAACATCATGCCAAGCACAATAAAGCCTTGGCTCCATCACGCCAAGCACAACAAAAGCCTTGGCAACATCACGCCAAGCGTAGTAAAGCCTTGGCTCCATCACGCCAAGCACAGCAAAAGCCTTAGCTTCATCATGCCAAGCACAGCAAAAGCTTTGGCTTCATCATGCCAAGCATAATAAAAGACTTTACTACATCACACCAAGCATAGCAAAGCCTTAGCTCCATAACGCCAAGCACAGCAAAGCCATGGCTTCATCAGGCCAAGCGCAACAAATCCTTGGTTTAATCACGCCAAGCACAACAAAGTCTTAGCTACATCACGCCAAGCACAACAAAGCCTTGGCATCATCATGCCAAGCACAACAAAAGCCTTGGCTACATAACACCAAGCACGGCGAAGCCTTGGCTTCATCTCGCCAAGCACAGCAAAAGCCTTGGCTACATCACGCCAAGCACGATAAATCCTTAGCTTCATCATGCCAAGCACATCAAAGCCTTGGCTACATCACGCCAAGCACAACAAAGCGTTGGCTTCATCATGCCAAGCACAGCAAAAGCCTTGGCTTCGTCATGCCAAGCACAGCAAAAGCCTTGGCTACATCACACCAAGCACAACAAAGCCTTGGCTTGATCACACCAAGCACAACGAAGCCTTGGCTTGATCACGCCAAGCACAGCGAAGCCTTAGCTACATCACGCCAAGCACAGCGAAGCCTTGGCTACATCATGCCAAACACATCAAAAGCCTTGGCTACATCACGCTAACCATAACAAAAGCCCTGGCTACATCACGCCAAGCACAACAAAACCTTGGCTTCATCACGTCAAGCATAGTAAAAACCTTGGCTTCATCACACCAAGTACAACAAAAGCCTTGGCTACATCACACCAAGCACAGCAAAAGTCTTAGCTACTTCTCGCCAAGCATAGCAAAAGCCTTGGCCACATAACGCCAAGTGCAGCAAAAGCCTTGGCGCATTACGCCAAGTAGAGAAAAGCCTTGTCTTCATCACTCGACTACATCCTACCAAGCACATCAGGCCACGCTCAAACACTGAATAGGATGCACCAAACCTCTGCCAACACATGCCAAGCACTCACACAAAACCTCGACCAACACATATCGAGCATAACATACTAAGCCTTGGTAACCACATACCAAGCACCCATCTCACTAACTTCTTCCTTAACTGTACAACTGCCCTCAAGGAAGTGGGGGAACATCCGATGTAGGGGAATTTTCATTGTCTAATGATATAGCGACACGTGGCACCTTTCAAAGGCAAAAGGGTAATTTTGCAAGAAAGACAAGTGACTAATCAGACAAGGACACATGGAAAAGGGCATAACGGTACTTTCACACCAGAACCCTAATCCTATTACAAGACTCCAACCCAAGGATAAGCTCAGTCTTATCTCCAAACAAGCACTAATCCTATCAGGATAACTCAAAATTTAAAGAAATTCTATCTCATCAGCAAATAAGATCTCATCAAGACTCTTACCTCCCAACACTCTATAAGGGGCCTCTCACACTTATAAGGTACACACAACAAATACTCTCTACTCTCCAGCTTTCATATTTCTTAAGACCTATTCTAACTTAGGCATCGAAGAGTTTCCCCAGAAGCATAACCCCTCTGGACCTCCGACAACTCCTTCAGATTTCTGGTTTTTGTGCACGCAGGTTCCGCTTTTCAACCGTTCGTATTCCATGCAGATTTTCGGTATCAACAACTCTCAAACGCAACCAAAAGAAGATTGCTAAAACTTTCTGCAAGTTAGTAGAGTTTTAATTATGCTTTGCCTCAGTAGGTTTTATCCCCTCAGCATAATTTTGTCCTTCAAAAGTTGGGAAAATATTTTTCATTTACATCAACCAAACTTGTGTTTGGCGTTGACGTTATTTTCCAATAACTTTCAAAAAAAATTCTTACTAGAAGTTACGTCTGACAAGAACAAGATCAGAGAATAAAGAAACATAAAACCGAGGGATTTTGCCGAATTGAATATACCTTTTACCTTGGGCTCACTCCCTTCTTATAATCTCTGATATCCATAATTACCAGTTACAAAAGATCTATACAAATATTCCTAATTAATGGCCTAACTTATTCTCTTAATATTTATACACTTGTAATACAATGGCATCCCTTGAACAATGACATAATAGATTCTTCTATTATCAGGTTGTTATAATACAATAAATAGGTTAATCCCAGATGTAACATACGTCAAGTTGACCCATCAGATTCTCACCATTCTTTTGATAACATTGACTTAAAATACCAACATTGACTTAAAATACCACATTTAACTATTATCATGCCAACGCAACTATTCAGGTACGCCGACACATGTTATTACGCCTAGTTTTTTAAAAGCTGACAAGCGTGAGTTTTAATACCAGAAGTATATTAACAACCACATTTTTTGTTACAACCATAAGATTACCCCTTGGCTAAAAATGAGTTGGTTAGAATACCAATTTAAAATTTTAAAAATGAGGCAACATACCTCATTAAATACATTTACTGATAAAACAATATATTTAATGATTAAAAAAAATTACATTCATTGATAAAACAATATTTTTATAATAAAAAATACCATTGAATGTTTTTGCTTTACTATTGAATGAGTTTTTATATCACTAAACGCATTGTTTTATAAATATTTTTAGTAAAAACGGTATAATGCGCCAATTTTAAGTGAATCACCTGAACATACATCTATGTCTAACGTTGATGCCAAACCGCTTAACAACTTGCTTCCTTTTATTATATATTTCAATTGAAATCAATAATAACTTATATCATATAAAAAAATTACTCAATTTTTTACATAAAAAGATATGTAAAGGAAATTGTATATTTTATATTATTAAATATACAAATGCTCTAGAGATGCTTTGGACCTTAATATTATATGAAAATCAACGTTTTCACACTCCCACTATGCGCTCTTGTATCCTAGATATGCTTTCAAGTTTCAACCTTAATATTATGAGTTGAAAATAATGTTTGATTCAACGAAAGAAAATGCAAATCTTATAACAATAAATTTGACAGGTGAACCAGAAAAGGGCAATGCCTCCTTGATATCATTTATAGTTACTTCGCCTTCCTACGCATTCCCATCCGTGATTTCGCATATCTGGATTGCTCATTAAGCAAAAACTTTAAAAGATTAACAAAACCAAAGAAGGCAACAAAAAGCAAAAACGCATCTCTAAAGGATACTCCAAACGCATGCCCTCCCCAGCAGGTGATGAGTATAGAATCGTGCCTTGCAGACTATTTAGTGCCCCAGTTGAACAGGCAGTATCCTGCAAAAACAGAAAGGCCCTAAAATATCTCGTTTCTTCACCATCGCCATAAATCTCGAGAGGGCTCAGCCCCACAGTCATATCTTTTCTTTTTCCCTACAACTATGATGGTAATCACACATGGAAAACTCTTTTCACTCAAGCAGTATAAAAGACAAATTTT
Organism: Bretschneidera sinensis; assembly: GCA_023935145.1. NCBI lineage: Eukaryota > Viridiplantae > Streptophyta > Magnoliopsida > Brassicales > Akaniaceae > Bretschneidera > Bretschneidera sinensis. The sequence goes on along the minus strand of CM043700.1, from coordinate 29,765,157 downwards.
AAATAAATAAAAAATCACATGGGAAATGGTACTATATACTAGCAGGGAGGAGTTGAACTCGCAATCATTATAATTTAAAGCACAAGATAGATGAAAATGCACAGCAAGGCTCAACAAAAGGGATATATACTGATTTGTTTGTAATAAAACTTTTTAGATACTATATACTATATACCATATAAAAGACCGCACTATATACTAGCAGGGAGGAGTAGAACTTGCAATCATTATAATTTAGAGCACAAGATAGATGAAAATGCACAGCAAGGCTCAACAAAATGGGATATATACTGATTTGTTTGCTATAAAACATTTTAGATACTATGTAAGACACGGTGCGGTACAAGCCAATTAGAAAATCAAGGAACTCCTTTTATTTTTTTTATTTTTTTTTGGGGGGAGGGGGGATAAAGAGCAAAAACTTACTAAACATTCTAAAAGATTAGCACCGCCATAAGCTATGACTGCTACCAGTTTTATCAATAAATTACTTTAGGCACTCAAAGGAATCAAAACTGAAAAACAAAATTATTTTTTTCTCATATATTTTATGAAGGTATGAATAAAAAAAATTATCTTCTTTACGCCACATGAGACAATGTCTACTGGTTTGCCATGGATTAAGCAACAAACACAGATAAAGCATAAAGATAAATTGAAATTTTTGAATGTTAATGCTTGCTCCTATAATTGCACCAATAAACAATCTACATACATCATGTGGTGTAATGTAAATTTATGGCTCTGCTTTTAACTGGAAAAGGTAAATTACGAGGCATATGAACTTTAAGCTTTTGGCGCCTAACTATAATTACCTACACACAAGTATTAAATTTAAGCAATGTCAGACTACCTAGTGTCCGATTCCGTCTAATTAACTTTCAATTTATGATATGGTTAGTCTTTTTATTCCTTCAATTAATTATTGCAATGGAACCATTGACAACTTAAAGCTACGTTACCCAAAGAAAAAAAAGACAATTACAAGGCGAATTTTGCCATGTTTTTTAAAGCATCTCTTGACCAGGTACGACATTGTCAAAGATCAATATTTCATACAGTTAATTGCCAGAAAATAAATTTATATAGTTAATTGTCAAGAGCTTAAAAATCATATGCAAGTTACCCTAATGAACAACTAAATACCCATAAGTAGACATTGCACCTTGTGCTGACTCCATTTTAGCATCTATTGCCGTGCATAACCAGAAACATATTGTGTAATCTGAAAAGAAGGAATAAGTTGATGGCCTCCTTAAAAAAAGTAGTAGTTCTGGCCCCTTTATATCTCTCTCTCTCTTCTTTTTATTCTTTTGGAAAAAAAAAGGGGCTGGGAGGAAGAGCATTCAACAATAACAAGGCTCTATTTGTATCCATGTAAAAGGTACTACAATGTAAAATCATTTTCATTTCAAATGAGATGAGTTTAATGTAAAATTATGAATTTCAAGTTAAATTTTCTTTGTTTGGTTGAAGTCTAAAAGTAAATGTAAGAAAATGTTGAAAGTAGTAAGGGGAGATATAATGTGATGTAATATGTGAGAGAGAATCTTTAGGAAGGTGGGAAAACGAGTCATTTTAAATAGAAAGAGTCACTTCCTGAAGAAGAAAACTTTCATAAGTCATTTTCCTTCAAAATGGTAGTAGCTTTTAGTGTAAAATAGTTTTCAATATAGAATAATTTATACTCAATCAACAACATGAAAGTATCATTTTACATTGAAAAAATTTTCCACCAATGATTTACAGTAAAACAAACGGAGCCAAAAAGAAATTTAGTACCTGAAAATCAACAAATGCAACTGGAGCCCCATATGTGCTTTGCATCTTCAATTTCAAAAATCCAGGACATCTGACAAAAGGAATCAGCAGAAAATTACACCCCACGCATACTTACATGACAAACTAATATGAATTACCTTGAAAATACTTGGATTAGCTCTTGCTCTGTACAACTTGGCCCCAGATTAGCCACAAAAAGTGTCGGACATGGGGTGACATTTTCTGCAGCATGAGGCGCTGAAGAATTATTCTGTCAGTGTAAGAAAGATCATTGAAGTTATTAAAATTGAAGAGTAAATGTACATCTGAACTTAATGGAGAAAACTGATTCTCCAGAACAAAATGGCTAGAATATATAATAGTCCACCAAATGTCTTTAAAGTAGCTTAAGGAATATATAATGACTTTTGGTGGCCGCATAAAAGTTTCTAGTGTCCTATCTCCGATGTAAGGTTCATTATTGAAGCCATACTTGAATGATTAAAAATGCAATATTCTGTCACCCCAGTATTTTGAAGCTCTAAATTGGCCCTGATAAATTTAACCCAAAGTCCAGCTGGAAACTGCTTGTGGAAGTAATTAAAATACTTCAGCAGTCTGAATGGCCAGTACGACTACATAACGCGAATTGCCAAAAACCATCTGAACTTTGAATGTGTATGCCAACAAAGATGTTTCACTTGAAGAAATTCTTCTTCAAAGGTGCTCAATAATTATAGCTTAAGCATATGCGATAGGTTCTAAATGGAAAAAATTACAAAATAAAACATTTAATATCAAGTGCAACCACGATAATGTTGATATTTGAAAGAAAAAAAAAAGTACGCCACTGATCCTAGAGAAAAAAAATGTGAAACATAAGGTTCAAAAGGGCAAAATAAGTTGGTAATTAGTACAGAATGTAAACATCGGTGTCATTATAATGGCAAATAAAATGTTCTTGGAACACGAAGGAAAATGTGTAAGCAACTTACAGGAACTAAAATCAACTTAAAAATGAAATTCAGATAAGAAGCCTTACCAATTCCACAGCTGCTATCTCATTTGCGGCTCCAGCATCAAACTGTCCATGACTAAATGATCGAAAAGAATAGGAAAATTTAATAACCAGATGAGGTTTCTTGGTGAATAGAAGCAATAACTTATGAAGGCAAATATGACTCTCCAACTTCAGGAAATAGGGCATGCAGTAACTAACTACTTTTACCAAGCCCTTGACATTTCAGCTAAAAATAATCACATGGAGATTTAAAAAGAAAAAGAAAAAGGTCTAAGAGAACTAAAAGTAATCACTTCCAAGTAACAAGGATGTGCTTAGGTAGTGCAGATGACCTTTGTGTAGATGGATAACCAATCATGTTGTAAGCAGAATTACTCATTCCAGGCAAGTGAACGCTGCCAAAACCTGCTAGTGCCCAAGCGTGCAAAACATGTGCAATGTGAGCTTTTAGAAGAATGTGTCCTCCATGTGACTAAGTAACTAATTTGTAGTCCAAGTGAGAGATCAGAAAAGCACAACTCAGCTAAAATCAGGAAATATAATGATATTGAGAGTGAGAGAGAGAGAGAGAGAGAGAATTCGATTACTATACATACATTGATTCAGGAAAATAAACTGAAAGAAATTTGTTAGTGCAAGGAGCTCCAGGAGGAAGGCTCCCTGCATTTTATGCGATAACATGCAATCACCTTACCAGAATCGGGCGTACTCCTTGAAAAGGATCCTCTAGCTTTCTTATCTGAGTCAGTCCATTCATCATCTAATTAAAATAAGCAACAAGAGCACACAAAGTGGTTTCCAATTAGTTCAGATACAGTAGTAGCCATGAGTTGAGAACATGGAGGAAGAAATCACAAACAATAGACCTGTTCTTGAGCGCTTTGATCTGGAATTCGACTTTGCAAGATCGACATATAGAGTTGAACCCTTCTCAAGGTCAAACACCATCCCCTGTAAACAACGTTCAGAACTAAATGCTCTTGCATAATATTGTTAAATCTGCCTTCCCTAATCAATTGTAGCCCTCTGATTCTCCAAGGTAATTTCAGAGAACCAGGCATATATGCTAATATTCTCTCTAGCGCTTCGGACAGAGGTACTGGCATTTTTCTTCGCATTTAATAATGGATAATAATTCACTGAAACTCAACAAGTAAAAGCTGAATCATAGCTCAAAATTAGCTTTGGAATTCTATGAATTTTCAAAATCATAACCAGAGAGAACACCAGCCATAGATAGAGGACTCTGCATGCTCTTTAAGGAGCTCCGCAATAACCATAATATTCAGGGTTTTACAAGCCACTTTCAGGAACAGTTTCAAAATATTATGAGAGAAAGTTTGACTAGATGCTCTTACATTCAGCGCATGCATTGCTGCTATTGCAGACTGCTGATCCGAGAATACAGCAAAAGCGAATGGCTGTCAAACACCCGAAGATCATATCAGAGTGCAGCAACTTAAGCGAGAATAAAGATAATATATGCATGACATTATTAGTAAATATATTAAAAATTAATAAAAATAATGTTTCAACTCTTACAAGGATATGTAATGGGGTAGAGAAAAGGAGAAGATAAAAAGAGAATAGACAAGAAAAGAAAAGGGGAAAATGCACGTTTTTCTTGTCTGGACCTGAAGAGAGGATAAAAAGGAAGAAAATTCATTCGGCTTCAAGTTTTTCTTGTTCATCTCTAAAATGTTTGTTATGAGTAGATCAATCCACCATCATTAAAATACTGCACTTCATTTCTTCAAGTCTCTCTCCACTTGTAAATGGTTGAAGAGTGGTCCAAAGAAATTGAAATCTTGCACTTTTTATTCTTCTGTCTCTTCCCCAAATAACGAAACAAGGGATTTCCAACTTTCTCCTTCATTCAGTTTCATTCCCAATCTCTCAATCCAAAGGGGTTAAAATCTCTAGAAACATATGATAATAATAAGTCCATTTGGCCATTATTAATATGGGAAATTGCAAATACAAGCTACAACTGTTTAAACGCCACTACCCTCATCCATAAATAAGGATCAAAGTTGAAAACAAAGGAGAATACTGAAAGGAATACCAGAGCTAGTCAAAGGTCTCAGTACAACACTTCTGCAAAACCAATCAACTGAGAATTCTATGGAGGTAAATTGACCCTTAGTGCAAAACCTTTACATACTAAGATAATGGAATTCACTCATATCACTTAAGTACGAATTGAAAGAAAATAGAATACTTGAATCTTGAAAAGAGGCTCAGTAAGACATGGAGATAAAAAAGAGATTAGATGACCATCATACTTAATAAATGATATGGCTGACCATATACCACGTAATCACTTCAGTAATGTGATAACTAGATTGGCTTGAATGATTCCATAACATTTGGTGTAGGAAGCAATATGAGTATTCACTAATCAATTTATTCAGCCAGGGGTTGGTCAATTGTCAGATAGTTACTAGGATCCATACCCCTCTTGGAACCGTGATCCAAATCCTACATTCTGATTCATTGGTACATTCACGCACCAAATCTCTAAAATTAGCAATTCAAATTTTTCTTCTAACTTTTTAGTTAAGAAATTGAGAAAAAAAAAATCTATACACAAGAAAGGAATAAAAGAATGCTCATACTTTATTTATTTTAAGCTTTCTAATATTATGTTTATTAACTTTACTATTTTATCAAACTCATTTTATCATCTTAACTATTATACGCACATAGCTCTATTTAAATTGTACTCATAAAAACATCTAACATCCCAATTTTATACATATACATAATAAACCATTTAAATCTACTGTCAATGTACCATACATGGGTGAGTAAAGTACCACGTTCTTGTACGCGTACTTCGAGCCACGGCATACTGGTAACAATAAGCATATGGTTATGGCAATTTTGTGATCTATTTTAATGGTATCTTTCCAACTTTTCACCTATGTACTTGTTTATACCAAAAATAATTTAATGTGGTGGCATGCTCTGATTGGGCCACGTGTAAAGGCCCTAGCATGTTTGAGAGAATGGGGCGGGAAGCAAATAGGCGTGATAGAAGCATTAAATGAGATAAGACGACTTTAGTCGTCAAAAAAGCCTGCGAAATAACAACTTTAAAAGAGAAGTTCGAGCGTCAACATCGAGACAAAGTTCAACTCGAGGACTTGAGGCTAGTAAGCTCGAGATTTTGCCTCAACCTCGAATACACATAACCGCTAATCCGACTTTTCAGGGATCGAAGATAAAACCAAAGGTCGTGTATTTAATTTGGCTAAGGTAAAAATGACCATGATTAGATACAACTCACATAGTGAAGTAACAGTTTCAACACGTGGCGTATTAAGTGCAATTAATCTATAAGACGTGGAGAAGTGGAAACGTGGGACTCTTTGGAAGAATCAACGCAACTGTCCAAACCTGAAGCATTATAAATAGCAACTTTTCAAGCCTTTAATTTCTCGTTGTTTACTTTCCAATCAATAGGAGTAGTTGTACCGTAGCTATAGCTGTAATTTCCCTTCTCCACCCCGTTCTATGCCTGTCTCGAAGTCAAGCTAGAGTTACATTGAAGACTCAACATCTGCTACAACAAGCTCGAGGTCTGTACTTGGTATTGTGAGGTATCAATCTTGTAAACACATTGTATCAACATTGTGCTATATTTCAATATATATATATATTGAGTTTGTTCTCACTTTAGTTGCTTACTCTGTTTATTACTTGCTAGATTAAATTCGTGTCTTTAAATTTATAATGGCATATCATTAAAGTCATTTTAGTTGAGGCATTACCAAACCCTTCTAGAGAAGTACTGTTCCAATCGAACCAGCTTTAACCTCGGTTGATGTATAAATTAAATCTTGCACCAATAGTACTTTATAGAAACCCTAGGATTAAAACATTTTTAATTTGGGGTTTTAATTTATTAGTTATTGGCATTGAGTCGTGTGGGAATTTAAGTATTAGGCTACTTTAGGAGAACATTGTAGCAAAGTACTGTTCACATTACTGTGGCAAAGTACTGTTCACATTACTGTGGCAAAGTATGTCCTCCAGGTCTAAGTCAGATGAGCACTAATATAAACTTTGAATTGGGTTTCTTTTCATTAATGAAGATTTTCCAGAATTTCAATTTATTAAGAAATTCTAGAAAGTGGGGCTTTCTTCCTAGGTGTGATTCCTAGAATCCTGCTAGTGTGAGGCTAGTATAACCCTACTAGTGCGAGGCTAGCAGATTATTCTATAAATTCTGTTTATTTAGGTTTTATAAACCTATCATTTGTTCCCAAAATTCTGTAAGCCCTTCCCCTAATCTCAGCCCTTGAAGATTTCCCCTTTGTCGTCCTACATCAATATGGCATCAGAGCAAAAGGTTTTACCACAATGTCTTAACATTGTGGGAGATCCTACGTACCTAAATCAAGACCCTGGACAAGGATGGAAGAGTTAGTGATGCGTTTCAAGGAGCATATTCGTCCACGGGAAATCCAAGATGATCTTAACCACTGGTTGTATTCTTCGCTACAAGATAATCACTCTATGATTGATTATGCATGTAATTTTAAATACCTAATCATCAAGAGTGAAATAACTGAAAGTCAAAGACTTACCATCACTCAATTTAAGAACAGATTAAGATCTGAAATTCAAGAGTTTTCTGATGAGCGATTCTACAACCTCCATGATGCTATCAATTTAGGACAGGCTATTGCTTTTGAGACAGGTTTACAGCTGATGAGGCTTATTAGTATAGTGTTTAATGAAGTGGATCCAAGTCGTTCAAGTCCAACTTTGCTTACTAATCCTTAAAGTAATGGAAAAGCTATTGATTCCATGACAAAATGCTTGACTTCTGTTCCTAAGAAGCCATCAGTGATTAACTGCAAGGATAGTGATGAGGAATATGCTATAGACCCAAATAAAGAAAAGCAACCAAACCACAGCTTGAAACACTTTAATTGAATGCATCCATTATTCTGCAAGATGAGAAAGTTGTTAAAGAACTAAAGCTGTCTCCAGATATTAAAAACTCTGTTTCTGTTGATGCAGTTCAAGATGCTATACACAGAGAATTTGAAGACAACGAGGTAAATGCAAAGAAAGAAGAGGCAAGGGAGCCTGCAAAAGCTAACAGGGAGGTGGAAGAGATCATATCTGTCATTGATTTTGTTATTCCTGCAAGTAAATTTGAAAAGATGGAGGATTTAACACTATTATTTTTCTCCCACACAAAGAAAATAAGAAGGTTTCAAATTTAGACTACATGGTCAGTCTTAGAGATGCCATTCTAGAATTTCAGAATTTTGATTCTTCAATACTTTAAAACTCGAGGTCTGAATTTTCTCCAACCATGGAAGAATGATGTGGACAGGGATGTCTAAAGGGTAAAACAGTTTTTAATTTGGGGTTTTACTTTATTAGTTATTGGCATTGTGTGTAAATTAATTTAAGTCTTATGCTATTTTAAGGACAACACTGTAGCAAAGTACTGTTCATTATACTGTGGCAGTCTTGTTCACTGGGCTGTAGTGGTCTTGGGGTGCGTATGAGATTGCTTGCTTTTGGCCACAGAAAAAGATTTGTTGGGAACAGAATATATAATTTTAACTAACGTAGCTTTTCCCAAAATAGGTTTTAGGGACAGCTAAAAACCCACATTTTGAAAAAGGAAGGGGAGGCAAGCTTTTGGTTTGTACTAGACCGGGAAGCAATTAGACAGAAACAGCAGAGATAAAAGAAAAAATCAAAGGAAACAAGAGGCAAAGGTGCATTAATATGAGGCTCTTATATAAGCATTGATCCCAAACACAATAAGAAATCGTACTAATAATAAATACTAAAACCTAAAATTTTCTAAACTAAAGTCCTATTATATTGCTACTTGCTCATAATAAAAGCATATTTACAAAGTAATCCAACAAATAACCTACAATCTCATAGATCTTAAAATAATATAAATTTCCTTTCCCATTCTGCATTATTCTATCCCCCTTTGGAAAAAAACTCGACCTTGAGTTTTGAAGTGACGAAGGATCAAAACTATTGATGGCCGAAGTCGTATGATGAAACCTTGAAATTTTTTGGATGTAGTGTCTTCGATCCGAATCAAGAGTGATATCATAGGAGCGTCAAACCAAAGAGGTAGGACAAAATCAATGTAAGGAATTTCAAGTACACACATATTTGCATCCTTGTTTTGGCATCGATTATCTTCACTTTGAAGGGATTCAATAGATACATTCAGTAATTCTTGAGATTTGAACCCATCATCAATGACTTGTGCTTGCCCTTCAAGGTGTTCTTGGAATAGAGAAACAACTTCATACTTGGTCTTGTCGTGAATAGAATCTTGATGGGTAAAAGTTTTGGTGAAAGCTACTTCCACTAATTGTGTTGCTCGTGTAATGAGTTGTTGCATCTTGAGTATTCTAGTTTCAAAGTTGAAATACTCAATCTATCATAAATACAACAACCATCAAACATAGTTTTAGCCCAGATAGCATATTGATGCAAACAGTATTGCACAAGAGCTTGAAAGTCCACTTAATTTTGGAAAATCTGGATATAGCACGTCATGAACTGTAACAAGAAGAACTCGACTCCACTCAACTGAACTCATTCCTCACAAGTAGTTGTAATCCTTTTTTCCTTTTTCCCTCTCTTCTCCTTTTTTTTCCTTTATTTTTTTTATTCTTTTCTCTTCTGTTCATTTTTTTTTTACAATAAAGCAAAAACTAATGAAAAATTAAACCAAGCCAAACCTAAGGGAAACAAAAACAACAGACAAGCAGAAAACTCATGCGTGACTCCATTTGACGGTGATGGGAACTCACAGAAGCATCCAACGCAGGAACAGGTGGACGGAGCTGGGAAGTCAGGTGGTGGCCAAATATTTCCGTCCGGTCAATGTGGTGATCTCCATTTGATTAAAAAATGGTGGAAAACAGCATAACTGATGGGTACGTCACGCAACTCCAGCGAGGCTATTGACGGTGATTTCGACTGTGGATGGGCCGAACATTAGATGGTTTTGATCGTGGGATCCTCCTAATGCTCATGGTGATGCCTGTTTTGCCTTCCGGTTGACAACGGCAGGCGGGCGTACAGTTTCAGTGATGGGTTCCAAGGATTTTTTTGGATTTTATGAGATTTTTCTTTTTTTTGAAATAAAGGATGGAAGATGGAGAAAGGATGGTAACAGTGGATCAAGGTAACTTTCTTTTAAATGATGGATACGGTATGTGATTTATGGGAGAGACAGAGATAGGGATGCAAGACCTTTCGACTCTGAAACCACTTTGATGCAGAACAATTACCAAAGACAGAAGTACTAGATCGAGAAAAACAAAAACAGAGGAGAAATCAGGAGATTGGGGAGAACACTAGTAGAGATAAAAGAAGAAATCAGAGGAAAGAGGAGGCAAAGGTGAAGAATTAGGGCTAGGGAAGAATGAACAAGAAGGACAAAAGATAACCACTAGAGAAAGCAAGAGGATAACCAATTTTTAATTCATAATTCTAGTCTCCCAAAATTAACATAATAAAGTGCTTATATAAGCACCAAGCACCCTAGAAAATCCTACTAATTAATAACAACTCTAACATAAAAGGAAATAAATCAAAACATAATAACTCCTAAATAAAATCCTTAACATAAAAGGAAATAAATCAAAACATAATAATTCCCTAATAAAATATCCAAGAATAGTACATAATTCTTTTCCTTTCTGCATCATTCTCCCCTACTTACACAAAAACTAGGAGTTGTTGAGGAGCCTCAATCTAGTGCCGAAAGACAAAATCAATATAAGAAAGATCACGGGCACAAATCTTGCCCTCATCTTGGCTTTGGCCTTGTTCATTTTGAAGTGACTTAACAAGTACATCCTCACAGTAAATGATAGAGCTTTCTTCAATGATTTGTTCTTTTTTTACAAAGTCTATGTGAATTGGAGAAACAACTTCAAACTCGTCTTGAATGGAATCAAGATTGATAGAAGTTTTGGTGAAAGTTGCTTCCACTTGTTGTTTCACTTATTCAAGGAGTTGTTACATCTTGCGAATTCAAGTCTCAAAGGTGGAATACTTGATCTCCAATTGATAGCAATTAGCATAAATGGACCAACCGTCCAACTTGGTTTTAGCCTAAATAGCATCTTGAGGTCAATAGCATCGCACGAGAGCTTGAAATTCCATTGAGCTAGAGAAAAGACTAATTTTCTTCACATGGCCAAATGGACCAAACTTGATAGAACACATCTTCTGTAATGGGAGACAGTACATGATGAACTGTAACCAGAAGATCTCGACTAAACTCACGCATTCCTCACAAGTGATTCCAATTTGATGTAAATAAAAAAAATAAATAAATAAAACAAAAAATAATTTTGAGGTTTTTTTTTTAATCTGGGTTTAAGGAGAGAATTTCTTGTGACAGAGGGAGGGATTCGACTCTGGTACTACTTAATGCCGAACAAATAAGTAGAAACAGAAGCAGAATAGAGAAAGAAGAGAAACAAACAGAGAAGCAGCAGAGATAACAAACAGAAATAAACCATATAGAAAAGAAATTAGGACACAGGGGAAATAACCAACCGAGAAAGCAAGAGGATAACCAATTTTCAATTCATAATTCCAGTCTCCTAAAATTAGCATAATAAGGTGCTTATATAAGCATCAAGCACACTAGAAAATCCTACTAATTAATAACATCTCTAACATAAAAGGAAATAAATCAAAACATAATAACTCCCAAATAAAATCCCCAACATAATAGGAAATAAATCAAAACATAATAATTCCCCAATATCCCAGAAATCCTAGAATAGTACATAATTCCTTTCCTTTTCTGCATCAAAAATGTTTGTTAAATATTCATGTTAAATTTATATTATCTATATATGTTTCAGGGATCCTATAAATCATGGATTGTGATAGATATGATGATCATGATAACTTTTTTTATGATGTGCTTCTAGTTCAATGGAATAGCATCTATAACTACATTTGCTATTGAAACATATCATGACAAGTATATTTACAAAGAACCTTGTATGACGTCATATGATAATGGAAAAACGGTGAAGGGATATGTTGCAAAGTTATCATATACAATGATTTAACATGTTTAGGCAACATGATCAACAATTTGTTGTTGCAACAATGACATAGCACAACGTTATACAAAGACACAGGCAAAATGATCGACATTTTCGACAATTCAGTGATAACTCAGGTTTGGAAAATTTGAAGCCAGAAAATGATATAAATCCAAGTAGAAGTGTTACAAAATAGTATTACTGCTAGTTTGACGAGGGTATTGGGCTAAATTAAATGGGAATTTCAATTAACATAAACTTGATTTTTCTTTTGTTATATCAATCACAATTATATGTGCTTTTTATGTTATTATTAACTAATGAATGATTTTATTGGTACAAAGTTGTTGATTGATACTTTTTGTTTTTATATACTAATTTCACAAATACCTTTTTATTTAATAGAATAATTCATTAAATGTAAATTTATGTACCGCATCTATTTTGTTCATTTTATAGTATAACAACACTTTGGTTATAATTACCAAACATTGCTATTGATCACAACACTTCCAATAGCGCTTTTCCAAGATGACATATATTAGGACTAGATGACATAGTTCAAGCTCCCCTAGTTGGATTGGATCCAATGTTAGTTGGTAACTTGGTAACTTAGTATCTACAAACCTCTACAAATGCACCCTAGTAAAAACAAACTTACTCAATTCATTAATATATATATATATAAATTGTATTCTAGAAGCAGGGGGTGTGCAACCCAATTACAAAAGCTATCTACAAGATAGAAAATCCACATAATCTATGAGGCCTCCCTCATTCATAAAAACATTACCTTTGAACCAATAACTCAACCCTTTTGGTTCAAGGGATAGAAGTGAGATTAAGTGGACTGCACTAATTTAATCCCGCTTCTGCCCCTACTTCCTATCCTATGGTTTAGTTTAAATTAAGGGCCAGATTGGGCTAATCCCATCCAACCCTTACCCTTGAACCAATAACTCAGCCCGTTTGGTTCGGGTCAGAAGTGAGATTAGGTGGACTGTACTAATTTAATCCCGCTTCTATCCCTACTCCCTATCCTAGGGTTTGGTTCAAATTAAGGGCCAGACTGGGTTAACCCCATCCATCCCTCAATCCCAGCACCAGGACAAATATTAGGCCACCTAGTGGGACTAATGTCATTTTTTTGTATTGACAATTTTCCCTTGGTTAAAATTTGTATGCCTATTTATACCCTTTTATAAATCCCTACAAAATAAAAAATTCTCTCATTTTTACCATTCCCTTTTCTCTCTCAACCCCGACACCAGAAGATCTGCATCTTCTCTCACTCTCTACACGAAGTTCATATCTTCATCTTCTCTCCTCTCCCTCTCTCTCCCCCACCCCTCTCTGTCTCTACACAAACTCCAGATCAGTATCTTCACAGCCACTCCAATGGCGGCTGCCTCTGCGTTCACCATACCTCGGCACAGATCCACCTGGGAAAATCTGCAACTGCCTCTGCTCTCTCTGTTGTGACTGATTTGCACATGAATGCCACTGGTGGGGCAAATATTGTAGGCGAGAGATGATATGAAGAGTACTATCTTGTACTATCTGTTGTAAAATATTTATGATACAAAGCTTTTGTTTTTATTCATGATTTTTATCATCAATAATACAAAGCTTTTGTTTTTATTCATGATTTTTATCATCAATAATTATATCAGTTCATCATTTAATTTCATATTGGCTTGGCTACTTTATTAGATTTTCCCTTCTTTTCAGTTTAATCTACACGGATTTTGTCTATCTTAAATTACTCATACATGGATTTCTTTTCATTCCTACAATATATGGTTGTATCTATTCTCTCCCCCCTCTCAACCAAGCTGCTTTGAGATCAGTAGGAGGAATCACAGCCAGAAATTATTACTTCTTTGTGTGAAAAATATAGGAAATTTTATCGCTATGCATTTGAATGTGCATAAATAAATTTTACATTCCACTAATCTGGAAATTTTTTTGTGAGATTAAGGATTGTTCATCATGGGTCTAAAACATTAGGTCCAAAAAAAAATTATAACTATAATTGATAAAATTAGTGATAAACAATAAAATATGACTAAATATTTTAAAATTTACAAATATCAACGACCTTTACTTCATTTTTAAACATTTACAAAGTTGGAGGTATTTTGACCATTTATTCCCACTCTATACCTACCTACAATTCTGTGAACCAAATAAAGGTAGGTGGGATTCACTTAATCCAGTATGTGAACCAAACAAAGTAACGGAGTAATCCCACCTTACTCCAGTCTTAGTCTATCCCTTTGTAATCCTAATACAATCCCATATCAATCATGTCCTCGAACCAAACCGGTCGTAAGGGTATTGAACCACCCATCTTTAATGGTTTCTATACACCTCTCCTCACTATCAAAAGCCCTCCTATTTCTTTCATTCCACACAATCTGATAAACAGAAATAGGAATTAAAGAGTAACCCTTCTTTGACTCGCTCTAATACAACTCCAAAGCCAAAATTCATCTCTAACTGAGCCAACAACCACCCGAGAAATTCTCAAAATGCAATAAGTCATTTCCCATAAATGACTAACAAAAGAGTCATCCAACAAGAGATGAGATACAGACTTGGCCCTTTCCTTGCATATGAAACTAGCACCTATTAACATACCCTTCTCCTCCTTCAAAGATTTTCGATATTAAGAATCTTCTCTAGGCCTTCCAAAAAAAGAAGCTCACTTTCTAGAAGCATAAGATTTCCAAATGGCTTTCCAAGGAAAGTTAGGGCACCCTTCCATCAAAAGCTTATCGAGAATAACCTTATAGAAAGACTTCACCTCAAAAGCCCTTTCCGAGTTAATTTTCAATCAAGCCTTATCCTCTCTAATCAAGTCTACTCTTATGCTATACAAGGCTGTAAAGAAATTCCAAGCAGTCAAAAGTGCCCAATCATGAACATTAGACAAAAGGAATATTCCACATAATCTCATCAGTTGACACAAAAATGTAAGTGTTAATGAGGGCATCTTTATCTCTTACAATGCCAACACATCACGAAATTATTCAAGCATCCCCACACCGAATTCCATTCCATATCCGTGTAGCTTCTCCCATTACCCACCACAAAGGACACAAAAGGGATAAAAGCATCTCACCTTTCCAGATCTATTTCCAAACTCGTACACCATGAGCGCCCCTCCCTTTATTAGAAATCCACCCACCATGCTCCATACCAAACTTAGCACCTATGACTTTCCTTTCCTAGCGTAGTGCCCATGAAACAAACATGGCACAAGGTCCATCTCACCATGGTATGAGAAAAGAGGGAAAAATGATATTTTATTTTAATTCAAGGTTGATATGGACCCATATACCATGAATCTAGCCAAGAATTTTTTCCTCTAAGATGATACCTCTTCATAGCTTGTGATAAAGATAGCATTCTTTTTATGATTATCACTAGTATCAACGATCAAATTGGCAAGCAATTATTCCATATTTTCCGTCTTACTCTCCTCCCGGGCATAGTTACTTGCACACATAAGATCGCAGCGTGTAATACTCATCAAATTAAAAGAAAGTAAGTCTCCATGATTACTTTAATTGAAAAATATCTCCACAATCAAATAAACACCAATTCCAGTGCCACACTGCTTTCGAAACCGAAATCAGCATTGGTTTGAATTATAAACGAAAAATGAAATTACTTTTACAATCTCAGTTAAACACAAACGAAATGATAAATATAGACAACAATATCGAACCTGAGAGTCCTCGGTGGGGCTCCGAAGACGCGAGGACTCGTAGCCGGGGAACTCGCGGAAGAGATTATAAATCTCGCGGGACTTGACGTCTTCGGGCATACCCGCGACGAAGAGGGTCCGGACCTCGTCTCGAGAAGCGTGCGACGCAAAGGGAGGCGCGTAGGATGCGAAAGGGGGCGGTTGGGGCGGGATGTACGGGTAGTGAAGTACGTGGTGTTGCGGCAGTGGCGCAAGAGACGGAGGTGGCAGTGCAGTCAAACCTCCCGGAGGTGGCAGTGCAGTCAAACCTCCCGGAGGAGGCGGAGGCGGAGGCGGAGGAAGAGGAGGAGGTGGTGGGGGTTGGTAGTAGGGGTAGTAAGGGGCGGATGGTGGGTAGTAAGCCGCCATGTCGTCCATTAGATTTGTGGGAAGGTTGGTTGTTGTCGAGCCCTTCCCTAGTTTCTCATTTTTAGTGAGGCAAAGTATTAGCGGACAATGGAGACCCACTGGAAGCTTAATTAAAAATACTCTAAATTGGAAAAGTAAGTTACGGTAAAATTGAAAATAAAAACATTTAAATTCAATCTTATGATGTTGATAATCTCCTTATAAACTTAATTTTTAATTAAATTTTTAAATAAAAATGTTGTGATCTCTGTAAACCATGGTTTGGTTGAATGCAAAAATACAATTACAAAATAATTCAAAACAGTTTGAATAAATGGGCTTTTCAAGTGTTTGGTTTACTAATGAGCTCGAATAAGTCAATTAGTTTCAGCTTTTTAATCCACAATACTTGTATTATTGATTAATTACAAGTTAGACATGTGATAATATGATTCAAGCGCTTGAAATTATGTTATTATATTTTTGAACAAAAATGTTCTCGGATTAAAATCTTTATTATACAAATTACTTATACAATCAAACCACAATTTACACGTCTTTCTCTCAATGTACGCCACCCCGTGGCATTGCCAACTAGCAACGATTGACTGCTCTTCCTTTCTTTTATCTCTCATCCTCCTCTTCTTTTCCAAACCTCTAAATCTTTCTCAATATCTCATTCTCCCTTATGAAATCAAAGGAGAGAATTTGATGAGTTATTAGTTTGAGTTATGAGAGATTAGAAAGACCGACATTCTTTGTAAGAAAACAATCAAACGAATACTTCACATTAGAAAGGAAATCCTCAATCAGTTTCATAGGAATCCTCATTGATACTGCTAAAAAATACACATTCAATAAGAAAATGACACGTGGACCATCCCAAAGGTAGGCAGCACTAAATTTCTTTTTAAAATTATTTTCGTTAGTAATTTTTATTTTTATTTTTTCTGTTCTATTTATATTTTTTCTTTATCAAACAACTTTAAATTTTTTTTTCATCTTTTCATTTTTTGTTTTTGTTCAGGTGTGCAACAGAGGAGTTTTTGTCCTCATTGCGATCAAGCGCACTAGTGTAGCGCTCGAGTGCAGGAAGAACAGCGATCGAGCGCAATTTAGGGTGTGCTCGAGCGCAAAAGGTCCAGAAAGTACCCGAGCAACAGTACTGAAACTGTTGCACTGAAGTGGTTCAACTGATTCATGCACAGTCTTCGATCCAGAAATCCAACCTTCTTTCGACTCAATACAGAGTAAGGAGTAAAGAGCAAGTACATGTATGAAGTGAACTTAAATGATGGATTTCCAAATTGGTTGGCTGCTATGGAAAGAAATATAGATATGCTTATAAAAGCCATGACTGCACATAATGTCTCACCTAGTCCACGAGCCAAACAACTCCAGGTATGTGCTATATGTTCTCGTTCTGATCACACTACTGACACTTGCCCTTTATATTCATCTGCAGATCAAGAGCAAGCAAATTATATGGGACCGAACAACTACAACATATTCAAATACCTATAATCCTGGATGGTGAAACTACCCCAACCTCTCATAGAGCAACAATCAAAATGCCTTGAACCTTCAAACACAGCAAAAAAAACTCCCAACAAACAGCTCAAATAGTTCTGAAATCAAAGGAGAGTGGCCTAGAGAGTCTTGTGATGCAATTAGTAACTCAGCAACAACAGCTGATGGCTTTCACAAGAACATTTCGTAGCAGAAACAAGACAATTCCGGACATAGCAAATGCAAATCGCTGCAAAGCCATGAGCAAAACATTCAAAGACTAGAAGCACAAGTGGGGCAATTAGCTAAGGAGCTATGTGAAAGAAAACAGGGAGAATTTTCAGCCCAAACAATACCCACTCTAGTGTTGTTGAGCAAGCTTTTCAGTTCCATCGCATTGAGCCATTGGAGACCACCCCTACCCTTAGTTTCACAGATCGAATATAAAGCCAACATCTGAGGATGTTACTGATGACATCATTGAAACTGTGCACCTCCTTGAGGCCACTCCAAGGCATCCAAGTAAGTATACCGATCCATTTGAAATTCTTGTGCCTATTAGTACTACCTTTTTTCCCTTCTATTGTCCAGGCACCAAATTTGGAGTTGAAGCAACTACCGAAGTATTTGACTTATGCTTATAATGGGAGAGAATAAGACACTACTTGTGCTAGTTGTTGCCAATCTTAGTTTTGGGGAAGAATAAGGCTTGGTCCGGTTGAACATGTTAAACTTAGCACTCATGGTAGGCACCCCACAACTTATCCTTTTATTTTTATTGTTTTTCATATTTATTGTTATTTATTTATTTTTAGTACTTCTTGTTTTCCAGTGTTACGTTAGTTTTTCTTTTTAGGGACAACGTGTGCAACTGTTCAAGTTTAGGGGTGTGCTATGAGCCATGCCGGCCCTGCTAGTTCTCCATCTCTCAGATCAGATCTTTTCATGGTATTCACACATTGAAGACAATGTGTAATTTAAGTTTGGGGGTATGGGAGACACATTCACACACCTTGTCCCAGTTTTTTTTTTTATTATTATTGAAAAGATAATGCATATTCATATTGTTTTGAAAATTTTGGTTGATTTAAAAATATATTATGATAGATTTCATCAGTAAGCTTAAAATATTGAACACATGGTCTAAATAATAAAGTTTTAAAATTTTAATTACTTACTTTAAGGCATTTAAGAATTCACAAGTTTGATCTAAATCTGACACGAGCACATTAGCACATAATTGTGTGTTTCATTGGCTTAACTGTAACCGGATGACTTGTTAGATGAACACTTTGGCATAGAAAAATAGAAAATTTTATTGCACAAAAAGAGAAAGTAAAATGCTCCTAACGATCATTAAATAAACCTTCCACTGAGTAATTGGACCTCTTGCCTCAATAAGCAGTGAGTGTTCACGTCAAAAGGTTGGAATTACGCTTATAATGATCATTAAAATATAGTTTTCACTGGGTAACTGGACCTCTTGCCTCAGCAAGCAGTGAGTGTTCACATCGAAATGTGAGAATTTTGCTTGGCCAGCATTAAGACCAGTTAGTTTCGTAGCCTTTTTGACTCGAGTTAGTAAGTCCTTATGGGTGTCTTTACACCTAATGCCCTAAAACCATATGGTTTAGGAGTCATTGGCTAAACACTCGTTACATGGGTCAATTAGAAAGTTCAAGGGAACTCAACATGGCTAAAATCTTCATAATAAAATAAATAAATAAAACTATGCCATTATTGTTATTCTGATAGGAAATTCGATGAATGTTGAGACACCAAAACACTAACACATTGAATCATTTGGAAGCTTCATCCTTTATGTGCTAGTTCACCATACACTAATTCCAGACTTTTGATTACCTTAGCCTGCCTCTTGTAAGTAATTAAAATTTAAAACTCCTATTCGTTGGAAGATAGGCTTGTACTTTAAGCTTGCTCATGAATAAATATCATGGTTTGTGGGACACTTAAATTTTCGGATACCATGAATGATGGATTTATCTTTGTGTCTTTGGATTTCATTTAGTTTTTAGTTTTGTATTGCTAAGGGACTAGCAATATGTAAGTTTAGGGGTATGATAGGAGCTTAAATATTAAGCCCCTTAATTTACATTTGTTAAGCTCTTAGTTTGCGTATTTTATTCCATTTTACTTCTTTTTTGTGTTTTCTGTGTTTTTATAGGTTTTTGGAAGAAATGAGGCATTTTGGAACTCAAAGTGCAAAATTGGAACTGGGAGCTGCAGAAGAATGCGATCGAGCACAGTGCTTGGTGCAATCGAGCGCACAAGCACTCATGAGCACAAGGAGAAGGCTTGAGCGCAACCTTGCGCTCGAGTGCAAACTCATTGCGATCGAGCGCACACGCATCAGTAAAACATCAAAACGGCAGTTCCTATTTTGGAAAGTAGGGTTAGAGACCTGTTTTAGAAATTAGGGTTTCCAAGTGTCCTTAGAACCCTATAAATAGACTTGTAAAACACAGAAACAATATCTCTTTTTTAGTTTAGTTTTTGTTCGGGGAGGCCGGAGGCTGGACGAGCCCGAATGAGAGATTGTGGAAACGAATTGATGACTCTTCTCCATAATGTTTTCGGGTTTCTTTTTTCCTTTATTATTTTACTTTATGATGTTGTTTAGCATCACAACTATGTGTAACTGATTTTTTTAGTAGGGTTTGATTGAAGCACTAATTATGTTTATTCAATAATTCAGTATTAGCGCATTTGCGATATTTATGTTGTGATGCTTAATTTTGATTAATACCTGTTTTTATTTACATTCCTCATATGTGTGTGTCTGATCAACTTATACATGTGGTATGAATCAGTTAGTTGAATCAATTTGGATGACCGAGTCCATGGAGTTCAACATAGTAGAACAAAAGATATCCACGCCGGATTCTTGGGTTAATCAACATGGAAAACTGGGAATGAACCAAACCCTAGGCCCCGTGTGGTTGTCGATTTCCACAGACCTTATGCTCTCTTAAGGAACAACTCAATATACACATGTTGAATCTTTTAAGAGACAAAAGAGTTAGAGTATACACCAAGCCTAACTCGTTGCTATTGGAAATCCATAGCCTAAGGAGTGAACCAAGTCTTTAGGTTGACAACCAGTAGGTATTCATAGCATGAGTAGAGCATTGGCATAATGTTTTGTTGGGGTAGCATGATTAGTGGTGGAT
Source organism: Bretschneidera sinensis (assembly GCA_023935145.1). Taxonomy (NCBI): domain Eukaryota; kingdom Viridiplantae; phylum Streptophyta; class Magnoliopsida; order Brassicales; family Akaniaceae; genus Bretschneidera; species Bretschneidera sinensis. Next base: position 29,744,490 of record CM043700.1, on the reverse strand, counting down.
ACCAAGTCCCTACATCTTTATTATTATTGTCTAAACTCAATATTTATTCCCATATATTTTTTACTTTATGAAACTAATTCTAGATCAAAATTCACCAATCCCTGTGGAGATGATCTCGCACTTGCACACTATGCTACTATTGACCCTTGTGCACTTGCAAGTAAAACTGTACGATTATTTGCTTATTTATTTAGGTAGATAAACGCACAACAACATATAAAATAAATTATGTAACTGCTTCCACGTTGGAGGCAATTCCAGGCTATAAACGACTAGTCCAATTGTCTCAGCAACCTCCTAGAGTCCCACATATCTCAAACTCAACTTTCTTTTCTTTTTTATCCTCAATACACCTTTTCATGGAGATATTTTTAATTACACTCAATCACTTACTTGAAACTCAATAGGTCTTCTTTTATTATCAACATAGCTATTCGGTCTACTCTGTGCTGCTTTACGGCTCTCTCTAATCAATTTGATCTTCTCAGTTATTAACTCAATAATTAATGGACCAAATATATTTCTCTCTCCCATTCATCCCAACATATAGGAGTTCTACACCTCCTACCATACAATATCTCAATCGGTGCCATCTCAATACTAGTTTGATACTGACTATTATAGAAATTTCAATAGATGGCATGTAAGCATCCCAACTTACTAAAAAACTCATCACATTTGCCCTTAACATATCTTCTAGTACTCTAATAATACTTTCTGTTTGAGCATGAAAAATTATATTAAATTGCAATTGTGTATCTGTGGCTTTCTGAAAGCCTCTCCAAAACCAAGATGTAAATCTAGTATCTCTATTTGACACTATGTTTAATGGTGCTCTATACAACCTCACAATATCAGCTACATCCCTCTTCAATCATGACCACCAAAAATTTTGTCTCAATTCTCTATACATCTTATTGTTACTCGGGATGCATCAAATATACATCATCATGTACCTTTCTCAATATCTTCTTTCTCAACTCCGCATAATTGGGAACATAAATCCATGTTCCAATACCAAAATACCATCATTCAAATTTTTGAACTTATATTGCTTTCTAGTAAGCACTCTATGGCTTAATCTTTTCTATCTCTTCATCTTTACCTTGTATCTCTAAAAGCATTTTACTATGGATGACTGTACAACCATATTTGTTAACCATGATCCTCTATCACTGATATTAAATTTCATTCTTATCTTTTCCTTAAATCTATCATCGATTTCACATCAGGACTCCCCAATAGCAGTTAACCTTCTGTAGACTTTCTACTCAATGCATCAGCTATCATCTTCGCATTTTCTAGATGATAGTGAATTATACAATCATAGTTACTAATCAACTCCATCCACCATCCTTGTCTCAAATTCAACTATCTCTGGGTAGGTAAGTATATTAGACTCTTATGATCAATGAATATATTACAAGTGGCTCCATACAGATGTTGTCTCCAATCTTTAACGTAATTACTATGATAGCCAACTCTAAGCTATTGGTCGGGTAATTTTCTCATAATTTCTCAATTGCCTAGAAGCACGTGCCATTACCTTCTCATGTTGCATCAATATATATCCCAACTCTTGATGGGATGTATCACTATACACCACAAATTCTTCATCACCAGAAGGAAGCACCAATACTAGAGCTGTAATTAATTTATCCTTTAGTAATTGAAAACTTTTCTCACACTCCCAAGAAAGTTATTTCATTCAGCCAAAATTTACATTTAGGGAAATTTTAGCATAAAATCTCTCTCCTCAAAATCTCCAACACAATTGCTAAATATTTTACATGCTCTTCCTTAGTCTTAGAATACACCAAGATATCATTAATGAACACAACCACAAAACTATCAAGAAATAGTTTAAATATTTTATTCATCAAGCCATGAATGTTTTCTGGAACATTAATCAATCCAAATGACATCACAAAAAGCTTATGACCATAACGTGTCTTAAAAGCAATCTTAGACACGTCTCCTTTCTTCATCCTCAATTGATGATACCTTGATCTCATGTCTATTTTTGCAAATACCCTTGCTCCATACAATTTCTCAAATAAATCATATATCCTGAGTAAAGGATATTTGTTCTTAATGGTTATCTTATTCAATTATCTGTAGTGTATACACAATCTCATCGTTCCATCTTTCTTTTTCACAAACACTACGTGGGCTTCTCATGGCGACACACTAAATCGAATAAGTTGTTTATCTAACCACTCTTGAAGCTGAACTTTCAATTTCTCTCATCTCAATGAGTGTCATTCTATAGAGTGTTATAGAAATAGGTTCAGAAACCAGAATCACATCCATGAAAACTCAATCTCTCTACTATAAGGTAACTTAGACAATTCATCAAGAAATACATTAGAATAATCTTTCACTATTAAGATTTCTTCTAACTTTCCTATTTTCCCTTTTAGAATCCATTATATATACCAAATGCTCCTTACAACCCTTCTTCAACCATCTCCTAGTGGTCAGAGCAAAATAAGATAGTTCGAGAGTATCTTATATTCTCCCTGAAAGCTAAACTCCTCATGTCCATATCTTGAACACTACCTTTCTAAAACAATCAACCATATTCAAAGATAATAAATCATCTTCAGATTCTCTATCATCGATATGAATCACACAACCTTTGTAAACATTTATGATTATCATTCTATCTCTAGTGGGAACTTCAACAAAAATATTATGCATCAAAGGACTAATACATACTTGAATAGACTTCATATGAATACTGGATGCAAAAGAATGGGTTACACCAAGATCAACCAACATTGATTTGTCCACCTTTTCTACATACAAAGCACTTCAAATTTTGACAATTCTGGGATAAATATATTATCTGAATACATCTATAACAAACTTTTGTCTCTCGATCATACATCAGATTACCACTTCCCCTTGGTGGCATACTTACTTCTTTTGTTATGACTCCCAGTTCCCATAAGTTATCCCTTAAATCTAAGAGTCTCACCGATATTACTCTGAGCTACAGAAGTAAGATCCTGTTTGCCTCTGACTCTGTACTTTAGTTCTTTGAGACAAGGAATGCCTTCTCTGGGTGGTCTCCCACCCTGCACACTCATACTGGTACCACTTATGGGTTCCTCAAATCTAGACCTCTTCTGCCAATTCCTCCTACCTCTAATTTTTATCACATCTTTCTCATTCTGAAGTGTTATATTCGCCAACGTAACATAATTCATATGTCTCATGTAAGACAGTTTCGATCAAATCTTATAACATAGTTCATCTTTAAACCTCTTACACTTTTTCTCCTCTAAGTCCACCATTTCTGGTACAACCATTCATAAGACCACAAATCTGCTATCATATTAAGCCATAGTCAACACATTTACCCTAAATAAATAAAATCTCTATTTTATTGAGCTCTAGAGGTATAAAGAAAGTCTTTATTGAGAAATACCTCCTTAAACCTATTCCAGGTTAAGGGTCTATCAATATCTGTACTTACCCTAGGAAGAATATCCTTCCACCATTCTAGGGCCACTCTTTCTAACTTGAACGTAGTAAGGACGACCCTTTGCTTGTCAGTCATTGGTAAAATATCAAAAAATCTCTCTACTTGTTTCACCCATAACTCAGGCTTAAAAGGGTCTATAAATCCATTAAACAACAAATCATTCAACTTAACAATCTCCCTGCATCTTATGCATAAACTCACTTTTCCCCCTTTTTAAACGTTTATCATTACTAGATTAACAACCTCAGGCATTGCTCTAGCCTGTTCATCAAGTCTATGCTATAAGCTATTAACTCTATCATCTGTTACATTTATTTTCTCAAGAGCATGTGTAAGAGCTTATCTTAGCTCATCTCTTTCAACTTCAGATTTTTTCACACCTTTACCAATATCAATTATATTGTCAACACGTTCCCTTCTAGGAACCACAAATTCAGACTCAACCTCAACTTGTCAAAATATTAGGGGTTTACCACGCCCTCTCAAATCAATAACTCTAACTATAGTTCTAGCATGTCCACGTGTCATCCTCAGACTATAATTTATTTTAATCTTCCACTTTTTTACTTTTTATGCAGTCTACAGAATCATAAAACCTAATGATCTGATACCAAAATTGTAACAACCCATCTCGCGTTGGCCACCCCCGAGACGGTGTTGTTACATTTTGAAAATCCCAGCACGACACATATATGCAATAAGAAAAATAACACCAACATAAATTTTTACATTAATCTTCAACCCTCAACATGGGAGATACATTGTTCTGATCTTGACTTAAACATTATATATAACGTAAAATGCATGAATATTTACAAATAAATTTTTATTTTATTCTCTCATTAATCTGAGGATGTGGACACATACATGGCTTACAGATAATGATTTCATCTAAATCTCAACTCACCAAACTATTTTTCCTGCTTGTTACCTGAAATCATTGTACAATGAGGGACGAACTTCACAAGCGCAGTCAATTAGATTTACTAGAAGTATTCAATTTGTATAAATAGTCTTTTAATATTTAATCATTTATATCTCATATAACTTGATAATAGCATTCTATTAGCACTACACATATCATAAGTCCCATTCTCTATCAATCTTTTCTTCTTATATATTTGTCACCTTAAGACCTTAAATAATCTCATAATTTCCTCGTTATGAGGTTCACAACATATAGTCTACCATTTATATAGTTCTTATCATATCATACTTCCATGTTTCTTTCTCACCATAACTGTCTCTCTGTGAGACTCATTCATCTATAAATAAATTTACAATAACAAACAACACTTCAACATTTCAGTAATACAATCAATATTTAAAACAGATGTAATGCATGAATTATTATTAGGAATGTTTTCCCACATGTCGACATGTTTTTATCTTAGACCGGCCCCTTCCCAGTTATTTTATTTCCAGCATATACTGGCTGTCACGGTTTTCATTTATTTAAATTAGCTATCTTGATTATTATCAAATTATTATTTAAAAAATTCCACTAAATTCATCTCCTCATAAATCACATCAAATTATCAATCATAGCTTGTCAAGATTCACTAAATTTCTTCTCCTCATAAATTATATCAAATCATCAACCATAGCTCATCAAGAATTTCACTTATCGCATTATTCCAATAATATTATTTCTCATAAAATAATTCTCTACACATCCACTATTCCTATTATACCTATCAACCAACTTTCATTTATCACTAAATCATAAGTTAATGATTTATTATAATATTATCACTACACATTTCATATTTATCTTTATTACTTTAAGTAAATCTAACTCACTACGTAGCACTTAGAGTTACCCGTGGATCACTTGCTTGCCTTTCATGCTCCTCTCAGCAATTTCCCTCGGTTGCTGATCGTCAACACCTTATGTTTTTCTTAGAGCTTCTCTATAAAATTCTCCCTTAAACCTCTTCAAAATTTTGCTTTTTCCAGCTTTCTTTCAGTCCCCAAGTGTTTAGAGAAATAGAGAAGTTTGAATTGTAAAAGGAAGAAAACCAAACAGGATTAAGACAAGGGTTTTCTTTTTTCTTCAACTTCATATTGCCATGAAATTTTTGTTTTGTTTTTCTATTTTTTTTGTAACTACGCCCCACGCGTCCAGTTTTTTTATTCAAATAATAAACATTTCACATATATATTATTTTAATTTCATGTCATATTTATTAAATTATTTTTTTACCCTTGCTTTACGAATACGAATATTACACACCTGGCCGAGCCGTGTGGATAAATCCTCAATCTGACGCTGAAGGGTATTGCACTCAGTTCGGCTGATTAGGGGGACTAAGTCTGCTTCGGGAACTTTTTGTTTGGTCGACTTGTCCGATTGTGATCCGGCTTAACGATGGAATAGGGTCCGCTTATCGTTCGCCTTTAGTTAGTGGATGCTTTGTGAAGTGCGATGAAGGTTTTGCCCTTCTATCAGAGGTGGTGGTGGAGGTAGGTCCAGCTGATTGGTAGCCTTGACCTCGGAGGTTATATGAACGGTGCTTCTCGGTCCATGAAGGGGTGGATTCCCCTTAGGTGGCATCTTCCAACAGATTAAAATAATGTGATTTCCACGGATGACACCAATTTTGTTGATGTCGAAAATAAATCGAATCCACACTGGTCAGGTCTAACTTGGTACCCTTAGAATTGTTTTGATTTGAGCTGGCTTGGTCTAGTCTGAGTTGGTTTGGTCTAGTCTGAGCTCATCTGAGGTACCTGAAAAGGAAGCCAACCCGTAGTGTTTTTCTTCGGGGAGGGTCCTCCGATATTTTAGTCATAGTACGACCAAGAGTGATGTGGAAATAAAAATTGTGTCCATAATGGATTACCATAAATGTTTCTTTATTTATAAAGCTTTGGATTGATGAGATTACCAATTTGCCATTGTTACATGTACCTTTATACCTTGGAGAGTTGTTTAGTGTCATTTTCTGGTAGGGAGGTATATTTAACCTACAGTAGGTATATTTTTCTTTCACACTTTCTTTTCTCATCTCTCTTCTTATCAATTAACATGTAAACATTCTATATATATATGAATATATTGTCTATATGAATGCAGTTTGATTTGTTTTTTCAATGCTTTTTGTTTAAAAGCTTAGAAATGAAAGAGTTTTTACTTAAACAGGCTTGATTGAGACCATAATGTTATTTTCTGTTTTTAGCTCATAATATATAGATCGGTAGTTTTTTTTTTTTTTTTTTTTTTTGTGGAACATAAAAACAAAACGAAAGTTTTGATGATTTACCCTCTTTGATTTTTTCCATATTGTCTATATGAATGCAGTTTGATTTGTTTTTTCAATGCTTTTTGTTTAAAAGCTTAGAAATGAAAGAGTTTTTACTTAAACAAGCTTGATTGAGACCATAATGTTATTTTCTGTTTTTAGCTTGTTAGAAAAATAAAGAGTGATTGGAGAAGAAACTATTGTATTATTGATGTATATTCTTGAAGTTATTGTGAAAGACGAATACAAGCCTATATATAGGCTAAGAATATAAAACCTAATAGAAATAGGAAACATAGGGTTTATAATAAAACAGGAAACTAAACTAATTAGGAAACTAATACATATGAAACTAGGAAGCTAATATTGCAGTAAGAATAGGAAATATCTTTTAACAGCCCCCCTCAAACTTAAGGTGGTAAAATGGATGCCAACTTGAGTTTGTAAACTGAATCAACGAAGCACAGAAAAGATGAGTGACAGGCAGGGCCCGGAGCGGAATCACGGGTGATGACTTGGCAGGACCCGAAGCGAAATCTCGGGTGATAACTTGTTGCCTCTGCTGATGCTGATGATGCTGCTGCTGATGATGTTGCTGCTGATGATGCTGCTGCTGTTGATGCTGATGGTGCTGATGGTGATGCTGTTGATGTTGATGGTGATGTTGCTGCTGATGATGCTGAGAGAATCATGGGTGATGACTTGGCAGGACCCGGAGCGGAATCACGGAGTGATAACTTGCTGCTGTTGCTGATGCTGATGATGCTGCTGGTTATACTTGTTGAAATGTGACTTGGGATTCGGCGGTTCCACAAGATGGTGATGGTGCAATAGATGCAGCTCGTGTTTGAGTTGTTGTTGATGCTGGTGATGCTGATGCTAATGCTGTTGATGCTGATGGTGATGCTGCTGCTGATGATGCTGAGAGAATCATGGGTGATGACTTGGCATGACTCGAATCAGAATCACGGGGTGATAACTTGCTGCTGCTGCTGATGCTGATGATGCTGCTGATGCTTGTTGAAATGTGACTTGGGATTCGGCGGTTCCACAAGATGGTGATGGTGGAATAGATGCAGCTCGTGTTTGAGTTGTTGCACAATATGGTGATGCTTGCTGAGAGGTGACTTGGGAGTCAATGGCTCTCTGAGATGGTGATGGTGGTGCTGCATATGCAGCCTGCGCTTGAGTTGTTACACGTGCTAGTGATGCTTGCTGAGAGGTGACCTGGGATTCAGTGGCTCCACGAGATGGTGATGGTGTTTGAATTGGTGCACAAGATGATGATGTTTGTTGAGAGGTGACTTGGGAGTCAATGGCTCCTTGAGATGGTGATGGTGGTGTTGCAGATGCACCCTGCGCTTGAGTTGTTGCACGTGTTGGTGATGTCACAGGTTGTTGAGGTGGCGGTGGAGATAGTGTGGCCGGAGGAGGGGATTGTGGGGGTGGGGATTGAGTTGAAGGTGGGGTTGGAGAGGGGTCTGGTGGAATAGGGGCATAGGTGGGTTATTGAGAATTTTGGTGGGGGTTTTAATGGTTGTTGGGTTCGTGGGACAAGGCTGCATTGTAGTTTGATTAGTGGCTAGGTAAACCGGGTAAGTGGGATGAAGTGATGGATAAGTGCTGACATCAGCATGGCTTGGGGTTTGAAGGCTGATAAAGATAGTGACGTCGTGGGGCATAGGAGGGCTGGTGGGTGCTCTGACATCAGCGTGATTTGTGGATTGAAGGCTGGGAAAAACAGCAACGTCGGCGTGAGTCATGTAGGCTGGGTTTAAAGAAGGCATAATGGTATGTGCGTGGGGGGATGCTGATGCTGCTCTGGTGATGCTGCTGCTGATTTGGTTGTGTTTAAAGGGCTCTTACCAGATGGGAGAGAGGTGGCAATTATGCTGAAGGTGGAGGTGAACTCCCTGGCGGTTGTGGTGATGGTGGGGGTGATGTAGGTGAAACAGGAGGAGGAGGAGGTGCTGCTGTATCATCGCCATAGAAGCAGCTGGGTACTGCATAACTGCCATCCACTGTTGCTGTTGCTGTGAATGCGGTACCCACTGTTGATGTGCTTGATGCGGCTGCGCTTGCTGCTTCGGTGGGTTGCTCAGATCAGGACCATTAGTCGGCTGCATCTTGATCTGATTGATTGATTGCGTATAGTTTCTTCCTTACAAAAATCAGAATAATTTCACTCTCCCTCTCTCCTTCTCTCTCTCCAATAAGAGTACGTTATGGCGAATTAGAGGAGTGCTGAGAGAGAGAGCAAGGGCAGAAGTTTGAGAGAGATGGAGGGCAGGGGTTTGAGGTGTGCTGCTGTAGGTGCCAATGGGGTGAAGGTGAAGATTCAGCAGGGGTTGGTGTGGTGATGCTAATGTTGCTGTTGCTGACTCACGGGTGATTATTTGGTAAAGATTATAATAGTATATAACAAGAAGGAAAAAGAGATTATGTTCGGGCGAGCGGTATAAGGTTATGTCCGGGTGGGCGGCTTAAAGCGAGCGGTATGAGGTTATGTCCTGGCGAGCGGCATTAAGCCGCCCGCCAAAATTGCAGAAGCTCAAAATACGACTCTCAAAATAAGATCAATAGCTCTGATACCATGTTAGAAAAATAAAGAGTGATTGGAGAAGAAACTATTGTATTATTGATGTATATTCTTGAAGTTATTGTGAAAGACGAATACAAGCCTATATATAGGCTAAGAATATAAAACCTAATAGAAATAGGAAACATAGGGTTTATAATAAAACAGGAAACTAAACTAATTAGGAAACTAATACATATGAAACTAGGAAGCTAATATTGCAGTAAGAATAGGAAATATCTTTTAACATAGCTCATAATATATAGATCGGTAGTTTTTTTTTTTTTTTTTTTTGTGGAACATAAAAACAAAACGTAAGTTTTGATGATTTACCCTCTTTGATTTTTTCCATCTAAGCCCGAAGCGCAGCGAGGACCTGTTACTAGTTTTTGCAATAAAGGAATACCCCAAAACATGGTGTCCTCTTTTTTCCTTTAATAAAAACAGATTTTTTTATTGTTAAAGAAAAAGAGAGCTAGAAACAAAAACAAAAAATCCTATGAATTTGTGATGCAAAAGAAAGGAGCAAGTTATCTTTACTCGAGCGACTAAAGATAACTCCCAAGCGCGTGTAGCCCAATTCCTTAATAACTCTCCACTCTTTGCTCTTACTTTGTATGGTCTGAAACAAATGGCTGCGTCTTACAAGATAGGAACTGCAATCGGAATCGACACCGTGTCGACTGACACTCACCGAGTCGCCATGTCCGCTCTCTCCTCTCATCTCCCTCTTTCTCTCCTCTTCCTCAACTCTCTCCCCACTCGCCGACGCGCCCTCTGTTTCAACTCACCTGGTCAAACTCGCCCTCCTTTCCTTCGAGCCAGAGCCTCTTCAGTAGACAATCCATCCACTTCAGGTCATCTCTCTCTATATATATGTATGTATAGGCTAGTTTTTAGTTGAATATTGATCTGTTTTTTGGTAATCTTGAAGTGTTTATGACTTTTTGTTGATGTTAGATTGTCTTTGATTTCTCTAAATCAAAGAAAATGCTTTTGGAATGGTGATTTAGAGGTTTTTGGGTTGATGCTGACATGTTAGCGTGTTTACTTCAAGGAGGACTAACCTTTTCCGCCACTTTGCTTCGACCTTTCTATGTATTTAATTTAGTTACTTTTGTGTGCATCGAGATTGAATTCTATATTCATGTAAGAAGTGTTTCGTGATTAGCAATTGTTTGAGCAACAAAGCGTTTATGTATTTAATTTAATTACTTTTGTGTGAATCAAAATTGAATTCTATATTCATATAAGAAGTGTTTTGTGATCAGCAATTGTTTGAGCAACAAAGCGTTGGGTAGTTTATCAAACTTTCTGATAACAAAAACAAATCTGAATCGGTTGCATCTTTTCCAAGGTGGGAGTAATCAATAATGTCTAGGTTTTGACTCGGGTTGTCATCTCTTTCAATAAAAAAAAAACAAATGTGAATTAGTCCATTGGCATAAAAAAAATCAAAATTTATGTTTGCTTGCATACATGATTAGGTATGTGCATTTGATTTATCCAAAAAATGAAAATGTGAATGTTTATGTAGGAAAAAATTGGCTATGGTTGGGGGCTAAATGAGCAGGTGTTCATTGAAATGGTTTGGTCATGTGTAGGGAAGATGAAGAGGATGTTGGTTATGGGAATGGGGAAAATTCGTTGAAGACATAAGTTGGATAGAGAATATGGTGTTAGATTGGTTCAAGTAAGTTTATTGAATTATTTAGCTGATTTCTTCCACCCTCGGTGATTTGTGAAGGCAAGATAGTAATGTTCCAGATAATGAAAGTTTCATGTGCAATTGTGGAAGTTGTGACAAATGTTGTTAATCAACGAATGAACTTAAACACCACAAAATGATAGGGTTTATGCATCTAAGAAATCTATATTACTTTTCATGTTTTATGGCATAATGATGGCGCTGATTTAGTTACAAGTTAGCCATGATTTTGTCTGGGGTAAAGTTTCTTCATTGACTGCTCTTAGCTTTACCTGGTTTCAAATTTTAGAGCATCTTACTTTTAGAGAATCATAAATTGATTTGTTTTAGTTTTCCAATTGATATGGTATATAATAATAACTTGTCAGGAATGACATTTGGCTTCTCAGTTCAAGGTTATGATCTTCTTATTTTTTGTGCTAACCGCTATGAAGTTTGAAGATATGAATACTTGTTTTGTTTTTCTTCTTGCAGCTAAAGGTGTTGAGAATCTAGTAATTATAGGTTCAGGACCTGCTGGATATACAGCAGCAATATATGCAGCTCGTGCCAATTTGAAGCCTGTAGTGTTTGAGGGGTATCAGGTGGGTGGTGTTCCTGGTGGGCAGTTGATGACCACCACTGAAGTGGAGAACTTTCCAGGATTTCCCGAGGGAATTAGTGGTCCAGATTTGATGGAGAGGTGAGAAGAAATGGAAATAAGAAAAGAAGAAAGTCTTGTTTCTACTGTCTTGGTCTTTTTTATTAAATATAGTTGAAGGAAGCTGCAATCTCAACCAAAATTCTTGGAAATAAATCTTTTGACATTGTGTGTTGACCAGGATGCGGCAGCAAGCTGAGCGTTGGGGAGCAGAATTGTTCCAGGAAGATGTGGAATCTCTTGATGTTAAAAACACTCCTTTTACCGTGCAAAGCAGCGAACGTAAGGTGATGTAGTATTTTTCATATGTTTTTCCATGAATATGTTAAAGTGGTTGCATAAGTTTTAATTAGTGTTAAAGTGTAAAAATCCGTCAAACCTATATACCCTGACTTGAATGGCTGCTATAAATCTGCCCAGAGATGGCCTTTTTTTTATTTTTTCAAATTTTTTTTGGATTCAATATTAATTATCCCAGCGAATGTGATACCACTTTTGGGAACTCTGCTTTTGAAAATGAGCTCCTCCTGCTTATTATATAGTCCTATGTCATGCGAGCCATTCTTATGATGCTATGCAAAGCCCTATGCTTTACTTTTATTTTCTGGTCTATGCTATTGGTAAAACACAAAATTTATGGGTTTATTATGTTTTTGATTTTATCATTGTTCAATTTGAAAGCTAATATTTTGCAAGAAAAAAAAGAAAAAGAGGAAAAATAAAAATATAAGGCTTTCTCTGCACTGACTTATCCAGAAAAGACTTGCTTTGCACTGGACCTGTGATAAGCTCATGACACGCACATGTACGAATTCCATGTCTAGTACAAGTCCCCTTCAATTATGCTGTTGCTACTTGTCTATTATTCTCATTGGACATAAGCTGTAGATTCTCATTTGTTGGTCTTTGGGAAAATCTTGTAGGCACTTACACACTCTAAATTTTCTTGCTGTCACATTTCAGGTCAAGTGTCACAGTGTCATTTTCGCCACTGGAGCTACTGCAAAAAGGCTCAGCTTACCCCGTGAAGATGAATTTTGGAGTAGGGGAATTAGTGCTTGTGCAATTTGTGATGGAGCCTCACCATTGTTCAAGAGGCAAGTACTTGCGGTGGTTGGAGGAGGTGATACAGCTACAGAGGAAGCATTATATCTAACCAAATATGCACGTCATGTTCATCTACTTGTACGTAGGCACCAATTGAGGGCATCCAAGGCAATGCAAGATAGGTGAGTTTTGATGAAACCTTATTCTAAAGTTGTGTTGGCAGTATTTTTACATATATTTGTGTAATTACTTGTATGAATGATTGTTAAAAGTCTTTATTCCACAAGTTGCAATGCCATTTCCTACACTGAGACATCTGTTGGAAGTTCAGGATTCTTTTATTCATTTAAAAAAAAAGATTCTTTTATTCACGTGTAAATTCGTTATTTCACATCACATATACGTCTTATTTAATCTTCTCATGTTTTTATTGAAACTCCCTCCCCCTCAAAAAAAAAAAAAAATAAAGAAAAGAAAAGAAAGACTCATGATTTTGAATTTCTCTTTTTGTTATTTTATAACGAAATTTTAGCTGGTGAACGGTATGTTCATGGTAGTTATTCGTACTTTTTTCCTTGATATGCTGCCTTAATTGGTGGTGAATTATATACTAATGAGCATTTTGTATGTTGAGTTTTCAACTCCCTGAATGTTTGTTTAACAGGTTGATTATCCCGAATGTTTCAGAGTGTTCAACAATCCAAATATCACAGTGCACTTCAGTACAGAGACTGTGGATGTTGTTAGCAATACAAAAGGCCAGATGTCTGGTATTTTAATCAGAAAACTTGATAGTGGGGAGGAATCAGTGCTTGAGGCAAAAGGCTTATTTTATGGCATAGGACATTCACCAAATAGCCAGATTTTGGAAGGCCAAGTTGAACTTGACAGCTCTGGCTATGTGCTAGTTCAGGAGGGTACTGCAAAAACTTCTGTTGAAGGTGTATTTGCAGCTGGAGATGTGCAGGTAAGCTTTTCATAACTAGCTCCTATTTAAAATTTTTGTCGGACATGCCGAGTTTCATTGTACTTCCCATATAAGACTTCCATCCCGTCATTGACACAATTCAACTTGTGGACAGATTTGAGTCAGAAATTTAGTTGTATCTTGGGTCATCTGGTAATAAATAATAATTTTCTTGATTATATCTTGGTTATTGTAGTTAAATATTAAATAATACTAAGTAATTTGGGATTTAGTTGTGGAACTTCTATCAAGTGTGCTTACCTGGGGAAAGTATCTAATATAAATTTGGGTGAGCTTCACAATTAACTGGAAATTTGGAAAGTTTACGAGTTATTTGTGTATAACTGAAATATGTGTAATGCAATTATATTAGTACTAAATTTGCCAAAAAAATTGGTGTATTTTGAAAATCTACCACAATATGAAGAATGCGCTCACAACTTCAACCTGATAAAGTAATGATAATCATATTTCAATTGCGAATTTCACCAACCAGGGGCTTCTTCTTTTTTGGTGTATGTGATATTTATGGGTATGCTCATCTAGAGGTTGACAGCATGCTAGAGTCGTAAAGTTTGAGGCATATGCTGGAGCAACTACTTTTACTTGTGGTTGGAACCACAAACCATAATTTTGGAAAGCAACCGGTAGAAATATAAAATGTCCATTTGGTACACCGGATTAAGAGGAGGATAGGATAAAACAACTTTTGTATCAAATGCAAGATTGAATGAAAACATCTCATTATATCCGTCTTTTAATCAGATGCACCAAATAGGCACATAGTGTCTTGTATGGTCTTCAGTTATGGGTGTAAATGAACAAGGCCTACATAATTGAACTGTTTGGGCTTGGCTTGATATGCTCTGCCCATCTCGATTCATTTGAAAAATAAACAGTGCTCAAGCTCAAACATGGTGGAGTTTGCATCACGAGCTTGCTGGCCTATATTTATCTTATATCATATATAATATATTAATTGTATATATTATAATAACTAATGTAGTTCTGATTAAATACAGTATTGTTTCTGTGAATTTAGTTAAATTATTTATAAATGTAAATAAATATACAAATGTTGGCTCGAAGTCAAGCTTTGAGTTAGCTTGATTATCTAATTGAGTGAACTTGAGCCAAGCTTAAGCTTCCCCAAATTCATTTCCAACAAAATTCGAGCTGGATATCTCAAGCTCGAATTGAGTTTGAGACAAACTTGAGCTTGTTGTTTTGTAGTCAACCCGAGCATGAGAGTCAGGTGTTTCACTTGGTTCGGCTCATTTAAATCCCTATTTTAACATGCAAAAAAAAAAAAAGAAGATGAAAAGAGTGTCTTTATAATGTTTAAGCGCATCCTCTAGTTTTGTTAAATAAAAGATAGAAACCAATGTACAGTTATATGTGAAAATCAGTAATTATTGTATACTTTCTTATAACTCTGGTTACTGTTTTTTGTATAGGACCATGAGTGGAGACAAGCCATAACTGCTGCTGGATCAGGTTGCATTGCTGCTTTATCAGTGGAGAGATACCTTGTGACCAATAATCTCCTTGTTGAGTTCCACCAGGTATTTGACTTTCTAATAAATCTAACTTTTGCTTATCTTAACTTGTGAGCATTAATATACCTGTCTCTTGAGATTTTTAAGTTGATAACACATCCTTTGATCTAGATTTTCTCTAATGGTTGACCTCAGTAAACTCCTTTCCTTGGAAACTGGATAGTGATTGAGTGTTTAAAGTGGGTTTATCTGTATGTAAAAAAGTTGAATTGGATATTTAGATAGATAAATAGAGCTGTCCATAGCATATTTGATTAATTATTATTATATGACAAAAGCTTAACGATGGAGTACACAATGAATATTAGAATTAGAGATTTTAATATAGGAATTGTGGGATATTTAATTATGGGGATAATTATGTAATTGACAATATTCGGGGTATTTAGAGTTTATTTAACTAGCTTTCTTATTTAAGTTTTCCCTATTGGTCTAGGACTAGGATTTCTAAGATTTCTACATAAGAGACTTCCCTATGTTATTTTTACTTAGTTTATGAATTAATAAAGATTAGATTATTGAAATCAAAATAACTCTGTGATTAAGTTTGTTGTTCGCGCCATGTGATTTGGTTGTGGTATTATTCGCTTCCATGTGATTTAGATTGCGGTTCTCATGTGATTTGGATCATTCTATCTTTATTTTCTTGTTCTTGTTTAATTTCTCTCATACTTTTCTACATCAAAGTGGTATCAAAGGCCAAACTTAGATCCCCCACCACCGTACTTTTGTTTTTCATCAAAATACTCCATGCCCACCCCACAAACCCTAAAAACAAGTAAGTTTTAAGAAAAAGAGACATCTACACAGTTGCGACAGCAAAAAGTCACTGAATCTGTCACTTCAAGTTCACCAACCTTCATCACCATGAACCGTGAACCGACCACACCATCAGAATCAGAATCAGAATCAGAATCAGTCGGCGACCGAAGCTCTAAATTCTTGACCAGTTCCGCCACCACACGTGCCACCTCTGCTGCCAGAAAATCCACAGCCGGAATCGGGGCACACCATCCGGATCGGAAAACCCCGATCTCATTCTTTCTACTGTACACGCGTCGATTCTTTACCACAAACCCAGCCAAACCACTGGAAAACACCTGCAACAGATCTTCTTTTTCAGTGACGGTCATCAAAGGTTGCCATCACCATTCAGTTCAGAGCTCGCCCATCTGCAGAGTTGCAGAAACCCGGCCACCACACCCATCAGAAACCATCGTAATCGACGCCAGAATTATTTTGGAATCTGGCATCCTTGCCGTGGCTTTCTTCAGCCAAGCCATCCCAATCGAGCCTTTTCTTGACTGCTCCCCAAGCCACTGACTAAGCTGATCCTTTGACCGGAGTTATTGTTGACCAAGCAGATTTGTGGCAAAAAATCCAGGTTTTCTTGTTTATTTTTAATGCAATTGTATGTATTTCTTATTTTATGATTCAACAAACAAAAGAAATAGGAAAAAAAAACAAAAAAGGGAAAAAAGAACAAATGAGAGTTATTTTATTGCTTTATTTGCTGGACACTTTTGTTTGATGTGTTACTATGTCTACTCATACTTGGGAACAAATCCAAGTCATGCAAGATAGACTTTTCATTGACTACTCCCATTTGGATGAGTTGGAATCCAAGGGATCGAATATGGTTATTGTTATCTTTCATGACACATGCATGAGGAATATTGGGAACTCAAATATTGCGTTCGCTGTGATAAAAAATGGCTCGAAGAATTGAGAAGCCAATATGAGTATGAGCATGAGTGTAGTTATCGAGATGTCAATGCTTTGAATGGTTATGATGATGATGGTCGTGCTTATAAGAAATATTATTATGCTTCTAATGATGTCTATGATGGTTGTGATCAACATGATCATGCTCATGGAGATGCTTACTATTGTCATGATGAGTATGGTTCGTATGAGGAATCGGGAAAAGACAACTCGTCCACTGCCCCACCAAAAATTCGAGACTTGGACAGTAGAATAACTGATCTTGAATGTCAAATGGGCTTACTCAATGGTTGAATGGATCGAATCGAGGCTAATATGGTTCAAGTCCTAAGAAGATTAACTCGGCTTCCAAGTGTAGCGGGTTCTTCAAGAATAAGGTGTTTCAACCAAAGTTGAATTTGAAGTTGCCAAAGAAAAGGATGTTCAAAGTAAGGTTGCACTCATTGAGTCAATTCCATGTGGGACTGTCTTAGTTGAACCATTTCAACAAGATGATGAATTGGAGCACATTTCATATATTGAACAGGTTCAAGACCAAGATGCTGACAAAGATGATGAAAGTTCAACTGCAAGCTTGAGGTTGTTGAGCATATTGAGTTAGTACTATGTGAGATTGTTTTAGTTGAACCAGTCCAACAAGATGACGAGTGTGTTGAGCATATTGAGGATGTTGAAAAGGTTCAAGATAAATATGAAGGCAAGCTTAATGGAAAGATTGAGGTTATGATTGACACACTTGTCCTTGTTATTGATTTTATTCTACCTACATGGTTTCAAGCACCTCGGCAACAAACATTTCCCGCGGAATTTTTTCACCTTCTAGTTACTTCGGCTTCAATGAGTTTTATGACCATGCTTGGTTTCTCCAAGCCTCATAGCTCTTGATCCTTCAACATTTTTCAATTTGAAGTCGAGTTCTTTCTAAGTGGTGGAGACTGATGGAGTACACGATGAAGATTAGAGTTAGGGATTTTAATATAGGAATTGGGGGATATTTTAATTATGGAGATAACTGTGTAATTGACAATATTAGGGGTAATTAGAGTTTATTTAAGTTTAGTTAATTAGTTTTCTTATTAGTCTATGACTAGGATTTCTAAGATCTCTAAATAAGAGACGTCTCTATATTATTTTTACTTAGCATATGAATTAATAAAAATCATATTATTGACATCAAAACAACTCTGATTGAGTTTGTTGTTTGCGCCATGTGATTTGGTTGTGGTATTCTTTGCATCCATGTGATTTGGATTATGGTTTGCACGTGCTTTGGATCATTCTATCTTTATTTTCTTGTTCTTGTTTAATTTCTCTCCTATTGTTCTACATTTAATCTGCTGGAGTCTTGTCAATCCAGTAGTTAAGTTCATATTGTTTATGGCAGATAATCATTCATTTGTTTCCTATTTGCCAGTCCAACAAATTTGACACTGTTAATTAAAAGTAGAATGCCTAAACAATTTGAAGCAAATGTAGCTACTGGGATTCTATGTTATTCTTGAAAGGAATACTAGGGGTATTTCTGATGTAACGACCACCTTTGTGACATAAGAAGGCCATATAAAAGTTTCCCTGAGTGATATATTGAGGTTTGATCAGTCAGTTTTTAGTTATATATAGAAAATATATGCAAGGCTGCAAAAGCGATGGGAGGGCAGATTTCGGCACAAGAGACAATAGAATTATGAGCATGGGGATGATAGACACTTGATGTAGATTCCATATTCATAAATGATTTATCTTAAATTTTCATTGACTAATTTCTAATTAGATGATGCATATAGGATCTGTACAAGTCTCTATATGGTAACATGCAACTGCAATCACTGAAGTTTAGGTTAGGGACAGAGAGAAAGATAAAGGCTTAAAAGAAGACATGATTAATAACAAGGCTATTGAAAGGTATTTTGACATAAAATATCAAACTGCCTAATCAATGTTGCAAGTAGTTTAAAGATCATACAATGTTTTCATATTTTCTTTTATGTTCTTGAAAAAGGCTGGCAGATAAAAACTGGTCGTGTATCACTCGTGCTTTATGATTATGGAAAGCTTCTTCTCGAATGAAATGATTATTTTACTACATCTTGGAGAGAAAAGTCTCAGATTATCTTCTGGTTTAATTTATTTCTGCAATGAAGCAGTCCTGTGAACATCTAAAATGAACTGACCTATAGGTTTAAAATTTTACTTTGGGTCGGAGTTATGGTTCATTTTGGGGTATTAATATGTGGAATATTATCTAATTCTTCACCTGTATCTTATAGTGGGTGTTACTGTAGTCCTATACAAACTTAATCCTATTCATGTTTTGGTATTTATCAGCCTCACGCTGAAGAGGTTAAGAAAGAACTCACCGACAGGGATGTCCAAGAAGGTTTTGACATCACACTTACAAAGCATAAGGGCCAGGTGCGTTCTCTTTAACCAAGATGCTAACTTTACAATGAAATCTTAATTATTTGGTATCTCATTGATTTACTTACTAAAAAAAGATACTTCATCGATTCAAATCTTCATGACTTTGTTTTTCAGTCTAGCCTTAGCTCCATTTCTTTCCTTACTTATCCCTTTTCCCATCTCAGTATGCTCTTAGAAAGTTGTACCATGAAAGTCCAAGGCTTCTTTGTGTACTATATACAGCACCAACTTGTGGTCCGTGTAGGACTTTGAAGCCAATTCTTAGCAAGGTATTATTCTTGTAACTTGATTCAATGACATTTTTTAATCTGTTTGTGTATAGTGGCATGTATGGTAGAATCTTTCAAACACGATCTGCTTGTGGTTTTACATGATCAAGGTGAACACATGAATTCCAATTTGTAAATATCATTGTGTGGAGCTTTTTTGGCTTGGAAATTTGTGATATCAGTGAAAAATTACAATATGTCCAATAAAACCATGGCATGAGTGCAATTCACTAAAGATGACAACTCTTTAACCCATAAGTGGGAGATGGCTGTATTTACAAAATTCACATGTTTCATATGTCAGACATGGTAACCCATCGGCATTGTTACAAGGTAATACTCAAAGTAATGCCTCGATGGTTTGCATTAAATGTACTATGAGGTTCCTGCTTCAGGTGGTAGTCATAATTAGCTAGAAGATGCTGTGAGATAATGTTAGAAGAATCAAATAAGTACTCTAATTCTCTATTCTCTTTAGTGCTGTATAAATCCAGTCTGAAACACTAATGCACAGCAGAGGAAGGGGACAGGGAACTCCAAAAAATTGAATTAGAAGGAACATCTAAGGTGCCTAATTCATCTGCGGAGTCACAGTATCCATTTAGATTAGCTTGGAATGTACACACAATGATACTCATTTCTTCTTTCATCTTAATTTAAACTTAGCCAAAAAAAAAAAAAAGGAAGAATAAAGAAAAAAGAAACATCAGCTGTTCCTGTTTTCAGGAGTAAAAAATGGCAACATTTCCAAGTACCTTCTCAGCTAGCAAGATATAGCTGTAGTTTTTTTAGATGATGATATAGTTATAATTTGAATGGTAATTAAAGTATTATAGAGCCAACTCAGTATATGGTCATCTCAAGAGCAGAAAAGTTATTATTGTAATACTCTGAAGAATATAAGCAAGTAGTGGTTTTCATGGGTACTGTGTAATATACATTCATGTTTGATATTTAGGGCATCATAGAATATTTTTTTTGATAAGATTGTAATTGTATTGGATAACTAATCAATCAATGCTATGCCTTTGCTCTGAACTTCCTCTAATGGCAGGTCATAGATGAATTTGATCAGAATGTACATTTTGTTGAAATTGATATTGAGGAAGACCCAGAAATTGCTGAAGCAGCCGGAATTATGGGTACACCATGTGTGCAGTTCTTCAAGAATAAGGAGATGCTCAGGTTGGCCAAACTTTGTTATCTCATGCTTCGCTGCTCCCATGAATACATATTATCTTTTCCCTATGGTGTGGGAGAAATACTTGGCATATTAATTTGTCATGGTAGTTTGTACTCCACAAATAATAATAATGTTTATTCTAGAAAACTTTCTTTATGGTTTCAATTTAATATGGAAATGGGTAAGGGAAACTATAAGGTTCTGTCTTTTGATTAGGGATATCTTGCATATATGGTTGCTAATGTTCCGCTGCCAACTTTTCTTTGCTGGCTATGCAGGATTGTATCAGGGGTCAAGATGAAGAAAGAGTATAGAGAATTTATTGAAGCAAACAAATGAGAGTATTGGAGAAACTTGTTTTGCTGATGCCTCATTTTGCGATTCAATTTTGCTCCTTCCAAGCTGGTCAGTCGAATAATCCTTAGATTCTTACGATGATATCTTGTGTCAATCAACTACATTGTAGATTATACATGCAGAGTTACCATTGCATTACAGATTTTGAATCTCCCACATTATATTTTCATCAATCTGTGCAATAGGAAATTTCAGCTTAAAACAAAATAAAACTTTATTTTTGTGCGGAATTTGAGACTGGTACCCATCCAGTGGTATACAAGGAGACTAGGTTTAGTCCCACAGTTATCATTGTGGGGTATGTCCTAGGTTCAATCCCACCATCCCAGTTACCATCATTACTCCAAAGACAAAAAGAGAGCTTCCAGGTCTGATCGCTTTGAACAATCTAGGCTATTTCCAAATGTATTTAGCAGTTTCAGTTTTCTAGGCACCAGAAAGATCAAATTCATCATGTCTTCCCTTTACTGCTTCTAAATCAAATATAATGCAATAACACATTCCCAACATTAGATGCAAATATTTCTTTGAGGTAAGCACAGGAAATTTTGCAGGTTTACGCATCTGGGCAGACAGCTCACAATCTTGTTTGCTTTATAGATGGGAGGAATAACAGAACTTAGTTTAATGTCTGAAAAATACTTGTGGATTCTGCAGACTCAAGTCCACTTGAATGGAGGTTTTAAATTTAAAAAAAAAATTAAAGATACCACAGGATAAGAATTTATTGAACTTCCGTGATCAGAAGAAAAAAAAAAAAACTTAAAACCATGAATACCAACTACATACTACTAGTACAATTTTTTCCTCTTCTTCTTTCGAATATCTAAGAGAATGGAAGGAGAAAAAAAGATTTCTAAGGCAATGGAGACTGATTACCCTCTTGAGCGGACAATGGATGCAAAGGCTTGTGTCTTTTGGAGGAGATAAAGGGTTCACCACCTGCAGATTGTTGGGGAGTTGTCTTCTTGGCAAGACCGCAAACCAGCAATGATACCCTTTTCTTATAACACAATGTAAAAGAGTGTCCTTTGAGATAATAACAAGAAAATGAGGGCACTTAAGTCTAACCACTTGGAATGATTAAAAGGATTATCTCGCCCTTCACCTTGGGGTTTCCAGGCAACACAGGATCAAACTCAAGTCCAACCATGTCGTTCTTGTACTAACTCTTCAATTTGAATTAACAACGTATTCAATTCATTAGATGTAGCTGAAGAGTGGAGAGAAAACGAGAGAGGAAAGAGAAAGAAAAGGGAGAGTTGGATGTGTTTTTTTTTCTTTCACATGCCAAATCACAATCTCTGAGGATTGAGGAGTGCAAAGTAAGAGAAGGTTTTTTTTTTTGTCTTTTTTTTTCCATTCATTTTTTAATCTCTTTTGCCGAGCACATCATAGCAAGATTTGATCTTTTTTTTTTCTTCTCATTTTTCTATCATTTTTTGCTTTCCTTTAACATTTTTTTTATATAATGTCAACCAAAAGGACCGTTATTGTCAATAGTAATTGATGTAATTATTGGTTCAGATGGATTTGTGTCAACCGTGCACACAAGAGTACGGCACTACTACTGTATAACTTGTGTTACAGGAAATATTGGTGGAGCAACAAAGAGGAATGTCCTTGCATCTTAAAAATGATTTTGGGGTAGGGTAATCCTAAATTGAAGAAATATGGTACCTGTATTGCCCATGTTGCAAAACTGATGTAGGACATTGGATAGCGCCAAAAGATCTTTGGTAGGTCAGGTAATGGTCTGAAGATTTCGGATGCCATCATCATGAATACCTACATCCACAACCATTTATGGAATGATCAAATCAATTCAGTGAAGTGTACAATAAGGAAAGAATTATGAGTACTTATATATACGTTGCATTGGATAGTATGCAACTGGAATTGGCAAAATTATAGTTTATTTTAATAGTCAAATTGTAAGAGAGCCTCATATTCCATCAAATTTCATTTTCAAAATATTGATTTTATGCTATCAAACGCAATGAAATTGTACTCACAATTATACCGGTTCTGACTCCTATGCCCATCAATACATTTGGTACAAGAGATGCAACAACCATATTGCAGCCCTCTAAAACAGATGCAACATAAGAGATTGATACAGAAAAAGTTGCAGTGAGAGAACCTTAGATGAAATTTCACCATGTAGTAGAGAATTGTTCCAGAAAACAGAGATATCACAACTAAGAAAGGGAATGATGAGATGATGTTGGATAGCGCAAACACAAAGTCTCCGTAGTGACCACCAAACCTTTCACGACAAAACACCTGATTCATAGATAAAACATATCCAAAAACTAAAGACACGTTAATTGAGAAGAGTGATGCTATTGCAATTTGCAACCTCGCTAAATAGATCATTTTTTTTTGTTATCACATTAGACGGTTTGCTAGTAGCTCGCAATATCGTGTAGTAGTAACATAAGATATTATCAGGAGCTTATGACAGAATACTAGTAATTTCGACCAATGACGACACAACGGGTTGGAGTGTCATAGTAGAATTAGGGTTATGGTGTGAAAGTGTTGTTATGCCCTTTGTCATGTGTCCTTATCTGATCAATTGCTTGTCTTTTTTGCAAAATTACATTTTTACGCTTGAAGGGTGCCACAAGTTAGTAAGCTATTGGACGAGGAATTTTTCCCTACATTAGATGGCCCTTACTTTCTTAAGTGTAGTTATGCAGTTGAGGAAGTAGTTTATGAAATGCTTGATTTGGCGGGGGTTTGCGCTTGGCATAAGGTAGCTAAAGCTTGGCATGTTATACTCGGCATACAGTGGCCGAGGCTTGAGGCGTCGTGCGGTGGCTGAGACTTGGTGTGTTCTACTTAGTGTGCAAGCTTGGCATGATGTGCTGGGTGTTATGTAGCCAAGGCTTTGCTATGCTTGGTGTGATGTAGCCGAGGCTTTGATGTACTTGGTGTGATGTAGCCAAGGATTTGTCGTGCCTGGCTTGGCCTAGGCTTTGTCGTGCTTGACGTGATGTAGTCAAGACTTTATCGTGCTTGGCGTGATGTAGCCAAGTTTTTGTCGTGCTTGGCATGATGTAGCCAAGGCTTTGTCGTGCTTGGCGTGTTGTAGCCAAGGCTTTGTCGTGCTTGGCGTGATGTAGCTAAGACTTTGTCGTGTTTGGTGTGATGTAGCCAAGGCTTCGCTGTGCTTGACGTGATATAACCAAGGATTTTTTGTGCTTGGAGTGATGGAGCCAAGGCTTTGCTGTGCTTGGAGTGATGTAGCCAAGTCTTTGTCGTGCTTGGAGTGATGTAGCTAAGGCTTTGTCGTGTTTGCTGTGATGTAGCTAAGGCTTTGTCGTGCTTGGCGTGATGTAGCATGATGCAGCCAAGGCTTTTTTGTGCTTGGCGTGATGTGGCATGATGAAACCAAGGCTTTGTCGTGCTTGACGTGATGTAGCCAAAGATTTGTCGTGCTTGGCGTGATGAAGCCAATGCTTTGTCGTGCTTGGCGTGACGTAGCCAAGACTTTGTCGTGCTTGGCGTGACGTAGTCAATGCTTTGTCGTGCTTGGCATGATGTAGCCAAGTGATACAGAAGAACTAATAGAGGTTGTGCAACTACAACACACTAAAAAGGACATAACAGTAGGGGAAAGTGTAGCTCGAGGTTTCAACCCAAGATGGGGGGGGGGGTGAATTGGGTTTTTAAAAACTTTTGCGGAATTTATACAAGTTTATAAAAACTGATAAGCAACAAATAATTAATACAAGTAATAAGCTGTAAATAAAGAGTTTAAGGAAAGAGGATGCAAACACAGTTATAGTGGTTCGGCAATATCGGATTCGTTCCGACCCTACGTCCACTCTCTTCAAGGAACTCCTTGAAGTAATCCACTAAGAAAACTTAGTCGCACAACTTAGCCGGGTGTTGCACAAACCGTACACAAGCAATTTACAGGAATTGCTTAAACCGAAAAAATCCCCTTCCTTTCAGAAGTTTCCCCTTCCTCTCGGAAGTAATCCCTTTACAAAGATGGTGTAAAGTAAAAGGTAGAGAGACAGCAAATGAAAGCTTATTACAACAGAAATGTCTCTCTTTCAAAGTAAAGCTTGAAGAAATGGCTCAACAAGATTATTTCAAAGCTTTTTGTGTTTCAAGAGTATAAAAACTTGATTATATGAGATCAACTCTTTTTGAATATTTGCTTCTTGTTGTTGAATGCTTTGCTGAATGGGTTTATATAGCAATCAATTAATATGGCCGTTTTGGACTTTAATTTGAAAAAAATTTACTTTAAAACGTTCAGATTTGGAGTCCAACGGTCATATTTTTGAACTACCAGTCGACTGGGTCGAGATACCAGTCGACTGGGTTCACTTGAAAAATATACGTTTTCAGACCTTCTGGGTATCCAGTCGACTAGTATATATCATCCAGTCGACTGGGGACTTTCTGTCCATTTTACCAGTCGACTGGGTTGATTCATCCAGTCGACTGGGAAATTACTGGTCAAAGTACCAGTCGACTGGGTTAATTCATCCAGTCGACTGGGTACCTTCTGACCCATATACCAGTCGACTGGTATATGTACCCAGTCGACTGGGTTGTCTTCCAACCCAGTTTTTCTTCTGTTTTTCATTAAAAACATTTAAAAATAATGGTTTTAGAAAAACCTTTTGTGTTTGAGCCATTGAACAAGCTAATACAATGTATGAGTGAGACTTACATTGGTTCTAAACCTTAAGACCTATACTAGATCTTCAGTCTTCACTTGATACTTGATTTGGTTCGAGTTTTTTCACTTTGTTCCTTGGTTGAATGTGTTTGATCCTTAATACAACTTAGTTTAAACATGTTAGTTAAATAACAGTTGTGTTTTGCCATCATTAAAATACGGGCGAGGGTCAACAATCTCCCCTTTTTTGATGATGACAAAACTAATAATGTAAAAACAGTTTTAAAAACTAAGTGTTAAGATTTTACAAAAATTTGGACAGAGTCTCCTCTGTTTTTCGAGTAAAACCACCCTGTAAACAAGCAAACACAGTTTATATTTCTTTCAACCAATCCAGAATTAAACTCAACCAATCAATAAACATTTTTACACAGATATGGAGCAATGCTCCCCCTAAATCTATGCATTAGTTGCGTTTTACTTAGATTTTTTCGTTTTTCTCATTTTTCTCTCCCGTTTTGACAACAGCAACCAAAGGGGGCATAACATAAAAAATAAGCAACTTAGCCAATACAGTCAAATAGGTTATAAGAATACAAAGATGTACGCGAAGATGTGGCTTCTTTCGAATTTCAGAAGCCTTCCCGGGAAGAACCGGAAGTTTTTCAAGCATGTAAGCATTTTATAGTAGTTTTAGTGACCAAACAGATATTTAAAACAATTCTAACATATCACAAATAGCGTAAATAAATGCAAGAAATATGGCTAATAGTATTACATCATCATAGAGAAAAAGTCAATACAAGTAGGGCCTCATAGAGCCATAACTAAGAAAAACAAACATGAGATGTCCGTGCTATGTGAAAAAAAAAAACTGGAAAAGCGTTAAGAACTGATAAAAGAAAGAGACTCATGGTGCGGGAGAGTCCGAGCTGTCACGAAGAAGTTCCCTAATCTCAGCTAGGGAACCCTCGGTGTGCTCTCGATGTAACTCGAAGTCATCCCGTAGGTGGTCTATGGAGGAGCTTAGCCTCTGATAATTGGACTGCATGGACTGAAAACCGGACTCCATCATCATCTGAAGACTTGTGATAGCTCGTAGGATGTCACCATATCCAGTCTGACCAGTACTCGAGCCACCAATGGGAGGTGCTCGGGTATCTGTCTCCATCTCAACAGCCGTATCAGCATCCTCATCACTGTCACTCGCATCCTCTCGAATCCTTAGGCGCTTTCCGGCCTTTGGATAGAGAAACCCTTCACGAACAGTACATCCCATCTTCTTCAGAGATGAGATGTTGATGATATCCGTCAATCCGATATCCTGAGCCTCGGAGGCAGGCAAAGGTACCCGGAAGTGCTGGAGGATGAGTGTAATGAGCATCCTATAAGAAAGACACCCAGAGTCGTTTGCTTCGCCGTTTATCATGTTGGCGAGCAACAGAGGATATATATTGAAGTGGTGCCCAGATTTTAGGCACCAAATCAATACCGTATCTATTTTAGATAGATAACCTCGACTCTTGAGTCTCGGGTGGATGGTCCAACTGACAATCAATTGAAACATATTTGAGTCGAGGGGCAAGTCACTACATGTGTGAAATGTAGTGGGTCTGTACACATAGTTAGGGTTGCCCCTGACTATCCGACAAGCCTCCTCAACTTCAAAGTTGTCTGGCCATCCATCCAGACTCCATTGAACCCCCCTTATAGGGATTCTCAGAATGCTCATCAAGAGGTCAGTGTTGACCTCAAACTCCACACCGCTAACTCTGGTTCTGAATCTCAGAGCCAGAGGACTGGGTTTCACCAAGTTCGCATAGAACTGGTGAATCAGTCGCGGGTAATATTTTTCATGAATTCTGACCAGTGGGGTCAGATTTATTGCCTCAAAGGCTGGTAGAATATCGAAATTACCATGACGAATGGAGTCGAAATCAACGACTCTACCCGTCATGATTTTCTTGTGACGGATTATAGAGTTATACCTCTTATGAGCCGCTGGGCTGTAAAACAGAGCCTGCTCCAACTCTGTTCTGGGCTCCTTGCTAGATGACCCTGCTACTCCCTTCCCTTTCGACTCCGAAGCCGAAGGTTTTGAAGACCTTGGCTTTTTGGGCGCATTATGTCCACTTGTTGTGAGTTTTATACGGATTTTGTCACTCATTTTCGAGAAATTTGAAGTTTTTGGAAAAAGAAAATTTGGTAAAAATGAGAGATTTTAACCGTAGAAAGTTAAAAATCTCTTTAGGAATGAGTAGATCGGTGTGTTTAGAAGGGATTTGGATGGTTTTTAGATCAAAAAGATGAATTTTTCTATAGAGAAAAAGCTTGGGCTCTTTGAAAATGGCGTAAAAATGGCGAAAATGAACAGTCCTTTTTATAGAATCGCGATACCAGTCGACTGGGGTCGATATACCAGTCGACTGGGTCCCTTTGAAAAGATGAACAGTTTTTTTACAAGTCGACTAGGTAAACGTACCAGTCGACTGGGTCAACTGACAGTGAGATACCAGTCGACTGGGCTATCTTTACCAGTCGACTGGAGGACAAGAGGTATTAAAAAAATTTGGCTCCAAGCAGGATTTGATCTTATAGACGACTGGAGAAGACTTACCAGTCGTCTGGAAGTTTTGACAGAGAGTTACCAGTCGACTGGATCAAAATTACCAGTCGACTGGAAAAACAGGCAGAGACTTACCAGTCGACTGGAGAACATTTACCAGTCGACTGGATCCTTAGTAAAATTTCCAGTCCTGAATTTTTAGCACGATTTTGTTTATCTATGACATTTTTGAGTGAAGGGAATAATTAAACATGGATTAATACTCTATCACTCAATGTCAAACTTGCAAATGATGAAATAAGATGCAATCAAACATGCAGTTTATCAAAATCAAGCAATCCCATCAACTTTCTAATCTTACAAAAACTAGCTTCACTTAAGGGTTTTGTAAGAATATCAGCTATTTGATCTTCTGAAGGTATAAATTCTAATCTTATATCACCTTTTTGAGCATGGTCTCTTAAGAAATGATGTCTAATCTCTATATGCTTGGTTCTAGAGTGCTGAATAGGATTTTTGGTTAGGTTGATGGCACTAGTATTATCACAAAATATAGGAATATTTTTGTGGTTCATGCCATAGTCTTCTAGTTGTTGTTTCATCCATAACACTTGGGCACAACAACTTCCAGCTGCTACATATTCCGCCTCAGCGGTTGATAGTGCAACGGAATTATGTTTCTTAGAAAACCAAGAAGTTAACATAGCACCTAAGAATTGGCATGTTCCACTTGTGCTTTTTCTATCTAACCTACATCCAGCAAAATCAGCATCCGAATATCCTACTAGCTCAAAAGATGATTCTCTAGAATACCATAATCCTATGGTCTGGGTTCCTTGTAGATATCTAAGGATTCTTTTTACTGCAACTACATGTGATTCCTTAGGATTAGATTGAAATCTAGCGCACATGCATACACTGAACATTATATCAGGTCTACTTGCAGTCAAGTACAGTAAAGCACCTATCATGCTTCTATAATACTTAGAATCTACAGTTTTACCTCCTTCATCAAGATCAAGTTTGGTGGTTGTGCTCATAGGCGTTCCAATTGGCTTTGAGCTTTCCATCCCGAACCTCTTTAGTAGATCTTTGATGTACTTTTGTTGATTGATGAAGATACCTCCTTTTAGTTGCTTGATTTGCAGTCCAAGGAAGTAGGTAAGTTCTCCCATCATGCTCATTTCAAATTCACCTTGCATGCACTTTGCAAACTCTTGACACATAGATTCATTAGTAGCACCAAATATAATATCATCAACATATATTTGAACTATCAAAGTGTCATTTTTGTGAAGAGAGTTGTATCTATTCTTCCTCTTACAAATTCATTATCAATCAAAAATTTACTTAGTCTTTCATACCATGCCCTTGGAGCTTGCTTCAACCCATATAGAGCTTTAGAAAGTTTATAGACATGATTTGGAAGACTAGGATTTTCAAATCCAAGAGGTTGTTCAACATAAACTTCTTCTTCTATAAAGCCATTTAAAAAGGCACTTTTCACATCCATTTGAAACAACTTGAATTTATTAAAGCATGCAAAGGCTAATAACATTCTAATAGCTTCTAATCTAGCTACGGGAGCATAGGTTTCATCAAAATCTATTCCTTCCTCTTGGTTATATCCTTTAGCAACTAGTCTAGCCTTATTTCTAGTTAGTATACCATTTTCATCCATTTTATTTCTATATACCCATTTAGTTCCAATAATTGAATGATCTTTAGGTCTTGGAACTAGTTCCCAAACATTGTTTCTCTCAAATTGATTTATCTCTTCCTGCATTGCAATTATCCAATCATTATCTTTTTCAGCTTCTATAAATGTCTTAGGTTCTACTTGAGACAAATAAGCTATAAAATTGCAAATATTTCTAATGGAAGAGTGAGTTCTTACCCCTTGTGAAGGATCACCAATTACTTGATCAATTGGATGATGATTTACATACCTCCAATCCTTGGGTAGATTTTCCTCTTGTTGACTTGAGGATTGTTGGTCCAAATTTGGAGTTGCCATCCCTTCATTTGTTTGAGTAGAACTCTCTTTTAGGTCAACAATGGGAGTAGGAGTTTCCATTCTTGGAATAAAATCTGCATCATCTTTAAAGGAAACTTCTCCACTACTCATTGGGTTAGATTCATCAATAGTTACATGCACAGATTCTTCTACTACTAGAGTTCTCTTATTGAAAACTCTATAAGCCTTACTAGTAGTAGAATATCCTAAAAATATCCCTTCATCGGTCTTGGAATCAAATTTACCCAAGTTAGTTTTATTGTTATTTAAGATGAAGCACTTACTACCAAAGGCACGAAAATAGGAAATATTGGGCTTTCTCCCTTTCCATAGTTCATAAGGTGTTTTATCAAGCAGGGGCCTTATCAAAATTCTATTTAAAATATAGCAAGAAGTATTCACGGCTTCAGCCCAAAAATATTTTGGTAAATTATTTTCACAAAGCATTGTTCTTGAAAATTCTTCTAGAACTCTATTTTTCCTCTCAACAACTCCATTTTGTTGAGGAGTTCTAGGAGCTGAAAAGTT
Organism: Bretschneidera sinensis; assembly: GCA_023935145.1. Classification (NCBI taxonomy): domain Eukaryota; kingdom Viridiplantae; phylum Streptophyta; class Magnoliopsida; order Brassicales; family Akaniaceae; genus Bretschneidera; species Bretschneidera sinensis. The sequence goes on along the minus strand of CM043700.1, from coordinate 29,713,539 downwards.
GTGATTAATTCTATTTTCATCACAAAATTTTGAAAAGCTTTGATTTTCAAATTCTTTGCCATGATCACTTCTTATGCTTGAAATACAAATACATTTTTCATTTTGTACCTTTTTGCAAAACTTTTCAAATCCTTTGAAAGCTTCATCCTTATAAGCAATAAAAATAACAAAGGTATATCTTGAATAGTCATCAACAATAACAAGAGCATATTGATGGCCACCTAGACTAATGGTACTAATTGGACCAAATAAGTCCATATGCAAAAGTTCCAAAGGTCTAGTAGTTGAGACAACATTTTTTGCTTTGAAAGATATCCTAGATTGTTTTCCTATTTGACAAGCATTGCAAATTTTGTTTTTCTCAAAATTGATTTTAGGAAGACCAATAACTAAATCTTTTCTTGAAACAATTTTTAGCAAGTTCATGTTTACATGACCAAGCCTTCTATGCCATAGCCATTGATTTTCACTAAAAGCAGGAAAACATTTTTCATTATTGGAATGTAAGGATTTCAAATCAACTATATAGACATTTTCATGTCTATGGCCAATGAATTTGATCTTGTTGCTCTTGATGTCTATAACTAGACAATGAGAGGTCTCAAATGTGACTTTATATCCTTTGTCACATAATTGACTAATGCTAAGTAAATTTGGCTTTAGGCCTTGTACTAGCAATACATTATCTAAAGTTGAGAAATCATTACCGACTTTTCAATGCCCGATGATCTTTATTTTAGTATTGTCTCCAATGGTCACAAGTCCACCATCTCTTAGAGTTAGCTCCTTGAATACGCTTTTATCACCGGTCATATGGTTCGAGCAACCACTATCAAGGTACCAACAGTTACCTTTCTCCTTGGTGTGAAGGCAAATCTCACTTTCATCATCGATTGCCATTAAACAGAGGTTGGCAATTTCTTCGTATCCGATTTCTTTGTCTGATGACTCATCTTCTTCGTCATCGCTCCAGGTAGTTGCTACCATAGCTTTCTTCTTGAAGCCCTTGTATGGTTTGCTTAAAACCGGACAGTCAGCTTTTATATGTCCTGGCTTCTTGCACCCATAGCACATCAGTGGTTCCCTTTTTGAGGTGGGATCCTTTGAGTAAGGTTTCTTGCTTTTCTTCAAGAACCTATGGAATCGTTTGGTGATTAAAGCCATTTCACCATCCTCTTCACTGCTCTCTGCTTCTTGTTCTAATTCCTTTTCTTTGTTGCTTGTAGAAGCTTTGAGAGCAATTTGCTTTTTCTTCTTCTCATCATCATTGATGATGGAAGTCATTTCTTCCATCTTGTATGTCAATAATGACCCAAGCAGCGTCTCAACATCAAGCTTGTCAAGATTTTTGGCCTCTTGAATGGCTGTCCTCTTTGGTTTCCATTCTGGTGGCAGAGATCTTAAGATTTTTCTGGTTAGTTCAACTTCCTCAATATTCTTGCCAAGCAATTTTAAACCATTTATAATAGTAGTAAATCGTGAGTGCATTTCAGAAATGGTTTCGTTAGGAGACATCTTAAAAGATTCATATTCAGAAATTAGCATGTAAATTTTAGACTTTTTTACTTCACTTGTTCCTTCATATGTGACTTGCAATTTGTCCCATATTTCTTTAGCAGAAACGCATGCAGATATTTTGTTATATTCAGAAATATCTAATGCACAATGTAGCATGCTTGTTGCTCTACTATTGAGAGACATCGTTCTACAATCCTCGTCAGTAAACTCAGTTTTGAGTTTAGGCATTGTATGAAGAGTCTCTCCAATAACTATTTCTTTTGAGGGAATTTTAGGTCCCTCTTCTATAATTCTCCATAGATTGTAATCTTGTCCTTCGACGAAGATTTTCATTCTATTTTTCCAATAGTTATAATTTGATCCATTGAACAATGGTGGTCTAGTATAAGAGTGCCTCAGAGTAGCTATTTGCTGCCATTGGATCAACTCTAGGAATTTAAGCCTAATAAAGAGAACGAAGCTCTGATACCAATTGTAGCTCGAGGTTTCAACCCAAGAGGGGGGGGGGGGTGAATTGGGTTTTTAAAAACTTTTGCGGAATTTATACAAGTTTATAAAAACTGATAAGCAACAAATAATTAATACAAGTAATAAGCTGTAAATAAAGAGTTTAAGGAAAGAGGATGCAAACACAGTTATAGTGGTTCGGCAATATCGGATTCGTTCCGACCCTACGTCCACTCTCTTCAAGGAACTCCTTGAAGTAATCCACTAAGAAAACTTAGTCGCACAACTTAGCCGGGTGTTGTACAAACCGTACACAAGCAATTTACAGGAATTGCTTAAACCGAAAAAATCCCCTTCCTTTCAGAAGTTTCCTCTTCCTCTCGGAAGTAATCCCTTTACAAAGATGGTGTAAAGTAAAAGGTAGAGAGACAGCAAATGAAAGCTTATTACAACAAAAATGTCTCTCTTTCAAAGTAAAGCTTGAAGAAATGGCTCAACAAGATTATTTCAAAGCTTTTTGTGTTTCAAGAGTATAAAAACTTGATTATATGAGATCAACTCTTTTTGAATATTTGCTTTTTGTTGTTGAATGCTTTGCTGAATGGGTTTATATAGCAATCAATTAATATGGCCGTTTTGGACTTTAATTTGAAAAAGATTTACTTTAAAACGTTCAGATTTGGAGTCCAACGGTCATATTTTTGAACTACCAGTCGACTGGGTCGAGATACCAGTCGATTGGGTTCACTTGAAAAATATACGTTTTCAGACCTTCTGGGTATCCAGTCGACTGGTATATATCATCCAGTCGACTGGGGACTTTCTGTCCATTTTACCAGTCGACTGGGTTGATTCATCCAGTCGACTGGGAAATTACTGGTCAAAGTACCAGTCGACTGGGTTAATTCATCCAGTCGACTGGGTACCTTCTGACCCATATACCAGTCGACTGGTATATGTACCCAGTCGACTGGGTTGTCTTCCAACCCAGTTTTTCTTCTGTTTTTCATTAAAAACATTTAAAAATAATGGTTTTAGAAAAACCTTTTGTGTTTGAGCCATTGAACAAGCTAATACAATGTATGAGTGAGACTTACATTGGTTCTAAACCTTAAGACCTATACTAGATCTTCAGTCTTCACTTGATACTTGATTTGGTTCGAGTTTTTGCACTTTGTTCCTTGGTTGAATGTGTTTGATCCTTAATACAACTTAGTTTAAACATGTTAGTTAAATAACAGTTGTGTTTTGCCATCATTAAAATATGGGCGAGGGTCAACAGAAAGGAATTTAGAAGAAAACAGAAGGATTGAAAATAATGAAGTAGTAGGCACTAATATGGTTCCAGCTTGAGAAGGAGTGCACGAATCAGAAATCTCCACTAGCTACACCTAATCATAGCTTAGTATAAAGCTGTGAGGTTAGTTAGCTGTTATGAAGCTATTATGTTAGTTACAGCCTTGTACAAAATTAGTTACAAGTTAGTTAGTGGTTAGAATTGCTGTAACTAAGTAATTAATGTCCAGTAAGGAGTAGTAGCTATAAGTACTTTTTAAAACATCTAGAAAAGGGGATTGAATGATAATAATCTTGAGGAAATTCTTCTGAAATCCTTTAGAGCTCCCATTTGATCGAAAAGTGGCATTTACATTATGTTTTTTCTCCTCTTTTCCCTTCTAATTCTTCCTCTTCTTTCCTATTCATTTCTTACTTTCTATTTTCTATTCTTCTCCCATTTCCATCCTAACATTGGTGCTTTAATCATATTCTCTACAATTCCTTAACCAGTGATTCTCCATGGTAGAAGGTACTCAAAATTACAATAGGATAGAAGAGCAAGTCATGTCTCTCCAAGGCAAGATTGACAATCTTTAGCAATTTCAAACCTCTCACTTCCAAGAGATGTTTGAATGGAGGAAGGCTTCCGATGCTTAGTTTGTAAATCTCAACCACACATTGAAGACTTACATGGCTTCAGTGGATCAAAGGTTTGACAATAAATCCCAGAACAACCACTAAAGACACTCACAATAAAGACAGAAATAAAAACTAAGCTAAATTGATTTAAAACTAATAATAAAGACACTTAGGTTTTTGAATCCACCTCACCAAAGTTAAGCATATATCTTCATGTTCTAAAAATAGCCTATCAAAAAATTCCATGAATCCAACTTAAAACAAAAACCAACAAATATCCAAATTAAACCAAAAGCATCCAATGTATCCGCTTTTAACAAATCACAAAGGAAATCCAATTTAATCAAAAACAATTTGATGTATCCATCAGATGAAACACACGGAATATCCAACAGAACAATTTAAATGCAATCAATCATAAGATTTTACTCAAATAATTGACAGAACATTTATACTAAAAAAAAATCAGAATTGTAGAAATAAATCTGAAACTATTATGCCAAACAACGGAGAGGCTTCATCTTCAACCTTAGTTGAAGATTTTAGCCACTCATAATCATGAAACTAGAGTTCATAATAAAAGTGCTAAACATTAAACTAAAAAAAACAGTAAATTAAAACTGACTATACATGAGAGAAATTCCACTCGCTGTTGGGCGGCACTTCCCCTCGTGGTAGCAAAGCCTTCAGGATCCACCATAATGCTAGCAGACATCCACCGGATTACACCAAATGGCACTAGGAATTGCACACTGAATGATGAAGTGAGATGGTGCTTTTATAGGGGGAGTCTCGGAGCACAATGGGTTGCAAATTCGATGTGGGATACTACCTGAGTGCGCTCGATCGCAGCATAGTGCGATCGATCGCATGCTAGAGCACTGCAAAGCATTTTTAACCGATGTGAGATATGCGAGTGCGCACTTGCGATCGATCGCAAGTCTGGTGCGATCGATCGCACTAGACGTCTTTAGCTCGACCCTTGTCTACTAAAACAACCATAACTTTCTCTAGAAAAATCATTTTTATGAACCGTAAAATTTCTCAGAAAATAGACTTCCGGATCTTTCCAAGCATATATGGCTCATCTCGTGGTTCTTCCTGAATCAATTCAGTAAAATCCACAAAAATGATTAATCTGTACAGGTAATTCTGGCAATTTTAGTAAACTCCTTTCCCAGTGCTTGTAAACCTGAAAAACAACGAAAATAACTCAAAGTAACAACTTCTTAAGCTAACAAATGTAAATTAAGTGGCCAAAATATGCAATATTTGGCACTCATCAAATACCCCAAACTTACATTTTGCTAGTCCCTTAGCAAAACAAAATAAAAAACTAAATGAAAAACAAAGAACACAAAGATAAGTTCATTACTCATGGTATCCAAAAATTTAAAGAGCACTCAAAATCATGAAATTCATTCATGAGCAAGTTTAAAAAATCTAACTTATCTTCACAATGAATAAGAATTTAAAACCTAATTACTTACAAGAGGTATGTTAAGACATCACAAGCTTGAATCAGTGTAAAGTGAATTAGCATATACTGATGAGGTTTCCAAATAAGTTCAATGTACAATGTTTCAACATCTCAAGATTCACAGAATTTCTAATCAGAATGAACAACGATGGCATAGTTTTATTTATTTTTCTTTTTTTTTATAAAGCTCTGCTATGTTTAGTTCCCTTAAGCTTTCTAATTGACCCATGTAACGAGTGTTGAGTCAATGACTCTTAAACCAGATAGTTTTAGGGCATTAGGTGTAAAGATACCCCTAAGGACTTACTAACTCGAGTCAAGAAGGTTACGAAACTAAACTGTCCTTAATGCTACCAAGCAAGAGGTCCAGTTACTCAGTGGAAAGTTTATTGATGATGGTCATTTTTTTTATCTATGCCCAAATGTTTATCCAACAAGTCATCCCATTTAAGTTAAGATAAGAAACATACACATTAACATCACATGTCATACCTTTGTCCCTGAAAAATAAAAATTGGAAAACAAAAGAAACACTAGAAATAAACAATAACAAAAAATATATAAAATAATAAACAAACGAAAAGGATATGTTGTGGGGTGCCTCCTACAAGCGCTAAGTTTAACGTCTTTAGCCAGACCCAACATTAGTATTCATGCCCAGCTAAGCGCTTCACCATCTGATCAATAAATGAGAGTGGAAAATGATCATTCTTTGTGGCAGCATTCAACTTACGGTAGTATATACTCACTCTCCATCTTGACTGCACACGAGTTGTAACAAACTCGTCGTCTTTATTTATCACTACCGTCAATCTAGCCTGCTTTGGCACGAAATGAATTGAGCTCACCCACCCGCTATCAAGGATTGGATAAATGATCCCTACATCCAATAGCTTTATCACTTCAGTCCTCATAACCTCTTGTATAGCTGGGTTGAGCCTTTTTTATGGCTCCCTCGATGGCTTGGTATTCTCCTCAAAATGTAACTTGTGCATCACCACCGAGGGGCTAATCCCCCTGATACCCTCAATAGTCCAGCCGATAGCTTCATTGTGCTATCTTAAAACGTCAAATAATTTGTCCTTTTGAGCATCAACCAAATTTGAAGCTATAGTCACAAGCAAAGAATCTGCTGGACCTAGAAACTTACACTTAAGATAGTCCGGTAAAGGCTTAAGTTCGTTCTTGGGGGGTTCGGGTGTTGTGGTCTCCTCCGTCTCACTGCTCTCCCGAGGAGCAGACTCCAAAGTAGCATTTGCTTGCTCAAACAACTTATTCAAATCCAAATCCTCTTCAAACTGAGCAAAGCATGCCTCCAGGGGGTCTTCAATGCTTGATTCACCCACAGTTTCCTCCGTCTTACTGCTCTCCGGAGGAGCAGACTCCAAGATATCATTTGCTTGCTCAAGTAGCTTATCCAAGTCCAAATCCTCTCCAAATGAGCAAAGCATGCCTGCAGAATGTCCTCAGACTTCCCTTCATTCTAGGGCGTTTGTAATCTCTCAGGGTAAGGCGCTTTAGGTATAAATGACCTAGGGAGATCCTTAATAATAGGTGTGGCTGTAGATGGCTCAGCATCTCTCTTTTCCTTGTTGCCACTTTCTTGCCCTTGTTGCATAGCAGGGTTCTCTTCCAGTTGATTGTCCATTTGTCTCCCAGACCTCAATGGGACAATCGATTGCACTTATTCCTGCCCGTGCATAGGAGTTGATGAATTTCCCACCACAAACTGTTCCCTTGGGTTAGGCTCAGGTTGACTGGGGAACCTTCCCTTCTTTCCTTCACCCAAGTGACTTGCGATTTGACCTGTTTGACTCTCTATCTTAGCAATCACTTGGGTGTTTACTATTTGCACACTCCTTACTTCACTTATGGGTTGGCCGATCATCTTCTTGAAATCATTGAGGGCGTCCTCCAATGACTGTGAAACCGATGCTGGCGCTTTAGTGGGAGCTTGGTAAGCGGGTGATGGTGCTGAATGGGCTGAGAGACCATAACTTGTAACTAGTGGAGGAAATCCGGGAGGGTATTGATTTTGAGTATAATGAGGGGCTCCTCCCTGATTCATCAGTTGGTTCTGCTTCCATGAAAAATCAAAGTGGTTCCACCACCCTGGATTGTACGTTTCGGAGTAAGATTCATTTGATTGCCAACAACAGTCATTGAAAGCATTCATTTGTTCCATGGGATACTCGGCAGAAACCGGCGTGGATAGACCCTATGCTAAATGCATAGGACTAGCATAGATGGAACAACTGTCAACATTGAATGTATTGGTTGTATTGCTGGACTGGCCGGTCATTTTCATGAAATCCTTGAGGCATCCTCTAAAGACTGTGAAACCGGTGCTGGTATCATCCACATTTTTTTTTAATTTTTTAATTTTTATTATGGGCAATTGCTAATGGAAACAAATAAACTAAAACAAAATTGCAAAAGAAAAATAAAACAAAAATGCTAACTAAACTAGTAGAAAAATAAAAACAATTCAGACAAAAATTCAATTTTCACAAACCAAACAATTCCTCGGCAACGGCGCCAAAAACTCGTCGTGCGTTTTAAATTACTTGCAAGCACACGAGTCGTTTGCAATATAGTGTTATGCAATTGCGAGGTCGAATCCACAGGGAATTGTGTTGTGAAAATGTAATTTTATCTAAACTAAATTTATCTTAACCTAGTTTCGAGTTTTGAATTATATGTTGCAAAACAAATAAAAACTAAACTAAATTGATTTAAAACTAATAATAAAGACATTTAGGTTTCTGAATCCACCCCACCAAAGTTAAGCATATATCTTCATGTTATAAAAATAGCCTATCAAAACATTCCATGAATCCAACTTAAAACAAAAAACAACAAATATCCAAATTAAACCAAAAGCATCTAATGTATCCGCTTTTAACAAATCACAAAGGAAATCCAATTTAATCAAAAACAATTTGATGTATCCATCAGATAAAACACATGGAATATCCAACAGAACAATTTAAACGCAATCAATCATAAGATTTTACTCAAATAATTGACAGAATATTTATGCTGAAAAAAACATCAGAATTGTAGAAACAAATCTGAAACTATTATGCCAAACAACGGAGAGGCTTCATCTTCAACCTTAGTTGAAGATTTTAGCCACTCATAATTATGAAACTATAGTTCATAATAAAAGTGCTAAACATTAAACTAAAAAAAGCAAATTAAAACTGACTATACATGGGAGAAATTTCACTCGCTGTTGGGCAGCACTTCCTCTCGTGGTAGCAAAGCCTTCAGGATCCACCAGAATGCTAGTAGACGTCCACCGGATTACACCAAATGGCACTAGGAATTGCACACTGAATGATGAAGTGAGATGGTGCTTTTATAGGGGGAGTCTCGGAGCACAATGGGTTGCAAAATCGATGTGGGATACTGCCCGAGTGCGCTCGATCACAGCATGGTGCGATCGATCACATGCTGGTGCACTGCAAAGCATTTTTAACCGATGTGAGATGTGCGAGTGCGCACTTGCGATCGATCGCAAGTCTGGTGTGATCGATCGCACTAGACGTCTTCAGCTCGACCCTTGTCTACTAAAACGACCATAACTTTCTCTAGAAAAATCATTTTTACGAGCCGTAAAATTCCTCAGAAAATAGATTTCTGGATTTTTCCAAGTATATATGGCTCATCTCCTGGTTCTTCCTGAATCAATACAGTAAAATCCACAAAAATGACTAATCTGTACAGGCAATTCTGACAATTTTAGTGAACTCCTTTCCCAATGCTTGTAATCCTGAAAAACAACGAAAATAACTAAAAGTAACAGCTTCTTAAGCTAACAAATGTAAATTAAGTGGCCAAAATATGCAATATTTAACACTCATCAATTGACAATCTTTAGCAATTTCAAACCTCTCACTTCCAAAAGATGTTTGAATGGAGGAAGGCTTCCGATGCTTAGTTTGCAAATCTCAACTACACATTGAAGACTTATATGGCTTCAGTGGATCAAAGGTTTGACAATAAATGCCAGAACAACCACTAAAGACACTCACAATAAATACAGAACAAGAAGGTCCTAGCCATCATCAAGAAAGTAATTCTTTTATTATACCGGCTCAGAATTTCAATCTTGAGTTCCCAAGATTTGATGGATCAGAGGTAGAGGGATGGATCTTTAAGGCAGAACAGTTTTTTGATTATCACAATACTCCCTATGATCAAAGGATTAGTATATCCTCATTATATATGGAAAGTTCTGCACTAGGATGGTTTGAGTGGGTACACAGGGGTGGACGGATCCATTCTTGGACTGCATTTCTTGAATCACTCAGATTGAGGTATGGGCCACCAACTTATGAGGACCATCAAGGAACTTTGGGCAAGCTCCACCAAACTACTTTTGTTTCTGAGTACCAGGCACAATTTGAGGCATTAACAACCAAAGTTCATGGCCTCTCGGAATCTTTTTTAGTGAGTTTGTTCATTTCAGGTTTGAAACCCGAATTAAGAAGGGAGCTCTTACTTCTTCAACCTTCTTATGTGATACAAGCAATGGCCATTGTTAAGTTGCAAGAAAGCAAATATAATGACTTCAAACATGTCTTTAGACCTCCTTAGCACACAACATCCTTCTCCACCAACCCTCTAGGTATATTGAAGAACTCCCCTATTTCAATTCCTAAAAAATATCCTACTATCTCCACTGATCCCAAACCACCACCAGTTAAATTAGTAGGCATTCTATAACAAACACAATATCCTATCAAGAAACCGAGCCCTATAGAATTTAACATTAGAAGACAGAAAGGACTGTGTTACACTTGTGATGAAAAATACCACCCTGGTCATAAATGTAAAACCAAGTTCTTAACCCTCAAAGGAGACAATGGTGATGAATTGTACCATACTACTGAACATTTGACTATACTATCCCATCCTCATCATAACCTGATTCCCACTTGCTTTCAGAAATTAGTTTGCATGCTATGGCTAGCCAAATCAGTCCTAGAAAACTTAGATTAACTAGTAATCATGGTGTCTTTACATTGTAAGTGCTAGTGGACAGTGGTAGTAGACATAATTTCATTCAGGAAAAAGTGGCACTAAGATTAAGACTGCCCATCTTTCTATCCAGACTCTTCAAAGTCTATGTGGGTAATGGTGACTATTTGTGCTATGATAAAGTTTGTTTGGCAGTTCCTTTAACATTACAACACTATGAGTTTATAATAGATCTGTTTATGCTCGCCACTCAAGGGGAAAATATAGTGTTGGGCATTTAATGGTTAGAATAGTTGGGACCTATCGTAACGAATTACAAAGAACTCACAATGCAGTTCGATTGGAATGGGACTATAGTGCATCTTCAAGGAGAATCTTACCTTTACACCAACCCACGCCTTACCAAATAGTTACAAAGACTGGCTGCCTATGATAGTATTGTCTCTTATTTCCATCTCAAACTTGAGAAGCACTCACCCTAGTAGAAAACCACACATACCATCCTAGATTACTCACTTACTACAAGCGTTGCAGAGTGTCTTTCATCCCCCGACTTAGTTACCCCCTTACAGACCATTAAAAAATATACCTGGCAGTAAACTAGTAAATGTTAAGCCCTAGGGATACCCCCATTTTCGTAAAGAAGAAATAGAAAAGTTAGTGAAAGAAATGATCCTTAATGGTATCATTAGAGAAGCTAAAGCCTTTTCTCCTCTCTAGTTCTGTTGGTCAAGAAGAAAGGTGGTTCCAGGAGATTTTATATAGACTACAGGGCACTCAATACTGTCACTATTAAAGACAGATTTCCTATTCCAGCCATTGATGAATTGCTTGATGAATTATATAGAGAAAAAGTGTTTTCCAAGCTAGATCTAAAGGTTGGTTACCATCAAATTAGAGTTCAAGGGGAGGACATTCACAAGATTGCTTTCAGAACTCATGAAGGGCACTATGAGTTTTTGGTTATGCCATGTGGCCTTACCAATGCTCCTTCTACTTTCTAAGCCACCATGAATATGATATTCAAGCCATTTTTGAGACATTTTGTTACTGTATTCCTTGATGATATACTCATCTAGAGTGCTTCATTAGAGGATCACCAACTATACCTCCAACAAGTCTCGGAATACTTAGCAAACAACCAGTTGTTTGCCAACAAAAATAAGTTTGAATGCTGCAAAGAAATAATTGAGTATTTAGGCCACTTAAGTCTCTTTTTAAGCAGAAGAAAATTCAAGCAATGCTTGATTGGCTATTTCCCAAATCACTTAAACAACTAAAAGGTTTTTTAGGCCTCACTGGGTACTACAGGAACTTTGTGTAGCATTACACTACCATAGCCGCTCTACTTATCAATCTCTTAAAGAAAGTTGCTTTCCAATGGAATGAGGCTGTTGTGCACCTTTTCTCCACACTCAAAACTGCTATGACTCAAGTTCTTATCCTAGCTTTTCCAAATTTCAATAAGCTTTTTGAAGTAGAAACTAATGCCTCCAGTGTGGGCATTGGGGCAATATTAACTAAGGATGGAACCCACTAGCTTTTTTCAACAAGAAATTGGGACAAAAATTGAGCTCAGCTTCTACATATATCAATGAGTTACATGCCATTACTCAAGCTGTAATAAAGTGGAGATAATACTTATTGGGGAGGAAATTTATTATCAAAAATTATCATAGAAGCTTGAAGAACCTTATGAATCAAATTATCCAAACCCCTAAACAATACCACTACCTCAGCAAATTACTGGTTTTTGATTACGTCATTTTCTACAGGCCTAGCAAAGACAATGATGTAGCAGATACACTGTCAAGAATTCCAAAAATCCAAACCACAGATACTGCTCATATAGATTTCAACCATAAAGGGTGTTTACTACTTATCTCTATCCCTTTATTTGATTTCCTTCCTCTGTTAAAAAAGTAAAATGCCACTGATCCTGAGCTGCTCTCCGTACACACAACAATCACCAGGGACTATTATACCTAGCTTAGACTATCAAGGTAGGCTTTCTTGACCACAAGGGTAAACTCAGACTTAGCTTTTATTTAGAATTCATACAACCTTTAATCAATAAGTTTCACTCAACTCCCTTGGAGTGACATACTGGTATTCTCAGAACCTTGCTTAGGTTGTTAACAAACTTCTCTTGGCCTAACATGAAGCAAGATGTAGATGCTTTTTTCAGGAGCTGCAATGTGTGCCAATCCACCAAGTATCCTAACCATAAACCTATAGGATTACTTCAACCCTTACCTGTGCCTGATCAGATCTGGGAGAAGGTGTCCATGGACTTCATCACAGGCCTTTCAGTGTCTAAGGGTTTTATTGTTATACTAGTAGTGGTTGATAGGCTCTCTAAGGTTGCACACTATGGGGTATTGCTTATTTCACATATAGCAAGTATAGTAGCTAAACTCTTCCTCTATATGGTGATAAAGCACCATGGCTTCCCTAAGTCAGTTGTATCAGACATAGATTTTTCTTAGCAATTTCTAGTCACACTTATTCATACTAAGTGGCACCACTCTCAGCATGAGTTCCTCCTATCATCCAGAATCTGATGGTCAAACTAAAGCGTTGAACAGATGCTTGGAACAATATCTCATGGTTTTTGTCTATGATCGACCTAAGCTATGGCACAACTTATTACCTTGGGCAAAAATCTAGTACAATACAAGTTTTCATTCAGCTGTAGGAATGATACCATTTTAAGCTGTTTATGGCAGAAATCAATCAACTATTCAAGATTGTTTGAAATACTCCACCAACATTGAAGCAATAAAACAACACCTGTCTTCCATAACACAATTACTACATCAACTAAAAAGCAATATGCTTCAAGCACAAGCAAAATGAAAGCTCAAGTAGACAAACATAGGAGAGACTAGTCTTTCTAAGAAGGTGATTGGGTCATAGTTAAGCTTTAATCATACAAAAAGCATTTATTGCTCACAGAACCAACAACAAACTTAGCAAGAGATATTTTGGGCCGTTTTAAGTTACTCAACAAATTGGTAAGGTAGCTTACAGGCTACAACTTCCAAAGGAGAGCAAGACCCACCCTGTCTTTCATATCTCAAAACTAAAACTTTACATAGGTCATTCTGCAACATATAAGCACTGCCCTTTACCATCCAACAGCTTCAATAACCAGCCCCTCATTTTACCTCAAGCAATAGTGGCCAAGAGACAGATTTTAATTAAAAGACAACTCATTCCCCAGGTCCTTGTACAATGGCAATGATTGTTTCCAGAAGATACATCTTAGGAGAATTTTTCTGATTTTTATAAATCCTACCCTTATCTAAACCTTGAGGACAAGGTTCATTTCCAAGGGGGTAGGAATGATAGAAAACAAATTATAGAGGTTGTGTATCTACAACACAGTAAGAAGAACATAACAATAGGGGAATGAAGTTTAGAAGAAAACAGAAGGATTGCAAATAATGAAGTAGTAGACACTAATCTGGTTCTAAGCTTGAGAAGGAGTGCATGGATCAGAAATCTCCACTAGCTGTACCTAATCATAGCTATGTATAAAGCTGTGAGGTTAGTTAGTTGTTATGAAGCTATTATGTTGGTTATAGCCTTGTACAAAATTAATTACAAGTTAGTTAGTTGTTAGAATTGTTTTAACTAAGTTACTACTGTCTAGTAAGGAGTAGTAGCTAAAAGTACTTTGTGAAACATCTAGGTGAGTGGATTGAATGATAATAATCTTGAGGCATTTCTTCTAAAATTTTTTGGAGCTCCCACTTACTTGAAAAGTGGCATTTATATTATGTTTTTTTCCTCATATTTTCCCTTCTAATTCTTCCTCTTCTTTCATCTTCTTTTCTTACTTTCTGTTTTCTCTTCTTCCCCCATTTTTCATCCTAACACCAAGACTTTGTTATACTTGGCGTGATATAGCCAAGGCTTTGCTATGCTTGGTATGATGTAGCCAAGACTTTGTCGTGCTTGGCGAGATGTAGCCAAGGCTTTGTTATGCTTGGCGTGATGTAGCCAAGGCTTTATTGTGCTTGGTGTGATGTAGCTAGGGTTTTGTCGTGCTTGGCGTAATGTAGTCAAGGATTTGCTGTGCTTGACGTGATGTAGCCAAGACTTTGATTCTTCGTTCTTGGCGTATGATGGTCGAGGCTTAATGTGTTTTGGTAATATGTGTGTAGCAAGTTGTGTGCGTAGCGAGAAGTGTGCATAGTGAGCATAAGTTATCTGCGCAGCAAGGGTAAACATGTGTCCGTGGCAAGTAGTGTGTGCGTACTATTGGTGTGTGCACATTGTTGGTGGTGTGCGCGTGATAGTGTGTGCAGGTTCTCGGCCTTGTGCATGATCTCAACTATGTTTGGGGTCTCATCCTCGGGCGTAGTCTTGGTTATATCTAAGGTCTCAACCTCGTGCACAGTCTAGGGCGTGTGCAGTGTCTCGACCTCGTGTGTAGTCTTGGCCGTGTGTGAGGTCTCGACCTCGTACGCAGTCTAGGTCTCATGTACTGTTTCCACTGTTTGCGGGGTCTCGGTTATGTGCGGGTCTCGATCTCTTGCACGATTTTTGTCATATGCGGGGTGTCGACCTCATTCTCGGTCTCGACTGTGTGCGAGGACTTGGCCTTGTGCACAGTTTCGACCTCATTCTTGGTCTCGACAGTGAGTGAGGTCTTGGCCTCTTGCGCGATCTCGACTGTGTGCAGGATTTCAGCCTTGTGTGCTATCTCGAATCTCCTTCCGATAATGTTTCGTTTCCTCTAAACTATTTTATAAAAAAAAGGATTTGGTGATGGGGAGTCCTAGGGTCGCTCAACAAAATTTAACTAGGGGTATCCCACCTCGAGACCAGGTCGAGCTAGGTGCTGAAGCCTTTGAGATCTTGGTCCATATGTTGAAGGAACTTTAAGCCAAGTTAAGTCCTTAGTTATTTGTGATGTTTTCAAGTTTTCTGACTTAATTGTTGTTTTTCTTCAGATGAGTGTGGTTTCAGGAGTGTTGACCCAATGTTTCATTGATACCAATAGAAGAATGGAAGAGTGTCAAACCTTGTTTGCCAATCTATAGTCTTGGCTTTCTGCAAAGGATGAAGAGGTTGAGCTACTAAGGGCTCATATGACATCCCTGAACACATAGATAGTTGAGGCTCAGTAGTTAGAGGTTATGTATACCGAGCTCAAGGTTATTTGATGGCTTCGAGGATTCCAAGGCCTTGATGTCCAAGTGTTACCTTGACTTGAATTTTTCGATGATCAAGATTCCAGTAGAGGATGCCACTACTGTTGTTGACGGTGGCGAAGATATCGAGGACGACGAGGAGGCCAGTACCAGGATAGTTGATGATAAGGGGAGAGGTGGTGATCAAGATGCTGTGGATGAGGAGGATAGGGGACTAGTGGATGTCTTGCCCTTTTTTTGTTGTTTTTTTCCTTCCTATCTTCCTGTAAGAAAAAGCCAGTGGTGCCTTTGAACTTTAATGAATTGTATGGGCGCGTGGACCCTTTTTATCTTTGTTTTTATGATTTTCTTTCACATTTGTTTGTCAAAGTTCCGAGGTGGGAACTCATCATTCTTTTCTCCGCCTTGATTAAAAAGGCTTATGAAGAACTTCAATACTCTCTCCTTGGCCTTGATTAAAAGGGCTTATGAGGAGAGAAAGATCTTGGCACTGTCTCATCGGCCTTGATTGAATGGGCTTACAAGGAAGGGAAGAAATTTAGCAAAATAATTGTATACGAATTTCAAATAATGACTTTATTAATAAATAGCCGAAGAAATAGAACGAACTGCTATAATAAAATGTTTTGAAGGTTCCTAGCTTGGTGTATTCCCCTTATACGAGAGGCATTGGCCTTATTTTGACAGTTCTCCCGTCCCTTCCCTCACTCAATGGAGCCATTGGTTAAATCTTTGACTTATGTGGGTAGGGTTTCAGCTTTCTGGTGGCCCCTGATTGAGTTAAGGTAGCACGACTGAGATGCTTACTGATTTTCTTGGACTTCTCCAATTCCATTGTTTGTGGGGAACTTTATCTTTAGATGATAGGTCGACACAACTCTCATCTCGTTTAGTGTCAGCCTTTCTAGCAATGTGTTGTAATAAGATGGGTGTTTGGTAACCAAAAAGGTTGTCATCACAATGGTTTATCGAGGTGTCGATCCTGCTGTCACATGTAAAACTATGTTGCCTTCTGCTAGTACAGGTTTCCTTGAGAAGCCATGGGCTTGACTTGATCGTTCCTCAGCTTCATCTTTTTGAAGGCACCATAGTACATAATATCTGTTGAACTCCTATTATCAACTAAAATTCACTCCACATTGTAATTTGCAATGAAAAGGTTTATTACCATTGCATCATCATAGGTGTCTGCACTCCTTCCAGTCGTCATCCGTGAAAGATATCACTTGCACAGTTTTGACTCTTTTGTGTCGAATGCTTACAAATGCTACTAATCAGGCATAAGTTTTTTGAGCCTGGGATGAATTTCCTACGGCGGTTGGTCCTCCATAGATTGTTTTGATAATGCCAGTGGCTATGGCTGAATGGTGTTTGTCATCTTGTCTGTTTTCCTTTGGGTTTTTTCTCGGAATTCGATCCTTTTAAGGGCTCAGATTCCTCTTTGGGCTATGTTGAAAGTCTTGCTCGGAGTTTTGTCACTTGGAACTTCATCCAAAGGGTCAGTCAAGACTACGTCTAGGAGGGTAACTATTGTGGGAGCCTGTGAATTCTTTCAAATACCCTCAGCGAATGACGGACTCTATATGATTTTTCAGCGCTTGTCACTAATCGGTATCGTGCCCATGGTCCTTGTGGAACCTAAACCATTTGGATTGATCCTTATTTTTGCCAAAGTATATAGATTTTGAGGGCCAGTGGAGAACATCGCAGTTTTGGACACTCATTAATATGTTAGATCGAGGTACATTTAGTGGGGTATAACTGTCGTATTGAAGGCCCTTTGGCGTTACATTCTTGTCAGGGTTTCTTTGGCGGGTGGTTATTTGGTTTAGTGTCTTCTTTCTTCCTTGTTTTCTTTTCCTTCTTCTCTTTCTCTTCGAAATGCTTGGTTGTCTTTCGCAATCATGTATTCTTAAGCCCGAGTAAGGATTTCATTCATGTTCTTGGGGGGTATCTGGTAAGCTCCGAGCTGAAAGAACTTGATCTGAGCCCTTTTTTGAAGGCAAGAGTTTGGATCGTTGGGTCTAGATCAAGGATTTCCTAGGCTGCGACATTGAAACTTGAGATATACTCTCGAAGCTTTTCTTCTCTGCATTTGATGATTTTGAAAAGACTTTCTAAAGTCTTTTGGGGTCCTTTGCTGCTGAGGAAATATGTGGTGAAGGCACGATTGAGATCCTTCAAGGAACCTATGCTTCTTGGTTTGAGATGAGGGTACTATGTGCTAGCAGTCTTTTCGAGCATCAGAGGAAAGGCCCAACACAACACTGCATCTGGGTGACGATCCAGCATCATGGTGGTCTTATTGAACTAAAGATGATTCATGGGATCAGTCGTGCCATCGTAGGCCTTGATAATGGGAATCCTAATGTGCCGTGGGAGAGAAGCATCAGGGATGTCCAGAGTGAATGCAGGATCCTTGGAGCTGGGTTTGTCTAGGATATTGTTGCTTCGTCCCTTGAATGCTTCTTCTATTCTTCTGTCCATCACTTCAAGCTTACGATCTAGGTTAGTGTGGTTTTTAGTGGTGGAGAAATCCAGGGATTTCAGTTTTGGATTCAGAGTTGATCCGATGGTAGACTGAATGTGATCTTGATCATTGAGATTGCTATGCCTCGCAGGTTGAGGGCTTTGCTGGGATGGCCGAAAGGGATTAGCCCGTTCTTTGAGTTTTTCTGCTAGAGTGGGCAGGAGTTGAGTAAGCTCCAGGAACTTCATTTGTGTGACTAAGGCGTTTTGATTCTGTGTGGCCGAATCATCCTGATTTGGTAGGACCTGAATGCTCGGATCTGCTGGGGCTTGGTTGATGGATTGGTTTTATAAGGGATGCTGGTCTTGTTGATATTGTCCGTTGGACGGACTGCTTGGGTTTTGACCGATGGCGGCATGTTCCTAAATGATATGAAGATTGGAAGCGGTGCTACTACTGTGACTAGTGGTTCTAGTGGTGTTTTTGGTAGTGTTATTGGGTGTCATCATAATAGGTGAGTTCTTTACCTCTTAGAAAAGGAATATTTCCACGGACAACACCAATCTGTTGATGTCGAAAATCAAACAGTCAAGAAATGGAACCTGCGCGCACAAAAGATCAAAGAAACCTAAGGAGTCGTCGGAGGATTAGAGGGGTTGGGTCTCTGGGGGACTCTTCAATGCCTAAGTTAGTATAGAGCTTAGAGAATAAGAGAGCTTTTATAAAATAGAGAGTGTTTTTCTTTGTGTACCTTTTCATGGTGAGAGCCCCCTTATATAGTGTGATAGATGGAATCTTGATAGGAACATAACTGCTGATAAGACTAATTTCTATTTAAATTTTGAGTTATCTTGATAGGATTATGACTTGTTTTGAGATAAGGTTGGGCTTATCCATAGGGTGGAGTGTCGTAGTAGAATTAAGGTTCTAGTGTGAAAGTACCGTTATGCCCTTTGCCATGTGTCCTTATCTGATTAGTCTCTTATCCTTCTTATGAAATTACCATTTTACCCATGAAGGGTGTCACATGTTAGTAAGCTATTGGATGGGGAATTTCCCCCTACATCTCTTTTCTTTCCTCTCAAAATTCTCCCATACTATGATATAGGACAAATATACCCTTAAACCAGAAGATGACACCTTTTGACCATAAGGGCAAAACGATATTCTCTACCTTAATTGAAAACATATATAATATGATAGACAAAAAATGTCTGTTTGTATGAAGTGGATCTCATGGTGAGGTAGTTATGATGACAATGATATAAATATGATAGTTTGGAATTGAGTAAAGATATATGATGAAGTTTAAAATGATAGACTGGTAGACTATTGAGCTAAGACTCAAAGTGAGTAGTTTAAGTAAATCCCCGTGGTTAGCATCCTCAGATTGTAATAAGAAAGAGAAAGAGAAAGTTGTTTGTTCATGCATAGTATATATATTGAGATATTTCTTAATATTATATTTGAAAGATGTTGTATCTCTTCTTAAAAGAGTTGAAGAAATATTTTAATTATTATTTTTCAGTTGATGATGTTTTAATTGTTACATATATGCGTCGTTCTTGGAATCTTAAATGTGACGACATCGTCTCTAGTAGGCCAGCCCGGGATGGGTCGTTACAATTTTGGTATAAGAGCATTAAGTTTTATGATTCTATAGACTGCATAAAACTTAAGAAAGTGGAAGTTTAAAAAATAAATTATATCTTAATGTAGAGTTTGAGGATGCCACGTGGACGTAGATGTAGATTTATGAATCAAAGAGGGTGTAGTAGGCCTTCAGTGTTTAGAAAAGCTGAGGTTGAGATGGATGTCGAGTCTATGGTTCTTAAAAGGGAACATGTTGATAATACACCTGGTACTAGCAAGGCTGTGAGAGAATCTGGTGTTGGGAGAGATGAGTTAAGAAAAGCTATTGCTCATGCTCTAGAGAGGATGAATCAGGCAGAGGATAGAGCTGATAGTCTACAACATAGATTGGATGAGCAGGTTAGGGTAGAACCTAATGTTTTTGTAAATCCTGTGAATCATGATGTTCATGAGTGAGAGGGTCAATTTCATATGAAATTCATGGAGACTGTTTTGTTAGGTTCATTAAATTGAAACCATCGTATTTTAGGGGATCTATCAATCCTTTTGAGGCTGAGTTATAGGTTAAATGCATTGAGCATTTATTTGGTGTGTTATCAGTGACAGATAAGCAGAGGGTTACCTTTGCTTTGTTTATGTTAGAGGGTGAGGACTTTGAATGGTGGGAAGATATTCTTCCTAAATTTAGTACAGATGTAGATCGACCCTTAACCTAGAGTAGGTTTATGGAGACATTCTTTGCTAAGTATTTTCCAGATACTTTTAGAGCCCAACAAGATATACTGTGGCACAATATGATAGTAGATTTTTGGCTTTATAGAGGTTTGTACCTGAGCTGGTAAATACTGAGGAGAGGAAGTGTAAGAGATTCTTAGATAGATTACACTTTGAGAGACAATATAAACTTTTGCATATGAGGCATTTGAATTATGCTAATTTCGTGGATAAATCACTTCAGATTAAGAAAGATATGGTTGAGTCCATAAGACAGAGAGAGTGGTTGAAGAGGACTAGACCTGAGGGTTCTCGAGGTTGTGGTATGAGTGTTCAAGGTGGCCGAGCAACATATAGGGGACGTTTCTTTTCACAAGAACCTATTATATAGAGTTAGTAGAGGCGAGCTAGATATGTAGCTTTAGTAGTGCAGAATTTTGTTTTAGGTATGGGAAACAATCTATAGGAGCTGGAGGATTTGATAAAGGTGCGAGTGTACCACCTAGGGGAGGTGGTAGATTATGTTTGATAAAAAGACTAAATCTTGTTATAGATGTAATCAGATAGAATATTTATCCTAGAATTATCCTACTTTGATGTACTTTGTATGTGGAGAGGGTGGACATATCAATGCGGAATATCCATTGGGAGATCAGTTGAGGTGAATGTTGGAGGTATAGGAAGAGGACACTTAGAGAGAGGAGGTGGACCTGGGAGTATGCGGGATAGAGCTTCAGGCAGAGGAATAGTTGTTGAGAGAGGACAAGGTAGTGAGATGCAGTCCAGAGAAGGTAGAGTTATGTACTGACCCAGCAAGATGCCCAAGCAACTCCCAATGTCGTAATGGGTACAATATCTATCCTTGATAGACTTGCTAGATTATTGATTGATCCTAGCGCAATGCATTCTTTTGCATCCATTGTATCTATGAAGTATATTGATGCATTTGTCGGTCCTTTGATGTATAATATTATTGTTGAAGTTCTCACTGGGGATAGAGTTATAATCAGAAATGTATACCGGGGTTGTGTGATTAGTATGGCTGATAGAGAATTTGAAATTGATTTATTACCTCTGAATATGATAGATTTTGATTTGATTTTGGGGTTAAATTGGTTGTTAGCATTTAACGCCTGGGTTGATTATTTCAGGAAGAATGTAGTGTTCATAATACTTAGACAAGAGGAGTTTAGCTTTCAGGGAGAACGTAAGATACTTGCAATTGTCTTGACTACTAGTAAATGGTTGAGAAAGGGTTGTGACTGATATTTAGTGTATGTGGTACATTCTAGAAAGGAAGGTAAAAAGTTGGAATAAATCTTAGTGGTGAAGAATTATTCTGATATATTTACTGATGAGTTGTTTGGTTTGCCTCCCAGTAGGGAGATTGAATTCTCTATTGATGTGATTTTAGATTCTACACCTATATCTATAGCACCCTATAGAATGGCACCTGCTGAGCTGAGAGAGTTGAAAGTTTAGCTTCAAGAGTTGTTAGATAAACAATTTATTCGACCTAGTGTGTCGCCATGGAGAGCCCTGCATTGTTTGTAAAGATGAAATATGGGACGATGAGGTTATGTATTGATTATAGATAGGTGAATGAGATCATTATTAAGAACAAATATCCTTTGCCTATGATAGATGATTTGTTTGAGAAGTTGTAGGGAGCAAAGGTGTTTTCTAAGATAGACTTGAGACCAGGTTATCGCCAGTTCAAAATTAAGAAGGAAGACATGCATAAGATTGCTTTTAGGACATGCCACGGTCACCATGAATTTCTTGTGATGCAATTTGGGTTGATTAATACTCTAACAATATTTATGGACTTGATGAATAGAGTATTTAAACAATTTATTGATAAATTTGTTGTTGTGTTTATTGATGACCTCCTGATACATTCCAAGAATAAGGAATAACATGTAAAACATTTAGAAGTAGTGTTGGAGATTCTGAGGAGAGAGAGATTGTATGCAAAATTTGCTAAATGTGAATTTTGGCTGAATGAAGTAAATTTCTTGGGGTATGTAGTATTTGGAGATAATGTAGCAGTTGATCCATAGAAGGTAGAGGCAGTATTGAGTTAGGAAAGACCAACTAATGTGACATAGGTTGGAAGCTTTTTTGTGTTGGCTGGTTATTATAGAAAATTTATTCTGAATTTTTCTATAATTATTGTACTTTTGACTTAATTGACCAGGAAAGAGGTGAAGTTTGTATGGTCTGAAGGGTGTGAGAAGAGTTTTCAATTGTTAAAGGAGAAATTAGCTACCACTTCGGTGTTAGCGCTTCTTTATGGTAATGAAGGATTTGTGGTGTATAGTGATACGTCGCATCAAGTGTTAGGATGTGTGTTGATGCAACATGGGAAGGTAGTAGCTTATGCTTATAGGCAATTGAAGAATCATGAAAAAAATTACCAAACCTATGACTTAGAATTGGCTACTATAGTAATTGTTTTAAAGATTTGGATACATCATCTGTATGGAGCCACTTATGAGATATTCACTGATCATAAGAGTTTGATATACATACCTACCTAAAGAGAGTTAAATTTGGAGTAGAGGTGGTGGATGGAGTTGATTAGTGACTATGATTGTACAATTCACTATCATCTAAGAAAGGCAAATATGGTAGCTGATTCATTGAGTAGGAAATCTACAAGAAGGGTAGCTGCTATAGAGGGCCATGATGTGAATCTGATGGTGAAGCTGAGATAAATGGGAATGAGTTTGAGCATTAGTGATAGAGGAGTACTGTTGGCAAATATGATTGTACAATTATCTATAATAGAACGCCTACTAGAGATGCAAGGTAGAGATGAAGAGATAGAGAAAATCAAGCAGGAAGTGTTGAGTGAAAAGCATATTGAATTCAGAATTAGAGATGATGGTACGTTGGTATTGGGACATAGAATTTGTGTTCCCAATGATGTTGAGATAAGAAAAAAGATATTAAGAGAGGCACATGATTCAATATATTCGATACAGCCAGGTAACAATAAGATGTATAGGAGATTGAGACAGAATTACTAGTGGTTGAGATTAAAGAGGGATGTACCTGAATACATTTCTAGATGTATAGTTTGTCAGCAAGTGAAGTTAGAGAATAGACATCCGATAGACATACTACAGCCTCTTCTAGTGCCTGAGTGGCGATGGGAGAATGTGAGTATGAATTTTGTTTTTATATTTCCTCGTGCCCAGAGAGATACTGATGCAATGTGGATGATAGTAGATTAATTTTCTAAGTCATCTCATTTTATTCCAATTAAGACTACTTGGAGTCCTAAAAAGTTGGCTGAACAATATATAGCTAAAATAGTGAGATTGTAGCATAGTGTTAGATAGAGATTATAAATTTACATCTAGATTTTGGAGAGGCTTTCAGAAAGCCATGGGTATACAGTTGAAGTTTAGTACTGCTTTTCATTCTCAAACAGATAAAGAGGGAGAGGATTATTCGAATACTAAAAGATATGTTGAGGACTAGTGTGATGAGTTTCTCAGTGAGCTGGGATGCTTACTTCCCTTTGATTGAATTTTCATATAGTAATCAATATTAAGCTAGTATTGGAATGGAACCGTTTGAAGCATTGTATAGTAGACGATGTAAAACTTCTGTATGTTGGGAAGAAGTGGGAGAGAGAAAGATATTTGTTCCATAAATTATTGAGTTAACAACTGAAGGGATCAAACTGGTTAAAGAGAACCTTAAAGCAGCACAATGCAGACAAAAAAGCTATGCTGATAATAGAAGAAGACCTCTTGAGTTTCAAGTCGGTGATTAGGTGTATTTGAAGATATCTCCATGGAAAGGTATATTAAGGTTCAAAAAGAAAAGAAAGTTGAGTATGAGGTATGTGGGACCTTATGAAGTTATTGAAAGAGTTGGGCTAGTGTTATATAGACTGGATTTGCCTCCAAGGTTAAAGCAGTTGCATAATGTATTTCATGTTTTACTTTTGTGAAAGTGCTTACATGATGAATCCCATAGTATTCCAAGTCAAGCTGTAGAACTTCTGGAAAATTTAACTTTTATGCAAGTACCAGACAGAATTTTAGACAAAAAAGAATAAGTTTTGCGTAACAAAGTTATTTTATTAGTTCAAGTTTTGTGGTGGAATGAAAATGTTGAGGAGATTATGTGGGAGCTTGAGGTGAGTATGAGAAAGAATTATCCTAAATTTTTTTTTGAGATAGGTAAGAAAATTTCGAGGAAGAAAATTTTATATAGTGAGTAGAATTGTAATACCCATACCTTTGATGTAAAGATGAAGTAAAATTTGATATATATTGAAATTATATATGCATAAATATGGAAAGAAAAATAAATTCTCACAATTATCTTATTTCCAATTATAATTAAATTCTCACAATCAACAGAAAGTTTTTGATTATTTCTAAATTAAGAAAATAATAATTCAAATAAAAACATTAAAAATAAGAGAACTGCAATTCTTCCTTCATTATAAAATTTCACCCACGAAATTTAAACTAACATGGATTTGTGAACAAGTAAGGTTTTTGGTTCTTCATATCTACTTTACTCTCCCATGTAGCCTCTTCAACTTCTTTGTTTCTCCAAAGTACTTTTACTAAAAGAATGACCTTATTACGTAGAATTTGATCTCTAGTGTCCAAGATCTTTACCGATAAATCCACATAGAAAAGGTCTTTATGAACTTCCACAGCTTGGGATGGAATAACATGTGACTCATCATGTGACTCATCAAACACATATTTGTGCAAAGTAGATACATGGAAGACATCATATAGTTGAGTAAGTTTCGATGGTAAGGCTAGTCGATAAGCTACGGGTTCAATTCTCTCAACAATCTTATAGGGTCTAATATATTAAGGGGTCAACTTTCCTATCTGCCCAAACTGTAACACTCCTTACCACGGAGATACCTTAAGATGTACTTGATCACCCACTTGAAACTCTAATGGTCTTCTCCTCTTATCTTTGTAATTTTTCTACATAGTTTGAACTGTTTTCAAATGTTCCTGTATCTGTTTAATTCTCTTTATGGTTAACTCCACCAATTCTAGTCCAAAGACTTTCCTTTCCCATACTTCATCCCAACATATTAGAGTTCTACACCACCTACCATATAAGGCTTCAAAAGGTGTCATTCCAATGTTGGCTTGAAAGTTATTACTGTAAGCAAACTCCATAAGGGACAAATATGCATCCCAACTACCTGGAAAACTCATAATACAAGCTCGCAACATATCTTACAGGGTTTGGATCACCCTCTCTGATTGACCATCTGTCTGAGGATGAAAAATAATGCTAAAATGCAACTGAGTACCCATAGCTTGTTTGAAACCCTTCCAGAATCGAGAGGTGATTACGCCAAAATATACGCGGTTGTTGTAGCACAGCTTTGGGGTGTCGATTCCACAGGGAAACAAGTTTAACTATAAAAAGAGATGTAAACTTTAATATGAGACGATATAATAAGTAAAGAATCTGAAATTGATGATGAAGTAATTGTGTAGGTTTGTGAAATATAATAGAGAGGCAACAAGGATCCGGGAATCCTCCCTAGGTTCGTTGTCCTAATCCTAACTTGATTCAGTTGCTTTTATCTCGATTGCACGCTTCACATCCCAAACATGTAATCGACAAATATTCAATGAGAACATGTGTAAACCCTAATATGATTGTAATGAAATACTTCTTATTTCCGATTCATGAATGTATGATCTATCCTATAGGTTTATCAAGAAACGACAATATATCTTTGTTAACAATATTGCAGTAATGGACAAACCTAAAGGCTAGACTTACCGGACTCAATTATACCCAATAATCTTGACATAAGAGAAGCATGACTAAAGTTATATCAAGGAAAAGATACAATCACCGAAATAGATAAAATCTTATAATTAGATAAAGAAGTAAATCATGATAATGTTTGACAATAAATTCTTATTACAACTGAACCAAATAAGGATAGATAGGAACAACTACACCTAGGGATTCATCCCTTTACCTTGCTTGGAAGTTAGTTAGCCATGGTGTTCATGGCTAAACTCTTTTGTGGATGAAATTTATTGTTTTCAACTTCTGGGTCTTTGCTCACAGCCAAGATATCCTCTTTTAAATCCTAAGTGTCTTATTTATAGTACAAAAGACCAAGGGTATTCTTAGGTTTAATCTAGTGTTTAAAAACCCTAATTAAAGTCTAACTCGGAGATGTAAATACGTGTGCATGCTGCGGTGCTGCTGGGGAGCACCGCGACGCTAGGCATAAGCTGGAATGGGTGACCTTCTCGGAGCCGCGGTGCTGGCTGGTGGTTCATAATATGCATGTTTCTGGGCACTGAGGTGCTCGGCATTGGCCTTTTTGATGATAATCTTCATGATTTGCCTCTCTGTAGCCATTCTTCTGCTTCGTCGTGCATGGACCCTTGGTGCTTTTAAACAACGATCGCTTCTTCTCTTCTTTGGACTCAAAACACCTGAAAATGTACTTGAATAAGTTAGTAGTCCAATGATATTACTTAAGAGTTATCAACACACAAGAGTGCAATAAAGACCGAGAAGAATCATAAAATGCTAACAATTAAACATCTTTGAGGTGCATTTTATGGCTCTTATCACAACCCCCAACTAGCTTATTGCTAGTCTCTAGCAATTCAAGCGGAAATAAGAAATGAATTCCATGGTGGGAGTAAAAAACAAAGTAAAGCATCACTAATGTTAACTGAGAGCAATTCACTTTTGTCTCAAAAATCGCGCATCACACACGGCACATAGAATCATTAAGTTTCACCAAAGTCCAAAAGTAATCTAAACATCAATCTAAAAATTATTATCAACTCTTAACATCCATCTTACCACAATCCATTAATCCGAACACTCGGATGATTTTATGCATAACAATCATGAATACAAGTCTTGGCCTCTTAAAAACATAAATTGCGTGACATCAATCACAAAAACAAGCTCCATAGGCTCACTTTTTGAATCGCTCTCCACTATTGTAGAAAATCACACTACATTGGATCAATAGGTCTTTACTAAGCTTGTAATGTTAGGCTAAGGTTAAGGTTAGGAAAGAATGGGAAGAATTCAACAAGTAAAAGAACTTAATCTCTTAGTTTTGAACACAACTCTTTTAAACACTGGATAACCTTTCTTTAACTCCCAACTTTTTCAACCATTTTTGCAAGCATTTTTCTTGAATCACCATTTTTTCTTTCTTTCTTCTTTCTTTGCCATAATTTTTCTTTTCTTTTATATTTTGGCATAAGACCATTCACCTCTTTTTTTTTTCTTTCATTTTTTTCTTTTCTTTTCCACAACCCCCAACTTATCTCCTTTAATGTGCTTGGGTTGTGATAGTGATATATATATATATATATATATATATTTTCCATATTTCCACCCTTACTCCTTTTAGGTGCTTCTCACAACATGTGTATAACTAAGTTCTTTTAAAAGAAAGGTAAGGATAAAATATTTTTAGGCTCATAAAGGTGAGTAAATGGGCTATTGAAAGAAACAAGGCTCAAATTCTTTTTCAAGAAAAAGGCTCAAATGGGTGACTAGTGATAAATATAGCAATGATAAGCTTAGAAAGCTCAAACGGTTCAAAAATGGCCTATATCATATCCTAAGTAGTGTGCATCCTAGGAATTCGCCTCAAGTGATTATCAAATAAGTTCTAAAGTTTGTCGAGATCGCAAAAGTATTCACAAAGCAATCACCCGTAAAACGTCTCTAAATGTTTTAGATTAATCATACATTCTTACCACAAACTAGAGTCTCAAACCAAGTAAAGATTGATACTTAAATTAATTTCAAACCGAAGCAAGATTTAACTTCTTCTAGATGCTATATGTTATCTCAATTAAGCTTATATCATTGACATGTGAATTACATCCAAGGCAAACACAAATCATGCTTAAAACAAAAGGTAAGGGAAGGTAACACCGAATAATTTAAAGAAATACGTTTCCTCCACCCCCAACTTAAAACTAGCATTGTCCTCAATGTTTAAAGAGAATGTAAAGAAAACTCCCTTTTTGTAAACACGAGTGCATAGGTGCTGGAAAATGTGTACTACTGGGTGAAGTGCTTGCCATTCCTCTTGCTGAAATTCCAATCTACAACATAGAACAAGACAATAAAGAGAAAACAACTTTGGTGTACCCTTGAGATTCCCACCATATGTTAGGTTAGTACAGCAAAATAAATGAAAAATAAACAAAATAAACAAACAAACAAAACAAAAAACCTAAAACTAATCCTTTAAATTCTCATTATCCTCTTCATCCTCTTCATTCTCATCATTTTCTTCACTCTCCTCATTTTCTTCATTCTCCTCACCTTCCTCAGGAGTGGGATAAAAAAATGAATCCGGATAGGGTGGCATAGTAGGGAAGTGATCCATATTACAACCAGAAGCGGAGGCAAGGTGGTGGCACATCTGACCAAAAGAATAGTAGACCCCGGCTTGATAATCGACCTGTTGAGCCAAAAATCTGTTTTGTCGAGCTAATATTTTGTCTTGACGATCTATCCTATCAAGCAACAATTTCTGATGTTCGTCAAAACGACTCTCTAAACGCTCAAGGCGCTCGATAATAGTGAACGGTCTTGAGGGAGAAGGATGGTCAGTAAAGGCTGCTCCCTCTCTTGGAATTGGTGTCCTTGAGGCTTTAATCTGTACTAACAAGCTATCATCAATGGGTCTTTTGGGTTCCTGGGCCTCTTCATCAGGGCTGTATTGGACTCTGGCTCGGATGCACAATTAGGTTATTAACGAAGGAAAATATAATCCGAGCTTTTGTCGAATAGTGTGGTTGATTGAATCATGTATGACTTGGTCGACATCAATAGTCATTCCCATTAAAATTTCATAGACTAACACAGCTCGCTCAATAGTTAAGGCACTATAATGTAAAATAGGCATCATCCACTGACATATAAAATATTGCTAAGCCTTAGCAGTGACATTGAGAGAAGTACCGGGCAAAGTGACAGGGAGATCACCCGTCATTTTCCATGTAGTGCTCGGAATACAAAAGGTATGGCAAATCTCGTCATAATTGATGGTAGACACATATAAGCTATACTCACTATACCTAATATCAGGTAATCCATAGAAGTTATTAATGGATGTGCTGCCAAAAGAGACTAGTCATCCTCTCACTCTTACTTCACCATTCCTATGCTCGGGTGCATTGGCATAAAATTCTCTAACCAAATTTGGGAGGGCATGAGAGGGTTATTGTGTAAATGTGCCCCAATTCCTATCTAGAATCATTCTAAATAAGGTCGGATTTCCCCTCTCGGTGATGTTGAATCCTCTTTCGAGAATGGGTTTTCGACTTTGCAACATACTAATATATCTCTCACTCGGTGCAAAACTCACAAATTTGGTCTCATCATATTCTTGCTGTGGTCTCCCCCTAGGTCTCTTGGTCTTAGGTGCCATGGAAACAAATATTTTAAAATAATAGATTTACGGCAAAGTATAATCACTAATTAGCACAAATGCACAACAAAATGGAAGAAAGTGGTCTTACTTGATGTCCATGGTTTAGAGAAGAAAGACTATCTACCTCTTGGAGTGTTCATGATGATCCAAATGGTCTTCTTATAACCAAGCTTTTGAAGGAGAATGCTAGCAAAGTCAGCAACAAAAGTGAGCAATTGAGTAAGAAATGATGGTGCAACAAGAAATTTTGAGTTCAAGTGAGTGTGCAAGTGGAGAGAGGAGGGAGTATGCTGCTGGTTTTGTGAAAGAAGAAATGAGGAAGAAGGGGGTAAAATGGCTTTTATAGTGCAAAATTTAGGGTTAGGTTGTGCTGGGTTCGGGCTAGCGCCGTGCAGTGTGCTGCGGTGCTGGGCCTGGTATTGGGCACCGCGGTGCTGGGTCTGGCGCTGCGGTGCTGGGCCTGGCACTTGCTGGGCTTGGTATTGGGCACCGCGGTGCTGCTGAGGAGCACTGTAGTGCACACTGGTGCCCAAAAATTATGGTTTTCCAAAAGAGAAATAAAATAAAGTTAAAAAAATAAATCTTAGAAATTAAATTAAACTTAACTAAAAAAAGAAAAACTAACAATTGAGATTGAATAAAATGTAATTAAAAACAAAATAAACAAATCAAAAGAAAAATAAATGAAAACATACCTGTGTGGTAAAGTTTAAGAGAAATAGACCGGATCCATAAGTGGAATGTTTTCCACCTCCGGATTTGGCCTATTGATTAAGATCTTAAGGCGCTAACCATTCACTTTAAAAATTCGACAGTCCTTAATGTCCTCAATTTCCACCGTTCCATTTTCAAAACATGTTTTACTATGAAAGGACCGGTTCATCTTGACCGAAGTTTCCCTGGATGCTTATGGAGTCTAGAATCGTATAAGAATACTTGATCATTAGGTCTAAATGTTTTCCTCAAAATATTTTTATCATGGAATGCTTTCATCTTGGTCTTATAGATTCTAGAATTCTCATAAGCATCGTTTCTTAATTCCTTTAACTCGGTTAGTTGATACTTCCTAAGTTTACCCGCCTCTCTTATGCCAAAATTAAAAGACTTGATGGCCCAATAAGCTCTATGCTCGAGATCCACGGGTAAATTGTAAGGATTTCCAAAAACAAGCCTATAAGGTGACATGCCTAAGGGTGTTTTAAAAGCAGTGCAGTATGCTCAGAGTGCATCAACAAGTCTTAAAGACTAATCCTTGCAATCTGGGTTATCGTTTTTTCTAAAATTTGTTTAATTTCCCTATTAGCAAGCTCTACTTGTCCACTAGTTTGAGGATGATAGGCAGTAGAAATTTTATGTAACACTCGATATTGTCGCATTAAAGTTTCAAAAGAACGGTTGCAAAAATGTGTACCTCGATCACTAATTATAGCACGTGGTATACCAAATCGAGATAACACATTGTCTTTAAGAAATTTGATTACCGTTCTATTATCATTGCTTCGGCAAGCTGCTGCCTCTACCCACTTAGATACATAATCTATTACCACAATGGTGTATTGGTATCCAAAGGAAGGAGGAAAGAGTCCCATAAAATCGATGCCCCAATAATCAAAAACTTCAATTACTAGAATAGAGTTTAAGGGCATTATATTTCGACGGGACACAGCTCCTAACGTTTGACACCTTTCACATGAGCAACAGTAGATGTTAGTATCTTTAAACAAGGAAGGCCAATAAAATCCACACTGTAAAATTTTTGCAGCGGTTTTTTTCATTGGAAAGTGGCCTCCACAAGCTTAGGAGTGACAAAATTCTAAGACACTTGCAATCTCTTCATTAGGGATGCAATGCCATAGAATTTGGTCAGGGCAATACTTGAAAAGAACGGGGTCATCCAAATAGAAATTACATACCTCGTATAAGAACTTCCTCTTGTCTTGAGCACTCCAATCCATTGGTATCTCTCCTTTAGCCAAATAATTTACGATGTGAGCAAACCATGGTAGAGAAGTAATGGATAGTAATAGCTCATCTGGAAAATCATCCTTGATTGGTATGTCATCACAAGTGTCCTCGAAAGTAAGTCTCGAAAGATGATCAGCCACTACATTTTCCACTCTTTTTTGTCTTTGATGGTGATGTCAAATTCTTGTAGGAAGAGGATCCATCGGATCAGTCGTGCTTTAGCATCCTTCTTTGTAAGAAGGTACTTGAGTGCTGCATGATCTGTAAAAATAAGAATAGGGAACCAATTAAATAAGCACGA
The DNA here is from genome assembly GCA_023935145.1 of Bretschneidera sinensis. NCBI lineage: Eukaryota > Viridiplantae > Streptophyta > Magnoliopsida > Brassicales > Akaniaceae > Bretschneidera > Bretschneidera sinensis. The sequence goes on along the minus strand of CM043700.1, from coordinate 29,681,520 downwards.
AATTTATCTAAAGCAAATACTACAGCTAGTAATTCTTTTTCAGTTATAGAGTAATTCATTTGAGCACTATTTAAAGTTTTACTAGTATAGTAAATGACAAATGGTTTTCCCTCTCTTCGCTGTCCAAGAACAGCACTTATAGCGTAGTCACTAGCATCACACATGATTTCAAAAGGTAAAGTCCAATCCGGTGACTACATTATAGGTGCAGAAGTAAGCTTGCTGATAAGCATTTGGAATGCTTCTTGACAACCTTCTGTCCATTCAAGGGGAGTGTCTTTAACTAGGAGGGCACATATTGGTCTAGATATGCTTGAAAATTTTTGTATGAACCTCCTATAAAAACCAGTATGACCAAGGAAAGACCTCACATCTTTTATTGTCTTAGGTGTAAGCAATTTAGAGATTATTTCAATCTTAGATTGATCAACCTCTATTCCTTTAGAAGAGACAATATGCCCTAAGTTAATGCCGGATGGTACCATGAAATGACATTTTTCCCAATTTAAAACCAACTTTTTTTCCTCACAGCGAATTAATACTCTTTCTAAATTCATTAAGCTTGCTTCGAATGAAGATCCAAAAACAGTTAGGTCATCCATAAAAACCTCTATGCAACTTTCAACCATGTCACTAAAAATACTCATCTTGCAGCGTTGAAAAGTAGCAGGGGCATTACATAATCCAAATGGCATTCTGCGAAAAGCATAGGTGCCAAAAGGACAAGTAAAAGTGGTATTTTCTTGGTCTTCTAATGCAATTTCTATTTGATAATAACTAGAATAACCATCTAGAAAACAGTAACAGGGATGACCAGCTACACGCTCAAGAATTTGATCAATAAAAGGGAGTGGGAAGTGGTTTTTCTGGGTTGCAACATTTAATTTTCTGTAATCGATGCACATACGCCACCCGGTCACAAGTTTGGTAGGGACTAGCTCTCCTAGGTCATTCTTTACTACCATGACTCCGGACTTTTTAGGGACGTCTTGTGTAGGACTTACCCATTTACTATCAGCTATGGGATATATAATACCCGCATCTAACAGTTTCAGCACTTCATTTTTCACTATTTCTTTCATAATGGGGTTAAGCCTACGTTGAGGGTCTCTACGAGGACTAGCTCCTTCATCCAAATTTATTTTATAGGAGCAAATTAGGGGACTAATTCCCTTTAAATCAGCCATGCTCCAACCTAGGGCTGATTTGTGTGCATTCAAAGTTTGAAGTAGTGTTTCACCTTGGGTCTCAGATAATTCGGAAGAAATAATAACAGGAAAGGTATCACCTGGACCGAGAAAAGCATGCTTTAAACCCTTAGGTAGCGGCTTTAGTTCAACCTTAGGTGCTTCCACACTTGAGGGGACTTGTGTCTTGCTTCTTTTGGGCAGCTTCTCAAACCTTGGTTGCCATAACTGATTGCTATAATCCTGAGATTTGTCAAAAATAGCACAAATATTAATCATATCGGTTTTATCATCAAATAAATCTATCTCAGAATTAACAAGAAAACTCTTAAGAGGATCATAATTATGAGTTAAAGAGACTCCTTCATTGATGAGTGACTCTATCATGTAAAGCTGGTGGTTTTTGTCCTCTTCTTCGGGCTGCTTTGCAACATTGAAAATATTCACTTCAAGTGTCATGTTGCCAAAAGACAGTTTCATGAGTCCATTCCTACAATTTATTAGAGCATTTGCAGTAGCAAGGAAAGGTCTACCCAAAATCAAAGGGATTTTAGAGTTAGTGTCAACAACAAAAATAGTATCAAGAATTAAGAAATCAACAGGATAGTAAAATTTATCAATTTGAATCAAGACATCCTCTACCACACCCCGGCGTACTTTGACTGAACAGTCAGCCAATTGCAATACCACACCGACCGGTTTGATTTCTCCTAACCCTAGCTGTAAGTAAATGGAGAATGGCATCAGGTTTACACTAGCTCCTAAATCTAGTAAGGCATGTCCAATCTCATGATTTCTAATGCTGCAAGTAATAGTAGGACAGCCCAAATCTTTGTATTTAAGGGGAATTATTTGCTCAATTAATGCACTAACGTGCTCAGTTAGGAATGTTGTTTTCTTGACATGGTGTTTCCTCTTAATGGTGCATAAATCCTTGAGAACTTTTGCATAGGTAGGGACTTGTTTAATCACATGCAAAAGATGAAGATTAAGTTTCACTTGCCTTAAGTTCTCAAGGATTTCATTATTTATTTTCAGATTATTTTTGGATTTTAAGGCTTGGGGGAATGGTGCCTTAACAGGATTTTTGGTCACTTCAGGGTCTTTAAGCAACTCAGCTTCACTATTAGTTTGACCTTTTTCCACATCCTCAGATTTATTCATTGGTGGGATGTGCAGTGACTTGCCACTTCAGGTCATAATGGCATTTACATCTTTCAAATTTTCTTGTGCCATATGTTGATCGTGAGGTACGGACTGAGCTTGGAAATGAAACTTACCTTGCTCAGTCACACTTAAAGAGCCCATCAATTTAGACATTTAGCTCTTTATTTCTTTGTTTTCCTCAACCACTTGTGTAATTAATGCCTCACACCTCTGGTTTGTTTTACCTTGTGCTTCTATGAAAGCATGTAAGGTGTCTTCTATAGAGTTCCTAGAGGATGAGGGTGCATAATAAGGTGCTGGGTATTATCTAGGAGGCTGTGCATGCTGTTGGTTTTCAGATTTTCAGCTGAAGTTGGGATGATTTAGCCACACCGGATTGTAAGTGTTAGAGAAGGGTGCTTGACGCTTCTTGTACATGCCTAAGGCATTACATTGTTCCTCATACAGTCCTTTCATGTCAACAAATGTGGGGCAATCTTGAGCAGGATGATCAATCCCACCACACACAAAACATGTTTCTAAAGGTTCGGATTGATTAACCATGTGTGTTGGTTTTTTAGTTTTCAGTGCCTCTAACTCCCTAGTAAGCATCTTGACCTTGGCCTTAAGATTATCTTCTTCCCTAAGATGGTAGATTCCTCCACCACTAGGGTTTCATATAGGTCGTGACCTATTTGTGCTTTCAGTAGCACTAGGTCCAGTCCATGTGTGAGCTTTTTCAGCAAGCTCATTGAGTTACTCAAAAGCCTCATCAGGGTCTTTTTGCAGAAATTCACCATTTCACATCATCTCGATAAATTGGCGCTCTCTATAGGTAAGAACCTCATAGAAATAGCTCACTAAGCGCCAATTTTCGTACTCGTGATGTGGACATATACTTAATAGCTCTTTAAATTTCTCCCAAGACTGATACAAACTCTCGTTTTCCTTTTGTGCAAAGGTGGAGATTTGTCTTTTCAATGCATTAGTTTTATGTTGAGGGAAGTATTTGTTGAAAAAGACTTGGGTCGTCTCATTCCATGACCCAATAGATCGTGGTCTCAACGAGTACAGCCAACTCTTAGATTTATCCTTCAAAGAGAAAGGAAAAAAGTTGAGTCTCACGATATCATTAGTTACATCTTGACTATGGAAAGTCGCAACTACTTCCTCAAATTCCCTAATGTGCACATATAGGTTTTTGTTTTCCAAGCCATGAAAAGTGGAGAGTAATTATATCATCCCCGGTTTAAAGTTTTGATGGTGGGTGTTGGCTGGAAACATAATACACGATGGTGTGGCTTTCCGGCTAGGATGTAGGTAGTCTTTAAGTGTCCTAGCAACATTTTCATTAGGGTTTTCAGCCATGTTAACGAAGCTTTCTAAATTTTCTGTGGGGTGAACACTAGAGTTCGATCTAGGCAAGGTTTCACTAACGGACGTGGATGGGAAAGGTATCTCTATTTTGGGTCCCTTAATGAATCTCCCTCGCGAATCTCTCTGTCTAAGCATACACCAACTGATTTTAAAAGAAATAAATATAACATAACAAAATAAAGAAAAAAAATCAGAATATAAAGGAAAGATAGTACCGTCTTGTCTTAGAGTTGACAAACTTCCTTATGAGTAAGCGCGTTTCCCCGGCAACAACACCAAAATTTGATTACACCCAAAACATACGCGGTTGTTGTAGCACAGCTTTGGGGTGTCGATTCCACAAGGAAACAAATTTAACTATAAAGAGAGATGTAAACTTTAATATGAGACGATATAATAAGTAAATAATCTGAAATTGATGATGAAGTAATTGTGTAGGTTTGTGAAATATAATAGAGAGGCAACAAGGATCCGGGAATCCTCCCTGGGTTCGTTGTCCTAATCCTAACTTGATTCAGTTGCTTTAATCTCGATTGCACGTTTCACATCTCAAATATGCAATCGGCAAATATTCAATGAGAACATGTGTAAACCCTATTATGATTGTAATGAAATACTTCTTATTTCCGATTCACGCATGTATGATCTATCCTATAAGTTTATCAAGAAACGACAATATATCTTTGTTGACAATATTGCAGTAATGGACAAACCTAAAGGCTAGACTTACCGGACTCAATTATACCCAATAATCTTGACATAATAGAAGCATGACTAAAGTTATATCAAGGAAAAGATACAATCACCAGAATAGATAAAATCTTATAATTAGATAAAGAAGTAAATCATGACAATGTTTGACAATAAATTCTTATTACAACTGAACCAAATAAGGATAGATAGGAACAACTACACCTAGGGATTCATCCCTTCACCTTGCTTGGAAATTAGTTAGCCATGGTGTTCATGGCTAAACTCTTTTGTGGATGAGAGTTGCTGTTTTCAACTTCTGGGTCTTTGTTCATAGCCAAGATCTCCTCTCTTAAACCCTAAGTGTCTTATTTATAGTACAAAAGGCCAAGGGTATTCTTGGGTTTAATCTAGTGTTTAAAAACCCTAATTAAAGTCTAACTCGGAGATGTAAATACATGTGTGTGCTGCGGTGTTGCTGGGGAGCACTGCGGAGCTAGGCATAAGCTGGAATGGGCGACTTTCTAGGCGCTGCGGTGCTGTTGAGGAGCACCGCGGTGCTGGCTGGTGGTTCATTATATGCATGTTTCTGGGCACCGCGGTGCTGCACCGCGGCGCTCGCCTTTTTGCTGATAATCTTCATGCTTTGCCTCTCCGTAGCCATTCTTCTGCTTTGTCGTGAATGGACCCTTGGTGCTTTTAAACAACGATCGCTTCTTCTCTTCTTTGGACTTAAAACACCTGAAAATGTACTTGAATAAGTTAGTAGTTCAATGATATTACTTAAGAGTTATCAACACACAAGAGTGCAATAAAGACTGAGAAGAATCATAAAATGCTAACAATTAAACTTCTTTAAGGTGCATTTTATGGCTTTTATTAAGAGGTAAACCATGCATCACAATCTGATATGATAATCAATGGTACTCCGTGAAAATTTGCTATCTCAGCTACATATAATTCCGCTAATCTTTCTAGAGACCAAGTTACCTTAATAGGAAGAAAATGTACTAACTTTGATAACCGATCAACTATTACCCAAATGGCATCAAAGCCCCTTTGAGTATGAGGAAGTCCCATAACAAAGTCCATAATCACTCTTTCCCACGTCCACTTTGGTATGGGAATAGGTTGAAGTAAATCTACCGGAATGTTTAGTTTTTAATTATTGACACACTAAACACCGAGACTCATATTCCGCTATATCCTTCTTTAAGCCTGGTCACCGGTAATTTTGCTTAAGTCTCTTGTACATTTTGTTATTTCTTGGATGCATAGAATAAACTGTATCATGAACTTATTTTAGAATCTCTTTTCTCAATTCTACTTCATTCGGTACACAAATTTGATTCCCAAACATTAGCATAACATCCTCTATCACTATGAAATCATTTTGTTTGTCTTCCAACACTTTCTTCTTTATTGCCATTAATGCTTCATCACTACCCTGTGCATCTAAAAGATGGTTCACTATCGATGATCTTACTATCGTATTAGCTTTTAGCTTTCCACTAGTACCCATTTCGAGTTTAAGTTCTAAACTTCTCATCTTTTTTATTAGACTCAAGCAATAAATTTTCAAAGTTCTCAGTTTAGATTTCCGACTCAAGGCATCCGCCACCACATTAGCTTTTCTAGGATGATAATGTATAACACAATCATAATCGTTTATCAATTCCATCTATCTTTTTTTATCTCAAATTCAGCTCTTTCTGGGTAGGCTAATACTTGAGGCTTTTGTGATCAGTAAATATCTCGCTACTAGTTCCATAAAGATGATGCCTCCAAATCTTTAGGGCAAAAGCTATTGCTACTAACTCCAAATCATGGATAGGGTAATTTCATTCATGACTCTTCAACTGCCGAGAAGCATAAGCCACAAAATTTCTATGTTATATCAAAACACAACCTGTGTGATGCATCACTATAAATCACAAACCCCTCATCACTTAAAGGAAGTGTTAATACTAGTGTTGTTGTCAACTTCTCCTTTTTCAAAAGAAAACTTTGATTACAATCTTCCGACCATATGAACTTCTCTCCCTTCCTTGTCAACTTCGTCAAAGGTACCGCAATAAGTGAGAAATTCTTAATAAATCTTCGATAATACCCCACCAATCCCAAGAAACTCATAATTTTGGTCACACTTGTAGGCTTTTCCAAATTCAGAATTGCTTCCACCTTTTGAAGGTCTACAGCTATACCTTCTTTCGATACTACGTGCCCCAAAAATACTACTTCATTTTAACCAAAATTTACACTTACTAAACTTGGCATAAAGTTTCTTTTTTCTAAGAGTTTCTAATACAATCTTCAAGTGTTTAGCATGCTCTTCATCACTCATTGAGCACACCAAAATATCATCGATAAATACTACAACAAAATTTGTCTAAGGAGGTTTTGAACACCATATCCATCATATCCATGAATGTTGTAGCGGTGTTGGTCAAATCAAATGGCATAACCAAAAATTCGTAGTGTCCATATCAAGTTCGAAAAACATCTGAATCCTTAATCTGCAACTGGTGATATCTCAACCTCAAATCTATCTTTCAGAACACTTGGGCTCCTTGTAACTGTTTAAATAGGTCATCAATTCTCGGTAAAGGGTATTTGTTATGAATTGTTATCTTATTCAATTGTCGATAATCAATGCATAACCTAAGAGTTTCATATCTCTTTTTGACAAACAACACTGGTACTCCCCAAGGTGCAATACTAGAATGAATGAACTGCTTATCTAGTAATTCCTGAAGTTGAAATTTAAGTTCCTTCAATTTTTTCGGTGCCATATGATAAGGGGCTATCGAAATAAGAGTGGAACTAGGTGCTAGATCAATAGAAAACTCTACTTCTCTACTAGGTGGTAATCCGAGTAATTCTTCTGGAAAGACATCCATGAAGTCTTTAACTATTGACATTCCTTCTAACTTCATACTCTCTTCATTAGAATTAATCACATATGCCAAATAAACTTCACATGCTTTCTTTAATAATTTACCAGCTGCAATGGCGGATATAAGGCAATGAGAGAGTATTCTACGTTCTCCTTGAAAAATAAACTCTTCTTCTCATGGGATTTGAAAATCACCATTTTCCTAAAGCAAACTACCCAAGCATGATAGGTAGCTAACCAGTCCATACCTAGTATCACATCAAAGTCGTTCATCTCTAAGGGCATCAAATCCACTTTGAGTTCTCTATCCCCAATATTCAATACACAATCCCGAAATACCCATTTAATTATCAGTTTCTATCCTGTTGGAGTCTCAATAATCACATTATCATTCAAACATATTCTAAGTACATCAATAAACAACATAAGAGAAGTAGAAACAAAGGAGTATGTTGTGTCGGGATCAATCAATATTTTAGCATTTCTACCAGATAAAGAAGCCATACCAGTCACTACATCAGGCATGAACTGAGCATCCTGTTGAGTAATGGAATAAACACGACTCTGCCCTTGTTGGCCTTGACTAGCACTTCATTTTTCCACTGTAGTTCCTTGACTTTGTGTTCCACCTCTTCTACATCCATATCCACTACCTCGACCTAATTGGCCCCTTCCATAACCTTCAGTCGTATTCATACTACCAGCTGGCTTATATCTCGACCAACAGTTTGAACTCGCATGTCCACTTTTACCACACACAAAGCATATAGTACTCTGCAACATAGGACAATTCTTTTGAAGATGTTCAACTGAACGACAGCGATGACACAACCTAACAGTGCAATCTCGAGATAAGTGACCCACTTATGCACATCGAAAACATCCCCTAGGATTCAATCTTGACATGATATTATCCCCTCTACCTGAAATATATCTTCCTCTGCTCTGACTTCCCACTAGAAATGACTGAATTGTAGTTCTGTGAATTCCTCCTGCTGAACTTTGTACAACTGATGCCGTCGGTTCACTTTATTGACCTTGATTCAACACAAATGGTTTGATCCTCATACCTTGTCTCTTCTGATTAATTGATATACTTCTTTAAAAATGACGACCACCTTGAGTTCTAAGTCTGTAGTTCCCCTCCGATCTACTCCTCTTTTTCCACTCATGATGTCCCTTTGATTCCATTACATCCTTCTATACCTGTAGTGTTTTCTCCACTTTTTTTGCATAGTTGGGAAAATCCAAGTAGTAAATTTTATAGTGGATCTCATAATTAAAACCATCAAGGAATGTTTTGCATTTTCTTTCTTTAGTATCTACAATTTCTGGGACAAATCTGGACAATGCAACAAACTTTTCATCATATTGAGTCACTGACATGGCATTTTGTCTCAGGTATATAAAATTATTTTCTAATTGAGCCTTAAAGGTATAAGGAAAATATTTATCATAAAACACCTCCTTAAACCTTTCCCAAGTCAATGGTCTATCAACATCATCTCTTAGTCTTGGAAAAATATCATCCCACCAACTTGACATTTTTTCTTCCATCTTAAATGATGTAAAAAAACTTTCTGTCTATCTGAAACTAGTAATACTCCGAATAGGCGTTCCATCTTCTTAATCCATACCTCAGTTTCTAAAGGGTTCTCAACACTCTTAAAAATAGGTGGTATTAACATATTAAACCGGTTAAATAAATCATTTTCTATTTTCCTTCTTAAATCATCTTCCCTCATTGTAACACCGTGTCTTTGAGTCTTTGAGGGACATCAGCTTGACCGTCTGGTAAATCTGGAGTTTGTCTATCTTTCTCCCCAAACCTACGTTCCAATTCCCCAATTCTACCCAGTGCTTAGGCCAAAGCATCCATTAATTCATCACTCTCAACATTATCTCCTACACTTCTATTAGTAGCACTAGATGTGCTATTATATGTTCTTCCTCAAGAACTTCAGGTTCCATATCAACTTCAACCCTATGCAATGGGGGTCGTCCACCTCCCTGAGTTGAAACATGACCCCTTCCTCGGGTACGTCCCGTACCCTTAACTCTATCCCTATTCTGTCCACGTGGCATCCTTGATCCCTACACAAAAGAGCTCATTTAGAAACAATAACACTAGACTCAAATAGTTTATAAAATCTTAAACCTAAAGCTTTAATACCAAAAATGTAAAGACTCATCCCAAGTGGGCCCCACTCGGAATAGTATCCAATACTTTTCAGAATTGAGCACTGGACAATCATATATAACAATAATATAACCTGATATACATCAATACATATACATACACTTTACAAAGTCATCCCAAAAGCTTTAAGCACAATGCTTAATAATTTCAAAGGTGCCTCAAGGGACACAACCTTCAAGGGTTACAATTTAGCATATACAAACTGAAAATAATTATTACTATAACAAAAGACTTGGATGAGGATGTCCGGCACGTGGACCAACCTAAAAGACCTCGTTTATTTATAAACTTGCCACTTAAGATACAAGATCTTCTGAAAAACTTCTTGAAATATTTAAAAGAAAGGGATAAGCTATAAAGCTCAGTGAATACTTACCTTACTCAAAGTAATCATTTTCAATTGCTTTTATATCAAAAGTTATCCATATAATCATAAGTATTTCCAAGAACCAAATCTTGATAATAATATTTTAATTCATGAATATTGGATATATATATATATATACATATATATATATATATATATACACACAGACACACATATTTCATCATATAATAAATTTTACCAACATTAAAATTATAGTAATACAAGTCTCTCAATAGGCAAATCAAACCAAATACCCTTCATGGGTCAATTAAATTCATGCACTCCCCATGGGCCAATCAATTTAACTTTCACATAATAAATAATGCAATGTAATATGATGCATAATTCAATTCATCACATAATATAACGGGGACGTCTCCCCACGTACTAGTGCGTTTTTTCTCAAATTTCAGATCCCTTACACCAATCTTTCAGGTGGGGTCCTACAACAAATTTCAAAGTTTCTTCGGTACTCTTACACCCCTTATGGGAAGGGACCTACCGCAATCTCACCTATCACTCCCCCCTCAATAACATACCGTCAAATCAATTGCATAATATGAGAAATATAAACATAAGTCAATCATCAGTCCATTTCCAACCATTCATCATTTTCAACACTATTCAATTACAAGAAGCTTCATTTTATCATCATATACAAAACATTTATATTTATATATAATCTATACTTCTCATAAATATTAATCTTCCTATTTTCATTATAAATTTTCATGTTTACTAGGGGTAAGGTGAAACTCACCTTGAGAACCGAGTCCTATTCTCGAATTACTTCCTTGCCTTTCTTACGTTCTTTAATCCCACCTATGGAAGATATTACTTAACAGATGAACTTACACATTCATAATATTTATTCAAGCAAAGAAAGAAAGTAAATAAGGAAAAACTATCTCCTAAGTCAAAACGTTTACTTTCTCTTGGTCTAAGTGTTCTTGAAGATTAAGAACGAAAGGAAAAGGACATTCTTAAGAAATTTAATTTAATTTCTAACTCATAGTTCATTTGAAATGGTTTAAAGAAGTTACAAACTTTAAAAAAGTAAGAAAAACTTTGAGAAATTTTTAAAAGAAATCTGATTCAGTTGACTATATTATTCTTTCAATCGACCGAATGACTCTTTCATTCGACTGAAAAAGGTCTAGAGACTTTCTGCCTATTTTCCTAGTCGACTAGGTATTTATACCAGTCATCTGGTACCCTTGATGCAGGTCCTTCAATCGACTGGAGGAAGCTACTAGTCGACTAGTAACCCGTTTTCCAATGAAATTATCTGAGAAAAATAAGTTTTCCCCTTGAAATCACCATGATTCACCACGAATTTTCCAAATCCTTTTACATATAAGTGTTTCTCTAAAGTTTTAAGACAAAAACCCATTTTCTCTTCAAATCCATTCAAGATGCTTTCAAATCCAAAGTTCTTGAACTCAAACTCATGAAATCATCTTACAAGAACCATTTTGATACCTTCAAGGTCTCTCTTTCAAATTCTTTAATACAAACTTAAATTAAATAAAATTGAAAGTTAGATTCTATACAATTTATATATAAGAACAAAGAAATTGAGCTAAGAAATCCTTATTTGGTCTTTTTCTTCCCAAATCCTGAATTCTTCTAGCATACAAGTCAAGAGAAAGGAAGAGAGTAGAAAAGTCTTGAAATTTTCAAAAATTTTAAAAGTGAGTCGAGAAAGAAAGTTGTCTCTCTCTTTCTCTCTTCAGTCTATTTATACTAAGGAGTTAAAAGACTCATTTAACCCTCTCTTGTAACTTGTATTACCTTGCATCAAAGCTCCTCACTTTTAATATTAATTCCACTATAACCCCCATGATTCTTAATTTTCTTCAATGTTTTTTAAAGAAACTATCTCATTTCTAATTATAATTAAATTCTCAAAATCAACACAAGGTATTTAATTATTATTAAATAAAATAATAATTTAAATAAAAACATTAAAATAAGAGAACAGTCTCTATAAGAAGCCCTTAAGAATTACTTGTAATTAATTTTTAATAAAATGGAGAATTAAAAAAGAGTTTTAATTCGAATTAAAATTAAAAGGGAGTTTTAATTCGAATTAAAATTAAAATGAGTTTTTAATTAATTAGATAGGATCCAATAGTTACGTAAAAGTTACAACCTACTGCGATATTGAACTTAAGGGGTCACACAATAGAGAATTTTAAAAATAGAGAAATTAAGAGGCCAATGGAGAGATTTTTAAGAATTAAATTAAACCAAGGGTTTAATTGCAATTCTAAAATCCTGGAGTCTTTAGGAGTAAAAGCTCTATATAAATTGGGCTTCTATTTGATAGAAATCCTAATGATCATATTTGGAGTATTGAGATCAAATCTAAAGCTCTCTCTATACAAGCCGTAGCCAAAAATCAAAAGCAGCTAACACTCCATAATTTTTGGTTACTTTAATTGGAGATTTCTAGTTCGCGTTGCTCTGTGATATGCTTAGAGGTCGGACACTTGAACAGCTTGTAAACTAATCTCTAAAGTATCAACAGGTATCTCCATCAACGTAAGGTATAAATATCTAACCTTGTATGAAGATTAATTATAGTTACTTTATTAGATTCATAGAGAATTTCTTGGTAGAAGTTTATTAGCATAATTTAAAAATTTTTAAATTTTACCACGTATTCTACGTCGGTAGACCTATAGTGGTATCAGAGCAAACTCTATGAATTAAAATGAATGTTAATCCTTTTGTTATGGCTTTAGATGATTTTATTTCAATATTTTAGATTGTAAATCAAGATCCTAAAAATAACATTAGGGTTTATGAAACCCTATGTAAAGAGAATTCAAGAAAGAGTTCTTGAATTATTTATTACATATAATGATAATAAAATAGTTGTTTTTCAAGCATGTTAAATCAATAGAGATTAATATGAATAATTTGGTTGATCAAAATATGATTTTGAATCAAATGAAAATTGTTTTGGGAAGAAAAATCGAGAAGAAAAACGTAAAAGAAAAATCTTTAGCACCTAATGGTAATCGATTACCACGGGGAGGCAGTCTACTACCTTTTTCAGACTTGATGAAATTTTAGGTCAAAGACTTTGAAGATAGTCGACTACCCCATGTAAAATCAACAAAAAACGGTCTTTTCGAAAATTCATTGTTTTTACTCGTTCTTGAGGTTTCGAATTCAATTTGACTTGAAATTCAAAACTTAACTTTTATTCAATTAAATAAATAATTTTTTATTGTCAAAAATTATTTTTTTGTTAATTAAGAATTATTTTTAATTTTAGAATAAAGTTTTATAAAATTAGAGTTTAATTAGGAATTGAAACTCCAAAATTCTTTTTATATTGGAATTGTGAATTTGAATGGAACAAAGAATCTTAATCTTATTTGGAATAATATTAAGAAAGAGTCTTTAATAACCTAACGAGATTAAAAATGCAATCTAAGAATAAGGCCATAACAAATATAAATTAATTTTGATTATTATGCAATTTGATTATATGAGTAGATGACTAATGGACCTAAACCTTAGCAATTGGTTTAATTATTGGTATTATTATTTTGGTTATTCAATTTTAAATGGAGTTTGCATATCTCATGATGTGACAAAATAATATGACGTAATGGAAACTAGACACGTGGCTCATTAATAACTCTCGAGCGGTGAAGTGACCCAAACAGATTACGACGCATTACCATACCTTCTAACACCATAATGGTATGACTAAAAGTGAAATTATTCATCATGTACAAAAAGTTGTCTGTTGTGAGGCTCGAGGAGTAGGCATCTCAACTAAACAGTCTCACCTTCGGAGAGTCAACCAAACAGATTACGAAGACGAATGCATTACCATACCTTCTAACACGATAATCATATGACTAAAAGTGAAATTATTCATCATGTACAAAAAGTTGTTTGTTGTGAGGCTCGAGGAGTAGACATCTTAGCTAAACAGTCTCACCTTCGGAGAGTCAGCCAAAGAACTCGCCAATGCCTATATAAAAGGGTTTCCACTATTGAATTGGAACGATGCATATAGAAGCAAAGAAGAGATACAAAAAAAAGGCAGGACCCAAATACAATCATACACTTCTAAAAGAGATGGAAACCAGACAGAATCCTAGGTACAGGGAAAAAACATCCAAGGAATAAAAAGATCTAACTAAGCTCATTCTGCCTCTCAATTATCCCTTCACCTACGTATCCTTTCTCCATTCACCTCTAAAAAGTGTTCACTAACTTGACCATCGGAGGGTCCTCCCCGAAGTACAAAAACTCCAAGAGACTTTTTTTGTAAGAGCATGAATGCTTTAAATGCGAAGGGGTTTCCCAACTCTGGACTTTCTAGTCCACATCGACATTCAGCAACACCCTGTTGAAGACCGGACATCGTCATCCACTTTATCGGCATTAACATATTGGTGTCGTCTGTGGGAACAAAAAAATTATCTCACAGTGCAACTTAAAGCCATTAAATAGTCCTACCTTGCAAACCCCCATTGTTGCAGTATAAAAAGACCACCACCTAAGCCCACCAAGGTGGAAAAAGACAACATAGCACCCCGCCATTAGAACCCGGATGGACACAATCTTCACCAAACCTTGGGGACTTGTCAAAATAGTGAGGTCCATGGCCAAAGGACTCTATCTGACCCCTTGATCACGAGGGTGGCATTAAACTTGGTTCGAGATAGACCCATTCAGCCTCGTCACCAGGGGACCCAACATGTCAGCCACCCAAGATGATCGAGAAGAAATTGTAAACTTAATAAGAATATTGAGAAGAAATAGTCATTTTTGATCGGATCGAACAACAATACATGCCTCCTTGAAAAAAGAAGAAGGACAAAAAAGGTCTCGTCATGCCTAAAATTCTCAAGCTCAGCTCCCCATTTGATTATGAAATCTTTCCACCTCTGATAGAGCTGAGGAAGCGCAAGCTGCACAGAGTTCCTCAAAAATCAAGGTCGAAGACATTCGCATTATCCCTGCTCTAAAAGACAGCAGCCTTAGTGTCTCGAATAAAGCTAGATCCTAGAGGGATCAACTCTTTCGAGAGTTCTCCCAAGAACTCTCCCGAGACACTTCATCTTGGAGGCTTCGAGACTCCCAAAGATCGATCCCTATAACAGGAGTAGTCCAATCGAGCTATAGAGACCAACAACTCTCCAAGAGCTCTCATGGACATTCATATGCAGATCTATACTAGCCACAACCTTGTGCTCTCAAGGAAATGGTATAGATCTAGCCCTAAGCTCCACTTTAAGGCATATCAACCTTCAAGCAAGGTTAAGAATAAACAGATCACAACTCATTCCCCTCAACAATTATGAAGTGGGAAAAGAAAACTTATGCTATGTTTGGCTCCACCCAGAACTGATAAACCACCCCAAGGATGCCTCACCAACCAAGGTAAGAAGCTAAACCAAAAGACAACCTCAGAAACCCCTTTTGGCAATCTTTAAACTTCGGGTTTCAGTCACTACTTGCCTTATGAATTCTTCAACAACTCTTTTCAGCCAGGAAAGAAAGGTACTAGCAGCTGAAGCAAACTAAACCTTATGAGGAGACGAACCAGAACACCCTTGAGACTTAGCCTGCCATAAACCTTAGAGCAAATTCAAATAAAATTTTGGCATTTGTCTAAGGTTTAAACAAGGTTGGAAGAGGTTCAACATTTGTCATTGGTGCTTTAGTACACAGCAAGGCAAAAAGGTCCAACACCAGTGTGCGCCACGGCCCAGCTCTTTCCAGGTCGCGGTGCCCAGCATGGAGGAGGCCCAGCACCAGATGTGTGCTGCAGCTCAGACTCCCCTAGGCTGTGGCACCCAGAAAGGTGATAAGAGGAGATGTTTCAGCCCTTCTTCAGGCCGCAGCTTGCCCTGTTTTAGGCTGCAACTTGAAGGCACACTGATGCACACTAATTCAACAATTCAAAGGGTGCATAAGGCATGTTTAAAACATATAACTTTACTAAGGATTGATGAATGGCTATGGTTAATTGGTAATCAAGATCTAAGGGTGGATATTAACCCTCAAGATTGGTCAAGAAGTTGGTGCACTATATAAAGGGTCACCTAGCTTCAATATAAAATATATAACACATTGTGACATACAAGTGATCATCATACAAGAGAGTTAAAGTGCAAGTGTGAGAGTGCAAAGACACAAAACACAAAGACGCACTAGAATAGATCTCAAAGGAAAGGTTGGTTTTAAAGAGAGAAGTAGTATAGATTGTGGGTAGAGTGCTTTTGTAATAGTTATATCACTTTCTTTATTCTCTTCTTGTTCTTCAAGAACCTATGAGTTCTTGGAAGGGTGTTACTGATTGTAAAGAACTCGATTGATAAGAGTGTGCAGAGAGCTCGGAGGAGCTCACGGGGACGTAGGCATATTGCCGAACCTTGTCAATAAATTGCTTGTGTTCTTTTCTTTCTTATTTTGATTGGTTGCTGTCTCTTTTCTTTATACAAGTCACTCTAGACTTGGGTGTTTGGAAGATCACCTCCTGGGCATCATCTAAGGTGATTTCCTGATAGGTGCTTAAATAGTCATATTTAAGCCTCCTAATTTACGCTTGTTAGACTCTTTACCTAGCTAATTATATGGATTCTACTTCATTTTAGTCTTTTATGTGTTTTTCTCAGGACTTGGACAAAAAAAATAATAAATTGGAGCTTTTAGAAGCAAAAAATGAAGTTATGCCATCTAGCAAGTTGCACTTAAGAGCACCTTATTGAGATCGAGCGCACAAGGATAAGAGCGCACTTAAAGAAGGCTCGAGTGCACACCTACGCTCGAGTGCAACCCGCATACGCGTAAGTGCAATTACTCCAGAGGTGGCAGAAGCCTGAATTGGAAAGAAGTCCTCCGACTCCAAATAGGAATTAGGGTTTCGGGACCCTATAAATAGCCTTGTAAAAACATATAATAGATCATCTTTTGTTCTAGACTCGAAGTAGAGAGCTTAGGAGAAGAATTGACGACTCGTCTCCTGAGTTTCTTCGGTTTTAGTTTTCAGTTTTTATTTTCATAATGTTTAACATGTTTATTCTACTTAGCATGTGTAACTAAACACTTATAGGGCTCGATTGAAGCCCTAGTTATGCTTTTCCACATATCTATTCATTGATTATCTTTGCTATAGCCCTGTCTGAATGTTTAACTTGATTAATACCTGTTTGCATTTAAATTCCTCGTATGTGTGTGCCTGATCAACATATGCATGTGGTATGGATAGGTTAGTCAGATCAATTTGGATTACCGAGTTCTGGGTTCGACATTAGTAACGAAGGATATCCACACCAGATTCCCGAGTTAATCAACATGGAAAACTGGGAGCAGACCAAGCCCTAGGTCCTGTGTGATTGCCGATCTCCATAGCCCTCATGCTCTCTTAAGGAACAACTCAGTATACACCCATGCTGAATCCCTTAAGAGAGAAAAAAGTTAGAGTATGCACCATGCCTAACTTGTTACGTAGGGAAATCAATAGCCTAAGGTGTGGACCAAGCCCTTAGGTTAGCAACCATTAGATATTCATGATAAGGCTAGAGCATTGAAACTTTACTTAGTGGGAAAGTATAATTAGAGTGGATATCGTAGTCCTATATTCTCATTATTGTTATTCACTCATAATCGACTATTATTTCTCTTTTCAAACTCGAAGAAATTAGTCCTAGAAAGAAATTCACTAATCCCTATGGAAATGATCTTGCACTTGCACACTATGCTACCACAGACCTTGTGCACTTGCAAGTAAAACTAGAACGATTATTTGCATATTAATTTAGGTAGATAATGGGCACAACAAGTTTTTGGCACCGTTGCCGGGGATTGCACTAAATTTACTTTTAGTATTAATTTTTCATTTAAATATTACTGTTTTTAAAATTATTATCTCATAACCCTAATTTTCTTTTTCTCTGTTTCAGGTACCCCTCTGTACCACTTGCGATCGAGCGTACCCTCCTGTGCGATCGAGCGCAATTGAGGTAGAGAGTGCTCAGAGCAGCAGTGTCTGACTACTGCACTCACATTTCAGCAACAAATTCATGCACGGACGTCGGTCCAAGAATCCAGCAATCCTTCCCTTTGATTTCGAGCTTGAGAGATCTATCCGACAAAGGTTTAGGGATAACTCGGAAGAAGTGGGAGAAGGAAGCGAGGAAGAGATACCGATGGCAGAACAAATAACTGAACAGCAACCACCTGAACGGAGGCCGATGAAGCAATCCTTCATCCCGTAGAACCTCGAACAACCATCTTGCATTGCGTATCAATCTGAGACGGAAGGAAACTATTACATATCACCGCAGATACTCAGTGCACTAACTCACTTTAGGGGTACACCTAGTGAGGATCCTCATATACACCTTCGAGAGTTCTTCGACCTCTGCAAATTCCAGCACATCCGAGGATTAGACCAAGAAGGAATAAGGTTAATTCTTTTCCTTTTTTTCTTGAAAGATAATGCTAAATTATGGTATAATTCTTTGCCTGCAGTTTCCATCCACACTTGAGAGAAGTTAGCAAGCAAATTTCTAAAGAAGTTCTTCCCAGCCCAAAAGACACGGCAAATGAGGAAACAAATACAATCCTTCCAACAAAAAGATGGGGATCTGTTCTTCGAGGCATGAAGACACTTCAACGAGCTACTACTCAAGTGCCCACACCACAATCTACCCAAGGACAAACTGGTACAAGCCTTTTATGAAGGTTTAAGTGATTCTAACAAAAATATTGTTGATTCAAGTTGTGGAGGAATGCTGATGGAAAAGAGCAGCGAAGAGGCAATGGAACTATTCGAAACCCTAAGCGAACACACACAGCAGTTTTCCTCACGAGGTAGACACATAACCAAAAGTAAGGGTGTATATGAGGTAAGCATGAACGGAGGATCATCTCCTCAAATGGCCGCCATGGAAAGAAAAATTGACCTATTAATGAAAGCCATGGCCACTCAGAACACCTCGACTAATCCATCAGCTGCACCACTACAAGCATGTGTCATTTGCTCATAGTTTGATCATGATACTAATACTTGTCCTCTATATTCATCTGCAGATCATGAGCAAGCTAATTTTGTGGGTCCGAACAATTATCTGCCAAAGAACAACCCCTATGCCAACACAAACAACCCTGGATGGCGGAATCACCCGAACTTTTTATGGAGCAACAACCAAAACAATCAAGGGCAGCAAAGAACTTTCCAAACAGCAGCCCAACCTGCTCCTGAACCAAAGAAGAATGACCTTGAAAGCCTGGTGAGACAATTAGCGACTCAGAAACAACAGATCCTAAATAAACATGAACAATTCATTGAAGAGTCAAAGTAGTTTCAGACTGAAATGAGGCATATCACTGCTAAGCACGAGCAAGCCATTCAAGGACTTGAGGTGCAAATGGGGCAGTTGGCCAAGGACTTGAGTACCAGAAAGCAAGGAGAACTCCCAGCCCAGCCACTACCTAATCCAATATGACACCAGCAGCTGAATGCCATAACAACCTTAAGAAGTGGAAAGGTCATCGACACCAACGAGCCTACACAAACATCTCCAGACCATCTACATCTAAGGTAAAGGAGATAGAAAAGGTAAATACACCTTCACCTTTCCCTCAAAGGTTAGTAAAGCCTAAAAAGAAAACTAAAATGATTGACATATTTGAAACCTTGAAAAAGGTAGAAATAAATATTCCTTTATTAGAGGCAATAAAACAACTAACTGCTTATGCCAAGTTTTTAAAAGATTGTTGCACTAACAAACGGAAGTTTCAGGAACATGAGACGGTAGCTTTGACTGAGGAGGTAAGTGCTGTATTATCGAGAAAATTGCCACCTAAACTTAAAGATCCTGGTAGCTTCACTATTCCTTGCAGGCTAGGTGACTAGCTATTCGAACGTGCATTATTAGATCTAGGAGCAAGTGTTAATTGGCTACCTTACAGTGTATTTGAGACACTAGGGTTGGGAGAACTCCAACCAACCTCCATTACATTACAAGTAGCTGATAGAAGCATCAAACGGCCTAGAGGTATCCTCGAGGATGTTTTGGTAAGAGTAGGTAAATTTATTTTACCTGCTGATTTTATTGTATTAGACATGGAGGAGTGCCAGATGCCTGTACCACTCCTTATCATTTTAGGGAGACCATTTATGATCACTGCTGACACAAACATTAATGTAAAAAGAGGTATTGTCACAATGAGAGTAAATGATGAGGAGATGGAGTTTAAAATCTTTAATACCATAGACCCCCCTGAGACTAGTGATAAGTGTCATAATGTAAACTTCATACATGGTATTCATGAGAAAGTATCTAAATCCCAATTCACTGATCCATTAAGGACCATCCCCAGCTATGCCACTACAAGATTAGACAATAGGCCAGAAAAAGATAAGGTAAACTCAAATACTCATGGAGCTATGCACAACCTCAAGATCATACCCAAACTCTCAAGTAGGTATAAAGTTAAAAATCTGGCACTTACTAACATTGTTTCTCCTTGTTTTAAAGACCAAGCACCACGATTGGAAACAAAGCAGCTGTCCAAGGCACTAGACTCACCTGATGAGGGCCCTAAGTGCCCTTTTCACAAAACTTAGCCTTAATATCAACCATAGAGAGCACTTGAGCAAATCCAATTGCTCAGTTTATAGCTCAAGTGCCTCTATCACGGTAAGTGGTACTGAGGCCACTACAAATTGGTAAGACTGTATCAATTTCATATTTTTTTTTGCTTTTCCTCATTTCTTTATGCTTTTACAATATATCAAATTTCTGGCATACGATCGAGTGCATACCTCATGCACTAGAGCGCCACCTCGCCCTGCATTGCGAACGAGCACAATACTTTACGCACTTACGCATCATGCGATCGAGCGAACTCAGCAAATGCGCTTGAGTGCAATCAGGGCAGGGAGTTCACATACATATTATACACAATTTCCTTTCTTTCTCTCATTTACGCTCTAGCGCATCATACACCTTAAAAATCGCACTTACTTTCTCTCGCCTTAAGACGTGCACGATCACTGCACTCAAGCCTCATCCACCACACCACCTAAAACTACCACCGATCCACCACATTTCCTTGCATATACGTTACCCTCCTCCATACACAAGGTATACACACATTCCTTTTGGTTTGGTTTTTTTTCCTAAATACTCACACACAAGAATTTCGAACTTCAATATGCATATACATTATCTAGATATATGTTATTCTTGTGTATTGATCGGGTATCCTTACATTTGCAGGAGGTTTGAATAAAGGTTGTGAAACGTTCTACAGCTTCTAGTTTTGGTGCACATCAAGTGTTCGACAAAGTGCCTAACTGAGTGCGATCGAGTGCTAGGCACTAACGATTGAGCGCATTACTCCTTGTGCGATCGAGCGCATAATACCAAGCGATCGAGAACAATTTTGACAGCAAGCACTTACTAAGATTCTGAAAACATGGCTTCCACTTCCCGAGCTTTAAGTAGTCATCCTCCGACATCCCGGTTGAGCTTCGAACAGCGTGAGGTACTACTTGAGACTACATTTAATATCGAAGAGGACTTCAAGACTTTGGACGCCACAAGGTGGGAAGTCCAAGAATTCAAGCGCCGAGGACTTAAGCGTCTATTTAAGTTGGCCTGCTCGACAACATATATTCGATTTGTGGTCAGTTTCTACGAGAACCTGACTTATGACTGCATCAGGCCGGAGATCTTATCTTCTTCAGTCCAGGGCTGATTCATCGAGCTGACCACCACTGACATAGCTAGCTCTCTACACTGCTGCGATGAGTCCCCCACCCGAGGACAGCCACATAGATGAGCAGCCTGACTCATTCCCTCTCCCACACATCATTGAGGACATGTGTGCGGGGCAGTATGCTGACCGCCACAACAATGCAGGGAGTCGGTCAAGGTTACCACCCCGTCTATGGTTCATCGACTCAGTCCTACAACGGAATGTGTGTCCCCTTGGGCACAAGGCATAGAGGCGAGATCAGTTCTTACAAGCCCTCTATGTCTTTCATCGGGGTCATTGGTACTCCATCCCAGCGGTCATATGGAGTCAGATTCACAAGTTTTGGGATGGGGTACATAACCGGCAGACGACCACAGCTAATGCTTGGGGTATTCCTTTTCCCTTCTTGCTCAGTCATATCCTCAAGAAGAAGGGGATTGGAGGATCCTCATTGGAGGGTCCTCTGTAGATGGCGCGGTTAGTGACCATCATTTCTTTGGGAGAGCACAGTGGAGCCTCAGTCAGTCACACATGCCTCGAGGACCCAGGGCACAGATTCCTCCCATCGAGTCTGTTGCTGATGATCCGATGGAGGCCAAGCATCCACCAGTGAGCCCTTCATGGGAGAAGGATCATACAGATATGGGCTCCATCGAGTATCAGCATCTCTTAGACAAGCTATCTTCTTTCTGCTGTGAGCTATCCGACATTCGTCGAGAGGATCGTGAGGTAGCTCATTTGATCCATCAGCGGATCGATAGGTTAGAGGCACAGTTCACATGATAGGAGGCGATACTACAGGCCATCCTTGGCCATTTACCTCCTACACCCGATACCTTCTCGACTGCACCCACTGATGATCAGCAGTGAGGAGATACCCAGTCTGGCTGAAAACATTAAACTTAGCACTCATGGGAGGCATCCCAGACATATCCTTTTCATTTTAGTACTTTTCATTTATTTATAATCATATTTACATATCTACTATTTCTATTTTGTTATCCGGAACAACGTTTGTTTTCCTTTGTCAGGTACTTAGTGCGTGCATCCAGTTCAAGTTTGGGGGTGTATACAAGCAAGCAAACAACCTAGTTCTCCATCTCCCAGGTCAGATCTTTCCATACCACACACATTGGGGACAATGTGCATTTTAAGTTTGGGGGTAGTGGGAGATACTAGATACTATCACACACGCACTTAAAACACATGCGCACACACTAAGTCCTAGTTTTTTAGGAAGAAAAATGCATGTTTTTTTTATAAAAAAAAATTTTGGTTGATTTAAAATTTTGATAACACTTCATTAGTAAGCTTAAAAGCTAGAACACATAGTCTTGCAATAGGAGTATTACAAAGTTTAGTTACCTACCTCAAGGCACCTAAGAACTCACGAGTTTGATCCAAAATTGCACAAGCACATTTAGCACGCATTCTTGTGGGGTATGACATGTAATTCTTTTGTATTACTTCCATTACCTAAACAGTAATCGAATAACTTGTTGAAAAGAACCCTTTGGCATAATAAAAATAAAGAAAAATAATCATCATGCAAAAAAGAAATTTAAAAGGCTTCTAAAAATCATTAAGAACTTTCCACTGAGTAACTGGGCCTCTTGCCTCAGTAAGCATTGAGTGTTCACATCAAAAAGTGGGAAGTAAGTCCTTAATGATCGTAATAGAAATTTCCACTGAGTAACTGGGCCTCTTGCCTCAGTAAGCATTGAGCGTTCACGTCAAAAGGTGGAAATTTCATTAAAAAAGTGTAAAAACCTGTTAGTTCTGTAGCCTTTTTGACTTGAGTTAGTAAGTCCTTAGGGGTGTTTTTACACCTAATGCCCTAAAACCATCTGGTTTGGGAGTCATTGGCCAAAAACTCGTTACAAGAGTCAAATAGAAAGCTTGATGGAACTCAACATGGAAAATATCGCATGATAAAAGAAAAAAAAAGCAAGTATTATGCCATTTTGTTCTCTTTAACAAGAAATTCGATAAAGATTTTGGGCACTGAAGCACTATACACTAAAATTATATGGAAGTCCCATCTTATATGTGCTAACTCATCACACACAAATCAAACTTGCGATGCCTTAAGCCAACCTTAGGTAAGCAACATAAAACTTTTGAAAGTCCTCTTACAATCCAAATTTGTTTTTATTTTAAGCTTACTCATGAACGGTTATCATAGTTTTTATGCACAACCGAAATTTTTAGGTATCATGAGAATGAATTTATCTTTCAAAGTTTTGTTTTCAAATAGTCTTTAGTTTTGTATTGCTAAAGGACTAGCAATATGTAAGTTTGGGGGTGTGATAGGTGCTTAAATAGTTATATTTAAGCCCCCTAATTTATACTTGTTAGACTCTTTACCTAGCTAATTATATGGATTCTACTTCATTTTCGTCTTTTATGTGTTTTTCTTAGGACTTGGACAAAAAGATAATAAATTGGAGCTTTTAGAAGCAAAAATGAAGTTCTGCCATCCAGAGCGCACCTCATTGAGATCTAGCGCACAAGGACAAGAGCGCACTTGAAGAAGGCTCGAGCACACACCTGCGCTCAATCGCAACCCGCATACGCTCGAGCGTAATTACTCCAGAGGCTGCAGAAGCCGGAATTGGAAAGAAGTCCTCCGACTCCAAATAGGAATTAGGGTTTCGGGACCCTATAAATAGCCTTGTAAAAACACATAATAGATCATCTTTTGTTCTAGACTCGAAGTAGAGAGCTTAGGAGAAGAATTGACGACTTGTCTCCCGAGTTTCTTCGGTTTTAGTTTTCAGTTTTTATTTTCATAATGTTTAGTATGTTTATTCTACTTAGCATGTGTAACTAAACACCTATAGGGCTCGATTGAAGCCCTAGTTATGCTTTTCCATATATCTATTCATTGACTATCTTTACTATAGCCCTATTTGAATGTTTAACTTGATTAATACCTGTTTGTATTTAAATTCCTCGTATGTGTGTGCCTGATCAACATATGCATGTGGTATGGATAGGTTAGTCGGATCAATTTGGATGACCGAGTCCTGGGTTCAACATTAATAACAAGGGATATCCACACCGGATTCCCGGGTTAATCAACATGGGAAACTGGGAGCAGACCAAGCCCTAGGTCCTGTGTGGTTGTCGATC
Source organism: Bretschneidera sinensis (assembly GCA_023935145.1). Taxonomy (NCBI): domain Eukaryota; kingdom Viridiplantae; phylum Streptophyta; class Magnoliopsida; order Brassicales; family Akaniaceae; genus Bretschneidera; species Bretschneidera sinensis. The sequence continues at coordinate 29,656,771 of CM043700.1, read as the reverse complement.
TCCACAATCCTCATGCTCTCTTAAGGAACAACTCAGTATACACCCATGCTGAATCCCTTAAGAGAGAAAAGAGTTAGAGTATACACCATGCCTAACTCGTTGCATAGGGAGATCAATAGCCTAAGGTGTGGACCAAGCCCTTAGGTTGGCAACCATCAGATATTCATGATAAGGCTAAAGCATTGAAACTTTACTTAATGGGAAAGTATAATTTGGGTGGATATCGTAGTCCTATATTCTCATTATTGTTATTCACTGATAATCAACTATTATTTCTCTTTTCAAACTTGATGAAATTAGTCCTAGAGAGAAATTCACCAATCTCTGTGGAAATGATCTCGCACTTGCACACTATGCTACCACAGATCTTGTGCATTTGCAAGTAAAACTAGAACGATTATTTGCATATTAATTTAGGTAGATAATCGGCACAACATTTCCCAACAGTGGTATCAGAGCTTGCACAGCTGGGTATCGGAGCAAGAACAGAAGGTATCGGAGTGAGACTCCAAGAATTAAAGAACAAACTTCTTGGGTGATTCAAGAACAGAGTAAAGTTCAAGATCATATCGTGTTCTTGAGGGTGATTCAAGAACGGTGTTGAGATCAACCTTCGATCGTTTCTTGAGGTTTAGAAGAAGTTGAAAAGCATTTGTGGGTGCTGCACAAATTTGGGATCATCTCCGCAAGATGGGTTCAAATTTCGTTGTTGAGAAGTTTGATGGAAAGGGAGATTTTTCCCTGTGGAAGCGGAAGATCAAAGACTGTTCTTATGCAACAGAAGGTGGACTTAGCTATAGGAGAAGATGATGCTTTTCCAGCAAGTATCACGGAGGACCAGCGGATTGAGATGAAGAAGATGGCATACGGCACCATCTTCCTACACACGTCGGATAGTGTCACAAGGAAGTGCGGAGACTTGGAAGATCCTGTTGTCATATGGAAGAAACTAGATGAGTTGTTTCTTACCAAAACTCTCCCTAACAAGATTTATCTTCTTAAAAGAATCTTTGCTCTTAAAATGGATCCTAATAAAGAGTTGCAAGATAATCTTGATGTCTTTAATAAACTAGTTCAAGATTTGGCTACTTGTAGTATTAAATTCCCGGATGAATAATTGGTTGTTATGTTATTAAATTCTCTTCCTGATTGTTTTAATAGTTTAATTAATGCAATTGAATATGGAAGAGATATACTAACCAAAGAAATTGTGGTCAATGCTATAAGGGCTCATGATTTCAAAGCCAAGAGTAGGGAGGTATCAAGTGGGGAAGGACTGTTCGTAAGAGGAAGGCCAGCAACTCGGAATGGCAGTAACAACCATGGCAACTACCGGGAGAAATCAAAGGGTAGAGGGCAGAGCCATGGGAGAGCACATTCCAAACCAAGATTTGGAGGAAAGAGGTGCTTCTACTGCAACAAGGAGGGTCACTTCAAGAAAGATTGCAAGAAGAGGTTGTGGGATGAGAGAGGGAGAAGCCATACCAAAAATGGAGAGGCTTCGGTTGCCAAAGGAGAACAACAAGATGATGTTCTTGTTGTGTGCTCAAATGTGAGCAGGAGGCAAGGAAGCGAGAAATGGATTCTGGATTTCGGGTGCACTTATCACATGTGCCCTCACAAGGAATGGTTCAAGAATTTCAAGGAGATTAATGATGGAAGGGTTTTCTTGGGGAATGACAATTCTTGCCAAGTGAGGGGGATAGGAGACATCCAGTTGAGGATGTTTGATGGCGTCACAAGGCTGCTGCGAAATGTAAGGTATCTCTTGGATTTGAGGAGGAATTTGATCTCATTTGGGCAGCTAGATTCCATGGGTTATACATACAAAGCTGAGGGAGGAAAGATCAAGGTAACCAAGGGTTCTTTGAGATCAAAGCAGCAATCAAAGATGGACTTTATGAGATGATTGGTGAGACATAAATCAAGGATCAAGCAACAAGCTTGATGGCTGATATGAATAAGGCAGCACTTTGGCACAATCACTTGGGACATATGAGCGAAAAGGAGCTGCAAGTTCTCAGCAAGAATGGTCTACTTGGTGGTGACAAAGTAGAAAAACTGGATTTCTGTGAGAGTTGCATTCTTGGGAAGCAACATCGGGTCAGCTTCAACACCGGAGTGCACAAGTCTAAAAGGATTCTTGACTACATCCATGCGGATCTTTGGGGACCAGTAAGGACACCAACACAGGGAGGTAATCGTTACTCTCTGTCTTTAATTGATGATTATTCAAGAGTGGTTTGGGTTTATTTGCTTAAAAATAAATCGAATGCTTTGAATAAATTTATGGTGTGGAAAAAGTTCCTAGAGACTCAAATGGATAGGGTAGTTAAGGTTTTAAGAACCGATAATGGCTTAGAATTTTTTAATAAGGATTTTGATAAATTCTGTGAATTAAATGGCATTCTAAGACATTGAACGGTTGTGAAAACTCCTCAGCAAAATGGAGTTGTTGAGAGGATGAATAGAACCCTTATAGAAAAGGTTAGGTGCATGCTAATTGGGTCCGGTTTACCAAAATATTTTTGGGAAGAAGCTGTGTCTACAGCTGTATACTTGGTTAATAGATCACCCTCTAGTGCTTTAATGCTCAAGACTCCCATGGAGATGTGGAGTGGGAAACCCCCTGAGTTGAGCAACCTTAGGACTTTTGGGAGTGCTGCATATGCACATCAAAAGGATGATAAACTTAACCCAAGGTCTAGAAAATGTGTGTTTCTAGGGTATAGTGATGGGGTTAAAGAGTATAGGTTATGGTCCTTAGAATCAAAAGGAATGAAACTCATAATAAGTAGGGATGTTATTTTTAATGAATTGTTATTTCCCTACTTGGAGAAAACTAACCCTGCAAGGGCTAGTGAGCAAACCAGTCCGGAATTTATGGAGCATCATATCAAGGAGAATTTAGTTTAGGTAGAGCAAGGAAGGCAAGAGGGTTCGGACCAGGTAGAGCCCATTGATAAAGGCCATGCTCAGGACACTCAAGAGGAGGCTAAACTGGAAGAGGTTAATGCAGCAAGTCAGAATGACTACCAGCTCACAAGGGACCGGGAAAGGAGGGTGGTTAGACCACCTTTGAGATATGGATTTGCAGATGCTAATGTAGCAGCTCCTTGGACAGAATGAGAGATTGAACCAGAAACTTACATGGATGCCATGGAGTATAAGGATTCATCAAAGTGGCAGCTAGCTATGGAGGAAGAAATGGATTCTTTGAAGAAGAACAACTCTTTGGAATTGGTGCCCAAACCAGAAAAACAGAGAGTTATGGATTGTAGATGGATTTACAAGATCAAAGAAGGGAACACTCCAGGGGATGAAGTCTGGTATAAAGCTAGGCTAGTGGCGAAAGAGTTCACTCAAAGAGAAGGCATAAATTTCACTGAAATCTTCTCACCGGTTGTGAAATACAAGACAATAAGGATAGTGTTAGCATTAGTGGTCCAATTCAATTGGGAAATCGAGCAAATGGATGTGAAGACAGCGTTCTTACATGGAAAGCTTGATGAGACCATCTACATGAGGCAACCTGAAGGCTATGAGGAAGGAAGACAGAGAGATTTGGTGTGCCAACTGAAGAAATCTCTATATAGCCTGAAGCAATCATCTTGGCAATGGAATAAGAGGTTCGATTCCTTTATAACCAGTCTAGGTTTCATGAGGGGCTACTATGATTCATGCTTGTATTACAAGGGGCACAAGGTGGAGGAAGTGGTGATTATCCTGATCTATGTTGATGATATGTTGCTAGTTGGGAGCAGCATGGAGAGGATAAGAAAATTAAAGACTCAACTCAGTAAGGAGTTTGAGATGAAGGATCTTGGTCATGCACAGAAGATCCTTGGGATGTGTATCATCTAGGAAAGGGAGAGAAATAGATTGAAGATCTATCAAACTTCCTACATAGAGAAGATAATATCTAAGTTCTCTATGGAAGATAGCAAACCAGTGAAGGTTCCCCTTGCTGGTCATTTCAAGTTCTCCAGCGATCAATGTGCAGGATCGAATGAGGAGAAGAAGGAAATGGAAAAGGTCCCCTACTGTAGTGCGGTTGGTTCTGTAATGTTCACCATGGTAAGTATTAGACCTGATATTGGCCATACAATAAGTGTCCTCAGTAGGTTTATGAGTAATCCCGAAAAGGAGCATTGGCTTAGGATGAAGTGGCTGCTGAGGAACTTGAAGGGAAGCCCAGATGTGGGGCTGGTTTATAAGAAGAGAGGTAAGTCCATCTGCCTTGAAGGTTATGCTGATTCGGATTATGGAGCAGACCGGGATAAAAGGAGATCGATTACTTCCTACTTTTTCAACTTAAATGGATGTTGTGTAAGTTGGAAGGCTCAGTTGCAGCCGGTGGTAGCACTCTCAACAACCGAGGCTGAGTACATAGCGGCTACAGAAGCCATCAAGGAGGCTATGTGGTGCAAAGGGTTGCTAGAAGAGTTGAAGGTACTAGAGGAGCAGGTTGTGGTGTATTTGGATAGCCAAAGTGCATTGCATTTGTGCAAGAATCTGGTGTTCCATGAGAGGATAAAGCATATGGATGTTCGGTACCATTTCATTCAGGAAAATGTTACGGAAGGATGCATTCATGTGGACAAGGTGCCCACGGAAGAAAATCCTGCAGATTTATGTACTAAGGTTCTACCTTTAAGTAAGTTCAATCATTGCCTTGGACTACTCAGGATTGGAATCGGTTGATATGATGACTCGAGATGAGTTTGGATCCTGAGTTCTCTGCACAATGGGTTCGAGTTTAAACGCTTAGAGAAAGGTAGAGATTGTTGGTATTTGTCTAAATTTTAAACAAGGTTGGAAGAGGTTCAACATTTGTCATTAGTGCCTCAGCACACAGCAAGGCAAAAAGGTCCATCACCAGTGTGTGTCGCGACCCAGCTCTTTCCAAGCCGCAGCGCCCAGCATGGAGGAGGCCCAGCACCAGGTGTGCGCCACGGCTCATACTACCTCAAGCCGCGGTGCCCAAAAAGGTGATAAGAGGAGATGTTTCAGCCCTTCTTCAAGCTGCGACTTGCCCTGTTCTAGGCTGCGGCTTGAAGGCACACTGATGCACACTGATTCAGCAATTCAAAGGGTGCATGAGGCATGTTTAAAATGCATAGCTTTACTAAGGATTGATGAAGAGCTATGGTTAATTGATCATGAAGATCTAAGGGTGGATATTGACCAATAGTTGGTGCACTATATAAAGGGTCACCTAGCTTCAATATAAAATATATAACACATTGTGACATACAAGTGATCATCATACAAGAGAGTTAAAGTGCAAGTGTGAGAGTGCAAAGACACAAAACACAGAGATGCACTAGAATAGATCTCAAAGGAAAGGCTGGTTTTAAAGAGAGAAGTAGTATAGAATGTGGGTAGAGTGCTTTTGTAATAGTTCTATCACTTTCTTTCTTCTCTTCTTGTTCTTCAAGAACCTGTGAGTTCTTGGAAGGCTGTTGCTGATTGTAAAGAACTACATTGATAAGATAGTGCAGAAAGCTCAGAGGAGCTCACAGGGACGTAGGCATATTGCCGAACCTCGTCAACAAATTGCTTGTGTTCTTTTTTTTTTGATCTGTAAATAAAACTTGTATAAATGATCAAAAATGTACAAAATATTCACTGGGCATACCCAGGGGATTTACAATATTAGCATATACAAAATGAAAATCAAGGCTTACACTAGAAGCCTAGAAGCTGGCAGATAGCCAAACACATACACTGGGCATTCCCAGGGGCAATTCGAGAGGCCACAAAGAAAGAAAAGCAGTGGAGATTACAACATAAGCCTTATCTCAGGGCAGGCATCATATACAATTTTATATATAACATACTGGATCTTCTTCACTAGGCTAGCAGATGGGACAGAAGACTTCTCAAAAAGTTTGGCATTTCTAGCCATCCATAAGCTATACACAGTGCTTGCTAAGGCTATCCTCTTGGCTATAGCTGGGGGGCCAGTACCTTTCACTTTAAGTGTCCACTTGATTGCACTCTCAATGGTAGTCATTTGTCTCCTGCAATCAAGCCACTTTCTAATGGAGTCCCAAGTTTCCTTGCTGATTCTACAGGAGAAGAAAAAGTGATCCCTGGTCTCTTCCTGCTCTAAACGTAGAGGGCACAGCTTGTCATCTCCTTCTAGCTGGAGTCTGTCTTTAATGAGCAATCTGTTCTTGATGGCCAGCCAGAGAATGAATGAGAATTTAAGGAGGCAGTGGCCATACCATACCAGGGAAGCCCAGCTGACCACATTGCCTTTCTGTCTGACTGCACTGTAAACCTTTCTTATGCTTAGTTCATCTTGCACCCTCCATTCCTGTAACCTGGTTCTGCCCTGCTGTGATGAAGGGGGCTGACCAATCAGATCATCTCTGATTTCTAGAATCCTTTTCCATAGAGGGGAGTCAACCTTACAGGCCTTGATCTCCCATATGGATTTGTTCAAGAGGTAGTAATACTGAACCCACTGGATCCATAGAGAATCCTTCTTCATATGAATGTTCCATAGGACCCTTGTAAGGAAGTCTTTGTTCCAAGCTTTAAGATCAACCAACCCTAAACCTCCCTCAACTTTTGGTCTACATATATCAGTCCATGCAACCAAAGCCTTCCTCATTACTGCATTCTTGCCATTCCAAAGGAAGGTTCTACACATCCTGATAATCTTTTCCAGAATGTTACCAAGGATTGGGAATATAGCAAGCCAGAAGCACTCCACACCTTGAAGCACTACTTTGATCAGTTCAGTTCTACCAGCATAGGAAAGGGAAGAACCAGCCCAAATGTTGATGTACCCAGCAATTTTCTCTATGAAGGGGGAGTAGTGAGTAGCATTCAACCTTGCAGAGGCAAGGGGAACCCCCAAGTATTTAAAAGGGAGACTGCCATCCTCCATACCAGTGCTTCTTCTTATTTCCATAAGCTCCTCAGGCTTAACTCCAGCATTGAATAAGTTTGATTTGGTCAGGCTAGCTTTCAGCCCTGAACACTCACTAAAGGTGTTGACACACTTCATAAGCATACCCACTGATTTAGCCTCCCCTCTAGCAAATAGGATAAGATCATCAGTAAAGGCCAGGTGAATGATCTTGAGCTTGTCACACTTAGGATGGTATCTTAATCCCTCCCTTTCATTTAATCTCCCAAGAAGCCTTGACAAGTACTCCATTACCATGACAAAAAGGAGATAGAGGATCCCCTTGTTTAATACCTCTTTTGTCTCAAAGAACCCATGTAAACTGCCATTGATGGAAAGGGAGAATGCTGTTGTTGAGACACACTCCATGATCTATAACCTAAATTTTTCAGGGAACCCAAGCCCCTTTATTAGGCTGTTCAAAAAAACCCATTCCACAGTATCATATGCTTTTCTAAGATCAATCTTGATCATGCACCTTGGAGAGATCCTTTTCCTACAATACTTCCTAAGCAATTCTTGAAACATGTAGATGTTTTCAGTCATAGACCTGGCCTTAATGAAGGCAGCCTGAGCTGGATTGACAATTAGGTTCAGACATGGAGCAAGCCTTGAGGCAAGAATCTTAGAGATAGTCTTGTAGATCACATTACAATAGGCAATGGGCCTGAAGTCTTCCACCTTAGAAGTTTGTTTGCATTTAGGGATCAGTGCTAATGTTGACTGGTTGAACTGCTTAAGAAATCTCCCATTCTGAAAAATTCTTGGACAGCCTCAATGATGTCTTTTTTAATGACCTCTCAAGCCTTCTTGAAAAATCTGGATGAGTAACCATCAGGACCAGGAGACTTATCTTCCCCTATACTCCATAAGGCTTCCTTAATCTCTTCCTTAGTGACCTCCTTAATCAATGCCTCAGCTTGATTTTCTTGGATAATAGGACCTTCTCTAATAACCTCCCTGTCAATTGGATTACTTCTGGATGAGGAGCCCAAAAGGACCTTATAGAACTTAATGAATTCTTGAACCACTTCTGCTTCAGAGGTTGTCAGTGTGCCATTAGAGGACATAATTGCAGCAATATGGTTTTTACTAATCTTCCTTTTAACCAAGGCATGAAAGAATTTGGACCCTCTATCACTGTTAAGAAGGTATTTGCATTTAGCTTGTTGGGATAGGAAGCTCCTCTCAGCTTCTGCCAGTTAGAAAGCTTTCAGCTTCATACTTGTCACCAAGGTTTGCAATTCAGGATCACTAGGGTTGTCATGGAGCTCTTGTTGGAGACTAACCAGCTTGGTTGTAGCCTCAATGGCTCTCTCAGAGATGTGGCTAAAATGCTTTTCATTAAGCTTCTTGAAGTGGGGTTTAAGACCTTTCAAGTGAGAGCATAAGATGAACTGTTTAGTGCCTCCCACTGGATTACCCCAATGGGTTCTAATTATGTCCAGGAACTTGTCATGATCAGTCCACATGTTGAAGAACTTGAAAGATCTCCTACCCCCACAAGCTTCATCCATCAATCTTACCAGGCAAGGAGAATGGTCAGAAAGACACCCAGCTGGGAGGAAAGCAGCTTGAGCCCTATACCCCTTTTGATACCAAACATTGTTAACCATCACTCTATCCAATTTTCACCAGACTTTATTGTTTGACCAAGTAAACATGCATCTAGTTGAACTGAAATCAGATAGTTCAGTCTCCCCACAACAATAAGCAGGGTCCTTAATCTCATAATTTGATACAGGAAGCCCATTTGCTTTCTCATCAGTAGCAAACACATTATTGAAATCACCCATTACAAGCCAAGGAGCAGCCAAGTCATGACTAAAATTACAAAGGTTGTTCCATAAGGGTCTTCTAGCAACTATGGTATTTAATCCATACACAAAACTAATAATAAAATTACATGAGGAAATTAAACATGAAACTTTACAATGAATAACTTGAGAGCTAGCTTCTATGGAAGATAAACTAACCTTTAGAAGGGTCCCATAGAACCAAAATTCTGCCTGAGGGATGAGCAGAGAAGTTGTTGGTCTGACTCCATATATTGAATTTGTTGCCCATGATTCTGTGCAACTTATCTTCATTCAATTTGCATTCCAAAATCCCCATTACATCTACCTAGTTGCTTTTCATGAAGTGAACCACCCTATTATGTTTCAGGGGTTTATGAAAGCCCCTGATGTTCCAGCATGCTACAATCATTGAGAGGCAATGGGGGGTTGCCCCCCTTCCTATTTGATTGTTCTTTTCTTTCTTGCTTTGATTGGTTGCTGTCTCTTTTCTTTATACAAGTCACTCTAGACTTGGGTGTTTGGAAGATCACCTCCCGGGCATCATCTAAAGATGGTTTCCCAACATAAAATAAGGCAACAAGCAGCTAAGTCAAATTTGTTTGGAGTTCACATGGAACATCCAAAGCAAAGATCAAAATCATATGCCTGAAAATGTTTGTATAAGGAACCCACCTCAGTTCATCTGAAAAGTAGGATCCTAGGGACAAAAGGCAAGGCATTAAGCCTTCTCTTAAAGAAAAGCCTCCGACCAAAAAGTTGTTTACTCTAAGGAAGAAAAGAAAACAAGAAAAAAAGATATAGTCTCAAATAATTGTAAAAGTCTTGTAACTTTTATCCAAAAGAAATAGTCGAAATGTAAAACGAAAGAGAAATCTTAATAAAATTACTTCTTTAAAAAAGTCAAATATTTCTACACATGGAGAGCTTAGAGGCCAAGAGTACAAAAATCAAAAAGGAAAAGAAGCTAAGTCATATTCTTGAGACTTCAGCTCCTCATCCTCTTCGACAAATCTAACCACAGGCCTTTTCAACTCCCTCCACAACTTCTTCCACCTCAAAGACCACCTCTTTTAAGTTCTCTTCAAGAGGATAAAAAATCTCCAAGTTGTCCTAGTCAAGGTTAGGACACACCTTGGCCCTTTCTCCTTTGGTTGCTCCGAAGCCCACTAAATAGTACTCCGAAGAATCCACCAAGTATCTTTGTAATCTTGGGAGCTTCAATACTTCTCCACAACATAAGCTTTAGCCTGGGTCAGCTAGGATGTCAATTCTCGTTCGATGTCCTAATGTCAGGATGCTTCAGCACCAAGACGAGTCTCCTTCCCGTGAAGATGACCAACTTCAACACTAAGTTGGTCCTCCACACTACGGAGGTTCGCCACCTCAGTCTTCAAAGACTCAATGTCTTCGACAGCAAATAAGTGGTTGGCAGAGGCAGCAGATAAGGAAGCCTGTAGCTCCCTCATATTAAGTTCCAGATCGTGATCTTAGCTAGAAAGCGCATCTCTCAATGCTTTACACTCCTTTAGCTGTTTTTCAAGATTTGCATCACTTTGTCAGAGTCTAGCAATGGTGGCATCCATGGATTAGATAGAGTGACTAAAGAAAAAAGCATACATGCCAGCTTGCATCCAAAAGTAAAACACTTAGAAAAGAAATTATGAAAAACTTAAAGAAAGAGTTAAAAAGAAGACTTTTTATGTTGTAGCAGTGGTTAAGGGCGTTAACCATCAGTTGCTGAGAAGTCTGACTTCACCAGGTTGGCATCAATAGGAATGATAAAACCCCTCAATAACTGACAGACAATGTCCACGCTACTAAAGGCTGAGTCTGAAGGTCTCACCTCCAAGTTCAGGCGGTAGATCTCCAACTCAAATCAGCAGCAGAAATGGAGTCACCATGTGCAGAAGAGGAGGCTCCATGAGCAGGAGTGGAGTTCTCTAGAGCAGTAAAAGAGCTACCAAGAATAGGAGTAGAGTTCTCAATGGTGGGAGGTGTTGAGCTAGAGATTGAAAATCTATCATCATCAGCTTGCACCTCAACCCTCTAAATAACCTTATATCCCAAAACCTGCTCCTCGAGCATCTTCTCCTCATAGAAAGGGATCTCACATTCTGCACCTCAGTCTTATTCTCATCAGTTTACTTCTCCTCAGCCAGCTGAACAACAATTTATTCAGCCTCATGCTTGACTTCAATAAGGAGAGTTAAAGACTTTTCTACTTTGGCCCTCTTCTTCCAAGATTTTTCATCAGAAGAAGGCTTAGTAGTTTTGGCCCTCTTCCTCTCTTTAGCTATCCGGGCGACTTCGGCTTGACTAAACATGGCGTCCTTTGCAAAGGGAAAGAACAACACCTTAGAAATCAGTAGATAAAAAATATATAATGATAATAATAAATTTTTTCTCCACTACTAATAGGAGAGTTAGGAAGTGCAAACTGCAACAACAACTTATCCGAAATGTCCTGAATGATCATCTTGACCTCAACTTATAAGACCTCGTCGACTACTCACCCCCCTTTATCACCCAAGAAGGATTCCCTCTTATCAGGTGTCTTCTTAAAGCTCCACTCTAGTAGAACCTGATGAGATTCTAGCCCCTTCACGAAAAAGAACCTCTTTTTCCAGCCCTAAATCGAGGAAGGGATGTCTAGAATCTTCCTCCCACTCCTTGGATAGAAGTTAAACCAGTCGAAATTGATATGTTTCTTAAAGGTATAAACCCATCTATACATCCGCACAGCTGACTTTCCATCCCCCTCTATCGACGCAGAATCTAATCCCTAGTCTAACAAATCTCATAAGAAAGGCTAACCGTCCCCTTCCAACTCACGGAGATGCTAAGGTCCATACCTCATAACCTTGCCTAATGGAGTAGTGTTTCCTGCCCTACAGTTCCCGCCGAAACAGAACTATGACCCTGAGCCTTATAGTTCACTCGAGCAAAAGAGGAACTAGAGCCAATCACATGTCCACCAAGGTAAAGTCTAAAATTCGAACCAACAGTATTCTTAAGAAAAAGTAAGGACCGATGCCAAAGCATCTCAACACAAATGCCTAATCGGATAACTCATATCCAAATCATGGCCATTCAAAGTCACAAGTCAAAACTTGTGTGGTCCCACTTCGAATTAGTCCCAAATCGCTACTCTGACCATGAAAAAACGCTAAGTGTATAGTTTACTTAAGAATAAATCTCTCAATAGAAGTCCCAACCTCAACTTACAACAAACAATAGAGGAAAAATACTCCTCCAAGGAATCCATTCAGGTCCCTTGAGGAGTATGGGCATCTAATATGACCAAAATAATACGACCTAGTGAAAACCAGACATGTGGCCCGTTAATAACTCTAGAGCAACGAAGTAACCCAAACTGATTGCAGCAATGTACTTGTTACCATACCTTATGACATGATGATGGGACGACTAAGAGGGAAACCATTCCCCAATTAAAAAAATTCGTCCGTTGTGAGGCTCAAGGCGCAAGTGTCTCACCTAAATAGTCTCACACTTTGAAGAGTTAACCAAGGAAAATACCAATGCCTATATAAAGGGGTTTCCACTCTTGAATTGGAAGGACACATATATAAGCAAAAAAGAGATAGAGAAAAAGGTAGGACCCAAATACAATCATAATCTCTTAAAAGAGGTGGAAACCAGAGAGAATCTTAGGTATAGGGAGTAAACATTTGAGGAATAAAAAGAGCTAACCAAGCTCTTTCCTCCTCCTGATTGTCCCTTCACCTATGCATCCTTTCTCCATTCACCTCTAAAAAGTGTTCACCAGCTTGACCATCGGAAAGTCCTCCTTAGAGTACAAAAACTACATGATACTTCTTTTGTAGGAGCACAACGCTTTCATTGTGAAGGGGCTTCCCAACTCAAGACTTTCTCGTCCACATCGAACTTTAGCAACACCTTATTGAAGGCCATTGAAGACAAGATGTCTTCATCCACTTTTTTGGCATCAACATCTTGCATTCTCTTATTTCTCTTAATGTAAATTTCTATCTCCCTTCAATGTAATTCCACTTGAATTCTAGTCAAGAATTCTTATATATATTTGATATTTAGAGTTACTAAGAGTTAGATAGGATTTTATTGAGGCGAATCAAGGAATGCATAAAGGAGTAAGGTGGACCATTTGAATATTAAAGACCCATGAATGTATGGGATATAGTAATGTAATAATTACCTAGGGTTTGAGCAAGTGATTTACTTAATTAGATCAAGTAAATCACATTTCGAAAGTCCATCGTCATCCAGTTTACACACACACACACACATATATGCATGTGATGTATGTATATTTTGTATGTGATTTGATTATAGGCTTTTATATTTGATGGATACTATATGATGAGATCTAAATATAAAGACCTAAATCCCTCACGCGCAAAAAATTAATATTAAGTTGCAAATGAAAATCATTAGTAATGATTGTTCGTAGCCTTCCACCATTATAGTCAATATGAGAAGTTTTTTACGTATATAAATTTGTTACGCTACCATAAGGTTTACACTTGCAAGAAAATGATATTATTTATTAAAGCATATGATGTACACAAGATAAACAAATTATATAACTTTGTTGCACTACCGTAAGGGTTATATCACTAATTTATACTTGTGAGGAATGGTGGGCTTGACATAACTATAATGCATATGCTTTGTTGTGCTACAATAAGGTCGTATGTATTTAGAGGTTAAATAATGATCGGGAATTGCATGAGATGCAATTGATAAAAGTTATATGCCTATCAAATTCATTATAGTTTGTTGCGGTACCATAATGCTATAATGTGCAAGTTATGGGATCTTAATCTCCAATAGGAAACCTTTCAAAGAGCTTTTCCGCGTTCTACATTACAGGTTGTGAGAATAAAAAATAGTGGGAGGCACCATTTAGATTAAAGATTAAATCTTTATGGTGGTTAATAAAATGAATAGAAACATATTTTATCTATTGTTACATCGTAGATCGTAATGACTATAATAGTTATAAAACTAAAGGAATAAGAGCAATAAACTTTACTAATAAGTTCAAGAACCAAGAGGAAAAGGAAGCTGAGCTAGAACTGTAAGGACAACCACGAAATGTGAGGAGAAATCAAAGGATAAGGAAGGCTCCACAAAGGCTACAGTCTTATGCCTATGGAAGATTTGGAAGTAACAGGCCATGGTTGTTTAGTTAGTTAGTTTGTTAAACAATTAGTTAGACAGCTAGCAAGATTAGTTAGTTGTTAATCAATCTGTTGTAACAAGTCAGTAGCATTCTAATTATAGAGTTGCATAAATATAGCAACTACAATCAATAAGAGAAATGAACAAATTAATCCAATCTTTCTCCTAATTGCTTCTTCTTTTCTCCTATTTTCTTCTGTTTCTCTTTTGTTTTTCTTCTTCTCTTCTTCTTGCTCGAGCTCACCTGGAAGTTTTTGATACATTATTGCATCAATTGGTGCTTTCATTGTACCAAGACTCTAGAAATCATTTTCTTCTTGACTCTACCTTCTCTTCGTCCCTTCATTTACTTTTCCAAATCTTCTTAACATTGTTACAAAATGGCTGAGTGAATTGGATTAAATTGAATTGATGAGAGAAGTACCAAGGTGGATGATCATATCAATGGACTCAATGATATATGCTTTTCTTTAGTACATGACAATGCCAATATTCAAAGTTCTTTAACTGAGATATTTTCAATACTTACTGAGATTAGGGAGTCCTCAAACTACAACCAAGATCCTGGCCATTCAAGAAAAAACCAACAACATCAACCTCTAAGAAATTCAAAAGATCTTTTTGATAATACCAAAGAAAATTCTCGACAAGAATTTCAAGGTATATGGAGGTTGATTAAACTGGATATGCCTAGATTTAATGGCATAGATCTATTAGGATGGTCTTTCAAAGCTGAGCAAATTTTCAATTGCCATTCTACTCCAACTGATCAAAGCCGATTCATTTCTTCATTTCATTTGGAAGGAGCAGCTCTGTCTTGGTATCAATGGGCTACTACCAATGGTTTTATTCATTCTTAGGTGACTTCTTGGACAATATCAAAGAAAGATTTGGTCATTATTCTTATGAAGATCATAGAGGTGCTCTTGCAAAGTTGCAGCAAGCAATTACTATAGCTGACAACCAAGCTCAGTTTGACAACCTTTCTAATAAGGTAACTGGCCTACAAGAACCCTTTCTTATCTGTTTTTTTTTTGTCTCAGAACTTAAGTATGAGTTAAAAATGGAATTTTGGCTCAACCTTCATCCTTATTGAAGGCTATGTCCTTAGCAAAGTTATTTGAGGAAAAGTATACTGACATGAAGAGATTGTGGAAACCTCAATGGAATGAACCTACAAATGGTCTTGGTTTGTTGCCTACTCTAGTTGGTCCATCCATAAAACATCCCACTACAACAACAACACCTACATTTCCAATTAAAAGACTCACACCTGGAGAAATGAAAGTTACAAGGGACAAAGGCCTCTGCTATAATTGTGATGACATGTTCACCCATACTCACAAATGCAAACATCATTTTATTTTATTGATGACTTAAGAAGAATCATAAATTAAGGTTGAGAATTATGTTGAACAAGTTACTACTCTAGATAAAGAAATTGAAGTCTCTGGCATTAGTTTAAATGCTCTTGTTCGTTAATCTAACCCAAGTATTATTAAGGTTACTAGGGTTTGGAAAACTCACGAGATTCAAGTATTTATTGACAGTAGAAGCACTCACAATTTTGTCTAAGACAGAATTGCCAAGATGCTAGGATGGCCTATCAAACCTTGCTAACCTTTCAAAGTTTAGATTGGCAATGGTGAGTTTCTTACCTGAAATCATTGGTGTAGTTAGGTAGTTTTATATCTCCAACATAATATGTTTACTTGTGATGTGCTCTTATTGCCTATTGAGGGATCTGATTTAATTTTGGTCATTCAATGCCTTGAATTATTGGGTCCAATTGTTACTAATTATAAACAACAAACAATAAACTTTGAGTGGCAAGGGAATAAGGTTCATTTAGTAGGAGAACCTGAACTAAACCCTCAGCAAATTAGATTGAGATGCTTAAAAACATTAGCCATAGTTGAAGTAATAGCCTCTTAGTTTCAATTAGAATTTGTTGATTCTTTAGCTAGAAATTATGTCATTCCTAAGGAGATTATAGATATACTACAAACCTACTAGGTTGTCTTTGAAGAACCTAAGGAGTTACCACCTGCTAAAGAGGTTGACCATTCCATACACTTAGAGCCAGGTGCTAAACCAGTCAATTTGAAGCCATACAGATACCCTCACTTCCAAAAACATGAAATAAAGAAGTTGGTCCAAGAAATGCTTACATCAAGCGTGATCAGACCTAGCCATAGCTCTTTTTCTTCTCCAGTGTTGTTAGTAAAGAAAAAGGATGGTTCTTGGAGATTCTACAAAAATTATAGGACCTTGAGTTCAATCACTATTAAGGATAGGTTTCCTATCCCAACTATTGATGAACTGTTAAATGAACTTCATAGAGCTTCAATTTTTTCAAAACTTGATCTAAGAGTTAGTTATCGTCATATTGGAGTGAAAGTTGTGGATATAGAAAAGACTAACTTTAGAACACATGAATACCATTATGAATTTATGGTCATGCCTTTTGATTTAACTAATGCACCATCTACTTTTCACGCAACCATGAACACTATATTTAAACCATATTTGATAAAGTTTGTTATTGTATTCCTTTATGACATTTTAGTTTACAACAGTACAGTTGCATACCATATAACTCATCTAAAAGTGGTCCTTGATTGCTTAAGTACTAATCAATTATTTGCAAAAAGAAGTATGTACCATTTCTGTCAGACCTCTATAAACTATTTGGGACCTATTGTCAGTTCTCAAGGGGTCCAACTAGATCTAAACAAAATTGAAGTAATGCTCCAGTGGCCTCTACTAGTTAATTTGAAATAGCTCAAAGAGTTTTTAGGCCTCACTGGCTGCTACAAAAGATTTTTCAAAGGATATACATCAATAGCAGCCTCATTAACAAACCTCTTAAATAAGGATACTTTCAATTGGAACCAACGTACTCAATAGGATTTTGATGATTTGAAAGTAGCTATGACTAAAGCTCTTGTCCTGATCTTACATGACTTTAACATGGTCTTTGTCATAGAAATAAATGCTTTCAATGTAGGAATTTGAGTAATATTAATGCAACAACTTCATCTTATAGCCTTTTACAGCAAAAAAATTAGTATTAAGACAGTTGCATCTTCAATATATGTTAAAGAATTGTATGCTATTACACTAGCTGTGAAGAAATGGAGACAATACTTGCTAGGAAGGAAGTTTGAAATTCATGCAGACCACAAGGCATTAAGATGCCTAATGTCTCATGTTATACAGAGCAACAACATTATCTTAGCAAATTGTTAGGTTTTTGCTATGGTATTGTTTATAAACCAATGACAGAGAATGTTGTTGTAGATGTCTTGTCCAGATTACCTAACAAAGATGACTCTCTAAAAGACTATGAGTCTAATACATTTTTCATGTACCTTTCTTATCCCCTCCTTGATTTACTAGATGACCTGAGAATCAAAAATACAGTAGCTTAGGACTTAGTTACTTTACATCAGCAAATTAGTATTGGTACCCAGTCAAGCAAAGGTTATTGTATTACAATAACAAGCTGGTCCTCTACTTCCACTCTCATATTCAAAGTTATGGAAGAGTTCCACACTTCCCTTATTGGAGGACACAATGGTGTTCTTAGAACTCATGACAGTATCTGCAAATTTATTCTAGAAGACTACGAGACAAGACACCAAGGAATTTATGAAAAATTGTTTAATTAGTCAACAAAAAAGTATTCTTCAACCTTGTCATATGGTTTACTACAATCTTTATTTGTCCTGGAGAAGGTTTGAGAGGATATTTCAATGGATTTTATAACTTATTTTTCTGTTACACATTGTTGTTAAGTCATTCTGGTAGTCATTAATAGATTGACTAAATATGCTCACTTTGGAGCATTGCCTAACACTTTCTCGTTTCCAAAAGTTGCTAAACTCTTTTGTGAGATAGTGGTAAAGTTGCATGGAATGCCTAAATCAATTGTCTTTGATAGAGAAAAGGTCTTCATGAGTTCTTTTTAGAGGCAGTTGTTCAAATATAGTGCCACTACTCTCAATTTAAGTTCTGCTTACCATCAACAATTAGATGGTCAAACAAAATTGCTTAACAGATGCGTGGAACAATATTTGAGGGCTTTTACGCAGGACAAACCATAGTTATGGATTCAGTTGCTTCCTTGGGCTGAATACTCTTATAATACTTCTTATCATTCTGCAATCAAGATTACTCCATTTCAAGCCTTGTATGAAAGAGAGTCCATTTTCATTCAAAGATATATGGCCAATTCCTATAATATTGAGGAAGTTGATAGTGAGTTATTAAGCAGAGATGAGCTCCTTCAACTTCTTAAAATGCATATCTAGCAAGTTCAATCAAGAATGAAGTCATTAGCAAGTGCAAAACGAAGGGATAATGAGCTAGAACTGGGCAGTTAGGTATTGGTCAAATTACAACCTTACAAGTAGCAGTCTCTTGCTTTGAAGCCTAATAAAAAGTTGAGTAAAATGTATTATGGACCTTTTCAACTGATAGAACACATTGGACCTGTAGCTTATAAGCTTGCCTTACCACCAACTTCTAAAATTCACAATGTTTTTCATATTTCCTTACTTAAACCATTTCAAGGCAATCCACCTGATAAACCCATTTCCCTACCTAACTTGAGCATTGAGAATAAACCAATTATTACTCCCTTGGCCATTTTTGATAACAAGACCATTTGGGTACACAACAGATTAGTTTCTCAACTACTTGTTCAATGGTAAGGATTAAAACTTGATGAGACATCATGGGAAGATCTTACTGTTGTTCAACCTCTAATGCAAGCTCAAGACCTTGAGGAAAATTTAATTTTTGAAGATCTTACTGTTGTTCAACCTCTAATGCAAGCTTAAGACCTTGAGGAAAATTTCATTTTTGAAGGGGCAGCTAATGATAGCTACAGAACTAAAAGAACAAGATTAGTAGACTCTACTGATAAGTTCAAGAACTAAGAGGAGAGGGAAGCTGAGCTAGAACTGCAAGGACAACCACCAAACATGAAGAGAAGTTAGAGGATAAGGAAGGCTCCACAAAGGCTATAGTCTTATGCCTAAGGAAGATATGGAACTAATAAGCTATGGGTGTTTAGTTTGTTTGTTTGTTTGTTAAACAGTTAGTTAGACAACTAGCAAGATTAGTTAGTTGTTAATCAATCTGTTGTAACAAATCAATAACATTATGATTCTAGAGTTGTATAAACACAACAACTACAATCAATAAGAGCAATGTACAAATTAATCCAATCATTCTCTTAACTTCTACTTCTTTTCTTATGTTTTTCTTCTTTTCTTCTTCTTTCTTGAGCTCACCTGGAAGTTTTTGATACATAATTGCATCAGACTAAATCCACTATTGTGCATACTTGATGCAAACAAACCAGTTGGTCCAATCTTCAAGATTTGCTAAGGAATTTGAGAATCATTCACAATTTTGACAAAATGGTCTATGTTCTTGATAAGTCACTTCCCACAACTGTTGCTGAGAACATTTTGAAGGAAGAGGTGGGAGGTTTCGAGAAATGGCAAGAGAATAATGATAGGTGCTTAAATATTCATATTTAAGCCCCCTTATTTACATTTGTTAAGTCCTTAGTTATGTTAATTTAGTCTATTTTACTTCATTTCTGTGTTTCACATGTTTTTATAGGGTTTTGGAGAAAAAGAAGCATTTTTGGCACCTAAAAGAAGAAATCTGGAAATCCTGGAGCAGCTACTGACAAAAGTGCGATCGAGCGCACTATTGGGTGCGATCGAGCGCATAAGCGCTCGTGCGCACACAAGAAAGATCGAGCGCAACCTTGCGATCGAGCGCACAACGCATGCGATCGAGCGCACATGTACGAGCGTGAATAGTAAAATGACATAACTAATTTTGGAAATAGATGAGGTTTTACGTTTTAGGAAGTATAGGGTTTCTTGAGTCTTCTAGGGTTATTCAAACCCTATAAATACACATGTAAACACACACAAAAGACAACACTTCTTTTATCTTTTGCTTAGCTTGGAATTGTAAGCTTTGGAGAGGATTGACAACCCGTCTCCATAGTATTCTTCAGGTTTTATATTTTATGTTTAGTTTATGTTATAATGTTTATCTTAGACAACATGTGTAACTTACTCTTTATAGGGCTCGATTGAAGCCCTAGTTATGCTTTCTCATATATACATTCATTGATTATCTTTGCAATAGTCTTGATTATGATTCTTAACTTGATTAATGTTTGTGTTTATTTAAATTCCTCATATGTATATGTTTGATCAATATGTGCATGTGGTATGGACTTGTTAGTTATACCAATTTGGATGACCGAGTCCTGGGTTTGACATTAGTAACAAAAGATATCCACACCTGATTCTTGGGTTAAGCAACATGAGAAACTGGGAATAGATACCATACCCTAGGTCCTGTGTGGTTGTCGATTTCCATAGTACCTATGCTCTCTTAAGGAACAACTCAGTAGATACCATGCTGAATCCCTTAAGACAGAAAAAAGTTAGAGTAGATACCATGCCTAACTCGTTGCTTAGGGAAATCAATAGCTTAAGGAGTAGATACCATGCCCTTAGGTTGACAACCATTAGGTATTCATAGTAGGGCTAGAGCATTGGTATATTACTCATGGGGAAAGTATGACTAGTGGTGGATATCAAAGCCCTATGTCTCATTATTATTAATTCACATTCAACTGTTATTTTGATATTCTTTTATTGAGAAACTGATTCTAAAAACGAAATTTACCAATCCTTGTGGAAATGATCTCGCACTTGCACACTATGCTACCATTGACCTTGTGCACTTGCAAGTAAAACTGTACGGTTACTTATTTATTTAGGTAGATAATCGCGCAACAAATGACATGTGGGATAAGCTCCACATGCTAACATATGTCTAATGAGCTTTAAAAGCAACATGCCAAGATGAAAATTGCTTATGCAATGTTACTTCATCTACAAGAGTTGTATGGTGGGCATAACCTCTTTAGGGATAGAATGCCTAAAGGATCATTAGTACATGAGCATGGATTAAAAATGATCAACTATATCAAGCAGACTCGCTCGTTTTAGTATGGATTCGGAGTTAAGTAGTGACTAATTCTTTAATCACTTCCAGACTCATTATCGCAGTATGTTATGAACTACAATATGAACAAGATTGAAGCTACGCTTCTAGAACTTATACGTTGAAGACTGCAAAAGCTATGATCAAGAAAGGTTAAGACACCCATTATTCTTGTCAATGGGGCTTCTTCTTCTAAGCCTAAAGGTACGAATTGCTTAAGGAATAAGAAGAAACCATTGAAAGTAAAAGGTAGTGTCAACAACGCTATTTCGTCAAAAGCTACAGTTCTTCCATTGTGGCAAAGATGGACGCTAGAAGATAAACTGTAAATGTCACATTAAAAGACAAGTCTTCAGAAGGCATGTATCAGTTGCTTTTTGATGAAATTAACTTATTAGTTAATAATGTTTCTACTTGGATATTAAATACCAAGTATGGTTCTCGCATTTGCCAATAGTTTGCAGGCACTGAGAAAAAGCAAAGAAAACTAAGGAGAAGTCAACCTTCACCTTGGAAATGCAGCAAGCGTTGTTATATTAGCTGTAGGAACTTATTACTTAGTTTTACCATCTAAAGGTATACGGTAAAATATTTCATATTGAACAACAAATGAAAAGAGATAATGATTAAAATCATTCCTACATGTGACACTTAAGACTATCTCATATTAATGAGAATAGTGCAAACAAGTTTGTAAAAGATGAATTCTTGGATCTATCAGATTTTGAATCCTATCCAATCTATGAAAACTGTCTCATGGGAAAATGATTAGATCTCCATTTAGTGGACATGGAGAAAGAGCCAAGGATGTATTAGGGTTTATAAATAGTGACATGTGTGGACCCTTAATAGTCAATGCTAGAGGAGGTTACTTCAACTTCATTACCTATAATGATGATAATTCTAGGTATGGCTATACGTACTTAGTAAAGTACAAATTTGAATCATTTGAAAAGTTCAAAGAATTCAGAAGAGAAGTTAAAAAGCAAACTGGAAATGATATTAAAGCTCTTTGATTTAATTAATGAGGTAAATATTTGTTTAATGATTTTCTTGGTTATCTAAACAAGTGAGATTCTCTTGGTGGACTCCTCTTAAAACCATACCCTCTTGGATATGGTACAATTCATGATAAATTACACTGATATTCTTATATCCTTTTAGGGATACGTTGTCTTGACCGTAGCATATTTATTGAACAAGGTTCTTTCAAAGGCAGTACCTAAAATGCCATATAAGATATGAAAAGGTAGGAAACCTAGTCTTAAATACATTAAGATTTGGGGTTGTCCAACTTATGTAAAGAAGTTACATACAAACAAGTTGGAAACTAGGTCTAACAAATGTAGGTTTGTGGGATATCCTAAAGAAAGTTTATGATATTATTTCTATCATCCTCAGGAGCAAAAGATGTTTGTTTCCAAGTATGTTACCTTCCTAGAAAAAGAGTTTGTGCTAGAAGGTTGTAATGCGAGGAAGATAGATCTTGATGGAGTGTCATAAGAACCACAACCTAGTATTGTTCAAATTGAGGAACACGAAACAATAGATCATTTTATTACACTACCACTTCGTAGATCTAGTAGAATGATATAGATATGTTACAGTCAGTCAAGGTTTGACTGTCAAAGAACTGCTCCATGAATGACTTGGGTGAAACATCCTACATTTTAGGGATAAAGATCTATAGAGATAGAACTAGAAGAATGTTAGACTTGTTCAAATCCATGTACATAAATAAAATGTTAAAGAAGTTTAGCACGAAAAATTCCAAGATGAGTTATCGAATTACTCTCTCAAAAGACATGTCCTCAAAGGACACCTAAGGAGAGAGAACACATGAGTAGATTGGATCCACCATGTACTCCAAGTTATGTAAAAAGCTTGATGTTATATACACTCTGAGTGTTACGAGCAGAGTTCAATACGATCTAGGTAAGGGTCATTAGATAGCTGTGAAGAACATTCTTAAGATCTTAAGAAGAACTAAAGATTTGTTTTCATAAATGGAAATGAGGATTTGAAACTTAAAGTCTTCACAAGCTCTAGTTTCAATCTAAAAAATATAGCAGTAAGTCAAAATAAAGATATGCGTTTACCTTGAATGGTGGAGCAGTGAGCTGGAAAAGTTCCAAGTAAGCAACCACTGTAGACTCGACCATTGAGGCTGAATATATGTTGTATATAAAGTCGTTGAGAAATTTGTTTGGACAAAGAAGTTCATCACTGAGCTTGGAGTGGCTTCTGACATTGTAAATTCAGTATCATGAAACTATGACAACAACGGCGCAACTACGCAGGCATAAGAACAACGGTCTGATCAGAAATCCAAACAAATCTTGCAACATGTTCCATTTGATTAGAAAGATCATTGAAAGAGGCGATGTAAAGATTGCAAGAGTTTCATCAACAAATAATATTTTGGTTCCACTAATACTTGGGCTATTGGCTTTCGTGGAAGTGGGAGATTCATAGTAATGTTCCCTACAAGCCAATAACATTCGATGTTATGAACATGTTAATTATGATTAATCTTATTCATTTATTGATAATAAAATAATAATTATGATATTTTCTAATTTATCATATTCATTACAAATCACTGTATGTGCATTACATGATAAAACTCATAGAATAAGAGCAATGGAAATAAACACCATATTGAGATTATGCTAATGAGATGTCTTTTCTTAAATTTTATTCTTAAACGTTCATAATCATAAGATCACTAAGAAGGGAATTAGTGAATCCGAATAAATTAATACATATTATGTTTCCTCGAGGAATTGAGGGTGATTGGTCTCACGACCATTAGTGTATGAGACATTAAAACAAGTTATGTAAATGCTTGTTAGAAAACAAGTACACTGAACTAACTCGACTAAAAAAATTTTTACGAACATTTTACTGACTCTCAATAAGAGCTTTTATGTTTCAGTGATCCTTGGACTTAATGCACCATGAATGTCGTTTGTATATGTCATTATGCTTGATAGAACTTAAATATGATTATAATCATGTGCCACAAAAGGATAGTAATTAAGTATGACCACTTATGCATGAAGGTACGTGAGTTTAGAATAGAGGATCTATCAATCTTAGTAAAAGAGAGAGAATGTCCTATGTGGTTTGATTAAGTCATAACTTTGAAATTCCTTGGCCAATGTGGGGTGAAAATTAGAAAAGTGCTTCTAATTTCATTATTTCAGTTATAGACTTGAGATCGATATACATATGATTAAATAATTAAGGTTTGACAATATTTTTATACCTTAGGTTTAATTAAGGACATTGCATGATGGAAAGATTAAATTGTATGTTAACTAATAATGAAGAAGTTCGCGTTAATTTATATTGTCTAAGTAGTCATGACATGTTGTTAAGTGTCAATCATGACTTATAAAAGTCCTTAAGAATTAATTGTACGTAATTCCTAATAAAATGGAGAATTAAAAGGAGTTTTAATTCAAATTAAAATTAAAAAGAGTTTTAATTAATTGGATAGGATTCAATTGTTACGTAAAAGTTATGACCTACTACCAACAAGATATTTAACCTAATGGGTCACACACAATTGGGCAATTGTAAGAATAGAAAAATTAAGGAGCCAATGGAGAGATTTTTAAGAATTAAATTGAACCAAAGGTTTATTTGCACTTCTAAAATCTTCAGGTTCTATATAAATAAGACTTCCATTCGGTAAAAATCCTAATCATCATAACTTTAGTTTTGAGATTAGATCTAAAGCTCTCTCTAGAAGCCATAGCCAAAAATCTCATGGAGCTAGCTCTCTATAATTTTCGATCACCTTAATTGAAGTTCACTAATTCGCGTTGCTCATGTGTATACACTTAAAAGCCAGACACTTGAACAACTTATAAACTCATCTCCGAATTATCAACATGAATCTACATCAAAAAAAAAAAATTAATTCTATTGTGTATTCTATGTCGATAGACTTACAAAACTAGTCCTATCAACACCTTATTTGTCCTTCTTCAAGAGTTACTTACCCTTAGATTTAGATAGGTGTTTTTCCTTTATTGATCGTGTTCTCAGTAGCCTTCAACATGTTAACAAGTTGTAACTTTTATCTTGTTAATATTGTAGTTCATAATAAACTGAGAAAAAGAGTTTAGAAGAGATTGTAGAATAAAGTCATTACTCAACTCTGTATTCATACTAAATTTGAACATGTCTAACTGTTCGATATAATTGATCATCTTCAATCCATACTTATGGACTAATGATCCTTCAAACATCCTAGTTCTAAAGAGGTCCTTAGATATCTATAACGTAACATTACGACTATACTCACCAAACAACTCTTGTAGATAAAGTAATATCGTAGATACACTTTCCATTTTGTCATGTTGTTTCTAAATTTCATTAGACATAGATGCTAACATGTCATACCTTGCCTTCATGTTATCCTCTTGTCACTTCTCAAAAGTATCGACATTTTCTTCCAAAGCATTCTCAGCAAGAGTTGTTCGGAGTGGTTGATCAAAAACATAAATTATTTTCTCTGAATTGAAAACAATTCTCAAATTTCTCATCCCATCAAGAACATTGGACTCAATCAACCTATTTCTACACAGTGGGTTGAGATTTGCTATTGCGATATACTATGTAACAACATATAAAAGTAACATTTATTCATTTTATTGACACATGGCAATACTCGAGCATGCAACAATGTAGTGCAAGGATAATGTACACTTCTCAAAAAACTGAAGTGGCTACTAACAAAAACAATTTTGTACTTCCCTAACTTGAGTGGCATGACGTAGTTGGGAGCGGTGTGCATTGCACAAAGGCCAATGATAGAGGATATCTCTACCAATCCAGGATGGGTGCGCCGCCAACTTATGAGTCCCACTGAAATAACTATATTAAATAAAGACATTAAAGCTTGCACAACCGATTTTTTTTATTATCAGACCCAATCTGAAAAATAGTTGAAAACATGAAAGCGGCATACAAACAAGGAGGTCCAGATCTGACTCACAACCCTCTGAATATTAATGGAGAAAACCTGTTCTTCTAGATAACGGATAGGAGTCTCATGAAACAGGCTACACTAGAATTACAGAATATTTTAAATCCTGTGCACATCAATTTGCTAATCTAAGCTGGTACAAATAAGAATATAACCAACAATCCAGCTAAAAGCGTTTAAAAAAGTTGAAGCGCATACAACATCTCTCTGACCAGACTATAGCTAGACAAGCCTGTCACCTCTTGACACAAAAATAAATAAATAAAATAAAACACTTGAAGAGATTTGAATTCCCCTATTTAAGATAATAAGGAAAAAACATGGTTATTACTTACTTCTGCAGCCAATATACTGTCAATGTCAAAATCAATTCTTGGGTTTACTGCAGCAAGTCTCATTGATAAGAACTGAAACCAAAGAAACATGCAACTGCATTAAGATCACATCGAGAAGATAATGCAGATATCATACTCCAAGAGGCATGAACTTTGCCTATTTTGTGGAACCATTCTTGATTTTAAAGGGAGTGTTTCATTCTTTCAATTGCTTTGGAAACTACAGATCAATAGAGAAAAGAAATAGACGTCGTTTAGCAGTAAAGGAAGTCAAAAGAAGAGGGTACTTTTTTAGGAGAAAAAAAAGTTACACGAACCGTAAAGATGCAAAAGGATATCTACTCTGCATGAAAGTAAAAATTTCAGAAATGTATGATGATTTATTTCAGGCCATCTCACTTTCTCTATCTTTTGATAGTAGTTTTAGTACAGGAAAAGGCAACAAAAAATTTGGCAAATACAGAATTTTGTTGTCCATGATAAGCTTTCAGCTAGCAGTTTCCTAAAAACTTATCCAGTGGTAAAATTCTGGATCCTCAGTGCCCCAATAGTCAGCCTAAGATGCTCACAGAAACCTTTCTTTAGAAGCATTATCTACATAACCCACTCCAACAAGAGTTCTCTCACAGATAAAAACTGATTCTAAGAAGTGCAAGTCTCACCTCCACTTGACGTTGTAGGGACTGTACATGGTTGATGATTTCATCCAGCACTAATGCTGTACCTGAAATCTGCAGAGCAGAACTTTTCTCATCGGTTAGTGTCAGATTTAATAACATAAGTTATTCCACAATTCTCTTTTTCAGATAAAAGCTATTCCACATTTCTCACATATATTTCCAATGAATTAAAACTCCAAAAGCTTTACCAGTAACACCCAAGTAAAGCACGCTTTCTCAAATCGTTTGAGCCAATGACTTGAAACATAATACATGCTTAAGGGGGCTCCCCAAAATAGAATTATGAGGTTTAAGAACTAATTTCTATTTAGGATGTACTTAAGTATCAAAAGATCCTAAATTTTTAGTACGAGGATAACAAGGCTTCAATTAATCTCCACTAGCGTACAATTGAAATTTTCTTGAGAGCTTTACATTGACTATTTCCTAAAGTTTCAGCTTCAAATAACCTAAAAAGTAGCATTACAATTACACATCACTCAAACAAAATGAAAGCTCCAAAGGTTTATTCTTTTCGTTCTTTTTCTTTTGGTTTTGTTCGGGTGTGCATGGTGAAACTAATCAGCCAAATTTATTTATTTTTGTTGTTAAAACCCATACACATGCCTCAAACCCCAATATGCTTAGTGGGGAGAAAACTTTATTAGGAGCGCTCCAAAGCGACTGGACAGAAGTAATAAGCCAAATCAGAAGCATAGAAATTGAACTTGTTAAGTGCATAACAGTGACCAGAATAAATTTGAAACTTAAAAGTATGTCTATGGTACAGCTCTGACAAATCATTTAGGTGCATATCAAGAACAGTAAGACAAGCGTATGGACTAGAGGTAAAGTCGAGGTGAATGTGGCTTTCCTATAAATTTAGTTCTAGATGGAGTACAATGTACTGTATATATCGCCTTGAAACTGAAAAATCAACAATTACCTCATTGCCTGTACATGCCCAGTCCACAGAAAAAGTAAAATTGATGCATAAAAGATTTAATTGCAGTCAATTTAAATAATTTTCTTTACTTATCAAAAAAGAAATTAAATAATTTTTTTTCAAAAGAAAAATTCAACCACCGCATCGCTTGTGACATTTCAGAGAATCATAAGTATGTGGTCCAAAAATGAAAGTAATTTATTGATTTTGGTGATCCAGAGTTCCAGAATTTCTGGTATCAACAGTTAAATAAGTTGTCAATGCATAAATCTGCTTATGTTCTAACTTAATAAGATTAATTTCCTGCCTATACACTATCAGATCATGTTCCCAAGCAGTTAGGTATGTGGGATTGGCATATCAATTTGTAAAAGGAATTGTTCCTTTGTCATCCTTTTCTTCGCCATACCATTAAGGATGGATACCTAACTTGTTAAAGAACCTAGTACCATGCACCTTCCCAAGAGTTGTATGTCAATGAAATGGGACCCCAACCCATGCACCATAAACGTTTCCTAACCTAAGTCCTTTCAGGGCAGCTTCCAGCTAGCATTTGCACATAACTAGATTTTTCCTAGCATGCCCAAAAAGGGCATTCTCGTCTATCCTTTGTGGGAGAATTTTCAAAATTTATTCACCTGCTCAGAAGTATGAAGTGGTTAAAAATGTACTATAAATTTGAAAAGACAAATCGGACCTCTAAAACGATTGATAACAAACACTCCTTTACAGGCCACAAGGCAGAAAAAAAAAACCTGAAAAATCATTAAAAATCACCGGAATGCCACTTAATAACCAATTTAACACTTTTCTTGCTACAAAAGCAACCCACTTTTGTGAAAAGGTCAACAAGGACAATACCGTTATTAGAGCACATAACCTAAAGATATAATTGCACTAGGACCATTTAGACGGATATTCTATTTAGTCCCAAAAATCACAATCAAATGATCAATTAAAAAATTAATTAAAGGTGAAACTAACCTTATTGCAGCCTGGGACCAGCTCTTGTAGCAGCTTCATCCGGGCATTGATCTTCTCTCTCCTTGCCTACAACACAAAAGTAACATAAATTAGTGGGAACAAAAAGGCCACTTAGCCAATGATGGTGTCTGGATTTAAAGTTTAAATCCATCGAATTACTTGATTTAAGCAAGCTGAATTTAAAGCTTAAATCTAATCCCAATGACTAATTAAGAGATTACTCTCTCTGCTAAACTATGGCTATCTGTAGCTTGACCACGACGAGCTCGAACATGAACATAAGGAAGCTTCTCGGCCTCTTCAGAGCTCTCATTCGCGGCACTTTTGCTTTTCTTCGTTGAGCCTTTAACCTAAAAATACACCAAAGACAGCGCTTTATTAGACCATAATCAATTTAATCCACTTGAAAACCACCGATATTCACCAAAAACCGCACTACCTTCTTCTCTCGCTCTTTCCTTTTTACCGACCTTTGGTTCTGGTTGGGGCTCTGATTCTTCGCCGTAGGATCAGAAACCAACGGCTTTGATGAATCTGTCTCCGTTGGCTCGCTTTTCACTTTCTCAAGATTCGCGCTGGAATTCGACGGCACCGAGCTTGTCTCTGGCGAGTTGTTCCTGTTGTGCTCTCCAGCGAAGACCGAAAACCTTGCTGCTCGCTCGATGAGGGCCGTATTGGAAGGGAAAATCAAGGTCCCATTGAATAATTGGAAGCGATGCTTCAAATTATCGTCTACGGACACTAACGCCAGAGAATTGCCGGAATACGGCGAGTGGAGGAGCTCCATGGCCTGGTTGGCCGGCAACTCGAGGAGGGCCGTGAAGGAGCTCGCATTCTCGGGCGGTACGGTCATCAAGCGGTGGATTTCCTCATTGAATTGGAAAGAATCGAGCCCGTTCTCTTCCGATTCGGTTCCGGTGGGGATGGATCTAGTTGCGGTTCCTGCGGTTGGGTCCATTAACAGCACCGAATTGAGCGAAAATGGACCAAACCCACCTCGATTTGGGTAGAAAAACAGGTGACCACTTGGTTAACTCAGTCGATTTTTCTCTCTAGCAGTGCTAATTTTTTAGAAAACTAATACACCTCTAATTGACTCCTGCAAAACTAGAAGAATTTGAGAGGGTTCTGAGGAAGGAGAGAGAGAGATCGGGAGAGGTGCCTTTTGGTTGTTTGTTTGCAAGTATATTGTGCCTAGACAGTGTTAGTTGAATAAGGTGCTTCAATGGCGGTCAATATTTTGGTTTCTCTGTTTGTTTCCTCAGGTTTTTTGATGGCTTCCCTCTCTTTCTGTGTAAGAGATTACTTATCAGTCATTTGCCCGTCCGAAAGTCTTGTTTGTACCAAAATTAAAATTTTAGGAAATTATTCTAATTGGATCACGCGTAAAAGTTTCAGCAACAAGAGAGAATATGGTTAAAGAAAGTCGATAAAATATTAATTAACAGTCAAAAAGTCCGCAAAATAATAACTTTTAGAAAATAAAAGCTCAAGGAACAACATTAAGTCGAGAAGGATAGATCGATGATTTTATGTCGTGAACTCGAGTATTAAAGAGATTATGGCGACAAAACCCAATATCTCAATCTCGAATATAACAGATGAATCATAACTGCCAACTCAAATATTCAAGAATCGAGAATCACTCAAGGATCATGCATTTAATCAGTTAAGATAAAAATAACCATGGTTAAATACAACTCGTATTGTGAAATTAAAGATTATGACATATGCCAGGTTCAGGGCATTTAATAAAAAAATATATGAAGAAATAGAGACATGGGAGACGCTTGGAAATAATCAACACAATTATCTATACTATAAGAAGCATAAATAGCAACATATCAATCATAGGAAGACTCTAACAATCATCTAACGTTTATTATCTTTTTTGTATTTATCTTTTTTACTTTTCGGTAGCCATAGTTGTAGTTGTAATTGTAGCGGTAGTCTACCTTCCTCATCTTTTCTGTCTCAAAATTGAGTCAAGCTAGGGCAACATTGAACACTTGGTCCACATACAACTATATAGTAGGCTCGAGGAACTTGCATGTAACGACTTATCCCCGGGTCGGCCCTACACGAGATAATATCCTCACCTTTCAGCTTCGAGCCCTAACTTGAATGCCATGCATATATCTTTTTCATACAGTACAATTCATAATCAACCAAAATTCATCTCATGTACAATCACATTTATACCACACTATTAATACATTATTTCTTAAATCCTCACAATTTGCAAAAGATACAGCAAATTTCTCTCCTACATTTACATAACAATATTTTCAAATGAATTTAGACTCAAGACAACTCTGAGAATGCCGCTTCTAACCAGCTGTACCATCTTTCATAAACAACTATCAACTAGAGCTTGCTTCCATAATCAGCTGCCACTTGGGGGTATTAAACATAAAGAGGGAGGTGAGCTTCAAAAAGCTCAGTGAATATCACATTACTCAAAGTACTCGATTTTTAGTTTTGTTTACCAATTCATATTATACATTAAGTTAATTAGCATATAGCTCTAAGTGATATCCAATTCTTTTTAATTATAAACATTGTTGGGAAACCACCTCAAGATGCCCAGGTGGTGATCTTCCAAATACCCAAGTCTAAAATGACTTGTAATGATCAGAATAGAAACAAAAATCAAACAATCAAAGAGAGAACACAAGCAATTTGTTATCGAGGTTCTGCAACAGCCTACGTCCCCGTGAGTTCCTCCGAACTCTCTACACTAAATCAATGAGTTCTTTACATGTACAGCAACACCTCTTCAAGAATCTCAAGTTCTTGAAGAACAAAAGAAGAGAAAACAGAAAGTGATAGGGAACTATTACAAAGCCCTTCTCCCCAATCTATACTACTCTCTCTCTATACAGCCAGCCTCTCTTTAAGATCTATTCTAGTGCCTCTCCTGTGTTTTTGTGTCTTTGCACTCTCACACTTGCACTTGAATTCTCTTATATGATAATCTTGTGTTTACAACTTGTCTCGCACTTGTGTTGAGATTGAAGCTAGGTGACCCTTTATATAGTACACCACTTCTTGAACATATCTTGAAGACAATCTCAACCCTTAGATCTTGAGGACAAATCAATCATAGCCCTCCAACAATCCTAAGTGATCCTATGCGTTTTGTTCATACCCCACACACTAGGAGAAGAATGCTGAAAATTGGCTTCAGATGTGCCTTCAAGTCGCAACCTTGAAGGGGGGAGGCTTTTTGTCATGCTGGAGGCCGCGGCTTGGGGTGGTTGTGCTGCGGTACGCACACCTTGGGCCGCGACGCACAACTCTTCCCTCAACTTTTAGACTTTCTAGAGGCTGAGGCACGCACACCTGGAGCCGTGGCCTAGAGACCTGATACTGAAGCTTTTCAAACCTGTTTAATCCTTAGACAAATACCAACAATCTCTACCTTTGTCTAAGCAATTAAACCCGAACCTATTGTGCAGAAAACTCAGGATCCAAACTCAACTTTAGTCACCATATCAACCGACTCCAATCCTAAGAAGTCCAAGGCAATGATTGAACTTACTTAGAGGTAGAACCTTGGTGCCTAAATCTGCAAGATTTTCCTCCATGGCCAACTTGTCCACATGAATGCATCATTCCCTAACATTTTCCCGAATAAAATGATACCGAACATCCATGTGCTTTGTCTTCTCATGGAACACCGGATTCTTACACAAGTGCAACGCACTTTGGCTATCCGAATACACCAGCACCTGCTGTTTCAGGACCTTCAACTCTTCCAACAACCCTTTGCACCACATAGCCTCCTTTATGGCTTCCGTAGCCGCTATGTACTCAGCCTTGGTTGTTGAGAGTGCTACCACCGGCTGCAACTGAGCCTTCCAACTTATACAACATCCGTTTAAGTTGAAAAAGTATGAGGTAATCGATCTTCTTTTATCTTGGTCTGCTCCATAGTTCGAATCAGCATAACCTTCAAGACAGATGGACTTACCCCTCTTTTCATAGACTAGCCCCACATCTGGGCTTCCCTTCAAGTACCTCAGCAACCACTTCATCCCAAGCCAATGCTCCTTTCCGGGATTACTCATAAATCTGCTGAGAACACTAATTGCATGAGCAATGTCGAGTCTAGAGCTTACCATAGTGAACATAACTGATCCAATCGCATTAGAGTAAGGGACCTTCTCCATTTGCTTTTTCTCTGCCTCTGATCTCGGACATTGATCATTGGAGAACTTGAAATGACCAGCAAGGGGAACCTTCACTAGTTTGCTATTTTTCATAGAGAACTTAGATATCATCTTCTCTATGTAGGAAGTCTAAGAAATCTTCAATCTGTTTTTATCCCTTTCCAGGATTATACTCATCCCAAAGATCTTCTGTGCATGGCCAAAATCCTTCATCTCAAACTCCAAACTGAGTTGAGACTTCAACATTTCTATCCTCTCCCTACTGCTACCAACCAGCAGCATATCATCGACATAGATGAGGAAGATCACCATTTCTTCCACTTTGTGCCCCTTGTAGTACAAGCACGAATCATAGCAGCTCCTCATGAACCCAAGCTAGTTACAAAAGAATCGAACCTCTTATTTCATTACCGAGGTGATCGATTTAGGCCATAGAGAGATTTCTTCAATTGGCACACCAACTCTCCCTGCCTTCCTTTCTCATAGCCTTCGGGTTACCTTATGTAGATGGTCTCATCAAGCTCTCTACGTAAGAATGTTGTCTTCACATCCATTTGCTCTATCTCCCAATCAAATTGGACCACCATAGCCAATACTATCCGTATCGTCTTGTATGTCATAACTGGTGAGAATATTTCGGTGAAATCTATTCCTTCTCTTTGTGTGAACCCCTTCGCCACCAGCCTAGCTTTATACCGAACTTCATCCCTTAGAGGGTCCCTTCTTTGATCTTGTAAACCCATTTACAATCCATAACTCTCTATTTTTCTGGTTTGGGCACCAATTCCCAAGAGTTGTTCTTCTTCAAAGAATCCATTTCTTCCTCCATAGCTAGCTGTCACTTTGACGAATCTTTACATTCTATGGCATTCATGTAAGTTTCTGGTTCAACCATCCCTCATTTTGAACAAGGAGCTGCTACATTAGCATCTGCAAACCCATATCTCAAAGGTGGTCTGACCACCCTCATTTCCTGGTCCTTTGTGAGCTGGTAGTCATTCTGACTTGCTGCATCAACCCCTTCTAGTTTAGCCTCCTCTTAAGTGTCCTAAGCTTGGCCTTTATCAATGGACTCTACCTGGTCCGAACCCTCTTGCCTTCCTTGCTCTACCTGAACTGAAATTTCCTTGATGATATGCTCCACAAATACTGGACTGGTTTGCTCACTAGCCCGTGCAGGGTTAGTTTTTCAAATAGGAAAATAACAATTCATTAAAAATGACATCCCTACTTATTATGAGTTTCATTTCTTTTGGTTCTAAAGACCACAACCTATACCCCTTAGCCCCATCACTATACCCTAGAAACACACATTTTCTAGATCTTGGGCTAAGTTTATCATCATTTTGATGTGCAAATGCAGCACATCTAAAAGTTCTAAGGTTGCTCAACTCAGGGGGTTTCCCACTTCACATCTCTTCGGGAGTCTTGAGCTCTAAAGCTCTAGAGGGTGATCTATTAACCAAATATACAGCAGTATACATAGCTTCCCCCCAAAAACATTTTGGTAAACCAGACCCAATTAACATGCACCTAACCTTTTCCATAAGGGTCCTATTCATTCTGTCAACAACTCCATTTTGCTGAGGGGTTTTCACAACCGTTCTATGTTTTAGAATCCCATTTAATTCACAAAATTTATCAAAATCCTTATTAAAAAATTCTAAGCCACCATCAAGTAGACCATTCTTGCTAAGAACTTGTAGACCCTTTTTCGCTCATGTGTCCCAAGCGAGTGTGCTAAAAGGTTGCCCTATCCATCTCAGCTATCAAGCTTGCTGCTTGATCCTTGATTTCTATCTCTCTGATCATCTCATAGAGACCATCATTTATTGCTGCTTTGATCACTATGAAAGATCCCTTGGTTACATTGATCTTTCCTCCCTCTACCTTGTATATGTACCCCATGGAATCTAGCTGCCCCAATGAGATCAAATTTCTTCTCAACTCCGGAAGATACTCACTTTCCTCAACAGCCTTGTCATTCCATCAAACATCCTCAATTGGATGTCTCCTATCCCCCTCACTTGGCAAGAAGTATCATTCCCCAAGAAAACCTTTCCATCATTGGTTTCCTAGAAATTCTTGAACCAATTCCAGTGAGGGCACATGTGATAAGTGCACCCGAAATTCAAGATCCATTTCTCGTTGCCTTGCCTCCTGCTCACATTTGAGCACACAATAAGAACATCATCTTGATGTTCTCCCTTGGTAACCGAAGCCTCTTCATTGTTAGTATGACTTCTTCCTCTCTCATCACACAACTTCTTCTTGCAATCTTTCTTGAAATGGCCCTCCTTATTGCAGTAGAAGCCTCTCTTTCCTCCAAATCTTGGTTTGGAATGCGATCTCCCATGGTTCTGCCCTCTACCTTTTGATTTCTCCCGGTAGTTGCCATGGATGCTACTGCCACTCCGAGTTGCTATCCTTCCTCTAACGAACAACTCTTCTCCACTTGATGCTTCCCTCATCTTGGCTTTGAAATCAGGAGTCTGATAAGTGATTAAATAGTCATATTTAAGTGATAGATGCTTAAATATTCATATTTAACCCCCTTTATTTACATTTGTTAAGTCCTTAGTTATGTTAATTTAGTTCATTTTACTTCATTTCTGTGTTTCACATGTTTTTATAGGGTCTTGGACAAAAAGAAGCATTCTTGGCACCTAAAGGAAGAAATCTGGAAATCCTGGAGCAGCTATTGGCAAAAGTGCTATCAAGCGCACTATTGGGTGTGATCGAGCGCATAAGCGCTCGTTCGCACACAAGAAGGATCGAGTGCAGCCTTGCGATCGAGCACAAAATGCATGCGATCGAGCGCACATGTACGGGCGTGAACAGTAGAACCGCATAACTAGTTTTGAAAATTGAGGAGGTTTTACGTTTTAGGAAGTTTAAGGTTTCTTGAGTCTTCTAGGGTTATTCAACCCCTATAAATACACCTGTAAACACACACAAAGGACATCACTTCTTTTATATTTTTCTTAGCTCGGAATTGTAAGCTTTGGAGAGGATTGACAACCCGTATCCATAATATTCTTCGGCTTTTATAGTTTATGTTTAGTTTATACTATGATGTTTATCTTAGAAAGCATATGTAACTAACTCTTTATAGGGCTCGATTGAAGCCCTATTTATGCTTTTCTATATATACATTCATTGCTTATCTTTGCAATAACCTTGATTATGATTCTTAACTTGATTAATGCATGTGTTTATTTAAATTCCTCATATGTATTTTTCTGATCAATATGTGCATGTGGCATGAACTTGTTAGTTAGATCAATTTGGATGACCGAGTCCTGGGTCTAACAATAGTAACAAAAGATATCCACACCGGATTCTTGGATTAATCAACATGGGAAACTGGGAGTAGATACCATGCCCTAGGTCCCGTGTGGTTGTCGATTTTCATAAATCTTATGCTTTCTTAAGGAACAACTCAGTAGATACCATGCTGAATCCCTTAAGAAAGAAAAGAGTTAGAGTAGATACCATGCCTAACTCGATGCTTAGGGAAATCAATAGCTTAAGGAGTAGATACCATGCCCTTAGGATGGCAACCATTAGGTATTCATAGGAAGGCTAGTGCATTGACTTATTACTCATTGGGAAAGTATAACTAGTGGTGGATATCAAAGTCTTATGTCTCATTATTATTAATTCACATTCAACAATTATTTTGATAAAATTTTATTAAGAAACTGATTCTAAAACAAAATTCACCAATCCCTGTGGAAATGATCTCATACTTGCACACTATGCTACCATTGACCTTGTGCACTTGCAAGTAAAACTGTACGGTTATTTACTTATTTATTTAGGTAGATAAACGCGCAACAAGTTTTTGGTGCCGTTGCCGGGGATTGCGTTAAATTTCCTTTTAGAATTACTTTTGTTTAGTTTAATCATCATTATTCTATTTTACTTTAATTTTTCTAAAAAAAATTTAGTTTCTGCTTTTCACATTTATTTTTATCAAACCCTAATCAATTTCCTTTTTGTTTCAGGCACATCAAACCCTAATCGCACTTTCTGTGATACTTGCGATCGAGTGCACCCTCTTGTGTGGTCGAGCGCAATTAGGGCAGAGAGTTACCCAAGCAGCAGAGTTGAACTGCTACACTGAAGCTGGTTTAACTGATTTATGCACGGACTTCGATCCCGACATCCAACATTCTTTCCCCTCGATCCCGAGCTTGAGCGGACCATCCGAAAAAAGCTTAGGAACAACTTCGAGAAGAACGAAGAAGAATCTGAGAATGAAGCACCAATGATGGAACAACTCGAAAACCAGCAACCACCTGCTCGAGTACCGATGAAGCAATCCTTCATCCCATAAAACATTGATCAGTCATCATGAATTACATATCAACCTGAGGCGGCAGGAAACCATTACATATCTTCGCAAATATTGAATGCTTTGACTCATTTTAGGGGTACTCCTAATGAGGATCCACACTTGCACCTTCAAGAATTTTTCGATCTTTGCAAGTTCTAGCACATCCATGGCTTAGACTATGAAGGAATAAGGTTAATTATTTTCCCTTTTTCCTTAAAAAATAATGCTAAATTATGGTATAATTCTTTGCTTGCAGTTTCTATCCACACTTGGGAGGAGTTGGCTAACAAATTCCTAAGAAAGTTTTCCCAGCCCAAAAGACGAGGCAAATGAAGAAGGAGATTCAGTCCTTCCAATAAAAGGATGGGGACCTCTTCTTCGAAGTATGGGGACACTTCAACGAGCTGCTACTCAAATGCCCACATCACAACCTACCTCAAGATGAACTGGCACAAGCTTTTTATGAAGGTTTGAGTGATACTAACAAAAGTATTGTTGATTCAGGTTGTGGAGGAGTGTTGATGGAGAAAAGCAGCGAAGAAGCTATGGAGCTCTTCGAAACCCTAAGCGAACACACTCAGCAGTTCTCCTTTCGAGGTAGACATGTAACCAAGAGTAAGGGTATGTATGAGATAAATTTAAATTGAGGATCTTCTCCTCAAATAGCTGCTGTGGAGAGGAAACTAGACCTATTGGTTAAAGCCATGGCTGCTCAGAATGCCTCATCTAGCTTATCAGCTACACCACTCCAGATATGTGCGATATGTTCCCAATTTGATCATAATACTGATACTTGTCCTTTGTATTTATCTGCAGCTTCGGAATAAGCAAATTATGTAGGACCTAACAACTATCCATCAAAGAACAATCCATATGCAAACACCTACAACCTTGGATGGCGAAACCACCCAAACTTCTCTTGGAACAACAATCAAAATACCCAGCAACGAAACTCCCAATCAGCAGCCCATACTGCTCCCGAACTAAAGAAGAATGACCTCGAAAGTCTTGTGAGATAATTGGCTACTTAGCAGCAGCAATTAATAACCTCACAAGATCAGTTCATGGCGGATGAAAGGCAATTCCGGACTGAACTAAGACAACTATAGCAAAGCATGAATAAGCCATCCAACGGCTAGAGGTACAAATGGGACAACTGGCTAAAGAACTAAGTGGCAGAAAGCAAGGTGAGCTTCCAGTTCAAACACTACCCAACCCAGGGGGACATCAACAACTGAAGGTAGTCACAACCTTGAGAAATGGCAAAGTGATAGGGTCCGACGAGTTTGCAACAACATCCAAAGAGAAACTATCGGCATCAAAGGTAAGTGAAACGGAGAAAGTGAATGCTCCACCCTTCCTGGAAAGGTTAGTAAAACAAAAGAAACACAATAAACTGATTGATATTTTTGAAACCTTACAGAAAGTTGAAATTAACATTCCTTTATTAGATGCAATTCACCAAATACCTGCCTATGCTAAGTTCTTAAAAGATTGTTGCACTCACAAGAGAAAGTTTCAAGAGCATGAAACAGTTGCATTAACTGAAAAAGTAAGTGTTGTGTTATTAAGAAAACTCCCACCGAAACTGAAAGATCCGGGTAGTTTTACTATTCCCTGTAGAATAAGTGATCAGTTGTTTAAAAGAGCATTACTAGATTTAGGAGCGGGTGTAAACTTATTACCATACACAGTATTCGAAACCCTAGGTTTGGGGGAGCTACAACCGACTTCTATTACCTTACAATTGGCAGATAGGAGTATTAAAAGACCTAGGGGTATTCTTGAGGACGTCCTAGTAAAGGTTGGTGAGTTCATTTTACCTGCTGATTTCATTATGCTAGATATGGAGGAATGTTCTATGCCAGTACCCCTACCCATCATATTAGGGAGACCCTTCATGAACTGCCGATACTAAGATTTGTGTGAAAAAGGGTATAGTGAGTATGAAAATCAATAGTGAGAAAATAGAATTTAAAATATTTGATGCAATGAAACTGCTTCAAGATGATTTGGACTGCTTTAATGTATGTATGATACAAAATTTTGTCGAGTAAGCTTTTTAGGTCCAATACATTGATCCATTAGAGACCACTCTCACCCATGGCTTCACAGAAGAGGATATTAAGCAAGAACTTGAAGATGTGACTAATAACATCATTGAAACTGTGCACCTCCTTGAGACTTCTCCAAAACACTCAAGTAAGTATGCTCCTCCATTTGAATCTCTCTTACCTACTAATACTACTCTTCTTCCATCCATTATCCAGGCATCAACTTTGGAATTAAAGCAGTTGCCCGAGCATTTAACATATGCCTATTTGGGAGAAAATAAGACTTTACCTGTGATCGTAGCTGCTAATTTGAGTATTGGAGAAGAAGAGAAATTATTAAGAGTTCTTAGGGAGCATAAATCTGCCATTGGATGGACCATTTCTGACATTAGGGGGATAAGTTCAGCCAAGTGCATACATAGTATCTACCTAAAAGAAGAAGCAATGTCCACTTGAGATGCTCAAAGAAGACTTAACCCACACATGAAAGAGGTAGTGAAGGCCGAGGTATTAAAGCTACTAGATGTTGGCATTATCTACCCCATATCAGGCAGTAAATGGGTGAGTTCGGTCCAAGTTATTCTTAAAAAGAGTGGGATTACCGTTGTAAAAAATGAAAATGAAGAGCTCATACCTACAAGAAAGACATCGGGTTTGAGAGTATGCATTGATTACTGAAAATTGAACAAAGTAACTAGAAAAGATCATTTCCCCCTACCATTCATTGATCAGATATTAGAGAGATTAGCCAGTCACAGCTATTACTGCTTCTTAGATGGGTATAGCGGGTACAACCAAATTGTCATAGCACCCGAGGATCAAGAAAAGACTACCTTCACATGTTCCTTTGGTACATTTGCTTATCAGAGGATGCCATTCGGATTATGCAACGCACCAGCCACTTTTCAAAGATGTATGATGAGCATATTTTCTGATATGGTGGAGAAATACATTGAGGTATTCATGGATGATTTTAGTGTCTTTGGTTCCACTTTTGATGAATGCCTAAGTCATTTGGAAAGTGTCTTAAAGAGATGTGAAGAAAGTAACTTAGTACTGAATTGGGAGAAATGTCACTTCATGGTTCAACAAGGTATTGTGTTGGGTCACTCCATCTCAAACATAGGTATTGAGGTAGACAAGGCTAAAATAGACATCATTTCAAAGTTACCTCCCCCTCTCACAGTCAAGGGCATTAGAAGTTTCCTTGGACATGCCGGTTTCTATAGAAGATTCATCAAGGATTTCTCCAAAATCTCGAGACTTTGTGCGTTGTTGGCTAAAGATACCAAGTTTGAATGGAATGATGACTGTATGCAAGCTTTCAACATATTGAAGGATGTTCTCACCTCTGCCCCGATAATGATGGCACCGGATTGGAATCTCCCTTTCGAATTAATGTGATGCTAGTGACTTCGCCCTGGGAGCTGTCTTAGGTCAAAGAATCAATAAGGTACCTCATGCTATTTACTATGCTTCTAGAACTTTAAATGATGCTCAACTTAACTATTCTACTACTGAAAAAGAATTGTTAGCTATTATTTTTGCTTTAGAGAAGTTTAGATCATATCTTATTGGTTCTAAAGTTATTGTATTCACTGACCATGCCGCTTTAAGATATTTGTTTTCTAAGAAAGATGCAAAGCCTTGGTTAATCAGATGGGTACTCCTATTACAAGAATTTGATTTGGAGATCAAGGACAAGAAAGGCAGTGAGAATGTAGTTGCAGATCATTTGTCAAGGTTACCCTATGAGAATGACGATAATGAATTACCTCTGAATGAGAACTTCCCTGATGAACAATTGTTCGCTCTAGAGGTAAAACCTCCATGGTATGCTGATATTGTAAATTATTTAATTACTAAAGTTTTTCCCCCAGGTATGACCACACAAGAAAAAAAGTGGCTGATATTTCTGTCAAGACACTACCATTGGGATGATCCTTACCTCTTCAAAGTCTGCCCTGATCAAATCATCAGACGATGTATCCTAGAAGATGAGCATATTAGCTTATTACAACACTGCCATCAGTTTGCTTGTGGAGGATATTTTGGGGCAAAACGAACAGCTCTTAAGGTACTACAATCTGGTCTTTATTAGCCTAATCTGTTTAAAGATGCTTTCTTCTTTTGCAGCTCATATGATAGATGCCAGCGGACAGGTAATATCTTTTCTCGAAATCAGATGCCCCTACAGAATATTCATATAGTAGAACTTTTTGATGTATAGGGCATTGATTTCATGGGTCCATTTCCTAACTCCTTTGGTTATTTATATATTCTTGTGGGTGTGAATTATGTGTCCAAATGGGTTGAGGCTCTACCCTCAAAAACTAACGATCACAAAGTAGTTGTAAAGTTCTTACAGGCTAACATCTTTACGCGATTTGAGACTCCAAGAGTAATTATCAGTGATGGGGGCAACCACTATCATCATCGCTCTTTTGTCGAACTACTCCGAAAATATGGGATCACTCATAAAGTTGGCACTCCATATCATCTTCAAACCAGTGGCCAAATGGAGATTAGCAACCGAGAGATCAAAGGAATCTTAGAGAGGACAGTGAAGCCTAATCGGAAGGATTGGTCTCTACGCCTAAATGATGCTCTATGGGCATATCGGACAGCTTATAAGACTCTCCCTATCGCCTAGTCTTTGGAAAAGTATACCATCTCCCGGTAGAATTAGAGCATCGAGCATATTGGGCCATAAAGTAATTCAACTTCGATATGAAACAAGCGGGTGAAAAGAGGAAGCTACAGCTAAATGAACTTGAAGAATTGAGATATGATGCCTATGAGAATGCTAAGTTGTACAAGGAATGGACAACAGCCTATCATGACAAACAACTAGTGAGGAAAAAGTTTCATATAGGACAAAAAGTATTGCTATATGACTCTAGATTAAGACTGTTCCCAGGCAAGCTCAAGTCCCGATGGTATGGTCCTTATGTAGTCACTAAGGTCTTTCCTCATGGTGCTTTAGAGGTCTGTGGTCCCAACGAAAATCAGCCATTTACTATAAATGGACACAGAGCCAAGCCTTAACGCGATATTAACTTCCCTTTGAGAGATGAAGACTTGGCACATGAATCTGTACAGTATACAGCTGAGATACAAGCACTGGAGCCACAAGAGGTGGTCTCTAAGTGCTTCCTTCGAACCAAGTAGCACTGTAGCACGAGAGTGCTTGAGTAGTTCATATTCGATTACCCATACAGCTCAAGCATCTCTAGTAAGGTTAGTGGCACTGAGGCCACTAACACACGGTAAGGTTGTATTATTCTTGTTTTATCACTCCAGCCTTGGTGAGTTGTTATTTTGTCCATGCATTCCACTTTGCGATGGAGTGCATAATTCAGTGTGCTCGAGCGCAAAAGTGCGATCGAGTGCATCATTTAGTGCGATCGAGCGCACTCGTGGTAGACAATTTCGTGATAAGTTTAAACATTTCACTCACACTCACTCACTCACCTTCTCTGCACATTTCACTTGCAGCCTTTCACTCGCACTCTTCCGTTTACAAACCACCACACTCACACTCTCGACTCCAGCATAACCACACCCCATCACCATCATCACCATCACTAACCACCACCACCACATCCCCATCATCACTAACCACCACCACCGCCATACTGTCACCGCCACGCTCCATACACAAGGTACCTAATTTGATCACACACGCGGATTTTAATGTTTCATTTACGCTTTCATAATATATATAGGGTATCTTGTGCATGATTGGTTGCTATTCTACTTACATGAGGGGTGGAACACAATCGAATCCATAAGACC
This sequence comes from Bretschneidera sinensis, assembly GCA_023935145.1. Taxonomy (NCBI): domain Eukaryota; kingdom Viridiplantae; phylum Streptophyta; class Magnoliopsida; order Brassicales; family Akaniaceae; genus Bretschneidera; species Bretschneidera sinensis. The sequence goes on along the minus strand of CM043700.1, from coordinate 29,613,515 downwards.
ATAGCTTGGTCTGTTGTCACCCTCAATCTGTTCAAGAAAAAGACTGACCATGTGCGATCGAGTGCATAGTCCCGTGTGCGATCGAGCGCACATATTCATGATCGATCGCAAATTTGACGGAAACTAGGATCGACATGTCAAAACAAACTGCTTCCACCTCCCGTGCCTCGAGCAGCCATGCCCAATCATCCAGGCCAAGCATCGAGCAGAGAGAACTTTTACTCGAGACCACTTTCGCCATCGATGAAGTCTTCAAGCAATTGGATTCCACTCAATGGGCAGTCCAAGCTTTTAAACACCGGGGGTTGAAGAGGCTTTTTAAACCAGTCTGCTCGACTGCTTACACCCAGCTGGTAGTCCAGTTCTATAAGAGCCTGTCTTTTGACTGCAACAGACCGGGTGTATTGACTTCCTCAGTCCAGGGCACATCCATCGAGGTGACTAGTGTCGATATAACTGCTGCTCTTCATTACTATGATGCGTCCCCTCCAGAGGACACCGATATCGAGGAACAACCAGACTCTTTTGATCTGTCTACGATTATTGAGGATATGTGCGCTGGCCAGTACGCCAACAGACACAACAATGCAGCGAGCCGGTCAAAGTTGCCTCCACGACTTTGGCTTGTAGATACTATCCCTCAGCGCAATGTGTGTCCATTGGGGCATAAAACACAGAGGAGAGACCAGTTTCTACAGATGTTGTATGCCTTCCACAGAGGTCACTGGTACTCTCTTCCCGTTGTTATATGGAGCAAGCTGTATAAATTCTAGGATCATGTCCATGGCCACCAGACCACCATAGCCAATGCATGGGGGCTCTCATTCTCATTCCTACTCTCGTACATCTTTAAGAAGAAAGAGATTAAGGAGACCACCAGCGATCGACCAGTGTGAGAGCATCCCTTCTTCGAGAATGCTCAGTGGACACATAGCCTCTCGCACATGCCTCGAGGACTCCTAGCCCCTGCATCTGCAGCTGAAAGGGTTGAGGAGGATCATATGGAGACAGAGACCCCTGCGGTTAGCCCATTGCAAGAGGAGGACCATCCGGACATAGGACCTATAGAGTCCCAGCACTTTCTCACTGAGTTGTTCTCTCTCCGAGGTGAGGTCTCTGCAGCCACATCACTCGTGCACCAGCGTATAGATGGTTTGGAGGCACGGTTTGCATGACAGGAGGTGATGCTACAGGTCATTCTTGATCGCCTACCTCCGGCACCCGGTACCTCTTCGACTGCACCACCCGACGATCAGAAGTGAGAGGATACCCTGTCTGGCTGAAGACGTTAAACTTAGCGCTCATGGGAGGCACCCCAAAGCATACCCTTTTTAGTATTTTATTTTATTTCCTTTCCTATAGTTGTTTATTATTACTTGTTTTCCATTTTAAGTTTGTTTGTCTTTTTTTTTCAAGGACAGAGTGAGTGCATCCAGTTGAAGTTTGGGGGCGTGCTACGAGCCATGCCAGCCATATAGTTCTCCATCTCCTAGGTCAGCTCCTTCCATGCTATTCACACTTGAGGACAATGCGCAATTTAAGTTTGGGGTATGGAGACACACTCACACACACTATATCCCATTTTTTTTTTTTATAGATAAATGCATGTTCATTCTGTTCCAAAAATTTTGGGTGATCTAAACAATCAATATGATTTGACTTCATAAGTGAGCTTAACACTTTGAAAATATAGGCCAATAATTAAGTTTTGAACATAGATCACTTACTTTTAGGCATTTAAGGATTCATAAGTTTGACCTGAACTAACACGATCACATTAGCACATAGTTGTGTGGGGTATGACATGTAATTTTGATTTGTATATTTCTTTTACTCGACTGTGAACCAGATGACCTGTTAGATTAACACTTTGGCATAAATAAAAAAAAAATTGTTATTGCTCAAAAATAAAAATGCTCCTAAAGATCAGCAAACTAATTTTTCACTGAGTAACTGGTCCTCTTGTCTCAGTAAGCAGTGAGTGTCACGTCAAAAGGTGAAAATTTTGTGCACTATGATCATTAAAAAGAACATTCCACTGAGTAACTGGCCCTCTTGCCTCAATAAGCAGTGAGTGTCACGTCAAAAGGTGGAAATTCTGATTGGTAGCATAAAGACCTGTTAGTTTCGTAGCTTTTTTTACTCGAGTTAGTAAATCCTTAGGGGTGTCTTTACACCTAATACCCTAAGACCATCTGGTTTGGGAGTCATTGGCTAAACGTTCGCTATATGAGTCAAATAGAAAGCTTAAGGGAACTAACTTGGCAAAAATCTCACAAACAAAAGAAAAGAAGAAAAACTATGCCATTTTTGTTGATTCTAATAGGAAATTTGGTGAATCTTGAGACATCGAAACACTACACATTAGAATTATTTGGAAACCTAATCTTTTATGTGCTAGTTCACCACACACTAAAGTTAAACTTGTGATGTCTGAAATTACCTCATGAAAGCGATTTGCGTTCAAAACTCTTATTCATTGCAAAAATATGTTTATATTTGTTAAGCTTGCTCATGAATGTGCATTATAATTTTATGTGATGACCTAAACTTTTGTGGACATTATGGATATTGGATCTATCTCTGTGTCGTTATTTTTCATTTTAGTTTTTAGTTTTGTATTGCTAAGGGACTAGCAATATGTAAGTTTAGGGGTGTGATAGGTGCTTAAATATTCATATTTAAGCCCCCTTATTTACATTTGCTAAGTCCTTAGTTATGTTAATTTAGTTCATTTCACTTTATTTCTGTGTTTCACATGTTTTTATAGGGTCTTGGGTAAAAAGAAGCATTCTTGGCACCTAAAGGAAGAAATCTGGAAATCCTGGAGCAGCTACTGGCAAAAGTGCGATCGAGCGCACTATTGGGTGTGATCGAGCGCATAAGCGCTCATGTGCACACAAGAATGATCGAGCACAGCCTTGCGATCAAGCGCAAAACACATGCGATCGAGCGCACATGTACGGGCGTGAACAGTAAAATGGTAGAACCAGTTTTGGAAATTGAGAAGGTTTTATGTTTTAGGAAGTTTAGGGTTTCCTAAGTCTTCTAGGGTTATTCAACCCCTATAAATACACCTATAAACACACACAAAGGATATCACTTCTTTTATCTTTTGCTTAGCTCGAAATTGTAAGCTTTGGAGAGGATTGACAACCCATCTCCATAGTATTCTTCGAGCTTTATAGTTTATATTTAGTTTATACTATGATGTTTGTCTTAGACAACATGTGTAACTAACTCTTTATAGGGCTCGATTGAAGCCCTAGTTATGCTTTCCCATATATACATTCATTGATTATCTTTGCAATAGCCTTGATTATGATGCTTAACTTGATTAATGTCCGTGTTTATTTAAATTCCTCATATGTATATGTCTGATCAATATGTGCATGTGGTATGGACTTGTTAGTTAGATCAATTTGGATGACCGAGTCCTAGGTCTAACAATAGTAAAAAAAGATATCCACACTAGATTCTTGGATTAATCAATATGGAAAATCGGGAGTAGATACCATGCCCTAGGTCCCGTGTGGTTATCGATTTCCATAAATCTTATGCTTTCTTAAGGAACAACTCAGTAGATACCATGCTGAATCCCTTAAGAAAGAAAAAAGTTAGAGCAGATACCATGCCTAACTCGGTGCTTAAAGAAATCAATAGCTTAAGGAGTAGATACCATGCCCTTAGGATGGTAACCATTAGGTATTCATAGGAACACTAGTGCATTGACCTATTACTCATTGGGAAAGTATGACTAGTGGTGGATATCAAAACCCTATGTCTTATTATTATTAATTCACATTCAATAGTTATTTTGATCTTCTTTTATTAAGAAACTTATTCTAAAATGAAATTCACCAATCCTTGTGGAAATGATCTCGCACTTGCACACAATGCTACCATTGACCTTGTACACTTGTAAGTAAAACTGTACGGTTATTTACTTATTTATTTAAGTAGACAAACGTGCAACATTAAGCCCTTTAATTTACACTTGTTAGGCTATTTATTTATCTATTTCTGTGGATTCTAGTTCATTTTCGTGTTTTATGTGTTTTTCACAGGACTTGGACAAAAAGATGACAATTTGGAGCTTTTAGAAGCAAAAGTCAAGTTCTGCCATCCAGCAAGGTGTGCTCAAGCGCACCCCCCTTGAGATCGAGTGCACAAGAGCATGAGTGCACTTGAAGAAGGCTCGAGCGCATCTCGCATATGCTCGAGCGCAATTACTCGAGAGGCGGTAGAGCCAGATATGGAAAGAAGTCTCCAGACTCCAAATAGGAAATTAGGGTTTCAAGACACCATGAAGACCCTAAAAATAGCCCTGTAAAACACATAAACCGGACCTTTTGTTTTTGAGATTCGAAGTAGCAAGCTTAGGAGAGGAATTGACGACTTGTCTCCGGAGTCTTCTTCGGTTTTAGTTTTATGTTTTTATGTCACTATGTTTAGAATGTTTAGTTTAACTAGCATGTGTAACTAAACTCTTATAGGGCTTGATTGAAGCCCTAGTTATGCTTTTCTACATATTTATTCATTGATTATCTTTGCTATAGCCTTGTTAGAATGTTTAACTTGATTAATGCCTGTTTGTATTTAAATTCCTCATATGTGTGTGTCTGATCAACGTATGCATGTGGTATGGATAAGTTAGTCGAATCAATTTGAATGACAGAGTCCTAGGTTCAACATTAGTAACAAGGGATATCCACACCAGATTCCTGGGTTAATCAACATGGGAAATCGGGCGGACCAAGCCCTAGGTCCTGTGTGGTTGCCGATCTCCACAGCCCTCATGCTCTCTTAAGAAACAACTTAGTATACACCCATGCTGAATCTCTTAAGAGACAGAAGAGTTAGAGTATACACCATGCCTAACTCATTGCATAGGAAGATCAATAACCTAAGGTGTGGACCAAGCCCTTAAGTTGGCAACCATTAAATATTCATGATAAGGCTAGAGCATTGACACCTTACTTAGTGGGAAAGTATAATTAGTGGTGGATATCGTAGTCCTATGTTCTTATTATTGTTATTTACTCATAATCAATAGTTATTTCTCTTTTTACCTTGAAGAAACTAATTCTAAAACGAAATTCACCAATCCCTGTGGAAATGATCTCGCACTTGCACACTATGCTATCACTGACCTTGTGCACTTGCAAGTAAAACTAGTATGGTTATTTGCGTATTTATTTAGTTAGATAATCGTCACAACAGAGCCCCGCAATTTCCTTGGTTAGTGTATCTCTTCCATATTCAATTGCATTAATCAAACTTTCAAAATAATCAGGAAGAGAATTTAATAACATAATAGCCAATTATTCATCCGGGAACATTATACTACAACTAGCCAAATCTTGAACTAGTTTATTAAACGCATCAAGATTATCTTGCAACTCTTTATTATGATCCATTTTAAAAGCAAAGATTCTTTTAAGAAGATATATCTTATTAGGGAGAGTTTGGGTAAGAAACAACTCATCTAGTTTCTTCCATATGACAGCTGGATCTTCCGAGTCTCCGCACTCCCTTGTCATGTTATCTGACATGTGCAAGAAAATGGTGTTGTATGCCATCTTCTTCATCTCAATCCGCTGGACCTCTGCGATACTTACTGGAAAAGCATAATCTTCTCCAATAGCTAAGTCCACCTTTTGTTGCATAAGAACAGCCTTGATTTTTCGCTTCCAAAGGGCAAAGTCTCCCTTTCCATCAAACTTCTCAACAATAAAGTTTGAACCCATCTTGTGGAGAAAATCCCATATTTATGCAGCACCTACAATTGTTTTCTATCTTATTCTAAATCTCAAGAACACGATCAGAGATTGATCTCAATACCGTTCTTGAATCACCCTCAAGAACACGATCAGATCTTGATTTTTACTCCGTTCTTGAATCACCCAAGAAGTTGATCTTTGATTCTTAGAGTCTTACTCCGATACCTTCTGTTCCAGCTCCGATACCCGCTAACCAAAGCTTTTATACCACTGTTGGGAAACCACCTCAAAATGCCCAGGTGGTGATCTTCCAAACACCCAAGTCTAGAATGACTTGTAATGATTAGAACATAAACAGAAATCAAACAATCAAAGAAATAACACAAACAATTTGTTATTGAGGTTCGGCAATAGCCTACGTCTCCATGAGTTCCTTCAAACTCTCTGCACTAAATCAATGAGTTCTTTATAGATACAACAACACCTCTTCAAGAATCTCAAGTTCTTGAAGAACGAAAGAAGAGAAAATAGAAATTGATAAAGAACTATTACAAATCCCTTCTCCCCAATCTATACTACTCTCTCTCTAAATAACCAGCCTTTCTTTGAGATCTATTATAGTGCCTCTCCAGTGTTTTTGTGTCTTTTCACTCTCACACTTGCACTTGAATTCTCTTGTATGATGATCTTGTGTTTACAACTTGTCTCACACTTGTGTTGAGATTGAAGCTAGGTGACCCTTTATATAGTGCACCACTTCTTGAACCTATCTTGAAGATAATCTTAACCCTTAGATCTTGAGGACAAATCATTCATAGCCCTCCAACAATCCTAAGTGATCCAGTGCATTTTTTTCAAGCCCCACACACTAGGAGAAGAATGCTGAAAATTGGCTTCAGATGTGCTTTCAAGCCGCGGCTCAAAACAGGGCAAGTTGTGGCCTTGAAGGGGGAAGGCTTTCTATCATGCTAGAGGCCGCGGCTTAGGGTGGCTGTGCCATAGTGCACAGCTCCTCCCTCAACTTTTGGACTTTCTGGAAGCTGAGGTGCACACACCTTGAGCCGCGGCCTGGAGACTTGATGCTGAAGCATTTTAAACTTGTTTAATCCTCAGACAAATACCAGCAAACATTATATTTCTTCATATCTTTAATTAACATAATTGTGCCTATCACATAATGGCACTACACACCATATTATAAGCACAAAAGAGTTTGTAGTACATTCATACACAATCATTCACAATCCATTCTCATATTTTTCACGTCACAATCAATCAACCATACAGACACAACATTATCCAATCACACAAATCAACATCATATGCCCTTCACTAGGCCAATCACATCATGTGTCCCTCATTGGGCCAATCACATCAATCATCATATGAAATGCAATGCAATACATGACCACATCTCGGTTCATTTCATCTTTCTCATTTCATTTCATTGCCCCTCACTGAGCTAATCATATCATACCGGAGACGTCTCCCCACGTACCGGTACTTCCCTCAACATTATCTCTCAACATATATCATCAGATCCCCTTCACATTTCTCAGGCGGGGTCCTGCCATTGCAATCTCATCCTCAGATCTGAAGATCTTACTCATCTCATCTCATCTCAACATCCCTCGGATATGAATATCCTACAAATCTCATCTCAATCTCAACATCCCTCGGATCTGAAGATCCTACTCATCTCATTCAAATCTTCTCTTGGATCCAAAAATCTTATTCACACATACACACACAATTAATAAAAGTACAATTCAATTAACAAACTTATTTCATACCAACATATTCAACTTCAACACTTGAAAACACATACACACAATATATATATGTATATATATGTATATATATGTATATATATAATTTTGTAGTTCTTTCACGCTTACTAAGAGTAAGGTGAACTCACTTCACCACACAATCCACCACTAGTCCCAAACTATTTCCTTTATCTTTCAAAGTTGTTCATCATTTGTGCCTAAAGTCAAATAGCACTTAATCTCATTAATACCAATCATTATTGAATACTAAGCAACCCCAAAGGTATTCGTATACTTTAAATAGCATACGCGTACTTCGTACATAACCAAAAACCGAAATATAAAAGTGTTATGGCTTTTTTCTTTCCTTTTAAAATCATTGACTTGGGTTTCAAAAACACTTTAATATCATAATTATTAAGCATTTCAAAAGTTTTTAAATCATGTTTTTGATGTATTTGAAGATTAAAATCACTTTTGGGAAAGTTTGGAACTCAAAAAGTTAAGCAAGAAGTGAATTTTCAGCAACAATGGTGAAGCTATAGTCGACTACACTAAGTTGTAGTCGACTACAACAGGTCCGGGTGCTTGCTGTAGTCGACTAAAGCTCCTTTTATTTTACTACATACCTGATTCTTCACAAAATTTAGTCTTGAGAGCTCCTGTAGTCGACTACAATGAGCTGTAGTCGACTACGACTTCATTTTCTAATAAAAACCTTATGAAAAACCCATTTTTCCTTCAAAATTCTCTTGACTTTCCATAGGGATTCTAATATCTTTCAAGATATGTTTCCTTAGGTTTTATCAATAAAAAACAACATTACTCACCCCCAAAATTGGAACTTTGGTTTAAAACCAATTTTCCTCCAAAAATAACCAAAATCTTCTCACACTTTTCTTAAACAACTTCAAATTCGTAAATCAAAACTCAAATCCTACGTGTATACTTTACATTAAGTCAACTCGTCAATTCCCATCTTTTACCAGCTTCAAAGTTAATACTTCTTAGGTTACTCCCCAAATATAGTGAAACTTTTAAACTTACAAGTGCCAATCTTTTATCTAATCACTTTTAGAAGTCTTTCATAAGAGTTCCAAGTTCTAAAGGAAATTCACCAATGTCCTTTGATTAACATGTCATCACACTTGCATTTGATTTAAATTCAACATACTATTTCTCTTTACAATTTCATATAACAATCTTCATCCTCAACATTTTCAATATAAATTTCATAATTCGATTCCCTCATACAATCACATACTTCCAATCAACTACATGATTTAATATGATTATTCCTATAAAATTTCTGTTCAAGACAAGTACATATTTCTTTTATTATCTTTCTTCAAATTTCAACTTTTTCAAAAATTTTGTTGTTGTTAATCCAACGCCAACATTCCTTTACTCAAATTGTTTCTCCCTTTTTACCTTAATCACTTTCAACATTACCTCTCTCACTACGTCAACTACTTATTCTAATAATTTATCTTTTTATCCTTTTTTCACACTTGTTAATTCATCAAAATTCCTCCAACATATTACTCTCCCATCTTTATTTCACATTTTAAAATCAAGAATTCTTATTATTCTCACAAAATTTTTGGCACTACATCCCCAGTTCTTAAATTGTCCACACTTTCTAATGGTAAGCACAACATGCAATTTCAAAAACATTCCAACCCCATATTATTATTTCAATTATCATTTCATCATGCTCATTCATCATAAGCTCGATTACCTTTTTCACCAAGCACATACGTTTATCAACTTACTTATTTATATCTCCATTCCAATTTAAATTTTTCAATCTTCTTAACAACATTATTATCAAGTTCAAACATTTATTATTTATTTTAGGAGTTCATCCTTAGCAACCTCTCTAACTCATTTAACTATTATTTAACCATTAATTTTACCAATGGGGTATACCATCGATATAAGACATCCAAATAAATTTAAAATTACTCATTCTTATTAGCTTCCCACATCTTCACATACAACACAATTCATACAACATCATTTGTATTCACTATCGAGAATGTAACTAACCACAACAACCATAAAATTTTCAAGAATGTAACCAACCACACAACAACACAATTCACATATGCCTACATATACAAACTATACAATTCACCATCAAGATAGAATATTCATATCCATAGCCTTCCTTAAGAGCATTAGTAAAAAAAATTTCACAAGCATAAATAAGTCGTTACACACAGCACAACATCATCCAACACCATATGAAATCAACCCACTCCCTCTTTAAGAACTCTTACGACAACTCATTCCAATATCGACTTTGATTTCCTAAATGACATCTTCTCTAACCTTACACAACCGACTCTCTATCAACTCCTCATACACCATGCTCATGCAACTAGAGTCTACAGAACCTTAAGCCTATGTACTGATACCAAAAATGTAACGACCCATCCATTAGTGGACCCTGCCTGAGACAGTATCCTCACCTTTCAACTTTGAGCTCTAATCTGAATACCATGCATACATTTTTTCATATAGTATAATTCACAATCAATCAAAATTCATCTCATGTACAATCACATTTATATAATACTATTAATACATCATTTCTTAAATCCTTACAATTTGCAAAAAATACAACAAATTTCTCTCCTATATTTACATAACAACATTTTAAAATGAATTTAGACTCAAGAAAACCCTAACGATGTTGCTTTCAACTACTTGTACCATTTTTCACTAACAGCTCTCAACTAAAGATTGCTTCCATAATCGGCTGCCACCTAAGGGGGAAATAAAACATAAAGAGGGGGTGAGCTTTAAAAAGCTCAATGAGTAACAAATTACTCAAAGTATTTCATTTTTAGTTTCGTTTATCAATTCATATTATAAATTAAGTTAAATAGCATATAGCTCTAAATGATATCCATTTCTTTTTAATTATAAACCTCATATTTCTTTCATATCCTTAATTCACGAAAGGGTGCCTATCACATTATGGCACTACACACCATATTATAAGCATAAAAGAATTTAAAGTACATTCATACATATTCATTCACAATCAACCCAAACACTTTCCACATCACAAACAATCAACAATACACACACAACATCATCTTGTCACAAAAATCAACATCATATACCCTTCACTGAGTCAATCACATCATGTGCCCTTTATATGGCTAATCACATCAATCATCATATGAAATGTTATGCAATGCATGATCATATCTCGGTTCATTTCATCTCTTTCATTTTATTTCACTTCATTTCCCCTTACTAGGCTAAACATTTAACAACGGAGACATCTCCCCACATACCGATACGTCTCTCAGCATATATCCTCAAATCCCCTTGACCCTTCCTAGGTGCGTTCCTAGCATTCCTTTACCTCTATATTTATAGTTGAATTCAAACCCTTATGATTTTGAAGTTCCTTCACGTGTACTAAGAGTAAGATGAACTCACCTTTGCTACACAATCCACCATTAGTCCCAAACTATTCCTTTTGTTCTTCAAAGTTGTTCATCACTTGTGTCTAGAGGCAAATAGCACTTAATCTCATTAATATCAATCATTATTGAATACTAAGAAACTCTAAAGTTATTCATATACTTTAAATAACATGTGTGCACTTTGCACGCAACCAAAAATCGAAATATGAAAGTGTTATTCGAAATATGAAAGTGTTATGCCCTTTTTTTCCTCTTTTTTTTCCAAATAATTGACTCGGGTTTCAAAAACACTTTAATCTCATAATTGTTAAGCATTTCAAAGGTTTTTTTAATCATGTTTCTAATGTATTTGAAGATTAAAATCACTTTGGGGAAGTTTGGAACTTAAAAAGTTAAGCAAGAAGTGAATTTTTAGCAAAAAAGTGAAGTTGTAGTCCATTACACTGAGTTATAGTCCACTACACTGAGCTATAGTCCACTACAACAGGTCCAAGTGCTTGTTGTAGTCGACTACAACTCCTTATAGTCAACCACACACCTGATTCTTTAGAAAAATTGGTCTCGAGTGCTCCTGTAGTCGACTATAATGAGCTGTAGTCGACTATGACTTCATTTTCCAGCAAAAAACTTACAAAAAAGCCATTTTTCCTACAAAATTCTTTTGATTTTTCATGGGAATTCTCAAATCTTTCAAGATAGACGTTTCTTAAGGTTTTATCAACAAAAACCAACATTACTCACTACAAAATTGGAACTTTAAGCTTTTAAATCATGAACTTTGGTTTAAAACCCATTTTCCTATGAAAATAACCTAAATCGCCTCAAATATTTCTCAAATAACTTCAAATCCATAAATCAAAACTCAAATTCTAAGTTATAAACTTGCTTGAAGATTTAATAGACAAGAAAGTAGATTTTTACCTTGATTTGGAACATTTTTCCTATCTTTTTCTCATTCTCTTTCCCTTATTCTTTTCTTCTCTTTTTCTCTTTTTCTCGCGGTCTCTCTAAAGACTTCCAGCACACAATCTGATGCTACTCACCTATTTTTAGCCTCTCTTTTAGTTTTGTTACAACTTTAACCTTTCACTTCTCATTTTTATACATTTCACCATACCACTCTTTAAAATTTCAGTTTTAACTTTGTTTTTCTTACCATTCTTCAAAAAATTTATAATCCTTCATGGACATGTGTTTTTATTATTTGATTCTTAGTTTATTTATTTATTTCCAAGTCTCACTAATCCTAATATGAATTAATTATAATTTATTTTTGAATAAACATTTCCATTTATGTATAAAATACTCTCCCGTGATTTAAAATAGTTGAATTAAATACCAGACTCTACATTGCACCTAGTACTTTGAAGTTTTAATCTTGTAAACCCTTGTATCAAAGTTGCTTGAGATATAAATACAATATATTGAGTTTGTTGTTATCTCAAAATTGCTGTTTATTTCAATCATGAACTGCTAGATTAAATTATGTTCCTTGAATTTATAATAGTATATTATAAAGTCCTCTTAGTTGAGGCAATACCAAACCCATCTAGAGAAGTACTAATCTAATTGAGTCAGCCTCGATTGACATATAAATATTTTCTCGTGCAAACAAGATTTTTGGTGACCATAATGGGAGTGAGTCTAGTATATTCCAGTTACTAGATCAATGAAAAAGACTCCATCAAATCAAGTGGTAACTCTTACTTTTAATGTCTCTGCAAGTCGCTTAGAGAAATTTGATAAGGACATAAGGCAATTAAACTCCCAAATGGACATGTTGGTGGCTAACCAACTGCAAACTAGGGAGGAGAGAGCCCAAACAACTAAACAAGTGATTAAGTTGCAGAGCCAATATCAATAACAGATGACTCAGTGTAACAACCCATCTCGGGTTCGCCACCCCCGAAACGGTGTTATCACATTTTGAGAATCCCAACACGACATATATATGCAACAATAAAAATAAATAACACCAAAAGAAATTTTTACATCAATCCGATCTTTAAACATTCTATACGACGTAAAATGCATGAATATTTACAATTAAAATTTTCATTTTATTTATCTCATTAGTTTGAGGATGTTGACACATACGTGGCTTACAGAAAATGATTTCTTCTGAACCTCAACTCACCAAACTATTTGTCAAGCCTGGTACCTGAAAATCATTGTACAATGAGAAGTGAGCTTCATAAGCTCAGTGAATTAAATTTACTAAAAGCACTCATTTGTATAAACAGTCTTTTAATATTTAAATCAATTTATATTTCATACACTTGATACTAGCACTCTGCTATCACTACCTATGTCATAATATACATTCTCTATCTATCTCTTTCTCTTATTTATTGGATCACCTTAATACCACCAACAATCTCGTAATTTCCTTGTAATGAGGTTCACATCATAGTCTACCATCTAGGTTGTTATTATCATCATAACTGTCTCTCTATGAGACTCATCAATTTATAATTATATTCACAATAATACACCACAGCATTTCAATAATCTTATCACCATAACTGTGTCTTTTTGTGAGACTCAACCATCTATAATTAAATTCACAATTTATACATCACATATCAGTATTTCAATAATGCAAGCAATAATTAAAACAGATGCAATGCAATGAATGCATATGATGGGAACGTCTTCCCACCCGTCGACAGGTTGTTATTATCTTAGACCGACTCCTTCTCGGTTCTTTTCTTTGCTACTTATCCCGACTGCCACGGAATTTTTCCAGCATGTACCGGTTGTCACGGTGTCCTTTTTATTTCCAGCCCATACTGGCTGTCACTGTTTTTAAATTTGACCGACTACCTTCCCGGTTCTTTCCATTTCATTTATTGAATATCCACTAAATTTCATCCCAAATCATATCAAATCATCTTGATTTTTATCAAATTATATAAAATTTTTCAACTCAACGCACACACACAACCCACAACCCACCCCCATTTCACTGCCACGACATTAAAATGTGTCACCACCATTTCCTTCACTGTTCTTGGCAGCAGGTTCACCTGCTGCCACCCTTTTTATTATTATTATTATTATTATTATTATTATTTTCTTTTCTTTCCTTTTCTTGCTTCTGGACGTTCAGGTCCAAAGTTTTTTTTCTTTTCTTTTAATGATGTTTACGTCCCGATTTTTTTTTTCAAATGAATTATTTTATTCAATACTAAATCCTTCGCGTAACTATATTATTTAAACTTCATGTTGTATTTATTAAATTACTTTTTTGCCCTTACTTTACGAATATGGGTATTACAAATCTACCCACCTTACAAAAATTTCGTCCCTGAAATTTTCTTATCTAATTTCAGAAACAAAAGTGAATAATATTTCTTCATACTTGTCTTACACTTTCATGTAATCTCTTCAACATCCTTATTCCACCACAGAATTTAAACATTATTTTATTACACAAGACTTGTTCTTTTTGTCTAAAATACTCGTACTGGTATAAAAACCCAAACTTTCTGAATTTCTATAGCTTAGCTCAAACTATTATATTATTCATCATGTAAACACTTTCTTAAAAGTGAAACATGAAATACCTTATGCCACTGCTTCAACTCTGGAGGTAAGACCAAGCTATTCACAACTAGTCCAACTTTCTCAACCACCTCACAGGGTCCCACAAACCTCAGATTCAGCTTTCTTTTCCTGTTTAAATCTCAATACACCTTTTCATTGAGATATTTTTCAATACACCCAATCACCTACTTGAAACTTAAGAGATCTCCTTTAATTATTAGCATAGCTATTCGATCTACTCTGTGTTGCTTTATAGTTCTCTATAACAAATTTGATCCTCTCAATTGTTAACTCAATAATTGATGGACCATATATATTTCTCTCTCCATTTTTTTCCCAACATATAGGAGTTCTACACCTCCAACCATACAATGTCTTAACCTGTGCCATCCCAATACAAATTTGATACTATGATCCATGGTACTCCATACAACCTCACAATCTCAGCTACATCTTTTTTCAATCCTGACCATCAGAATTTTTGTCTCAATCCTCTATACTTCTTATTGTTACCTAGATACAGGAAATATACAGAATCATGAGCCTCTCTTAGTATCTCCTTTCTCATCTCCACATCATTGGGAACACAATCCTATGTTCCAATACCTAAAGTATCCTTACTTCGATTTTTGAATTCAAAATGGTTTTTTTAGTAAACACTCAATGCTAAATCTTTTCTATCTCTTCATCTCTACCTTGAATCTCTAAAATATTTTACTATGAATGGCTGTACCACTATATTCGCTAACCATGATCCTCTCTTTTTGATTTTCAACTTCATTCTTATCTCTTTTAAATCTATCATCAATTTCACCTCAGTACTCCCAATAGCGCGCAATTAAACTTCTTGTAGACTTTCTACTCAATACATCAGCTATCACCCTTGTATTATCTAGATGATAGTGAATTGTACAATCATAATCACTAATCAACTTCATCCACCGTCTTTGTCTCAAATTCAACTCTCTCTGGGCCGGTAAGTATGTCAAACTCTTATAACCTACGAATATCTCCCAAGTAGCTATATACAGATGATGTCTCCAATCTTTTAAAGTAAACACTATAGCAGCCAATTCTAAGTCATGATTATGGTAATTTCTATCATGAATCTTTAATTGCCTAGAAATATGGGCCACAACTTTCCTATGTTACACATATCACAATCATTGATGTGACGTATCACTATACACCATAAATCCTTCATCATCAGAAAGAAAACACCAATACTGGAGCTGTAGTCAATTTCTCCTTTAGTAATTAGAAATTTTTCTCACACTTCCCTCACCATACAAATCTCACATTTTTCTTGGTCAATCTATTCAACCATATTACAATAATAAAGACTATAATTCGGAAAGAATCTTCTATAATAACCAGCTAACCCCAAGAAGATTCTAATCTCAGTCATATTAGTTGGTCTCTCCTAACTTAAAATTGCCTCTACTTATATATATATATATATATATATATATATATATATATATATATATATATATATATATATATATATATATATATATATACACACACATACATATTAATTTTTTTTTAGATCATCTGTTATGCCATTCCCGAAATTACATGTTCCAAGAAAGTTATTTCCTTCCGCCAACACTCATACTTAGAAAACTTTGTATATAATTTCTCTCTCTTCAAAATCTCCAACACACTGCCAAATGTTTCACATGTTCTTCCTTGTTGTTAGAATATATTAAAATGTCATCAATACTTATAACCAAAATTTTACTAAGAAATAATTTAAACACCCTATTTATCACATCCATGAATGTTGCTAGAGCATTTGTCAATCCGATGACATCACAAAAAAAACTTATGACCATAACGTGTCCTAAAGGCAGCCTTAGGCACGTCTTCCTTCTTTATCCTCAAATGGTGATAACCTAATCTCAGGTTTAACTTAGAAAACACTCTCACTCTTTACACTGTTCAACCAATTTATTTATCATGGAAAAACGATATTTGTTCTTATTCAACTATTTGTAGTTTATACACAATTTCATCGTTCCATTTTTCTTTCTTCACAACCATTACATGGGCTCCTTATAGCAGCACCTTAAATCAAATAAATTGTTTATCTAACAACTCTTGAGCTTTCAACTCTCTTAACCCAGTGGTTGTCACTCTTTAGGGTGCTATTAAATATATGTGATAATCCTGGTATCACATCAATAGAAAATTTAATCTCCCTACTTGGAGGCAACCTAGACAACTCATCATTAGAATAATCTTTCATCATTAAGATTTATTCTAACTTCCTATTTTCCTTTCTAGAATCCATTATGTATGCCAATTACTTTTCACAATCCTTCTTCAACCGTCTCCTAGTGGTCAGAGCAAAATAAGATAGTTCGAGAGTATTTTATATTCTCTCTAAAAGTTAAACTTCTTATGTCTATCTTTTGAACACTATCTTCTTTGTAGGACAATTAACCCAAGCATAATACGTCGACAATCAATTCATTCTCAACATTATATATATTCAAAGATAATAAATCCGCTTCAACTTTTTCTATCACTAATACGAATCAGACAACCTTTGTGAGCATTTATGATTATCACTCTATCTCTAGTGGGAACTTCAATAGAAATATTTTGCACCCAAGTATTTAGAGAAAAACGAGAAATTAAGATAAACTATGTGAAATCGTAAACGATTTCACAGAGGTGTATATATATACAAAATTTTTTACTTTGGCCTCAGCAGCCCCCTCCTAAAAGTCTCCATGAATTTGTAAGTTGCAGCCCCAAAAATTTTCAACTCAACGCACACACACAACCCACCCCCATTTCACTGCCACGACAAGAAAATGTGTCACTCAAGCCATTTCCTTCATTTTTCTTGGCAGTAGGTTTTGCCACCTGTTGCCACTCTTTTTTTACTTTGTTTTTTTTTTTTGACTTTTTTTATTATTATTTTTTCCTTTTCTTTCCTTTTCTTGCTTCTGGACGTTCAGGTCTAAAGTTTTTTTTTTCTTTTCTTTTAATGATGTCTACGTCCCGATTTTTTTTTCAAAAGAATTATTTTATTCAATACTAAATCCTTCGCGTAATTATATTATTTAAACTTCATGTTGTATTTATTAAATTACTTCTTTGCCCTTACTTTATGAATACCAGTATTACACTCAACAAGAAGCTCAAAGCCAACAACAAATGACTCAGCAATAGGCTCAGAGCCAATAACAAATGATTCGAGTTTAGGAAATAACATGCTGATTGATTGAAGACCACGTTATGTGGATACTTACTCTAGTAACCACAACGATATGAGAGGTTTTGTGCAATATGAAGCAGAGTCCTCAAGGGCATTCCCCAAGGGAAATGACTCTGATATACCTATAACATATACTTGAGTTTTACCTCATAGTAATGCAAAGACTCTCACTAAAGATTTGAATGTTACATAGGTATCTATTGCAAGGACTAATGCTCCAACAAAGCCTCAAGTCATGCACGCTCCACTTATCAATAGGCCACCGCCCCTTGGAGTCTAGCTACCTAGTGGGGTACGGATGCCACCTAGACTTGTGAGTCGAGAACAAGGTTATCCCTCAATCACAGTGACTCACATGGGATTTCCCAATGTTTCAGCTATTCACCAAGTTCTCTAAGGACAATTAAACATCTAGCAGAGGTAGGATCGAGCCAATGCTGCAGTTATCCCACCCAATATACCGTTAGTACAACCAAAATATTGGGACAAGTTGGAGTTCGACCTTAACAAGTACAACCTGAAGATCACGACGTTTATCAAGTTCCCTCAGTTCCACCAGCTGCACCAGTTCCTAACTTCAAGGTAGCCGTACTGGAAGGTACGGCTGGATCACCTCCTTTTCAGGGAGAGCTAATGCTTGTTGGGTATTTTGGTTTGACACTACTTCACACCCAAAAAGAAGCGAGCTACATCTGAGTTAAACTTGGAGATGGAAGCCTTTTTTCATTTCTCGACGGTGAAGTAAGACCAAGCCCATGAGCTTATTATCCTAGGTCGGAACAAGTTGATAAGATCCCCTTTTACGCCCCTATGTTGCCACATGGGAGGGACATGGAGGCGTCTAAAAAGGAAAGAGAAGGATGGGGTTTCTCTCGCTTTTGGCTTGGCATAGCGGGCCCCTAGTAGGAGGCCCGCACGACGGGCTATTAGCTCAGTGATAGAGCGCGCCCTTGATAATTACGTCGTTGTGCCTGGGCTGTGAGGGCTCTTGCTCTTCTTATGTGATGTTGTTGAGGTGTGATTGAGTTCGATAGATTTCTCTTATAGATTTGTCCATTACTGAGGTATTATCATTATGATATATCGTCGTTTCTTGATAATCTATAAGTTAGGTCATGTGTGCTTGAAAACAAAGAGTATTTCATAACAATTACATTAGGGTTTATATATGTGTTTTAATTGAATATTTGCCGATTGCTTGTTTGGGATGTGAAACTTGCAATCGAGATAAAAACAATTGAATCAAGAATAGAATAAGGCAATGAACCTAGGGAGAATTCCCGGACCCTTGTTGTTCTTTATTATATTTACACAATTATTTCACACTACTTCAAACTCAGATTTTCTCGTTTAACTTTTATCATTCGTTTTAAGGTTTGCACTTTCTCTTGTAGTTAGTTTGTCTCCCTGTGGAATCGACACCCCAAAGCCGTGCTACAACTATCGCGTTATACTTTAGGCGTAATCAAATTTTGGTGCCGTTGTCGGGGAGACACGCTTAAGTGCAAGGAAGATTGTCAACTTTGAGACAAGACGGTAGAAGAATTATAGATAGTTTTTCTTTTCAGCAGTTTGTAAAGGCAGTAACTTTGTTCCTTCTTTTAGCTTGCTACATTAATTTTTTATTTTATCATTTTGTGATCTTGCATACCCCGATATAGAGACACTTTGGGTAGATTTTCTTGTAGGCTTGTGTTAGGGTCAGAATTAAATTCTTTTCTAAATCCTTTTTTTGACAATCCATCTAGTCCCGAAGAAATGAGTGAACATGAATATGAACCTCCTAGGACCCTTCAGGATTACCTAAACCCTACACGCATAGCCACACCATCATCCATCATGTTTCCAGCCAATACTCGCCAACTAGATTTTAAAATAGGGATGATACAATTACTCCCTACATTTCATGGTTTGGAAAGTGAAAACCCATATGTGCACATTAGAGAGTTTGAGAAAGTAGTTGCGACTTTTCATAGTCAAGATGCAGCTGCTGACATTGTGAGACTTAAGTTCTTTCCTTTTGCTTTGAAGGATAGAGTTAAGAGTTGGCTATACTCACTGAGACCACGATCTATTGGGTCGTGGATTGAGATGACTCGGATTTTTTTTTAATAAATACTTCCCCCAACATAAGACCAATGATTTAAAAAGGCAAATCTCCACCTTTTCACAAAAGGATAGTGCGACTTTATATCAATCTTGGGAGAAATTTAAAGAGTTGTTGAGTATGTGCCCTCACCATGGATATGAGAATTGGTGCTTAGTGAGCTATTTTTATGAGGGACTTACATATAGGGAGCGCCAATTTGTGGAGATGATGTGTAATGGTGAATTCTTGGAGAAAGATCCTTATGAGGCCATAGAGTACCTCAATGAGCTTACTGAAAAAGCTCACACTTGGACTGGACCTAGTGCTACTGAAAGCACAAATAGGTTATGACCTGTAAGGAAACCAAATGGTGGTGGAATTTACTATCTTAGGGAAGAGGATAACCTTAAGGCCAAGGTCAAGATGTTCACTAGGGAACTAGAAGTGTTAAAGACTAAGAGCTTAAAGCCAACACACATAGCTAATCATGCAAAATCTTTTGAACCATGTTTTGTGTGTGGCGGGGTAGATCATCTCACCCAAGAATGTCTCACATTTGTGGAGATGAAAGGGATTTATAAGGAACAATGTAATGCCTTAGGTATGTACAAGAAGTCTCTTTCACCTTTCTCTGATACCTATAATCCAGAGTGGCGGAATCATCCCAATCTCAGCTGGAAATCTGAAAACCAGCCGCCTACATAACCCCTTAGATCATATCCTACACCATATTATGCACTTGCACCCTCTAGGAGTGCTTTAGAAGAAACTTTGCATGCTTTTATTGTGGCATATGATAAGACTAATCAAAGACTTGAATCTTTAATTACGTAGGCTATTGAAGAAAATAAAGAGATAAAGAGCCAAGTGTCCAAATTAATGACATACTTAAGTGTGACTGAGCGAGGTAAGTTCCCTTCTCAAGCTCAGTCCACATCCCATGGTCAACACCTAGCACAAAAGAATTTGAAGGAAGTGAATGCCATTGTGACACAAAGTGGTAAATTATTACGTATCCCAACAACAAAAAAATAAGAGGATATGGACGAAACCCACTAAGCATACATGATTGACTCATTCATAGAAAAGGTCCAGCACCTTAATCCATTGGAGTCCACCCTCACACATGGTTTCACAAGAGCATATATCGAGCCAGAATTTGCGGATGTTACTGATGACATCCTTAAGGCCTCGCTAAAGCATATAAGCACAAAATTTTGTAATGAAGCAGTGGTTGGTGCATTCAATCTATGTTTGTCTAGGAGGGAATAAGAGCGTCTGGCTGAAGATGTAAAACTCAGCACTCATGGGAGGCAACCCACAACATATCTTTTTATTTTTACTATTTTTCATACTTCTTTTTCTTATTTTTTATTATTATTTTGTTGTTTTCCAATTTTACTTTCGTATTTCTTTTTCAGGGACAAATATACGAAGCAGTTCAAATGGTGGTGCACAATTTTCAGCTTCTGTGCACTTTTGGCTACAAAGAGAGTTTCCTTAACTCTTGCTTTCACATTGAGGACAATGCTTATTTTAAGTTGGGGGTGGAGGAAACATATTCCTGTTTTTCATGTTGAACTGATTGGTATCGTTCTCCCTTTTTGTTTGTTTTTAGAATGCTTTGTGTTAGCCTTGGATGTAATTCACATGTCAATGATATGAGCTTAATTGAGATAGCATATAGCATTTAGAAGTAGTTAAATCTTGCTTCGGTTTGAGAATAATTTAAGTGTCATCTTGATTTGGTTTGAGACTCTAGTTTGTAGTAAGATTGTATGAATAGTCTAAAGTATCTAGATAAGTTTTATGTGTGATTGTTTTGTGAATACTTTTGCCATCTTGACAAGCTCTAGAACTTATTTGATAATCACTTGAGGTGAATTTCTGGAATGCACACTACTTAGGATATGATATAGGACATTTTTGAACTGTTTGAGCCTTCCAAACTTACCATTGCTATATTTATCACTAGTCACCCATTTGAGCCTTTTTCTTGAAAAAGAATTTGAGCCTTGTTTCTTTCAATAGTCCAATTACTCACTTTTATAAGCCTAAAATATTTTATCCTTACCTTCATTTTAAAAGAACTTAGTTATACACATTTGTTGAGAAGCACTCAAGAGGAGTAAGGATGAAAGTATGAGAAAAAAAATATTACTACCATAGCCCAAATACACGAAAAGAGATAAGTTGGGGGTTGTGAAAAAGAAAAAAAATGATGAAAAAGGAGGTGAATGGTCTTATGTGCCAAAATAAAAAAAAGAAGTGAATTATGGCAAAGAAAGAAGAAAGAAAGAAAAGAAAATGGTGATTTGTTGAAAGAAATGCTCGGAAAATGGTTGGAAGAGTTGGGTATTGAAGTAAGGTTATCCAGTGCTTAAAGAGTTGTGTTCAAAACTAAGAGATTAAGTTCTTTTACTTATTGAATCCTTCCCGTTCTTTCTTAACCTTTACCTTAGCCTAACGTTACAAGCTTAGTAAAGACCTATTGATCCAATGTAATGTGATTTTTTCTACAATAATAGTGAGTGATTTGAAAAGTAAGCCTATAGAGCTTGACTTGTGATTGATGTCACGTAATTTATTATGTTCTTAGAGGCCAAGACTTATATTCATGAATGTTGTGCATAAAATCATCCGGGTGTTCAGATTAATGGATTGTGGTAAGATGGATGTTAAGAGTCAATAATGATTCTAAGACTGATGTTTAGATTACTTTTGGACTTGGGTGAAATTTAATGATTCTATATGTCGTGTGTTATGTGCGATTTTTGAGACAAAAGTGAATTACTCTTGGTTTAACACTAACATTGTTTTACTTTGTTTTGATTCCCACTGTAGAATTCATCTCTTGTTTTTGCTTGAATTGCTAGGGACTAGCAATAAGCTAGTTGGGGGTTATGATGAGAGCCATAAAATGCATCTTTAATGTACTAAATTATAAGCATTTTAGGGTTGATCTAGGTTTGAATTGCACTTTTATACCTTAATAACTCTAAAGTGTCATTCTTGGATCATTGATCTATTTCGATGCATTTTCAGGTACTTTAAGTTCAAAAGAGATGGAAAAGCTATCATTGCTTGAAGCACAATGACTCAATGAACACCAGAGTGAAAGTTCACAAGCACTTGGAAAAGAGTTTCACTAAATTTCTAGAATTGCCCGTACAGATCAACCATATTTGCAAATTAAACTGTATTGATGCAAGAAGAACCAGGAGATGAGCCATATATGCTTAGAAAGATCCAGAAGTCTATTTTCTGGGGAATTTTACGGCTCATCAAAATGATTTTCCTAGAGAAAGTTATGGCAATTTTAGTAGACAAAGGTCAGGCCTCCAGAACAGCACCAGCCAGCACCGTGGTGCTCCTCATCTAGCACCGTAGCGCCCATAAAGGAGCACCACCGCGCGCACACGTTTTTCTTCTTCGAACTTTGACATAATTAGGATTTTAATGACTTTTTAAACCCTAAAACACCCTTGGACCTTGTGTATTATAAATAGACCACTTAGGGTTTGATATTATTATTATTAAAAACATCTTTTTGAGAGGTCGAAGGCGGGGGAAACCATCATGAAGGCTGCCACACTCTCCCCCATGGCCAACTAATCTCCAAGTAAGGCGAAGAGATGAATCCCTAGGTGTAGTTGTTCTTATTTTCTAGTGTTGATTCATTGTAGTTTGGATTTATTATCATTAAACATTGCTATGATTTACTTTTTAATCTAATTAGAAGATTTCCCCTTAATCCGGTGATTGCATCTTTCTCCCCCATATAAGTTTAGTTATGCTCTTCTTATATGATGTTGTTGAGGTGTGATTGAGTTCGGTAGATTTCTCTTATAGATTTGTCAATTACTGAGGTATTGTCATTATGATATATCATCATTTCTTGATAATCTATAAGTTAGGTCATGTGTGCTTGAAAGCAAAGAGTATTTCATAACAATTACATTAGGGTTTATATATGTGCTTTAATTGAATATTTGCCGATTGCTTGTTTGGGATGTGAAACTTGCAATCGAGATAAAAACAACTGAATCAAGAATAAAATAAGGCAACGAACCTAGAGAGGATTCCCGGACCTTTGTTGTTCTCTATTATATTTATACAATTATTTCACACTACTTCAAACTCAAATTTTCTCGTTTAACTTTTATCATTCGTTTTAAGGTTTGCACTTTCTCTTGTAGTTAGTTTATCTCCCTGTGGAATCGACACCCCAAAGCCGTGCTATAACTACCTCGTTATACTTTGGGCGTAATCAAATGACCTAGGAGAGATAGTCCTTATAAAACTTGTGACCGGGTGGCGAATGTGCATTGATTACAGAAAATTAAATGCTGCCACCCAGAAAGACCACTTCCCACTCCCTTTTATCGATCAAATTCTTGAGCGTGTAGCTGGTCATCCTTTTTACTGCTTCTTAGATGGTTATTCTGGTTATTATCAAATTGAAATTGCATTAGAAGACTAGGATAAAACCACCTTCACCTGTCCTTTTGGTACTTATGCCTTTGGTAGAATGCCATTTGGATTGTGTAATGCCCTTGCCACTTTTCAACGTTGCATGATGAGCATCTTTAGTGATATGGTTGAAAATTGCATGGAGGTTTTTATGGATGACCTAACTGTTTTTGTATCTTCATTTAATGCATGCTTAATGAATTTAGAAAGAGTGCTGATTCGTTGTGAGGAAAAGGAATTAGTCTTAAATTGGGAAAAATGCCATTTCATGGTACCATCCAGTATCGTCTTAGGACATATTGTTTCTTCTAAGGGGATAGAGGTTGATCAATCTAAGATTGAATTAATTTCTAAATTTCCCACACCTAAGACAGTAAAGGATGTAAGATCTTTCCTTTGTCATGCTGGATTTTATAGGAGGTTCATACAAAACTTTTCCAACATATCTAGACCATTATGTGCCCTCCTAGTTAAAGATGTTCCATTTGAGTGGACTCAAGCTTGTTAAGAGGCCTTTAAAATACTAATTGGCAAGCTTACTTCAACACCTATAATGCAGTCACCTAATTGGAATTTACCTTTTGAAATCATGTGTGATGCTAGTGACTATGCTGTAGGTGCTGTTCTTGGACAGTGAGGAGAGGGAAAACCTTTTATCATTTACTATGCTAGTAAAACCTTAAATAGTGCTCAAATGAATTACTCCACCATTGAAAAAGAATTGCTAGCTGTGGTATTTGCTTCGGACAAATTTCATGCTTATTTAATTGGTTCTCCTATTCTTATCTTCATAGATCATGCAGCCCTCAAGTACCTTCTTACAAAGAAGGATGCCAA
The DNA here is from genome assembly GCA_023935145.1 of Bretschneidera sinensis. Classification (NCBI taxonomy): domain Eukaryota; kingdom Viridiplantae; phylum Streptophyta; class Magnoliopsida; order Brassicales; family Akaniaceae; genus Bretschneidera; species Bretschneidera sinensis. The sequence continues at coordinate 29,588,391 of CM043700.1, read as the reverse complement.
GGCATGACTAATACGGTCGACCCTACTCTTACAAGAATTTGACATCACTATCAAGGATAAGAAAGGAGTAGAGAATGTGGTGGCTGACCATCTATCAAGGCTCACATTTGAGGACACCTCTGACGACATGCCAACCAAGGATGATTTCCCCGATGAGCAATTACTCTCCATTACGTCTTTACCATGGTTTGCTTATATCATGAATTATTTGGCTATAGGTGAGATACCAATGGATTGGAGCGCTCAAGACAGCAGGAAGTTCTTGTATGAGGTATATAATTTTTATTGGGATGACCCCTGTCTTTTCAAGTACTGCCCTTACCAAATTTTAAGGCGTTGCATCCCTAATGAAGAGATTGCCAGCGTCTTGGAATTTTGTCACTCCCATGCTTGTGGAGACCAATTTTCAATGAAAAAAACCGCTGTAAAAATTTTGCGGTATGGATTTTATTAGCCTACCTTGTTTAAAGATGCAAACATCTATTGTCACTCATGTGAAAAGTGTCAGAAGTTAGGAGCTGTGTCTCATTGTAATATGATGCCCTTAAACCCAATTTTAGTGATCGAAATCTTCGATTGTTGGGGCATTGATTTTATGGGACCCTTTCCTTCTTCTTTCGGATACTAATATATCATCATGGCAATAGATTATGTATCAAAGTGGGTAGAGGCAGCAGCTTGTCGAAGCAATGATAATAGAACGGTAATTAAATTTCTCAAAGAAAATGTGTTATCTCGATTTGGTACACCACGTGCTATAATTAGTGATCGAGGTACACAATTTTGCAATCGTTCTTTTGAAGCTTTGATGAGAAAATATGGGGTGTTACATAAAATTTCTACAGCCTACCATCCTCAGACTAGTGGACAAGTAGAACTTGCAAATAGGGAAATTAAACAAATTCTAGAAAAAACGGCCAACCCAGATCGCAAGGATTGGTCTTTAAGACTAGTTGATGCGCTTTGGGATTACCATACAGCTTTCAAAACTCTCTTAAGTATGTCATCTTATAGGCTTGTTTTTGGAAAGCCTTGCCACTTACCTGTGGAGCTCGAGCATCGAGCTTATTGGGGTATAAAGTCTTTCAATTTTGACATAGGAGAAGCGGATAAGCTTAAGAAATTTCAGTTAACCGAGTTAGAGGAGTTGAGAAACGATGCTTATGAGAGCTCTAGAATCTATAAGGCAAAAATGAAAGTGTTTCATGATAAAAATATTTTGAGGAAAACATTTAAGCCTAATGATATGGTGTTTTTATACGATTATAGACTCCATAAGCATCTAGGAAAACTTCGGTCGAGGTGGACCGGTCCTTTCGTAGTGAAAAATGTTTTTGCCAATGGGGCGGTAGAAATTGAGGATACTAGAGATGGTTGGATTTTTAAAGTCAATGGTCAACGCCTAAAATCTTAATTGATAGGCAAGATCCGGAAGTGGAAGACATTTCGCTTATGGATCCGGTCTATTCACCTTGACCACACCACACAGGTGCGTTTTCATTTATTTTTCTTTTGTTTTGTTTTTAATTAAGTTCATTTCAAGTTTAATTTTTAGTTTTCTAGTTTGATTTAATCCAATTTTTAGTTTAACATTTATTTTTATTTTGCTAATTTTATTATTCTTTTGAACAAACAAGTTTTTTTAGAAATAGGTCCAAGCAGCCCATGCACCTAGGCCCGGCCCAACGCACGCCTCGTCCCATAGATTTAGGCCCAGGATCCACATCAGCGTGCCGCGCCTTAGTACCTTGCCCGCTGCAACGTGCACGCACTCATGCCCCTCAACCTACGCCGTAGCGTGCCCTCAGCCAAGCCGCGGCTTCACCTGTTCTGCCACTTATCCCTGCACACAAAATAAAACCCAATTTTGCATTTATCATCTTCATTTCTCCCTTATGAAAACAGCAGCTCACTTCTCTCTCTCCTATCCTCTCTCCAAACCCTCACTTACCCACTCACTCTTACTCAAAATTTCTTGATTCTAACATCATTTCTTGTAGGATTTTGCACTAATATTGCAGATTTTGTTGGAAATTTCTCCAAAAAGCTTGATACTAAGAAGATTTTGGGGTCATCAAGAAAACTTCAAGTTGGTGGGTACTCCTTCTTCTCTCTAACTTTGGGCATCAAGTAAGACTAATTTCACCTCTTTATTGTTCATTTGTGCTATTTGGGTGGTTGATTTTGAATTAGTACTATTGTTCTATATATTTGATTCAAATGGCCCCTAAGACTAAGAGACCAAGGGGGAAACAAGCACAAGAGTATGATGAGCGCAAATTTGTTAGTTTTGAGGCTAGTGAGAGATATGTTAAGATGATGCACACAAGAAAACCCATTCCTGAGAAAGGATTCAATATAACAGAGAGAGCAAAGCCCATCTTGTTTATAATAATTATTGATAGGCATTGGGGTACATTTGCTAGACAACCATCTAATTCCCTCACAAATGTGGTTAGAGAATTATACACTAATGCAGACGAACATAGGAATGGTAAGGTGAGGGTGAAAGGTAAAACAGTTTTTTTTAGCAGCACATCTATAAATATATTATATGGGCTACTTGACAAAGAAAATAGTGAGTATATTGCATATGCGTCTAATATTAATTATGAAGAGATTTGCAGTACTATTTGTATTCTAGGCATTACATGGAAAATGAGAAGTGATACCCCTATAACCTTGCCTGGTACTTCTCTGACTGTCAATGCTCGATCTTGGCAATATTTTGTATTTCAGAGGTTGATGCCTGCTACACACTATAGTGACCTTACTGTTGAGAGAGCTGTGCTGATTATGCCATTTTGATGGGCATGACTATATATGTGGGCCAGATCATATTTAATTCTATCATACACACTGTGCAACAAAAGCTTGGATTGTACTTCCTTTCCTTAATTACCCAATTATGCATCCAAGCTGGAGTTAAGTACAGTCCTGATGAAGATGCCCAGCAACCAAAGAAGCCCATCGATGATGGCATGCTCAATCAAATTAAAGCCTCAAGGCTGTCAGTCTGGGAGAGAGAGCAACAATTGCCGCCCTTCCTCCTCCTAGGCATGTCACTGTTGCAGAGCGCCTTGAGCGTTTAGAGATTTGTTTTGATGAGCATAAAAAATTCTTGCATGATAGGTTTGATCATCAAGAATGCTTCTTGGCTAGGCAAGATGATTCTCAAGCGGGGGTGTACTCTTCTTTTGGTCAGATGTACCAACACCTTACCTCCGCTACTGGTTGTGACATGGATCACTTTCCTACTTTGCCACCCCATCTGGGTTCCCCTTTTGATCCAACACCTGAGGAAGGTGAAGAGAATGAAGAAAATGAAGGGAATAAAGAAGAGGATGAGGACATAGAGGATTAGTCTTAGGTTTTATCTCTTGTTTGTCTACTTTTCTTTTGTTTTTATTATCGGATAACTATACTAACAGTTATTGTGTTTCCCTTTTCGTTATTTTATTTTTCTTTCTTTTAGTTATTTCCCTCCATTTCATGTGCTAACCTAACATATGGGGGGAATCTTAATAGTACACTGCAGTTGCTTTCCTTTTATTGTTTTGTTCTATATTGTAGTTCGAAATTTCAGCAAGAGGAATGGCATGCAGTTCACATGATGGTGCATAATTTTCAGCTTGTGTGCACTTTTGCTTACAAAAGGAGTTTCCTTTACCTTTCTTTCACATTGAGGACAATGCAATTTTTAAGTTGAGGGTGGAAGAAACGTATTATTTTTTGAACTGCTTGGTGTTACTTTCCCTTTTTGTTTGTTTTTAGCATGCTTTGTGTTAGCCTTGGAGTTAATTCATATGTCAATGATATAAACTTAATTGAGAGAGCATATAGCATTTAGACGAAGTTAAATCTTGCTTCAGTTTGAGAATAATTTTAAATGTCGATCTTCATTTGGCTGAGACTCTGGACTATGGTAAGATTGCATGATTAATCGAAAGCATCTAGAGAATTTTTATGTGTGATTGTTTTGTGAATACTTTTGCGGTCTTAGCAAGCTCTAGAACTTATTTGGTACTCACTTGAGGCGAATTCCTAGAATGCAAATTACTTAGGATATGATATATGTCATTTTTGAACCGTTTGAGCCTTTCAAACTTACTATTGCTATATTTATCTCTAGTCACCTATTTGAGCATTTTCTTGAAAAAGAATTTGAGCCTTGTTTCTTTCAATAGCCCATTTACTTACCTTTATGAGCCTAAAAATATTTTATCCTTACTCTTCTTTTAAAAGAACTTAGTTATACACATTTGTTGAGAAGCACTTAAGAGGAGTAATGATGGAAATATGAAAAAATATTACTACCATAACCTAAGTGCAGTAAAAGAGATAAGTTGGGGGTTGTGGAAAAGAAAATAAAAGAAAGAAAAAGGAGGTGAATGGTCTTATGCCAAAAATAAAAAGTGAATTATGGCAAAGAAAGAAGAAAAGAAAACAAAGTGGTGATTTATTGAGAGAAATGCTCGAAAAATTGTTGAAAGAGTTAGGTGTTGAAGTAAGGTTATCTAGTGCTTAAAGTGGTTGTGTTTGAAAGCTAAGAGATTGAGTTCTTTTACTTGTTGAATCCTTCCCGTTCTTTCTTAACCGTTATAGATAAGTGCTTAAATATTCATATTTAAGCCCCCTTATTTACATTTTTTAGGTCCTTAATTACGTTAATTTGGTCTCCTTTACTCCATTTTTTGTGTTTTACATGTTTTTATAGGGTTTTGGAGAAAAGAAGCAATTTTGGCACTTAAAGGAAGAAATCTGGGATCCCTGGAGCATTCTCTGGACAAATTACAATCGATCACGCCATGCAATGCGATTGAACGCACATTGCGATCGTGCGCACACATGAAGGATCGAGCGCACTCTGCGATCGAGCACAAGACATATGTGATCGAGCGCACATGTACGGGCGTGAACAGTAAACTGTAGAACCCTATTTTGGAAATAAGAGAATTTTCGTTTTAGGAAGGTTTAGGAACTCATGAGTCTCTTAGGACTTCTCAAAGACCTATAAATACACTTGTAACTCACACACATAATACACACCGGAGATAGAAAACACTTTTCTCTTTTCTTTTACTTGGAGTTGAGAGCTTGGGAGAGAATTGATGCCTCTTCTCTCGGGTTTATTCTTCTCCCTTAATGTTTAATTTATTTATAATTTTTACTTCTAATAATATGTGTAACTAACTTTCTTATAGGGCTCGATTGAAGCCCTAGTTATGCATTCCTATATTTATATTCATTGATAAAATCTTTGCCAATAGCTTTTATTATGTTACTTAACTTGATTAATGCCTGTGCTTATTTAAGTTCCTTATATGTATGTGTATGGCTAGCGTATGCATGTGGTATGGACCTGTTAGTTAGATCAATTTAGATGACCGAGTCCTGGGTCTAACATTAGTAACAAGGGATATCTTATCCGGATACCCGGGTTAATCAACATGGGAAACCAGGAGTAGATACCATGCCCTAGGTCTAATGTGGTTGTCGATTTCCATAGTACTTATGCTTTCTTAAGGAACAACTCAAGCAGATACCATGCTGAATCCCTTAAGGAAGAAAAGAGTTAGAGTAGATACCATGCCTAACTCGTTGCTTAAGGAAATCAATAGCTTAAGGAGTAGATACCATGCTCTTAGGTTGGAAACCAGTAGGTATACATAATAAGGCTAGTGCACTGATACCTTATACAATTGGGAAAGTATGACTAGTGGTGGATATCAAAGCCCTATGTCTTTATTATTATCAAATCACCTTCCAACAGTTAGTTTTCTCTTTTTACTTTAGAGAAACTGATTCTAAAAGCAACTTTACCAATCCCTGTGGAAATGACCTTGCTTTTGTATACTAGACTACATCGATGACCTTGCGCACTTGCAAGTATAACTAGTACGATTATCTACTTACTTATTTAAGTATATTTTCGCACAACAAGTTTTTGGCGCCGTTGCCAGATATTGCACTAAAGTTCTTTTTAGAATTACTTTCATTATTATTACGCTAGTATTGTTTACTATCTTTATTTTTCATCAAACCTAATTAAATTGTTTTCTGTTTCAGGCACATCAAACCTTAACTCACACTTTCTGTGGTACTTGTGATCGATCGCAACCTTCTGTGCGATCGAGCGCATTTAGGGCAGAAAGTATCCGAGCAGTAGAGTTGAACTGCTGCACTAAAGCTGTTTCTTCTGATTTATGCACGGACTTCGATCCTGACATCCAGAATTATTTCCCCTCGATCCCGAGCTTGAGCAGAATATCTGACAAAAGCTAAGGAACAACTTCAAGGAGAGCGAAGAAGAAGTCGAGAACGAAACACAAATGATGGAACAGCTTGAGAACCAGCAACCACCTGCACGAGTACCGATGAAGCACTCCTTCATCCCTCGGAACATTGATCAACCATCATGCATTGTATATCAACCTGAGGCGGCGGGAAATTATTACATATCTCCGCAAATCTTGAATGCTTTGACTAATTTTAGAGGCACTCCTAACGAAGATCCACACTTGCACCTTCGAGAATTTTTCGATCTTTGCAAGTTCCAGCACATACAAGGATTAGACCAAGAAGGAATAAGGTTAATTCTGTTCCCTTTTTCCTTGAAAGATAATGCTAAACTTTGGTATAATTCTTTGCCTGCGGTTTCCATCCACACTTGGGAGGAGTTGGCAAGCAAGTTCCTGAAGAAATTCTTCCTTCAAAGACTAGAGGTACAAATGGGACAACTAGTTAAGGAGCTCAGTGACAGAAAGCAAGGAGAGCTCCCAGCTCAAACATTACCCAACCCTGGGGGGCATCAACAACTAAATACTGTGACAATCTTGAGAAATGGCAAAGTAATAGGGTCCAATAAATCTGCAACAGCATCCAAAGAGACACCATCAGCATCAAGGGTAAGTGAAGTAGAGAAGTGGAATGCACCCCCCTTCCCGCAAAGGTTAGTAAAACAAAAGAAAGACAATAAATTAATTGATATTTTTGAAACCTTGCGGAAAGTTGAAATTAACATTCCTCTATTAGATGCAATCAAACAAATACCTGCATATGCTAAGTTTTTAAAAGATTATTGCACTAACAAAAGGAACCTCCAGGAGTATGAGAAGGTAGCCTTAACTGAAGAGGTAAGTGCTGTACTTTTAAGAAAATTACCACCTAAGCTAAAAGATCCGGGTAGTTTTACTATTCTTTGCAGGTTAGGTGACCAACTATTCGAGAATGCACTATTGGATCTAGGAGCAAGTGTCAACCTGCTGCCATACATTGTATACGAGACACTAGGTTTGGGGGAGCTTCAACCGACCTCCGTCACTTTACAATTAGTTGATCGAAGCATCAAACGACCAAGAGGTATCCTTGAGGACGTGTTGGTAAGAGTAGGTAAATTCATTATACCTGCTGATTTTGTAGTATTAGATATGGAAGAATGTACTTTACCATCACCTCTCCCCATTATCCTAGGACGCCCCTTTATGATAACTGCTGATACTAACATTAGTGTAAAAAAGGGAGTACTCACTATGAAAGTAAATGATGAGGAGATAGAATTTAAAATATTTAATACATCAAAATCAGTCAATAAGGAAAATGAATATTCTATTGTGAGTCTCATACAATATATTGTTGAGGAAGTTTCTCAGGTCCATCACACTGTTCAATTAGAGACCATCCCCAAACATAAGGACACAAGAATGGACATTAGGCCGGAGGAGGACAATGTGATTAAAGACATCAATAAAGCTGTGCACCTTTTCAAAAACACACCAAAGCTTTCAAGTAAGTATGTTACTCAAATTGAACCTCATGCACTTACTAATGCTACCTTTCCTTATCTTATTGACCAGGCATCAAAATGGGAGATAAAGCAACCATCAAAAGCACTTGAACCACCTGATGTGGGTTCTAAGTGCTTCCATCCAACCAACTAGCACGATAGCAAGAGAGTGCTTGAGCAAAGTAAAAAAAATTGATTTCCCATTAAGCTTAAGCACCTCTATTAAGGTTAGTGGTATTGAGGCCACTAACAAATGGTAAGGTTGTATTGTTTCAATAATTTATCATTTTTTTAGCTAGGGTAAGTTTTTATTTGTGCCCATATGCCCTGCTTACGATCGATTGCATCCTCTAGTGTGATCGAGTGCAGGTGTGCGATCGAGCATGTCCTTCAAACATGTTCGAGCGCACAGATACGATCGAGCGCACCCCGCGTGCGATCAAGCGCACCCCGCGTGCGATCAAGCGCACCCCGCGTGTGATCGAGCGTACCCCGCGTGCACGGCAGACAATGGTTTAGCTATAAGTCTGAAAATTCACTCACACTCACTCACTCCCTCGTCACTAATCCCTCGTGCACTCGCCCTCAGACACTCTCGTTTCTACTCGCACCACTCCCTCTCACCATTACCACACAGCATCATCACCACCTCCATCTCCACCATCCTCTGTCACCATCCATTGCCTCCATCACCATCAACCACCATTACCTCCATTTCCATCCCCATTAATCCACAAGGTACTCTACACACACACATAAATTTTAAAAATAGAAACTGTGCAATGCATTATACATATGTGCTATTTTGTGTATGATTGTGTGATTGTTCGTTTGCAGGGGGTTAGGAACGAGTTCCACATTTGCAAACCATAGCTTATCTTTTTGGTGCACACAAGCTGTTCAACGAAAAGCCTGACTGTGTGCGATCAAGCGCACAGTATCTACGATCGAGCGCATAGTCCAGTGTGCGATCGAGCACACATCATTGAGATCGATCGCAAATCAGGCAGAACCTAGAACATAACATGCCAAGACCATCAGTTTCCACCTCCGGTGCATCCAGCAGCCGTGCTTCGTCATCTAGGCCCAGCATCGAGCAGCGCGAGCTGTTGTTCGAGACCTCATTCACCATCGATGATGTATTCTGGCACATGAACGCCACTCAATGGGCCGTCCATGAATTCCGACATCGAGGGTTAAAGAGGTTGTTTAAGCCAGTGTGCTCCACTGCCTACTCCCAGCTCGTAATCCAGTTTTATGAGCATCTATCTTTCGATTGCAGCAGACTGAGAGTCCTTACCTCATCAGTCTGGGGCACGCTCATCGAGGTAACTAGTGCCGATATCGCTGCTGCTCTTCATTGTACCCGATGAGTCCCTTCTTGAGGACACTAATATCGAGGAGCAGCTGGAGACCTTTGCCCTGGCTGAGATCATCACGGACATGTGTGCTAGCCAGTATACCGATAGGCATAACAATGCGGCCAGCTGGTTCAAGCTGCCTCCCCGACTGTGGCTTGTTGATACGATCCTACAGCGTAACGTGTGTCCATTGGGGCACAAGACACAGTGGCGAGACTAGTTTCTCCAGACTATATATGTCTTCCATAGAGGCCACTAGTACTCCATCCCGGCTGTCATTTGGAGCCAACTGCACAAGTTTTGGGATCACGTACATGGCCGTCAGACCACCACGGCCAATGCTTGGGGCCTCCCTTTCCCATTCATACTCACCTCCATCCTCAAGAAGAAGGGGATTAAGGGGACCCATAGTGACGGGCCAGTGCGAGAGTATCCCTTCTTCAGGAAGACTCAGTGGACACATAGCATCTCGTATATGCCATGAGGACCCCCAGTACCTACTCTAGCAGCTGAGCGAGTTAAGGAGGATCACATGGAGACTGAATCCCTGGTCATTAGCCCAGTACGTGAGGAGGACCATTCGGACATGGGACCCATCGTGTCTCAGCACTTTCTAGCTGAGCTGTCCTCCTTCTGAGGTGAGGTCTCTACTGCTACCACACTCGTGCATCAGCGCATGGATAGTTTAGAGGAACGGTTAGCACGGCAGGAGGTTATACTGCAGGCCATTCTTGATCGCCTACCTTCAACACCCGGTACCTCTTTGACTGCACCACCTGATGATCAGTAGTGAGAGGATACCACATCTAACTGAAGAGGTTAAACTTAACGCTCATGGGAGGCACCCCAATGCATATCCTTTTTATAGTTTATGTTATTATTCTTATTTTATACTTTTATATTATTGTCTATTACTTGTTTTCCATTTTATCTTTGTTTTTCTTTCTTTTTCAAGGGCAGTGTCAGTGCATCCAGTTGAAGTTTGGGGGCGTGCTCCAAGCCATGCCAGCCATATAGCTCTCCATCTCCCAGGTCAGATCCTTCCATGCTACTCACACATTGGGGATAATGTGCAATTTAAGTTTGGGGGTATGGGGACACATTCACACACTCACTTGTCCCACAATTTTTTTTGTTTTGTTGCTATTTTCATAGATAAATGCATGTTCATTTTGTCCAATAAATTTTTTTTTAGATCTAAACAAAACTTTATGATTCGATTTCATCAGCGAGCTTAACACTTTGAACATATAGGCCAATAATCAAGTTTTGAACCTAGATCACTGCCCTTTAGACTTTTAAGAATTCACAAGTTTAACTTAAAGTATCATGAGCACATTAGCACATAATTGTGTGGGGTATGACATGTTATTTGGATATGTATGTTTCTTTTGCTTGACTATGAACTAGATGACCTATTAGATTGACATTTTGGCATATAAAAATAGAAAAGATTGATTCATGCTCAAAAAGAAAAAGATAAAAAAAAATGCTCCTAATGATCAATAAAAACAAATCTTCCGCTGAGTAACTTCCCTCTTGCCTCAGTAAGCATTGAGTGTCACGTCAAAAGGTGGAAAATTTTAAGTGATCATTAAAAGGAACTTTCTGCTGAGTAAATGGCCCTCTTGCCTCAATAAGCATTGAGTGCCACGTCAAAAGGTGGAAAATTCTAAGTGGTAGCATTAAAACCAGTTAAGTTTCGTAGCCTTGTTGACTCGAGCTAGTAAGTCCTTAGGGGTGTCTTTACACCTAATGCCCTAAAACCATATGGTTTGGGAGTCATTAGCTAAATGCTCGTTACACGAGTCAACAAGAAAGCTTAAGGGAACTAACTTGGCGAAAATCTCACAAATAAAAGTCTATGCCATATTTGTTGACTCTAATAGGAAGTTTGGTGAATCTTGAGTCATCGAAACAATACATGTTTGAATTTCTTGGAAACCCAATCTTTTGTGTGCTAGTCATCACACACTAAAGTCAAACTTGTGATGTCTTAAACTACCTCATGAAAATGATGTACGTTCAAAACTCTTATTCATTGCAAAAATATGTTTACACTTGTTAAGCTTGCTCATGAATGCGCATCATAGTTTTGTGAAAAATCTAAACTTTTGATTGACACAATGAACTTGGATCTATCTATGTTTTTCGTTTTAGTTTTTAATTTAGTATTGCTAAGGGACTAGCAATATGTAAGTTTGGGGGTGTGATAAGTGCTTAAATATTCATATTTAAGCCCCCTTATTTACATTTGTTAGGTCCTTAATTACGTTAATTTAGTCTCTTTTACTCCATTTTTGTGTTTTACAAGTTTTTATAGGGTGTTGGAGAAAAAGAAGCAGTTTTGGCACTTAAAGGAAGAAATCTGGGATCCCTGGAGCATTCTCTGGACAAATTGCGATCGATCGTGCCATGCAATGCGATCGAGCGCACATTACGATCGTGCGCACACATGAAGGATCGAGCGCACACTGCGATCGCGCAAGACATATGCGATCGAGTACACATGTACGGGCGTAAACAGTAAACTGCATAACCCTGTTTTGGAAATAAGAGAATTTTCATTTTATGAAGGTTTAGGAACTCATGGGTCTCTTAGGACTTCTCAAAGACCTATAAATACACTTGTAACTCACACACATAATACACACCGGAGATAGAAAACACTTTTCTCTTTTCTTTTACTTGGAGTTGAGAGCTTGGGAGAGAATTGACGCCTCTTCTCTTGGGTTTATTCTTCTCCCTTAATGTTTAGTTTATTTATAATGTTTACTTCAGATAATATGTGTAACTAACTTTCTTATAGGGCTCGATTGAAGCCCTAGTTATGTATTCCCATATTTATATTCATTGATGAAATCTTTGCCAATAGCTTTTATTATGTTACTTAACTTGATTAATGCATGTGCTTATTTAAGTTTCTCATATGTATGTGTATGGCCAGCGTATGCATGTGGTATGGACCTGTTAGTTAGATCAATTTGGATGACCGAGTCCTGGGTCTAACATTAGTAACAAGGGATATCTTATCCGGATACCCGGGTTAATCAACATGGGAAACCGGGAGTAGATACCATGCCCTAGGTCTCATGTGGTTGTCGATTTCCATAGTACTTATGCTTTCTTAAGGAACAACTCAAGCAGATACCATGCTGAATCCCTTAAGGAAGAAAAGAGTTAGAGTAGATACCATGCCTAACTCGTTGCTTAGGGAAATCAATAGCTTAAGGAGTAGATACCATACCCTTAGGTTGGCAACTAGTAGGTATACATAATAAGGCTAGTGCACTGATACCTTATACAATTGGGAAAGTATGACTAGTGGTGGATATCAAAGCCCTATGTCTTTATTATTATCAAATCACCTTCCAGCAGTTATTTATCTCTTTTTATTTTAGAGAAACTGATTCTAAAAGCAACTTTACCAATCCCTGTGGAGATGACCTTGCTTTTGCATACTAGACTACACCTATGACCTTGTGCACTTGCAAGTATAACTAGTACGATTATCTGCTTACTTATTTAAGTATATTTTCGCACAACATTTACCTTAGCCTAACATTATAAGCTTATTTAAAGACCTATTGATCCAAGGTGGTGTGATTTTTCTACAATAGTGGAGAATGATTTGAAAAGTGAGCCTATGGAGCTTGATTTGTGATTGATGTCACGCACTTTATTATGTTTTTAGAGGCCAAGACTTGTATTCATGAATGTTATGCATAAAATCATCATGGTGTTCAGATTAATGGATTGTGGTAAGATGGATGGTAAGAGTCGATAACAATTTTAAGATTGATGTTTGGATTACTTTTGAACTTAAGTGATATTTAATGATTCTATGTGCTGTATATTATGTGCAATTTCTGAGACAAAAAGTGAATTGCTCTTGGTTTAATACTAGCATTGCTTTATTTTGTTTTGATTCCTACCATAGAATTCATCTCTTGTTTTCGCTTGAATTGCAATGGATAAGCTAGTTAAGGGTTGTGATGAGAGCCATAAAATGCATCTCAATGGTACTTAATTATTAGCATTTTAGGGTTGATCTAGGTTTTAATTGACTTTTATTTGTTAACAACTCTAAAGTGGTATTCTTGGATTGTTGATCTATTTCAGTGCATTTTCAAGTACTTTGAGTCCAAAAGAGAAGGAAAAGCTATCGTTGCTTGAAGTACAATGACTCGATGAATACTGAAGTGAAGGCATGATTGCGGAAGGACAAAACGAAGAGACTCAAGTCTTAAGTGTGTGTGTTACGGCCTGGAAATATCCAAGCCTCGGCCTCCATAAGATTGCCCAAAAGAGACAAGTCCTCCTTCAGTGTGCGTCGCGGCCTGGACCTAGGACAAGGAATAGACAAAGCCGCAGTACAAGTAAGTGAAAGCCGCGGTGCGCACACAAAACTTTATTTCTGAGTTATGATCTAATTAGGACTTTAATGATTGTTAAAACCCTAGAATACCTTTAGACCTCTTGTATTATAAATAGATCACTTAGGGTTTGAGAAATGACATCTTTGAAGGCTGGAAAACTCAAGAAGGCTACCAAACTCTCCTCCATCAAAGTGTTTAACCATGAACTTTATGGCGAAACAATCTCCAAGCAAGGCGAAATGATGAATCCCTAGGTGTAGTTGTTCTTATTTTCCTTTATTGATTCAGTTGTAGTTAGGATTTATTGTCAAAACATTGTTACATGTTACTCTTTTATCTAATTAAAGGATTTTCTCTTAATCCGGTGATTGTATCTTTATCTTTGATATAAGTCTAGTCATTGATAAGTGCTTAAATATTCATATTTCAGCCCTTTAATTTACATTTGTTAAGCCCTTAGTGTGCGTATTTTATGCTATTTTACTTCCTTTCTATGTTTTATGGGTTTTTTTTTATAGGTTCTTAAAGAAAATGAAGCATTTTGGAGCTCAAAGAGCAAATCTGGAAAATCTGTCAATTGCTTAGTGCGATCAAGCGCAGAGGAGCTGCAATCGAGTGCACCAGCGCCCAAGCTAGGATCAAGCGCAATCTATGCTCGTACACAAAAAGAAGGCTGCACTCGAGTGCAAGAGACTCCGATCGAGCGCACACGTACGGCAGTGAACAGTAAAAATAGCAGTTCTTATTTTGGAAAGTAGGGTTAGAGACCTGTTTTGGAAATTAAGGTTTCCAAGTGTCCTTAGAACCCTATAAATAGACTTGTAAAACACAGAAACAATATCTCCTTTTTAAGAGTATATCGTCCCTTTTAGTTTAGTTTTTATTCGGGGAGGCCGGAGGAGGAAACTGTGGAGGAGAATTGACGACTTTTCTCTCGGGTTTCTTCTTTCCTTTATTTTTATTATGTGCAACTAACTTTTTAGTAAGGGCTTGGTTGAAACCCTAATTATGTTTATTCAATAATTCAGTATTGGCACCTTTGCGATATTTACGTTGTGTTGCTTAACTTGATTAATACCTGTTTTTATTTAAATTCCTCATATGTATTTGCCTGATCAACGTATGCATGTGGTATAGATTAGTTAGTTGAATCAATTTGGATGACCGAGTCCTTGGTTTAACATTAGTAACAAAAGATATCAACGTCAGATTCTTAGGTTAATAAACATTGGAAACCGGGAGTAGATACCATGCCCTAGGTCCCGTGTGGTTGTCGATTTCCACAGATCCTATGCTCTCTTAAGGAACAACTCAGTATACACCATGCTGAATCCTTTGAGAGAGAAAAGAGTTAGAGTAGATACCATGCCTAACTCATTGCTTAGGGAGATCAATAGCTTAAGGAGTAGATATCATGCCCTTAGGTTGACAAAAATTAGGTATTCATGACATGAGTAAAGCATTGGCATACTATTTTGTTGTGGCAGCATGATTAGTGGTGGATGTCAAGTCCCTACGCCTTTATCTTTATTATTTCAAACTCAATATTTATTTCTCTTATTTTTATTTTATTATTGCGAAACTAATTCTATATCAAAATTTTCTAATCCCCGTGGAGATGATCTTGCATTCGCACACTATACTACTAAGTTGACCTTGTGCACTTGCAAGTAAAACAAGTACAATTATTTGCTTATTTATTTAGGTAGATAATCGCACAACAAGTTGTTGGCGTCGTTGCTGGGAATTGTGCTAAATTTCTTTTTGGAAGTATTTTCGTTAGTTTTTATTTTATTTTATTTTATTCTGTTCCGTTTTATTTTTTAATTTTTATTAAAAATCAGATTTATTCCTTCTTTTCGTTTTCTGTTTTTGTTCAGGTGTTCAGAGGAGGAGTTTCTGTCCTCATTGCGATCGAGCGCACCCTTTGGTGCAATCGAGCACAATCCCAGTGCGATCGAGCGCTGTTCTTGGTGCTCAAGCGCAAAAGCTCTAGAGAGTACCCGAGAAGCAGTACCGAAACTGCTACATTGAAGTCTTTCAACTAATTCAATCGAGGGAGAAGCACCAATGGCAGAAGCTACATATACTTATCTAGCTGCTATGGAGAGGAAAATTGATATGCTTATAAACTCCATGATTGCTCAAAACATCGCACTTAGTCCACGAGCCAAACAACTCCAGGTATGTGCTATATGTTCTCGTTTTGATCACACTACTGACACTTGCCCTTTATATTTATCTGCAGATCAAGAGCAAGCAGACTATGTGGGACCGAACAACTACAACATTTATGCAAATACCTACAATCCTGGATGGAGACACCACCCCAACTTCTCATGGAGCAACGAACAAAATGCCTTAAACCTTCAAGGGTAGCAACAGAATTCCCAATCAGCAACCCAATCAGTTCTAGAATCAAAGCAAAGTGACCTAGAGAGTCTTGTAAGGCAGTTGATGACTTCACAAGAACAATTCATGGCAGAGGAAAGACAATTCCAGACTGAGAAAAGTGAAATCATTGTAAAGCATGAGCAAGCCATTCAAAGATTGGAAGTACAAGTGGGACAATTGGCTAAAGAGCTGAGTGAACGACAACAAGGTGTTATTGAGCAAGTTTTTCACGTCCATCACATTGATTCATTGGAGACCACCCTCACCCATTGTCTCAAAGGATCAGATATTGAGCCCAAATGTGAGAATGTTACTGATGACATCGTCAACACTGTGCATCTCTTTGAGGCCTCTCCAAAACATCCAAGTAAGTACACCGATCCATTTGACCCTCATGTGCCTACTAATATTATTTTTTTCCCTTTTATTGTACAAGCACCTAACTTGGAATTCAAGCAATTGCCAGAGCACTTAACTTATGCTTATATGGAAGAGAATAAGACACCACCTGTGCTAGTTGCTGCCAATCTTAGTTTTGGGGAAAAATAAGGCTTGGTCCGGCTGGAGACATTAAACTTAGCGCTCATGGGAGGCACCCCGCAACTTATCCTTTTATTTTTATTATTTTACGTATTTATTGTTATTTATTTATTTTTAGTACTTCTTGTTTTCCCGTATTACATTAGTTTATCTTTTTTAGGGACAATGTGTGCATCCGTTCTAGTTTTACTTGCAAGTGCACAAGGTCTGTGGTAGTATAGTGTGCAAGTGCGAGATCATTTCCACAGGGATTGGTGAATTTCTTTCTAGGACTAATTTCTTTAAGTTTGAAAAGAGAAATAATAGTTGATTATGAGTGAATAACAATAATGAGAATATAGGACTACGATATCCACCCTAATTATACTTTCCCACTAAGTAAAGTTTCAATGCTCTAGCCTTATCATGAATATCTAATGGTTGCCAACCTAAGGGCTTGGTCCACACCTTAGGCTATTGATCGTGTATACTCTAACTCTTTTCTCTCTTAAGGGATTCAGCATGGGTGTATACTGAGTTGCTCCTTAAGAGAGCATGAGGGCTGTGGAGATCGGCAACCACACAGGACTTAGGGCTTGGTCTGCTCTCGGTTTCCCATGTTGATTAACCCAAGAATCTGGTGTGGATATCCCTTGTTACTAATGTCGAACCTAGGACTCGATCATCCAAGTTGATCCGACTAACCTATCCATACCACATATATATGTTGATCAGGCACACACATACGAGGAATTTAAATACAAACAGGTATTAATCAAGTTAAACATTCAGATAGGGCTATAGCAAAGATAGTCAATGAATAGATATGTGGAAAAGTATAACTAGGGCTTCAATCGAGCCCTATAGGTGTTTAGTTACATATACTACGTAGAATAAACATGCTAAACATTATGAAAATAAAAACCGAAAACTAAAACCGAAGAAACTAGGGAGATAAGTCGTTAATTCTTCTCCTAAGCTCTCTACTTCGAGTCTAGAACAAAAAATGATCTATTACGTGTTTTTACAAGGATATTTATAGGGTCTCGAAACCTATTTGGAGTCGGAGGACTTCTTTCCAATTATGGCTTCTGCTGCCTCTGGAGTAATTGCGCTCGAGCGTATACAGGTTGCGCTCGAGCCTTCTTCAAGTGCATTCTTGTCCTTGTGTGCTTGATCTCAATGAGGTGCGCTCGAGTGCACCTTGCTGGATGGCAAAACTTCATTTTTGCTTCTAAAAGCTCCAATTTATTATCTTTTTGTCCAAGTCTTGAGAAAAACACATAAAAGACGAAAATGAAGTAGAATCCATATAATTACCTAGGTAAAGAGTCTAACAAGCATAAATTAGGGGGCTTAAATATGACTATTTAAGCACTTATCACACCCCCAAACTTAGATATTGCTAGTCCCTTAGCAATACAAAACTAAATACTATGTGAAAATAAAACTTTGAAAGATAAGTTCATTCTCATGATACCTAAAAATTTGGGTTGTGCATAAAAACTATGATAACCGTTCATGAGTAAGCTTAAAATAAAAACACATTTGGATTGTAAGAGGACTTTAAAAAGTTTTATGTTGCTTACCTAAGGTTGGCTTAAGGCATCGCAAGTTTGATTTGTGTGTGATGAGTTAGCACATATAAGATGGGACTTCCATATAATTTTAGTGTATAGTGCTTCGGTGCCCAAAATCTTTATCGAATTTCTCGTTAAAGAGAACAAAATGGCATAATACTTGCTTTTTTTTTTCTTTTATCATGCGATCTTTGCCATGTTGAGTTCCATCGAGCTTTCTATTTGACTATTGTAACGAGTTTTTGGCCAATGACTCCCAAACCAGATGGTTTTAGGGCATTAGGTGTAAAAACACCCCTAAGGACTTACTAACTCGAGTCAAAAAGGCTACAGAACTAACAGGTTTTTATACTTTTTTAATGAAATTCCCACCTTTTGACGTGAACGTTCAATGCTTACTGAGGCAAGAGGCCCAATTACTCAGTGAAAATTTCTATTACGATCATTAAGGGCTTACTTCCCACTTTTTGACGTGAACACTCAATGCTTATTGAGGCAAGAGACCTAGTTACTCAGTGGAAAGTTCTTAATGAATTTTAGAATTCTTTTGAATTTCTTTTTTGCATGATGATTATTTTTCTTTATTTTTATTATGCCAAAGGGGTTCTTTTCAACAAGTTATCCGATTACAGTTTAGGTAATAGAAGTAATACAGAAGAATTACATGTCATACCCCACACGAATGCGTGCTAAATGTGCTTGTGCAATATTGGATCAAACTCGTGAGTTCTTAGGTGCCTTGAGGTAGGTAACTAAACTTTGTAAAACTCCTATTGCAAGACTATGTGTTCTAGCTTTTAAGCTTACTAATGAAGTGTTACCAAAATTTTAAATCAACCAAAATTTTTATTTATCAAAAGAACATGCATTTTTCTTCCTAAAAATCTGGTACTTAGTGTGTGCGCATGTGTTTTAAGTGCGTGTGTGATAGTATCTAGTATCTCCCACTGCCCCCAAACTTAAAATGCACATTGTCCCCAATGTTTGTGGCATTGAAAGATCTGACCTGGGAGATGGAGAACTAGGTTGTTTGCTTACTTGTATACGCCCCCAAACTTGAACTGGATACATGCACTAAGTACCTGACAAAGGAAAATAAAAGTTGTTCTGGAAAACAAAATAGAAATAGTAGATATGTAAATACGATTATAAATAAACAAAAAAGTACTAAAATGAAAAGGATATGTCTGGGGTGCCTCCCATGAGTGCTAAGTTTAACATCTTCAGCCAAACTGGGTATCTCCTCACTACTGATCATCAGTGGGTGCAGTCGAGAAGGTATCAGGTGCAGGAGGTAAACGGTCAAGGATGGCTTGCAACATCACTTCCTGTCGTGTGAATTGTGCTTCTAACCTATCGATCCGCTGATGAATCAAATGAGCTGCCTCACAATCCTCTCGACGAATGTCGGATAGCTCACAGCAGAAAAAAGATAGCTCGTCTAGGAGATGCTAATACTCCATGGAGCCCATGTCTGTATGATCCCCCTCCCATGAAGGGCTCACCGATGGATGCTCGGCCTCCATCAGATCATCCGCTATCAGATCATCGGCAACAGGCTCAGCGGGAAGAATCTGTGCCTTGGGTCCTCGAGGCATGTATGACTAGCTGAGGCTCCACTGTGCTCTCCCAAAGAAAGGATGGTCACTAACCGCGCCATCTACAGAGGATCCTCGAATCCTCTTCTTCTTGAAGATATGACTGAGCAAGAAGGGGAAAGGAAGACCCCAAGAATTAGCTGTGGTCATCTGCTGGTTATGTACCCCATCCCAAAACTTATAAATCTGACTCTATATGACCGCTGCGATGGAGTACCAATGACCCCGATGAAAAGCATAGAGGGCTTGTAAGAACTGATCTCGCCTCTATGTCTTGTGCCCAAAGGGACACACATTCCGCTGTAGGACTGAGTCGATGAACCATAGATGGGGTGGCAACCTCGACTGGTTCCCCACATTGTTGATGCGGTCAGCATACTGCCCCGAACACATGTCCTCAATGATGTGTGGGAGAGGGAATGAGTCAGACTGCTCCTCTATGCGGCTATCCTCGGGTAGGGACTCATCATAACAGTGTAGAGAGCTGGCTATGTCAGCGGTGGTCAGCTCGATGAATCGGCCCTGGACTGAAAAAGATAGGATCTCCGGCCTGGTGCAGTCATAGGTCAGGTTCTCGTAGAAACTAACCACAAATCGAATATATACGGTCTGATAAGTGCTTAAATATTCATATTTAAGCCCCTTAATTTACATGTGTTAAGCTCTTTGTCTATACATTTTAGTCTGTTTTACTTCATTTTGTGTGTTTCACATGTTTTTATAGGTCTTGGAGAAAAAAAGAAGCAGTTTTGGCACTTAAGGGAAGAAGCCTGGAAATCCTGGAGCAGCTTTTGGTCAAATTGCGATCGATCGCACTACTGCATGCGATCGAGCGCACATGCAATCGTTCGCACACATGAAGGATCGAGTGTAGCAATGCGATCGAGCGCAAGATGCATGCGATCGAGCTCAAGACGCATACGATCGAGCGCACATGTACAAGCGTGAACAGTAAACTACAGAACCCTATTTTGGAAATAACCCTATTTTGGAAATAAACCTATTTTGGAAATAAAAGAGTTTTGTGTTTTAGGAAAGTTTAGGAACTCATGAGCCTTCTAGGACTACTCAAGCCCTATAAATACACCTGTAAAGCACACACAAAGGAGCATTTCTTTTATCCCTTCTTTTATCTTTTGCTTTAGCTTGGAGAAGGAGACCGTTGAGAGGAATTGGCGACTCTTCTCTCGGGTTTCTTTTTTGTTTATTTTTATTATGTATACTTAACTCTTAGTAAGGGCTTGGTTGAAGCCCTAATTATGTTTATTCAATAATTCAGTATTGGTGCCTTTGCGATTTTTATGTTGTGTTACTTAACTTGATTAATACCTATTTTTATTTAAATTCCTCATATGTGTGTGTCTGATCAACGTATGCATGTGGTATGGATTAGTTAGTTGAATCAATTTGGATGACCGAGTCCTGGGTTCAACAATAGTAACAAAAGATATCCACACCGGATTCTTGAGTTAATCAACATGGGAAACTGGGAGTAGATACCATGCCCTAGGTTCCGTGTGGTTGTCGATTTCCACAGATCCTATGCTCTCTTAAGGAACAACTCAGTAGATACCATGCTGAATCCCTCAAGAAAGAAAAGAGTTAGAGTAGATACCATGCCTAACTCATTGCTTAGGGAAATCAATAGCTTAAGGAGTAGATACCATGCCCTTAGGTCGACAAACATTAGGTATACATGGCATGAGTAAAACATTGGCATACTATTATATTGTGGTAGCATAATTAGTGGTGGATATCAAGTCCCTACACCTTTATCTTTATTATTTTATCTTTATCAAAATCAACTCTTTTATTATTTATATCTTTTTATATTGCGAATATAATTCTAAAACGAAATTCACCAATCCCTGTGAAGATGATCTTGCTTTTGCACACTATACTACTAAGTTGACCTTGTGCACTTGCAAGTAAAACGAGTGCAATTATTTGCTTAATTATTTAGGTAAATAAACGCACAACAAGTTTTTGGCGCCGTTGCCGGGGATTGTGCTAAATTTCTGTTTAGAATTATTTCCCGTTTATTTTTTTTATTTTGTTCAATTTTATTTTCTTATTTTTCATTAAATATTTTTCTTAATATGTTTGTTTTATTTTATTTTATTTTCATCAACTATCTAACTTAAATCTTCGTTTTTGTTATTTTCTTGCTTTTTGTTTCAGGTGTGCATCAGTGCTAATTCTAGCACTGCGATCGAGCGCAAACCTAAGTGCGATCGAGCGCACTGGTGTGATCGAGCACATTACTTGGAGCGCTTGGAGCGCAAATAGTCCAGAGAGTACCCGAGCAGCAGTACTGAAACTGCTGCACTGAAACTTTTCAACTAATTCATTTGGGGGAGAAGTACCAATGGCGGAAGCTAGTTATGCTTATCTAAATGCTATAGAGAGGAAGCTGGATATGCTCATAAACACCATGACTACTCAAAACATCTCACCCAGTCTGCGAGCCAAACCACTCCAGGTATGTGCTATATGTTCTTGTTTTAATCACACTTCTGAAACTTTCCCTTTATATTTATATGCAGATCAAGAGCTTGTAAATTATAAGGGACCACACAATGCATATACAAATACCTACAATCCTGGATGGCAGCACCACCCCAACCTCTCATGGAACAACAATCACAATGCTTTGAATATTTAAGGACAACAAAGGAACTTCCATAAAGCAGCCCAACCAGTTCTAGAACCTAAGAAGGATGATCTAGATAGTCTTGTAAAGCAATTAACCACTCAACGACAGCAACTAATGACAACATTGATAACTTCAAAGGCTCGAAGTACAAATTAGGCAATTGGCTAAGGAACTAAGTGAACCAAAGCAAGGTGTTGTTGAACAAGTTTTTTATGACCATAATATTGATCCCTTGGAGACCACACTCACCCATTGTTTCGAAGGATCAGATTTTGAGCCAAAATCTGAAGATGTTACTGATGACATCATTGAAACTGTGCACCTCCTAGAGGCCTCTCCAAAGCATCTAAGTAAGTACATCGATCCATTTGACCCTCATGTGACTACTAATACTATTTTCTTCATTTTTATTGTACAGGCACCTCACTTGGAATTCAAGCAGTTTCCAGAACACTTAAACTATGCCTATATGGGAAAGAATAAGACACTACCAGTGCTAGAACCAGTCAATCTTAGTCTTGGGAAAGAATAAGGCTTGGTCCGGCTGAAAACGTTAAACTTAGCACTCATGGGAGGCACTCCAGACTTATCCTTTTCATTTTAATATTTTTATTTTGTTTATATTTATATTTATATTTACATTTATATTTCTTGTTTTTCGAAACAACGTTTATTTTTCTTTGTCAGGTACTTAGTGCGTGCATCCAATTCAAGTTTGAGGGCGTGGACAAGAAAGCAAGCAACAAGTTCTCCATCTCCTAGGTCAGATCTTTCCATGCCACACACACATTGGGGACAATGTGTATTTTAAGTTTGGGGGTAGTGGGAGATACTAGATACTATCACGCATGCACTTGAAACACATGCACACACTAAGTCCCATTTTTTTTTTTTTTAGGAAGATAAATGCATGTTCTTTTGGTAAACAAAAATTTTGGTTGATTTAAAAATTTGATAACACTTCATTAGTAAGCTTAAAAGCTAGAACACATAGTCTTGTAATGGGAATTTTACAAAGTTTAGTTACCTACCTCAAGGCACCTAATAATTCACGAGTTTGATTCAAATTTGCACGAGCACATTTAACACGCATTTGTGTGGGGTATGACATACAATTCTCTTGTATATGTTTCTATAATCTAACTGTAATCGGATAATGATAGGTTCTTAAATGTTCATATTTAAGCCCCCTTATTTACATTTATTAGGTCCTTAGTTATGTTAATTTAGTTAATTTTACTTCATTTGTGTGTTTCACATGTGTTTTATAGGTCTTGGAAGAAAAGAAGCAGTTTTGGCACTTAAAGGAAGAAGCCTGGAAATCCTGGAGCAGTCTCTGGTCAAGCTGCGATCGATTGCACCATACAATGCGATCGAGCGCACATTGCGATCGTGCGCACAGAAAAAAGATCGAGCGCACACTACGATCGAGCGCAAGACGTGTGCGATCGAGCGTACATGTACAGACATGAAAAATAAACTGCAGAACCCTATTTTGGAAATAAGAGAGTTTTTACGGTTTAGGAAGTCTAGGGTTTCCTGCACCTTCTAGGACTACTAAAGCCCTATAAATACACCTGTAAAGCACACACAATTCACCACCTCTTAGAGATCACTTTTATCTTTTGCTTAAGCTTGGAGTTTTAGGCTCTGGAGAGGATTGACAACTTATCTCCCTAGTATTCTTCAGGTTTTATATTTCATGCTTAGTGATGAGTCTTAAATATTACATATTTAAGACCCTTAACTTATATTTGTTATGCTCTTAGTTAGTAGTATTTCACTTTATTTTATGTCTTTTTTGTGTTTTGTGTATTTTTATAGGTTTGTGGAGAAAATGAAGCATTTCAGTAGATGTGAATCTTCAAGAGCAATAGTGATTGATCGCACTATGCTGCGATCAAGCGCATGGCCAATAATCCCACATCGAAATGTTTGCAGTACAGTGCAATTGCGATTGAGCGCACCAGACATGCGATCGTGCGCACAAGACATACAATTGATCGCACTTGCAATCGATCGCATCATTCTGCGATCGAGCGCACTCGGGCAGTATCCCACATCGAATTTGAAACCCATGCTACTCCGGGACTCCCCCTATATAAACACCATCTGACCTCATCATTCAGTGTGCAATTCTTTGTGCCATTTGGTACAATTCTTGGGCGACTTTGGTGTTAACCAGTGGATGTCTGCTAGTATTCTGGTGGATCTCGAAGGCTTTGCTACCACGAGGGGAAGCGCCGCCCATCAACGAGTGGAATTTCTCCCATGTAAAGTTATTTATTTCTTTTTATTTAGTTGTTTTAGTTTAGTGTTTAGCACTTTTATTATGAATTGTAGTTTCATAGTTATGAGTGGCTAGAATCTTCAGCTAAGGTTGAAGATGAAGCCTCGCCATTGTTTGGCATAGTAGTTCAGATTTGTTTATACAATTCTGACATTTTTTAGTATAAATGTTCTGTCAATTATTTGAGTAAATCTTATGATTGATTGAGTTTAAATTGTTCTGTTGGATATTCCTTATGTTTCATCTGATGGATACATCGAATTGTTTTCGATTAAATTGGATTTCCTTTGTGATTTGTTAAAAACGGATACATTGGATGCTTTTGGTTTAATTGGGATATTATTTGTTTTTTGTCGTAAGTTGGATTCATGGAATATTTTGATAGGCTATGTTTTTAGGACATATATGCTTAAACTTTGGTGGGGGTCGATTCGGAAACCTTAGTGTTTTTATTATTAGTTTTTATAATCAATTTAGTTTAGTTTTAATTTGTTTTCCAAAATATCATTCAAAATTCAGAACTAGGTTAAGATAAAGTTAGTTTAGATTAAATTATATTTTCACAACACAATTCTCTGTGGATTTGACCTCGCACTTGCACAACACTATATTGCAAACAACTCGTGTGCTTGTGAGTAATTTAAAACTCACAACAAGTTTTTGGCGCCGTTGCCGGGGAATTGTTTTGTTTGTGAAATTTTTGTTTGAATTAATTTTATTTTTCTAGTAGTTAGTTAGCATTATTTGTTTGATTTCTCTATTTGGCAACTTTATTTTATTTGTTTCTATTTGTTTATTAAAAAAAATTGTTAATTTTTGTGAGTAGTATGTTTGCTATTTTTGTTTTATTATGTTGTTTCTGCTGGTTAGTACCTCATTGTTTTCTGTTGGTGTATGCTTGGTCGGAGATTACTGAACTTAGAGTTGATCCATTTAGATCCTGACTTAGAAAGAACTCTTAGGAGACAGAGAAGAGCACTAGTTGAGAGAGAGACTGTTGAGATGGGAGAGAATTTTAGGGATGCACATCATCCTGAACATGTAGAGCAACCTAGAGCTTGGAACGTGGACTCCACTACATCCCTTAGGGATTTGTTCGCACCCATTGCGACTAACTCATCCTCTTGAATAGTGTTGCCACCAACCAATGCCACCCACTTTGACTTAAAGCCACATATTATCCAACTCTTACCCTCATTCCATGGCTTAGATCTTGAAAATCCTTATAGTCATGTGAAGAAGTTTAAAGACATTTGTGCCACATTTAAATTCCAGAACTTCTCTGAGGAGTCAGTCTATCTTCGACTCTTCCCTTTTTCTCTTCATGATAGAGCTAGGGTGTGGTTGGATTCCAACACGCCCGGGTCTATTACATCTTGGGAAAACCTAATTAGTAAATTTTATCATAAGTTTTTCCCAATGTCTAGAGTGAATGAGTGTCGAAAGGAGATTAGCTCTTTCACTCAGGATGAGGATGAAAACTTTTCTGAGAGTTGGGAGCGCTTCAAAGAGCTACTGATCAGATGCCCTCCACATGGATATGAAAAGTGGAGACTCGTTCAGTTCTTCCACCAAGGGTTGACTCAACCCAACCGTAGCATGATCGAGTCTATGAATGGGGGGCATTCTTGAGTCTGACAGGAGATGAAGCATATATGGCGTTGGACAAGTTGTCCGACAACTCGCAGCAGTGGGATTTTTCAAGCTGTTGAGATAAGTCCATTCGTGCTCCTAAGAGGGGAGGCATCTATGAGGTCAGGGAGGATGTTGATTTGAGGATAAATTTAGATGCCCTCATTAAGAAGATTGATGCTCTCACTATGAGCCAATCCATCAATGTTGCCAACACATTCAATGTTGAAAGTTGTTCCATCTGTGTTAGTCCCATGCATCTAGTACAGAATTGCCCATCAATGCCGGTTTGTGTCGAGTATCCTACGGAACAAGTAAATGCTTTTAATGACTATCGAAGGCAGTCAAATGGGTCATACTCCGAGAAGTACAATCCAGGGTGGCGGAACCACCCAAATTTTTTATGGAGGCAGAACCAACCAATAAATCAGGGAGGAGCCCCTCATAATGTTCAACATCAATATCCTCCCGGATTTGCCCAACAAATTCCTGGTCATGGTCGTTCTGCCCATCCAGCACCATTACCTACTTACCAAGCTCCCACTCAAACACCTGCGCTAGTTTCACAGTCACTAGAGGACACCATTAAGGAATACATGAAAATGAATAGCCAATCCATGAGCGATGTAAGGAGTGTAACAATGGTAAACACCCAAGCAATTGCCAAGTTGGAGAGTCAAATAGGGCAAATTGCAAGTCACTTGGGTGAGAGAGAGAAGGGGAAGTTCCCCAGTCAGCCTATGCCTAACCTGAAAGAAAAATTTATGGTTGGGAGTTCATCAACTCCTACGCACGGGGAGGAACAAGTACAGTCGATTGTCACAATGAGGTCTGGGAGACAAGTGGACAATTGAGTAGAAGAGAGCCCTGCTGTGTAGCAAAGGCAAGGGAGTGGCAACAAGGAGAAGAGAGATGTTGAGCCATCTACAGCCACACATACTGAGAAAGACCCTCCTAGGTCATTTGTACCTAGAGCGCCTTACCCCGACAGACTACAGGCGCCCAAGAAAGGAGGGAAGTATGAGGAAATTCTGGAGGTATTCAAACAGGTCCAAATCAATATCCCATTTTTGGATGCCATCCATCAAGTGCCATCATATGCCAAGTTTTTAAAGGATTTGGTCACTATCAAGAGGAGGACGAATGTCCCAAAGAAGGTATTTTTGATCGAGCAGGTCAGCTCAATCCTTTAGTGCAAGCTACCCATCAAGTATAAGGACCCGGGGTATCCTACCATCTCTTGCACGATAGGAGTCAGCCATATTGAGAGGGCTCTTTTGGATCTAGGGGCGAGTGTGAATCTTCTACCCTACTCAGTCTATTTACAATTGGAGTTAGGAGAATTGAAGCCCACATCCACGACGCTTCAATTAGCTGACAGGTCAGTGAAAAGACCACTGAGAATAGTTGAGGACGTCTTGATAAAAGTGGATGAATTCTATTTCCTAGTGGATTTTATTGTGCTTGACACAGAGCCGGTCCAGAATGTAGGGATTCAAATACTGGTGATTCTAGGGCGACCATTCTTAGCCACGGCTAACACCCTAATCAATTATAGGACAGGGGTGATGAAGATCTCCTTCGGAAATATGACAGTGGAGTTGAACATCTTTGATATCACTAGGCAACCACTGGAATATGATGAAGTGAGAAATGTATGCTTGATAGAGGAGATTCTTGAGGAGACTGTGGATGAATCAAGCATTGAAGATCCCCTGGAGGCGTGTTTTGCTTACTTTGGAGAGGACTTGGGCTTAGATAAGCTACTCGAGGAAGTGAATGCTATTTTGGAGTCTGATCCTCAAGAAAGCAATGAGACAGAGGAAACTGCAGCATTTGAACCCCTTAAGAAGGAACTTAAGCCTTTACCAGATAATCTTAAGTATAAGTTCCTAGGTCCAGCCGATTGTTTGCCTGTGATTCTAGCTTCCGATTTGGGTGAGGCTCAAGAGGAGAAATTATTAGATGTCTTAAGAGAGCACAAAGAAGTTATCGGTTGGACTATTGAGGATATCAGGGGAATCAGCCCCTCGTTGGTAATGCACAAGATACATTTGGAGGAGAATACCAGGCCATCGAGGGAGCCACAAAGAAGGCTCAACCCAGCTATACAAGAGGTTATGAGCATAGAAGTAATTAAGCTGTTAGATGCGGGGATCATTTATCCCATCTCTGATAGCAAGTGGGTGAGCCCGATTCAAGTCGTGCCCAAACATGCTGAATTAACGGTAGTGAAGAATAAGGACAACGAGTTGGTGCTAACTCGTGTTCAGTCAGGGTGGAGAGTGTGTATTGACTACCGTAAACTGAACACTGCCACAAGGACTGATCATTTTTCATTCCCATTTATTGATCAGATGGTGGAGCGCTTAGTTGGGCATGATTACTAATGTTGGGTCTGGCTAAAGACGTTAAACTTAGCGCTCATGGGAGGTACCCCACAGCTTATCCTTTATGTTTATTTATTATTTTACGTATTTATGATTAATGTTTGTTTCTAGTATTTTTTGTTTTCCAATTTTTATTTTTCAGAGACAATGCATATTTCAGTTCAAGTTTGGGGGTATACTATGAGCCATATGATAAGAACTCATAATATCTATATGTTTGTTATATTTCCTCATGTTTTAATAGTTATAATTGCTTAAATCTTGGATTTTGATTATGTTTCGTATTTTGTAGAGTATATTGAGGAGTTAAATCAAATTGAATTCAAAATCAAGAGATTTGTGAAGATTGGACAGAAAGTGGAAGCTACAGTGCCAGAAAGCTGAAGCTGCAGCGCTGGTAGCTGACAAAAAGAGAGGATTTGGACAGAAAGTTGGCGCTGCAGCACCAGAAAGTTGGAGTTGCAACGCCTAAATAGGGTTTTAATTATGTCTTGGCGCTGCAGTGCTGGGATGCTGAAGCTGCAGCGCTAGCCCGCTGATTTTGAAAGCTATAAATACAAACCCTAGCTGAACAAGAGGAGGGGACGGCCGTAGAAGAAGAAAACAGAATTTAGAGAAGAGGAGAAGCCAAATGAGAGTTGGAGACACTCCGGGAGGCTACGCATCAAGCTTTTAAATCATTCTTCTTCGGTTTTGTATTATTCTTATCTATCTATGTTGATGTTTTATAATATGAACATGGATTGTTTGAATATTATTATGGAGTAGATATTTTTCTATTAAGGATAGATGGATCCTAAACCTATATCTTGAGTTGTTGTTTGGACGAGTGGAATTTAATACGTTTTTCAAAGAGTGCGTTTTATTATTCTTAATGCTTTTTATTATTTTGATTCCTTCTTTGGGCATGGTGATGTGTCGAATAGAGAAGCCATGCTTTTATGAATGGTTGAACTAATAAATATGATATTGGATTGTTATCTATGCAAAGGCCATGGTAAAACATGCCATGAATGGAATAGGAGTAACCGAATAGGGATTCTAGGAAGTTCATGTGGTCCATTTAAATTGTAACCGAATAGGGAGATTTAACTGAAAGGAATCCAAAAACACTTAATGCTTCTTAATCTGAATTAATCTAGAATAGACCTGGAATACGGATATTCGAAGTTAATGATTCTTGAGATTATGGTTAGACCTGGAATATGGATAACCAATTTATTGGGGATTCTACCATCTTAGAAAACATTTTAAATGAAACTTGTCCATTCGAAACTCTTGTCAATTATGGTTTAGGTGAAGTCGAGTCCTTAGCACGTTAGTTCATAAGAGTCTTCATTCCAAAGTTTGCTAATCTTCTGTTATTTACTATTGCGTTTTGTCTTTTTCCCTTTTTAGTTAATTGTTAGTAACTTTTTCTTCGACAATTATTCGTTTGCTCAAATAACAGTAAGAGTCGAGTCATAATTTCTGTAGTATTTGCTCAGTCCTCGTTGGGAACGATATTTACTCATCATTTTATTACTTGAACGATTAGTGCACTTGCTAGTGTCAATTTCATCGCATCAAGTTTTTGGCACCGTTGCCGGGGACTGAAATAAAATATTACATTCATTGTGATTCAATTAGTTAATTTGAGAGTTTATTAATTTGGTTTTTAAGTCTATTTTTGCAGGGTTTTTGTTTCTAGTGCATGACACGTACTAGTGGGAGAATACTTGCAGAACTTAATCCAGAGATTGAGCGCACTTTTCACGCTTTGAGAAGAGCAGCACTAGTAACAGTTGACACAATGGTAGAAGGAAACAATGTAGAGGTACAACGTGCACTGTGGGATTATATCATGCCAAAGACGGATGGTGTTGAATCTAGCATTCGGCGACCACCTATACAAGCGAAAAATTTTGAAATTAAGCCTGCCATCATTCAGATGATTCAGCATTCAGTACAATTTGGGGGCCTATCGCAAGGGGATCCAAATGTTCACTTGACTAATTTCATGGAAATTTGTGACATATTCAAGCATAACGGAGTATCGGAGGATGCAATTCGCTTAAGGCTTTTCCCATTCTCATTGAGGGATAAAGCAAAAAGTAGGTTGACTTCTCTGCCTGCCGGATCCATAACAACATGGGCAGAGTTGGCACATAAATTTTTAGGGAAATACTTCCCTCCTGCAAAAACGGCAAAGTTACATAATGAAATTACTATGTTTTTGCAAGTCGATCGAGAGTCACTCTATGAGGTATGGGAACGTTTTAAAGACCTTTTGAGAATATGTCATCATCATGAGTTGCCCACTTGGATGCAGGTACAAACTTTTTATAACAGTTTAACCAGTGCAACCCGAAATATGATTGATGCAGCTGCAGGTGGCACGATCATGAGAAAAACTCCAAAAGAGGCTATTGAATTGCTAGAAGAGATGGCCATAAATTCTTATCAATGGCCAGTTGAGAGGTCACCTGTAAACAAAACCTCAGGATTGCACAATATAGATGCTGTTACAGCTTTAACAACACAAATGGAGGTTCTCACCAAGAAGATAGATGGACTTTATCCTACTACACATGTTATATGTGAATTGTGTGGTGGTAGTGGCCACCATAGCAGTAACTGTCAAGCAGGTAATCAGTTTGCGTATAATTCATCTGCTGAACAAGCTAATTTTGTTCCAAATTTTCACAGGCAGAACAATCCATACAGCAATACATATAATCCGGGATGGAGGAATCATCCAAACTTCTCGTGGAATCAAAACAATGCAAAGCAACCTCATCCTGAATATACCCCTCAAGAAAAAAACTCCAACTTGGAGGATATGATGGCCAAATTTTTAAGTACAGCAGAAACAAGATTCCAAAATCAAGAAGCATCCATAAAAAATCTGGAAGTTCAAGTCGGTCAACTAGCCAACATAATTTCTAGACGTGCACAAGGTTCCCTCCCGAGCAACACAGAAAAGAATCCTAAGGAGGATGTCAAGGCCATAACACTAAGGAGCGGCACACAATTGGAAGAGCCACAACCTAAGGAAATTACTCAGCAAGTGGGCGAGAAAGAAGAGACTGAGCAAGAGGAAAAATGAGTTTCAGCAAAGAAGTCTACTGGTAAAAGTTTGATTGATTCTAACTCTGAAACTAAATATATGCCACCTCTTCCTTATCCTCAGAAATTCCAAAAAGAAAAATTAGATAAACAATTCTCAAAATTTTTAGAGATTTTCAAGAAGTTGCATATTAACATACCATTTGCAGAGGCATTAGCACAGATTCCTAGCTACACTAAATTTTTGAAGGAAATTTTGTCTAATAAACGGAAGCTATAGGAACATGGAACGATAATGTTGATTGAAGAGTGCAGCACTATACTGCAAAACAAGCTACCTCCAAAATTGAAAGATCCAGGGAGTTTTACTATGCCTTGCACTTTGGGAAATTCATTTTTTGATAAAGCTTTATGTGACCTTGGTGCCAGTATTAATCTTATGCTTCTTTCAATTTTCAGGAAACTTGGACTAGAAGAAATCAAAACAACAGCAGTGTCATTGCAATTAGCTGATCGATCTATTAAGAGACCATGGGGAATTATAGAAGATGTACTGGTAAAGGTTGATAAATTTGTATTTCCTGTAGACTTCATTGTTCTCGACATGGAAGAGGATCGTGAAGTACCTCTTATACTTGGACTTCCATTCCTTGCTACAGGGAGAGCCCTAATTGATGTACAACAAGGGAAATTGACTTTAATAGTCAATGATGAGCAAGTAGTTTTTGATATGTATAAAATTATGAAATACCCCTCTGGGTTTTCTAATTCTTCTTGTTTTTAAGTGGATATTGCTGATAACCTCATTGAGGAGTTTTAGTAGAAAACATTAAATGAAGATACTTTGGAGAGATACATCATGGACTTAGAAACTAATACCACTAAAAAACTTGTCATCGAAAAAGAAGCAAGGAACTTGAAGTCTGAAATGGGAAGAGAAGAGCCAGAGAAGCAAATAAGTGTCTGGCTGAAGACGTAAAACTTAGTGCTTTTGGGAGGCAACCCAACTTTTTATCTTACTTTCCTTGTTTTCTTTATTTTATTCTTTTTTCTTTTATTTAGATTATTTTTAGTTTTTTTTTTATCCTTTTTTGAAGTGCATTTGATTTTCTTTCCAATTTTTTGGCAGAAGCTGACTTTCGTAACCTGTGGGCACACCTTATGGAAAATCTTGAATCCTGGAATTGGGCAACAAAGCAGAAGAAATTGTTAAATCACTTGCCAGACTGGACAGGAACATGACAGATTTCCTTGCTTACATGGGATTCACACCACCTTTACCCCCAAGCACGTGATTGATATCTTGGTTGATGCTCAACATTTTCAGGGGAGTTTTCTACTTACTCTTGTTCTTTTATAGTTTTTGACCATCTATTTTTGATACATTGAGGACAATGTATGGATTAAGTGTGGGGGAGGGTTGTTGACACATGAATTTGATTTTACTTTGAACTTCACTTTTAGCTCCATTTTGATCAAATTTTTTCGTCATTTTTCAAAAAAAATTTCAAAAATCCAAGTGATACTTTAGTTCTTGTTTGTGATCATTCTATTTTGAATTCAAGATTTTGTCGATGCTTGTCTTAAATGATCTGGATTGTTGTGAATTATTGAGATAAATTGAGGCATAATAAGGGATTAGCATGAATGGTTGAATTCTTATTTACTACATAGTGATTAATTGCTCTTGATGATTGATTGAATGAAAAGTGTGTGGGATCTAATGCACATGACCTTTTTTGTGCGCTTTTGAGCCAATGAGCATTCATATTATATTATGCTCCATTTTCTTAATTGAGTGATTGTCATACATAGTTGATTTTTCTAGAACTTTCTTTGTTATGCATGTAAAGAAACTACATTGTTAAATTGGATGCATTAAATTAATAAGGGCATTTAGGTGAAGCCATTTAGCTTTCTTAAAAAAGCCTACCTTGATTTTTACTGTAGAAAGCCAATTTTGAACCTTGGCCCTTTTGTTGTTTTCCCTCTTTTGAACCTCTAATTGAAGGATCGTACTAGCTTGTTCACATGAAGCTTCAAATTATCTCTGAAAGGATTGAAAGATGCTGAGAATAAAGTTATTCAAGTTACAAGTGCCTTGAATTGCAAAAAGAAAGAAAAAAAAAAGAAGTGCATAGGTGGCCAGAGAAAAAGAAAAAAAAAACAAAGAAAAAAAAATAGCCGGCCAAAAAGAAAGAAAAGTTGTGAAATTTTAATTGTTTGGAAGTGAATTGATTGAAGAAAACATTTGACGTTATTGAGTTGTGCTTTGTGTGGAGAAGTTGGTATAATTCCTTTGGTAAAAGTACCTAAAAATTCCTTCTCACCGCACCTTACCTAAGCCCCGTTACAACCCATTTAAGACCCTTAGATTCTTTGCATTCAATTCAATCCATTGATGTGATATATTAGCAAGCTTATGGTAAAGATCTTCTATGTTTTGACTTGAGAGTTCATTGATACCCTAAACACTTAAAGTGTATTGAGTGAATCCAATGAGAGGGTGTTAGATCCTATCGCATTTTGATTTCGAGAAGATCATTGAGGTGATTGTTCATGGTGTGGTTTATAAGAATTTACACTATGAAATTATTCGTTTCTTATTTGTCTTTAGATTTAAATCTTTAAGGCATAATAATTTGGATTATAGAGGATGAGTAAAGGTAGAAGAAGGAACGATGATGAGAAAAGGTGACGAACTTGAGCTATTGTATGCTTGAGGACAAGCATTGTTTAAGTGTGGGGGAATTTGATAAAAACTCATAATATCTATATGTTTGTTATATTTCCTCATGTTTTAATAGTTATGATTGCTTAAATCTTGGATTTTGATTATGTTTCGTATTTTGTAGAGTATATTGAGGAGTTAAATCAAATTGAATTCAAAATCAAGAGATTTGTGAAAATTGGACAGAAAGTGGAAGCTGCAGCGCCAGAAAGCTGAAGCTACAGCGCTAAAATGGCAATAATTGTAAAAGAGGATAGAAATCTGAAGCTACAGTGCCAGAAAGCTGAAGCTGCAGCGCTGGTAGCTGACAAAAAGAGAGGATTTGGGCAGAAAGTTGGCGCTGCAGCGCCAGAAAGTTGGAGCTGCAACGCCCGAATAGGGTTTTAATTATGTCTTGGCGCTGAAGCTGTAGCGCCACCCCACTGATTTTGAAAGCTATAAATACAAACCCTAGCTGAACAAGAGGAGGGGACGGCCGTAGAAGAAGAAAACAGAATTTGGAGAAGAGGAGAAGCCAAAGGAGAGTTGGAGACACTCCGGGAGGCTACGCATCAAGCTTTTAAATCATTCTTCTCTGGTTTTGTATTATTCTTATCTATCTATGTTGATGTTTTATAATACGAACATGGATTGTTTGAATATTATTATGGAGCAGATATTTTCTGTTAAGGATAGATGGATCCTAAACCTATATCTTGAGTTGTTGTTTGGACAAGTGGAATTTAATACGTTTTTCAAATAGTGTGTTTTATTATTCTTAATGCTTTTTATTATTTTGTTTCCTTCTTTGGGCATGGTGATGTGTCGAATAGAGAAGCCATGCTTTTATGAATGGTTGAACTAATAAATATGATATTGGATTGTTATCTATGCAAAGGCCATGGTAAAACATGCCATGAATGGAATAGGAGTAACCGAATAGGGATTCTAGGAAGTTCATGTGGTCCGTTTAAATCGTAACCGAATAGGGAGATTTAACTGAAAGGAATACAAAAACACTTAATGCTTCTTAATTTGAATTAATCTATAATTGACCTGGAATACGGATATTCGAAGTTAATGATTCTTGAGATTGTGGTTAGACCTGGAATATGGATAACCAATTTATTGGGGATTCTACCATCTTGGAAAACATATTAAACGAAACTTGTCCATTCGAAACTCTTGTCAATTATGGTTTAGGTGAAGTCGAGTCCTTAGCACGTTAGTTCATAAGAGTCTTCATTCCAAAGTTTGCTAATCTTCCGTTATTTACTATTGCGTTCTGTTTTTTCCCTTTTTAGTTAATTGTTAGTAACTTTTTCTCCGACAATTATTCGTTTGCTCAAATAACAGTAAGAGTCGAGTCATAATTTCTGTAGTATTTGCTCAGTCCTCGTTGGGAACGATATTTACTCATCATTTTATTACTTGAACGATTAGTGCACTTGCTAGTGTCAATTTCATCGCATCACCATACCAGTCCAGATAGTTCTCCATATCTCAGGTCAGCTCTTTCCATATTAGTCACACATTAGGGTTAATGTGTAATTTAAGTTTGGGGGTATGGGAGACACATCACACACTTTGTCCTAATTTGTTGTCTTTTCATCGTAAAGATAAATGCATGTTCATGTTCGTCTAAAAATTTTGGTTGATCTGAAAAATTGTGATGTGATTTCATTGGTGAGTTTAAAACTTTGAACACATGATCTGATGATAGAGTTTAAACTTTAGTTACTTACTTTAGGAATTTTCGAGAATTCACATGTTTGATCTAATCTCACACAAGCACATTAGCACATATTTGTGTGAGGTATGACATGTGAGTTGAATGTATACGTTTTCTTTTCTTAACTGAAACCGGATGACTTGTTGGATAAGACACTTGGGCATATATATATATATATATATATATATATATATATATATATATATATATATATATATATATATATATATATATATATATATATATATATTTATAATGATCATCATCAATAAACTTTCCACTGAGTAACTAGACCTCTTGCCTCAATAAGCAGTGAGTGTTCACATCAAAAGGTGGGAATTTTATTCATAATGATCATTGCGAAACTTTTCGCTGAGAGCGCTTGAGCAGCTCATATTTGATTACTCATACAGCTCAAGCATCTCTACGGAGGTTAGTGGTACTGAGGCCACTAACAAATGGTAAGGTTGTATTGTTTCAAATTTATCATCTTTCAGCTAAGGTAAGTTTTTCTTTTTGCATATGAACACTGCTTGCGATCGATCACACCATTCCATGCGATCGAGTGCAAGAGTACGATTGAGTGCACCAGTCAATATGCTCGAGCGCACAAGTGCGATCGAGTGCAACCCGTGTGCAATCGAGCGCACTCGTGGCAGAAAGTTCAGATATAAATCTAAAAATTTTCACTCACACGCACTCACTCTCTTTCACTATTCACTCACACCCTCACACTCTCTCTCACTCGCACTCTCCCGTCTACCAACGCCCTCTCACTCACACTCTCTTGCACACTCTCATTCACAACCTCCATCACCACTATTCTGTCCCTCAATCACTCACACTCGTCATCATCACCATCCCTCACCATCACTATCACCATCACATCCCCCTTTCAATTACACATTCCGTCCATACACAAGGTAAACATTTCCATTCACACACGAATTTTTACATGTTTCATTTACACTTTCAGTGTCAATGTATGTTATATGGTATATGATTGGATCATGTTTGTCTATTTGCAGGAGGTTGGGATCACATTCAAATCCTCAAGACCATAGCTTGGTCTTTTGGTGCACACGACCTGTTTGAGGAAAAGCCTGACCGTGTGCGATCGAGCGCATGGTATTTGCGATCGAGCACATAGCCTAGTGTGCGATCGAGCGCACCTATTTGAGATTGATCGCAAATTAGTTAGAAGCAAACAAAAACATGACCAAACCATCTACCTCGACCTCAGGTGCATCCAGCAGTCGTGCCTCATCATCCCAGCCCAGCATCGAGCAACGGGAGCTCTTGTTTGAGACCGCCTTCGCCATCGATGAAGTATTCA
This sequence comes from Bretschneidera sinensis, assembly GCA_023935145.1. Lineage (NCBI taxonomy): Eukaryota > Viridiplantae > Streptophyta > Magnoliopsida > Brassicales > Akaniaceae > Bretschneidera > Bretschneidera sinensis. Next base: position 29,550,980 of record CM043700.1, on the reverse strand, counting down.
AGCACATGGATGCCACTCAATGGGCTGTCCAAGCAGTTAGACACCGAGGGTTGAAGAGGTTGTTTAAGCCAGTTTGCTCCACTACTTACTCCCAGCTCGTAGTCCAGTTTTATGCAAGCCTATCATTTGACTGCAGCAGACCGAGAGTACTCATTTCTTTAGTCCGAGGCACACCCATCGAGGTAACTAGTGCTGATATAGCCACTGCCCTTCATTGCACCGACGAGTCCCCTCCTGAGGACATCGATATTGAGGAGCAGTCGGAGTCCTTTGCCTTGGCTGAAATCATTACAAACATGTGCGCTGGCTAGTATGCCGACAGACATAACAATGTGGCCAGCCAGTCAAAGTTGCCTCCACGACTTTGGCTCGTCGACACAATCCTATAGCGCAATGTGTGTCCATTGGGGCACAAGACACAGCGGCGAGACCAGTTTCTCCAGTCCTTATATGCCTTCCATAGAGGCCACTAGTACTCCATTCTGGCTATCATTTGGAGCCAACTACACAAGTTTTGGGATCACGTTCATGGTCGTCAGACCACCATGGCCAATGCATAGGGCCTCTCTTTCCCATTCCTACTCTCATACATACTTAAGAAGAAAGGGATAAAGGGGACCTCCAGCGACAGACCAGTGAGAGAGCATCCCTTCTTCGGGAAGGCTCAGTGGACACACAGCATCTCGCACATGCCTTGACGACTCCCAGCACCTACTCCAGCAGCTGAGAGAGTTGAGGAGGATCGTATGGAGACTGAGTCCCCAGTCATTAGCCCAGTACGAGAGGAGGACCATTCAGATATGACACCCATCGAGTCCCAGCACTTTTTAACTGAGCTGTCCTCCTTCCGAGGCGAGGTCTCTGCCGCCACCACACTCGTGCATCAGCGCATCGATAGTTTAGAGGCATGATTTGCACGGCAGGAGGCTATATTGCAGGCTATTCTTGATCGCCTACCTCCAGTACCCGGTACCTTTTCGACTACACCACCTGATGATCAGCAGTGAGAGGATACCACGTCTGACTGAAGACATTAAACTTAGCGCTCATGGGAGGCACCCCAAAACATATCCTTTTTCTTAGTTTATTTCGTTTTATTAGTCATATTTCCTAGTTTATTTTTCTATCTGTTTATTATTACTTGTTTTCCATTTTATGTTTGTTTCTTTTTCTTTTTCAAGGACAACGTGAGTGCCTCCAGTTGAAGTTTGGGGGCATGTTATGAGCTATGCCAGCCATCAGTTCTCCATCTCCCAGGTCAGCTCCTTCCATGCTATTCACACATTGGGGACAATATGAAATTTAAGTTTGGGGGTATGGGGACACATTCACACACTCACTATGTCCCACATTTTTCTGTTTTGTTGCTATTTTCATAGATAAATGCATGTTCATTTTGTCCAATAAATTTTTTTGTAATCTAAACAAAACTTTATGATTCGACTTCATCAGCAAGCTTAACACTTTGAACATATAGGCCAATAATCAAGTTTTGAACCTAGATCACTGCCTTTTAGACATTTAAGGATTCACAAGTTTGACCTAAACTATCACAAGCACACTAGCACATAACTGTGTAGGGTATGACATGTTATTTGCATGTGTATGTTTCTTTTGCTTAACTGTGAACTAGATGACTTATTAGATTAACATTTTGGCATATAAAATAGAAAAGATTGATTAGTGCTCAAAAGAAAACATAAATGCTCCTAATGATCAATAAAACTTGTTTTCTACTGAGTAACTGGCCCTCTTGCCTCAGTAAGCATTGAGTGTCACGTCAAAAGGTGGAAAATCTTAAATGATCATTAAAAAGAACTTTCCGCTGAGTAACTAGCTCTCTTGCCTCAGTAAGTATTGAGTGTCACGTCAAAAGGTGGAAAATTCTGATTGGTAGCATTAAGACCAGTTAGTTTCGTAACCTTTTTGACTCGAGCTAGTAAGTCTTTAGGGGTGTCTTTACATCTAATACCCTAAAACCATCTGGTTTGGGAGTCATTGGCTAAAAACTCGTTACACGAGTAAAAAAGAAAGCTTAAGGGAACTAACTTGACAAAAATATCGTAAACAAAAGAAAAGAAGAATTATATCATCCTTGTTGATTCTAATAGGAAATTTGGTGAATCTTGAGACATCGAAACATACACGTTAGAATTATTTGGAAACTTAATCTTTTATGTGCTAGTTCACCACACACCAAAGTCGAACTCATGATGTCTTAAATTGTCTCATGAAAGTGATTTGCGTTCAAAGCTCTTATTCATTGCAAAAATATGTTTGTATCTGCTAAGCTTGCTCATGAATGTGCATCATAGTTTTGTAAGATCTAAACTTTTGTTGGACACCATGAACATTTGATTTATCTGTTTTTTTCGTTTTAGTTCTTAAATTTTGTATTGCTAAGGGACAAGCAATAAGTAAGTTTGGGGGTTTGATAGGTGCTTAAATATTCATATTTAAGCCCCCTCATTTATATTTATTAGGTCCTTAGTTATGTTAATTTAGTTCATTTTGCTTCATTTGTGTGTTTCATAATGAGTCTTAAATATTGCATATTTTAGACCCTTAACTTACGTTTGTTATGCTCTTAGTTAGTAGTATTTTACTTTATTTTACGTTTTTCTTGTGTTTTGTGTGTTTTTACAGCTTTGTGGAGAAAATGAAGCATTTCAGGAGATTTGAAGCTTCTGGAGACATTGCGCTCGATCGCAACAGATATGCGATCGAGCGCACCAGCGCTCGAGCGCACCTGCCTATGAACGAGCGCAAGGTCAACATCCCACATCGAAATATTTGAAGTTCAGTGCATCTGCGATTGATCGTAGTAGACATGCGATCGAGCGCACATGAGATCGTGCGCACAAGACATGCGATCGATCGTACCAGCGATCGATCGCACCACACTGTGATCGAGCGCACACGGGCCTGTATCCCACATCGTTTTTGCAAGCCACATTACTCCGGGTCTTCCCCTATATAAACACCACCTGACTTCATAATCCAATGTACAATTCCTGAGCCACTTTGGTGTTTACCGGTGGACTTCCGCCAGTATTTTGGTGGATCCCGAAGGCATTGCTACCACGAGGGGAAGCGCCGCCTGTCAGTGAGTGAAATTTCTCCCATGTAAAGTTGTTTATTTATTTCTTTATATTCTGTTGTTTTAGTTTAAATGTTTAGCACTTGTTATTATAGTTTTATAGTTATGAGTGGCTAGACTCTTCAGCTAAGGTTGAAGATGAAGCCCCGCCGTTGTTTGGCGTAGTAGTTCAGATTTGCTTGTACAAATCTGACAATTTTTAGTATAAATATTCTGTCGATTATTTGAGTTAATCTTATAATTGATTGAGTTTAAATTGTCTGTTGGATTTTCTTTGTGTTTCATCTGATGGATACATTGAATGCTTTTCGATTAAATTGGATTCCCTTTGTGATTTGTTAAAAGCGGATACATTGGGTGCTTTTGGTTTAGTTGGGATATTCTTTGTTTTTTGTCTTATAGTTGGATTCATTGAATGTTTTGATAGGCTATATTTTTAGAACATGTATGCTTAACTTCGGTGGGGTGGATTCGGAAACCTTAGTGTTTTTAATTATTAGATTTTAAATCAATTTAATTTAGTTTTAATTTATTTTGCACTATCATTCTGAAATTTGGAACTAGGTTAAGATAGAGTTAGTTTAGATTAAAAATATATTTTCACAACGCAATTCCCTGTGGATTCGACCTCGCACTTGCACAACGCTATACTGCAAACGACTCGTGCGCTTGTGAGTAATTTAAAACTCACAGCAAGTTTTTGGCGCCGTTGCCGGGGAATTGTTTGGTTTGTGAAATTTTTTTGTCTGAATTGATTTTATTTTTCTACTAGTTAGTTATAAAAAAAAATGTGGATGAATCCAGCGCCGGTTTCACAATCTTTAGAGGACGCCCTCAAGGATTTCATTAAAATGACCAGCCCGTCCCTCAATGCTGCCAACACTTTCAATGTTGAAAGTTGTTCCATCTGTGCTAGTCCCATGCATCTAGCACAGAATTGCCCATCAATGCCGGCTTGTACCGAGTATCCTATGGAACAAATGAATGCTTTCAATGACTGTTGTTGGCAATCAAATGGATCTTGCTCCGAAACATACAATCCAGGGTGGTGGGACCACTCTAATTTTTCATGGGAACAGAACCAACCAATGAATCAGGGAGGAGCCCTTTACCATGCTCACAATCAATACACTCCCGAATTTCCTCCACCAATTCCAAATTATAGTCACTCAGCTTATCCTGCACCACCACCTGCTTACCAAGCTCCCATTCAAGCGCCAGTGTCGGTTTCGCAGTCATTGGAGGACGCTCTCAATGATTTCATGAAAACGACTAGCCAATCTATGAGTGAAGTGATGAGTGCAACAATAGAAAACAGCCAAGCGATTGCCACACTAGAGAGTCAAACTGATCAGATCGCAAGTTACGTGGGTGAAGAAGAGGAAGGAAAGTTCCCCAGTCAACCTGAGCCTAACCCAAAGGAACAGTTTGCGGTGGGAAATTCTTCAACTCCAATGCATTGGCAGGAACAAGTGCAATCAACTGTCCCATACTTGTCTGGGAGACAAGTTGACAATCAAATGGAAGAGAACCCTGCTATGCACCAAGGGCAAGAGAGTGGCAACAATGAGAAGAGAGATGCTGAGCCATCTATAGCCACTCGTATTATTAAGGATCTCTCAGGGTCGTTTTTACCTAAAGCGCCTTACCCTGAGAGACTACAAGTGCCCAAGAAAGAAGGGAAGTCTGAGGACATTATGGAGGCATGCTTTGCTCAGTTTGAAGAGGATTTGGACTTAGACAAGTTACTTGAGCAAGCAAATACTATCGTGGAGTCTGCTCATCGGGAGAGTAGTAGGACAGAGGAGACTATGGATGAATCCCGTATTGAGGATCCCTTGGAGGCATGCTTTGCTCACTTTGGAGAGGACTTGGGTTTAGATAAGTTACTCGATGAAGTAAATGTCATTTTGGAGTCTGATCCTCGAGAAAGCAGTGAGACGGAGGAAACCACAACACCTGAACCTCATAAGAAGAAACTTAAGCCTTTACTGGATAATCTTGAGTATAAGTTCCCAGGTCCAGCAGATTCTTTGCCTATAATTATAGCTTTAGATTTGAGTGATGCTCCAGAGGAGAAATTATTGGACGTCTTAAGAGAGCATCAGAAAGCTATAGGCTGGACTGTTGAGGATGTCAAAGGAATCAACCCCTCGTTGGTGATACACACGATACATTTGGAGGAGGATGCTGAGCCATCGAGGGAGCCACGAAGAAGGCTTCACCCTACTTTGCAAGAGGTTGTGAGGGCGAAAGATATTAAGCTGTTAGAGGCAGGGATCATTTATCCCATCTCTGATAGCAAATGGGTGAGCCAGATTCCAGTCGTGCCTAAACGTGCTGAATTTACGGTAGTAAATAAAGACAACGAGTTGGTTCCAACTCGAGTACAGTCAAGATGGAGAAAGTGTCTAGACTACCGTAAATTGAATGCTACCACTAGGTCTGATCATTTTCCATTCCCATTTATTGATCAGATGGTGGAGCATTTAGTTGGGCATGTTTACTAATGTTGGGTCTGGCTGAAGACGTTAAACTTAGCACTCATGGGAGGCACCCCACAGCTTATCTTTTCTTTTGTTTATTTATTATTTCGCATTTTTATGATTAATGTTTGTTTCCAGTATTTTTTGTTTTCCAGTTTTTATTTTTCAGGGACAAAGCGTACTTCAGTTCAAGTTTGGGGGTATGCTATGAGCTATACCAGTCCAGATAGTTCTCCATATCTCAGGTCAGCTCTTTCCATATTAGTCACACATTGGGGTCAATGTGTAATTTAAGTTTGGGGATATGGGAGACACATCACACACTTTGTCCTAATTTGTTATCTTTTCGTCATAGAGATAAATGCATGCTCATGTTATTGTGAAATTTTGGTTGATCTAAACATTTTCTGTGATGTGATGTCATTGGTGAGCTTAACATTTTGAACACATGATCTGGTGATAAATTTTTAAAATTTAGTTACTTACTTTAGGCATTTTGAGAATTCACATGTTTGATCTAATCTAACACGAGCACATTAGCACAAATTATGTGAGGTATGACACGTGATTTTAATGTGTATTTTTCCTTATCTTAACTGAAACTAGATGACTTGTTGGATGAACTCTTGGGCATAGGAAAATAAAATAAAAAAAAAAATTTATTATCAATAAACTTTTCGCCGAGTAACTGGACCTCTTGCCTCAGTAAGCAGTGAGTGTTCACGTCAAAAGGTGGAATTTTGCTTGGTAGTATTAAGGCTGGTTTATTTTCGTAACCTTTTTGACTCGAGTTAGTAAGTCCTTAGGGGTGTCTGTACACCTAATGCCCTAAAACCATCTGGTTTGGGAGTCATTGACTTAACACTCGCTACATGGGTCAATTAGAAAGCTCAAGGGAACTAAACATAGCCGCGTCTTATTAAAAAAAAAAAAAAGAGAATAAATTAAAAACTATGCCTTTTCGTTCATTTTTGATGGGAAATTCGGTGAATCTTAAGACATGGAGACCTTACACATTAGAGTTACTTGGAAGCTTCATTTTTATGTACTAATTCACCTTACACTGATTCAAGCTTGTGATGCCTTATCCTGCCTTTTGTAAGTAATTAGATTTTAACATTTCTATTCATTGTGAAGATGGGTTTACCTTTTTAAGCTTGCTTATGAATGAATATCATGGTGATGTGTGCTCCTTAAATTTTTGGATACCATGAGTGATGACTTTATCTTTATGTTCTTTGTTTTTCATTGAGTCTTGTATTTTGTTTTGTTAAGGGACTAGCAAAATATAAGTTTGGGGGTATTTGATGAGTCTTAAATATTGCATATTTTAGACCCTTAACTTACGTTTGTTATGCTCTTAGTTAGTAGTATTTTACTTTATTTTACGTTTTTCTTGTGTTTTGTGTGTTTTTACAGCTTTGTGGAGAAAATGAAGCATTTCAGGAGATTTGAAGCTTCTGGAGACATTGCGCTCGATCGCAACAGATATGCGATCGAGCGCACCAGCGCTCGAGCGCACCTGCCTATGAACGAGCGCAAGGTCAACATCCCACATCGAAATATTTGAAGTTCAGTGCATCTGCGATCGATCGCAGCAGACATGCGATCGAGCGCACATGAGATCGTGCGCACAAGACATGCGATCGATCGTACCAGCGATCGATCGCACCACACTGTGATCGAGCGCACACGGGCCTGTATCCCACATCGTTTTTGCAAGCCACATTACTCCGGGTCTTCCCCTATATAAACACCACTTGACTTCATAATCCAATGTACAATTCCTGAGCCACTTTGGTGTTTACCGGTGGACTTCCGCCAGTATTTTGGTGGATCCCGAAGGCATTGCTACCACGAGGGGAAGCGCCGCCCGTCAGTGAGTGGAATTTCTCCCATGTAAAGTTGTTTATTTATTTCTTTATATTCTGTTGTTTTAGTTTAAATGTTTAGCACTTGTTATTATAGTTTTATAGTTATGAGTTGCTAGACTCTTCAGCTAAGGTTGAAGATGAAGCCCCGCCGTTGTTTGGCGTAGTAGTTCAGATTTGCTTGTACAAATCTGACAATTTTTAGTATAAATGTTCTGTCGATTATTTGAGTTAATCTTATAATTGATTGAGTTTAAATTGTCTGTTGGATTTTCTTTGTGTTTCATCTGATGGATACATTGAATGCTTTTCGATTAAATTGGATTCCCTTTGTGATTTGTTAAAAGCGGATACATTGGGTGCTTTTGGTTTAGTTGGGATATTCTTTGTTTTTTGTCTTATAGTTGGATTCATTGAATGTTTTGATAGGCTATATTTTTAGAACATGTATGCTTAACTTCGGTGGGGTGGATTCGGAAACCTTAGTGTTTTTAATTATTAGATTTTAAATCAATTTAATTTAGTTTTAATTTATTTTGCACTATCATTCTGAAATTTGGAACTAGGTTAAGATAGAGTTAGTTTAGATTAAAAATATATTTTCACAACGCAATTCCCTGTGGATTCGACCTCGCACTTGCACAACGCTATACTGCAAACGACTCGTGCGCTTGTGAGTAATTTAAAACTCACAGCAAGTTTTTGGCGCCGTTGCCGGGGAATTGTTTGGTTTGTGAAATTTTTTTGTCTGAATTGATTTTATTTTTCTACTAGTTAGTTATAAAAAAAAAAAAATGTGGATGAATCCAGCGCCGGTTTCACAATCTTTAGTGGACGCCCTCAAGGATTTCATTAAAATGACCAGCCCGTCCCTCAATGCTGCCAACACTTTCAATGTTGAAAGTTGTTCCATCTGTGCTAGTCCCATGCATCTAGCACAGAATTGCCCATCAATGCCGGCTTGTACCGAGTATCCTATGGAACAAATGAATGCTTTCAATGACTGTTGTTGGCAATCAAATGGATCTTGCTCCGAAACATACAATCCAGGGTGGTGGGACCACTCTAATTTTTCATGGGAGCAGAACCAACCAATGAATCAGGGAGGAGCCCTTTACCATGCTCACAATCAATACACTCCCGAATTTCCTCCACCAATTCCAAATTATAGTCACTCAGCTTATCCTGCACCACCACCTGCTTACCAAGCTCCCATTCAAGCGCCAGTGTCGGTTTCGCAGTCATTGGAGGACGCTCTCAATGATTTCATGAAAACGACTAGCCAATCTATGAGTGAAGTGATGAGTGCAACAATAGAAAACACCCAAGCGATTGCCACACTAGAGAGTCAAACTGATCAGATCGCAAGTTACGTGGGTGAAGAAGAGGAAGGAAAGTTCCCCAGTCAACCTGAGCCTAACCCAAAGGAACAGTTTGCGGTGGGAAATTCTTCAACTCCAATGCATTGGCAGGAACAAGTGCAATCAACTGTCCCATACTTGTCTGGGAGACAAGTTGACAATCAAATGGAAGAGAACCCTGCTATGCACCAAGGGCAAGAGAGTGGCAACAATGAGAAGAGAGATGCTGAGCTATCTATAGCCACTCGTATTATTAAGGATCTCTCAGGGTCGTTTTTACCTAAAGCGCCTTACCCTGAGAGACTACAAGTGCCCAAGAAAGAAGGGAAGTCTGAGGACATTATGGAGGCATGCTTTGCTCAGTTTGAAGAGGATTTGGACTTAGACAAGTTACTTGAGCAAGCAAATACTATCGTGGAGTCTGCTCATCGGGAGAGTAGTAGGACAGAGGAGACTATGGATGAATCCCGTATTGAAGATCCCTTGGAGGCATGCTTTGCTCACTTTGGAGAGGACTTGGGTTTAGATAAGTTACTCGATGAAGTAAATGTCATTTTGGAGTCTGATCCTCGAGAAAGCAGTGAGACGGAGGAAACCACAACACCTGAACCTCATAAGAAGGAACTTAAGCCTTTACTGGATAATCTTGAGTATAAGTTCCCAGGTCCAGCAGATTCTTTGCCTATAATTATAGCTTTAGATTTGAGTGATGCTCCAGAGGAGAAATTATTGGACGTCTTAAGAGAGCATCAGAAAGCTATAGGCTGGACTGTTGAGGATGTCAAAGGAATTAACCCCTCGTTGGTGATAAACACGATACATTTGGAGGAGGATGCTGAGCCATCGAGGGAGCCACGAAGAAGGCTTCACCCTACTTTGCAAGAGGTTGTGAGGGCGAAAGATATTAAGCTGTTAGAGGCAGGGATCATTTATCCCATCTCTGATAGCAAATGGGTGAGCCAGATTCCAGTCGTGCCTAAACGTGCTGAATTTACGGTAGTAAATAAAGACAACGAGTTGGTTCCAACTCGAGTACAGTCAAGATGGAGAAAGTGTCTAGACTACCGTAAATTGAATGCTACCACTAGGTCTGATCATTTTCCATTCCTATTTATTAATCAGATGGTGGAGCATTTAGTTGGGCATGTTTACTAATGTTGGGTCTGGCTGAAGACGTTAAACTTAGCACTCATGGGAGGCACCCCACAGCTTATCTTTTCTTTTGTTTATTTATTATTTCGCATTTTTATGATTAATGTTTGTTTCCAGTATTTTTTGTTTTCCAGTTTTTATTTTTCAAGGACAAAGCGTACTTCAGTTCAAGTTTGGGGGTATGCTATGAGCCATACCAGTCCAGATAGTTCTCCATATCTCAGGTCAGCTCTTTCCATATTAGTCACACATTGGGGTCAATGTGTAATTTAAGTTTGGGGATATGGGAGACACATCACACACTTTGTCCTAATTTGTTATCTTTTCGTCATAGAGATAAATGCATGCTCATGTTATTGTGAAATTTTGGTTGATCTAAACATTTTCTGTGATGTGATGTCATTGGTGAGCTTAACATTTTGAACACATGATCTGGTGATAAATTTTTAAAATTTAGTTACTTACTTTAGGCATTTTGAGAATTCACATGTTTGATCTAATCTAACACGAGCACATTAGCACAAATTATGTGAGGTATGACACGTGATTTTAATGTGTATTTTTCCTTATCTTAACTGAAACTAGATGACTTGTTGGATGAACTCTTGGGCATAGGAAAATAAAATAAAAAAAAAATTTATTATCAATAAACTTTTCGCCGAGTAACTGGACATCTTGCCTCAGTAAGCAGTGAGTGTTCACGTCAAAAGGTGGAATTTTGCTTGGTAGTATTAAGGCTGGTTTATTTTCGTAGCCTTTTTGACTCGAGTTAGTAAGTCCTTAGGGGTGTCTGTACACCTAATGCCCTAAAACCATCTGGTTTGGGAGTCATTGACTTAACACTCGCTACATGGGTCAATTAGAAAGCTCAAGGGAACTAAACATAGCCGCGTCTTATTAAAAAAAAAAGAGAATAAAATAAAAACTATGCCTTTTCGTTCATTTTTGATGGGAAATTCGGTGAATCTTAAGACATGGAGACCTTACACATTAGAGTTACTTGGAAGCTTCATTTTTATGTACTAATTCACCTTACACTGATTCAAGCTTGTGATGCCTTATCCTGCCTTTTGTAAGTAATTAGATTTTAACATTTCTATTCATTGTGAAGATGGGTTTACCTTTTTAAGCTTGCTTATGAATGAATGTCATGGTGATGTGTGCTCCTTAAATTTTTGGATACCATGAGTGATGACTTTATCTTTATGTTCTTTGTTTTTCATTGAGTCTTGTATTTTGTTTTGTTAAGGGACTAGCAAAATATAAGTTTGGGGGTATTTGATGAGTCTTAAATATTGCATATTTTAGACCCTTAACTTACGTTTGTTATGCTCTTAGTTAGTAGTATTTTACTTTATTTTACGTTTTTCTTGTGTTTTGTGTGTTTTTACAGCTTTGTGGAGAAAATGAAGCATTTCAGGAGATTTGAAGCTTCTGGAGACATTGCACTCGATCGCAACAGATATGCGATCGAGCGCACCAGCGCTCGAGCGCACCTGCCTATGAACGAGCGCAAGGTCAACATCCCACATCGAAATATTTGAAGTTCAGTGCATCTGCGATCGATCGCAGCAGACATGCGATCGAGCGCACATGAGATCGTGCGCACAAGACATGCGATCGATCGTACCAGCGATCGATCGCACCACACTGTGATCGAGCGCACACGGGCCTGTATCCCACATCGTTTTTGCAAGCCACATTACTCCGGGTCTTCCCCTATATAAACACCACTTGACTTCATAATCCAATGTACAATTCCTGAGCCACTTTGGTGTTTACCGGTGGACTTCCGCCAGTATTTTGGTGGATCCCGAAGGCATTGCTACCACGAGGGGAAGAGCCGCCCGTCAGTGAGTGGAATTTCTCCCATGTAAAGTTGTTTATTTATTTCTTTATATTCTGTTGTTTTAGTTTAAATGTTTAGCACTTGTTATTATAGTTTTATAGTTATGAGTGGCTAGACTCTTCAGCTAAGGTTGAAGATGAAGCCCCGCCGTTGTTTGGCGTAGTAGTTCAGATTTGCTTGTACAAATCTGACAATTTTTAGTATAAATGTTCTGTCGATTATTTGAGTTAATCTTATAATTGATTGAGTTTAAATTGTCTGTTGGATTTTCTTTGTGTTTCATCTGATGGATACATTGAATGCTTTTCGATTAAATTGGATTCCCTTTGTGATTTGTTAAAAGCGGATACATTGGGTGCTTTTGGTTTAGTTGGGATATTCTTTGTTTTTTGTCTTATAGTTGGATTCATTGAATGTTTTGATAGGCTATATTTTTAGAACATGTATGCTTAACTTCGGTGGGGTGGATTCGGAAACCTTAGTGTTTTTAATTATTAGATTTTAAATCAATTTAATTTAGTTTTAATTTATTTTGCACTATCATTCTGAAATTTGGAACTAGGTTAAGATAGAGTTAGTTTAGATTAAAAATATATTTTCACAACGCAATTCCCTGTGGATTCGACCTCGCACTTGCACAACGCTATACTGCAAACGACTCGTGCGCTTGCGAGTAATTTAAAACTCACAACATTTCACATGTGTTTTATAGTTCTTGGAAGAAAAAAAACAGTTTTGGCACTTAAAGGAAGAAGCTTGGAGATCCTGGAGCAGTCTCTAGTCAAGCTGCAATCGATCGCACCATGCAATACGATCGAGTGCACATCGCGATCGTGCGCACACAAGAAAGATCGAGTGCACACTGCGATCGAGCACAAGACGTGTGCGATCGAGCGCACATGTACGGGCATGAACAGTAAACTGCAGAACCCTATTTTGGAAATAAGAGAGTTTTTACGGTTTAGGAAGTCTAGGGTTTCCTGCACCTTCTAGGACTACTAAAGCTCTATAAATACACCTGTAAAGCGCACACAATTCACCACCTCTTAGAGATTAGTTTTATCTTTTGCTTAAGCTCAGAGTTTTAGGCTTTAGAGAGGATTGACAACCCGTCTCCCTAGTATTCTTCGGGTTTTATATTTCATGCTTAGTTTATATATGATGTTTATTTTAGACAACATGTGTAACTAACTTTCTTATAGGGCTCGATTGAAACCCTAGTTATGCTTTTCTATATATTTATTCATTGATAATCTTTGCCAATAGCCTTTATTATGTTGCTTAACTTAATTAATGCCTGTGCCTATTTAAATTCCTCATATGTATGTGTATGGCCAGCGTATGCATGTGGTATGGACCTGTTAGTTAGATCAATTTAGATGATCGAGTCCTGGGTCTAACATTAGTAACAAAAGATATCCACACCGGATTCTTGGATTAATCAACATGGGAAACTGGGAGTAGATACCATGCCCTAGGTCTTATGTGGTTGTCGATTTCCATAGTACTTATGCTTTTTTAAGGAGCAACTCAAGCAGATACCATGCTGAATTCCTTAAGGAAGAAAAGAGTTAGAGTAGATACTATGCCTAACTCATTGCTTAGGGAGATCAATAGCTTAAGGAGTACATACCATGCCTTTAGGTTGACAACCAGTAGGTATACATGATAAAGCTAGTGCACTGATACATTATACAATTGGGAAAGTATGATTAGTGGTGGATATCAAAGCCCAGTGTCTTTATTATTATCACTCACATTCAACAGTTATTTTATTTCTTTTTAGTTTAAAGAAACTAATTCTAAAAACTGAACTTTACCAATCCCTGTGGAGATGATCTTGCTTTCGCACACTACACTACATTGTCGACCTTGTGCACTTGCAAGTAAAACTAGTATGATTATCTGCTTAATTATTTAGGTATATAATCGCCCAACAGGTAACTTGTTGAAAAGAACACTTTGGCATAAGAAAAATAAAGAAGAAAACAAAAAAAAAAAGAATTATGTTCATCATGCAAAAAAAAAATGATCAAAAAAAAATTTCCACTGAGTAACTGGGCCTCTTGCCTCAGTAAGCATTGAGTGTTCACATCAAAAGGTGGGAAGTAAGCCTTTAATGATCATAATAACAAATTTCCACTGAGTAACTGGGCCTCTTGCCTCAGTAAGCATTGAGTATTCACATTAAAAGGTGGGAATTTCATTTAGAAGCATTAAAACCTGTTAGTTCCGTAGCTTTTTTTATTCGAGTTAGTAAGTCCTTAGGGGTGTCTTTACACCTAATGCCCTAAAATTGTCTGGTTTGGGAGTCATTGGCTAAACACTCATTACAAGGGTCAAATAGAAAGCTCGATGGAACTCAACATGGCAAAGATCGCATGATGAAAGAAAAAAAGAAAGAAGAAGCAAGTATTATGCCATTTTTGTTCTCTCTGATAAGGAATTCGATAAAGGTTTGGGCATCGAAACCCTATACATTAAAATTATGTGGAAGCCCCATCTTATATGTGCTAATTCATCACACACAAATCAAACTTGCGATGCCTTAAGCCAACCTTAGGTAAGTAACATGAACTTTTGAAAATCCTTTTTCAATACAAAAATGTGTTTTTATTTTAAGCTTACTCATGAACTGTTATCATAGTTTTCTGTGCAACCCAAATCTTTGAGAATCGTGGAAGTGAATTTATCTTTAATTTTGTTCTTCATTTAGTTTTTAGTTTTGTATTGCTAAGAGACTAGCAATATGTAAGTTTGGGGGTGTGATAAGTGCTTAAATATTCATATTTAAGCCCCTTAATTTACATGTGTTAAGCTCTTTGTCCATACATTTTAGTCTGTTTTACTTCATTTTGTGTGTTTCACATGTTTTTATAGGTCTTGGAGAAAAAGGAAGCAGTTTTGGCACTTAAGAGAAGAAGCTTGGAAATCCTGGAGCAGCTTCTGGTCAAAGTGCGATCGATTGCACTACTGCATGCGATCGAGCGCACATGCGATCGTTTGCACACATAAAGGATCGAGCGCAGCAATGCGATCAAGCGCAAGACGCATGCGATCGAGCGCACATGTATGGGCGTGAACAGTAAACTACATAACCCTATTTTGGAAATAACCCTATTTTGGAAATAAACCTATTTTGGAAATAACCTTATTTTGGAAATAAAGAAGTTTTATGTTTTAGGAAAGTTTAGGAACTCATGAGCCTTCTAGGACTACTCAAGCCCTATAAATACACCTGTAAAGCACACACAAAGGAGTGTTTCTTTTATCCCTTCTTTTATCTTTTGCTTTAGCTTGGAGAAGGAGACCGTGGGGAGGAATTGACGACTCTTCTCTCGGGTTTCTTCTTTCCTTTATTTTTATTATATGTACTTAACTCTTAGTAAGGGCTTGGTTGAAGCCCTAATTATGTTTATTCAATAATTTAGTATTGGTGCCTTTGCGATATTTATGTTGTGTTACTTAACTTGATTAATACCTGTTTTTATTTAAATTCCTCATATGTGTGTGTCTGATCAACGTATGCATGTGGTATGAATTAGTTAGTTGAATCAATTTGGATGATCGAGTCCTGGGTTCAACAATAGTAACAAAACCGGATTCTTGGGTTAATCAACATGGGAAACCAAGAGTAGATACCATGCCTTAGGTCCCGTGTGGTTGTCGATTTCCATAGATCCTATGCTCTCTTAAGGAACAACTCAGCAGATACCATGCTGAATCCCTCAAGAAAGAAAAGAGTTAGAGTAGATACCATGCCTACCTCATTGCTTAGGGAAATCAATAGCTTAAGGAGTAGATACCATACCCTTAGGTCAACAAACATTAGGTATACATGGCATGATTAAAACATTGGCATACTGTTATATTGTGGTAGTATAATTAGTGGTGGAAATCATGTCCCTACGCCTTTATCTTTATTATTTTATCTTTATCAAAATCAACTCTTTTATTATTTTTATCTTTTTACATTGCGAATATAATTCTAAAACGAAATTCACCAATCCCTGTGAAGATGATCTTGCTTTTGCACACTATACTACTAAGTTGACCTTGTGCACTTGCAAGTAAAACGAGTGCGATTATTTGCTTAATTATTTAGGTAAATAAACGCGCAACATTGTCGACCAGGCCAGCTTAAATATCTGCTTAAGTCCTCGGTGCTTGAATTCTTGGACTACCCACCTTATGGCTTTCAAAGTCTTGAAGTCCTCTTCGATATTAAATGTAGTCTCAAGTAGTACCTCACGCTATTCAAAGCTGGGTTGGGATGTCGAAGGAATACTACTTGAAGCTCGGGAGGTGGAAGCCATGTTTTCAGAATCTTGGTAAGTGCTGCTGTCAAAATTGCGCTCAATCGCTTGGTATTATGCGCTCGATCGCACAAGGAGTAATGCACTCGATCGTTAGTGCCTAGCACTCGGTCAGGCACTTTGTCAAACACTTGATGTGCACCAAAACCAGAAGCTATAGAACATTTCACGCCCTTGATTCAAACCTCCTGCAAATGTAAGGATACTCGATCAATACACAAGAATAACATATATCTAGATAATGTATATGCATATTGAAGTTCGAAATTCTTGTGTGTGAGTATTTAGGAAAAAAAAAAACCAAACCAAAAGGAATGTGTGTATACCTTGTGTATGGAGGAGGGTAACGTATATGCAAGGAAATGTGGTAGATCGGTGGTGGTTTTAGGTGGTGAGGTGGTGGTGTGGTGGATAAGGCTTGAATGCAGTGATCGTGCACGTCTTAGGGCGAGAGGAAGTAAGTGCTATTTTTAGGGTGTATGGTGCGCTAGAGCGTAAATGAGAGAAAGAAAGGAAGCTGTGTATAATATGTATATGCACTCTCTGCCCCAATTGCGCTCGAGCGCATTTGCTGAGTGCGCTCGATCGCATGATGTGCAAGTGCGTAAAGTATTGCGCTCGTTCGCAATGCAGGGCGAGGTGGTGCTCGAGCGCATGAGGTATTCGCTCGATCGTATGCCAGAAATTTGATATATTGTAAAAGCATAAAGAAATGAGGAAAAGCAAAAAAAAAATGAAGCTGATACAGTCATACCAATTTGTAGTGGCCTCAGTACCACGTACCGTGATAGAGGCACTTAAGCTATAAACTGAGTAATTGGATTTGCTCAAGTGCTCTCTATGGTTGCTATTAAGGCTATGTTTTGTGAAGAGGGCACTTAGGGCCCTCATCAGATGAGTCTAGTACCTTGGACAGCTGCTTTGTTTCCAATCGTGGTGCCTGGTCTTTAAAACAAGGAGAAACAATGTTAGTAAGTGCCAGATTTTTAACATTATACTTACTTGAGAGTGGGTATGAGCTTGAGGGTGTGCATAGCTCCATGAGTATTTGAGTTTACCTTATCTTTTTCTGGCCTACTGTCTAATCTTGTAGTGGCATAGCTAGGGATGGTCCTTAATAGATCAGTGAATTGGGCTTTAGACAATTTCTCATGAATACCATGTATGAAGTTTACATTATGACACTTATCACTAGTCTCAGGGGGGTCTATGGTATTAAAGATTTTAAACTCCATCTCCTCATCATTTACTCTCATTGTGACAATACCTCTTTTTACATTAATGTTTGTGTCAGCAGTGATCATAAATGGTCTTCCTAGAATGATAAGGAGTGGTACAAGCATCTGGCACTCCTCCATGTCTAATACAATAAAATTAGCAGGTAAAATAAATTTACTTACTCTTACCAAAACATCCTCGAGGATACCTCTAGGCTATTTGATGCTTCTATCAACTAATTGTAACATAATGGAGGTTGGTTGGAGTTCTCCCAACCCTAGTGTCTCAAATACACTGTAAGGTAGCAAATTAACACTTGCTCCTAGATCCAATAATGCACGTTCGAATAGCTGGTCACCTAGCCTGCAAGGAATAGTGAAGTTACCATGATCTTTAAGTTTAGGTGGCATATACAGCACTTACCTCCTCAGTCAAACCTACCGTCTCATGTTCCTGAAACTTCCATTTGTTAGTGCAACAATCTTTTAAAAACTTGGCATAAGCAGGTAGTTGTTTTATTGCCTCTAATAAAGTAATATTTATTTTTACCTTTTTCAAGGTTTCAAATATGTCAATCATTTTAGTTTCCTTTTTAGGTTTTACTAACCTTTGAGGGAAAGGTGAAGGTGTATTTACCTTTTCTATCTCCTTTACCTTAGATGCAGATGGTTAGTATGGAGATGTTTGTGTAGGCTCGTTGGTGCCGATGACCTTTCCACTTCTTAAGGTTGTTATGGCATTTAGCTGCTGGTGTCCTCTTGGATTAGGTAGTGGTTGGGTCAAGAGTTCTCATTGCTTTCTGGTACTCAAGTCCTTGGCCAACTGCCCCATTTGCACCTCTAGTCCTTGAATGGCTTGCTTGTGCTTGGCAATGATCTGCCTCATTTTAGTCCGAAACTGCTTTGACTCTTCCATGAATTGTTCATGTTTATTTAGGATCTGTTGTTGCTGAGTTGCTAATTGTCTCACCAGGCTTTCAAGGTCATTCTTCTTTGGTTCAGGAGCAGGTTGGGCTGCTGTTTGGAAAGTTCTTTGCTGCCCTTGATTGTTTTGGTTGTTGCTCCATGAAAAGTTCTGGTGATTCCGCCATCCAGGGTTGTATGTGTTAGCATAGGGGTTGTTCTTTGGCGGATAATTGTTCGGACCCATAAAATTAGCTTGCTCATGATCTGCAGATGAATATAGAGGACAAGTATTAGTATCATGATCAAACTATGAGCAAATGGCATATACCTGTAGTGGTGTAGCTGATGGATTAGTCGAGGTGTTCTGAGCGGCCATGTCTTTCACTAATAGGTCAATTTTTCTTTCCATGGCGGCCATTTGAGGAGATGATCCTCTGTTCATGCTTACCTCATATACACCCTTACTTTTGGTTATATGTCTACCTCGTGAGGAGAACTGCTGTATGTGTTCGCTTAGGGTTTCACAACCTGAATCAACAATATTTTTGTTAGAATCACTTAAACCTTCATAAAAGGCTTGTACCAGTTCGTCCTTGGGTAAATTATAGTGTGGGCACTTGAGTAGTAGCTCGTTGAAGTGTCCCCATGCCTCAAAGAACAGATCCCCATCCTTTTGTTGGAAGGATTGTATTTCTTTCCTCATTTGCTGTGTCTTCTGGGCTGGGAAGAACTTCTTTAGAAATTTGCTTACTAACTCCTCTCAAGTGTCGATGGAAACTGCAGGCAAAGAATTATACCACAATTTAGCATTATCTTTCAAGGAAAAAGGGAAAAGAATTAACCTTATTCCTTCTTGGTCTAATCCTCGGATGTGCTAGAATTTGCAGAGGTTGAAGAACTCTCGAAGGTGTAGATGAGGATCCTCACTAGGTGTACCCCTAAAGTGAGTTAGTGCACTAAGTATCTGCAATGATATGTAATAGATTCCTTTTGCCTCAGGTTGATACACAATGCATGATGGTTATTCGAGGTTCTGCAGGATGAAGGATTACTTCATCGGCCTCCATTCGGGTGGTTGTTGTTCAGCTATTTGTTCTGCCATCGGTATCTCTTCCTCACTCCCTTCTCCCACTTCTTTCGAGTTATCCATAAACCTTTGTCGGATAGATCTCTCAAGCTCGAAATCAAAGGGAAGGATTGTTGGATTCTTGGATCGACGTCCGTGCATGAATTTGTTGCTGATATGCGAGTGCAGCAGTCAGACACTGCTGCTCTGAGCACTCTTTGCCTCAATTGCGCTCGATCACACAGGAGGGTGCGCTCGATCGCAAGTGGTACAGAGGGGTACCTGAAATAGAGAAAAAGAAAATTAGGGTTATGAGATAATAATTTTAAAAACAGTAATATTTAAATGAAAAATTAATACTAAAAGGAAATTTGGCGCAATCCCCGGCAACGGCGCCAAAAACTTGTGCTGATTATCTACCTAAATTAATATGCAAATAATCATTCTAGTTTTACTTGCAAGTGCATAAGGTCTGTGGTAGCATAGTGTGCAAGTGCGAGATCATTTCCACAGGGATTGGTGAATTTCTTTCTAGGACTAATTTCTTCAAGTTTGAAAAGAGAAATAATAGTTGATTATGAGCGAATAACAATAATGAGAATATAGGACTACGATATCCACCCTAATTATACTTTCCCACTAAGTAAAGTTTCAATGCTCTAGTCTTATCATGAATATCTAATGGTTGCCAACCTAAGGGCTTGGTCCACACCTTAGGCTATTGATCTCCCTATGCAACGAGTTAGGCATGGTGTATACTCTAACTCTTTTCTCTCTTAAGAGATTCAGCATGGGTGTATACTGAGTTGTTCCTTAAGAGAGCATGAGGGCTATGGAGATCGGCAACCACACAGGACCTAAGGCTTGGTCTGCTCCCGGTTTCCCATGTTGATTAACCCGAGAATCCAGTGTGGATATCTCTTATTACTAATGTCGAACCCAGGACTCGGTCATTCAAATTGATGCGACTAACCTATCCATACCACATGGATATGTTGATCAAACACACATATACAAGGAATTTAAATACAAACAGGTATTAATCAAGTTAAACATTCAGACAGGGCTATAGCAAAGATAGTCGATGAATAGATATGTGGAAAAGCATAACTAGGGCTTCAATCGAGCCCTATAGGTGTTTAGTTACACATGTTAAGTAGAATAAACATGCTAAACATTATGAAAATAAAAACTGAAAACTAAAACCGAAGAAACTTGGGAGACAAGTCGTCAATTCTTCTCCTAAGCTCTCTACTTCGAGTCTAGAACAAAAGATGATCTATTATGTGTTTTTACAAGGCTATTTATAGGGTCCCGAAACCCTAATTCCTATTTGGAGTCGGAGGACTTCTTTCCAATTCTGGCTTCTGCCGCCTCTGGAGTAATTGCACTCGAGTGCAGGTGTGCGCTCGGGCCTTCTTTAAGTGCGCTCTTGTCCTTGTGCGCTCGATCTCAATGAGGTGCGCTCGAGCGCACCTTGCTGGATGGCAAAACTTCATTTTTGCTTCTAAAAGCTCCAATTTATTATATTTTTGTCCAAGTCCTGAGAAAAACACATAAAAGACGAAAATGAAGTAGAATCCATATAATTAGCTAGGTAAAGAGTCTAGCAAGCGTAAATTAGGGGGCTTAAATATGACTATTTAAGCACCTATCACATGCTGACCCAGCTAATTCTCCATCTCCTAGGTCAGATCTTTCCATTTTATTCACATATTGGGGACAATGTGTAATTTAAGTTTGGGGGTATGGGAGACACATTCACACACTTTGTCCCAGTTTTTTTGTTTTTATAGATAAATGCATGTTCATACTGTTCTGAAAATTTTGGGTGATCTAAACAAATAATATGATTTGACTTCATAAGTGAGCTTAAAACCTTGAACACATGGGCTAAATAATTAAGTTTTAAACCTTAATAACTTATTTTTAGGCATTTATGGATTCACAAGTTTGACCTAAACTAACACGAGCACATTAGCACATAATTGTGGGGGTTTGACATGTAATTTTAATATGTATGTTTCTTCGGCTTGACTGTGAACCAGATGACTTGTTAAATTCACACTTTGGCATAGAAATTTTTTTTTGTTATTGTTCAAAAAGAAAAGTGCTCATAATGATCAGTGAACAAACTTTCCACTGAGTAACTGGACCTCTTGTCTCAGTAAGCAGTGAGTGTCACGTCAAAAGGTGGGAATCTTGCCTATAATGATCATTAAAAAGAACTTTCCACCGAGTAACTGGCCCTCTTGCCTCAGTAAGCAGTGAGTGTCACGTCAAAAGTTTGGAATTCTTATTGGTAGTTTTAAGACCAGTTAGTTTCGTAGCCTTTTGACTCGAGTTAGTAAGTCCTTAGCGGTATCTTTACACCTAATGCCCTAAAACCATCTGGTTTGGGAGTCATGGGCTAAACACTCGCTACATGAGTCAAATAGAAAACTTAAGGGAACTAAACTTGGCAAAAATCTGACAATAAAAGAAAAAAAAAAGAAAAACTATGCCATTTTTGTTGGTTCTAATAGGAAATTTAGTGAATCTTGAGACATCGAAACACTACACATTAGAATTATTTGGAAATTTAATTTTTTATCTGTTAGTTCACCACACACTAAAGTCAAACTTGTGATGTCTTAACCTACCTCATGAAAGTGATCTGCGTTCAAAACTCTTATTCATTGCAAAGATATGTTTATACTTGTTAAGCTTGCTCATGAATGCACATCATGGTTTTGTGTGATACCTAAACTTCTGTGGACACCATGAATATTGGATTTATCTGTGTATCTTTATTTTAGTTTTTAGTTTCGTATTGCTAAGGGACTGGCAATATATAAGTTTGGGGGTGTGATAAGTGCTTAAATATTCATATTTAAGCCCTTTAATTTACATTTGTTAAGCCCTTAGTGTGAGTATTTTATGAAATTTTACTTCCTTTCTGTGTTTTATGGGTTTTTATAGGTTCTTAGAGAAAATGAAGTATTTTGGAGCTCAAAGAGCAAATCTGGAAAATCTATCAGTTGCTTAGTGCGATCGAGCGCAGAGGAGCTGCGATCAAGCGCACCAGTGCCCAGCACCCAAGCCAGGATCGAGCGCAATCTATGATCACACACAAAAAGAAGGCTGTGCTCGAGCACAAGAGACTACGATCGAGCGCACACGTACGACAGTGAATAGTAAAAACAGCAGTTCCTATTTTGGAAAGTAGGGTTAAAAACCTGTTTTGGAAATTAGGGTTTCCAAGTGTCCTTAGAACCTTATAAATAGACTTGTAAAACACAGAAACAATATCTCCCTTTTGAGGAGCATATTATCCCTTTTAGTTTAGTTTTTATTCGGGGAGGCCGGAGGAGGAAACTGTGGAGGAGAATTGACGACTCTTCTCTTGGGTTTCTTCTTTCCTTTATTTTTATTATGTGTAACTAACTTTTTAGTAAGGGCTTGGTTGAAGCCCTAATTATATTTATTCAATAATTCAGTATTGGCGCCTTTGCGATATTTACGTTGTGTTGCTTAACTTTATTAATACCTGTGTTTATTTAAATTCTTCATATGTGTGTGTCTGATCAACGTATGCATGTGGTATGGATTAGTTAGTTGAATCAATTTAGATGACCGAGTCCTGGGTTTAACATTAGTAACAAAAGATATCCATACCAGATTCTTGGGTTAATCAACATGGAAAACCGGGAGTAGATACCATGCCCTAGATCCGTGTGGTTGTCGATTTCCATAGATCATATGCTCTCTTAAGGAACAACTCAGTATACACCATGCTGAATCCCTTGAGAGAGAAAAGAGTTAGAATAGATACCATGCCTAACTCTTTGTTTAGGGAGATCAATAGCTTAAAGAGTAGATACCATGCCCTTAGCTTGACAAACATTAGGTATTCATGACATGAGTAAAGCATTGGAATACTGTTTTGTTGTGGTAGCATGATTAGTGGTGGATATCAAGTCCCTACGCCTTTATCTTTATTATTTCATGCTCAATATTTATTTCTCTTATTTTTATTTTATTATTGCGAAACTAATTCTAAATCAAAATTTACAAATCTCTGTGGAGATGATCTTGCATTCACACACTATACTACTAAATTGACCTTGTGCACTTGCAAGTAAAACAAGTACGATTATTTGCTTATTTATTTAGGTAGATAATCGCACAACAGTCATGCTCTTCTTATGTCAAGATTATTGGATGTGATTGAGTCTGATAGATTTATCTTTTAAGTTTGTCCCTTACTACGATATTGTCGTTAAGATATATTGTCGTTTCTTGATAAACCTGTAGGATAGGTTATGTGTGCTTAAATCGAAAGTAAGAGTAATTCATATCAATTACATTAGAATTTATATGTGCTTTAGTTGAATATTTGCCGATTGCTTGTTTGGGACGTGAAACTTGCAATCGAGATAAAACAATTGAATCAAGATTGGAATAAGACAACGAACCTAGGGAGGATTCCCGGAATCTTATTGTTTCTTTATCATATATTTCAATCTATTTACACAATTACTTCATTATTCATATCTTCTCACTTGATTGTTATCGCTCATGTTACGGTTTGCACTTTTCCTTTATAAATCGCTTTTCCCTGTGGAATCGATACCCCAAAGCTGTGCTATAACTACCATGTTATACTTTGGGTGTAATCATGCATCAAAGTGATGAAACAAAATGAATTTTTAAAGGAATCAAAAGGCACAAATCACCTAAGTAGGCACTAGTACCTTACCAGTCACCTAGGTAGGCGACTAGTCTCTCTATCAATTGACTAAAGCTTACCTAATCGCCTAAGCAGTCGCCTAAGGTACTACAGTCGACTGGGTAGGTGACTAAGAAAGGGCAATGAACTAGTTAGTAGACTGAGACCTTACTAGTCGCCTAAGTAAACGACTAGTAAGAACCAACTGACTGGTTAGTCGACTAGCATCATACTGGACACTATAAATACCCTTTTAATGATTCAAAATCTTCTTTTCTTCATTTAAACTCTCATTTCTCTCTCTAAATATCTTTCCCTCTCTGAATTCTCTAAAATTATTGAAGAACTATACTAAAAACTTGAGGATTTCATAAACAATTATCAAATTTGATCATTCAAGAACTTATTTCAAGAAGTTTCTAACAAAATCTTGGTGAAGGTAATTCTTTCTTCTTTTGTTATTTTCATATAGAAATCATGATTACAAGAGCTTAAAACTTAATGTTTTTCTTAAATAAGTTTGGATTTGATTCAAGAGAAAAGGAAAGAGTTTAACAAAAACTTTGAATTTGAAACTGGGTTTGAACATGTATACATGCATAGAAACCATTATAAGGGTTTAGAAATTAATTATGAGATAATAATATTGGTTAAGTTTATTCTTGTTAGGAGGAGATATAGTAAGAGAAGCAGGTTCGATTAACCCTGCTTTATGAAAAGTATTTTGATTGGGTGTAGTTGAGGTGTTGAAGTGAGTTTTTACTACCAAACTATATATAAATTCTCATTGCTTTTTATGTAATGAATTGTTCTCTGTGTTTGAATTTGTGAACTATTTGAGAAAAAGATGAATTTGTACTTTTGGATTGAAATATTTGGGAAGAAGTATAAATTTTTTTCTCTGATTTGAAATGATTGTTCATTTTGAATAAGTTATAAAGAAGATTTATATTGGTTGAAATAAAATGTTTATGAGATGTTTTGAGTATTGATGAATGAATATTTGTCATAGTATTTTTTTTAATGTTTTTTGAGTATTTATTTATATGTTCAGCTTAGGAATTTGTTACTTTTCGTTGTTTTTCGTTGTTTTACAGGTTCACAAGCACTTGGAAAGGAGTTTAACTAAATTTTCAGATTTACCTGTACAGATTAGTCATTTTTGCAGATTAAACTGTATTGATTTAGGAAGAACCAGGAGATGAGCCATATATTCTTGGAAAGATCCGGATATCTATTTTCTGAGGAATTTTACGGCTCATAAATATGATTTTTCTAGAGAAAGTTATGACAGTTTTAGTAGACAAAGGTCAGGCTATGCGTGATTTCAGCATGGCAGAAGTGATTTTTACGGATTAAACTGTAATTCAGGAAGAACTAGGAGATGAACTGCATATGTTTGGAAATATCCGAATGTCTATTTTTTTAGAGAATTTTACAACTCATAAATATGATTTTTCTAGAGAAAGTTATGGTAGTTTTAGCAGAACCGGGGAAAACACGCTTACATACAAGGAAGATTGTTTAGTATCTTCTTGTACTTTTGTAATCAGTTTTGTATATGGCTTTAATACTATAGTTGCTAGAAGACCCTTGTGGGATAACCTATGTAATTTTAGTCATGAAAACCCAGTTCCTTGGCTGGTCCTGGGGGATTTCAACAATGTGTTTGCTGTTGATGAGAAAGTAAATGGGCTGCTAGTAACAGACTATGAGTTAAGAGACCCCTCATTTTGTTGTAGGGAAACAAGCCTCACAGATGTTAATGCTACAGGATGCCTGTTCACTTGGTCTAACAATAGCATATGGTGTAAGCTGGATAGAGTAATGGTGAACAGTAACTGGCTTTATAAGGGGTTCAGAGCCCAGGCCACATACCTAGCTGCTGGATGCCTCTCTGATCATTCCCCTTGCTTGGTTAACTTGTTTGATGAAGCCAGGGGGGGGCAGAAGATCCTTCAAGTTCTTCAACATGTGGGCTGACCATGATAAGTTTCTTGACACTGTTAAAGCTCACTGGGGTAGCACTATGGGTGGGACAAAGCAGTTCAAACTGTGTAGAAACCTGAAATCTCTCAAAACCCACCTCAAAGTGTTAAATGAGAAACACTTCAATCACATTTCAGAGAGAGCTCTTGAGGCTTCACAAAAGCTATCTAGCCTTCAAGGAGAACTTCATGATAATCCAGCTGATTCTGAGCTGCAAATAATGGTGGCTAATCAAAAGCTGAAGACCTTCAAACTAGCTGAAGCTGAGAGAAGCTTCCTATCCCAGCAGGCCAAATGCAGATACCTTCTGAATAGTGATAGAGGCACAAAACTCTTCCATAGCCTGGTTAAAAGGAAGACTAGGAAGAACCATATTGCTGCTGTGGTTGCTTCTAATGGGACTCTAACTTCCTCTGAAGATGAAGTGGTTGAGAAGTTCCTCAAATTCTATAAGGACCTCCTTGGCTCTTCAGCCAGTTGCAGGCCTATTGACTTGGAAGTCATTAGAGATGGGCCTACACTCCAAGAGGCCCAAGCAGAGTTACTGACTAAGGAGGTCACAGTGAAGGAGATTAAGGAAGCCCTTTGGAGTATAGGAGAAGACAAGTCCCCAGGTCCTGATGGCTACTCATCTAAGTTCTTCAAGAAAGCATGGGATGTGGTTAGCCAAGATGTCATTGAGGCTGTGCAGGAATTTTTTCTGAATGGGAGACTCCTTAAATAGCTGAACCATACTACCCTTACTTTGATACCCAAAGGAAAACAAGCATCTAAAGTGGAGGATTTCAGACCCATAGCTTGCTGCAATGTGATATACAAAATCATCTCCAAAATCCTTGCTTCAAGATTAGCCCCCAGCTTGAGCCTCATAGTCAACCCTGCCCAGGCTGCTTTCATCAAATCTAGAAGCATGGTTGAAAATATTAACTTGGTCCAGGAACTGCTTAGAAAATATTGTAGGAAAAGAATCTCCCCAATATGTATGATCAAGATAGACCTTAGAAAAGCCTATGACACTGTGGAATGGGATTTTCTGAACAGTTTGATTGAGGGCCTTGGATTTCCTGAAAAGTTTAGGAAATGGATCATGGAATGTGTTACTACAACTTCTTTTTCTCTATCCATCAATGGAAGCTTACATGGTTTTATTGCTGGCAGAAGGGGCCTCAGACAAGGTGACCACCTCTCCCCATACTTGTTTGTCTTGATTGTGGAGTACCTATCTAGGCTCCTAGGGAGAATGAAAGAAGAGGATGGATTCAGATACCATCCAAAGTGTGACAAGCTCAAAATCACCCACCTGGCTTTTGCAGATGACCTTATTCTCTTTGCTAGAGGGGATGGTAATTCTGTTGGGCAGATCATGCAGTGTGTTAACCAATTCAGTGAGTGCTCTGGGCTGCAAGCAAGCCTGGTCAAATCAAACATTTTTTTATGCTGGGGTCAAGGCTACAAAGTTAATGACAATCAGAAGGATCACTGGAATGGAGGATGAATCCTTCCCCTTTAAATATTTGGGGGTTCCTTTGGCTGCAGCAAGATTGAATGCTACTCATTATTCTCCCTTTATTGAAAAAATCTCTGGGTACATCAATGTCTGGGCTGGCTCATCCCTTTCATATGCTAGCAGAACTGAGCTTATCAAATCAATGCTTCAAGGTATGGAGTGCTTTTGGCTTGCCATTTCCCCCATCCCTGGCAACATCCTGGAGAAAATAGTCAGGCTATGTAGAACCTTTCTGTGGAATGGTAAGTGCAATGGCATGAGGAAGGCTCTTGTAGCTTGGGCTGAATTATGTAAACCTAAATCTAAAGGAGGTTTGAGCTTAGTTGACTTGAAAACTTGGAACAAGACTCTCCTTACCAAAGTCTTTTGGAACATTCATATGAAGAAAGATTCCCTATGGATCCAGTGGGTGCAGCATTACTATCTGAATAACAGGTCAATCTGGGAGATTCTAGCAAGAAAAGATGGCTCCCCTATCTGGAAGAGAATCCTGGAGATTAAAGATGATCTAATTACCAAATCATCCTCCTCCCTGCAGGGTCAAGACAGACTTATGGCATGGAGGGGTCAGGATGATCTGTGTATAAAAAAGGTCTACAACTCTATTAGGCTGCAAGGATCTAAAGTCAGCTGGGCAACACTGGTATGGTATGGCCACTGCCCCCCTAAACTGTCCTTTATCTATTGGCTGGCTATTCAGATTAGGCTCCTCACTAAGGACAGACTGCAGTCGGAAGGAGATGACAAGCTATGCCCCCTTTGTAAAGAGCAGGAGGAAACAATAGAGCACCTCTTCTTCTCTTGTAGGATTAGTAAGGAAACCTGGGATGCCATTAAAAGGTGGCTTGGCTGCATAAGGCAAATGAACACAATTGATAGTGCAACCAAACGGTTCCAAAAAGTCAGAGGAACAGGCCCCCCAGCTATAGCAAAAAGGATAGCTCTACCATACACAATCTATAACATTTGGGTGGCTAGAAATGCCAAACAGTTTGACAACTCCATTGTGCATGCTTCCAGACTTATCAAGAAGATTCAGATTGTAGTCTATAGAATTGTGTATGCTATATGCCCATAGATTAGGCTTATTTTGTAAGTACTTTGATCGCCTCATTTTGTTAGCTTTTGTATAGGCTTCCCTTGTAAGCTTATTTTTGTTTTATGGACTTGCTCTTTGTAAATCTCTTAGGTATGCCCAGTGATTCCTTATAAATTTTTGGTTAATACAAGTTTTAATTTACTGATAAACAAAAAGATTGTCAACTCTAAGACAAGACGGTACTATTGTTCATTTCTTTAAGTTTTTGATTTTCCAATTTCTTTTATTTGTTTCATTTTTTTTATTTCCTTTTAACTAATTTGGTGTATGCTTAGACTAAGAGATTCGTGAGGCAGATTCATTAAGGGACCTGAAGTAGAGCTACCCTTTCCTTCCATGTCCATTAGTGAAACCTCGCCTAGATCAAACCCTAGTGTACACCTAAACGAGAATTTAGAAGACTTTGTTAACATGGTTGAAAACCCTATTGAGAATGTTGCTAGGACACTTAAAGATTACTTGCATCCTAGCCGAACAGCCAGACCATCATGCATCATGGTTTCAGCCAATACTCGCCATCAAGATTTCAAAACAGGGATGATACAATTACTCCCTACATTTCATGGCTTGGCAAATGAAAACCCATATGTACACATTAGGGAGCTTGAGGAAGTAGTTGCAACTTTTCATAGTCAAGATGCAACTAATGATATCGTGAGACTCAAGTTTTTTCCTTTCTCTTTAAAGAATAAAGCTAAGAGTTGACTATACTTGCTGAGACCACGATCTATTGGGTCATAGAATGAGATTACTCAGGTCTTCTTCAATAAATATTTCCCTTAACATAAGACCAATGTCTTAAAAAGACAAATCTCCACCTTTGCACAAAAGGATAATGAGACTTTATATTAGTCTTGGGAGAAATTTAAGGAGCTATTAAGTATGTGTCCTTACCATGGGTATGAGAGTTGGTGCTTAGTGAGCTACTTTTATGAGGGACTTACCTATAGAGAGTGCCAATTTGTAGAGATGATGTGTAATGATGAATTTCTGCAAAAAAGATCGTAATGAGGCATGATGAGAGCCATAAAATGCATCTTAATCGTACTTATTTGTTACCGCTTTAGGATTGATTTAGGTTTTAATTACATTTTTAGTCGTTAACAACTCTAAAGTGGTATTCTTGGAACATTAACTTATTTTTTACATTTTTAGGTATCTTGAGTTAAAAAAGATGGAAAAAGCATTCGGTGCTTGAAGCAAGATGATTCGATGCATACCAAAGTAGAGCCATGGCTGCGGAAAGATAAAACAAAGAAGATCTCTACAAATCAGGTCAAGGTGCACCTTGGATCAGCTAAGGTGCACTCGTCAGAAAGAAGCCCAAAAGAAGCCTCAAAGACCCAACAGGTCAAGGTGCACCTTGGATCAGCTGAGGTGCATCTTGAAAGGCTGAGGCGCACCCTGGAGAAGCTGAGGTGCACCCTGGAGTAGCTGAGGCGAACCCCACCGCACACACAAAAAACTTGACAAAAGCCAAGGTGCAGCGCGACTAAGTCAAGGTGCAGTGAACGCACAGACCCTGTTCTCCGAGTTAGACCCTAATTAGGTTTTTAATGATTTGTTCAAACCCTAAAACACCCTTAGGCCTTGTACACTATAAATAGACCACTTAGGGTTTGTAATTAGGCATTCATAAAAAGAGATAGAAGGTCGAAAAACTCAAGGGAGGCTGCCACACTCTCCCCCATGGCCGACTAATCTCCAAGCAAGGTGAAGGGATGAATCCCTAGGTTTTGTTATTCTTTAATTCCTTTATTAGTTCAGTTGTAATATGGATTTATCGTTAAACATTATTATGATTTAATTTTCAATTTAATTAGAAGATTTCCCCTTAATCCAGTGATTGCATCTTTCTCCCCTATATAAGTCTAGTCATGCTCTTCTTATGTGATGTTGTTGAGGTGTGATTGAGTCCGGTAGATTCCTCTTATAGATTTGTCCATTACTAAAGTATTGTCATCATGATATATTGTTGTTTCTTGATAATCTATAAGTTAGGTCATGTGTGCTTGAAAGTAAAAAGTATTTCATAACAATTACATTAGGGTTTATATATGTGCTTAATTGAATATTTGCCGATTGTTTGTTTGGGATGTGAAACTTGCAATCAAGATAAAGAAAACTGAATTGAGACTGGAATAAGGCAACAAACCTAGGGAGGATTCCCGGACCCTTGTTGCCTCTATTATATTATCTACACAATTTTCACACAATACTTTATTCTCTCACTTGATCTTTATCGTCTGTGATAAGGTTCACACCTTCTCTTGTAGTTATCTTGTTTCCCTGTGGAATCGACACCCCAAAGCTGTACTACAATTACCGCGTATGTTTTGGGCGTAATCAAGGCCATAGAGTACCTCAATGAGCTTGCTAAAAAAGCTCACACTTGGATTGGACCTAGTGCTATTGAAAGCACAAATAGGTCACGACTTGTAGGAAACCCAAGTAGTGGTGGAATATACCATCTTAGGGAAGAAAACAACCTAAAAGTTAAGGTCGAAATGCTCACTAGGGAGTTAGATGCATTAAAGACTAAAGGGTCAAAGCCAACACACATAGTTAATCATGTTGAATCTTCAGAACCATGTTTTGTGTGTGGCGAGGTAGATCATCCCACTCAAGAGTGCCCCACATTCGTAGATATGAGAGAGATGTATGAGGAACAATGTAATGCCTTAGGCATGTATAAGAAGCCTCTGGCACCGTTCTCTAACACCTATAATCTGGGATAGCGAAACCACCCCAATTTCAGCTGGAACTCTGAAAGCTAGCAGCTTGCACAACCCCCTAGATCATACCCTACACCACATCATGCACCTTTATCCTCTAGGAGTTCTTTAGAAGACACTTTACATGCTTTTATTGAGGCACAGGGTAAGACAAAGCAAAGGTGTGAAGCATTAATCACACAGGTTGTGGAAGAGAATAAGGAAATAAAGAGCCAAGTACCCAAATTGATAGGCTCCTTAAGTGTGACTGAGCGAGGTAAGTTCCCTTCTCAAGCTCATTCCACACCCCATGGTTAACACATGGCACAAGAAAATCTGGAAAATGTGAATGTCATTGTGACAAGAAGTGGTAAGACATTATACATCCCAACAACGAACAAATCCAATAATGTGGGAAAGGGTTAAGGTAGTAGTGTTTCCGAGTTACCCAAACACCCTGAAGTTACCAAGAGCCTTGTTAAGGCACCATTCCCTCAAGTCTTAAAATCAAACAAGAAAAATCTGGACCTAAACAATGAAATCCTAGAGAACCTAAGGTAAATAAAACTTAATCTACCTCTTTTGCATATGATTAAACAAGTTCCTACCTATGCAAAAGTTCTCAAGGATTTGTGTACAATTAAGAGGAAGCACTATGTAAAGAAAACATCATTCCTAACAGAGCAAGTTAGTGCTTTAATTGAGCAAAGAATTCCCCCAAAATACAAGGATCTTGGTTGTTCAACCATTGCATATAGCATTGGAAATCATGAGGTTGGACAAGCCTTGCTAGATTTAGGAGCTAGTGTAAATCTGATGCCATTTTCTATTTATTTGCAGCTGAGTTTGGGCGAAATCAAACCAACCGCTGTGGTATTGCAATTGGCTGACCGTTCAGTCAAAGTACCCCGGGGTGTGGTAGAGGATATTTTCATTCAAATTGATAATTTTTATTGTCATGTTGATTTCCTAATCCTTGATACTACCTCTGCTGTTGACACTAACTCTAAAATTCCTTTAATTTTGGGTAAACCTTTCCTTGCTACTGTAAATGCTCTTATTAATTGTAGGAATGGACTCATGAAGCTGTCCTTTGGAAACATGACCCTCGAGGTGAACATCTTCAATGTTTCAAAACAACCCAAAGATGAGGATGAGAACCACCACTTATACATGATCGAGTCACTTATCGATAAGGGAGTTTCCATAGCTCATGATTTTGATCATCTTGAATATTTTCTTGTTAATTTTGAGATTGATTCTATTAACGATAAAACTGATATAATTGATATTTGTTCTATTTTTGATAAATCTCAAGATTATGGCACTCGAGCATGGCAACCGAAGTTTGAGGAGTTGCCCGAAAGAAACGAGAAGCAAAACCCCTCAAGTGTGGAAGCACCTAAAGTCGAATTAAAGACACTACCTAAGGGTTTAAAGCATGTTTTTCTTGGTCGATGTGGTACTTTTCCTGTTATTATCTCATTTGAATTGTCTGAGTCTCAAGGTGAGAAATTAATTCGGACCTTAAACGCACATAAATCAGCCTTAGGTTGGAGCATGGCTGATTTAAAAGGAATTAGTCCCCTAATCTGGTTCTCATAAGATAAATTTAGATGAAAGGACTAGTCCTCGTAGAGACACTCAACATAGGCTTAACCCCACTATGAAAGAAGTAGTGAAGAATGAAGTGTTAAAACTATTAGATTCGAGAATTATATATCCCATAACTGATAGTAAATGGGTAAGTCCTACACAAGTCATTCCTAAAAAGTCTAGAGTCACTGTGGTAAAGAATGACCTAGGAGAGTTAGTCCCTACAAAACTTGTGACTGGGTGGCGCATGTGCATTGATTATAGAAAATTAAACGCTACCACCCGAAAAGACCATTTCCCACTCCCCTTTATCGATCAAATTTTTGAACGTGTAGCTGATTATCCTTTTTACTGTTTCTTAAATGGTTATTCTGGATATTATCAAATTGAAATTGCATTAGAAGACCAAGATAAAACCACTTTCACTTGTCCTTTTGGCACCTATGCTTTTCGTAGAATGCCATTTGGATAGTGTAATATCCCTGCCACTTTTCAACATTGTATGATGAGCAGTTTTAGTGACATGGTTGAAAATTGCATGGAGCTTTTTATGGATGACCTAACTGTTTTTGGATCTTCATTTGATGCATGCTTAATGAATTTGAAAAGAGTGTTGATTCATTGTGAGGAAAAGGAATTAGTCTTAAATTGGGAAAAATACTATTTCATGGTACCATCCGGTATTGTCTTAGGACATATTGTTTCTTCTAAGGGGATAGAGGTTGTTCAATCTAAGAATGAATTAATTTCTAAATTGCCCACACCTAAGACAGTAAAGGATGTAAGATCTTTCCTTGGTCATGCTGGTTTTTATAGGAGGTTCATACAAAACTTTTCCAACATATCTAGACCACTATGTGTCCTCCTAGTTAAAGATGTCCCATTTGATTGGACTCAAGCTTGTCAAGTGGCCTTTAAAATGCTGATTGGCAAGCTTACTTCAGCACCTATAATGCAGTCACCCGATTGGACTTTACCCTTTAAAATCATGTATGATGCTAGTGACTATACTGTAGGTGGTATTCTTGGACAGCAAAGGGAGGGAAAATCTTTTGTTATTTACTATGCTAGTAAACCCTGAATAGTGCTCAAATGAATTACTCCACCACTGAAAAAGAATTGCTAGTTGTAGTATTTGCTTTGGACAAGTTTTATCCTTATTTAATTGGTTCTCCTATCCTTATTTTCACAGATCATGCAGCCCTTAAGTACCTTCTCACAAAGAAGGATGCTAAGGCACGACTAATACGATGGATCATACTCTTGTAAGAATTTGACATCACCATCAAAGATAAGAAAGGAGTAGAGAACGTGGTGGTGGACCATCTCTTGAGGCTCACATTTGAGGACACTTTTGATGATATGCCAATCAAGGATGATTTTCCCGATGAGCATTTACTCTCTATTACTTTTCTACCATGGTTTACTCATATCGTGAATTATTTGGCTACTAGTGAGATACCAATGGATTGGAGTGCTCAAGATAAGAGGAAGTTCTTGAATGAAGTACGTAATTTTTATTGGGATGACCCCTATCTTTTCAAGTACTGCCCTGACCAAATTTTAAGGTATTGCATCCCTAATGAAGAGATTGCTAGTGTCTTGGAATTTTGTCACTCCCAAGCTTGTGGGGGCCACTTTTCAATGAAAAAATCGCTGTAAAAATTTTGCAGTGTGAATTTTATTGGCCCACCTTGTTTAAAGATGCAAATATCTATTGTCGCTCGTGTGAAAAGTGTCAGAAGTTAGGAGCTGTGTCTCGACGAAATATAATGCCCTTAAACCCAATTTTAGTGATTAAAATCTTTGATTGTTGGGGCATTGATTTTATGGGACCATTTCTTCCTTCTTTTGGATACCAATATATCATTGTGGCAATAGATTATGTGTCAAAATGGGTAGAGACATCAGCTTGCCAAAGCTATGATAATAGAACGGTAATTAAATTCCTCAAAGAGAATGTGTTATCTCGATTTGGTACACCGCGTGCTATAATTAGTGATCGAGGTATACATTTTTGCAATCATTCCTTTGAAGCTTTGATGAGAAAATATGGGGTGTTATATAAAATTTTCATAGCTTACCACCCTCAAACAAGTGGACAAGTAGAACTTGCAAATAGGGAAATTAAACAAATTCTAGAAAAAAGGGTCAACCCGGATCGCAAGGATTGGTCTCGGAGACTAGTTGATGCGCTTTGGGCTTACTATATAGCTTTCAAAACTCCCTTAGGTATGTCACCTTATAGGTTTGTTTTTAAAAAGCCTTGCCACTTGCCTGTGGAGCTCAAGCATCGAGCTTATTGGGCCATCAAGTCTTTTAATTTTGACATAGGAGAGGCGAGTAAGCTTAGGAAATATCAGTTGACCGAGTTAGAGGAGTTAAGAAATGATGTTTATGAGAACTCTAGAATCTATAAGGTGAAGTGAAAGTGTTTCATGATAAAAATGTTTTGAGGAAAACATTCGATCCTAATGATCGGGTGTTCTTATACGATTCTAGACTCCATAAGCATTCAGGAAAACTTCGGTCGAGGTGGACCGGTCTTTTTATAGTGAAAAATGTTTTGGCAAATGGAGCGGTGGAAATTGAGGATACTAGAGATGGTCGGATTTTTAATATAAATGGTCAATGCCTTAAAGTCTTAATCGATAGGCAAGATCCGGAAGTAGAAGACATTCCACTTATGGATCCAGTCTATTCACCTTGACAACACCACACAGGTGCGTTTTCATTTATTTTTCTTTTGCTTTTGTTTGTTTTGTTTTTAATTAAGTTTTATTCAATTTTAATTTTTAGTTTTTCTTCTAGTTTAATCTGATTTTTAGTTAAGGAATATTTTTTATTATTTATTTGGCTAATTTTATTTTATTTTTCTCTTTCTTTTGGCAACAAACAAGTTTTTTTTCTCATTAGGATCAGCTCCGGGCCGTGCCTAGGCCCACCAGGCCCATTTTGCCCCAGCCCGCACCGCGCCCCAACTGCAGCCTCGCCGTGCCCTATAGCAACACACTGATGCTTCCTTAGGTTTTCAAGCCGCGGTGCAATCTATTTTAAAACACCTGTGAACTGGCCATTTTAAACCCCAAATCTGCACTTCTTCTTCATTTCAACTTTGAGAAAACACAGCCCACTTCTCTCTCTCTCCTCCTCTCTCAAAACCCTCACATATCCACTCACTTTTAATCAAAATTTCTTGTTTCTAACATCATTTCTTGGAGGATTTAGAACTAATATTGCATATTTTGCAGAAAATTTCTCCAAAAAGTTTGATTCTAAGAGGATTTTGGATTCTTCAAGAAGACTTCAAGTTGGTGGGTACTCTTTCTTCTCTCCAACTTTGGTCATCAAGTAAGACCAGTTTCTTCTTTTTGTTATTCATTTGTGCTATTTGGGTGGTTGATTTTGAATTAGTTCTATTGTTCTATATATTTGATTCAAATGGCCCCTAAGACTAAGAGACCAAAGGGGAAACAACCTCAAGAATTTGATGAGAGAAAATTTGTTAGTTTTGAGGCCAGTGAGAGATATGTTAGGATGATGCACACTAGAAAACCCATTCCTGAGAGAGGATTCAATATCACAGAGAGGGGGAACCCAACCTTGTTTAGAATGATTATTGATAGGCATTGGGGTACATTCGCTAGATAACCATCTAATTCCCTCACAAATGTGGTTAGAGAATTCTACGCTAATGCAGACGAACACAGGAATAGTAAGGTGAGGGTGAGAAGCAAAATAGTTTTTTTTAGCAGCACATCTATAAATAGATTCTATGGGCTACTTGAAATAGAAAACAGTGAGTGTATTGCATATGCGTCTAATATTAATTATGAAGAGATTTTCAATACTCTTTGTATTCCGGGCACTACATGGAAAATGATAGGTGATACCCCTATAACCTTACCTGGTACTTCTCTGACTGTCAATGCTCGAGCTTGGCAATATTTTGTATGTCAGAGGTCGATGCCTGCTACACACTATAGTGACCTTACTGTTGAGAGAGCTGTGCTGATTTATGCCATTTTGATGGGCATGACTATTGATGTGGGCCAGATCATATTTAATTCTATTATACACATTGTGCAATAAAAGCTTAGATTATACTTCCTTTCCTTAATTACCCAATTATGCATCTAAGCTGGAGTCCAGTACAGTTCTGATGAGGACGCCCAGCAACCAAAGAAGCCCATCGATGATGGCATGCTCACTCTGATTAAAGCCTCAAGGCCACCAGTTCCGAGAGAGAGAGAGCAGCGATTACAGCCCTTCCTCCCCCTAGGCACTTTACTGTTGCAGAACGCCTTTAACGTTTAGAAATTCATTTTGACGAGCATCATAAACTCTTACATGATAGATTTGATCGTCAAGAACGATTCTTGGCTAGGCAAGCCGATTATCAAGTGGGAGTGTACTCTTCTTTTGGTCAGATGTACCAACACCTTGCCTCCGCTATTGGTTATGACATGGATCACTTTCCCACTTTGCCACCCTATCCAGGTTCATCTTTTGATCCAACTCCAGAGGAAGGTGAAGAGAATGAAGAAAATGAAGAAGAGGATGAAGACTTAGAGGATTAATTTTGGGTTCTATCTTGTTTGTCCCCTTTTATTTTATTTTTTCTTATTATTATCAGATAACTGTACTAACATTTGTTGTGTCTTTCTTTTCGTTATTTTATTTTGTTTTTTGTACTTTATTTTAGTTTTTATTTATTTCCATTTCATGTGTTAACCTAACATACAGTGGGAATCTTAATATTACACCGCAGTTGCTTTTTTTTTGTTTGTTTTGTTCTCTGTTATAGATCGAATTTTCAACAAGAAGTACGGTATGCAGATCAAATGGTGGTGCATAATTTTCAACTTCTGTGCACTTTTGGTTACAAAGAGAGTTTCCTTTACCTTTTGTTGGAAATCACCTTGACAGGATGCCCAGGTGGTGATCTTTCAAACACCCAAGTCAAGAATGACTTATAGAAAGAAATACAGCAATCGAAAGCAAGATAGAAAAGAAGACAAGCGATTTGTTATTGAGGTTCGTCAATAGCCTACATCCTCGTGAGTTCCTCTAAACTCTCTGCACTAAATCAATGGTTCTTTACAATTATAGCAACCTTCTTCAAGAAACCTCAAGTTCTTGAAGAAACCAAGAAGAGAAGAAAGAAGATGATAAGAACTATTACAATGCTCTCTATCTATACTACTCTCTCTTCTTTACAACCAGCCTCTCTATAATGAGTCCCTCTTATGTTTTATGTCTTTGCACTCTCACATAATTCTCTCTGGTATTGTGTCTTGTCACTCTTTACAATAGATCGCAAAGTATGTCTCAAAATTATTGTTGATAATGAAGCTAGGTGACCCTTTATATAGTGTACCAACTTCTTGTCCAATCTTGAGAGTCAATCTCCACCCTTAGATCTTGATAGCCACTTAACCATGGCCCTTCATCAATCCTAAGTGGTGCTGTGCATTTTAACCTTGCATCCACGCACCTAAGAAAAGGCTTAAACAAGCTGTCCATGTGTGCCTCAGTGTGCCTAGTGCTGCGGTGATAGGCAAAGCACCCTTTTCACCACTTGCTGGGTGCTGCGGCGCTGGTGAAGGAGTGGTGCGGTGTTGCCCTCCATCAAACTACCTTCTTACTAGGTGGTGCGGCGCTGGTGAAGGAGCGGTGCGGTGATGCCCTCCATAAAACTACCTTCTTGCTAGGTGGTACGGTGCTGGTGAAGGAGTGGTGCAGCACACACTGATGCTGTCTCTCTTATAGTTGTGCGCACTCTTTTGTCTTGATGAATAGAGGTGTGCACACACACCCAAAGTGATGCACACACATGTGTGCACTCCTTTAACAAGCTGAAATTTATTCTTCCAACCTTGGTTTAGATTTTAACCATGTTTGAACGAGGTTTAAACCTTAGACAAATACCAACAATCTCTACCTTTGTCTAAGTATTTAAACCCGAACCATTGTGCAAAGAGCTTCAGGATCCAAACTCATCTTGAGTCATCCATTAACCGACTCCAATCCTAAGTAGTCTAAGGCAATGATTGAACTTACTTAGAGGTAGGACTTTAGTACCTAAATCCACAGGATTTTCTTCCGTGGCTACCTTGTCCACATAGATGCATCATTTCGTAACATTTTTCTGAATGAAATGAAACCGAACATCCATGTGCTTTCTCCTCTCATGGAACACCAGATTCTTACACAATTCCAATGCACTTTGACTATCCGAAAACACCACAACCTGCTCCTTCAATACCTTCAACTCTTCCAGTAACCCTTTGCACCACATAGCCTCCTTAATGGCCCCGTAGCCGCTATGTACTCAGCCTCGGTTGTTGAGAGTGCTACCACCGACTGCAACTGAACCTTCCAACTTACACAACATCTGTTTAAGTTGAAGAAGTAAGAGGTAATCGATCTCCTTTTATCCTGGTCTGCTCCATAGTCCGAATCCGCAAAACCCTTAAGGCAGATGGACTTACCTCTCTTCTTGTAAACCAGCCCTACTTCTGGGCTTCTCTTCAAGTACCTCAGCAACCACTTCATTCCAAGCCAATGCTCCTTTCCAAGATTACTCATAAACCTACTAAGAACACTTATTGCATTAGCAATTTCAGGTCTAGTGCTTACCATGGTGAACATAACAGAACCAACAGCACTAGAATAAAGGACTTTTTCCATTTCCTTATTCTCCACCTCCGATCTCGAACCTTGATCGCTGGAGAACTTGAAATGACCAGCAAAGGAAACCTTAACTGGTTTGCTATCTTCTATGTAGGAAGTTTGAGAGATCTTTAATCTGTTTCTCTCCCTTTTCCAGATGATACACATCCCAAGGATCTTCTGTGCATGACCAAGATCTTTCATCTCAAACTCTTCACTGTGTTGAGCCTTCAATTTCCTTATCCTCTCCATGCTGCTCCTAACCAACAACATGTCATCAACATAGATGAGGATGATCACCAATTCCTCAACCTTCTTTCCCTTATAATACAAGCACAAATCATAGTAGCTCCTCATGAAACCTAGGCTGATTACAAAGGAATCAAACCTCTTATTCCATTGCCAAGGTGATTGCTTCAGGCCATAGCGAGATTTCTTCAATTTGCACACCAGCTCTCCCTGCCTTCCTTCCTCATAGCCTTCGGGTTGCCTCATGAAAATGGTCTCATTGAGCTCTCTATGTAAGAACGCTGTCTTTACATCCATTTGCTCGATTTTCCAATCAAATTGGACAACAAATGCTAACATTATCCGTATCGTCTTGTACTTCACAATCGGTGAGAAGATTTCGGTGAAATCTATGCCTTCTTTTTGTGTGAACCCCTTTGCCACCAGCCTAGCCTTATACCAGACTTCATCTCCTGGAGTATTCCCTTATTTGATCTTGTAGATCCATCTACAATCCAAAACTCTCTGTTTTCTGGTTTGGGCACTAATTCCCAAGAGTTGTTCTTCATCAAAGAATCCATTTCTTCCTCCATAGCTAGCTGCCACTTTGACGAATCCTTACATTCCATGACTTCCATGTAAGTTTCTGGTTCAACCTCTCCTTCTGCCCAAGGAGCTGCTACATTAGTATCCATAAACCTATATCTCAAAGGTGGTCTAACCACCTGATGCGATGAAATTGACACTAGCAAGTGCACTAATCGTTCAAGTAATAAAATGATGAGTGAATATCGTTCCCAACGAGGACTGATCAAATACTACAAAAATTATGACTTAACTTTTACTGTTATTTGAGCAAACGAATAATTGTAGGGGAAAGATTTACTAACAATTAACTAAGGAAAAATAGAACCCAATAGTAAATAATGGAAGATTAGCAAATTTTGGAATGAAAACTCTTATGAACTAACGTGCTAAGGACTCGAATTCACCTAAACCATAATTGATAAGAGTTTCGAATGGACAAGTTTCGTTTAATATGTTTTCCAAGATGGTAGAATCCCCAATAAATTGGTTATCCATATTCTGGGTCTAACCACAATCTCAAGAATCATTAACTTCGAATATCCGTATTCCAGGTCTATTCTAGATTAACTCAAATTGAGAAACATTAAGTGTTTTTGGATTTCTTTTAGTTAAATCTCCCAATTCGGTTACGATTTAAATGGACCACATGAACTTCCTAGAATCCCTATTCGGTTACTTCTATTCCATTCATGGCATGTTTTACCCTGGCCTTTGCATACGTAAAAATCCAATATCATATTTATTAGTTCAACCATTCACAAGAGCATGGCTTCTCTATTCGACACATCACCATGCCCAAAGAATGAATCAAAATAATAAAAAGCATTAAGAACAATAAAACACACTCTTTGAAAAACACATTAAATTCCACTTGTCCAAACAACAACTCAAGATAAAGGTTTAGGATCCATCTATCCTGAACACAAAAATATCTACTCCATAATCATGTTCAAACAACCCATGTTCATATTATAAAATATCAACATAGATAGAATAGAAGAATACAAAACCGGAGAAGAATGATTAAAACCTTGATGCGTAGCCTCCCGGAGTGTCTCCAAGCCTCCTTTCGTGTCTCCTCTCCTCCAAATTCTATTTTCTTTCTTCTCTTTTCCGCCTCTTTTCCAGATTCCCCTCTTGTTCAGCTAGGGTTTCAATTTATAACATTCAAAATTTGTGGGCTGGCGCTGCAACGCTAACATCCCAGCGCTGCAGCGCTGGGCGCCAAGACATAAAGAAACCCTAATTCTAGCGCTGCAGCTCCAACTTTCTGGCACTGCAACGCCAATTTTCTGTCCAAATCCTTCTTTGTCTCAGCTACCAGTGCTACAGTGCCAACATCCTGGCGCTGCAGCCTTGAGTTTCTGTCCTCTCTGTGCATTTTGGTGCTGTGAGGTGCGGCTGATGCTGAACCAGGAGGTATGACCTCTGTCCGCTAAAATCGCCATAACTTTCTCTAGAAAAATGATTTTAATGAACCATAAAATCCTACAGAAAGTAGACTTCCAGATATTTCTGAGCATATGTGGCACATTTCCTGGTTCTTCCTACATCATTACAGTTTAATTTGTAAAGATGGTTGATTCGTATGGCAACTCCAGCAACTTAGTGAAAACTCCTTTCTTAGTTTCTCTTCATCTTGGCTCTTCCACGACCATTCTTTTGCTTGAGTGTTCAATGGAGCTTTGTGTTTAAAATGATGATAGCTCTTCCATCTCTTTTAAATCAAGATACCTGAAG
Source organism: Bretschneidera sinensis (assembly GCA_023935145.1). Classification (NCBI taxonomy): domain Eukaryota; kingdom Viridiplantae; phylum Streptophyta; class Magnoliopsida; order Brassicales; family Akaniaceae; genus Bretschneidera; species Bretschneidera sinensis. The sequence goes on along the minus strand of CM043700.1, from coordinate 29,508,809 downwards.
AATGCACCGAAATAAGTTAATGCTCCAAAAACACCACTTTAGGGTTGTTAATGAATAAAAATGAAATTAAGACCTAAATTAACCCTAAAGTGCTAACAAATAAGTACGATTATAATGCATTTTATGGCTCTTATCACAGAGTTATCACACCCCCAAACTTACATTTTTGCTAGTCCTCGAGCAAACTAGAACAAAATTCTATGCACACACATCCTAAGAGTGCGAGATGGTTTGATTAGATTTGATATAGCATGTCTCAAAGATTGCATAAAAATTATAACGCACGAAAAACTTTCCAAATGCTGCCAATGTCTAGAATTTCAAATTTATTGCTAGCCTTATCTTACATCAAATTCTTCAAACGTGTGTGTGTGCAACACCTTTATAAACTTAATCGTCTCGCCACTCTGATCGGTTTATGCAAGCAAGTAGGATAATGCTAATCTTTCAAAGTCCATAAGCTTACTTTTCACACCACTCTCCACTAATGTAGGCTATGACAATCCTCGAGATCACTAGGACTTTATTCAACTTATAACTTTGGCTAAGGTTAAGGTATGGTGAAAGATTGATTTGAGGTTCACATCACCTTAAGCACATCAACCAATAAATATTTTATTTCAAACTTTCCCTCAGTTATCATGGAATACTTCAAATACTTTTGCTCTTATCACATCTTCATCTTCTTTTTTTTTTTTTTTTTGTATGCTTGTACTATAGTAGCACTAGTATTTGTTTCCGTGTGCATTACTGAAACTATAGCATAGCATGTACATGACGATCAAACACAGCTTTGCCAACTGCCTGTGATAGGCAGAATATAACTTTATCAAATAGTTCATGTGGTAAACCTTTTTGACTTCGATCTTTTCCTTGGTCTCTCTCGATGGGAAATATGTAACACATATCATAGCCAAGGGAAAGCCGCTTCCTCTTGCTTAATCCTCTGTCACCATTTAAGAGAATAGTCCCTTTATTAATCAATGTGCTTATGGGTGAAAGGTGGAGACAAATTTTTAATTTTTATATATATATATATATATATTTGAAAGGGAAATAGGTTATATGATTGGGTGACAAAACAATATGTATCCAAGCTCAAAAGGGGAACACTAAGGATAGTCACATATCAAGGGTTGGCTAAAATGGCTCAAACTTTCCAAACATGGCCTGGATCCTTTCTTTGGTACTGTACTACCTAGGATTTCGCCTCGAGTGGTCTTCAAACAAGTTCTAGAGTCCAAGAGATCACAAGACTACAATGCTCACATAAACACTCTTCGAAACAGCAAGACAACAAAGTGCTTAGGTGTAAGTGCTCATTGTGTTCAAAGAGTTCGATGCAAAATAAATCCAAACAACAAATTCAAGCACACAGACAAACGCAACATTTTTCAAATTTTCAATGGCTATAATCAAGTCAATCTATTTCTCATCATTGGCAAAATCAAAATCAAACAACAGAAAGCACTCAGAAAACACAAATAGAAAAATAACTAGAAACATAAGCAGTGCACACATTCAGATAAAGTTCTCACCCCCAAACTTAAATAATACATTGTCTGCAATGTATAGAATTTGAATTATAAAGTAAGAGAAGAGAACTCCCTTGATTAGTCGGAGGTCGAATCAATCGTCTTTGTCAATGTCCTCATCCTCCAGATCACTACTATGATCGGGATATGGTGGTAATGGTGAGGGAGACCAGTTGGGAATTAAATTTTAGAGTGCCCTAACTGTGGAAGGGCTGTGCATTTAAATGTCAGCTTGCGGCCTGTCTGGATTATTGGTTTTGAACGATCAGGTCCTGGCGCTGCAGCGCTGAGTTTGTGAGGCTGCAGCGCTGGATTTCTGGGCTGATGCGTGAAATTGAAGGCCTTGGCGCTGCAGCTCCAATTTTCTGGCGCTGCAGCGCTGAATTTCTGTCATGGCTCCACGTAGAGCTGAAAAATAAATCAAAAATACACATCGTAAGGCCATGAAAATTGAAATAACAAATAAATTAAGCAACAAAAAAAATTGAAACACCCCAAATAATTTCAAAAAGCAAGAAAAAAAATTAAAAAGTAAGACCTAAAATGGTAGTTCTAGTTTATAGTCTTTAGCTTGACTTTCTATTTTATGGCTCTTGGAGAACGGTGATGGACGATTTAGGGTCAAAAGTCCCCGTAATGTAGTGCTTCAATCTGTGCCCGTTAATCTTGAATGTCTTCTTGTTTTTCTCGTGTCGAACCTCAACGACACCAAAAGGTGAGAAACTTATCATGGTATACGGTCCAGTCCATCGAGATTTTAGCTTTCCCGGAAATATGTGCCTTCTTAGGATTTCCAGCAACCGTTCTTCCATTTTACCTATCAACGAAGAAGATATTATCACAGGGAAAATATTTTTCTCTAAATAAGCATATTTTAAATGAGCAAGTAAAATTTTCAATTCAGTTATTATTATTTGTTCTTCTGGCACTTCTTTTCCCATTTCAGACTCCAAGTTCCTTGCTTCTTCTTCGATGATGAATTTTTCAGTGGTATTAGTTCCCATTTCCATGATACATCTCTCCAAAGTATCTTCATTTAATGTTTTCTCCTGAAACTCCTCAAATTGGTTATCAACAATATCCACATGAAAACAAGAAGAAGTAGATAAGCCAGAAGGGTATTTCATAATTTTATACATATCAAAAACTACATGCTCATCATTGACTCTCAAAATCAATTTCCCTTGTTATACATCAATCAGGGCTCTCCCTGTAGCAAGGAATGGACATCCAAGTATAAGAGGTACCTCACGATCCTCTTCCATGTCGAGAACAATGAAGTCTACAGGGAATATAAATTTATCGACCTTTACCAGTACATCTTCTATAATTCCCCGTGGTCTCTTAATAGATCGATCAACTAATTGCAATGACACTGTTGTTGTTTTGATTTCTTCTAATCCAAGTTTCCTGAAAATTGAAAGAGGCATAAGATTGATACTTGCACCAAGGTCACATAAAGCTTTATCAAAAAATGAATTTTCTAAAGTACAAGGTATAGTAAAACTCCCTGGATCTTTCAATTTTAGAGGTAGCTTGTTTTGCAGTATGGCACTGCACTCTTCAGTTAACATCACCGTTCCATGTTCCTCAAGCTTTCATTTATTAGACAAAATTTCCTTCAAAAATTTAGTATAACTAGGCATCTGTGATAGAGCCTCTGCAAATGGAATGTTAATATGCAATTTCTTGAAAATCTCTAAAAATTTTGAAAATTGCTTATCTAATTTTTCTTTCATAAATTTATGAGGATAGGGAAGAGGTGGCATATATTTAGTTTCAGAGTTAGAATCGATCAAACCTTTACCAGTAGACTTCTTTTCTGAAATATGTTCTTCTTGCGTGGTCTCTTCTTTCTCGTCAACTTGCTGAGTAATTTCCTTAGGTTGTGGCTCTTCCAATTGTGTGCCGCTCCTCAGTGTTATGGCCTTGACATCCTCCTTAGGATTCTTTTCTGTGTTGCTCGGGAGAGAACCTTGTGCACGTCCAGAAATTATGTTCGCTAGTTGACCGACTTGAACTTCTAGATTTTTTATGGATGCTTCTTGATTTTGGAATCTTGTTTCTGCTGTACTTAAAAATTTGGCCATCATTTCCTCCAAGTTGGACTTCTTTTCTTGAGGGGTATATTCAGGATGAGGTTGCTTTGCATTGCTTTGATTCCATGAGAAGTTTGGATGATTCCTCCATCATGGATTATATGTGTTGCTATATGGATTGTTCTGCCTGTGAAAATTTGAAACAAAATTAGTTTGTTCAGCAGATGAATTATATGCAAACTAATTACCTTGACAGCTACTGCTGTGATGGCCACTACCACAATACAATTCACATATTTTATGTGAGTTGGGATTAAGTCCATCAATCTTCTTGGTGAAAACCTCCATTTGTGCTGTTAAAGCTGTAACAGCATCTATATTATGCAATCCTAAGGCTCTATTAACAGGTAGCCTTTCAACTGGCCATTGATAAGAATTTGTGGCCATCTCTTCTAGCAATTCAAGAGCCTCTTCTGGAGTTTTTCTCATGATCGTGCCACCTGCAGCTGCATCAATCATATTTCAGGTTGCACTGGTTAAACCATTATAAAAAGTTTGTACCTGCATCCAAGTGGGCAACTCGTGATGAGGACATCTTCTCAACAGGTCTTTAAAGCGCTCCCATGCCTCATAGAGTGACTCTCGATCGACTTGCAAAAACATAGTAATTTCATTACGTAACTTTGCAGGAGGGAAGTATTTCACTAAAAACTTTTGTGCCAGTTCTGCCCATGTTGTTATGGATCCGGCAGGCAAAGAAATCAACCAGCTTTCTGCTTTATCCCTCAATGAAAATGGGAAAAGCCTTAAGCGAATTGCATCCTCCGATACTCCGTTATGCTTAAATGTGTCACAAATTTCAAGGAAATTTGCCAAGTGAACATTTAGATCTTCTTGCGATAGGCCCCCAAATTGTACTGAATGCTGAATCATCTGAATGATGGTTTGCTTAATTTCAAAATTGTTCGCTTGTATAAGTGGTTGCCGAATGCTAGATTCAACACCATCCATCTTTGGCATGGCATAATCCTATAGTGCACGTTGCACCTCTGCATTGTTTCCTTCTGTCATTGTATTAATTGTTACTGGTGCTGCTCTTCTCAGAGAGTGAAACGTGCGCTTAATCTCTGGATTAGGTTCTGCAAGTATTCTCCCACTAGTACGTGTCATATACTAGAATCGAAAGCACTGCAAAATAAACTTAAAAACCAAATTAAAAAAAAAACTCTCAAATTAACAAGTTGAATCATAATAAAAGTCCCTGGCAACGGTGCCAAAAACTTGATGCAATGAAATTGACACTAGCAAGTGCACTAATCGTTCAAGTAATAAAATGATGAGTGAATATCGTTCCCAAGGAGGACTGATCAAATACTACAAAAATTATGACTTAACTTTTACTGTTATTTGAGCAAATGAATAATTGTAGGGGAAAGATTTACTAACAATTAACTAAGGAAAAACAGAACGCAATAGTAAATAATGGAAGATTAGTAAATTTTGGAATGAAAACTTTTATGAACTAACGTGCTAAGGACTCGACTTCACCTAAACCATAATTGATAAGAGTTTCGAATGGACAAGTTTCGTTTAATATGTTTTCCAAGATGGTAGAATCCCCAATAAATTGGTTATCCATATTCCGGGTCTAACCACAATCTCAAGAATCATTAACTTTGAATGTCCGTATTCCAGGTCTATTCTAGATTAACTCAAATTGAGAAGCATTAAGTGTTTTTGGATTCCTTTCAGTTAAATCTCCCTATTCGGTTACGATTTAAACGGACCACATGAACTTCCTAGAATCCCTATTCGGTTACTCCTATTCCATTCATGGCATGTTTTACCCTGGCCTTTGCATACATAAAAATCCAATATCATATTTATTAGTTCAACCATTCATAAGAGCATGGCTTCTCTATTCGACACATCACCATGCCCAAAGAAGGAATCAAAATAATAAAAAGCATTAAGAACAATAAAACACACTCTTTGAAAAACACATTAAATTCCACTTGTCCAAACAACCACTCAAGATAAAGGTTTAGGATCCATCTATCCTTAACACAAAAATATCTACTCCATAATCATGCTCAAACAACCCATGTTCATATTATAAAACATCAACATAGATAGAATAGAAGAATATAAAACCGGAGAAGAATGATTAAAAGCTTGATGCGTAGCCTCCCGGAGTGTCTCCAAGCCTCCTTTCGTGTCTCCTCTCCTCCAAATTCTGTTTTCTTTCTTCTCTTTTCTGCCTCTTTTCCAGATTCCCCTCTTGTTCAGCTAGGGTTTCAATTTATAACATTCAAAATTTGCGAGCTGGCGCTGCAGCGCCAAGACATAAAGAAACCCTAATTCTGGCGCTGCATCTCCAACTTTCTGGCGCTGCAGCACCAACTTTCTGTCCAAATCCTTCTTTGTGTCAGCTACCAGTGCTTCAGCGCCAACATCCTGGCACTGCAGCCTTGAGTTTCTGTCCTCTCTGTGCATTTTGGTGCTGTGAGGTGCGGCTGATGCTGAACCAGGAGGTATGACCTCTGTCCGTTAAAATCGCAATAACTTTCTCTAGAAAAATGATTTTAATGAACTGTAAAATCCTACAGAAAGTAGACTTCCAGATCTTTCTGAGCATATGTGGCACACTTCCTGGTTCTTCCTACATCAATACAGTTTAATTTGTAAAGATGGTTGATTCGTATGGCAACTCCAGCAACTTAGTGAAAACTCCTTTCTTAGTTTCTCTTCATCTTGGCTCTTCAACGACCATTCTTTTGCTTGAGTGTTCAATGGAGCTTCATGTTTAAAATGATGATAGCTCTTCCATCTCTTTTAAATCAAGATACCTGAAAAATGCACCGAAATAAGTTAATGCTCCAAAAATACCACTTTAGAGTTGTTAATGAATAAAAATGCAATTAAGACCTAAATCAACCCTAAAGTGCTAACAAATAAGTACGATTATAATGTATTTTATGGCTCTTATCACAGAGTTATCACCACCCTCCTTCCTCGGTCCTTTATGAGCTAGTAGTCATTATGACTAGCTGCATCAAGTTCTTCTTGTTCAGCCTCTTCTTGAGTTTCTTGAGCATGGCCTTCATTCAAGGGCTCTACCTGGTCTGAACCCTCTTGTCTTCCTTACTCTACGTGAACCAAACTCTCCTTGATGCGATGCTCCATAACTTCTGGACTGGTTTGCTCACTATCCCCTGCAAGGTTAGTTTTCTCCAAGTAGGGAAATAACAATTCATTAAAAATAACATCCCTACTTAGAATGAGTTTCATGCCTTTCTTTTCTAAGGACCATAACCTATATCTCTTAACCCCATCACCATATCCTAAAAATACGCATTTTCTAGATCTTGGGCTAAGTTTATCCTCCTTTTGATGTGCATATGCAGTACACCCAAAAGTCCTAAGGTTGCTTAATTCAGGGGGTTTCCCACTCCACATCTCCATGAGAGTCTTGACCTCTAAAGCTCTAGAGGGTGATCTATTTACCAAGTATGAAGCTGTAGCCACAGCTTCTCCCCAAAAATATTTTGGTAAACCGGATCCTATTAACATGCACCTAACCTTTTCCATAAGGGTTCTATTCATCCTCTCAGCAACTCCATTTTGTTGAGGTGTTTTTAAAACCGTTCTATGTTTTAGAATGCCATTTAATTTACAGAATTTATCAAAATCCTTATTGTAAAATTCTAAGCCATTATCGGTTCATAAAGCCTTAACTACCCTACCCGTTTGAGTTTCCAGCAACTTCTTCCACATAACAAATTTATCCAAGGCATCTGATTAATTTATAAGAAACTAAACCCACACTTTTCTTTAATAATCATCAATTAAAGACAGAAAGTAAAAGTTACCTCTCTGTGTTGGTGTTCTTACTGGTCCCCAAAGGTCCGAATGAATGTAGTCAAGAATCCTCTTAGACTTCTGCACTCCGGTGTTAAAGCTGACTAGGTGTTGCTTCCCAAGAATGCAACTATCACAGAAATCCAGTTTCTCTACTTTGTCTCCTCCAAGTAGACCATCCTTGCTAAGAACTTGCAGGCCCTTTTCGCTCATATGTCCCAAGCGAGTGTGCCAAAGGGCTGCCTTATCCATCTCAGCCATCAAGCTTGCTGCTTGATCATTGATTTCTGTCTCTCCAATCATCTCATAGAGTCTATTGTTTCTTGCTGCCTTGATCACTACCAAAGATCCTTTGGCCACCTTGATCTTTCTTCCCTCTACTTTGCATGTATACCCCATGGAATCCAGCTGCCCCAATGAGATCAAATTTCTCTTCAAATCTGGAAGATACCTCACATTTCGCAGCAGCCTTATGACTCCATCAAACATCCTCAATTGGATGTCTCTAATCCCCCTCACTTAGTAAGAATTATCGTTCCCCAAGAAGACCCTTCCATCATTGATCTCCTTGAAATTCTTGAACCATTCCTTGTGAAGGCACATGTGATAAGTGCACCCGAAATCCAGAATCCACTTTACGCTGCTTTGCCTCCTGCTCACATTTGAGCACATAACAAGAACATCATCTTACTCTTCTCCCTTGGCAACCGAAACCTCTCCATTGTTGGTGTGGCTTTTTCTCTCATTCCACATCTTCTTCTTGAAATCTTTTCTGAAATGGCCCTCCTTGTTGCAGTAGAAGCACCTCTTTCCACATCTTGATTTGGAATGTGCTCTCCCATGGCTTTGCCCTCTACCTCTTGATTTCTCCCGGTAGTTGCTACTGCCATTTCGAGTTGCTGGCCTTCCTCTTACGAACAACCCATCTCCACTTGATGTCTCATTCATCTTGGCTTTGAAGTCATGTGCCCTTATGGCATTGATCATAATCTCCTTGGTTAAAATATCCCTTCCATTCTCAATAGCATTAATCAAATTATCAAAGCAATCAGGAAAAGAATTTAACAAAATGACAGCCAATTGTTCATCAGGGAATTTAATACTACAACTAGCTAAATCTTGAACTAGTTTATTAAAGACATCAAGATTATCTTGCAACTCTTTACTAAGATTTATTTTTAAAGCAAAAATTCTTTTAAGAAGATAAATTTTGTTAGGGAGAGTTTTGGTAAGAAACAACTCATCTAGTTTCTTCCATATGATAGCTAGATCTTCCGAGTCTCTGCATTTCCTTGTGACACTATCCGACATGTGCAAGAAAATGGTGCTGTAAGCCATCTTCTTCATCTCAACCCACTGGTCCTCCGTGATACTTGCTGGAAAAGCATCATCTTCTCCAATAGCCAAGTCCACTTTCTGTTGCATAAGAACAGCCTTGATCTTCCACTTCCACAGAGAAAAATCTCCCTCTCCATCAAACTTCTCAACAACGAAATTTAAAGCCATCTTTGCGGACAAGATCCCAGATTTATGCAATACTCACAAATGCTTTCTTCAACCTCAAGAACACGATTGAAGATGAATCTTAACATCGTTCTTGAATCACCCTCAAGAACACGATCTGATCTTGATCTTTACTCCGTTGGAAATCACCTTGACAAGATGCCTATTGCACGTTTATATACCTAAATAAATAAGTAAATAATCGCACTCGTTTAACTTGCAAGTGCACAAGGTCAACTTAGATGTATAGTGTGCGAAAGCAAGATCATCTCCACAGGGATTGGTGAATTTCGTTTTAGAATTATATTCACAATGTAAAAAGATAGAAATAATAAAAGAGTTGATTTTGATAAAGATAAAATAATAAAGATAAAGGCGTAGGGACTTGATATCCACCACTAATTATGCTACCACAATATAACAGTATGCCAATGCTTTAATCATGCCATGTATACCTAATTTTTGTCAACCTAAGGGCATGGTATCTGCTCCTTAAGCTATTGATTTCCCTAAGCAACGAGTTAGGCATGGTATCTACTCTAACTCTTCTATTTCTTAAGGGATTCAATATGGTATCTACTGAGTTGTTCCTTAAGAGAGCATAAGATCTTTGGAAATCGATAACCATATGAGATCTAGGGCATGGTATCTACTTCTGGTTTCCCATGTTGATTAACCCGACAATCTGGCGTGGATATCTTTTGTTACTATTGTTGAACCCAGGACTCAGTCATCCAAATTGATTTAGCTAACTAATCCATACCACATGCATACGTTGATCAGACACACACATATAGGAATTTAAATAAAAACAAGCATTAATCAAGTAAAGCATCACAACACAAATATCGCAAAGGCGCCAATACTGATTTATTGAGTAAACATAATTAGGGCTTCAACCAAGCCCTTACTAAAAGTTTAAGTACACATAATAAAAATAAAAGAAAGAAGAAACCCGAGAGAAGAGTCGTCAATTCTCCTCCACAATTTCCTTCTCCAAGCTAAAAGCAAAAGATAACAGAAGAGCTGTCCCTTGTGTGTGTTTTACAGGTGTATTTATAGGGGTTGAATAATCCTAGAAGACTCAGGAACCCTAAACTTTCCTAAAACATAAAATTCTTTTATTTCCAAAACTGGTTATGCCTCTTTACTGTTCACGCCCGTACATGTGCGCTCGATCGCATACGTAGTGCACTCGATCGCAATGCTACGCTTTATCCTTCTTTACGCGCGCACGAGCGCTAATGTGCTCGATCGTACCGAGAGTTGCGCTCGATCGCACTTTATCCAGCAGCTGCTCCAGGATTTCCAAATTTTCTTCCTTTAAGTGCCAAAAATGCTTCTGTCTTCTCCAAAACCCTATAACAACGTGTAAAACACAAAAGTGAAGTAAAATAGACTAAAACATATAGATAAAGAGCTTAACAAATGTAAATTAAAGGGCTTAAATATGAATATTTAAGCACTTATCAATGCCCAGGTGGTGATCTTCCAAACACCCAAGTCTAGAATGACTTGTAGAAAGAAATACAGCAATCGAAAGCAAGAAAGAAAAGAAGACAAGCGATTTGTTATCGAGGTTCAGCAATAGCCTACGTCCCCGTGAGTTCTTCTAAACTCTCTCCACTAAATCAATGGTTCTTTAAAATTACAGCAACCCTCTTCAAGAAACCTCAAGTTCTTGGAAACCAAGAAGAGAAGAAAGAAGATGATAAGAATTATTACAATGCTCTCTATCTATACTACTTTCTCTTCTTTACAACCAGCCTCTCTACAATAAGTCCCTCTTGTGTTTTGTGTCTTGCACTTTCAAATAATTCTCTCTTGTATTGTGTCTTGTCACTCTTTACAATTGATCTCAAAGTATGTCACAAACTTGTTGTTGATAATGAAGCTAGGTGACCCTTTATATAGTGCATCAACTTTTTGTCCAATCTTGAAAGTCAATCTCCACCCTTAGATCTTGATGACCACTTAACCATGACTCTTTATCAATCCTAAGTGGTGCTGTGAATTTTAACCTTGCATTCATGCACCTAAGAAGAGGCTTAAATAAGCTGTCTATGTGTGCCTCAGTGTACCTAGTGCTGCGGCACTGAATAGGGGGCAGTACGGCGCTAGGCAAAGCACCCTTTTCACCACTTGCTGGGTGCTGCGACGCTGGTAAAGGAGTGGTGCGGTGCTGCCCTCCATCAAACTACCTTCTTGTTGGGTGGTGCGGTGCTGGTGAAGGAGTGGTGCAGCACACACTGATGCTATCCCTCTCACAGCTGTGCGCACTCTTTTGTCTTGATGAATAGAGGTGTGGACACACACCTAAAGTGATGCACACACATGTGTGCACTCCTTTAACATGCTGAAATTTATTCTTACAACCTTGATATATATTTTAGCCATGTTTAAACCTTATACAAATACCAACACCTTTCCTTTCACATTGAGGTCAATGCAATTTTTAAGTTGGTGGTGGAGGAAACATATTTCTTTTTTCCATTGAACTGCTTGGTGTCATTTTCCCTTTTTCTTTTTTTTAGCATGCTTTGTGTTAAGCCTTGGAGTTAATTCACATGTCAATGATATGAACTTAATTGAGATAGAATATAGCATTTAGAAGAAATTAAATCTTGCTTCGGTTTGAGAATGATTTAAGTGTCAATCTTCATTTGGTTTGAGACTCTAGTTTGCGGTAAGATTGTATGATTAGTCTAAAACATTTAGAGAAGTTTTATGTGTGATTGCTTTGTGAATACTTTTGCAGTCTCGATAAGCTCTAAAACTTTTTGATAATCACTTGAGACGAATTCCCAGAATGCACACTACTTAGGATATGATTGAAGCCATTTTTGGACCGTTTGAGCCTTTCAAACTTACCCTTGCTATATCTATTGCTAGTCACCTGTTTGAGAATTTTTCTTGAAAAAGAATTTGAGCCTTGTTTCTTTCAATAGCCCATTTATTCACCTTTATGAGCCTAAAAATATTTTATCCTTACCCTTCTTTTAAAAGAACTTAGTTATACACATTTCTTGAGAAGCACTTAAGAGGAGTAAGGATGGAAATATGAAAAAATATTACTGTCTTAACCCAAGTACATTAAAGGAGATAAGTTGAGGGTTGTGGAAGAATAAAAAAAAAAGAAAGGGAAGTGAATGGTCTTATGCCAAAATAGAAAAGAAAAGAGAAAAAAAAGGAGAGAAGAAAAAGAGAACTGAAGTATGGCAAAGAAAGAGGAAAAGAAAAGAAAAGTGGTGACTTATCGAGAGATATGCTCTTATAAAAAAATGGTTGAAAGAGTTGGGTGTTGAAGTAAAGTTATCCAGTGCTTAAAAAAAGGTTGTTTTTAAAACTAAGAGATTAAGTTCTTTTATTGATTGAATCCTTCCCATTCTTTCTCAACCTTTACCTTAGCCTAATGTTACAAGCTTACTAAAGACCTATTGATCCAATGTAGTGTGACTTTTCTACAATAGTGGAGAGTGATTTGAAAAATAAGCCTATGGAGCTTGATTTATGATTGATGTCACGTAAATTATTATGTTTTTAGAGGCCAAGACTTGCATTCATGAATGTTATGCATAAAATCATCCGGGTCTTCGGATTAATGGATTGTGGTAAGATGGATGTTAAGAGTCAATAAAAATTTTAAGATTAATGTTTCAATTACTTTTGGACTTGGGTGATATTTAATGATTCTATGTGTTGTGTGTTATGTGCAATTTCTGAGACAAAAAGTGAATTGCTCCTAGTTTAACACTAACATTGCTTTACTTTGTTTTGATTCCTACCGTAGAATTCATCTCTTGTTTTCGCTTGAATTGCTAGGGACTAGTAATAAGCTAGTTGGGGGTTGTGATGAGAGTAATAAAATGCACCTTAATAGTACTTAATTGTTAGCATTTTAGGGTTGATCTATGATGAGTCTTAAATATTGCATATTTTAGACCCTTAACTTATATTTGTTATGCTCTTAGTTAGTAGTATTTTACTTTATTTTACGTTTTTCTTGTGTTTTGTGTATTTTTACAGGTTTGTGGAGAAAATGAAGCATTTAAGGAGATTTGAAGCTTCTGGAGACATTGTGCTCGATCGCACGAGATATGCGATCGAACGCACCTGCCTATGAACGAGTGCAAGATCAACATCCCACATCGAAATAGTTGCTGTTCAGTGCGTTTGCGATTGATTGTAACAGACATGCGATCGAGCGCACATGCAATCGTGCGCACGAGACATGCGATAGAGCGCACATGCGATCGATCGCACCATTCTGCGATCGAGCGCACTCGGGCCAGTATCCCACAACGAATCTGAAACCTGCAGTGCTCCGTGACTTCCCCTATATAAACACCATTTGGCTTCATAATTCATTGTACAATTCCTAAGCCACTTTGGTGTTTACCGGTGGATGTCTTTCAGCATTCTGGTAGATCCCGAAGGCATTGCTACCACGAGGGGAAGTGCCGCCCGGCAGCGCGTGGAATTTCTCCCATGTAAAGTTGTTTATTTATTTCTTTATATTCAGTTGTTTTAGTTTAAATGTTTAGCACTTGTTATTATAGCTTTATAGTTATGAGTGGCTAGACTCTTCAGCTAAGGTTGAAGATGAAGCCCCGCCGTTGTTTGGCGTAGTAGTTCAGATTTGCTTGTACAAATCTGACAATTTTTAGTATAAATGTTTTGTCAATTATTTGAGTTAATCTTATAATTGATTGAGTTTAAATTGTCTGTTGGATTTTCTTTGTGTTTCATCTGATGGATACGTTGAATGCTTTTCGATTAAATTGGATTCCCTTTGTGATTTGTTAAGAGCGGATACATCGGGTGCTTTTGGTTTAGTTGGGATATTCTTTGTTTTTTGTCTTATAGTTGGATTCATTGAATGTTTTGATAGGCTATATTTTTAGAACATGTATGCTTAACTTCGGTGGGGTGAATTCGGAAACCTTAGTGTTTTTAATTATTAGTTTTTAAATCAATTTAATTTAGTTTTAATTTATTTTGCAATATCATTCTGAAATTTGGAACTAGGTTAAAATAAAGTTAGTTTAGATTAAAAAAATTATATTTTCACAACGCAATTCCCTGTGGATTCGACCTCGCACTTGCACACGCTATACTGCAAACGACTCGTGCGCTTGCGAGTAAATTAAAACTCACAACAAGTTTTTGGCGCCGTTGCCGGGGAATTGTTTGGTTTGTGAAAATTTTTGGTCTGAATTGATTTTATTTTTCTACTAGTTAGTTATCTTTTTTGTTAAAAAAAAAAAATCATGTGGATGAATCCAGTGCCGGTTTCACAGTCTTTAGAGGACGCCCTCAAGGATTTCATTAAAATGACTGGCTCGTCCCTCAATGCTGCCAACACTTTCAATGTTGAAAGCTGTTCCATCTGTGCTAGTCCCATGCATCTAGCACAGAATTGCCCATCAATGCCGACTTGTACCGAGTATCCTATGGAACAAATGAATGCTTTCAATGACTATTGTTGGCAATCAAATGGATCTTGCTCCGAAACATACAATCCAGGGTGGTGGGACCACTTTAATTTTTCATGGGAGCAGAACCAACCAATGAATCAGGGAGGAGCCCCTTACCATGCTCACAATCAATACACTCCCGAATTTCCTCCACTAATTCCAAATTATGGTCACTCAGCTTATCCAGCACCATCACCCGCTTACCAAGCTCCCATTCAAGCGCCAGCGTCGGTTTCACAGTTATTGGAGGACGCTCTCAATGATTTCATGAAAATGACTAGCCAATCTTTGAGTGAAGTGATGAGTGCAACAATAGAAAACACCCAAGCGATTGCCACACTATAGAGTCAAATTGATCAAATCGCAAGTTACGTGGGTGAAGGAGAGGAAGGAACGTTCCCCAGTCAACCTGAGCCTAACCCAAAGGAACAGTTTGCGGTGGGAAATTCTTCAACTCCAATGCATTGGCAGGAACAAGTGCAATCAACTGTCCCATACTTGTCTGGGAGACAAGTGGACAATCAAGTGGAAGAGAACCCTGCTATGCACCAAGGGCAAGAGAGTGGCAACAATGAGAAGAGAAATGCTGAGCCATCTACAGCCACTCGTATTATTAAGGATCTCTCTAGGTCGTTTTTACCTAAAGCGCCTTACCCTGAGAGACTACAAGCGCCCAAGAAAGAAGGGAAGTCTGAGGACATTATGAAGGCATGCTTTGCTCAGTTTGAAGAGGATTTGGATTTAGATAAGTTGCTTGAGCAAGCAAATACTATCGTGGAGTCTGCTCCTCGGGAGAGTAGTAGGACAAAGGAGACTATGGATGAATCCCGTATTGAGGATCCCTTGGAGGCATGCTTTGCTCACTTTGGAGAGGACTTAGGCTTAGATAAGTTACTCAATGAAGTAAATGTCATTTTGGAGTCTGATCCTCGAGAAAGCAATGAGAAGGAGGAGACCGCCGCACCTAAAACCCCCAAGAAGGAACTTAAGCCTTTACCAGATAATATTAAGTATAAGTTCCTAGGTTCAGCCGATAGTTTGCCTGTGATTATACCTTCCGATTTGGGTGATGCTCTAGAGGAGAAATTATTTGACGTCTTAAGAGAGCATAAGGAAGCTATAGGCTGGACTATTGAGGATGTCAAGGGGATCAGCCCCTCGGTGGTGACGTACATGATACAGTTGGAGGAGAATGCCAAGCCATCGAGGGAGCCACAAAGAAGGCTCAATCCTGCTATGCAAGAGGTTATGAGGGCGGAAGATATTAAGCTGTTAGAGGCAGGGATCATTTATCCTATCTCTGATAGCAAGTGGGTGAGCCAGATTCCAGTCGTGCCTAAACGTACTGAATTTACGGTAGTAAATAAAGACAACGAGTTGGTTCCAACTTGAGTGCAGTCAAAATGGAGAAAGTGTCTAGACTACCGTAAATTGAATGCTGCCACTAGGCCTGATCATTTTCCATTCCCATTTATTGATCAGATGGTGGAGCGTTTAGTTGGGCATGTTTACTAATGTTGGGTCTGGCTGAAGACGTTAAACTTAGCGCTCATGGGAGGCACCCCATAGCTTATCTTTTCTTTTGATTATTTATTATTTCGCATTTTTATGATTAATATTTGTTTCCAGTATTTTTTGTTTTCCAGTTTTTATTTTTCAGGGACAAAGTGTACTTCAGTTCAAGTTTGGGGGTATGCTATGAGCCATACCAGTCCAGATAGTTCTCCATATCTCAGGTCAGCTCTTTCCATATTAGTCGCACATTGGGGTCAATATGTAATTTAAGTTTGGGGTATGGGAGACACATCACACACTTTGTCCTAATTTGTTGTCTTTTCGTCATAGAGATAAATGCATGCTCATGTTATCGTGAAATTTTAGTTGATCTAAACATTTTCTGTGATGTGATGTCATTGGTGAGCTTAACATTTTGAACACATGATCTGGTGATAAATTTTTAAAATTTAGTTACTTACTTTAGGCATTTTGAGAATTCACATGTTTGATATAATCTAACACGAGCACATTAGCACAAATTATGTGAGGTATGACATGTGATTTTAATGTGTATTTTTCCTTATCTTAACTAAAACTGGATGACTTGTTGGATGAACTCTTGGGCATAGGAAAATATAAAAAAAAAATTATTATCAATAAACTTTTCACTGAGTAACTGGACCTCTTGCCTCAGTAAGCAGTGAGTGTTCACGTCAAAAGGTGGAATTTTGCTTGGTAATATTAAGGTCGGTTTAATTTCGTAGCCTTTTTGACTCGAGTTAGTAAGTCCTTAGGGGTGTCTTTTCACCTAATGCCCTAAAACCACCTGGTTTGGGAGTCATTGACTTAACACTCGCTACATGGGTCAATTAGAAAGCTTAAGGGAACTAAACATAGCCGTGCCTTATTAAAAAAAAAAAAAACTATGCCTTTTCGTTCATTTTTTATGGGAAATTCGATGAATCTTGAGACATGGAGACCTTACACATTAGAGTTACTTGGAAGCTTCATTTTTATATGCTAGTTCACCTTACACTGATTCAAGCTTGTGATGCCTTATCCTGCCTTTTGTAAGTAATTAGATTTTAACATTTCTATTCATTGCGAAGATGGGTTTACCTTTTTAAGCTTGCTTATGAATGAATATCATGGTGATGTGTGCTCCTTAAATTTTTGGATACCATGAGTGATGACTTTATCTTTATGTTCTTTGTTTTTCATTGAGTCTTTTATTTTGTTTTGCTAAGGGACTAGCAAAATATAAGTTTGGGGGTATTTGATGAGTCTTAAATATTGCATATTTTAGACCCTTAACTTATATTTGTTATGCTCTTAGTTAGTAGTATTTTACTTTATTTTACGTTTTTCTTGTGTTTTGTGTATTTTTACAGGTTTGTGGAGAAAATGAAGCATTTAAGGAGATTTGAAGCTTCTGGAGACATTGTGCTCGATCGCACGAGATATGCGATCGAGCGCACCTGCGCTCGAGCGCACCTGCCTATGAACGAGCGCAAGATCAACATCCCACATCGAAAGAGTTGCTGTTCAGTCATCTGCGATCGATCGTAACAGACATGCGATCGAGCGCACATGCGATCGTGCGCACGAGACATGCGATCGAGCGCACATGCGATCGATCACACCATTCTGCGATCGAGCGCACTCGGGCCAGTATCCCACATCGAATCTGAAACCTGCAGTGCTCCGTGACTTCCCCTATATAAACACCATTTGGCTTCATAATTCAGTGTACAATTCCTAAGCCACTTTGGTGTTTACCGGTGGACGTCCATCAGCATTCTGGTGGATCCCGAAGGCATTGCTACCACGAGGGGAAGCGCCGCCCGGCAGCGCGTGGAATTTCTCCCATGTAAAGTTGTTTATTTATTTCTTTATATTCAGTTGTTTTAGTTTAAATGTTTAGCACTTGTTATTATAGCTTTATAGTTATGAGTGGCTAGACTCTTCAGCTAAGGTTGAAGATGAAGCCTCGCCGTTGTTTGGCGTAGTAGTTCAGATTTGCTTGTACAAATCTGACAATTTTTAGTATAAATGTTCTGTCAATTATTTGAGTTAATCTTATAATTGATTGAGTTTAAATTGTCTGTTGAATTTTCTTTGTGTTTCATCTGATGGATACATTGAATGCTTTTCGATTAAATTGGATTCCCTTTGTGATTTGTTAAGAGCGGATACATCGGGTGCTTTTGATTTAGTTGGGATATTCTTTGTTTTTTGTCTTATAGTTGGATTCATTGAATGTTTTGATAGGCTATATTTTTAGAACATGTATGCTTAACTTCGGTGGGGTGGATTCGGAAACCTTAGTGTTTTTAATTATTAGTTTTTAAATCAATTTAATTTAGTTTTAATTTATTTTGCAATATCATTATGAAATTTGGAACTAGGTTAAAATAGAGTTAGTTTAGATTAAAAAAAATTATATTTTCACAACGCAATTCCCTGTGGATTCGACCTCGCACTTGCACACACTATACTGCAAACGACTCGTGCGCTTGCGAGTAAATTAAAACTCACAACAATCTAGGTTTTAATTGCACTTTTATACGTTAACAACTCTAAAGTGTCATTCTTGCATCATTGATCTATTTCGGTGTATTTTCAGGTACTTTAAGTTCAAAAGAGGAGGAAAAGTTATCGTTGCTTGAAGCACAAAGACTCGAGTCATACTGAAGTGAAGGCATGGTTGTGGAAGGACAAATGAAGAGAAATCTAGTCTTGAGTGTGTGCACTACGGCCTAAAGAAGTCCAAGCCTCGGCCTACAGAAAGAAGCACAAAAGAACAAGGAAACCAACTAGTGTGTGTCACGGCCTGGACTAGGCAGGGCCGCGGTGCCCAGAAGCTCACCCTCAAAGGCCATCAGGCAGAGCCGCGGCCTGGACTAGGCAGGGCCACGACGCCCAGAACTATACCCAACCAAGAACAGACAGAGCTGCAGCTCTAGTAAGTGAGAGTCGCGGCGCGCACACGATCCCCTTCTCCGAGTTATGACATAATTAGGACTTTAATGATTGTTTAAACCCTAAAATACCCTTGGATCTTTTGTATTATAAATAGATCACTTAAGGTTTGAGATAGAACAAGCAATAAAGGCTGGAAAACACAAGAAGGCTGCCACACTCTTCATCAAAGTGTTCAAGAATGAGCCCCATGGCCAACTAATCTCCAAGCAAGGCGAAGGGATGAATTCCTAGGTGTAGTTGTTCTTATTTTCATTTATTGATTTAGTTGTAGTTGGGATTTATTGTCAAAACATTGCTATGATTTACTCTTTAATTTAATTAGAAGATTTTCTCTTAATTCGGTGATTATATCTTTCTCCTTGATATAAGTCTAGTCATGCTCTTCTTATGTCAAGATTGTTTGGATGTGACTGAGTCCGGTAGATTTATCTTTTAGGTTTGTCCATTACTATGATATTGTCATTAAGATATATTGTCATTTCTTGATAAATCTATAGGATAGGTTATGTGTGCTAAACTCGAAAGTAAAGAGTAATTCATATCAATTACATTTGGGTTTATATATGTGCTTTGATTGAATATTTGCCGATTGCTTGTTTGGGATGTGAAACTTGCAATCGAGATAAAAAAAAAAAATTGAATTGAGATTGGAATAAGGCAATGAACCTAGGGAGGATTCCCGGGACCTTGTTGTTTCTCTATCATATTATTTATTATATTTACACAATTTTCTCATATTACTTCATTAGCAAAATTCATATTTTCTTACTTGACTGGTATCGTTCGTGTTAAGGTTTGCACTTTTCCTTTGTAGATCGCTTTTCCTCGTGGGATCGACACCTCAACTATACACAATAACTGCGTATTAGTTTGAGCGTAATCACTTCAAGACTTTGAGGATTCATCTTGTAACCAGGGAAGTAATTTTATCTTTGTTCCTTTTGTCCTCCAATATGGTTGTAACCCTAATATTTGCATTCTGTGATTGGGATTTAAACATGAGTGGCTGAACGCATTGTTGGGTGTTTGGCCTAGTTGCCTTGATTGTTTTGGATATTTTGGTGGATTTAGTTTTATGAAATTTTCTAGATTATTTTTAATTCAATATTCTTCATACCTTTGATTATTGCTTGTGGATTGGCCATCTATTATTGATAGCCAAGGTTAATATTTGAGATTAGGTTGAGGACAAATCATCTAAACCTAATTAAGCTTTCTTGAATAAGAATTTAAATCAAGATTCAAATTAAATTGTGATTTAGGGGGTTGTGTTTTCCTTATACTTAATTTAACTAATTAATTGATGAACACAATCCATGGGATTTAATTAATTAGTTATAAAATGAGAATAAACACGATCAATGGTATTCTCTAGTCTTAGCAGAAATACCAATAGTCTTGGATGTTTATTAATTCTTTATATTCACCAAATGTTCTAATTCATGATTGGATAGTAAGCTAAACTCACAAATGTTCTCATTGATTATACTCATCTCTTCATAATTTGTTTTGTTTAATTTACTTAATTGTTTTTATTTCAATTTTCTCTTCACCAATCTTTTAATTAGAGTGTTTGAGATTTAATTTTAGAGTTTGTTTTAGTAATTTTAAGAAGGTAATTTAGGATTTAAACTACTGCAATTCCTTGAAAGATCGACCTCGAGAGTAAACTCATCGCAATACTATTTGTGATTTGTGCACTTGCGAGCATTTAAAATTCGCACATCAAGTTTTTGGCGCCGTTGCCGGGGAATTGGTGTTTAATTCTTTAGTTATTTTCTTTTTTTTTATTTTTATCTTAATTTTATTTCTTTTCTTTCTTTTAGGCTTAATTTTTATTTCTTTTATTTCGTCAGATTTTATTTATTTGCTTTTGATTTTCTTGATTGAAATTGGCATTAATTTGTTTCTTGATTTTCGCTCTCTTGATTCCTGGTAGCTTAAATTTTTCTTTTGTTGTCTTCAGGTACATGCACGGTAGAAGATCCCAAGGGAGAAATCTAGTGCCAGCAATAGACAACATCCATAAGCTAAGGGAGACATTACAGCCTACGGAAGAAGAAGAAAAGGTTGAGGGAATAGGGAAGGAGCTGAAAGACAAATTAAGATGAAGAAGTATGCAAGGCCGATCATCGGCACTTCCATATCTTGCATCCAATTGGGGGAAGCTGCACGGAATTATGAGATAAAAAATATCCACTTTACCATGCTCCCTTCATTCTACGGAATTCCAAATGAAGACCCATTTACCTTCATAAGGGATTTTTATGCAATAGTGCAGACTTTTCCTCTATAGGAGCTGAATGAGGATCAACTCAGGTTGAGATGCTTCCCCTACACATTAAAAGATAGAACAAAAGCATGGTTGATAACTCTTCCACATGGTTCTTTGACTATATGGGAAGCGGTCTATAATCAGTTCATGAACAAATTATACTCCCATCAGAAGACCACTGAGTTGAGAACTAAGATTGCCACGTTCTCACAAATGGAGGGAGAACCCTTCCATGAAGCATGGGACAGGTTCAAGATGCTTCTAATCCAGTTTCCCCACCATCATTAACCATTACAGCTATAATGTCAATTCTTCTATAATGGATTGAGACAACAGTGTCAATATACAGTTGATAACGCTGTCGGTGGAGCCATGGGAGAAAAGACTGCTGAGGAGACATGCAAGCTATATTAGATGTTGGGTGCTAATTCCTAACAAAAGAGTGTAAAAGGAAGGAGAGTTAAGGTTAATGAATTGAGCTCCAACAACGATATGGCAATGCAACTTACAGAGTTGACCAAACAAGTCAAACTTCTCACTACCACAAACACGCCCAACAATAAGGTATGTGGAGTTTGTGGAGTTTTTGGTCACGGTGCTAACACTTGTTCTTTGTCTTATGAATATTATGCAGGAAATGAACAAGAACAAGTTAATATAATGGAGTCTTACCAACCTAGGCCGAGGAATGATCCATATTCTAACACCTATAACCTGGGTGGGGAAATAATCGCAATTTCTCCTGGAAGACTAACAACGCTCCGGCATATGCTCAAAGTTCAAGACCGGTTCAATATCAAAACCAAGTTGCACCACCTAATCAGTCTAGAAATCTAAATTTGGAGGAGAACTTGAGTGCTTTTATTCAAGTTAAAAAAGAGACCCATGAGAGACACAGCCAAAGGTTGGATTCCATAGAGGCAACAATGAAGAGGGTGGAAGTACAAGTTAGGCAACTAGCGGAACAATTGCAAGTACATTGATTACGCCCAAAGTATAACGTAGTAGTTGCAACACAGCTTTGGGGTGTTGATTCCATAGGGAAACAAGTTAACTACAAGAGAAGATGTAGACCTAAACACAAACGATAAAATCAAGTGAGAAAATATGAAGTTTTGATAATGAAGTAATTGAGAGCAAATTATATAATAAATTGAGAATAATAATAGAGGAACAACAAGGTTTCGGGAATCCTCCCTACGTTCATTGCCTTTCTCCAATCTTGATTCAGTTGTTTTTATCTCGATTGCAAGTTTCACATCCCAAACAAGTAATCAGCAGATATTCAATTAAAGTATGCATGTAAACCCTAATGTAATTGATATAAAGTACTCTTTACTTTTGAGTTAAACATTCATGACCTATCCTATAGATTTATTAAGAAACGACAATATATCTTTAACGATGATATTGCAGTAATGGACAAACCTAAAAGATAAGTCTATCAGACTCAATCATACCCAAACAATGTGCCATAAGAGGAGCATGACTAAACTTATATCAATGAGAAAGATACAATCACCGGATTTAAGAGAAAATCTTATAATTAGATTAAAGAGTAAATCATAACAATATTTGACAATAAATCCTAATTACAACTGAACCAATAAAGGAAAATAAAGAACAACTACACCTAGGGATTCATCCCTTCGCCTTGCTTGGAGATTAGTTCGCGGCTTCTGGGCTGAAGAGTGGAGGCTTATGGGCGTTGCAGCCTTGCCTAGTCCAGGCCGCGGCGCACACTGATGACTTAATTTTTCTTCATGTTTGCTTCTCTGCAACCACTCCGACACTTTGTTATGCATGGAATCTTGGTACTTTAAGCAA
Organism: Bretschneidera sinensis; assembly: GCA_023935145.1. Classification (NCBI taxonomy): domain Eukaryota; kingdom Viridiplantae; phylum Streptophyta; class Magnoliopsida; order Brassicales; family Akaniaceae; genus Bretschneidera; species Bretschneidera sinensis. The sequence goes on along the minus strand of CM043700.1, from coordinate 29,485,810 downwards.
CGATCGTTTTTCCTTCTCAAGTACCTGAAAATGGACCGAATTAAGTCAATGATCCAAGAATATCACTTTAGAGTTATTAATGTATAAAAGTACAATTAAGACCGAGATCAACCCTAAAATACTAACAATTAAGCACTGTTGATATGCATTTTATGGCTCTCATCACAACCCCCAACTAGCTTATTGCTAGTCCTTAGCAATTCAAGCGAAAATGAGAAATGAATTCTATGGTAGGAATCAAAATAAGGTAAAACAATACTAGTGTTAAACAAGGAGTAATTCACATTTTTGTCTCAGAAATTGCACATAATACGCAACACATAGAATCATTAAATATCACTTAAGTCCAAAAGTAATCCAAGTATCAATCTTAAAATCGTTATCGACTCTTATCATCCGTCTTACCACAGTCCATTAATCCGAACTCCCGGATGATTTTATGCATAAAATTCATGAATACAAGTTTTGGTCTCTAAAAACATAATGAATTGTGTGACATCAATCACATAAACAAGCTCTATAGGCTTATTTTTCAAATCACTCTCCACTATTGTAGAAAAAAATAACACTTCATTGGATCAATAGGTCTTTAATAAGCTTGTAATGTTAGGCTAAGGTAAAGGTTTAAGGAAGAACGGGAAGGATTTGTAGGTAAAAGAACTCAATCTCTTAGCTTTAAACACAACCACTTTTAAGCACTAGATAACCTTACTTCTACACCCAACTCTTTCAACCATTTTTATAAGAGCTTCCTCTTAATAAGTCATCACTTTTCTTCTTTCTTCTTCTTTCTTTGCCATATTTCATTCTTTTTCTTTTGTATTTTTGGCATAAGACCATTCACCTGCTTTTCATTCTTTTTTTTTCTTTTCTTTTCCACAACCCCCAACTTATCTCTTTTAATATATTTGGGTTATGGTAGTAAATTTTTTTTTTTCATATTTCCATCCTTACTCCTCTCACGTGTTTCGCAACAAATGTGTATGACTAAGTTCTTTCAAAAGAAGAGAAATGATAAAATATTTTTAGGCTCATAAAGGTAAGTAAATGGGTTATCGAATATAACAAGGCTCAAACAAGTGACTAGAGATAAATATAGCAATGGTAAGTTTGAAAGGCTCAAACGGTCAAAAAATGGCCTATATCATATCCTAAGTAGTGTGCATTCTAGGAATTCGCCTCAAGTGATTATCAAATAAGTTCTAGAGCTTGTCGACCGCAAAAGTATTTACGAAATAATCACACATAAAACTTCTCTAGATACTTTAGACTAATCATGTTATCTTACCATAAACTAGAGTCTCAAACTAAATGAAGATTGATATTTAAATTATTCTTAAACCGAAGCAAGATTTAACTTATTCTAAATGCTGTATGCTATCTCAATTAAGCTTATATCATTGACATGTGAATTAAATCCAAGGCTAACACAAAGCATGCTTAAAACAAAAAGAAAGGGAAGGTAACACCAAGCAATTTAATGAAAAAGAAATATGTTTCCTCCACCTCCCAACTTAAAATTTGCATTGTCCTCAATGTTAAAGAGAAAGTAAAGGAAACTCCCTTTGTAAACACAAGTGCACAGACGCTGAAAATTGTGCACCACCATGTGAACTGCATGCCATTCTTCTTCCTAAAATTCTTATTTGATGCCCACAAGTGGAGAGAAGAAAGACTACCCTCCAATTGGAAATTTTCTTGAAGAACCCAAAATCTTCCTAGAACCAAGCTTGTTGGAGAGATTTCTAGCAAAATACGCAAAATTAGTGAGCAATGTAGCAAGAATTGATGTTAAAAACAAGAAATTTTAAGGAAAAATGAGTGGGTAAGTGAGGGTTTGGAGAGAGGATGAGAGAGAGAAAAGAGAGCTGCTGGTTTCATAAGGGAGAAATGAAGAAGAAAGACAGTTTTTAGGGTTTAAAAAGGGGCCAGGCTTGGGTGGGCGTTGCAATGTGGGCTTAGGGGTGCTGCAGCATAGGCTAATGGGCGTGTAGGCATGCATTCTGGGTGCTGCAGCTGGGCTGGGCGAACTGGGCCTGTTTTATGCGCTGGGGAGCTGGGCCTGGTGCTGTGCATTGGGCCTGTTTTCTACAAGAAAATTTTGTTTTTTTGCAAAAAAAAAGAGAAAAATAAAATAAATTCAGCCAAATAAATAATAGTATAAAAAGTAATCCTTAAAAATTAGATTAAATTTAAAAAAAAAACTAGCAATTAAGATTGAATAAAACTTTAATTAAAAACAAAACAAACAAATCAAAAGAAAAATAAATAAAAACGTACCTGTGTGGTATAGTTAAGGTGAATAGACCAGATCCATAAGTAGAATGTTTTCCACTTCCGGATCTTTCCTATCGATTAAGACTTTATGACGCTGACCATTCACTTTAAAAGTCTGACCATCCCTAGTGTCCTTTATTTCCACCGCTCCATTTTCAAAAACATTTTTCACTATGAAATGACGGTCTACCTTGACCGAAGTTTTCCAGGATGCTTATGGAGTCTAGAATCGTATAAGAACACCCGATCATTAGGTTTCAATGTTTTCCTCAAAATGTTTTTGTTATGGAATACTTTCATTTTAGCCTTATAGATTCTAGAATTCTCATAAGCATCATTTCTTAATTCCTCTAACTCGGTCAACTGATATTTCCTAAGCTTACTCGCTTCTCCTATGTCAAAATTAAAAGACTTGATGGCTCAATAAGCTCGATGCTTGAGCTGTACAGGTAAGTGACAAGGCTTTCCAAAAACAAGCCGATAAGGTGACATTCCTAAGGGAGTTTTAAAGGCTGTACGGTAAGCCCAAAGCGCATCAACTAGTCTCAAAGACCAATCCTTACGATCCGGGTTAACCATTTTTTCTAAAATTTGTTTAATTTCCCTATTAGCAAGCTTTACTTGTCCACTAGTCTAAGGATGGTAGGTAGTAGAAATTTTATGTAACACCCCATATATTCTCATCAAAGCTTCAAAAGAACGGTTGCAAAAATGTGTAACTCGATCACTAATTATAACGCGTGGTGTACCAAATCGAGATAACATATTTTCTTTAAAAAATTTAATTACTATTCTATTATCATTGCTTCAGAAAGCTGCTGCCTCTACCCACTTAGATACATAATCTATTGCCACGATGATATATTGGTATCTGAAGGAAGGGGGAACAGGTCCCATAAAATCAATGCCTCAACAATCAAAGATTTCAATCACTAAAATAGGGTTTAAGGGCATCATATTTCGATGAGACACAGCTCCTAACTTCTGAAACTTCTCACATGAGCGACAATAGATGTTTACATCTTTAAACAAGGTAGGCCAATAAAATCCACATTGCAAAATTTTTACAACGGTTTTTTCATTGAAAAGTGGCATCCACAAGCTTGGGAATGACAAAATTCCAAGACGTTAGCAATCTTTTCTTTAGCGATACAACACCTTAAAATTTGGTCAGGGCAGTACTTGAAAATGTAGGGGTCATCCCAATAAAAATTAAGTACCTCATATAAGAATTTCCTCTTGTCTTAAGCGCTCCAATCCATTGGTATCTCACCTGCAGCCAAATAATTCACGATGTCAGCAAACCATGGTAAGAAAGTAACGAAGAGTAAATACTCATCGGGAAAGTCATCTTTGATTGGCATGTCATCAAAGGTGTCTCAAATGTGAGCCTTAAAAGATGGTCAGCCACTACATTCTCTACTCCTTTCTTGTCTTTGATGGTGAAGTCAAATTCTTGTAGGAGTAGGATCCATCGTATTAGTCGTGCCTTAGTATCCTTCTTTGTAAGAAGGTACTTGAGGGCTGCATTTGTAAAAATAAGGATAGGAGAACCAATTAAATAGGCACAAAATTTATCCGAAGCAAATACTACAGCTAGTAATTCTTTTTCAGTGGTTGAGTAGTTCATTTGAGCACTATTGAAAGTTTTACTAGCATAGTAAATGACAAAAGGTTTCCCCTCCCTTCACTGTCCAAGAACAGCACCTACAGCATAGTCACTAGCATCACACATGATTTCAAAGGGTAAAGTCTAATCAGGTGACTGCATTATAGGTGCTGAAGTAAGCTTGCCAATCAATGTTTTAAAGGCCTCTTGACAAGCTTTAGTCCACTCAAAGGGGGTGTCGTTAACTAGGAGGGCACATAGTGGTCTAGATATGTTCGAAAAATTTTGTATGAACCTCCTATAAAAATCAGCATGACCAAAGAAAGATCTCACATCCTTTATTGTCTTAGGGGTAGGTAATTTAGAAATTAATTCAATCTTAGATTGATCAACCTCTATTCCTTTAAAAGAGAAAATATGCCCTATGACAATACCAAATGGTACCATGAAATGGCATTTTTCCCAATTTAAAACCAATTCTTTCTCCTCACAGCGAATCAACACTCTTTCTAAATTCATTAAGCATGCATCAAATAAAGATCCAAAAACAGTTAGGTCATCCATAAAAGCTTCCATGCAATTTTCAACTCTGTCACTAAAAATACTCATCATGCAACGTTGAAAAGTGGCAGGGGCATTACACAATCCAAATAGCATTCTACAAAAAGCATAGGTGCCAAAGGGACAAGTGAAAGTGGTTTTTTCTTTATCTTCTAATGCAATTTCAATTTGATAATAACCAGAATAACCATCTACAAAACAGTAAAAGGGATGACCAGCTACGCACTTAAGAATTTGATCAATAAAAGGGAGTGGAAAGTGGTCTTTCTAGGTGACAGCATTTAATTTTCTATAATCAATGCACATACGCTACCCGGTCACAAGCTTGGTAGGGACTAACTCTCCTAGGTCATTCTTTCCCATAGTGACTCTGGATTTTTTAGGAACGACTTGCGTAGGACTTACCCATTTACTATCAGTTATGGGATATATAATTCTCGAATCTAATAGTTTTAGTGCTTTATTTTTCACTACTTCTTTTATAGTGGGGCTAAGCCTACGTTGAGGGTCTCTACGAGGACTAGTTCCTTCATCCAAATTTATTTTATGTGAACAAATCAGGGGACTAATACCTTTTAAATCATCCATGCTCTATCCTAAAGCTGATTTATGTGCATTTAAAGTTTGAATTAATTTCTTACCTTGGGTCTCAGATAATTCAGATGTGATAATAACAGGAAAAGTATCACCTATACCGAGAAAAATATGCTTTAAACCCTTAGGTAGTGGCTTCAATTCGACTTTAGGTGCTTCCACACTTGAGGGGACTTGTTTCTCACTTCTTTCGGGCAGCTTCTCAAACTTCGATTGCCATGCCCGAGTTGCATAATCCTGGGATTTATCAGAAATAGCATAAATATCAATTATATTAGTTTTATCATCAAATAAATCAATCTCATAATTAACAAGAATAGTTTCAAGAGGATTATAATCATGAGTTATGGAAGCTCCCTCATTGATGAGTGACTTGATCATGTAAAGCTGGTGGTTTTCTTCCTCGTCTTCGGGCTGTTTTGCAACAATGAAAATATTCACTTCAAGGGTCATGTTTCTAAAGGACAGCTTTATGAGTCTATTCCTACAATTTATTAGAGCATTTGCAGGAGCAAGAAAAGGTTTACCCAAAATCAAAGGAATTTTAGAGTTAGTGTCAATAGTAGAAATAGTATCAAGGATTAAGAAATCAACAGGATAGTAAAATTTATCAATTTGAATCAAAACATCCTCTACCACACCCCGGGGTACTTTGACTGAACGATAAGCCAATTGTAATACCACAGTGGTTGGTTTGTTTTCTCCTAAACCCAGCTGTAAGTAAATAGAGAATGGCATTAGGTTTACACTAACTCCTAAATCTAGCAAGACTTGTCCAACTTCATGATTTTCAATGCTACATGTAATGGTTGGACAACCAGGATCCTTGTATTTTGGGGGAATTCTTTGCTCAATCAAAGCACTCACTTACTCAGTTAAGAATGTTGTTTTCTTTACATGGTGCTTCCTCTTAATTGTGCATAAATCCTTGAGAACCTTTGCATAGATAGGTACTTGTTTAATCACATACAAGAGTGGGAGATTTAGTTTTACTTGCCTTAGGTTCTCTAGGATTTCATTATTTAGCTCCAGATTTTTCTTGTTTGATTTTAAGGCTTGAGGGAATGGTGCCTTAACAGGGCTTTTGGTAATCTCAGGGTCCTTGGGCAGTTAGGTATCACCACTACCTTGACCCTTCTTCACATCCTCGGGTTTGTTCGTTGTTGGGATGTGAAGTGACTTACCACTTCTTGTCACAATGGTATTTACATTTTCCAGATTTGTTTGTGCCATGTGTTGACCATGGGGTGTGGACTAAGATTGGGAAGGAAACTTCCCTCACTCAGTCACACTCAAGGAGCCCATTAACTTGGACACTTGGCTCCTTATTTCTTTATTTTCTTCTGTGTGATTAATGCTTCACACCTTTGGTTTGTCTTACCCTGTGCCTCAATAAAAGCATGTAAAGTTTCATCTAAAGAACTCCTAGAGGACGAGGGTGCATGATATGGTGCAGGGTGTGATTTAGAGGGTTTTACAAGCTGCTGGTTTTAGATTTTCAGCTAACGTTGGGGTGATTTCGCCATCTCGGATTATAAGTGTTAGAGAAGGGTGCAAAAGGCTTCTTGTACATGCCTAAGGCATTACATTGTTCCTCATACATCCCTCTTATATCAATAAATGTAGGGCACTCTTGTGCAGGACGATCTACCCCACCACACACAAAACATGGTTCCAAAGGTTCGGCTTGATTAACCATGTGTGTTGGCTTTTTAGTTTTTAATGCCTCTAACTCCCTAGTAAGCATTTCGACCTTAGCTTTCAAGTTGTCTTCCTCCTTAAGATGGTATATTCCACCACCACTAAGGTTTCTTACAGGTCATGATCTATTTGTGCTTTCAGTAGCACTAAGTCTAGTCCAAGTATGAGCTTTTTCAGCAAGCTCATTGAGGTATTCTATGGCCTCATCCGGGTCTTTTTGCAGAAATTCACCATTACATATCATCTCTACAAATTGGAGCTCCCTATAAGTAAGTCCCTCATAAAAGTAGCTCACTAAACGCCAACTCTCATACCCATGGTGTGGACACATACTTAACAGCTCCTTAAATTTCTCCTAAGACTGATATAAAGTCTCATTATCCTTTTGTGCAAAGGTGAATATTTGTCTTTTTAAAGCATTAGTCTTATGTTGAGGGAAATATTTGTTAAAGAATACCTGACTCATCTCATTCCATGTCCCAATAGATCGTGGTATCAGTGAGTATAACCAACTCTTAGCTTTATCCTTCAAAGAGAATGGAAAAAACTTGAGTCTCACGATATCATTAGTTGTATCTTGACTATTAAAAGTCACAATTACTTCCTCAAACTCCCTAATGTGTACATATGGTTTTCATTTTCCAAGAAATGGAATGTAGGGAGTAATTGAATCATCCCTGTTTTAAAGTCTTAATGGCGGGCTGGAAACATAATGCATAATGGTGTGGCTGTCCGGCTAGGATGTAAATAATCTTTAAGTGTCCTAGCAACATTCTCATTAAGGTTTTCAGCCATGTTAACAAAGTTTTCTAAATTTTCAGTTGGGTGTACACTAGGGTTCGATCTAGGTGAGGTTTCACTAACGGACGTGGAAGGGAAAGGTATCTCTATTTCAGGTCCCTAAATGAACCTACCTCGCGAATCTCTCGGTCTAAGCATACACCAATTGAGTTAAAAACAAATAAAACAGAACGAATAAGAAAATAAAAAACTTAAAGAAAAGAACGATAATATCATCTTGTCTTAAAGTTTACAATCTTTCTTAAATGTAAGCGCATTTCTCCTGCAACAGCGCCAAAATTTGATTAAGCCTAAAGTATAACACGGTAGTTACAGCACAGCTTTGGGGTGTCGATTCCACAGGGAAACAAGTTAACTACAAGAGAAGATGTAAACCTAAACACGAATGATAAAATCAAGTGAGAAAAAATGAAGTTTGATAATGAAGTAATTGAGAGCAAATTATGTAATAAATTGAGAATAATAATAGAGGAACAACAAGGTTCTGGGAATCTTCCTTAGGTTCGTTGCCTTTTTCCAATCTTGATTCAGTTGTTTTTATCTCGATTGCAAGTTTCACATCCCAAACAAGCAATTGTTAGATATTCAATTAAAGTACGTATGTGAACCTTAATGTAATTGATATGAAATACTCTTTACTTTTGAGTTAAACATTCATGACCTATCCTATAGATTTATCAAGAAACGAAAATATATCTTTAATGATGATATTCCAGTAATGGACAAACCTAAATGATAAGTCTACCAGACTCAATTATACCCAAACAACGTGACATAAGAGGAGCATGACTAAACTTATATCAATGAGAAAGATACAATCACCGGGTTTAAGAGAAAATCTTCTAATTAGATTAAATAGTAAATCATAACAATATTTGACAATAAATCCCAATTACAATTGAACCAATAAAGGAATATAAAGAACAACTACACCTAAGGATTCATCCCTTCGCCTTGCTTGGAGATTAGTTCGCCATGGAACTCATGGCTGAACGCTTTGATGGAGGAGAATGTGGCTGCTTCTTTGAGTTTTCCAGGCTTTGATTGTTGTCCTCCCTTCAACCCTAAGTGATCTATTTATAGTACAAAGGTCCAAGGGTGTTTTCGGGTTTAATCTATTATTAAAACCCTAATTTAGTTCTGACTAAGAGATAGAAAAACGTGTGTGCGCTGCGGCTCTCCTTTATGGGTGTAGTAGCCTTACCTTTAGCTTTGGGTGTGGAGGTGTTGGGTGCCGCGGCCTGGGCTAAGGGGCACCGCGATGCACACTGGTGGTTCAAGAGTGGAGGCTTATGGGCATCGCAGCCCTGCCTAGTCCAGGCCGCGGCACACACTGATGACTTGATTTTTCGTCATGTTTGCTTCTCCACAACCATTCCGACACTCCGTTATGCATGGCATCTTAGTGCTTTAAGCAACGATCATTTTTCCTTCTTTTTTGGACTCAAAGTACCTGAAAATGCACCGAATTAAGTCAATGATCCAAGAATATCACTTTAGAGTTATTAACGTATAAAAGTGCAACTAAGACCGAGATCAACCCTAAAATTCTAACAATTAAGCACTGTTGAGATGCATTTTATGGCTCTCATTATACATCAAAAAGGGAAGTTGCCTAGCCAACCTAAGCAAGCAAAGGTTATCACAGTGCTGCAAAGTGGTAAAATTCTTAACAAAAATTTTGATTATAAAATTTCTTATGACTTGCCATGTGATGTAGGAAAATTAATTGAGAAGCAAAAGGAGCATGACACTCCTAAAGGAAATCCAGTTGAAGATCTACAATCTTCTCAAACATCTGAGGAGAGTAAGGAGAAGAAGCCATCTTCCTTCACGACAGAACACAAGGCGACCGAGCCTTACAGGCCTTCTATTCCTTATCTAAGCCATCTGAAGGATGTTAAATAGGATAAGCAATTTTTTGATATTTTTGACATGTTTTCTAAAGTGAATATTAATTTGCCTTTTTTGGATGCTATCAGGAATGTGCCATCATATACGAAATTCTTTAAGGAACTTAACACCAAAAAGAGGAAATACAAGAAGAACGAGAAAGTGATGGTGTCAGAAATTGCTAATGCGGTGCTCCAACAAAGCTTTCCACCTAAGCTGAAGGATCCCAAAAGTTTCATCATCAACATCACAATGGGAAATAAGACGGTTGCCAAAGCAATGCTAGACTTAGGAGCAAGTATAAATCTCATGCCATATTCGATATACTTGCAACTTGGTTTGGGGGAGCTTAAATCAACAATTATGTCCCTTTAACTCGTTGATAGGTCAGTTAAATATCCTAAGGGAATAGTGGAGGATATATTGGTGTAGGTAGACAAAGTGATTGTGCCTGTGGATTTCATGGTATTAGAGATGGAAGAAACCTCATCTAAGAACGAAGAGCATACAATTCTTCTTGGTAGACCGTTTATGGTCACAACCAAGATTATTATTGATGTTCATAATGGGAGGTTAACGATAACAGTCTTGGGAGAGACTGTACAATTTAAAGTGTTTGATTCTCTAACCACTCATTCTTCTATTTCCACTAACGATGAGTGTTATTTTATTGACTGTGTGGACTCACTTGTTTATGACACTTATTTGCAAATAGAAATAGAAGATAAACTTGAAGTTGCTCTTACAACTGAGAGAGTAGAGGAAACACTAGAAGAGGAGACTAAAGGGTATCATAAGATGTTAGATAGTGCAATACCAGTGTCACCCCAAGAAGAGTCTAGCAAACCTTTAGAATTGCCAAGTTCCCTACCTAGAGAAGATACTGCTCCACCTAAGCTTAAACTTTAAGAGTTACCTAAGCACCTTAAGTACATATTTTTGGGAGAGGGAGACACATATCCTGTGATTATTTCATCTACTTTAACCCAAACCCAAGAGCAGAGAGTTGTGAAAGAGCTTGGCAGACTTAGGAGAGCTATAGGATGAAGTATAAGTGACCTCAGGGGTATTAGTTCTGCTACATGTATGCATAAGATCATTTTAGAGGACGGTACCAAACCTGTTAGAGAAGCTCAAATGAGACTAAACCTTAACCTACAAGAGGCAGTGAAGAAATAAATTTTAAAACTCCTAGATGCAGGAATTATCTACCCTATTTTAGATAGTAGATGGGTTAGTCCAGTTCATGTTGTGCCTTAGAAGTCTGAGATTATAGTGGTGCGAAATGAGAAGAATGAGCTAGTGCCCACTAGAATGACTACAGGATGGAGAATGTGCATTGATTACAGGAAAATGATCTTAGCTACTAGAAAGGATCATTTTCCACTTCCTTTTATTGATAAGATGTTGGAAAGACTAGCAGAGCATAATTTTTATTGTTTTCTTGATGCTCTTTTAGGTTATTGTCAAGTGCCGATTGTGTCTGAAGATCAAGACCGCACTAAGCACTACCATGACAGGGGCCTTATCCGTAAGTCTCTTGATCCTGAAATGGAAGTACTTTTGTTTAACACTCATTTTAAATTATTTCCAAGAAAATTGAAGTTAAGATGGTGTGGGTCGTTTTTGATAGTCAATGTTTTTTCTCATGGAGTGGTAGAGTTGCTAAACCCGAAGATTCAAGTGACATTCAAGGTCAACGGGAATCGTGTGAAGCTTTACTTGGAAGGAGTCCATAAGAAAGGGGTTGTTGAGTGCATTGAGGTGCATGATCCTGAATAAGTTCAACCAATGTCTTGCTAAGACGTTAAAGAAAGCGCTTGGTGGGAGGCAACCCACCCATTTGATAGAGTATGTTTTATGTTCTTTCATTTTCATTGTACCCTTCTAAATATTTTTCTAAACGCGTGTTTGATTTCATACATAGAGGACAATGTTTGGTTTAGGTTTGGGGGTGCAATTTGAACTTGTTAAGACAAAATTTTCATGCTATAATTTGTTTTATGGTTTATAATCAAGTCTTTTATGCACGTCGAGTTTAGTTTTTTTTAACACTGATAAGTTGTTGTGAGGATTGATGCATATTCATATTCCATAGATCGTGCTCTTTATGTTAATACTAAGATGAACCTAGATCTAATGATTGAGAATTAAATAGTGGAGACTACCTAGTGAGTTATTTGAGCCATAAGCGTTTTGTTCTGTGAGTCAGTTTCTTGGTACTCTTAAACACTTTTCGTTATGACCTTAATTGTCAGATGATCTCTATAGGTTTTGCATTGAATGCTAGGATTATATAACTCACTTAAAGTATCATGTTTTGTATTCTCATTATTTTAGTTAAATGATGATGAGAGTCATAAAATGCATTTTAATAGTACTTATTTGTTAGCATTTTAGGGTTGATCTAGGGTTTAATTATACATTTATACCTTAACAATTCTAAAGTGTCATTCTTGGATCATTGATTTATTTCAGTGCTTTTTAAGGTATTTTGAGTCTAAAAGAGATGGAAAAGCTATCATTTCTTAAAGCACAAAGATTCCATGCATATCGGAGTGAAGGCATGGTTGTAAAGGACAAAATTAAGAGAAACCAAGTCTTTAGTGTTCCAAGCCACGACCCGAACCACCTGAGCCGTGGCCTCTAGAACCTAGAAGTACTAGGACCTAAGGCTGTGCACCGTGGCCTGGAAGTGCGCACTGCAGCCTGGATAGTCTGAGTCACGACCTACAGAGCCTCTACAAAGTCAGGATCCAAGGCTGCGCCATAGCCTGGAAAGGCTGAGCCGCAGTAAGAGCACGGTTCCCTATCTCCGCTTCAGACCTAATTAGGGTGTTTTAATGACATTTATGAGCCCAAAATACCCCTAAACCTTATGAGCTATATATAGAACATTATGAAGGCTAAAAAAGAAGGCTAAGAAGGATGCAAAGGAGGCTGGAATCAGGGGAGCTACCATTATTCTTCTTTATCAAACATGAGCCAAATGTCCAGCTAATCTCCAAGCAAGGCAAAGGGATGAATTCCTAGGTGTAGTTGTTCTTACTTTTCATTCTTGATTCAGTTGTAAGGATTTATTGTTAAAACATTGTTTATGATTTACTCTTTGATTAAGTAAAAAATTAGAAGATTTTATCTGGTGATTGCATCTTTTCTCCTCTATATAAGTCTAGTCAAGCTCTTCTTATGTCAAGTTGTTGGATGTGATTGAGTTCAGTAGATTCATCTTACAGGTTTTTCCATTACTGTGGTACTGTTATTGAAATATATTTTCGTTTCTTGATAAATCTATAAGATAGGTCATGTGTGCTTGAATCGAAATCAATGAGTGATTTGTAGCAATTACATTAGAGTGTTAATGTGCTATGATTAAATATTTTTCAATTGCTTGTTTAGGATGTGAAACTAGCAATCTAGATAAAATAATTTGAATCGAGATTGGAATAAGGCAATGAACTTAGGAAGGATTCCCAGAACCTTGTTATTTCTCTATTGAATTTTTCATTATATTTACACAACTCTCTCACATTATTTCGTTATCAAAACTCAGATTCTTTCATTTGAATTTTATCATTCGTGTTAAGGTTTACAATTTCTCTTGTAGTTCACATTTCCTTGTGGGATCGACACCTTTGCTGTACACAATAATCATGTGTTAGTTTGAGCATAATCAAATTTTGGCACCGTTGTCGGGGAAACTTGCTTAAGTATCACGGAATATTGTCAACTTTGAGACAAGACGGTAATATTGTTCTTTGCTCTTTGTTTTGATTTTATATTTTTTTTGTTTTTTGTTTTATTTGTTTCCCTCTAATTCCTTTGGTGTATGCTTAGACTGAGAGATTTGCGAGGTAGATTCATTAAAAGACCTGAAATATAGTTACCCTCTCCTTCTACGTCCGTTAGTGAAACCTCACCTAGATCAAACCATAGTGAAAATCCAAACGAGAATTTAGAGAATTTTGTTAACATGGCCGACGATCACAATGAGAATGTTGCTAGGAAACTTAAGGATTACTTGCACCCTAGCCGAACAGCCACACCATCTTGTATCATGTTCCCCCCTAATGTTCAACAACCTGAGTTTAAGGCAGGCGTGATCCGATTGCTACCAACCTTCCATGGGTTTGAGAATGGAAACCTCTATATCCATATTAGGGAATTTGAGGAGGTAGTAGCTATCTTTCAAAGTAGGGTTGATATGGTAGAGACCGTCAAACTTTGATTTTTCCTCTTTTCACTTAAGGAAAAGGCCAAGGTTAACTATACTTGTTAAGGCCTAAGTCTATAGGTAGTTGGGATGAGATGACCCGAGTTTTCTTCCAAAAGCACTTCCCAACCTATAAGACCAATAATCTCAAGAGATAAATCTCAAACTTTGCACAAAAGGAGAGCGAAATCTTATATCAAGTTTGGGAACATTTCAAAGACTTTTTGAATTCTTGTCCAGACCATGGGTATAAGAGTTGGCGGGTAGTTAGCTATTTCTATGATGGACTTCTAAGTAGGGAGAGGCAATTCATAGAAATGATGTGTAATTGGGATTTTCTTCAAAAAGATCCCGACCAAAGCATAGATTTCCTAGATGACTTATCAGAAAAAACCCACACTTGAATAGGACCAAATGCTATGGAAAGTACTAGGAGAAATCAACCCGTTAGAATTTATCAACTTAAGGAAGAGGATATCCTTAAAGCTCGTTTAGAGGCCCTAACTAAGGAAATTGAAGTGTTAAAAACCAAGGATGCTAGAGCCCCTGAACCGGTTGCTAGAGTAGAGTCCCATGAACCTTGTTTTATGTGTAATGGGGTAGATCATGTACCTAAGGATTGTCCAGCTTATTTTGAGATGAAGAGAGAGTGTAATGCCTTGGGTATACCCTTTAGGAAACCATACTCACCCTACTCTAACACCTACAATCTCGGTTGGAAGAATCATCCTAATTTCAGTTGGAAATCTGATATTCAACCTCCTGCCCAATCTAGCACCCATTGGAGATCCGATATACAACCTCATCCCCACTCTAGTACCCAATGGAAACCGAAAGCAACCTCATCGAATGCACCACAACAATCTTTACCTTTGGAAGATATGTTTAAGTCATTTTTGCAGGTACATGCTAAGAGTGTGGAAGAGCAGGACAAAATAAATCAACGGTTGCTTGAGGATCAACAAGGGATCAAAGAGGAACAAAAGGTGATAAAGAGTCGACTCACCAAGTTGACTAGTTTCTTGACGATTCAAGAGCAAGGTCATTTTCCTTCACAACCACAACCTAATCCAAGGGGACAACATATGGCACAAACCTCCAAGCCTGACAATCAAAATGTTCAAGAGGTTAATGCCATAATCACCCGCAGCGGTAAGAAAATTAATGGACCCACTCTACAATCAAGCTTGATTCCTAATACCGTGAGCAACAAGGATGAAGCTCCTAAGGAACAAGATTCCCATAATAATTCTTTGATGGTGCCTTTCCCTCAAGCACTCCTTAAACCTAAGGAGAGAAATTCAGCATTAAAAGGTGAGATTCTGGAATAACTTCAGCATGTTAAAATTAACCTCCCTCTTCTTCATGTTATAAAACAGGTTCCCAACTATGCTAAAGTCATTAAGGATCTATGCACACTCAAGAATAGGCACAATGTAAAGAAGACGACATTCTTAACGGAGTAAGCAAGTGCGGTGATTGATAGCAAGACACCACCTAAGTATAAAGATTCGGGCTGTCCAACGGTAGCTTACCAAATTGGAAGCAAATCTTGTGGCCAAGCATTGCTAGATTTAGATGCTAGTGTGAACCTAATGCCATACTCCATGTACTTGTCACTCGGTCTAGGTGAGACTTTTGTGGTACTCCAACTAGCGGATCGATCGGTAAGAAAACCAAGAGGTATTGTGGAAGATGTTTTGTTGCAAATTGATAATTTATATTATCCCATTGACTTTTTGGTTTTAGATACTGTTTCTACGATGAATATGGAGTCAAAAATTCCCTTGATACTTGGAAGACCATTCCTTGCCACCACAAATGCCCCAATTAATTGTAGGAATGGCCTAATGAAATTATCATTTGGAAATATGACTCTAGAGGTAAATGTTTTCCGAGTCTCAAGGCAGCCACATGAAGAGGATGGTGTTTCGACACTTACATGATTGATGAGCTTATTATGGAGGATGAGTACATCAAGGATAATTCTAGCTCTTTGAAATTCCTTCTTAATAATTTTGACTTCGATGATTCTGCAATTTATCCCCATGCCTTTAATGTTGTTGATATTTTTGATAAGTCACAGGGATTTATGAAGAAATTGTGGCAACCATGCTTTGAGGAGTTGCCTGAGAGAAGTGCAAAACAAATTCCTTCAAGTTGGAGCATTGTTGATATAAATGGTGTTAATCCCTTAGTATGTTCTCATAAAAGTAATTGGGAGGAAGGAACTGGCCCTTGTATAGACCCCCAGCGTAGGCTTAATCCCACTATAGAAGAAGTGGTGAAGAATGAAGTATTAAAACTATTAGAGTATTAAAACTATTAGATACGGGAATCACATATCCTATTGCTGATAATAAATGGGCAACACCAAGAACACTTGAGCCACATGTGGTGGACTTTAAATATTCCCTACCAAAAGACTAGTACTGAGGCCACTGGGTATGGAGCCTCATCTTCAGCACCACAATGAGGCCAGCAGTGAGAGTGGTGCATCGTCTGACTAAAGACGTAAAACTTAGCGTTCATGGGAGGCACCCCATAGCATATCCTTTTATTTTTATTGTTTTTCATATTTCTTTTTCTTGTTTATTAGTAGTATTTTGTTGTTTCCCAATGTTACCTTCATATTTCTTTTTCAGGGACAAAAATGTGCATCAGTTCAAATGGTCGTGCACAATTTTCATCATCTCGCACCTTTGGTTAAAAAGGGAGTTTCCTTAACTTTTGCTTTCACATTGAAGACAATGCTTATCTTAAGTTTGGGTGGAGGAAACACATTTCTTATTGCATACCATTGAATTGTTTGATGTCACTTTCCCTTTTTCATTTTAATTTGTTTTAATACATTTTTTTGTTAAGATAATCTGTTTAAAAAAATTAATATATATATTGTTTGTTTGTTCTTAGCATGCTTTGTGTTTGCCTTGGAGTTAATTCACATGTCAATGATATGAGTTAAATTGAGATAGCATATAACATTTAGAAGAAGCTAAATCTTGCTTCGGTTTGAGAATAAATTAAGTGTCGATCTTCATTTGGTTTGAGACTCTGGTTTGCGGTAAGATTGCATGATTAGTCTAAAGCATCTAGAGAAGTTTTATGTGCGATTGTTTTGTGAATAATTTTGTGGTCTCAACAAGCTCTAGAACTTATTTGATAATCACTTGAGGCGAACTCATAGAATGCACACTACTTAGGATAAGATCTAGGCCATCTTTGGACCGTTTGAGCCCTTTAACCTTACCCTTGTTATATTTATCACTAGTCACTTGTTTGAGCCTTTTTCTTGAAAATTTTTTTTTTTTGGCCTCGTTTCTTTCGATAACCCATTTACTTACCTGTATGAGCCTAAAAATATTTTATCCTTACCTTCCTCTTAAGATAACTTAGTTTATACACATTTATTGAGAAGCACTTAAGAGGAGTAAGGATAGAAATATGGAAAAAAAAATATTACTACCATAACCCAAGTACATTAAAGGAGATAAGTTCGGGGTTTTGGAAAAGAGTAAAAAATGAAAACGGAGGTGAATGGTTATGTTCCAAAATTAAAAATTAAAAAAAAAATAAAAAAAGAGAAGAAGTGAATTATGGCAAAGAAAGAAGAAAAAAAATGGTGATTTATTGAGAGAAATGCTTGAAAAATGGTTGAATGAGTTGGGTGTTGAAGTAAGGTTATCTAGTGCTTAAAGTGGTTATGTTTAAATTAAGAGACTGAGTTCTTTTACTTGTTTAATTCTTCCCATTCTTTCTTGACCTTTACCTTAGCCTAACGTTATAAGCCTATTAAAGACATAGTGATCCGATGTAGTGTGATTTTTCTACATTAATGGAGAATGATTTGAAAAGTGTGCTTATGGAGCTTGATTTGTGATTGATGTCACACAGTTTAATATGTTTTTAGAGGCCAAGACTTTTATTCGTGAATGTAGTGCATAAAATCAAATTACTTGAGTAAGAAGTTTGAGTATGTGCCTATCATTACACGCCCTAGTTGCCACTGTCTCTGGAGAAAAGTCCAAATTCCTATTTCTCAAAAAAAAAAGAATATATATATATATATATATATATGAGAAACATGTCAAAAAGGGATTTGGTTAGACAAGAAAGAAGGCTTGAGATATTTCAAGGGTATTGAAGTCGCTCTTATAAAGAGTTGAAAAGAAAGAGCTTAGCTTTGGTGTAAATCAGGTTTGGCCAACCAAGCCCATCTATGCAGAGGTTCATACTCAATATGTTTTGCTTGAGGTGTTTGACTAGGATATGATATAGGCAATGTGATAGCTTTGCAATCCTAACATTTGATTCCTTTCATGAGATCTATTTTGCGAACATATGAGCGTTCTTTGATGATATCCATATTCATATGCAAATTTATATTTGAAATTTCAGTTCATTGTTTACATAACTTCTATTCGCATATGCTTGATGAGTGTTTGAAACCTAGGTTCGGTGTGCTTCATGAGTGAATCCTGTGAGGCCTAGTGTCGAAGCGAATTTGGATTCTTGACATTAGGTTTGGGGGTAATTGACGTGAAGTGTTTTGAGCATTGGAATATAGATGTGCGATGTGTACTTGATTTGAGTAATGAATTGTGAAGTGTTGAGACTGTGAACACAATTGTGCATAAGATATCTAGATATGAGTCATAATATGAATTAAGGCATGAGGGTTTTGTTGATTTAAGTTTCTAGGTTTGATTTGTTTATGTTTTCTTTTAGTTTTGCTTGAGGACTAGCAAAATCTAGGTTTGGGGGTATTTGATGAACGAATATTTGTCCTAGTATTTTTTTATGTTTTTCAAGTATTTATTTATATGTTTAGCTTAGGAATTTGTTACTTTGAGTTGTTTCTCGTTGGTTTATAGGTTCATAAGCACTTGGAAAGGAGTTTCACTAAATTGCTAGAATCACCCGTACAGATCAGTCACTTTTTCAGATTAAACTATATTGATTCAGGGAGAACCAGGAGATGAGCCATATATGCTTGGAAAGATCCGGATGTCTATCTTCTAGAGAATTTAATGGCTCATAAATATGATTTTTCTAGAGAAAGTTATGGCAGTTTTAGTAGACAAAGGTCAGGCTGTGCATGATTTCAGTGTGGCATAAGTGATTTTTGTGGATTAATTTGTATTGATTCAGGAAGAACTAGGAGATGAGCCATATATTTTTGGAAATATCAGGATGTCTATTTTCTGGAGAATTTTACGGCTTGTAAATATGATTTTTCTAGAGAAAGTTATGGCAGTTTTAGCATAACCGGGCCTGGACAGCAGCAGAACCCGGCCTGGACAGCAGCAGAAGCACATGGCCCTAACAGAAAACCTAAGGTGACTTTTCTGTCTAAGAAGCCATCTCCATACAGCTATATATAGGAATTTTAGACTCAGAGAAGAGGAGAGACAACGGCAGGTTTTTGGAGAGATATTATCAAGAGGAGTTTTGGGAGATTGAAGGAGGAGACAGTTTCTTTCATCAAGACGACTTATCAAGAGACTGAAGACGACAATCAATCGCTTCAAGACTTTGAGGATTCATCTTATAACCAGGGAAAAAATTATATCTTTGTTCCTTTTGTCCTTCAATATGCTTGTAACCCTAGTATTTGAATTCTATGATTGGGATTTAAACATGAGTGGCTGAACGCATTGTTGGCCGTTTGGCTTAGCTGCCTTGATTGTTTTGGATATTCTTGTGGATTTAGTTTTATAAAATTTTTCAGATTATTTCTTATTCAATATTTTTCATACTTTTGATTATTGCTTGTGGATTGACCATCTATTATTGATAGTCAAGGTTAATATTTGAGATTAGGTTGAGGATAAATCATCTAGACCTAATTAAGCTTTCTTGAATAGGAATTTAAATCAGGATTGAAATCAAATTGTGATTTAGGGGGTTGCGTTTTCCTTATACTTAATTTGACTAATTAATTGATGAACACGATCCATGAGATTTAATTAATTAGTTCTAAATTGAGAATAAACACGATCAATGGCATTCTCTGGTCTTAGCGGAAATACCAATAGACTTGGATGTTGATTAATTCTTTATATTCACCAAATGTTCCAATTCATGATTGGACAGCAAGCTAAACTCCTAATTTTTCTCATTGATTATACTAATCTCTTCATAATTCGTTTTGTTTAATTTACTTAATTGTTTTTATTTCAATTTTCTCTTCACCAATCTTTTAATTAGAGTGTTTGAGATTTAATTTTAGAGCTTGTTTTAGTAATTTTAAGAAAGTAATTTAGGATTTAAACCACTACAATTCCTTGAGAGATCGACCTTGAGAGTAAACTCATCGCAATACTATTTGTGATTAGTGCACTTGTGAGCATTTAAAATTTGCATATCAAGTGTGAAAAAGAATTGAGAATGAAATTTATTATTGAGATAATGAGAATGGGCTTGGTACTGATGTTGTAATAATACACAGAAGTGCCCTACTAGGTGGGGATATTTATTATATTATGTATGTATCCTGCTATATGGGGACACGAGATGATGATAAGGGTGTGCCCTAGATATTATTTCATCATCAACTGTAGTCTGTTATAGTATCCGGATATGTGTCGTGCTAGTGGGGACATCTATATATGATCCTGCTAGACATATATATATATATATATATATATATATATATATATATATATATATATATATATATATATATTCTGTGTATGCTTTCTCTTTGGAAACCAGTCCAAGAAAAAAGATGATTAAATTATTCATGAGTTTCGAGAAGATAAAAAAAAGTTACATGATGACTTTTAGTATTGAGATTAGTTAATGATTTATGAATTTGTTTATGTGTTTTATATAAAAAATGTTATTTTTTGTTGTATAAGAATTTAAATTTTGATACTTTAAACTCATATAGGCTTTAAAAGCTGACTGGTCGTTTCTTTAGTGAAATGGCCAGGTTTGGAGGAGTATTAGACGTCCTTTTTCCCATCAAGAGTGTTTTCTGGTTTAAGTGGTCTTTGGCATCCTCTCCTCAAGTTAGACGTCATTTTTTCCCATCAAGAGCGTCTTCTGGTTTAAATGGTATCTTTGGAATCCTCTTCTCAAGCTACAGTTTATTGTGTATATATTGATGGTTATGTTGTAAGAGGTGGATAAATTTGATTTGATTTGTAATATATCTTTCATCTTTTATCCACGAATGAAAAGTTAATATTGAGATAAATTTGAAAAATTAAAATAACATAATGAGGTTCCTATTAAAAATATGATAAATAATTCGATTGTATGTCCTAGACTCATAAGGATAGTTTTATGGGTTGAAGTTGTGACAACTAGCTCTGAAAATTCGGCTCTTTTAGAGAGAGAGAAAGTGATTGAAACTAATATCAACAAAAATATTATTATTTGGATTTCTATCAAATAGAACCTTTATATATAGTACTTACTCCTAAAAGCTCTATGATTTCTAGAATTGCAACCCCTAGTTTAATTAATTCCTAGAATTCTCTCTTTTGGCCCATTAGTTTTCTTTATTCTTACAATTACCCAATTGTGTGTGAACCCTTAGGTTCAATATTGCACTGGTAGTAGGTCGTAACAATTGGATCCCATCCAATTAATTAAAACTCTTATTAATTTTAATTCGAATTAAAACTACTTTTAATTCTTCCATTAATCAAGAATGAATTATAGTTAATTCTTTAGGGCTTCTACAAGTCATGATTAACACCGATGAGAGTCATAAAATGCATTTTAAAAGTACTTAATTGTTAGCATTTTAGGGTTGATCTAGGTTTGAATTGCACTTTTATACCTTAACAATTCTAAAGTGTCATTCTTGGATCATTGATTTGTTTTGATACATTTTCAGGTGTTTGGAGTCTAAAAGAGAGGTAAATGCTACCATTGAAAAAAGCACAAAGATCCCATGCATATCGGAGTGAAAGAGTGCTTTTGGAAGGACAAAATGAAGGGAAAAAAGTGTGTGTGCTGCGACTTGGAAAGGAGTTTCACTAAATTGCCAGAATTTCCCGTATAGATCAATTATCTTTGCAAATTAAACTGTATTAATACAAGAAGAACCAGGAGATGAGCCATATATGCTTAGAAAGATCCAGAAGTTTATTTTCAGGAGAATTTTACAGCTCATCAAAATGATTTTTCTAGAGAATGTTATGACAGTTTTAGTAGACAAATGTCATTCCAGAACAACACCAGCCAGCACCACGGCCAACACCGCAGCGCCCAGAACCTCCACATCTTGAACCACCAGCCAGCACCGCGGTGCTCCCCAGTAGCACCACAGCACACACACGGATTTTCATCTCCGAGTTAGACTTTAATTAGGGTTTTTAAGCATTAGAATAAACCCAAAAACACCCTTAGACTCATGTAATATAAATAGGCCACTTAAGGTTTGCTAAAGGGAGAATTGGAGGCTGGACAAGGGTCCAAAGACTCAAGGAGGAGCCCCATGGCCGTCTAATCTCCAAGCAAGAAAAAGAGATGAATCCCTAGGTGTAGTTATTCTTATTTTCTAGTCTTGATTCATTGTAGTTTGGATTTATTATCATTAAACATTGTTATGATTTATTCTTTAATATAATTAGAAGATTTCCTCTTAATCCAGTGATTGCATGCTTCTCCTAGATATAAGTCTAGTCATGCTCTTCTTATGTCAATCTGTTTGGAGGTGATTGAGTCCGGTAGACTTCTCTTTTAGGTTTGTCCATTACTGCGATATTGTCATTAAAGATATATTGTCGTTTCTTGATAAACCTATAGGATAGGTCATGTGTGCTTAATTCGAAAGAGCAATTCATATCAATTACATTAGGGTTTATATATGTGCTTTAATTGAATATTTGTTGATTGCTTATTTGGGATGTGAAACTTGCAATCGAGATATAAACAACTGAATCAAGAATAGAATAAGGCAATGAACCTAGGGACGATTCCCGGACCCTTGTTGTTCTATATTATATTTACACAATTATTTACACTACTTCATACTCAGATTTTCTCGTTTAACTTTTATCGTTCGTGTTAAGGTTTGCACTTTCTTTTGTAGTTAACTTGTTTCCCTGTGGAATCGACACTCCAAAGCCGTGCTACAACTACCGCATTATACTTTGGGCGTAATCAAATTTTGGCGCCGTTGCCGAGGAGACGTGCTTAACTTAAGGGAGATTGTCAACTTTGAGACAAGACGGTAGAAGATTTGTAAATAGTTTTTCTTTTCAGTAGTTTGTAAAGATGGTAACTTCGTTCCTTCTTTTAGCTTGCTGCATTAATTTTTATTTTATTTTATTTTATCATTTTGTGATCTTGCATGCCCCGATATAGAGACACTTTGGGTAGATTTGCTTGTAGGCCTGTGCTAGAGTCAGAATTAAACTCTTTTCTAAATCCTTTATTTGACAGTCCACCTAGTCCAGAAGAAATGAGTGAACATGAATATCAACCCTCTAGGACCCTTCAGGATTACCTCAACCCTACACGCACAGCCACACCATCATGCATCATGTTTCCAGCCAATACTCGTCAACTAGATTTTAAAACAGGGATGATACAGTTACTCCCTACATTCTATGGCTTGGAAAATGAAAACTCATATGTGCACATTAGAGAGTTTGAGGAAGTAGTTGCGACTTTTCATAGTCAAGATGAAACTCATGACATTATTAAACTTAAGTTCTTTCCTTTTGCCTTGAAGGATAGAGCTAAGAGTTAGCTATTCTCACTAAGACCACGATCTATTGGGTCGTGGGCTGAGATGACTCGAATTTTCTTTAATAAATACTTTCCCTAACATAAGACCAATGCTTTAAAAAGACAAATCTCTACCTTTGCACAAAAGGACAGCAAGACTTTGTATCAGTCCTGGGAGAGATTTAAGGAGTTATTGAGTATGTGCCCTCACCATGGGTATGAGAATTGGCGCTTAGTGAGCTATTTTTATAAGGGACTTACATATAGAGAGCGCCAATTTGTAGAGATGATGTGTAATGGTGAATTTTTAGAAAAACATCCTGATGAGGCCATAGAGTACCTCAATGAGCTTGCTGAAAAAGCTCACACTTAGACTGGACCTAGTGCTACTGAAAGCACAAACAGGTCACGACCTATAGGGCACCCGAATGGTGGTGGAATTTACCATCTTAGGCAAGAGGATAACCTTAAGGCCAAGGTCGAGATGCTCACTAGGGAACTAGATGTATTAAAGACTAAGAGCTTAAAGCCAACACACGTGGTTAATTATGCAAAATCTTTTGAACCATGTTTTGTGTGTGGCGGGGTAGATCATCTCGCCCAAGAGTGCCCCACATTTGTTGAGATGAGAGGGATGTATAAGGAACAATGTAATGCCTTAGGCATGTACAAGAAGCCTTTGGCACCCTTCTCTGATACTTATAATCTGGGATGGCAAAATCACCCCAATTTCAACTGGAAGTCTGAAAACTAGAAGCTTGCACAACCCCCTGCACCATATCTTGAACCATATCATGCACCTATATCTTCTAGGAGTCATTTAGAAGACACTTTACATGCTTTTATTGAGGCACAGGGGAAGACTAATCAAAGGCTTGAATATTTAATTGTGCTGGTTGTTAAAGAACATAAGGATTTAAAGAGCTAAGTGTCAAAGTTGATGAACTACTTGAGTGTGACTGAGTGAGGTAATTTCCTTTCTCAAGCTCAGTCCACACCCCATGGTCAACACCTAGTACAACAGAATTTGAAGGAGGTGAATATCGTTGAGACACTGAGTAAGTCATTACACATCCCAACAATGAAAAAATCAAAGGATGTAGACGAAACCCACCAAGCATACATGATTGACTCATTCATGGAAAAAGGTCCAGAACCATAATCCATTGGAGTCCACCTTCATCCATGGCTTCACAAGAGCATATATCGAGCTAGAATTTACGGATGTTACTAATGACATCCTTGAGGCCTCTCTAAAGCATACGAGCACCGAATTTGGCAGTGAAGCAGTGGCTGGTGCATTCAACCTATGTTTTTCAAAGAGGAAATAAAAGTGTTGGCTGAAGACGTAAAACTTAGCGCTCATGGGAGGCAACCCACAACATATCCTTTTATTTTTACTATTTTTCATATATTTTTTCTTATTTATTATTATTATTTTGCTGTTTTCCAGTTTTACTTTCGTATTTCTTTTTCAAAGACAAAAATACGAAGCAGTTCAAATGGTGGTGCACAATTTTCAGCTTCCATGCATTTTTTGTTAAAAAGAGAGTTTCCTTAACTTTTACTTTTACATTGAGGACAATGCTTATTTTAAGTTGGGGGTGGAGGAAACATATTCCTGTTTTTCATGTTTTTCATTGAGCTGCTTGGTATCATTTTTCCCTTTTTGTTTGTTTTAAGCATGCTTTGTGTAAGCCTTAGAGTTAACTCACATGTCAATGATATGAACTTAATCGAGATAGCATATAGCATTTAGAAGAAATTAAATCTTGCTTTGGTTTGAGAATAATTTAAGTGTTAATCTTGATTTGGTTTGAGACTCTAGTTTGTGGTAAGATTGTATGATTAGTCTAAAAACATTTAGAGAAGTTTTATGTGTGATTGTTTTGTGAATACTTTTGCAGTCTCGACAAGCTCTAGAACTTACTTGGTAACCACTTGAGGCAAATTCCTAGAATGTATATTACTTACGATATGATATAGGACATTTTTGAACCGTTTGATCCTTTCAAACTCACCATTGCTATATTTATCACTAGTCACCTATTTGAGCCTTATTTCTTTCAATAGCCTATTTACTCACCTTTGTGAGCCTAAAATATTTTATCCTTACCTTTCTTTTAAAAGAACTTAGTTCTATACATTTGTTGAGAAGCACTCAAGAGAAGTAAGGATGAAAGTATGAGAAAAAAAAAATATTACTACCAAAGCCCAAATACATGAAAAGAGATAAGTTGGAGGTTGTGGAAAAGAAAAAAATGATGAAAAATGATGTGAATGGTCTTATGTGCCAAAATAAAAAATAAAAAAAGTGAATTATGGCAAAGAAAGAAGAAAAGAAAAGAAAAGTGGTGACTTATTGAGAGATATGCTCTTATAAAAAAAATGGTTGAAAGAGTTGGGTGTTGAAGTAAGGTTATCAAGTGCTTAAAGTGGTTGTGTTTAAAACTAAGAGATTGAGTTCTTTTACTTGTGAATCCTTCCCGTTCTTTCTTAACCTTTACCTTAACCTAATGTTACAAGCTTATTAAAGAGCTATTGATCCAATGTAGTGTGATTTTTCTACAATAGTGGAGAATGATTTGAAAAATGAGCCTATGGAGCTTGTTTTTGTGATTGATGTCACAAAATTTGTCATGTTTTAGAGGCCAAGACTTGTATTCATGAATGTTATGCATAAAATCATCCGGGTGTTCGGATTAATGGATTGTGGTAAGATGGATGTTAAGAGTTGATAACGATTTTAAGGTTGATGTTTAGATTACTTTTGGACTTGGGTGAAATTTAATGATTCTATGTGCCGTGTGTTATGTGTGATTTTTGAGACAAAAGTGAATTAATCTTTGTTTAACACTAGCATTACTTCACTTTGCTTCAATTCCCACCATAGAATTCATGTCTTGTTTTCGTTTGAATTGCTAGGGACTAGCAATAAGCTAGTTAGGGGTTGTGATGAGAGTCATAAAACGCATCTTTAAAGTACTTAATTGTTAGTATTTTAGGGTTGATCTAGGTTTGAATTGCACTTTTATACCTTAACAATTCTAAAGTGTCATTCTTGGATCATTGATTTGTTTTGATGCATTTTCAGGTTTTTGGAGTCTAAAAGAGAGGGAAATGCTACCATTGAATTAAGCACAAAGATCCCATGCATATCGGAGTGAAAGAGTTCTTCTGGGAGGACAAAATGAAGGGAAGAAAGTGTGTGTGCCACGACTTGGAAAGGAGTTTCACTAAATTACCAGAATTGCCCGTACAGATCAATCATTTTTGCAAATTAAACTATATTGATGCAAGAAGAACCAGGAGATGAGCCATATATTATTAGAAAGATCCGGAAGTCTATTTTCGGGAGAATTTACGACTCGTCAAAATGAGTTTTCTAGAGAAAGTTATGGTAGTTTTAGTAGACAAAGATCAGTCCAGAACAGCACCAGCCAGCACCGCGACCAGCACCGTAGCGCCCAGAACCTCCACATCTTGAACCACCAGCTAGCACCACGCGGTGCTTCACAACAGCATCGCGGTGCCCAGAAGCTCATCCAATCCAGAACATGCCTAGCACCGTAGTGCGTACACGGATTTACATCTCCGAGTTAGACTTTAATTAGGGTTTTTAAACATTAGAATAAACCCAAAAACACCCTTGGACTCTTGTAATATAAATAGGCCACTTAGGGTTTGATAATGGGAGAATTAGAGGCTGGACAAGGGTCCAAAGACTCAAAGAGGAGCCCCATGGCCGTCTAATCTCCAAGCAAAGCAAAGGGATGAATCCCTAGGTGTAGTTGTTCTTATTTTCTAGTTTTGATTCATTGTAGTTTGGATTTATTATCATTAAACATTGTTATGATTTATTCTTTAATCTAATTAGAAGATTTCCTCTTAATCTGGTGATTGCATGCTTCTCCTAGATATAAATCTAGTCATACTCTTCTTATGTCAATCTGTTTGGATGTGATTGAGTTCGGTAGACTTCTCTTTTAGGTTTGTCGATTACTGCGATATTGTCATTAAAGATATATTATCGTTTCTTGATAAATCTATAGGATAGGTCATGTGTACTTAATTCAAAAGAGCAATTTATATCAATTACATTAGGGTTTATATATGTGCTTTAATTGAATATTTGCCGATTGCTTGTTTGGGATGTGAAACTTGCAATCGAGATAAAAACAACTGAATCAAGAATAGAAAAAGGCAACGAACCTAGGGAGGATTCTCGGACCCTTATTATTCTATATTATATTTACACAATTATTTCACACTACTTCAAACTCAGATTTTCTTGTTTAACTTTTATCGTTCGTTTTAAGGTTTGCACTTTCTTTTGTAGTTAATTTGTTTCCCTGTGGAATCGACACCCCAAAGCCGTGCTACAACTACCGCATTATACTTTGGGCATAATCAAACACTTACTAGTATGTCATGACTACCCAAATAATATGAATTGATGTGAACATTTTCATTATTAGTTACCTTACAATTCAATCATTCCATGTTGCAATATCCTTGATTAAATCTAAGACATGGATTTACTATCAAGCCTTAATTATTTAATCATATGTACCTAGATCTCAAGTCTATAGCTTAAATGGTGAAACTAGAAACTCCTTTCAAATTTTCACCCCACATTGCCCAAGGAATTTTCAAGTTGTGACTTAATCAGATCACATTAGACATTATATATCTTTTACTGACATTATAAATAAGCGATTATATATAATTTTTACCTTTTTGTGATCCATGATTATAATCTCATTTAGGTAGCATCAAAGCATGATGACCCATATATAAG
Organism: Bretschneidera sinensis; assembly: GCA_023935145.1. Lineage (NCBI taxonomy): Eukaryota > Viridiplantae > Streptophyta > Magnoliopsida > Brassicales > Akaniaceae > Bretschneidera > Bretschneidera sinensis. Next base: position 29,457,667 of record CM043700.1, on the reverse strand, counting down.
GTATCCATGGTGCCTCAAATCTAAGGATCACTTGTATAATTGCAACATAAGAATTCCTATTGACAGCCAGTAAAATGTCCATTAGGAATTTTTTTATCGAGTCAGTTCTATGTACCAGTTCTCTAACAAGCACCTACATAACTTGTTTTAGTGTCTCATACAATAGTGACCATGAGATCAATCACCCCCAACTCCTTGAGGAAACATAGTATGTACAAATCTATTCGGATTCACTAATGCCCTTCTTAGCGATCCTATGATTAGGAATATTTAAGAATAAAGCTTAAAGAAATACATCTCACTAGCATGATCTCATATAGTGCTTATTTTCATTGCTCTTATTCTATAGGCTTTATCATGTAATGCACATATGGTGACTTGTAATGAACATGATAAGTAAGATGATTTCCATTAACTATTATTTATTATCAATAAATAAATAAAACAAATTTACATGTAACATGCTCGTAACATCAAATTCCATTGGCTTGTAGGTCAAATTCCATTGGCTTATAGGGAACACTATAATCAGTGTACCCTTCCAATTTCAAGTCACCTCATCCATAAGTGATGAACAAATCTTTACTCATTCTGGAGTACTTAAGAATGTTCTTCACAACAACCTAGTGTTTCAAACCTGGATTAGACCGATATTTTCTAGTAATACTTATAGCATGACCGATATCAGATCTGGTACATAACATAACATTCATGAGACTTCCAATCTTCAAAGCATGGGGGATCTGACTCATGCTCTTTTTCTTTTCAGGTGTCTTTTGGGAATATTTGCTTATAGAGATATACTCCATGCCGAAAAGGTAACAATCCTCTCTCGGATTTTTATATGTTGAACCTCTTCAACATTTTATCTATATATGTAAATTATGACTAGCCATGCATCCTTTTAAATCTATCTCTGTAGACCTTTATTTCCATAATATAAGATGCTTCTCCCTAATATTTCATGGAGAAGTTTCTTGAAAGATAGACTTCGACTAACTGTAACATACCTACATCATTCCTAATGAGTAGTATGTCATCAATGTACAATATCAAATTTAATCGCACTCCCACTAGTTATTTTATATGCATACCGTTCATCCACATTTTTAAGAAAACCAAATATTTTGATTGCTTCATCAAATCATATGTTCTAACTTCGAAAAAGCTTGCTTTAATCTATAAATTGATATTTATAGCTTGCACACTTTGTGGTCACTACCATCGAATGAAAAATCCTATGGTTTCTCCATGTATATATCTTCTTCTGTGTTAGCATTGAAGAAGGCAGTTTTAACATCCATTTCCCATATCTTATAATCAGAGTGTGTAGCTATTGCGAGCAAGATCTTGATGGATTTCAGCATACCTGCAAGAGAAAAAGTTTCATCAAAGTCAATTCCTTATCTTTGTTTGTAACCTTTCACTACTAACCTTGTCCTAAAGGTCTTTACCTTTCCATTTGCACCCATTTTTCTTTTATAGACTGATTTGCAACCAATAGGTACAATACCTTTAGGAAGGTCAACCAAGGTCCAAACTTGGTTAGAATACATTGACTCCATTTAAGATTTCATGCTTCAAGTCATTTTCTTAAATTGATGTTTAGCATCACTTTCTTATAGTTCAAATGATCCTTATTCTCAATAAGGTGTACTTTTATGTCACGCTCGATGAGATAGCTATATATCTCTGGTGCTCTACATATCTTACAAGTTTTATAATGAGGTTTCTTCCAGCCCTTCCTGGGCCGCAGCGCCAGACACACTTGGAGCATGGTTTTTAGCACTTTGAGATAGTGCGTGAGACTTAGTTAAAACGCACAAGATTACTTAGACTCTTAGAGAGCCATGAGTCTTTGGTTCTTGAGATCTAAAGGTTGAGATTGATCTCAGAAATTGGATGAGGAAGTCATTAACCTATATAAAGGGTCATCTAGGAGCCATTCAAGGTGTGCAGAACATGTGATGTGGTGTGATGTGAATGACATGTGAATGTGTGTGAAATAGAATACATGGTTGTGTGAGAGTGCAAAGACACTAAACACAGGGGAGACTCATTCAAGAGAGGCTGGTTGTTTAGAGAGAGAGTAGTATAGATTGGGGATTCAGGAGCTTTGTAATTGAAATTTTCTTGGGGAAAATTCCAAGGAAACACTAGTCCTTATCACATTCTTTTTCTCTTCTTTCGTTCTTCAAGAACATGAGGATTCTTGAAGAGGTGTTGTTGTAATTGTAAGAACTCCATTGATTTAGTGCATAGAGCTCGGAGGAGCTCACGGGGACATAGGCAAATTGTCGAACCTCGATAACAATTGCTTGTGTTCTTTCTTTGATTGGTTTGATTCCTGTTTTGTTTCGGTTTTATTACAAGTCATTGTGGACTTGGGTGTTTGGAAAGATCATAACCTGGGATTCCGCAAGAAGGTGATTTTCCAACAGGTTAAGTATTCACCTCCTCGACTAAATCGAAGAACTTTGATACTTTTGTCAGTTTGTTTTTATACTTCATATTTGAATTCCTTAAACTTCTCAAGGATTCAAATTTGTACTTCATAAGATACACATACCATAACCTCGAATGGTCATCGGTGAAAGTAATGAAGTAAGAATAACCTCACCTAGCAACTGATCTTAATGGTCCACAAACATTTGTGTGGATCAATCCTAATATGTCAGCATCTCTTTCCCTATGTCAACTAAATGGAGTCTTAGTCATTTTTTCCTATGAGACAAGATTTTCATGCTAGGTATGACTATAAAGTCAATGAATTAAAGTATCTGTCTTTAGTCAACTTGCTAATTATACTCTCATTGATATGACTAAGTTTGAGATGTCATACATAGGAAGGATTAATTTCATCTCTTTTCCTTTTATTACCTTGTTGATCAATAAGCAGTATATTACCATTCAATTCTAGAATATAAAAATCATTTATAAGTATGCCAAATAACTCATTATTTAAAGAAAATGAACATAAACGGGTTTTAAAAGATAGTTCATAACCTTGTTTATCTAAAACAGAAACTAAAATAATATTCCTAATCAAAACAGACATATAAAAACAATTCTTTAATTCCAAAATCTTTAAAGATGGTAAAACTAAGTAATAAGTCCCTACGACTAATGCAGCAACACTCGCTCAATTTCCAAGGCAAAGGGTGACTTCTCCTTCACTCAACTTCTTGCTTCTTCTTAGTCCATACAAATTATTGCAAATGTGTGAACCACATCCGGTATCTAATACCAAATTAAAAGTATCTTTTATTGTCAAATTGATCTCAATGAGAAATAAACTGGGCATACCTTCTAAAGACTTTCTTTTTAAACTCGCAAGATACTCTTTGTAGTTTCTCTTCCAGTGTCCATCTTTGCCATGATGGAAGCACTTTTCTACTTCCTTATTGGTATTTAAAGAACTAGCCTTGTTGACACGTCTTTTTTGCTTTAAATGATTTCTTCTTCTTCTTTGAGACTTTCTTTCCCTTTGACTTAGAAGAAGTAGCCCCATCAACAAGTATAATGAGTGCCTTACCTTTCTTGATTGGTTTCTCCATAGTCTTTAACATGTTAAGAAGCTCTGGAAGCGTAACTTCTATCTTGTTCATTTCATAGTTCATAAAAAACTACGTCAATGAATCTAGAAAGGACTACAGGGTCAAGTCATTAAATAATTCTGATCCCATACTAACATCGAGCCCGTCTAACTTCTCGATGTGGTTGATCATTTTCAATCAATGCTCAAGGACTGATGATCCCTCAAGCATTCTAATCCTAAATAGGTCCTTTGAGATCTAGAACCCCGCAGTACGACTATGCTCACCATACAAATCTTGCAGGTGAAGCAACATCGCATAAGTGTTTTCCATCTTCTCATGTTGCTTTTGAAGCTCATTAGACATCGACACTAGCATGTAACATCTAGCCTTAATATCATCCTCTTGCTACTTCTCATAAGTAGGAACCTCTTCTTCTAATGCATTCTCAGCAACATTTGCTAGAATCGTTTGATCAAGAACATATCTAATTTTCTCTAAATTGAGAACAATTTCCATGTTCCTCAGCCACTCTAGAAAATTGGGCCCAATCAGCTTGTTGATATCAAGAATTATGAATAGTAGGTTAAAGATGGTCATTGTGATCTATAAGTCAACAAAAACCAAAAATTTGCATCTATTCGATTTATTATCCCCCAATATATTTGATCTTTAATCATATTGGTACTTCCCACTATTCTTTCAGAATTCCATAATCCCTTAGTATGAAATTTATGAGACCCCGTTGAAAGGTCTCCTAGTGGGGATTGGGATCCCATTACTCATTTAAATTAGCCTCACATAATAGTTTCATGGCTATAATAAACTTTTAACATGTAGATAACACTTATCAATTACACTCTAAAATATATCATCCTCACATGATAGTTTCTTGGACAATATATTCTAGTTAAGTCAAACCCACTATTTTCATAAGTGTAGGTAATTGAACCAATGAGCCATCACATGATAGTTTCTTCGACCCATAACTTTTTTGCCTCGTTATATCATATATTTAATAAGGCATCGTGAATCTCCTAAAATGTTAAACCCACATGACTATGGTAAAACTTACTTAGAATAGTAGATCATGTATATCCCTACAATGGAGGAAGGAATGTCTTATCGTTACAACTTAATAGAAATTACTTTCATGAGGGAGTTTAATTGGTTTTTAGTCTCATCATTTAGTTAAATATGCATCACATACATATCATGCATCATATAATATCAAATAAAATTTGACTTTGGGTGATTATGGACTTTTGTGCATGATTTACTTGAGTCACTAAGTGAATCATTGGTCTTAATTTAGGTTTCAATAATATCTTTCACGTATTCCCACATCATGTGCCTTGCAATCTTCAAATGGGTCTCCATGGCTTCCTTGCACACTCGATTATCCTCCAACTTTATATGTAAAAGTCTTATCTAATCCCATCAAACTATTTTTACTAATTACATTACATAATAATTCAAAATCAATGGGAGTTACAATAAGAGGAAGATAGAATTTTACAACCATAGATAAAAGAGAGGTGACGAATGCAAACTCCATTTAAAATTACATATGTCAAAAATAAATAATTAAATATTACAATCCACCAAATAATAGCCATACATTCAATTGCATTGAATAACGACCAATCATATAGCTCAATTATTTGGTATCAAGTTCATAATCACTCATCATTGAACATACATGCAATCATATTGCATACATAAATTTAAATGTAATTTATTCTAGTTATGCCTTTAATTTTAAGATTTCTTATCCTAATTAAATAAGGCTTTCAAAGAATTTTCTTAATTTCATTCCAAATAGGAATTATATTTATTAGATTTCCAATTCCAAATCAGACTTCAATTTATTAAAACTTTTTATTTTAAAATTAAAAAGAATTCTTAATTAATCAAACCAATATAATTTAAAATTTTGAGAATAAAATTAAATAATTTATTTAATTAAAATCAAATTTTCAATTTTTAAAGAAATTGAAACAATTTCAAAATCTTTTGAAAAACTCTTAAAAAAAAAATTTCTTGCCTCGATAGTCGACTGTCTAAAGTCTCTGTCCAAAAATTCATTAGGTCTCGATGGCGTAGTCAACTATCCAAAGTTTTTTCCCAATTTTAAATCGAGTCTGTAAGGGTATAGTCGACTGTCCCTTTAGGGTAGTCAACTGTCTTAACAATTTCTGTATATTTTCACGATTTTTCATCTAAATTTACTTTCTAAAATAAATTTTTTTTATTCAAAATCATATTTTGATCAACAAACTATTTACAATCAATCGTTATTGATGTAATTTGTTTGAAAAAAAAAAATCTACAACGCTTTAATTATTATCATATGATAATAAACAATTCAAGAACACTTTCTTGAATTTCTTGACCTAGGGTTTCAAAAACCATAATCTAACTTTAGATTTATGAATATACAATCTATAGAATTTAAAGATAAATATTTTTTTACAGTATTAAAAACATATTTCATGATTATAGAGCCCTATAAAGAGCATAAACTAGCATGATTACCTTTCCCATATATACATTCCCATGAAATATGTTGTTATTTCCCATATATACATTCATTGATTATCTTTGCAATAGCATAAACTAGGGCTTCAATCGAGCCCTATAAAGAGTTAGTAACACATGCTGTCTAAGATAAGCATTATAACATAAACTAAACATAAAATATAAAACCTGAAGAATACTATGGAGACAGGTTGTCAATCCTCTCCAAAGCTTACAGTTCCAAGCTAAGCAAAAGATAAAAGAAGTGTTGTCTTTTGTGTGTGTTTACAGGTGTATTTATAGGGTTTGAATAACCTTAGAAGACTCAGGAAACCCTAGACTTCCTAAAACATAAAACCTCATCTATTTCCAAAACTGGTTCTGCCGTTTTACTGTTCACACTCTTACATGTGTGCTTGATCGTAAGGCTGCGCTCGATCCTTCTTGTGTGCGCCCGAGCGCTTATGTGCTCGATCGCACCCAATAGTGCGCTCGATCGCACTTTTGCTAGCAGCTGCTCTAGAATTTCCAGATTTCTTCCTTTAGGTGCCAAAAATTCTTCTTTTTCTCCAAGACCCTATAAAAACATGTGAAACACAAAAATGAAGTAAAATTGACTAAATTAACATAACTAAGGACTTAACAAATGTAAATAAGGGGGCTTAAATATGAATATTTAAGCACCTATTACACCCCCAAACTTACATATTGCTAGTCCCTTAGCAATACAAAACTGAAAACTAAAAGGAAAAATAACGACACATAGATAGATCCAATATTCATAGTGTCCATAAAAGTTTAGGTCTTTAGACAAAACTATGATGCGCATTCATGAGCAAGCTTAACAAATATAAACATATTTTTGCAATGAATAAGAGTTTTGAACGCAAATCACTTTCATGAGGCAATTTAAGACATTACAAGTTTTGACTTTAGTGTGTGGTGAACTAGCACATAAAAGATTAGATTTCCAAATAATTCTAATGTGTAGTGTTTCGATGTCTCAAGATTCACCAAATTTCCTATTAGAATCAACAAAAATGGCATAGATTTTCTTCTTTTCTTTTGTTTGTGAGATTTTTGCCCAAGTTAGTTCCCTTAAGCTTTCTATTCGACTCATGTAACGAGTGTTTAGCCAATGACTCCCAAACCAAATGGCTTTAGGGCATTGGGTGTAAAGACACCCCTTAGGACTTACTAACTCGAGTCAAAAAGGCTACGAAACTTTATTGGTCTTAATGCTACCAATCAGAACTTCTACCTTTTGACGTGACACTCACTGATTACTAAGGCAAGAGGGTTAGTTACTCAGTGGAAAATTATTTTTAATGAGCAAAATTTCCACCTTTTGACATGACACTCACTGCTTACTGAGGCAAGAGGGTCAGTTACTCAGTGGAAAGTTTGTTTACTGATCTTTTGGAGCATTTTTTTCTTTTTGAGAAATAACAATTTTCTTCTATTTTCTTATGCCAAAGCGTTAATCTAACAGGTCATCTGGTTCACAGTCAAGCAAAAGAAACATACAAATTAAAATTACATGTCATACCCCACACAACTATGTGCTAATGTGCTCGTGTTAGTTTAGGTCAAACTTGTGAATCCTTAAATGCCTAAAAGTAAATGATCTAGGTTTAATATGTTTGATAAGTGCTTAAATAGTCATATTTAAGCCCATTAATTTACATTTGTTAAGTTACTTATTTATCTATTTCTATGGATTTTACTTCATTTTCGTGTTTTATGTGTTTTTCACAAGATTTGGACAAAAAGACAATAATTTGGAGCTTTTAGAAGCAAAAGTCAAGTTCTGCCATCCAGAAAGGTGCACTCGAGTGCACCTCCCTTAAGATCGAGCGCACAAGAGCACGAGCGCACTTGAAGAAGGCTCGAGCGCACACATGCGCACGAGCATATACCGCATACACTTGAGCACAATCACTCCAGAGGTGGTAGAGCCAAAATTGAAAAGAAGTCTTTCGACTCCAAAAAGGAATTAGGGTTTCGAGACACCATGAAGACCCTATAAGTAGCCCTGTAAAAACACATAACACAAAATTTTCGTTCTAGATTCGAAGTAGAGAGCTTAGGAGAGGAATTGATGACTCGTCTCCCAAGTCTTCTTCGGTTTTAGTTTTCTGTTTGATTTAATTATGTCTAGCCTAAGGTGTGGGCCAAGCCCTTAGGTTGGCAACCATTAGATATTCATGATAAGGCTAGAGCACTGAAACCTTAGTTAGTGGGAAAGCATAATTAGTAGTGAATATCGTGGCCCTATGACCTCATTATTGTTATTTACTCACAATTAAATTACTATTTCTCTTTTTAACTTGAAGAAACTAATTTTAAAACGAAATTCACCAATCCCTGTGGAAATGATCTCGCACTTGCACACTATGCTACCACAGACCTTGTGCACTTGCAAGTAAAACTAGAACGGTTATTTGCATACTTATTTAAGTAGATAATCGTCCAACAAGTTTTTGGCGCCGTTGTCGGGGATTGTGCTAAATTTCTTTTTAGAATTAACTTCTCATTTAATTTGATTATTGTTATTTCCTTTTTATTCAATTTTTAATTATCGTTTTTATCTTATTTTGCTTCTTTTCATTAAAAACCCTAATCAATTTCTCTTTCTCTGCTTCAGGTACACCAGGAGAGCCCTCTGTACCACTTGCGATCGAGTGCACTCTCTTGTGCGATCAAGCATAATTGAGGCAGAGAGTCATCCGAGCAGCAGAATTTGACTGTTGCATTCACATATCTGCCGTTGATTCATGCACGGACGACGATCCAAGAATCCAGCAGTCCTTCCCTTTGATCCCAAGCTTGAGAGGTCTATCCGAAAAAGGTTTAGAGATAACGCATAAGAAATAGGAGAAGGAATTAAGGAAGAGATACTAATGGCAGAACAGATAGCTGAACAATAACCACCTGAACTGAGGCCGATGAAGCAATCCTTCATCCAGCAGATTCTCGAACAACCGTCGTGCATTGCGTATCAACCTAAGGTGGAAGGAAATTATTACATATCCCCGCAGATACTTAGTGCACTAACTCACTTTAGGGGTACACCTTGTGAGGATCCACATTTGCACCTTCGAGAGTTCTTCGACCTCTGCAAATTCCAGCACATCCGAGGCTTAGACCAAGAAGGAATAAGGTTTATTCTTTTCCCTTTTTCCTTAAAAGATAATGCTAAATTATGGTATAATTCTTTGCCTGCAGTTTCCATCTACACTTGGGATGAGTTGGCAAGCAAATTTCTAAGGAAGTTCTTCCCAGCCCAAAAGGCAAGGCAAATGAGAAAAGAAATACAATCCTTCCAATAAAAGGATGGAGATCTGTTCTTCGAGGCCTGGGGACACTTCAATGAGCTACTATTCAACTGCCCACACCACAACCTACCCCAAGATGAACTGGTACAAGCCTTTTATTAAGGTTTAAGTGATTCTAATAAAAACATTGTTGATTTAGGTTGTGGAGGGGTGCTGATGGAGAAGAGCAGCGAAGAGGCAATGGAACTTTTCGAAACCCTGAGCGAACACACGCAGCAGTTCTCCCCTCGTGGTAGACGTATAACCAAAAGTAAGGGTATGTATGAGGTAAGCTTAAATGGAGGATCATCTCCTCAAATGGTCACGGTGGAGAGAAAACTTGACTTATTAGTTAAAGCCATGGCCGCTCAGAATACCTTAGCTAACCCATCAGCTGCACCACTACAGGTATATGCCATTTGCTCATAGTTTGATCATAGTACTGATATGTGTCCTTTATATTCTGCAGATCATGAGCAAGCCAACTTTATGGGGCCAAATAATTATCCACCGAAGAACAACCCCTATGCAAACACATACAACCCTGGATGGCGGAATCACCCAAACTTCTCATGGAGCAACAACCCAAACAATCAAGGGCAGCAAAGAAATTTCTAACCAACAACCTAAACTGCTCTTGAACCAAAGAAGAATGACCCTGAAAGTCTTGTGAGGCAACTAGCGACTTAACAGCAACAACTCATGACTTCACGAGACCAATTCATGGTAGAAGAAAGGAAATTTTGGACTGAACTAAGGCAAACAACAGCAAAGCATGAACAAGCCATCCAAAGGCTAGAGGTACAACTGGGACAAGTGACTAAAGAGATGAGTAATAGAACACAAAGTGAGACTCCAGCTCATTAACAACTCAAAGCTGTCACGACTCTCAGAAATGGTAAGGTGATAGGGTCCGATGAATCTGCAATAGCATCAAATGTGAGTGAAATGAAGAAGGTGAATGCCCCACCCTTCCCACAAAGGTTAGTAAAACAAAAGAAAGAGAATAAATTGCTTGATGTTTTTGAAACCTTGCGAAAAGTTGAAATAAACATTCATTTGTTAGATGCAATTCAACAAATACCAGCTTATGCTAAATTGCTAAAAGATTGTTGCACTCATAAAAGAAAATTTCAATAACATGAAACGGTGGCCTTAACTGAAGAGGTAAGTGTCGTATTATTAAGAAAACTCCCATCGAAACTAAAAGATCCGTGTAATTTTACTATTCCCTGTAGGATAGGTGATCAATTATTTGAGTGAGCATTGTTAGATTTGGTAGCGGTTGTAAATTTGCTACCTTATACAGTATTTGAAACCCTAGGATTGAGAGAGTTACAACCAACTTCCATTACCTTACAATTAGCAGATATAAGTATAAAAAGACCTAGGGATATTCTTGAGGACATCCTAGTGAAGGTAGGTGAGTTCATTTTACCTGCAGATTTCATTTTGTTAGATATGGAAGAATGCCCTATACCATTACTATTGCCCATCATTTTAGGAAGACCCTTCATAAGAACCACTGATACAAAAATTTGTGTGAAAAAGGGTACAGTAAGTATGAAGGTAAATAGAGAAAAAAATAGAATTCAAAATATTTGATGCATTAAGATTACCTCAAGATGATATGGAATGCTTTAATGTATGTATGATACACAATTTTGTTGAGCAAGCTTTTCAGGTCCAACACGTTGATCCGTTGGAGACTACCCTTACTCACAGCCTTACAACTGTGAATATTGAGCAAGAACCGAAAGATATCACTAATAGCATTATAAAAGCTGTATACCTTCTTGAGGCTTCTCCAAAATATTCAAGTAAGTATGCTCCTCCATTTGAAACTTTCATCCCTACTAATACCACTCTTCTTCCTTCTATTGTCCAGACACCAACTTTGGAATTAAAGCAGCTGCTATAACATTTAACTTATGCTTACTTGGGAGAGAAGAACACATTACCAGTAATTGTGGCTGCTAATTTGAATATTGGAGAAAAAAATAAATTATTAAGAGTTCTAAGGGAGCATAGATCTGCCATTGGATGGACCATTGCTGATATTAAGGGAATAAGTCTGTCCAAGTGCATGCATAATATATACCTTGAGGATGAAGCAAGGCCCACTCGAGACGCTCAAATAAGACTTAACCCACACATAAAAGAGGTAGTAAAGGCCGAGATATTGAAACTCTTAGATGTTGGCATTATCTACCCTATTTCCGACAGAAAGTGGGTAAGCCCGGTTCAAGTTGTTCCTAAAAAGAGCGGGATCACAATAATGAAAAATGAAAATGAAGAGCTCATACCCACTAGAAAAACAACTGGTTGGAGAGTATGTATTGACTATCGAAGATTAAACAAGGTTACTCCAAAGAATCACTTCCCCTTGCCATTCATTGATCAAATGTTAGAAAGATTAGCTGGTCACAACTACTATTGCTTTTTGGATGGGTACAATGGATACAACCAGATTTCCATAACACCTGAGGATCAAGAAAAGACTACCTTCACATGCCCTTTCGGTAAATTTGCTTATCGAAGAATACTATTTGGATTATGCAACGCACCAGCCACTTTTCAAAAATGTATGATGAGCATATTTTTCGATATGGTGGAGAAATACATTGAGGTATTCATGGACGACTTCAGTGTCTTTGGGTCTAATTTTGATGAATGACTAAATCATTTAGAGAGCATCCTAAAGAGATGTGAAGAAAGTAACTTGGTGCTAAATTGGAGAAATGTCACTTCATGGTTCAACAACGCATTGTGTTGGGTCACTCCATTTCCAACAGAGGTATTGAGGTAGACAAGGTCAAAATCGACATTATTTCAAAGCTACCTCCCCCTCTCACAGTCAAGGGTGTTAGAAGCTTTCTTAGGCATGCCAGTTTTTACAGAAGATTTATCAAGGACTTCTCCAAGATTTCAAGACCTCTGTGTGCATTGTTAGCTAAAGATACCAAATTCGAGTGGACTGATAATTGTATGACAGCTTTTAACACACTGAAGGATGTTCTAACCTCTGTCCCAATAATGATGGCACCAGATTAGAGCCTTCCATTCGAGTTTATGTGTGATGCTAGTGATTTTGCTTTGGGAGTTGTCCTAGGTCAAAGAGTCAATAAGGTACCTCATGCTATTTACTATGCTTTTAGAACTTGAAATGAGGCTAAGCTTAACTACTCTACTACTGAAAAAGAATTGTTAGCTGTTATTTTTGATTTAGAGAAGTTTAGGTCATATCTTGTTGGCTCTAAAGTCATTGTATACACTGACCATGCTGCTTTGAGATATTTGTTTTCTAAGAAAGATGCAAAGCCTAGGTTAATCAGATGGGTGCTCTTATTACAAGAATTTGATTTGGAAATCAAAGACAAGAAGGGCAGTGAGAATGTGGTTACAGATCATTTATCAAGGCTACCCTATGAGAATGATACAAATGAGCTCCCCTTAAATGAGAACTTCTCTGATGAGCAGTTGTTCGCACTAGAGGTAAAACTCCCATGGTATGCTGATATTGTTAATTATCTAACTGCTAAAGTTTTCCCCCCAAGTATGACAACACAAGGAAAAAAGTGGTTAATATCCATGTCTCGACACTACCATTAGGACGATCCCTACCTTTTCAAATTCTGTCCGGATCAGATCATTCGGCGGTGTGTCTCAGAAGAGGAGCATTTGAGCTTATTACAACACTGCCACCGGTTCGCTTGTGAAGGACATTTTGGGGCCAAGAAAACAACATTTAAGGTACTGCAATTTAGTTTTTATTGGCCTAATCTATTTAAAGACACCTTCACATTCTGCAGCTCATGTGATAGATGCCAACGGACGGGTAACATATCATCCTGAAACCAAATGCCCCTACAAAATATCCACATAGTAGAACTTTTTGATGTATAGGGCATTGATTTCATGGGTCCCTTACCTAATTTCTTTGGTAATTTATATATTCTTGTGGGTGTGGATTATGTGTCTAAATAGGTTGAGGTGGTCCCCTCAAAGACTAATGATCATAAAGTGGTGTTGAAGTTTCTACAGGATAACATTTTTACCCGGTTTGGCACACCAAGAGCAATCATCAGTGACGAAGGCAACCACTTCCATCATCATTCTTTTGCCCCACTCATCAGAAAATATAGAATCACCCATAAGGTTGGCACCCCATATCACCCTCAGACTAGTGGTCAAGTGGAGATCAGTAACCGAGAAATTAAGAGCATCCTGGAAAGAATCGTGAATCCTAGTCGAAAAGATTGGTCGTTACGACTCAATGATGCTTTATGGGCATACAGGACAGCGTATAAGACACCAATTAGGATGTCCCCTTACCACTTAGTCTTTGGAAAAGCATGCCATCTACTAGTAGAGCTAGAGCATCAGGCATATTGGGCAATTAAGCAATTCAACTTTGATATGAAACAAGCGGGTGAAAAGATAAGGCTGCACTTAAATGAGATAGAAGAATTACGGTATGATGCTTATGAGAATGCCAAACTTTACAAGGAAAGGGCAAAGGCCTATCATAACAAACAGTTAGTGCAAAAATAATTTCAAGTTGGACAAAAGGAGCTGCTCTACAACTCAAGATTGAGGCTGTTTCCAAGAAAACTCAAGTCTCGTTGGGCTGGGCCGTATATGGTTACCAAGGTCTTTCCACATGGGGCTTTGGAGATTCATAACTCCAACAGTAACCAGACATTTACAGTCAATGGACATCAAGTCAAGCCATACCTCGATCTCACTATACCTCCTAGGGACAAGGATTTGACACTTCAAACTGTACAATATATAGCTGATCCTGGGACACCTGACCCAATTAAAATTGCAGTTTCTGTAGCACATAACGACACTATTTGATGCATGTGCGATCAAGCACATATACCCTTGCGATCGAGTACAGTTACCCCAGAAGCTACACTCCTGCACCCAGTACCTCCTCAACTGCACCCACAGCTGATCAGCAATGAGAGGATACCCCGTCTGGCTAAAGATGTTAAACTTAGCGCTCATGGGAGGCATCCCAGATATATCCTTTTCATTTTAGTACTTTTCTTTTAGTTATAGTTTTATTTACATGTTTAATTTGCATATTTTGTTTTCCGACACAATGTTTATTTTTCTTTTTCAGTTACTTAATGCGTGCATCTAGTTCAAGTTTGGGGGCGTGGACAAGCAAGCAAGCAACTAAGTTCTTCATCTCCCAGGTCATAACTTTCCATGCCACACACACATTGGGGACAATGTGTATTCTAAGTTTAGGGGTAGTGGGAGATACTAGATACTATCACGCACGCACTTGAAACACATGCACATACTAAGTCCTAGTTTTCTTTTAGAAAGATAAATGCATGTTCTTTTTGTAAACAAAATTTTTGGTTGATTTAAAAATTTGATAACACTTCATTAATAAGCTTAAAAGCTAGAACACATAGTCTTGCAATGGGAATTTTATAAAGTTTAGTTACCTACCTCAAGGCACCTAAGAATTCACAAGTTTGATCCAAATTTGCACAAGCACATTTAGCATGCATTTGTGTGGGGTATGACATATAATTCTCTTGTATATGTTTCCATAATCAAACTATAATCGGATAACTTGTTGAAAGGAACACTTTGACATAAGAAAAATAAAGAAGAAAAAATAAGGAAAAATGTTCTCATGCAAAAAGTGATCAAAAAGCTTCTAATGATTAGTAAAAACTTTCCACTGAGTAACTGGGCCTCTTGCCTCAGTAAGCATTGAATGTTAACGTCAAAAGGTGGAAAGTAAACCTTTAATCATCATAATAAATATTCCCACTGAGTAACTGGGCCTCTTGCCTCAGTAAGCATTGAGTGTTCAAGTCAAAAGGTGGGAATTTCATTAAGAAGTATAAAAACCAGTTAGTTTTGTAGCATTTTTTATTCGAGTTAGTAAGTCCTTAGGGGTGTCTTTACACCTAATGCCCTAAAACTATTTGGTTTGGGAGTCATTGGCTAAATACTCATTACAATGGTCAAATAGAAAGCTCGATGGAGCTCAACATGGCAAAGATTGCATGATAACAAGAAAAAAAAAAGGAAAAAAAGAAGCAAGTATTATGCCACTTTTGTTCTCTTAGATAAGGAATTCGATAAAAGTTTGGACATCGAAACCCTATACGCTAAAATTACGTGGAAGCCCCATCTTATATGTGCTAACTCATCACACACAAATTAAACTTGCAATGCCTTAAGCCAACCTTAGGTAAGTAACTTAAAAATTTTGAAAGTCCTTTTGCAATCTAAAATGTGTTTTTATTCTAAGCTTACTCATGAACGGTTATTATAGTTTTATGTGCAACCCAAATCTTTGAGTATCATGGAAATGAATTTATCTTTAAATTTTGTTTTAATATAGTCTTTAATTTTGTATTGCTAAGGGACTAGCAATATGAAAGTTTAAGGGTGTGATAAGTGCTTAAATAGTCATATTTAAGCCCCTTAATTTACATTTGTTAAGTTTCTTATTTATCTATTTCTATGGATTTTACTCATTTTCGTGTTTTATGTGTTTTTCACAGGACTTGGACAAAAAGGTAATAATTTGGAGCTTTTAAAAGCAAAAGTCAAGTTTTACCATCCAGCAAGGTGCACTCGAGCGCACCTCCCTTGAGATTGAGCGCATAAGAGCACGAGCACACTTGAAGAAGGCTCAAGCGCACACATGCACTCGAGCACATACCGCATACGCTCGAGTGCAATCACTCCAGAAGTGGCAGAGCCAGAATTGGAAAGAAGTCTTCCGACTCCAAAAAGGAATTAGGGTTTTGGGACACCATGAAGACCCTATAAATAGCCCTGTAAAAACACATAACACAGACTTTTCGTTCTAGATTCGAAGTAGAGAGCTTAGGAGAGGAATTGACGACTCGTCTCCTGAGTCTTCTTCGGTTTTAGTTTTTAGTTTTTATTTAATTATGTCTAGCATGTTTACTTTACTTAGTATGTGTAACTAAACTCCTATAAGGCTCGATTGAAGCCCTAGTTATGCTTTACCATATATTCATTCATTGATATCTTTGTTATAGCCTTGTTAGAATATTTAACTTGATTAATACCTGTTTGTATTTACATTCCTCATATGTATGTGTCTGATCAACGTATATATGTGGTATGGATAGGTTAGTCGAATCAATTTGGATGACCGAGTCCTGGGTTCGACATTAGTAATAAGAGATATCCACACTGGATTCCCGGGTTAATCAATATGGGAAACCGGGAGCAGACCAAGCTCTAGGTCCCATGTGGTTACTGATCTCCATAGCCCTCATGCTCTCTTAAGCAACAACTCAGTATACACCCATGCTGAATCCCTTAAGAGAGAAAAGAGTTAGAGTATACACTATGCCTAACTCGTTGCATAGGGAGATCAATAGCCTAAGGTGTGGGCCAAGCCCTTAGGTTGGCAACCATTAGATATTCATGATAAGACTAGAGCACTTAAACCTTACTTAGTGTGAAAGCATAATTAGTGGTGGATATCGTGGCCCTATGACCTCATTATTGTTATTTACTCACAATTAGATTACTATTTCTCTTTTTAACTTGAAGAAATTAATTCTAAAACGAAATTCACCAATCCCTGTGGAAATGATCTCGCACTTGCATACTATGCTACCGTAGACCTTGTGCACTTGCAAGTAAAACTAGAACGGTTATTTGCATATTTATTTAAGTAGATAATCATCTAACAATGTTCAAGGTGTTAAGCTTACTTATGAAGTCAAATCATATTGTTTGTTTAGAACACCCAAAATTTTTGAAATAGAATGAACATGCATTCATTTATAAAAAAACAAAAAAATGGGACATAGTGTGTGTGTGAGTGTGTCCCCATACCCCCAAACTTAAATTGCACATTGTTCCCAATGTGTGAATAGCATAGAAGGAGCTGACCTAGGAGATGGAGAACTATATGGCTGGCATGGCTCGTAGCATGCCCCCAAACTTCAACTAGATGCACTCACTCTGTCCTTGAAAAAGAAAGGTAAACAAACATAAAATGGAAAAGAAGTAATAATAAACAGCTATAGGAAAGTAAATAAAATAAAATACTAAAAAGGATATGCTTAAGGGTGCCTCCCATGAGCACTAAGTTTAACGTCTTAAGCTAGACGGGGTATCCTCTCACTACTGATCGTCGGGTGGTGCAATCGAAGAGGTACCGAGTGCCGAAGGTAGGCGATCAAGGATGGCCTATGGCATCGCCTTCTATCATGCAAACCATGCCTTTAAACCATCTATGCGCTGGTGCACTAGTGATGTGGCTGCAAAGACCTCACCTCGGAAGGAGAACAACTCAGCGAGAAAGTGCTGGGACTCTGTGGGTCCCATGTTTTGATGGTCCCCCTCCCATAATGGGCTAACTGCAGGGGTCTCTGTCTCCATATGATCCTCCTCAACCCTCTCAACTGTAGGTGGAGGGGCTGGGAGTCCTCGAGGCATGTGCGAGAGGCTATGTGTCCACTGAGCCTTCCTGAAGAACAGATGCTCTCGCACTGGCCCATCGCTGGTGGTCCCCTTAATCCCTTTCTTCTTGAAGATGTACGAGAGCAGGAATGGGAAAGGGAGACCCCATGCATTGGCCATGGTGGTCTGACGGCCATGGACATGATCCCAGAATTTATGCAGCTGGCTCCACATAACAGTGGGAAGAGAGTACCAGTGGCCTCTGTGGAAGGCATACAACGTCTGTAAAAACTTCACAACTACTTTATGATCGTTAGTTTTTGAGGGGACAGCCTCGACCCATTTGGACACATAATCCACACCCACAAGAATATATAAATAACCAAAAGAGTTAGGAAATGGACCCATGAAATCAATGCCCCAAACATCAAAAAGTTCCACTATATGAATATTCTGTAGGGGCATCTGATTTCGGGAAGAGATGCTACCTATCCGCTAGCATCTATCACATGAGCTGCAAAAGGAGAAAGCATCTTTAAACAAATTAGGCCAATAAAAATCAGATTGTAGTACCTTAAGAGCTATCCGTTTTGCCCCAAAATGTCCTCTGTTGTGAGTTTTAAATTACTCGCAAGTGCACGAGTCGTTTGCAATATAGCACTGTGCAAGTGCGAGGTCGAATCCACGGGGAATTGCGTTGTGAAAATATAAATTTATCTAAACTAATCTTATCTTAACCCAGTTCCGAGTTTTGTATTATATGTTGCAAAATAAATAAAAGCTAAACTAAATTGATTTTAAAAACTAATAAAAAGAATAAGGTTTCTGAATCCACCCCGCCAAAGTTAAGCATATATCTCAATGTTCTAAAGATAGCCTATCAAAAAAATTCCATGAATCCAACTTAAGACAAAAAACAACAAATATCCCAATTAGACCAAAAGCATCCAATGTATCAACTTTTAACAAATCACGAAGGAAATCCAATTTAATCAAAAACAATTTGATGTATCCATCAGATGAAACACAAGGAATATCCAACAGAACAATTTAAACACAATCAATCATAAGATTCTACTCAAATAATTGACAGAAAATTTATACTAAAAACATCAGAATTGTATAAACAAAAACTGAAACTAATATGCTAAACAATAACAGGGCTTCATCTTCAACCTTAGTTAAAGATTCTAGCCACTCACAGTTATGAGACTACAGTTCATAATAAAAGTGCTAAACATTTAACTAAAAAGAAATAAATTACTTTACATGGGAGAAATTCCACTCGCTGTTGGGCGGCACTTCCCCTCATGGTAGCAAAGCCTTCAGGATCCACCAGAATGCCAGCAGACGTCCACCGGTTAACACCAAATGGCTTAGGAATTGCACACTGAATGATGAAGTCAGATGGTGTTTATATAGGGGGAGTCTCGGAGCACTATAGATTTTAGATTCGATGTGAGATACTGGCCCGAGTGTGCTCGATCGTAGAATGGTGCGATCGATCTCATGTGTGCTAGATCGCATATCTTATGAGCACGATCTCATGTGCACTCGATCGCATGTCTGTTACGATCGATCACAGATACACTGAACTGCAAATATTTCGATGTGGGATGTTGACCATGCACTTGTTCGTAGGCAGGTTCGCTCGAGCGCAGATGCGCTCGATCGCATATCTCGTGCGATCGATCGTACTATGCATCCTTTTTGCTCTTGAAGCTTGATATCTCCAGAAATGCCTCATTTTCTCCACAAACCTATAAAAATACACAAAACACAAAAAAAGACATAAAATAAAGTGAAATAATACAAATTAAGAACCTAACAAATATAAATTAAAAGGCTTAAATATGCAATATTTAAGACTCATCATCCTCCACAAGCAAATTGATGGCAGTGTTGTAGTAAGCTCAAGTGCTCCTCTTCTGGAATACATTGTCTGATGATTTGATTGGGGCAGGATTTGAAGAGGTAAAGATCATCCCAATAATAGTTTCTTGACAGAGCTATTAGTCGTTTTTTTTCTTATGTGGTCATGCCTGGGGGAAAAACCTTAGTAGTTAGATAATTTACTATATCAGCATACCATGGAAGTTTTACCTCTAGTGCGAACAATTGTTCATCAGGGAAGTTCTCATTCAAAGGCAGCTCATTATCGTCATTCTCATAGGGTAGCCTTGACAAATGATCTGCAACTACATTCTCACTGCCTTTCTTATCTTTGATCTCCAAATCAAATTCTTGTAGTAGGAGTACCCATCTGATTAATCTAGGCTTTGCATCTTTCTTAGAAAACAGATATCTCAAAGCAGCATGGTCAGTGAATACAATAACCTTAGAACCAACAAGATATGATCTAAACTTCTCTAAAGCAAAAATAACAGCTAATAATTATTTTTTCAGTAGTAGGATAGTTAAGCTGAGCATCATTTAAAGTTCTAGAAGCATAGTAAATAGCATAAGGTACCTTATTGACTCTTTGACCTAAGACAGCTCCCAAGGTAAAGTCACTGGCATCACGCATTAATTCGAATAGAAGACTCCAATCTGGTGCCATCATTATTAGGGCAGAGGTGAGAACATCCTTCAATGTGTTGAAAGCTTGCATACAGTTATCATTCCATTCAAACTTGGTATCTTTAGCCAACAACGCACAAAGAGGTCTCGAGATTTTGGAGAAACCCTTGATGAATCTTCTATAGAAACCGGTATGTCCAAGGAAACTTCTAATGCCCTTGATTGCAAGAGGGGGAGGTAGCTTCGAAATGATGTCTATTTTAGCTTTGTCTACCTCAATACCTTTGTTGGAGATGGAGTGACCCAACACAATGCCTTGTTGAACCATGAAGTGACATTTCTCCCAATTTAGCACTAAATTACTTTCTTCACATCTCTTTAGGACACTCTTCAAATGGCTTAGGCATTCATCAAAATTGGACCGAAATACACCAAAGTCATCCATGAATACCTCAATGTATTTCTCCACCATATCGAAAAATATGCTCATCATACATCTTTGTAAAGTGGCTGGTGCGTTGCATAAACCGAATGCCATTCTTCGATAAGCAAATGTGCCGAAGGGATATGTGAAGGTAGTCTTTTCTTGATCCTTAGGTGCTATGACAATTTGGTTGTACCCACTATATCCATCCAAGAAGCAGTAATAACTGTGACTGGCTAATCTCTCTAATATCTGATCAATGAATGGCAGGGGAAAATGATATTTTCTGGTTACTTTGTTCAATCTTCGGTAATCAATACATACCCTCCAACCCATTGTTTTTCTCACAGGTATGAGCTCCTCATTTTCATTTTTTATAACAGTAATCCCACTCTTTTAAGGAACAACTTAGACCAGACTCACCCATTTACTGTCTGATATGGGGTAGATAATGCCAACATCTAGTACCTTTAATACCTCGACTTTTACTACCTCTTTCATGTATGGGTTAAGTCTTCTTTGAGCATCTCAAGTGGGCCTTGCTTCATTTTCAAGGTAGATATAATGCATGCACTTGGCTAGACTTATCCTCTTAATGTCAGCAATGGTTCATCTAATGGTAGATCTATGCTCCCTAAGAACCCTTAATAATTTCTCTTCTTCTCTAATACTTAAATTAGCAGCTACGGTCACAGGTAAAGTCTTCTTTTCTCCCAAATAATCATAAGTGAGATGTTCTGGCAGCTGCTTTAGTTTCAAAGTTGGTACCTGGACAATAGAAGGCAGAAGAGTAGCATTAGTAGATATGAGAGATTCAAATGAAGGAGCATACTTACTTGAGTGTTTTGGAGAGGTCTCAAGGAAGTGCACAGTTTCAATAATGTCATTAGTCACATCTTCAAGTTCTTGCTCAATCTCTTCTCCGTGAAGCTATGGGTGAGAGTGGTCTCCAATGGATCAATGTGTTGGACCTGAAAAGCTTGCTCAACAAAATTTTGTATCATACATATATTAAAGCATTCCAAATCATCTTGAGGCAGTTTCAATGCATCAAATATTTTAAATTCTGTTTTCTCACCATTGATTTCCATACTCATTATACCATTCTTTACACAAATCTTAGTATCAGCAGTTCTCATGATGCATCTCCCTAATATGATTGGGCAGGGGTAATGGCATAGGGCATTCTTCCATATCTAGTACAATGAAATCAGCAAGTAAAATGAATTCTCCTACCTTAACTAGGACATCCTCAAGAATATCCCTAAGTCTTTTGATACTCTTATCCACCAACTGCAAGGTAATGAAAGTTGGTTGTAGCTCCCCCAAACCTAGGGTTTCGAATACCATGTATGGTAGTAATTTTACACCCATTCCTAAATCTAGTAATGCTCTCTCAAATAGTTGATCGCCTATTCTACAGGGAATAGTAAAACTACCCAGATCTTTTAGTTTTGGTAGGAGTTTTCTTAATAGTACAACACTTACTTCTTCAGTTAATGCTACTGTTTCATACTCTTAAAACTTTCTCTTATGAGTGCAACAATCTTTTAGAAACTTAGTGTAGGCAGGTATTTGGTGAATTGCATCTAATAAAGGAATGTTAATTTCAACTTTCCACAAGGTTTTAAAAATATCAATCAGTTTATTATCTTTCTTTTGTTTTACTAACCTTTGCGGGAAGGGTGGAGCATTCACCTTCTCTGTTTCACTTACCTTTGATGCCGATGGTTTCTCTTTGGATGCTATTGCAGACTCATCGGACCTTATCACCTTGCCATTTCTCAAAATTGTGATAGCCTTTAGTTGTTGATGACCCCAGGGTTGGGTAGTGTTTGAGCTGGAAGCTCACCTTGTTTCTGCCACTAAGCTCTTTAGCTAGTTGTCCCATTTGTACCTCTAGCCATTGTATGGCTTGTTCATGTTTTGCTGTGGTATGTCTGAGTTTCGTCCGGAATTGCCTTTCATCCGCCACGATTTGATCTTGTGAGGTCATGAATTGCTGCTACTGAGTAGCCAATTGTCTCACAAGACTTTCGAGGTCGTTTTTCTTTGTTTCAGGAGCAATATGGGCTATTGGTTGGGAGTTTCATTGCTACCCTTGCTGGTTAAGGGTATTTTGATTGTTGTTCCACTAGAAATTCGGGTGTTTTTGCCATCTAGGGTTATAAGTGTTTGCAAATGGGTTGTTCTTTGGTGGATAGTTGTTAGGTTCTATATAATTGGCTTGTTCTAGATCTGCAGATGAATATAAAGGACAAGTATCAGTATTATGATCGAATTGGGAACATATCACACATACCTAGAGTGGTGCAGCTGGTAAGTTAGATGAGGCATTTTGAGCAGCCATGGCTTTAACCAATAAGTCTAGTTTCCTCTCCATAGCAGCTATTTGAGGAGAAGATCCTCCATATAAATTTACCTCATACATACCCTTATCCTTGGTTACATGTCTACCTCGAGAGAAGAACTGCTGGGTGTGTTCGCTTAGGGTTTCGAAGAGCTCCATAACTTCTTCGCTGTTTTTCTCCATCAACAGTCCTCCACAACCTGAATCAATAATACTTTTGTTAGTATTACTCAAACCTTCATAAAAAGCTTGTACCAGTTCATCTTGAGGTACATTATGATGTGGGCATTTGAGTAGCAGCTCATTGAAGTGTCCTCATGCTTCGAAAAAGAGGTCCCCATCCTTTTGTTGGAAGGATTGAATCTCCTTCCTCATTTACCTCATCTTTTGGGCTGGGAAAAACTTCCTTAGGAATTTGCTAGCCAACTCCTCCCAAGTGTGGATAGAAACTGCAGGCAAAGAATTGTACCACAGTTTAACATTATATTTTACGAAAAAAGGGAACAAAATTAACCTTATTCCTTCTTGATCTAGGCCTCGGATGTGCTGGAACTTGCAAAAGTCGAAGAACTCTCGAAGGTGCAAGTGTGGATCCTCATTAAGTGTACCTCTAAAGTGAGTCAAGGCACTCAATATTTGCGGAGATATGTAGTAGTTGTCTTCCGCCTCAGGTTGATATGCAATACATGATGGCTGATCAAGGTTCTGGGGAATTAAGGATTTCTTTATTGGTACTCGTGCAGGTGGTTGCTGGTTTTTAAGCTGTTCCGCCATTGGTACTTCGTTCTCAGATTCTTCTTTGTTCTCCTCGAAGTTGTTTCTAAGCTTTTGTTGGATGGTCCGCTCAAGCTCGAAATCGAGGGGGAAGAATGTTGGATGTTGGGATTGAATTCCGTGTATAAATCAGGTAAACCCTATTCAGTGTAGCAGTTCAACTCTGCCGCTCGGGTAACTCTCTGCCCTAATTGTGCTCGATCGCACAAGATGGTGCGATCGATCGCAAGTATCACTGAAAGTTCTGATGATGTTCTGAAACGGAAAATAAATCAATTAGGGTTTAATAAAAATAAATATGATAAACAAAAACTTAAAATATTTAGTAAAATTAAAGTAAAATAAGAATAATGATGATTAAACGAAACGAAAGTAATTCTAAAAGGAAATTTAGCGCAATCCCCAGCAACGGCGCCAAAAACTTATTGTGCGATTATCTACCTAAATAAATAAGTAAATAACCGTACAATTTTACTTGCAAGTGCACAAGGTCAATGGTATCATAGTGTGGAAGTGCGAGATCATTTCCATAGGGATTAGTGAATTTCGTTTTTAGAATCAGTTTCTTAATAAAAGAAGATCAAAATAACTATTGAATGTGAATTAATAATAATGAGACATAGGGCTTTGATATCCACCACTAGTCATACTTTCCCAATGAGTAATATGCCAATGCTCTAGCCCTACTATGAATACCTAATGGTTATCAACCTAAGGGCATGGTACCTACTCCTTAAGCTATTGATTTCCCTAAGCAATGAGTTAGGCATGGTATCTACTCTAACTCTTTTCTGTCTTAAGGGATTCAGCATGGTATTTACTGAGTTGTTCCTTAAGAGAGCATAGGTACTATAGAAATCGATAACCACACAGGACCTAGGGTATGGTATCTACTCCAGGTTTCCCATGTTGATTAACCCAAGAATCCGGTGTGGATATCTTTTGTTACTAATGTCAGACCTAGGACTCGGTCATCCAAATTGGTCTAACTAACAAGTCCATACCACATGCACATATTGATCAGACATATACATATGAGGAATTTAAATAAACACAGGCATTAATCACGTTAAAAGTCATAATTAAGGCTATTGCAAAGATAATCAATGAATGTATATATGGGAAAGCATAACTAAGACTTCAATCGAGCCCTATAAAGAGTTAGTTACACATGCTGTCTAAGATAAGCATTATAACATAAACTAAACATAAAATATAAAACCCAAAGAATACTATGGAGACAGGTTGTCAATCCTCTCCAAAGCTTACAATTCTGAGCTAAGCAAAAGATAAAAAAAAAGTGCTGTCTTTTGTGTGTGTTTACAGGTGCATTTATAGGGTTTGAATAACCCTAGAAGACTCAGGAAACCCTAGACTTCCTAAAACATAAAACCTCTTCTATTTCCAAAACTCGTTATGCCATTTTATTGTTCATGCCCATACATGTGTGCTCGATCACATGCGTTGTGCACTCGATCGCAAGGCTGCACTCGATCCTTCTTGTGTGCGCACGAGCGCTTATGCGCTCAATCACACCCAATAGTGCGCTCGATGGCACTTTTTCCAGTAGCTACTCCAGGATTTCCAGATTTCTTTCTTTAAGTGCCAAAAAATGCTTCTTTTTCTCCAAGACTCTATAAAAAAATGTGAAACACAAAAATGAAGTAAAATGGACTAAATTAACATAACTAAGGACTTAACAAATGTAAATAAGGGGGCTTAAATATAAATATTTAAGCACCTATCACTATGTGGTGCAAAGGGTTGCTAGAAGAGTTGAAGGTACTGGAGGAGCAGGTTGTGGTGTTTTCGGATAGTCAAAGTGCATTGCACTTTTGTAAGAATCTGGTGTTCCATGAGAGGACAAAGCACATGGATGTTCGGTGTCATTTCATTCAGGAAAATGTTACGAAAGGATGCATCCATGTGGACAAGGTAGCCACGGAAGAAAATCTTGCGGATTTAGGTACTAAAGTTCTACCTCTAAGTAAGTTCAATCATTGCCTTGGACTACTTAGGATTGGAGTTGGTTAATTGATGACTCAAGATGAGTTTGGATCCTGAAGCTCTTTGCCCAATGGTTCGGGTTTAAACACTCCCAATGGTAGAGATTGTTGATATTTGTCTAAGGTTTAAACATATCTAAACATGATTCAAAGATGGTTAAAGTCTAAACCAAGGTTGGAAGATTAAAACACAGCATGTTAAAGAAGTGCACACATGTGTGTGCATCCATTTGGGTGTGTGTGTACACCCCTAATCAACAAGGCAAAGTAGTGCGCACTGCTGTGTGAAGGGTAGCATCAGTGTGCGCCTTACCTCCCCTTCACCAGTGCCTCACTGCCCAGCAAGAAAGTAGCTTGAAGAAGGGCAGCACCGCACCATCCCTCCACCAGCACCGCACCGCCCAGAATGTGGTGCAAAGGAGCTTTGCCTAGCACCTGACTGCCCCCTATTCAGCGCCTAGGCGCTAGGCAAACTGATGCACACATGGACAGCTTGTTTAAACCTCCTCTTAGGTGCATGGATGCAAGATTAAAATGCATTAGCACCACTTAGGATTGATGGAGGGCCATGGTTAAGTGGTCGTCAAGATCTAAGGGTAGAGATTGACTCTCAAGATTAGACAAGAAGTAGGTGCACTATATAAGGGGTTACCTAGCTTCATTATCAACAAGAATAATAACACAAGTTTGTGACATACTTTGAGATCAATTATAAAGAGTGACATACAATAGAGAATTGTATGAGAGTGCAAAGACACAAACACAAGAGGGACTAATTGTAGAGAGGCTGGTTGTAAAGAAAGAAGGGTCTAGATTAGATAGAGAGCATTGTTAGTTCTTATCTTCTTCCTTTCTTCTCTTCTTGGTTTCTTTAAGAACTTGAGCTTCTTGAAGAGGGTTGCTGTAATTGTAAATAATCACTGGTTTAGTGTAGAGAGTTCAGAGGAACTCACGGAGACGTAGGTTATTGCCGAACCTCGATAACAAATCTCTTATCTTCTTTTCTTTCTTGCGTTCGATTGCTGTATTTCTTTCTACAAGTCACTCTAGACTTAGGTGCTTAGAAGATCACCACCTGGGCATCTTGTCAAGGTGATTTCCAACAAGATTCAAGTAAGGGTTCCTTCATTTCTCTTTATTTGTTCTAGGTAGTTTATTTTGTGAAGTTTAAGTTCAAAGTTCTTACAATTTGAAGCTTTTGGTGAAAAGTTTGAAGAAATAACAGTGTGGGTTTTCAAAACAAGTTTTTGACTTAAGTTTGAATATTTAAAGACTTTTAACTTGAAATTGGTTTTGGGTAATGTAAAAGCTTAATTTAAAACTTTAGAATAGTGGTGTTTTAAAATGGTTAAAGGTTTCAAGAAATATCAAAGAGGTATGAAGGCAAAAAGGAGAAATTTTTGGGACTTTTCTACGTTTCTGTGCATTAGACAGTCGATTGTGGGCAGAGACTTTAGGTCTCGAGAATAGTCGACTGTGCAATTGGACAGTCGACTATGCAAGAGATAAAAAGTCTAAGACCTAAACACAGTCGACTGTGTAACCTTATTTTTAGAATCTTACACCTTGAATTTCATCTTTTAATATGATAATTATAACTCCTTGATTGGATTGGTTGAAGTCTAATTGTTTATATTTGGACCATTTATCTTAAAATGATAAATCCTTAGGTTTAAGTGAAGATCGTTTGAAAGGAAATGAAGTGGTTCGGGATTATAGCTTTGTTCTCAAGGTGAGTGTCACCTTACTTCTACTAAATGTGATCACTTAAAATGAATAAAATAAGTTCCTATAAACTACTAGTGAATTGAGAAATGAGTAACCTACTTATATGATTGTTTATATGTATGTCTACTAGTGTAAGTTGATGATATAAATTCTTACATGATGAGGTTAAGATGATGATGGTTAATGATTATAAAAGTGGGAAAGTTGTAAGCCTAAGTTGCATATCATATCGCATTAAGATTTGAATGATTCGTTTTAATAAAGGGGAGTGTTAAGAGAGGCCGAGAACATCCATCTAATGAGGAGGAGTGTTAGGTGAGGTCGAGAAATGAAAGTTTAAAGTTGCTAATTATTGATGTCGTTGTTATTGTGAATGTACCGATATGTGGGGAGATGTCCCCTTATATTTTAATTAGCCCAATGAGGGGCAATGAACTTGAAATGAATAAAGATTAATGATTTGAATGAAGGATTAAACTTGTATAACATTGCATTGCATCATATTTCCCACTTGTTGGATAGCATACTTGTTTCATGATGAATTGATAGATGGAATTTTCCAAAAAGGGGATGTGTTATAGATGGAGGAATTACTAATTATTGGAATGTAACTTGTAATGAGATGAAAGAGATAAATCATTATGTTTGAAATGAAACCTTTTGGTATGTTTCTCTCTCTCTCTCTCTCTATATATATATATATATATATAAAACTATTTGTTGTGTAGTTAAAGACTAATTAAGTTCATGTTTCTTTCATGCTTAAACTTAAAAAAAGAAAACTATATAAAGTTAATCATTAATGAGATTAAACCCTAAAAAGGGTAAGTAAATCGTTTATAGTTAATATGAGTAATGTGATTACTCGTTGAGCTTTATAGCTCATACCCCCATTTCTTTCTTTTATATTACAAGAAAGCCTTTTGAGGATCTTGGTTAGTAAGTGGAGGAGTTGTGAACAAGAAAAAGACTTTAGGTGGCTCCATGTGCGAGGTATCCCCACCTAAATTTTTTGTAGTAGTAATTAGACTCTTTTTTTGTATACACTATATGTTGTAAACCATTAGAGGTTATGTCTCATGAGACACCTTTGTAAACTAAAGTATTGTACTTGAACTTGTAAGTTATGACTTTCTAATGTGAATAGGCTATATTACTTTTGTCACTTGGTCTTGTGTATTTGTATTCTTTGTTCAGGTGCACGATTATGAAAATTAGTGATGACATCTCAAGTAGGGCCCGTTTAAGATAGGTCGTTACATTTTTGGTACTAGAGTTTTAGGTTTAAGATTTTGTAGACTTAAGGAATCTAATGTTGTTGTTTTCTAAAAAAGTTATTTCGTGTAGGGTTCGAGGATGCCACATGGATGAAATAAAGGTAGAGACAGGGGTGCGGGACATGCCCGAAAAAGGGGCAATGTCCCAATATAGGGACATGGATGACCTCCTTTGCATAGAGTTGAGGTGGATGTACATCCTGAAATTTCTGAAGAAGAATATGTGGGTAGCATATCTGGTGCTACTAGTAGAACTGTTAAAGATACTACGGTTGAAAGAGACGAATTGCGAGAAGCCCTAGCTCAAATGTTGGGAAGAATTGAAGATTTAAAACTTTGATTAGAAGAACTGAATAGAAAAACTCCTTAATTATCTAACGGTCAAGCAAGAACTCTTGAGGAGCACGATGTTCACGTAAGGGAAAAAGTAGGGGGAGATCTGTTTACTTGATTCAAGTTAACGCCACCAACCTTTAGTAGTACTGATAGTCCTTTAGAAGCAAAGGCATGGATTAAGAAAATGGAACGTCTTTGTAGATTATTACCAGTTACTAAACTATAGAAGGTAGCTTTTGCATCATTTAAATTGGAAGGAGAAGTATCAAATTGGTGGGAAGACATATTTCCTAGACTGAGTGGAGATGTGGATCTACTGTTAGACTAGGAATGATTCAAACAAGTATTTTTCGAGAAACATTTCCTTAAAATTTTTAAATCTCAACTAGAGAGGGATTTCGTTTACTTGAAGTAGTATACTATGATGGTATCTTAGTATGATGGGAAGTTTATTGCTTTGTCGAGGTTTGCCCCTGATTTAGTGAATACTGAGGAAAGGAAGTGCAAACAGTTTCTTGATGGTTTAAACTATGACATTCACTCCTGAATTTCTTATTTGGAACATCCCAACTATGTAAGGTTAGTGGATAAGGTGTTATGAGTTGAGAAAGATGTAATTGAATTGAACGGATGATGTGAAAGGCAAAAGAGGAGCAGGTCGGAAGGTGCCAGTAAGGGTGGTTATGGGTTTGGAATTTAAAGTGGTCGCCCTCTTCAAAGAAGCGTTACTCAATGAGGACAAAGTATAAGGAGTAAATATTTTGTGATGAATCAAAACTAGTATAATAGACAGACGACATCAGTGGTATAGAGTTCGAAGGGGGTTAGCCAAAGAATTGTAGGGTAGTCGATGCCAATGGGGGTTCAAGGTAAAAGAGTGTGTACTCAAGGCAAAGAAGGTGGTGTAACATCATGATCAAATCTTAGGGCATGTTTCCAATGTGGTTAGATGGGTTATCTCTCTTAGGACTGCACTACTCGGGTATGTCATCGTTGTGGTTTGATTGGACATCTTCAAAAGGATTACCCCATGTCACAGAATAATGTATGCTTTGTTTGTGGCCATAGTGGTCATATGACTTCAGATTTTTGGCTGAAATTCAAGTCACTTGGTAGTGTAAGTACTACTGGGGTTTCAGGTAGAATCCAATCAGGTCAGGGTAGTGGATTTGGAAAAGGTAAAGGTGGGATTCAAGGTCGAGGAGCTGCTGTGGAGAAAAGGAATGTTAGTCAAGGACAACAGGGATAGAGTCAAGTTTATACCGTCACTCAACATTATGCTCAAGATACACTAGATGTTGTGAGTGGTATGGCTTTTATTTTTAGTAGAAATACTAGAATACCAATTGATCCCAAAGTAACTCATTCTTTCATTTCTACTTCTCTTATGCAATTTGTTGATGCACCTAAAATACGTTGGATAACAACATAGTTGTTGAGACTCCTATGGGAGAAAGAGTAATAATTAAGTGGATGTTTCAAAATTGTTCTTTGAGTATTGGGGATGGAGATCTTAGTGTGGATTTATTGCCTTTGGAGATGAAAGACTTTAACTATATTTTGGGTATGGATTGGTTAGCTGCTTATCATGCTTGGGTGGATTGCTTTAAGAAAATGGCAATCTTTCGAATCTTGGGAGAGAAGGAATTTAAGCGTAGGATACTTTCTTAGTGCCTTATTTCTACCATTACAACTAAGAAGTTGAAGAAAGGATATAAAGGTTACCTAGCTTATGTAGTTACTTATATGGAAGAAAATATGAAGCGAGAAGAAGTACCTATGGTAAAAAAAATAAAATAAAATATTGTCGTATTTCCAAAGGAGTTGAATTCCACCTAGTAGAGAAGTTGAATTCTCCATTGACCTAATTCCTGGTTCTACTCATTTCAATAGCCCCTAATAGAATGGCACCAATGAAATTAAAGGAACTTAATGTACAACTACAGGAGTTATTGAACAAGCAGTTTAATCATCCTAGTGTATCACCTTAGGGAGCTCCGGTATTGTTCGTTAAGAAGAAAGATGGAACCTTGAGGTTGTGTATTGATTATCAGCAATTAAATAAGATAACGATACATAACAAATATCTTTTATTGAGAATAGATGATCTGTTTGAACAGTTACAAGGAGCACGAGTGTTCTCCAAAATAGATTTGAGGTCGGGATATCACCAGTTGCAGATTAAGGGCTCAGATATTTCAATGACTGCTTTTTGGACTCGGTATGGTAACTATGAATTTTTGGTTATGTCGTTTGGTTTTACTACCGCCCCTGTAATTTTTATGGATTTGATGAATAGGGTGTTCAAGCTTTTTTTGGACAAATAAGTTGTAGTCTTTATCGATGACATTTTGGTGTATTCAAATAGTGAGGAAGAACATGCTAGACATCTGAAGATAGTGCTGGAAACTCTTAGAAAGGAGAAATTGAATAATAATTTTAATAAGTGTAAATTTTGGTTGAACGAAGTGGCATTCCTAGGACATGTAGTGTCGGAAGCAAGTGTGGCTGTAGACCCTCAAAAAGTGGAAGCAATTCCAAATTGGGAACGACCTACGAATGTGATTGAAATTAGGAGTTTCTTAGGGTTGGCAAGGTATTACTAAAGATTTATTAAGGACTTTTCACTCATTGTAGTACCTTTGACCAAGCTTACAAGGAAGGGATAGAAATTTATATAGTCGGATGATTGTGAAAGGAGTTTTCTTATGTTGAAAGAGAAGTTGACGACAACATCTGTATTGATTCTTCCTTCAAATGATGAGGGGTTTGTGATTTATAGTGATGCGTCGCACCAAGTATTTAACCACCCAGAATTAGTTGAACTTAAGACAGGGACGATGGATGGAGCTAATCAGTGATTATGATTGTACCATAAACTATCATCTTGGGAAGGCTAATGTGGTGGCTGATGTGTTGAGTCGGAAGTCTAGTAGTAAGTTGGCAACTTTGAAGACCTATAGTTTGGGGTTAATAGAGGAGCTAAGGAGTTTGGAAGTAAAGCTTGAAGGTGGTGCCAATGGAGGATTAATGGCTTGTATGGCAGTGAAATCATCTATGGTGTAACGTCATCATAAACAACAAATTTTTCCATCAAAAGCCCAAAGAGAATGTTTCAACCATTTTTCCTTTAAAATCCCAAGCAGAATTCCCCAAGAATTTCTCACCCTCAGCCATTTTTCCTTCAAAATCCTGAAGAGAATACCCCGAGCATTTCTCACCCTCGGCTATTTTTTTCCCAAAAGTCTGACGAGAATGCCCCGAGTATTTCTCACTCTCGGCCATTTTTTCTTCAAAAGCCTGAGGAGAATGCTTTGAGCATTTCTTACTCTTGTCCATTTTTCCTTCAAAACCCCGAGGAGAATGCCCCGAGCATTTCTCATCCTCAGCCATTTTTCCCCAAAAGCTTAAGCATAATGCCACAAGAATTTCTCACCCTCAACCATTTTTCCCTAAATACTCAAGGAGAATGCCCCGAGTATTTCTCACCCTTGGCCATTTTTCCTTCAAAAGCCTGTGAAGAATGCCCCGAGCATTTCTCACCCACAACCATTTTCCCGAAAAGTCAAAGGAGAATGCCCTTATCATTTCTCACCCTCGCCTATTTTTCCTTCAAAAGCCCGAGGAGAATGCCCCGAGTATTTCTCGCCCTCGACCATTTTTTCTTCAAAAGCTCGAGGAGAATGCCTCGAGCATTTTTCAGCCTCGACTATTTTTTTTCTTTTGAAAGCCCAAAGAGAATGCATCGAACATTTCTCAACCTCAGCTATTTTTCCTTCGAAAGCCCAAGGAGAATGCCCCAAGTATTTCTTACCCTCAGCCATTTATTATTCAGAAGCCTAAGGAGAATGCCTCGGGCATTTCTCACCATCGACCATTTTTTCTCAAAAGCCCAAGGAGAATACCCTGAGAATTTCTCAACCTCATCCATTTTTCCTTCAAAATCCCGAGGAGAATGCCCCAAGCATTTCTCACTCTTGACTAT
This sequence comes from Bretschneidera sinensis, assembly GCA_023935145.1. Taxonomy (NCBI): domain Eukaryota; kingdom Viridiplantae; phylum Streptophyta; class Magnoliopsida; order Brassicales; family Akaniaceae; genus Bretschneidera; species Bretschneidera sinensis. Next base: position 29,424,458 of record CM043700.1, on the reverse strand, counting down.
TTTTTCTTGACAAGCCTAAGAAGAATGCCCCGAGTATTTCCTACCCTTGGCCATTTTTTCTTCAAAGGTCCGAGGACCAGGCTCTGAGCATTCCTTCTCCTCGATTATTTTTCTTCAGAAAACCCAAGGACCTGCTTACCTGTGTAAAGTTCTGTCCAAAAAATCATAAAGACAAAACTAGTTTCTTAAGAAAATAAACTTCACACAAGAAAGTGGGGGGAATATGTTGTGGAGTATTTTTACCATCCAATCGGGCAACGACACATCGCACCCCATCTTAGGCCCACAAACCAAAAAGTACCACCAGTTAAATCATTGCACGTGTCCAAGTTTACAAAGGTAATTTCACACCTAAACCCTAGAATAGAAGAACTCTAATTCTATAGGGACCTCCATCTTTAAGAAACCCTAATCCTACTACAAGACTCGCCTATGAGTTACTTTCCTAATCGGACTCTGCTCTAAAACACTATATATAAGGGGCTCTCATTATCACACAGATACACCACAAACAACTCTTAATGCTCTTTGCTTTTTCATTATTTATAAGCAAATTACTGATTTAGGTATCAGTGAATCTCCCTAGAGGCACAACCCCTTATGTCATCGGGCAACTTCTTAGAATTTTTCTGGTTCATGTGCGCATGTTTATCATTGTACTACCAAGAAACGATGGACAAATTTTTGGCATCAACAGTTGTCATTTTGTGAAAGCTATGGAAAAGCCAAAATTTGTTATGCATGCTGGCGTGATGATGGAAGCGTCTTCGTTGTTAGCAGTTGCAGGTGAGATGTTTATGGATAGAAGTGAAAATTTCGACCTGGACTTGTTAAACTCGTTTTTTTTTTTTACCTGTGAAAAAGTAGGCATGGGTTTTGGTTAATTGATCCATTAAAAATTTACCCAAACCTGGCCCAACCCATGAAATTTTGGGTCGGGTTAGGTTTACCCGTAGATCAAACGAGTGACCAGTTAAATTGTGTGTTACTGTGTTGATTTTTTTTTATGTTGTTTCAATTATGTTTAGTTACTACTTTCTAATTGTTATAATTAGCAACAATTGTTTCCTGGACAACTGTAGTTCTTACTATAACTACTAAAAATGGCATCACTTTATAATTAATCTCTTGCAATATGTAGTCCCAATAAACAGATGCAAGGCTCGTCAGTTTGCTTATTTGTTGAATTGTTAGTGTGGATGGGTTGCATATCAGTAAACATATTAGAATGAGCATATTATAATAATATCAAACCATCAATAAAAAAATTCTGCTTTTAAAAAAAATATTTACTTTATTTAATATTAATCTTTTAATGGGTTACCCGTGAGTTCACCCGCAAAGGATTTGGACATGAAAAATTTGACTAGTTTAAAGCCGAATCTTTTCACCAGCACTCGTTTAACCCATGACCCACTACAAATTACCCGCACCTAACCCGACCCACCTCGCCCTTTATCCACCTCAACTATTGGAGTTCTGGCAGACAGTGTTTGCGAAGAAAGCGTAGTGCAGTGGCCTCCTTGTTCCGAGTTAGTGAAGCTCAATGTGGATGGAGTTGTGTTCAACCAGATTTCTCTTATGGGAGAGGGCGGTGTCCTTCATGATGAAATGGGGTCTATGTCTGTTACCTTCCCTCTTCTTCTTCATGAGGTTCACATGGTTGAAGCGAAAGCTATTGTGGAATGTAGGAAATTTACATGGGAAGCAGGGTTTCAGGATATTATTGTGAAGAGTGATTTAAGTGTGATTATCTCCGCTCTTAATTCCATGGCGCTTCTTTTGCTACTTTTGGCAATTTGATTTCTGAAGCTTAGCACTAGAAGAATGGATTTCATTAGTGTTCATGGAGACACATTCGTAGGGCTACCGGTAAGGATATCCATGAATTAGTTAGGTTAGCTAGTTCTTTTGAGAAACATACATATTGGATGGAAGAGGCCCCTAAGACAATTTGGCCTTTTGTTTATGCAGATATTTCTGCGCTTAAATCTAATTGAATAAAGTTTCTTTTATTATTAAAAAAAATTGCATTTTTCTATGTACTGGGGTATTGTCCTAATTAATTCTATTTGAATTGTCGTTGATTCAATAAATATAATATAGTCAATTTTGTGAAACGGAAAAGAAAAAGTATATTGAGAGAGAAAAAAAAAGAGAAGGACCCTTGATGTCCCAAACAGCTGAGACAATCCATGATACAAGGCTCATGATGCATGTCTACTAAAGAGAGAGCCTAATCTCTATCAATTTAGATTCTACGAAGAAATCCTATTTGCTTTTTACAGTCCCATACCGCTTTTTTTTTTTTGTGGTCATAAGGATTGACAATCACCAGATAGTGGGGCTTCACCCCACGCCATCACCCATCCACATGCCATTGGTAGAAGGTGGACAGCGTGGTCATGTCTTTTGAAAGTGGAAAAAGTGAGTAGAGACGACTGATGTGGGGTTTGAACTAATTTTAGTTGTTATTATAAGTACAACATCCAGGATTACCAAAACCGTCCTGCCACTTCATTGAAATAATGATTTTTTTATTTATTTATTTCTATTCTCCAAATCAAACAATCAGTGGTGAAAAACGAAGCTTGCGCACGAAACGGTGCCTGAAGCCGTCTCCGACAGATATCACCTGCAAAATTTGGAGGAAAAAAAGAAATCGGTGGACGACAATGATTTCTACAATGTTGGTGTAAACCAACACTCGATTGTATCAAAAATAAATTAAAAAAATTAAGAAATTATCTTGATTGAGCCACGTGGGAAGTTTTTATTTGTTTGGACAAAAAATGATTAGTCAGAAAATCATTTTGATTGAGCCACATGTAAAAGTCCTAGTAAGTAATAGAGAAGACGGTTGAAAAATGAAGGGGTATGATGGAACATTAATTGAGATACGATCAGCCGTCAAAAAGCCCACGAAACAAAGATTTTTAAAATGAGAAGTTTGAAGGAAGACATCGAGACAAGCAGGGTAACTCGAGGGCTTGAGGATGTGAACTTGAGGGAACCTTCATTATCTCGACCTCGAGCTTAATGGATGAGTCATAACTGCCAATATGGTTATTTAGGGATCTATGACAATCCAAGAGTCGTGCATTTAATTGGCTAAAAAAAAAGTAGTCACGATTAAATATGACCCACGTAGTTGAGTTAAAGATTTTGATATATGGCATGTTCAGCGCATTTAATCAAAAATACGTGAGGAAGTGAAAACGTGGGAGACTCTTGGGAATTATTAACACAATTATCTAAGCCTGAAGTAGTATAAATAGCGGCAAAATCAATCGTAAGGGACACAGTTAATCATCTAATAATTACTATCTTTCTGCATTTACTTTTCTTTACTTCTCAGTAGGAGTAGTTGTAGTTATAATCATAGCAGCAATTTCCCTTCTTTATCCCTTTTTTCTGTGTAGAAGTTGATCCAAGCTAGGGGAGCATTGAAAGCTTGGCCTATATTATAACAAGCTCAGGGAATCTGTTCTTGGTATTTTGAGGTTTTAACCATGTAAACCCTTTGTATCAAACTTACTTGAGATATCAATACATTGAGTTTGTTTTTACTGCACAATTGTTATTTATTCCATTCATTAATTGCTAGATTAAATTCGCTTTCTTGAATTTATAACGGCATACTGTAAAGTCCTCGTAATTGAGGCAGTATCGGACCCACCTTGAGAAGTACTGCTCCAATCGAGTCAACTTCAACCTCGATTGACACATAAATTAAATCTTGCATCAACAAGATTTCTGGAGACTACAGTGGGAGTAAGTCTAGTATATGCCAGTTAATAGATCAATGATGAAGACTCTAGCAAATCATAAGGAAACTCCTACTTCTGATATCTTTGCAAATCACTTAGATAAATTGGATCAGGACATAGAGAAATTAAACTCCTAAATGGATATGTTGGTGGCTAACCAACATCAAATTAGGGAGGAAATAGCCCAAACAAATAGACAAGTGACTAAGTTGTAGAGTCAATATCAAAGTAGATGGCTCAGTATTATACTCAGACTTAACAGCAAATGGCTAATATTTTGGAGAAACTTAACATTTTAATGGATCAAAAACCACATCATGTGGATACTCTCCTTAGAAATAACAGCGATAGGAGAGATTTTGTGCCGCGAGAAGTGGAATCCTCAAAGGCATTCCCTAGAGGAAATGATTCTGACATACCTATAGCATATCCTCGAGCTTTACCTAGTAGTAATATAGAAACTCTCATCGAAGATTTGAATGCTATACAGGTAACTAATTCAGGGACTACTGCACCAACGAAACCTCATGTCGTGTATGCTCCACTTACAAGGGGACAACCATCCCTTGGAGTCCAGCATCCTGTTTGAGTATAGATGCCATCTAGGCCCATGATTTAAACACCAAGCTATTCTACTGTTATGTTAACTAATGTGGGATTACCAAATATTCCAGCCATCTCACAGATCCCCTAAGGATAACCAAACATTCAACAAGGGCAAGATCATGCCAATGTTATAGTGGTCTAACCCAATATACCATTGGCACAACCAAATATCCTAGGATAGGTTAGAATTCGACCTCAACAATTACCACTTGAAAACCATGAGGCTTATCAAGTTCTACCGCCTCTTAACCTTGATGACCTCGCGTGCGGTAATCGACCTCATATCCCATACCAAATACCTTCTAGATGGCTCGAGCAGTTCGAAAATCTATATAGGTATGGGATCTATAGGGTACAGAAGCCCCTTTATAGGAAGACCCACCCTGATTACATAGACCAATATTTTGAGTGTTCCATAAACTACAAAATTCCCTTTACGACCTTTTCTGGGATGACAAGAAAATGGCCCTAGAACACATTAGACGTTTCACCATCCAGTGTGGAGAATACCTTAACCACGGTTTTATGAAGCGTCGTTTGTTTCCTAACTCTTTGACAAGACAGACATTCACATGGTACACTAATCTCCCTTATAACTCGATTATGAATTGGAAAGACATGTAGGAAAGGTTTTTGACTCAGTTAGCTCAAACAAATACATGCATTTCTATTGTTGATTTAGCCAAGCTAAAACAAAGCCAAGATGAAACTACTGAACATTACCTAAATCGTTTCAAGCAGTCTCGAGCCAAGTGTAATATTGGCTTGCTTCAAATCGAGTTTGTAACGCTAGCCCAGGATGGGTTGAGCTTCGAACTCTATAAAAAGTTTAAGGGAATGGTCTTCCATGATTTGTTCGAGCTAGCAAAAAGGGTTGCTCGATATGAGTACATACTGATGGAAGAACATAAAAAAGAGGACTTCATTTTATGGGACCTACTATCGCGATCCCAACTTCGAGATGGATGTAGTCGAGTTTGTAGGTAAAGAGCCCTTCATGTGTGACGCTCTTGCAAAGAACAAACTCATATGCAGGAATCCGAAAGACATTTCCCCAGTGAGTTCGTATTCCTTCGACATAAGTAAAGTAGATCAATTTGTTGATATGTTGTTGTAGTCTAAGTAGCTTATATTAGTGGGGCGACATAAGTTGCCCTCAAGTGATGAGCTTTAGGGTAGAAATTTCTGCAAGTTCTTTCGCACACTCGACTAACAAATGTGTTGTGCTTATAAACCTAATTTAGGATAAGATAGATCGAGAGAAACTTAAATTCCCCAAAAAAGAAACATAAACAATGCAAGTTGACACTAACCCATTCCAGGATTTGGTTGATGCTAACATGTTTGCTGTAAATGTTTCTTAATTACCTCAAGATAGTAAGTAAAATCGTTGGTGTCTACTTTCAGGTGAAACCATGAATACTTCGCGAAGAAAGACTCAATATATTCTGAAAGAACGATATAAGTCTGGAGATCCTAAATTCAAACTTCTGAGAGAACCCTCAAGCAACTTCAATTATTATGTCACATACTCCAAAGTGTCAGATCTCATGTCATTCATGGAGATCAAACCAATAAGTTGGAGAGATGAAGATGATCACCAACCAACAATGGTTGAAGATGAAAAGCTGAAGCTAAAAGTTATTGAAACCTCAAGACCAGCAATCGGATCTCCTGAATCAATTTTCCTAATAACCTTACCCGACACTGAGAACATTTTATGCGTTGATTGTCAAGAGAAAGTAGTTAACTTGTTCATGGAATAAGTGATGATAAAAGTCTAGGAAAAAGTAAAAGGAAAGAAAGTAGCTCGAATGAAAGGACCGTCAGCTACCTCTGGACCAACATCAAGTCTACGAATGACCAATGCTCGAGGAAGAAGGGACAGATATTCACAAATGAGAGGCATAGTTGCTTCAAGAATTTGGCTTTATACACAACCAGCATTCTGCCAGTAAAAGAAAGAAGCAACACAGGTCATGTTGAGAAAGCCAAGTACTTTAAAAGTGTCGCTAATAGAACTAGGAAAATTGTACCACTTTCATACCAACATAACGAAACATCTGAAGTCGAAATAAAAATATGGCTACAGCCCAAATTTCCCCAATATTACTCAAACCTAGCGGAGAAGAATGTTATGCTAGTAGGCTGCCAAAAAAATATAAGATATGGAAGAAGAATAACCTAGAGCATCTGAAAGAGCCAAAGAACACAAGAAGCACGAAAGGGGAATTAAGAGTCCTAGTTCAGAGGAAGAAGATGAAATCACTCGAGCTTAAGAGGATCAAGGAAAGAAAAAGGTCACTAACTTCGCAAGTAGGAAGGAGATACTAGTGACCTTTTCAAAAGGAAATGATGATGAAGAATAAGTGTACGTAGGAGGAACCCTGACTCAGGATGGGGAATTCATCTTAGTTCCAAAAGGGGGGTTTCATATAGACCTTGTCACAAGAGAGGTCAAGGATGAATGATTAAAGTCCATAGGCCTCGAAGGGCCCATAGACATCATGAATGTAGGAATATCAAATCAACTAGAACAGCCATCAGGGACCCCAAAGAGTTCAAAAGAAAAACAAAACCCCGAGGAAGATTTCAAACACAACAATGTTAAGGATGATCCCCTCGAAGACATAGAGCACCAAGATGAAAAAGACTAGGGTAATGACCTCGAAAACAAAGACTTAGCATAACGAGCTATAACAATGAACTACAATATAATCATTCTCCTGCCCTCCTCCTTTCGGGCAGTATGCAGTCAGCCACTCGAATTTGAAGAGGTTGACATAGAAGATATGAGAAAAATTAAGGAACAACAACAAGAGGTAGTGTGCACATGGAGTGAAGAATCAGGGATTGAGCATATGAAAATGGGAGAAGGGGTTCTCATGATAATCGAAAAGCCTCATCGAGGTATGGCTCAACACCTTAAACCCCGTATGTTAAAGTTCACATAGAAGGTAAACTTTTGAATTGCGTATTAGTGGACAATGGTCCAGTAGTCAACATATTACCACATATCATGCTCCGTAAACTGAATAAAACAAAAGATGATTTAATACCTTCTAAGGTCCACATTTACGATTTTTTAAGGGACACAATCAAAACACAAGGAGTGATCTCCCTCAAATTACAAGTTAGAAGTTGAGTCATAATAGCTGCATTTTTCGTGATTAGATCAGATTTAAGTTACAATTCCTTACTAAGGCAAGATTGGATTCATTCTAGTTAATGTGTACCATCACCGTTGCATCAATCCCTTTTCTTTTGGAATGATAATAATCAAGTTGAAACTGTGTATGCATATAATAAGCTATTCATGGCTTCCTCAAATAGCATTAAAGAAATATTTTACGAGAAAAATGTTGGTTGGGTAAAGATACTGAGAAGAGACAAACATAGGAAGCCCACTAAGATAACTATGTCTAAGAAAGAGCTGAAGGCAGTGGCTTTCGAGTAGGTTTATAAGGAGTTGTTTAGGCCATGCTTGATAACAAGGTATCAGAGACTCCCTTGATCAAATACAGAGTGGATGATGAGTCCACTTTGCAAAGATAAGAGAGAGGCCATAACATTGGCCCAATCAAGGCTGGCCACATATGTGGCTGAACAAAAAGTAATATACTAGAACAACATCAAGAGTCTGAAGAACCTTGATAAAACTGAATTGAAAGATCTTAAACCTACCTCAGCCAAGCTTTAAGATTTGAAGATATAAACATAAGATCTCATAGAGGAAATTGATCTAGATGATGGAGATGAAGAAAAACCAACCTTCATTAATAAGCGACTTCCCCAAAGCTCGAAAGAACAACTAATGTCTCTTCAAGGATTACTTTGCTTAGGATAATGATGAGATGTCAGAACTGAGTCGAAGTGTGGTAGAACATCGATTACCCATCAGGAAAGTCTATAAACCGTTCAAGCAAGCACCCAAAAGGATGTTCACAGAAGTCATCCTCAAAGTTAAGAAAAAGGTTGAGTGCCTGCTAAAAGTTGGGTCTGTAGAATGGCTTTCTAATGTAGTCCCAGTGTTACTTCTAAAGATGAATACCCTATTCTAGTAGCTGATCTATTTGTAGACAATGTAGCCTTTAACCAAGTGCTCTCCTAGATGGATGTTCATTCTAGAAATAATATTAAAAAAATTATAGCTTTAGAGGATATAGAGAAATTATAGCTGATCTATTTGTAGACAAATTCAAAGCAATAATTCAAGTTAAATCCCCTTCTAATAAGAAAGAACTTCAAAGGTTCTTGGAGCAAGTGAATTTTCTAAGACACTTTATTGCTAATGTTGCAAGTAAAACTAAAGTATTTTCTCCATTATTGAAGCTCAAAGGAAAAGCTTTCATATTGGAAGCACTACTAGAAGGCTTTCGAGGAGATAAAGAAATGTCTCTTGGACCTTCAAGTATCAATCCCTCCTCAACGAAGAAAACTGTTGAAGCTTTACATATCAGCTACAATACATTCAATGGGAATTTTGTTAGCTCAGGGCAATGAATGTAACCTCAATAAAGCTATTTTCTATCTAAGCCGTGTATTAAATTCAATGGAATGCAAATATTCTTCAATTGAAAAATTATGTTTAGCACCATATTTTGCTGTGACTAAATTACGTCATTTCTTTTTAAGTTTTTTTGGTTCATATGATTGGTCAAACCATTTTAGTTAAAGAATTTGACAATGAAACTTTAAATCATATCCCTAGGGAGGAAAATTTGAAAGAGAATATGCTGACTCAAATGGCTACCGGGCATCAGGTCCCAAATAATTTGAGAAATAAATTAGCTAGGCTAATTCGAAGAACACTCCCTCTTATCACGGATAGAAAACTTATAACAGATGTCTTTACTGTCTAGGTTTATTAGGACAATAATTAAAGAAAACTAATTTTAGAATTCCTAAGGAATCCAAATAAAAAAGCAACTGAATTTTTGAACTTAAAAGCTCAACATTATGCTCTTTGGGGAGGGAATAAAGAGCTGTACAAACGGGATGTTGAAGGATTACTTCTGAAGTGTCTAAGAAAATAGGAGTAACTACAAATCATGATTGAGGTGCACGAAGGAATTTTTGGCTCTCATCAGTTAGGACTAAAAATGCACTGGTTAATTCTAATGTATGGGTATTACTGGCCTTTAGTTTTAAAGGATTGCCTTGAATACTCTAAGGGCTGTTAGGCATGTCAAAGGCATAGGAATATACCTCAAATTCCTGCTAGCCCCTTGTATTCAATAGTCAAACCATGGCCATTCAGAGGATAGGCCATTGCATAATTGGAAAGATTTACCCTGCTTCAAGTAAAGGACACACATTTGTGTTAATGGCTACTGATTATTTTACTAAATGGTTAAAAGCTAAGTCCTATAAAGAAATTGATGAAGTTCAATTCATTAAATTTTTCCAAAAGATGATAATTCATTGATTTGGAATCCCATAATCTTTAACTTTAGATAATGTGTTAGTCATTAACGAGCAATGGGTTCGAGCATTCTTACAGGATTAAGTTAATTAATTATAGTCCATATTATGCTCAAACTAATGGTCCAAGCTGAATTAACTAATAAGATTATAAAAAATAATCTAAAAAAAGGTAATAGACCAGAATCCCAAAAAAGGGGATGATCTATTATCTGAAGTCTTATGGGCCTATCAAACATCAAAGAGATCAAGTACAAAGACTACCCTATTTGCCTTAGTGTTTGGTCATGATGCAATTTTGCCTATGGAAATTACTATTAAATCATTGAAGGTGGCCAGGCAAAACGTTTTAAGTGATATAGATTATCATGATGCTATGTTGACTGAGCTCGATCTTCGTGAGGAAGTCCAAGCCACAAAATTAGATAATATAATGCAACAAAAGTTAAATGTTGCTAAGGCTTATAACCGAAGAGTTAAAATAAAGGTTTTTACAAAATGAGACTTAGTTTGAAAACCTGGATCAAAAGATCTATAGCTAAGCAAATGGTTTCCTAATTAGGAATGACCATTTTTAATGGTTAAGGTTTTCGGTGGAAATGCATATAGGCTCATGTCCATGGATGGAAATGAACACAAACTATCTATCAATGGAAAATACTTGAAACCATACATGGAGCCAAAAATAGAAAAGAAACTTCTATCATATTAATTATTAAATCAAGTACAGAGAGAAATTAAGAATAAAATTGAAATTACAAAAAAAGTAATAAGAATACCAATTAAACTTTACGGTGGAAGAAGTCAATTATAACCGCCCATTTCGAGTGGATATAATCCGTTGAATCAGCAACAGTATTGTGAATATCAATGATGATGTGATGAATAGATCTAACTTCTCTGTGATGAGTTGATAGTGTAGAGTAATCTTGCTCGAGAGCCTTTGCATTTCTTAACTGACCTTCCAGATTGGCATTGACTTGCTCAAGCTACTATTCGAGCTCGTTTATTCAAGCCTTAGCCTATTTGAGCTCTATCAGAATGTTCTCAGGCAATTTTCAAATATTTTTGAACTCACCCTACTAATGTTCAAACTCTTTATAATGTTGTTGCAATTGTTATTTGATAAGTACTTAAATATTCATATTTTAACCATTTAATTTACATTTGTTAAGCCCTTAGTGTGCGTATTTTATGCTATTTTACTTCCTTTCTGTGTTTTATGGATTTTTATAGGTTCTTGGAGAAAAGAAAGCATTTTGGAGCTCAAAGAGAAAATATAGAAAATCTGTCAATTGCTTAGTGCGATCAAGCGTAGAGGATCTGCGATCGAGTGCAATCTGCACTCGCACACAAGAAGAAGGCTATGATCGAGCACAAGAGACTGCAATCGAGCGCACATGTACGATAGTGAACAGTAAAAACAGCAGTTCCTATTTTGGAAAGTAAGGTTAGAGACCTGTTTTGGAAATTTGGGTTTCCAAGTGTCCTTAGAACCCTATAAATAGACTTGTAAAACACAGAAACAGGATCTCCCTTTGGAGGAGCATATCTCCCTTTTAGTTTTAGTTTAGTTTAGTTCAGGGAGACCGGAGAGGGAGACTGTGGAGACAAATTGACGACTCTTCTCCCGAGTTTCTTCTTTCCTTTATTTTATTATGTGTAACTAACTTTTTTGTAAGGGCTTGGTTGAAGCCCTAATTATGTTTATTCAATAATTCAATATTGGCACCTTTACGATATTCATGTTGTGTTGCTTGACTTGATTAATGCCTGTGTTTATTTAAATTCCTCATATGTGTGTGTCTGATCAACGTATGCATGTGGTATGGATTAGTTAGTTGAATCAATTTGGATGACTGAGTCCTGGGTTCAACAATAGTAACAAAAGAAATCCACATCGGATTCTTGGGTTAATCAACATGGGAAACCGGGAGTAGATACTATGCCCTAGGTCTCGTGTGGTTGTCGATTTCCACAGATCCTATGCTCTCTTAAGGAACAACTCAGTATACACCATGCTAAATCCCTTAAGAAAGAAAAGAGTTAGAGTAGATACCATACCTAACTTGTTGCTTAGGGAAATCAATAGCTTAAGGAGTAGATACCATGCCCTTAGGTTGACAAACAGTAGGTAATCATAGCATGAGTAAAGCATTGGCATATTGTTTTGTTGTGGGAACATAATTAGTGGTGGATATCAAGTCCCTACGCCTTTATCTTTATTATTTCAAACTCAATATTTATTTCTCTTGTTTTTATTTCATTATTTCGAAACTAATTCTAAATCGAACTTTACCAATCCCTATGGAGATGATCTTGCATTCACATACTATGCTACTGTTGACCTTGTGCACTTGCAAGTAAAACAAGTACGATTATTTGCTTATTTATTTAGGTAGATAAACGCACAACAAGTTTTTGGCGTCGTTGCCAGGGATTGTGCTAAATTTCTTTTTGGAATTATTTTCGTTAGTTTTATTTTATTTTATTTTATTCTGTTCCGTTTTATTTTTATTTTTATCAAAAATCATATTTATTCCTTCTTTCGTTTTCTATTTTTGTTCAGGTGTGCAGAGGAGGAGTTTCTGTCCTCATTGCGATCAAGCGCACCCCTTGGTGAGATCGAGCGCAATCCCAGTGCGATCGAGCGCTGTTCTTGGTGCGCTCGAGCGTAAAAGCTCCAGAGAGTACCCGAGAAGCAGTACTGAAACTGCTACACTGACGCTTTTCAACTAATTCATTCGAAGGAGAAGCACCAATGGCGGAAGCTACATATACTTATCTAGCTGTTATGGAGAGGAAGCTCGATATGGTTATAAACACCATGACTTCTCAAAACATCTCACCTAGTCCACGAGCCAAACAACTCTAGGTATGTGCTATATGTTCTCATTTTGATCACATTACTGATACTTGCCCTTTATATTTATCTGCAGATCAAGAGCAAGTGGACTATGTGGGATCGAAAAACTACAACATTTATGCAAATACCTACAATCTTGGATGGCAGAATCACCCATGGAGTAACAATTCAAATGCCTTGAACCTTCAAGGGCAACAAAGGAACTTTCCACCAAGCAGCTCAACTAGTTCAAGAGCCAAAGAAGATTGATCTAGAGAGTATGGTAAGGCAATTGATAACATCACAAGATCAGTTCATGATCGAGCAAAGAGAAACCACTGCAAGGCATGACCAAGCTATTCAAAGATTGGAAGTACAAGTGGGGCAAATTGCTAAAGCGCTAAGTGAGTGAAAACAAGGTGTTGTTGAGCAAGTTTGTCATGTCCATCACATTGATCCATTGGAGACCACCCTCACCCATTGTTTTAAAGGATCAGATATTGAGCCCAAATGTGAGGTTGTTACTGATGACAATATCGACATTTTGCACCTCCTTGAGGCCTCTCCAAAGCATCCAAGTAAGTCCACCGATCCATTTGACTCTCATGTGCCTACTAATACTATTTTTTCCCTTTTATTGTACAGGCACCTAACTCGAAATTCAAGCAATTGCCAGAGCACTTAACTTATTCTTATATGGGAAAGAATAAGACACCACCTGTGCTAGTTGCTGCCAATCTTAGTTTTGGGGAAGAATAAGGCTTGGTCTGGCTGAAGACGTTAAACTTAGCGCTCATGGGAGGCACCCCATAGCTTATCCTTTTATTTTTATTGTTTTACGTATTTATTTATTTTTAGTACTTCTTGTTTTCCCGTATTACGTTAGTTTTTCTTTTTTAGGGACAATGTGTGCATCCGTTCAAGTTTGGGGGTATGCTATGAGCCATGCCGACCCAGCTAGTTCTCTATCTCCCAGGTCAGATCTTTCAATGTTATTCACATATTGGGGACAATGTGTAATATAAGTTTGGGGGTATGGGAGACACATTCACACACTTTGTCCCAGTTTTTTTTTAGATAAATGCATATTCATATTTAATGAAAAATTTTGGTTGTTTATAACAAATTTTATGATAATACTTCATTAGTAAACTTACAATCTTGAACACATAGTCTAGTAATAAGAATTTTAAAAGTTAGTTACCTACCCCAAGGCACTTAAGAATTCACGAGTTTGATCCAGATCTGACATGAGCACATTAGCACGCATTTGTGTGGGGTATGACATGTAATTTTAATATATATGTTTCCATGACTTAACCGTAATCAAATAACTTGTTAGATAAACACTTGGGCATAGACAAATAAAGAGAAAAATGTCCATCATACAAAAAGAAAAATAAATAAAATACTCCTAATGATCATTAAATAAATTTTTCGTTGAGTAACTGGCCCTTTTGCCTCAGTAAGCATTGAGTATTCACGTCAAAAGGTGGGGATTTTTTCTTGGAAGCATTAAGACCTGTTAGTTTCGTAGCCTTTTTTACTCGAGTTAATAACTCCTTAGGGGTGTCTTCACACCTAATGCCTTAGAACCATCTAGTTTGGGAGTCATTGGCTAAACACTCGTTACAAGGGTCAATTATAAAGCTTAAGGGAACTCAACATGGCAAAAATCTCATGATGAAAGAAAAAGAAAAGAAGTAAAAACTATGCTATTTTTGTTTCGTCTAACAATGAATTCGATGAAGGTTTGGACACCAAAACACTATACATTAGAAATATTTGGAAGTTCCATCTTCTATGTGCTAATCCACCACATACACTAAGTCAACTTGTGATGCTTTAAACTAGCCTTGTGTAAGTAACAAGAACTTTTAAAATCCTTATTCATTGCAAAAATATGTTTTTATTATAAGCTGATAAGTGCTTAAATATTCATATTTAAGCCCTTTAATTTACATGTGTTAAGCTCTTTGTCTATACTTTTTAGTCTGTATTACTTCATTTTGTGTGTTTCACAAGTTTTTATAGGTCTTGGAGAAAAAGGAAGCGATTTTGGCACTTCAGGGAAGAAGCCTAGAAATCCTAGAGCAGTTTCTGGTCAAAGTGCGATCGATCAGACTACTGCATGCGATCGTTCGCACACATGAAGGATCGAGCTTAGCAATGCGATCGAGTGCAAGACGCATGCGATCGAGCGCACATGTACGGGTGTGAACAGTAAACTGCAAAACTCTATTTTGGAAATAAAAGAGTTTTGTGTTTTAGGAAAGTTTAGGAACTCAAGCCCTATAAATACAAATAATCACTTCTTGGAGAGAATCACTTCTTTTATCTTTTGCGTTAGCTTGGAGAAGGAAACTGTGGAGGAGAACTGACGACTCTTCTCTCGGGTTTCTTCTTTCCTTTATTTTTATTATGTGTACTTAACTTTTAGTAAGGGCTTGGTTGAAGCCCTAATTATGTTTTCAATAATTCAGTATTGGTGCCTTTGCGATATTTATGTTATGTTACTTAACTTGATTAATGCATGTTTGTATTTAAATTCCTCATATGTATATGTCTGATCAATATGTGCATGTGGTATGGACTTGTTAGTTAGATCAATTTGGATGACCGAGTCCTGGGTCTGACATTAGTAACAAAAGATATCCACACCGGATTCTTGGGTTAATCAACATGGGAAACTGGGAGTAGATACCATGCCCTAGGTCCTATGTGGTTGTCGATTTCCATAGATCCTATGCTCTCTTAAGGAACAACTCAGCATACACCATGTTGAATCCCTTGAGAGAGAAAAGAGTTAGAGTAGATACCATGTCTAACTCGTTGCTTAGGGAGATCAATAGCTTAAGGAGTAGATACCATGCCCTTAGGTTGACAAACATTAGGTATTCATGACATGAGTAAAGCATTGGCATACTGTTTTGTTGTGGTAGCATAATTAGTGGTGGATATCAAGTCCCTACGCCTTTATTTTTATTATTTTATCTTTATCAAAATCAACTCTTTTATTGTTTCTATCTTTTTACATTGCGAATATAATTCCAAAACAAAATTTACCAATCCCTGTGGAGATGATCTTGCTTTTGCACACTATACTACACTATTGACCTTGTGTACTTGCAAGTAAAATGAGTGCGATTATTTGCTTATTTATTTAGGTGGATAAATGCACAACAAGTTTTTGGCGCCGTTGCCGGGGATTGCGCTAAATTTCTTCTTGGAATTATTTTTGTTAATTTTTATTTTATTTTATTTTGTTCTGTTCTGTTTTATTTCTAGTTTTATCAAAAATCAAATTTATTCCTTCTTTTTGTTTTCTTTTGTTCACGTATATAGCAGAGGAGTTTCTGTCCTCATTGCGATCTATCGCAGTGCCTTGTGCGATCGAGCGCACATCTGTGATCGAGCGCAGCTCAGTGTGCGCTCGAGCGCAAAAGCTCCAGAGAGTACCCGAGCAGCAGTACTGAAACTGCTGACCTGAAGCTTTTCAACTAATTCATTTGAGGGAGAAGCACCAACGGTGAAAGCTCGATATGCTTGTCTAGATGCTTTGGAGAGGAAGCTAGATATGAGGCTAGATATGATTGTAAAAGCCATGTCTACTCAAAACATCTCTCATCGACCACAAGCTACACAAGGCCAGGTATGTGCTATATGTTCTCGTTTTGATCACACTTTTGAAACTTACCCTTTATATTTATCTGCAGATCAAGAGCAAGCAGACTATGTGGAACCAAAAAACTATAATATATATGCAGCTACCTACAATCTCGGATGGCAGCACCACCCCAACCTCTCATGGAGCAACAATCAAAACACCTTGAACCTTCAAGGGCAACAAAAGAACTTCCATAAAACAGCCCAACCAGTTCCAGAACCCAAGAAAGATGGTCTAGAAGATCTTGTAAAGCAATTAGCCACTCAACAACAGCAACCAATAACAACATTGATGACTTCATTAGATCACCAAAAACAAACCACTCAAAGGCTAGAAGAACAAATGGGGAAATTAGCTAAGGAGCTACGTGAAAGAAAGTTGGGTGAACTTCCAGTCAAACCACTACCTACTCCAAGAGGACATCAACAACTAAATGCCGTAAATGGTAAGATCATTGGAGTTGATGAGCCTGCACAAGCATCAATATCCAAGGTCCATCACATTGATCCAGTAGAAACCTCTCTTACCTATAGTGTCCCAACATCGGATATTGAGCCCAAATGCAAGGATGTTACTGATGACATCATTGACACTATGCACCTCATTGAAGCCTCTCCAAAGCATCAAAGTAAGTACATTAATCTATTTGATATTCATGTGCCTACTAATACTATTTTCTCTTTTATTGTACAGGCACCTAACTTGGAATTCAAGCAGTTGCCAGAACATTTACTTTATGCTTATATGGGAGAGAATAAGACACTGCCTATGCTAGCTGCTGCCACTCTTACTTTTGGGAAAAAAATAAGGCTTGGTCCGGCTGAAGACATTAAACTTAGCACTCATGGGAGGCACCCCAGACTTATCCTTTTCATTTTAGTATTTTTCTTGTATTTATATTTATATTTACATATCTAGTATTTATAGTTCTTGTTTTCCAGAATAATGTTTATTTTTCTTTGTCCGGTACTTACTGCGTGCATCCAGTTCAAGTTTGGGGGCATGTTACAAGCAAAGCAAGCAACCTAGTTCTCCATCTCCCAGGTCAGATCTTTCCATGCCACACACATTGGGGAAAATGTGTATTTTAAGTTTGGGGGTAGTGGGAGATACTAAATACTATCACACACGCACACACTAAGTCCCAGTTTTTTTTTTTTTCGGAAGATAAATGCATGTTCTTTGGGTAAACAAAAATTTTGGTTGATTTAAAAATTTGCTAACACTTCATTAGTAAGCTTAAAAGCTAGAACACATAGTCTTGTAATGGGAATTTTACAAAGTTTAGTTACCTACCTCAAGGCACCTAAGAATTCACGAGCTTGATCCAAATTTGCACGAGCACATCTAAACACGCATTTGTGTGGGGTATGACATATAATTCTCTTGTATATGTTTCCATAATCTAACTGTAATTGGATAACTTATTGAAAAGAACACTTTGGCATAAGAAAAATAAAGAAGAAAAAAAATATATAAGAAAAATGTTCATCATGCAAAAAGTGATAAAAAAAAGGCTTTCCAATGAGTAACTGGGCCTCTTGCCTCAGTAAGCATTGAGTGTTCACGTCAAAAGGTGGGAATTTCATTTAGAAGCATTAAAACCTGTTAGTTCCGTAGCCTTTTTGATTCGAGTTAATAAGTCCTTAGGGGTGTCTTTACACCTAATGCCCTAAAACCGTCTGGTTTGGGAGTCATTGGCTAAACACTCGTTACAAGGGTCAAATAGAAAGCTCAATGGAACTCAACATGGCAAAGATCGCATGATGAAAGAAAAAGAAAAAAGAAGAAAATATTATGCCATTTTTGTTCTCTTTGATAAGGAATTCGATAAAGGTTTGGGCATCGAAACCCTATACACTAAAATTATATAGAAGCCCCATCTTATATGTGCTAATTCATCACACACAAATCAAACTTACGATGCCTTAAGCCAACCATAAGTAAGTAATATGAACTTTTGAAAATCCTGTTTCAATACAAAAAAGTTGTTTTTATTTTAAGCTTACTCATGAACTGTTATCATAGTTTTCTGTGTAACCCAAATCTTTGAGTATCATGGAAGTGAATTTATCTTTAATTTTGTTCTTCATTTAGTTTTTAGTTTTGTATTACTAAGGGACTAGCAATATGTAAGTTTGGGGGTGTGATAAGTGCTTAAATATTCATATTTAAGCCCTTTAATTTAATGTGTTAAGCTCTTTATCTATATGTGTTAGTCTGTTTTACTTCATTTTGTGTGTTTCACATGTTTTTATAGGTCTTGGAGAAAAAGGAAGCGGTTTTGGCACTTAAGGGAAGAAGCCTAGAAATCCTGGAGCAGCTTCTGGTCAAAGTGCGATCGATCACACTACTGCATGCGATCGAGCGCACATGCGATCGTTCACACACATGAAGGATCAAGCGCAGCAATGCGATCGAGTGCAAGATGCATGCGATCGAGCGCACATGTACGGGCATGAACAGTAAACTACAGAACCCTATTTTGGAAATAACTCTATTTTAGAAATAACCCTATTTTGGAAATAACCCTATTTTGGAAATAAAGGAGTTTTGTGTTTTAGGAAAGTTTAGGAAATCATGAGCCTTCTAGGACTACTCAAGCCCTATAAATACACCTGTAAAGCACACACAAATAATCACTTCTTGGAGAGAATCGCATCTTTTATCTTTTGCTTTAGCTTGGAGAAGGAAACTGTGGAGGAGAATTGACAACTCTTCTCTCGGGTTTCTTCTTTCCTTTATTTTTATTATGTGTACTTAACTTTTAGTAAGGGCTTGGTTGAAGCCCTAATTATGTTTTCAATAATTCAGTATTGGTGCCTTTGCGATATTTATGTTATGTTGCTTAACTTGATTAATGCCTGCTTGTATTTAAATTCCTCATATGTATATGTCTGATCAATATGTGCATGTGGTATGAACTTGTTAGTTAGATCAATCTGGATGACTGAGTCCTAGGTCTGACATTAGTAACAAAAGATATCCACACCGGATTCTTGGGTTAATCAACATGGGAAACCGGGAGTAGATACCATGCCCTAGGTCCCGTGTGGTTGTCGATTTCCACAGATCCTATGCTCTCTTAAGGAACAACTCAGCATACACCATATTAAATCCCTTGAGAGAGAAAAGAGTTAGAGTAGATACCATGCCTAACTCGTTGCTTAGGAAGATCAATAGCTTAAGGAGTAGATACCATGCCCTTAGGTTGACAAACATTAGGTATTCATGACATGAGTAAAGCATCGGCATACTGTTTTGTTGTGGTAGCATAATTAGTGGTGGATATCAAGTCCCTACGCCTTTATTTTTATTATTTTATCTTTATGAAAATCAACTCTTTTATTATTTCTATCTTTTTACATTGTGAATATAATTCCAAAACGAAATTTACCAATCCCTGTAGAGATAATATTGTTTTCACACAATATACTACACTGTTGACCTTGTGCATTTGCAAGTAAAACGAGTGCGATTATTTGCTTATTTATTTAGGTGGATAAATGCACAACATAAGCTTACTCATGAACTATCATCATGGTTTTCTGTGCAACCCAAGTTTTTAAATAAAACTTGAATGCTGAATTTATCTTTGTTGTTTTTCATTTAGTTTTAAGTTTCGTATTGCTAAGGGACTAGCAATATGTAAGTTTGGGAGTGTGATAAGTTCTTAAATATTCATATTTAAGCCCTTTAATTTATATTTATTAAGCCCTTAGTGTGCGTATTTTATGCTATTTTACTTCCTTTATGTGTTTTATGGGTTTTTATAGGTTCTTGGAGAAAATGAAGCATTTTGGAGCTCAAAGAGAAAAAACGGAAAATCTATCAGTTGCTTAGTGTGATGGAGCGTAGAGGATCTGCGATCGAGGGCACCAGTGACCAAGCCAGGATCGAGCACAATATGCACTCGCACACAAGAAGAAGGCTACACTTGAGCGCAAGAGACTGCAATCGAGCGCACACGTACGATAGTGAACAGTAAAAACAGTTGTTCCTATTTTGGAAAGTAGGGTTAGAGACCTGTTTTGGAAATTAGGGTTTCCCAGTGTCCTTAGAACCCTATAAATATACTTGTAAAACACAGAAACAGGATCTCCCTTTAGAGAAGCATATCTCCCTTTTAGTTTTAGTTTAGTTTAGTTTGCGGAGACCGGAGAAGGAGACTGTGGAGATGAATTGACGACTCTTCTTCCGGGTTTCTTCTTTCCTTTATTTTATTATGTGTAACTAACTTTTTAGTAAGGGCTTGGTTGAAGCCCTAATTATGTTTATTCAATAATTCAATATTGGCACTGATGAGAGTCATAAAATGCATCTAAACAATACTTAATTGTTAACATTTTAGAGTTGATCTTGGTGGTAATCGCACTTTTACATGTTGATAACTCTAAAGTGATATTCATAAATCATTGACTTAATTCGATGCATTTTCAGGTGCTTTGAGTACAAAAGAGATAATAAAGCGATCCATGTTTAAAGCACCAAAAGATCTTGGGTGTCGATGCTCTGGATTAATAAAGTACAGTAAGTTAAAAGACTGCACACAAGTGTGTGCATCACTTTGGAGCAAGTTAAGGGTAGGCAAACTAGTGTGTGCACTTCTGCATACAAGCTGAAGGAGTTTCACTGAATTGCCAGAATTTCCTGTACAGATCAATCATCTTTGCAGATTAAACTGTATTGATGTAGGAAGAGCCAAACAACGAGCCATATATGCTAAGAAAGATCTGGAAGTCTATTTTCGGGAGAATTTATAGTTCGTAAAAAAGATTTTTCTAGAGAAAGTTATGGCAGTTTTAGTGGAAACAGTTCAGGCCAGCACAGCAGGCCCAGACGCACAGCAGGCCTAGGCGCACAGCACGACCCACTCGCCTCTTGACCGGATTAGGGCGAGCAAATGACATTCTCCAAGACCAAAACACCCCCTTCATGCTCTATAAATATATCTTTATGGAGTGTGCAACTGGGGATTAAAGAGAGAAAGCAAGGAAGAGAGAAAAAAGAGAGGATCCAAGGGATCCAAATCCAGCATTCTTCCATTTTATTTCTAAGTTTTCTTTGGTTGCAAATCAAGGGGAGAACATCCATATTGTTCATCGACCTTGAACTCCATGGCCAAATCAAGGGGAGAGCATCCTTATTGTTCTTCCACCTTGATTTTCATGGCCAACTAATCATTTTACAAGGGAAAAGGGAATAATCTTTAGGGATTTCTTGTTCTTTATTTTCTGTTCTTGATTCAATTTTACAGATTTATTGTTAAATATTTTTATGAATTATTCATTGATTAAGTAAGAAGATTTGAGTTCATGTGATAGATGTACTTTTTATTCTTCTTCTTTTAGACTCTCTTAATCCGGTGATTGCATCCTTCTCCTCCATTGAGGTTGCTTGGATGTGATTGATTCCGGTAGATTTATCTTATTGATTGTCCATTACTGCAATATTGTCTTTTAAGATATATTGTCGTTTCTTGATAATCTTTAAGATCAGTCATGTGTGCATGAACCGAAATCAATGATTAATTTGTAGCAATTATATAAGAGTTGTAAATGTGCTTGATTGAATATATTTCAATTGCTTGTTTGGGAGTTGAAACTTGCAATCGAGATAAAATCAATTGAATCAAGAGTGGAAATAGGGAACAAACCTAAGGAGGATTCCCGGAACCTTGTTATTTCTCATTTATATTTCATTTACATTTACGCAATTTTCCTTTACATTATTTCACCATCAAAGCTCAAAAATCTTGAGTTTAACTTTTATTGTTCGTTTTAAGGTTCACACATTTTCCTTTGTACTTAACTTGTTTCCCTGTGGAATCGACACCCCAAAGCCGTACTACAATAACCGTGTTATACTTTGGGTGTAATCAAATTTTGGCGCCATTGCCGGGGAAACGCGCTTAAGTATAAGGAAACTTATTAACTTTGAGTGTGACGGTTAAAAAAAAAATCATAAATATTTTTCTTTTCAGCAGTTTGTAAATACGATAATATCATTCCTTTACTTTTGTTTTGATCTTCTAATTTTCTTTTATTATTCTATTTTATTTATCTGTTTATTATTCTGTTTTTATTTATTTGTTTATTATTCTATTTTATTATTCTGTTTATTATTTTGTTTTATTTATTTGTTTATTATTCTGTTTTATTTATTTGTTTATTATTTTGTTTTTATTTATCTGTTTATTACTCTGTTTTATTTATTTGTTTATTATTCTGTTTTATTTATTTGTTTATTATTCTGTTTTATTTATTTGTTTATTATATTGTTTTATTTATTTATTCCCCCTTTAAATTAATTGGTGCATGCTTAGACCGAGAGATTCGCGAGGTAGATTCATTAGAGGACCCGAATTAGAGTTACCCTCTCCTTCCACCTCCATTGGTGAAATCTCGCCCAGATCAAACCATAGTGCACCCCCATCAGAGAATTTAGAGGATTTTGTTAACATGGCTGAAAATCCTAATGAGAATGACGCTAGGACACTTAAAGATTACCTACATCCTAGCCGGACAGCCACACCATCGTGCATTATGTTTCCAGCCAATACCCGTCATCAAGATTTTAAAACAGGGATGATACAACTTCTCCCTACTTTTCATGGCATGGAAAATGAAAACCTCTATGTGCACATTAGAGAATTTGAGGAAGTAGTTGCGACTTTCCATAGTCACGATGCAACTGATGATATTGTGAGACTCAAGTTTTTTCCTTTCTCCTTAAAGGATAAAGCTAAGAGTTGGTTATACTCGCTGAGACCACGATCAATTGGGTCATGGAATGAGATGACCCAAGTCTTTTTTAACAAGTACTTCCCTCAACATAAGACTAACGCTTTGAAAAGACAAATCTCCACCTTTGCACAAAAGGAAAACGAGACTTTGTATCAGTCTTGGGAGAAATTTAAAGAGCTGTTAAGTATGTGTCCACATCAGAGGTACGAAAATTGGCGTTTAGTGAGCTATTTCTATGAGGGTCTTACCTATAGAGAATGCCAATTTGTTGAGATAATGTGTAATGGAGAGTTTCTGCAAAAAGACTCTGATGAGGCTATTGAGTACCTCAATGAGCTTGCTGAGAAAGCTCACACATGGACTGGACCTAGTGCTACTGAGAGCACAAATAGGTCACAACCTAGTGGTGGAGGAATCTACCATCTTAGGGAAGAGGATAACCTTAAGGCCAAGGTCGAAATGCTTACTAGGGAGTTGGAGGCATTAAAAACGAAAAAACCAACACACATGGTTAATCAGGCCGAACCTTTAGAATCATGTTTTGCGTGTGGCGGGGTTGATCATCTCACCCAAGATTGTCCCACTTTTGTTGACATGAGAGGGCTGTACGAGGAACAATGCAATACCTTAGGCATGTACAAGAAGCCCTCAGCACCCTTCTCTAACACTTATAATCCGGGGTGGCGAAATCACCCCAACTTCAGTTGGAAATCTGAAAATCAGTAGCATGTGCAGCCCCCTAGATCGTACCCAGCACCTTATCATGCACCCTCATCTTCTAGGAACTCTTTAGAAGACTCCTTACATACTTTAATAGAAGCACAAGGCAAGACAAACCAAAAGTGTGAGGCATTAATTACACAGTTGGTTGAGGAAAACAAAGAAATAAGGAACCAAGTGTCTAAATTGATGAGCTCCTTGAGTGTGACTAAGCGAGGTAAGTTCCCTGCCCAAGCTCAGTCCATACCTCACGGTCAATATATGGCATAAGAAAATGTGAAAAATATAAATGCCATTGTGACCCGAAGAGGTAAGTCACTACACATTCTACCAGAGAATAAACCCAAGAATGTGAAGGGTCAAACCAGTAGTGAGACCAAGTTGCCTAAAGACCCTGAAGTGACCCAAAGTCCTGTTAAGGCCCCATTCCCCCAAGCCTTAAAATCC
Source organism: Bretschneidera sinensis (assembly GCA_023935145.1). Classification (NCBI taxonomy): domain Eukaryota; kingdom Viridiplantae; phylum Streptophyta; class Magnoliopsida; order Brassicales; family Akaniaceae; genus Bretschneidera; species Bretschneidera sinensis. The sequence goes on along the minus strand of CM043700.1, from coordinate 29,400,233 downwards.
AACAAGAAAAATCTAGAAATGAATGATGAAATCCTTGAGAACTTAAGGCAAGTGAAACTTAATCTTCCCCTTTTGCATGTGATTAAACAAGTCCCCACCTATGCAAAAGTTCTCAAAGATTTATGCACAATTAAGAGGAAACATCATGTCAAGAAAACAGCTTTCCTAACTGAGCAAGTTAGTGCACTAATTGAGCAAAGAATTCCCCCGAAATACAAAGATCCGGGCTGTCCTACCATTGCTTGCAGCATTGGAAATCATGAGGTTGGACAAGCCTTACTAGATCTGGGAGCTAGTGTAAACCTGATGCCATTTTCCATTTACTTACAGCTGGGGTTAGGAGGAATCAAACCAACCGGCGTGGTATTACAATTGGCTGATCGCTCAGTCAAAGTACCCCGAGGTGTGGTTGAGGATGTTTTGATTCAAATTGATAAATTTTATTATCCTGTTGATTTCTTAATTCTTGATACTATTTCTGCTGTAGACACTAACTCTAAAATCCCTTTAATTTTGGGTAGACCTTTTCTTGCTACTGCGAATGCTCTAATAAATTGTAGGAATGGTCTCATGAAGCTGTCCTTTGGCAACATGGCCCTTGAAGTAAATATTTTCAATGCTGCAAAACAGCCCGAAGATGAGGATGAAAACCACCAGCTTTACATGATCGAGTCACTCGTCAATGAGGGAATTTTCTTAACTAATGATTATGACCCTCTTGAAATTTTTTTCGTTAATTCTGAGATAGATTTATTTGATGATAAAACTGATATAATTAATATATGTGCTATTTTTGACAAATCTCAGGATTATGGAAATCGGGCGTGGCAACCAAGGTTTGAGGAGCTGCCCGAAAGAAGCAAGACTCAAGTCCCCTCAAGTGTGGAAGCACCTAAAGTCGAATTGAAGCCACTACCTAAGGGTCTAAAACATGCTTTTCTCGGTCCAGGTGATACATTTCCTGTTATAATTTCTTCTGAATTAACTGAGACCCAAGGTAAGAGATTAATTCAAACTTTAAATGAACACAAATCAGCCCTGTGATGGAGCATGGCTGATTTAAAGGGAATTAGTCCCCTGATATGCTCCCATAAAATAAATCTGGATGAAGGAACCAGTCCTCGTAGAGACCCTCAATGTAGGCTTAACCCCACTATAAAAGAAGTAGTGAAAAATGAAGTGCTGAAACTATTAGATGCGGGTATTATATATCCCATAGCTGATAGTAAGTGGGTAAGCCCTACGCAAGTCGTCCCGAAAAAGTCCGGAGTCACTGTGATAAAGAATGACCTAGGAGAGTTAGTCCCTACCAAACTTGTGAACGGGTGGCGTGTGTGCATTGATTACAGAAAATTAAATGCTGCCACCAAGAAAGACCACTTCCCACTCCATTTTATTGATCAAATTCTTGAGTGTGTAGCTGGTCATCCCTTCTACTGTTTTCTAGATGGTTATTCTGGTTACTATCAAATAGAAATTGCATTAGAAGACCAAGAAAAAATCACCTTTACTTGTCCCTTTGGCACCTATGCTTTTCGTAGAATGCCATTCGGATTATGTAACGCCCCTATTACTTTTCAACACTGCATGATGAGCATTTTTAGTGACATGGTTGAAAATTGCATGGAGGTTTTTATGGATGACCTAACTATTTTTGGATCTTCATTTGAAACATGCTTAATGAATTTAGAAAGAGTATTAATTCGCTGTGAGGAAAAAGAATTGGTTTTAAATTGGGAAAAGTGTCATTTCATGGTACCATCTGGTATTGTCTTAGGGCATATTGTCTCTTCTAAAGGAATAGAGGTTGATCAATCTAAGATTGAGTTAATCTCTAAGTTGCCTGCCCCTAAGACAATAAAGGATGTGAGATCTTTCCTTGGTCATGCTGGTTTTTATAGGAGGTTCATACAAAATTTTTCAAAAATATCTAGACCACTATGCGCCCTCCTAGTTAAAGATACCCCCTTTGAGTGGAGTCAAGCTTGTCAAGAGGCCTTTAAAACGTTGATTGGAAAGCTTACTTCTGCACCTATAATGCAGTCTCTAGATTGGACTTTACCTTTTGAAATCATGTGCGATGTAGTGACTACGCTGTAGGTGCTGTTCTTGGACAGCGAAGGGAAGGTAAACCTTTTGTCATTTACTATGCTAGTAAGACTTTAAATAGTGCTCAAATGAATTACTCTACAATTGAAAAAGAGTTGCTAACTGTAGTATTTGCTTTAGATAAATTTCGTGCTCATCTAATTGGTTCTTCTATCCTTATTTTTACAGATCATGCAGCCCTCAAGTATCTTCTTATGAAGAATGATGCTAAGGCACGACTAATCCGATGGATTCTCCTCTTGCAAGAATTTGATATCACCATCAAGGATAAAAAAGGAGTGGAGAACGTAGTAGCTGACCATTTATCCAGACTCACTTTTGAGGACACTTGTGATGACATGCCAATCAAAGATGATTTTCTCGATGAGCAATTACTCTCCATTACTTCTCTACCATGGTTTGCTCACATCGTAAATTATTTGGCTACAGGTGAGATACCTATGGATTGGAGCGCTCAAGACAAGAGGAAATTCTTATATGAGGTGCGTAATTTTTATTGGGATGACCCCTATCTTTTCAAGTACTGCCCTGACCAAATTCTAAGGCGTTGCATCCCTAATGAAGAGATTTCGAGTGTCTTAGAATTTTGTCACTCCCAAGCTTGTGGAGGCCACTTTTCGATGAAAAAATCGCTGCAAAAATTTTGCAGTGTGGATTTTATTGGCCTAATTTGTTTAAAGATACAAACACCTATTGTCGCTCTTGTGAAAGATATCAAAAGTTAAGAGTTGTGTCTCGCTGAAATATGATGCCCCTGAACCCTATTTTAGTGATTGAAATCTTTGATTGTTGGGGCATCGATTTCATGGGACCCTTCCCCCCTTCTTTCAGGTACCAGTATATCATTGTAGCAATAGATTATGTATCTAAGTGGGTAGAGGCAGCAGCTTGTCTAAACAATGATAATGGAATGGTGATTAAATTCCTTAAAGAAAAGGTGTTATCTCGATTTGGTACACCACGTGCTATAATTAGTGATCGAGGTACACATTTTTGCAACCGTTCCTTTGAAGCTTTAATGAAAAAATTTGGGGTATTACATAAAATCTCTACTGCCTATCATCCTCAGACTAGTTGACAAGTAGAGCTTGCTAATAGGGAGATTAAACAAATTTTAGAAAAAACGGTTAACCCCGATCGCAAAGATTGGTCTTTGAGACTAACTGATGCGCTTTGGGCTTACCGTACAGCCTTTAAAACTCCCTTAGGTATGTCGCCCTATCGGCTTGTTTTTGGAAAGCCTTGGAACTCGAGCATCGAGCTTATTGGGCCATCAAGTCTTTCAATTTTGACATGGGCGAAGCGGGTAAACTTTGAAAATATCAGCTGACCAAGTTAGAAGAATTAAGAAACGATGTTTATGAAAATTCTAGAATCCATAAGGCTAAGATGAAAGTATTCCATGACAAAAACATTTCGAGGAAAACATTTAAACCCAATGAACGGGTATTCTTATACGACTCTAGACTTCATAAGAATCCTGGAAAACTTCGGTTAAGATGGACCGACCCTTTTACAGTAAAAAATGTTTTTGAAAATGGGGCGGTAGAAATTGAGGATACTAGAGATGGTCGGGTCTTTAAAGTAAACTGTCAACGACTTAAGATCTTAATTGATAGATATGATCCGGAGATGGAAGACATTCCACTTATGGATCCAGTCTATTCACCTTGACCACACAACAAAGGTACATTATTCCTTTTAATTTTTGTTCTGTTTTTAGTTAGTTTTCATTCAATCTTAATTGTTATTTTTAGTTTAGTTCAAATTTCAAAAAAATAAAATAAAATAAAATAAAATATATTAATATTTCGTTGTCAAGTCTTTATTAACAGAGAATTTTGGTTGTGTTAAGCCTATTTTAATTTTTCGTTACTAGTTGATTTCAGCGAAGAGAACGGTATGCAGTTCAATTGGTGGTGCGCAATTTTCAGCTTCTATGCATTTTTGGCCACACAAGGAGTTTCTTTTCCTTTTTCTTTTACATTGAGGTCAATTCAATGTTTAGGTTGGGTGGAGGAAACATATTTTTTTTCTTTTTTTTCATTGAACTGCTTGGTGTCACTTTCTTTCTTTTCATTGTTAGGATAAAAAAAAAATGATTGTTTGTTTTTAGCATGCTTTGTGTTAGCCTTGGAGTTAATTCACATGTCAATGATATGAGCTTAATCAAGATAGCATATAGCATTTAGAAGAAGTTAAATCTTACTTCGCTTTGAGAATAAATTAAGTGTCAATTTTTCTTTGGTTTGAGACTCTGGTTTATGGTAAGATTGCATGATTAGTCTAAAGCATTTGGAGAAGTTTTATGCGCGGTTGTTTTATGAATACTTTTGCGGTCTCTACAAGCTCTAGAACTTATTTGATAATCACTTGAGGTGAAAATCATAGAATACACACTACTTAGGATATGATGTAGGCTATTTTTGGACCGTTTGAGCCTTTTTAAACTTACCCTTGTTATATTTATCGCTAGTCACCTATTTGAGCCTTTTTCTTGAAAAGAAAATTTGAGCCTTGTTTCTTTCGATAAACCATTTACTTACCTTTATGAGCCTAAAAATATTTTATCCTTACCTCTCTTTTAAAAGAACTTAGTTATACACATGTTGTGAGAAGTACTTAAAAGGAGTAAGGGTGAAAATATGAGAAAATATTACTACCATAACCCAAGTACATTAAAAAAGATAAGTTGGGGGTTGTGGAAAAGAAAAGAAAAGAATGAAAGAGGATATGAATGGTCTTATGCCAAAATAAAAAATAAAAAAGGAGAAAAAATGAATTATGGCAAAGAAAGAAGAAAAAAAAATGGTGATTATTGCGAAAAATGCTCGAAAAATGGTTGAAAGAGTTGGGTATTGAAGTAAGGTTATCTTGTGCTTAAAGTGATTGTGTTTAAATTAAGAGACTTAGTTCTTTTATTTGTTTAAACTTTCCCATTCTTTCTTAACCTTTACCCTAGCCTAACGTTGCAAGCTTATTAAAGACCTATTGATCCGATGAAGTGTGATTTTTCTACATAGTGGAGAGTGATTTGAAAAGTGAGCATATGGAGCTTGATTTGTGATTGATGTCATGCAAATTAATATGTTTTTAGAGGCCAAGACTTGTATTCATGCTATGTTGTGCATAAAATCTTACGGGTGTTCGGACTAATGTATTGTGGTAAGATGGATAGTAAGAGTCGATAACGATTTTAAGGTTGACATTTGGATTATTCTTGGACCTAAGTGATATTTAATGATTCTATGTGCTATATGTTATGCATGATTTTTGAGACAGATTTTTGAATCACTCTTGGTTAACGCCAGCATTGCTGTATTTTATTTTGATTTTTAAATAAAGAATTAATTTCATGCCTTTCGCTTGAATTGCTAGGGACTAGCAATAAGCTAGTTGGGGGTTGTGAAGAGAGTCAAAAAATGCACTAAACAATACTTAATTGTTAACATTTTAGAGTTGATCTCGGTCGTAATCGCACTTTTACATGTTGATAACTCTAAAGTGATATTCATAAATCATTTACTTAATTCGATACATTTTCAGGTGCTTTGAGTACAAAAGAGATAATAAAGCGATCCATGTTTAAAGCACCAAAAGATCTTGGGTGTCGATGCTCATTTTTGTCCAAGGTTTAGATGTGTCCAAACATGATTCAAAGATGGTTAAAGTCTAAACCAAGGCTGGATTAATAAAGTACAGTAAGTTAAAAGACTGCACACAAGTGTGTGCATCACTTTGGAGCAAGTTAAGGGTAGGCACACTAGTGTGTGCACTTCTGCACACAAGCTAAAGGAGTTTCACTGAATTGCCAGAATTTCCCGTACAGATCAATCATCTTTGCATATTAAACTGTATTGATGTAGGAAGAACCAGACAATGAGCCATATATGCTTAGAAAGATCCGGAAGTCTATTTTCTATAGAATTTACAGTTCGTAAAAAGGATTTTTCTAGAGAAAGTTATGGCAGTTTTAGTGGAAACAGTTTAGGCCAGCACAGCAGGCCCTGACGCACAGCAGGCCCAGGCGCACAGCACGGCCCACTCGCCTCTTGACCAGATTAGGGTGAGCAAATGACATTCTCTAAGACCAAAACACCCCCTTCATGCTCTATAAATATATCTTTATGGAGTGTGCAGCTGGGGATTGAAGAGAGAAAGCAAGGAAGAGAGAAAAAAAGAGAGGATCTAAGGGATCCAAATCCAGCATTCTTCCATTTTATTTCTAAGTTTTCTTTGGTTTCAAATCAAGGGGAGAACATCCATATTGTTCATCCACCTTGAACTCCATGGCCAAATCAAGGGGAGAGCATCTTTATTGTTCTTCCACCTTGATTTCCATGGCCAACTAATCATTTTACAAGGGAAAGGGATTAATCTTTAGGGATTTCTTGTTCTTTATTTCTTGTTCTTGATTCAGTTGTACAGATTTATTGCTAAATATTGTTTATGAATTATTCATTGATTAAGTAAGAAGATTTGAGTTCATGTGATAGATGTACTTTTTATTCTTCTTCTTTTAGACTCTCTTAATCCGGTGATTGCATCCTTCTCCTCCATTGAGGTTGCTTGGATGTGATTGATTCCAGTAGATTTATCTTATTGATTGTCCATTACTGCAATATTTTCTTTTAAGATATATTGTCGTTTCTTGATAATCTTTAAGATCAGTCATGTGTGCATGAACCGAAATCAATGATTAATTTGTAGCAATTATATAAGAGTTGTAAATATGCTTGATTGAATATATTTCGATTGCTTGTTTGGGAGTTGAAACTTGCAATCGAGATAAAATCAATTGAATCAAGAGTGGAAATAGGGAACAAACCTAAGGAGGATTCCTGGAACCTTGTTATTTCTCATTTATATTTCATTTACATTTACACAATTTTCCTTTACATTATTTCACCATCAAAGCTAAAAAATCTTGAGTTTAACTTTTATCGTTCGTTTTAAGGTTCACACATTTTCCTTTGTACTTAACTTGTTTCCCTGTGGAATCGACACCCCAAAGCCATACTACAATAACCGTGTTACACTTTGGGCGTAATCGAATTTTGGCACCGTTGCCGGGGAAACGCGCTTAAGTATAAGGAAACTTGTTAACTTTGAGTGTGACGGTAAAAAAAAAAAAAATCATAAATATTTTTTTTTTCAGCAGTTTGTAAATACGGTAATATCATTCCTTTACTTTTGTTTTGATTTTCTAATTTTCTTTTATTATTCTGTTTTATTTATTTATTTATTATTCTGTTTTTATTTATTTGTTTATTATTCTGTTTTATTTATCTGTTTATTATTTATCTGTTTATTATTCTGTTTTTATTTATCTGTTTATTACTCTGTTTTATTTATTTGTTTATTATTCTGCTTTATTTATTTGTTTATTATTCTATTTTATTTATTTGTTTATTATATTGTTTTATTTATTTATTCCCCCTTTAAATTAATTGGTGCATGCTTAGACCGAGAGATTCGCGAGGTAGATTCATTAGAGGACCCGAATTAGAGTTACCCTCTCCTTCCACCTCCATTGGTGAAACCTCGCCCAGATCAAACCATAGTGCACCCCCAATCAGAGAATTTAGAGGATTTTGTTAACATGGCTGAAAATCCTAATGAGAATGGCGCTAGGACACTTAAAGATCACCTACATCCTAGCCGGACAGCCACACCATCGTGCATTATGTTTCCAGCCAATACCTGTCATCAAGATTTTAAAACAGGGATGATACAACTTCTCCCTACTTTTCATGGCATGGAAAACGAAAACCCCTATGTGCACATTAGAGAATTTGAGGAAGTAGTTGCGACTTTCCATAGTCACTATGCAAATGATGAATTTGAGCCTAAATCGAACTTTACCAATCCCTATGGAGATGATCTTGCATTCGCATACTATGCTACTGTTGACCTTGTGCATTTGCTAGTAAAACAAGTACGATTATTTTTTTTATTTATTTAGGTAGATAAATGCACAATATTATTGCTTAGCTTGACTCTCGTTAGCTAGTAGCAGCAACCTATCAAAATCTTCGTGTAAAAGGCATATAGCACGAAGTTGGTATTGGGGGAGTTGAGTTTTCCTTTTCAATAGCCAAGACACAAGCTGATGTATCTATGCTTATGCCTTGGTATCTTTATAAAGGGATTCTCTGCCCTATTTCACTAACTTCTTGAGTCGCAGTAGGTATCCTACCACCTCAAGAGAGGCATCCTAGATTCGTGCACTAGCCATAGAAAGGTTGGGAAATTTGTTTAGCATCATCTCGAGCTTAGCCTCTGGTGGAAGGGATTTTATCCCTTCATCTTCTTTTAAGTCCTCCTCAACAACTAAAGGGAGAAACAAGGTTTCTTTACCACCAAGATAGGAGACAGCTTGCGGCTCTGTAGCGAGACTACATTTAGTCTCCTCAGGATAAACTTCTTTCTCAATAAAAGCCTACCTAAAAAAAAACCACAACGTTATGACAAGAAACAATTATACTGATATTCAAAAGAGCAAGGATCAATGATCATACCTCGTGTGTAAGCTCAACAATCAATGATGTGCCACTAGCCTCTATGGTTTAAACCACTAGGTTAGGATAAGCTTGGCCCTTAGGATCCTTCTCTATAGCCTCATCCCCTAAGGCTACCTCCACTAATTCATCATCACCACCTGCCTCGACCACAACCAAGATCACTTCTCCATGGCTGGAGAGCTCTTCCACGAGCTCCTATGCTTCTTTTTCTTCTTCATGCTTTCATCTTTCTTTGGCCTTTCTTATTTTCTTTTATTCCTTCTATTTAAATTTCCTTTCCTTGTCAACTTTCTCCTTCTTTTTTGACTCTCCTACTTCGTTATTTCTCTTTGCTCCCTCAGCATCCTCTTGGACTCTTCACCCTTCTTGCCATTTTCTCTGTAGACCTTTTTTTTTATCTTCTCTTCTCATTTATCTTTCTATTTTCTCCTTCTTTTCTTTTCTTGGATAAGTCCATTTGTGTCTAGGATGTAGGTGATCGTTGACACTTTAAAAGTCGATCTCTCTTTTTAGGCTCAGACTGATGAGAGCTAGAGACAATTTTTGACTTAGGAGACAAACTAGATAGTTGTTTAGCTTTTTGGCCTGAAAAAGGTCAAACAAAAAGATATATCAACATAAGCTCTATAAAATTAAAAGTAAAATAAAGTAAAAGATAACATATTCAATGAAGCAAGAGTCTAAGTGTCTTCTTCTTTAGACTTTACTTTTCTTCTCTTGTCCATTATATCTCCCATAGCTGATTGAGAAAAATGGCTAAACATATCAACCATTCTCAGTTGAATTGATCCAAACATACATAAGGAGACATAAGCTTCCCACCATTAATAGTAGAAATTAGTGTGAGTTGCATTCTAAATGAAGCGAGGGTACTTGAGGGAGTGTTCAACCCTACTTTTGGAATGGGCAATGTCTTTCAAGTCAGCATAAGCAATCCTCCTACTCTTAAAAAAAAAAAAACCCTAACATAATAGGGTAGTAGAGGAATATCTTGGACCATACCAAACTGCTTGGTCACCTAAGCAAGGGAGTAAGCTTCTAAGCCTCTTTTTTAAGGAGTAAAGAAGAAAGCAAAAACCTTTTTAGAGAGGTAGAAGCTGGCCAAAGTAGAATTTATCCACTTACCATTGTTTTCATTCAAGGGGTCTAGAGTCTTGAAGAGCCTCGAACCATTTAGCTTGCTTCTAAAAGGCATGAACTCAATGCTTGTGAAGGAAAACTTGAGCAAGCCATCGAGGCAATCCTTAAAAGAAGCTTAGGGATTCTAAGAGTAAAAATTTTCCCTGTGAAAGAATTCTATATAGTAGTAGAATTTATTGGCATTCCCGTTGGCTCAAGTGATTAGAATGGACTCTGGGAAATAAATATAAGTCCAAACCTAAAGGAGCCACAAGGGGCCATCCAAAGAAGAAAAAAAATCCCCCTCTATATATATCGTATAAACATCTATACAAATTTATACTACAAACAGTACCGAGCCAATTTTCTTGTCAAAAGCCAGTGTGTTTGTAATTGCCAAAAATTGTTTAGTGACATGTTTGGCATAAATGCACACCGGGTACTTGCAAATAAAATATAAGTAAAAAGCAGTCAATTCTTCTCTAGAAACAGGATCACCTACACAACCTATGTGGTCAGTAAGGAAAACACTGAAATTCAAGCGATTTTCTGCTGGGAAGAAAAACTCTACCTCGTTTATTGACATTTAAAGATGTACAGCAGAACCTGTTGGTGAGATGTTTAGAAGCACAAATAAATCCTTGATCATGATATTAAGTTTCCTAATTGGAAGGAGGAAAGTGTTTGACACTAGTGACCAAAAGAGAAGTAAAGCACTCAGTAGTAGATGGTTCAAAGACATATTATGTGTCGAGGTTTGAACCACCTCGAATATTCACACATCTTGTAGCTTTTAAGAGTAGTGAGTAGTAACTCTTTCTACCCAGGTAGCCCATCTATCACTAGCATGGTATCATGAGGGATTTGGAGTTTCAAAGCACCAGAAATTTCATGATAGAGCTTGGGGCCCTTTTTGAAATATAGGCCAATAAATGGAATCATGTGGATAAACAATCCCCAAAACAATAGGTGCTTCACCAAAAAAAAAAAAAAAAAAGAAAAGGTCCAGCCGCAGCAAAACCCATGAAGAAAGAAAGACTCCCAGTGGGAATGGACCAGCTACTAACAGCAAAGTCCTTAGAGATAGGATTAACTAGATCCTCATACAACTTACCCAGGTCTTGAGAAGTGTGAAACAGGTCTCTTGCATGAGTAAGAAACCTATCGTTAGACTCTTTCTTATGAGCTTAAGTAACTGCAACTCCTTTTTCTTTACCGGGTGAAGGCACGATGACATGGCAAGGGGAATGTTTAGGGGAGACATTACCAATACAAATGTTTTTTTCTTTGGAATCCATTGAAAGACTGAATTAGTTTGGAGGAAAAGAATTGAACTAGAATACTGAATATACTGAAGAAAAAAAATTGAGAATGTTAGAGATTGCAAAAAAAAAAAAAAAAAAAGTGTGAAGAAAAAATGGAAGAATAAATAAGGTATTTATTAGGTATGGAAACACAATCTATTTCAATCCCTATATGGTAAAAGATCCACTACAATCATGCTCAGTAGTTTTCATCTTCAAGTCAATCATGTGTAGGGGGAAATTATTTATACCAATGATAAAAATAAAATATATATATATATATATATATATATATATATATATATATAAAATTATCCTGATTGGGCCACATGGAAAGATCGCAGCTGTTTGGACCAAAAATGAACACTGATAAAATCATTATAATTAGGCCACATGTAAAGGTCTTAGTAAGTAAGGGAGAAGCCCATTGGAAAAGGAAGAAGTGTGATGGATTAAGTAAACATAATTAGGGCTTCAACCAAGCCCTTACCAAAAGTCAATTACACATAATAAGATAAAATGGAAAGAAGAAACCCGAAAACATTATGGAGAAGAGTCGTCAATTCGTCTCCACAATCTCTTCCTTCGGGCTCAGCCAGCCTCCGGCCTCCCCGAACAAAAACTAAAACTAAAAGGGAGCTTGATCAACCAAAAGGGAGATCTACTCCAAAGGGAGATTAAAAGATAAAAGAAGGGATATCTAATTTGTGTTTTTACAAGTGTATTTATAGGGGTTGAATAATCCTAGAAGATTCAGGAAGCCTTAAATTTCCTAAAACATAAAAACTCCTTTATTTCCAAAACTAGTTCTGTCGCTTTACTGTTCACGCCCGTACATGTGCGCTCAATCGCATGCATGGTGCGCTCGATCCTTCTTTGTGTGCGCATGAGCGCTGGTGCGCTCGATCGCACAGAGGAGTGTGCTCGATTGCACTCTAGCCAGCAGCTGCTTCAGGATTTCCAGTTTTCTTCCTTTAAGTGCCAAAAATGCTTCTTTTTCTCCAAGACCCTATAAAAACATGTAAAACACAAAATTGAAGTAAAATAGCCTAAAACATATAGACAAAAAGCTTAACAAATGTAAATTAAGGGGCTTAAAATATTTAAGCATCTATCACACCCCCAAACTTACATATTGCTAGTCCCTTAGCAATATAAAACTAAAAACTAAATGAAAAATAAAGATACATAGATAAATCCACTGTTCATGGTGTCCACAAAAGTTTAGGTATCGTACAAAACCATGACGTGCATTCATGAACAAGCTTAAAAATAAAAACACATCTTCGTAATGAATCCGAGTTTTAAACGTTGATTACTTACATGAGGTAGGTTAAGGCATCACAAGTCTGATTTTTAGTGTGTGGTGAATTATCACATAAAGATTTAAGTTTCCAAATAACTCTAATGTGTAGTGTTTTGGTGTCTCAAGATTCACCAAATTTCCTATCAGAATGAACAAACAACGACATAGTTTTATTTCTTTCTTTTTCTTTTATTGTGAGATTTTTGCCAAGTTGAGGTCCCTAAAGCTTTCTATTTGACCCACATAGTGAGTGTTTAGCCAATGACTCCAAAACCATATGGTTTTAGGGCATTAGGTGTAAAGACACCCCTAAGGGCTTATTAACTCGAGTCAAAAAGGCTACGAAACTAACTGGTTTTAATGCTACCAATCAGAATTCCCACCTTTTGACGTGACACTCACTGCTTACTGAGGTAAGAGGGCCAGTTACTCAGTGGAAAGTTCTTTTAATGATCATTATGAGCAAAAATTTTCCACCTTTTGACGTGACACTCACTGCTTACTGAGCCAAGAGAGGTAGTTACTTAGTGGAAAGTTTGTTTACTGATCTTTAGGAGCATTTTTTCTTTTTGAGCAATAACAATTTTCTTCTATTTTCTTATGCCAAAGAGTTAATCTAACAGGTCATCTGGTTCATAGTTGAGGAAAGGAAACATACAAATTAAAATTACATGTCATACCCCACACAACTATGTGCTAATGTGCTCGTGTTAGTTCAGGTCAAACTTGTGAATCCTTAAATGCCTAAAAGTAAGTGATCTATGTTCAAAAATTAATTATTGGCCTATATATTCAAAGTGTTAAGCTCACTTATGAAGTTAAATCATATTGTTTGTTTAGATCACCCAACATTTTTGGAACTAAATGAACATGTATTTATCTATAAAAACAAAAAATTTGGACATAGTGTGTGTGTGTCTCCCATACCCCTAAACTTAAATTACACATTGTCCCCAATGTGTGAATAATATGGAAAAATCTGACCTGGGAGATGGAGAACTAGCTGGGTCGGCATGGCTCATAGCATACCCCCAAACTTGAACGGATGCACACATTGTCCCTAAAAAAGAAAAACTAACATAATTCAGGAAAACGAGAAGTACTAAAAATAAATAAATAACAATAAATACGTCAAATAATAAAAATAAAAGGATAAGCTATGGGGTGCCTCCCATGAGCGCTAAGTTTAACGTCTTCAGCCGGACTAAGCCTTATTCTTCCTCAAAACTAAGATTGGCAGCAACTAGCACAGGTGGTGTCTTATTCTCTCCCATATAAGCATAAGTTAAGTGCTCTGGCAACTGTTTGAATTCCAAGTTAGGTGCCTGTACAATAAAAGGGAAAAAAATAGTATTAGTAGGCACATGAGGGTCAAAAGGATCGGTGTACTTACTTGGATGCTTTGGTGAGGCCTCAAGGAGGTGCACAGTGTCGATGATGTCATCAGTAACATCCTCACAGTTGGGCTCAATATCTGATCCTTTGAAACAATGGGTGAGGGTGGTCTCCAATGGATCAATATGATGGACATGACAAACTTGCTCAACAACACCTTGCTTTCGTTCACTTAGCTCTTTAGCAATTTGCCCCACTTGTACTTCCAATCTTTGAATAGCTTGCTCATGCCTTGTAGTAGTTTCCCTTTGCTCGGTGCCAAAAAATTGTTGAGCGAAAATATACCTAAATTAATAAGTAAATAATCGTACTTGTTTTTCTTGCAAGTGCACAAGGTCTACAGTAGTATAGTGTGCAAATGCAAGATCATCTCCACAGGGATTGGTAAATTTCGACTTGGAATTAGTTTCGCAATAATAAAATAAAAATAAGAGAAATAAATATTGGGTTTGAAATAATAATAATAAAGGTGTAGGGACTTAATATCCACCACTAATTATGCTACACAATACAACAGTATGCCAATGCTTTATAAATGTCATGTATACCTAATGTTTGTCAACCTAAGGGCATGGTATCTACTCCTTAAGCTATTGATCTTCCTAAGCAACGAGTTAGGCATGGTATCTACTCTAACTCTTCTCTTTCTTAAGGGATTCAGCATGGTATCTACTGAGTTGTTCCTTAAGAGAGCTTAAGATCTGTGGAAATCGACAACCACATTAGATCTAAGGCATGGTATCTACTCCCGGTTTTCCATGTTGATTAATCCAGGAATCCGGTGTGGATATTTTTTGTTACTATTGTTGAACCCAGGACTCGGTCATCTAAATTGATTCAACTAACTAATCCATACCACATGTATATGTTGATCAAACAAACACATATGAGGAATTTTAAATAAACACAGGCATTAATCAAGTTAAGCAACACAACATAAATATAAAAAAGGCGCCAATACTGAATTATTGAGTAAACATAATTAGAGTTTTAACCAAGCCCTTACCAAAAAGTTAATTACACATAATAAAACAAAAAAGAAAGAAGAAACCCGAAAATATTATGGAGAAGAGTCGTCAATTCGTTTCCACAATCTCTTCATTCGGGCTCGTCCAGCCTCCGGCCTCCCTGAACAAAAACTAAAACTAAAACTAAAAGAGAGCTTGATCCCCCAAAAGGGAGATCTACTCCAAAGGAAGATTAAAAGATAAAAGAAGGGATATCTAATTTGTGTTTTTACAAGTGTATTTATAGGGGTTGAATAATCCTAGAAGACTCAGGAAACCCTAAATTTCCTAAAACATAAAAACTCATTTATTTCCAAAACTAGTTCTGTCGCTTTACTGTTCATGCTCGTACATGTGCGTTCGATCGCATGCATGGTGCACTCGATCGCAATGCTGCACTCGATCCTTCTTTGTGTGCACACGAGCGCTGGTGCACTCGATCGAATAGAAGAATGCGCTCGATAGCACTCTAGCCAGCAGCTGCTCCAGGTATCTACTCCTTAAGCTATTGATCTCCCTAAGCAACGAGTTAGGCATGGTATCTACTCTAACTCTTTTCTTCCTTAAGGGATTCAGCATGGTATCTGCTTAAGTTGTTCCTTAAGAAAGCATAAGTACTATGGAAATTGACAACCACATGAGACCTAGGGCATGGTATCTACTCCCGGTTTCCCATGTTGATTAACCCGGGTATCCAGATAAGACATCCCTCGTTACTAATGTTAGACCCAGGACTCGGTCATCCAAATTGATCTAACTAACAGGTCCATACCACATGCATACGCTGGCTATACACATACATATGAGGAATTTAAATAAACACAGGCATTAATCAAGTTGAGCAACATAATAAAGGCTATTGGCAAAGATTTATCAATGAATAAATATATGAAAAAGCATAACTAGGGCTTCGATCGAGCCCTATAAGAAAGTTAATTACACATGCTGTCTAAAATAAAGATCATATATAAACTAAGCATGAAATATAAAACCCAAAGAATACTAGGAAGACGGGTTGTCAATCCTCTCCAAAGCCTAAAACTCCAAGCTTAAGCAAAAGATAAAAGTGATCTATAAGAGGTGGTGAATTGCGTGTGCTTTACAGGTGTATTTATAGGGCTTTAGTAGTCCTAGAAGGTGCAGGAAACCCTAGACTTCCTAAACCGTAAAAACTCTTTTATTTCCAAAATAGGGTTATGCAGTTTACTGTTCATGCCCGTACATGTGCGCTCGATCGCACACGTCTTGTGCTCGATCGCGGTGTGCGCTCGATCTTTCTTGTGTGCGCACGATCGCAATGTGCGCTCGATCACAGTGTATGATGCGATCGATCGCAGCTTGACCAGAGACTGCTCCAGGATTTCTAGGCTTCTTCCTTTAAGTGTCAAAACTGCTTCTTTTCTTCCAAGACCCTATAAACACATGTAAAACACACAAATGAAGCAAAATGAACTAAAATAACATAACTAAGGACTTAATAAATGTAAATAAGGGGGCTTAAATATGAATATTTAAGCACCTATCACACCCCCAAACTTACATATTACTAGTCCCTTAGCAATACAAAATTAAGAATTAAAACGAAAAAAAAAAAACAGATAAATTAAATGTTCATGGTGTCCAACAAAAGTTTAGATCTTACAAAACTATGATGCGCATTCATGAGCAAGCTTAACAGATACGAACATATTTTTGCAATGAATAAGAACTTTGAACGCAAATCACTTTCATGAGGCAATTTAAGACATCACAAGTTCGACTTTGGTGTGTGGTGAACTAGCATATAAAAGATTGGGTTTCCAAGTAATTCAAATGTGTAGTGTTTCAATGACTCAAGATTCACCAAACTTCTTATTAGAGTCAACAAAGATGGCATAAATTTTCTTCATTTCTTTTATTTGTGAGATTTTTGCCAAGTTAGTTCCCTTAAACTTTCTTTTTGACTCGTGTAACGAGCATTTAGCCAATGACTCCCAAACCAGATGGTTTTAGGGCATTAGGTGTAAAGACACCCCTAAGGACTTACTAGCTCGAGTCAAAAAGGCTATGAAACTAACTGGTCTTAATGCTACCAATCAGAATTTTCCACCTTTTGACGTGACACTCAATGCTTACTGAGACAAGAAGGCTAGTTACTCAGTGAAAAATTCTTTTTAATGATCATTTAAGATTTTCCACCTTTTGACGTGACACTTAATACTTACTGAGGCAAGAAGGCTAGTTACTCAGTAGAAAACAAGTTTTTATTGATCATTAGGAGCATTTATTTTTCCTTTTGAGCACTAATCAATTTTTTCTATTTTTATATGCCAAAATGCCAATCTAATAAGTCATCTAGTTCACAGTTAAGCAAAAGAAACATACAAATCCAAATAATATATCATACCCCACACAGTTATGTGCTAGTGTGCTTGTGATAGTTTAGGTCAAACTTGTGAATCTTTAAATGTTTAAAAGGCGGTGATCTAAGTTCAAAACTTGATTATTGGCCTATATGTTCAAAGTGTTAAGCTCGCTGATGAAGTCGAATCATAAAATTTTGTTTAGATCACAAAAAAAAAGTTTATTGGACAGAATGAATATGCATTTATCTATGAAAATAACAACAAAACAGAAAAATATGGGACATAGTGAGTGTGTGAATGTGTCCCCATACCCCCAAACTTAAATTGCACATTGTCCCCAATGTGTGAATAGCATGGAAGGAACTGACCTGGGAGATGGAGAACTGATGGCTGGCATAGCTCGTAGCATACCCCCAAACTTCAACTGGATACACTTATGCTGTCCTTGAAAAAGAAAGAGAAACAAACATAAAATGGAAAACAAGTAATAATAAACAGATAGAAAAATAAACTAGGAAATACGAATAATAAAATGAAATAAACTAGGAAATACGAATAATAAAATGAAATAAACTAAGAAAAAAGATATGCTTTGGGGTGCCTCCCATGAGCGCTAAGTTTAACGTCTTCAGCCAGACGTGGTATCCTCTCATTGCTGATCATCAGGTGGTGCAGTCGAAGAGGTACCGGGTGCCAAAGGTAGGCGATCAAGAATAGCCTGCAACATAGCCTCCTGCCGTGTAAATCGTGCCTCCAAACTATCGATACGCTGATGCACGAGTGTGGTGGCTGCAGAGACCTCGCCTTGGAAGGAGGACAGCTCAGCTAGAAAGTGATGGGACTCGGTGGATCCCATGTCCGAATGGTCCTCCTCTCGTACTAGGCTAATGACCAGGGTTTCGGTCTCCATACGATCCTCCTCAACTCTCTCAGCTACTGGAGCAGGTACTGGGAGTCCTCGAGGCATGTGCGAGATGCTGTGTGTCCACTGAGCCTTTCCGAAGAAGGGACGCTCTCGCACTGGTCCGTCGCTGGAGGTCCCCTTTATCCCTTTCTTCTTGAGTATGTATGAGAGTAGGAATGGGAAAGGGAGGCCCCATGCATTGGCCGTGGTGGTCTAATAGCCATGAACGTGATCCCAAAATTTGTGTAGCTGGCTCCAAATGACAGCCGGAATGGAGTACCAGTGGCCTCTGTGGAAGGCATATAAGGACTGGAGAAACTGGTCTCACCGCTGTGTCTTGTGCCCCAATGGACACACATTGCGCTGTAGGATTGTGTCGACGAGCCAAAGTCGTGGAGGCAATTTTTGATCGGATGGCCGCATTGTTATGTCTGTCGACATACTAGCTAGCCACATGTCTGTAATGATCTCAGCCAAGGCAAAGGACTCTGGTTGCTCCTCGATATCGGTGTCCTCAGGAGGGGACTCGTCGGTGCAATGAAGGGCAGCGACTATATCAGCAGTAGTTACCTTCGATGGGTGTGCCCTGGACTGAAGAAGTGAGTACTCCCGGTCTACTGCAATCAAATGATAGGCTTGCATAAAACTGGACCACGAGCTGGGTGTAAGCAGTCGAGCAAACCGGCTTAAACAGCTTCTTCAACCCTCGGTGTCGAAAGACTTGGACAGCCCATTGAGTGGCGTCCATATGCTTGAATACGTCATCAATTGCGAAGGCAGTCTCGAATAAGAGCTCTCGTTGCTCGATACTGGGCCGGGATTATGAGGCACAACTACTGGATGCACCGAAGGTAGAAGCAGATGGTTTGGTTATGTTTTTGTTTGCTTCTACCCAATTTGCGATCGATCTCAAATTGGTGCGCTCGATCGCACACTGGCTATGCGCTCTATCGCAATTACCGTGTGCTCGATCGCACTCGGGCAGGCTTTTCCTCGAACAGCTTGTGTGCACCAAAAGACCAAGCTATGGTCTTGAAGATTTGAAATCGTTCCTAACCTCCTACAAACATAAAAATATATCCAATCACACATATGATAATATATAGATACTAAAAATGTAAATGAATCGTTTAAAATTCGCGTGGGTGATTAAATTAGGTACCTTGTGAATGCGTGGTGGTGACAGTACGGCAATGGTGGTGGAGTGATATGGTGATGTGATAGTAGTGATGGGGCGATGGAATGAGTGTGGTGATGCCGGAGTCGAGAGTGGGAGCATGAGGGTGATGACAGTGTGAGTATGTCTGCAGAGAGTGTGAGTGAGCGAGCGGTGAAGAGAGAGTGAGTGTGTGAGCGATGAAGAGAGAGTGAGTGTGTGAGCGGTGAAGAGAGAGTGAGTGTGAGTGAAAATTTTTAGACTTTATAAACAAACCCTCTTCCACGAATGCACTCGATCGCACACGGAGTGCGCTCGATTGCACTTGTGCGCTCGAACACATTGACTGGCGTGCTCGAACGCTCTTGCACTCGATTACATGGAATGCTGCGATCGACCACAATCAGTGTGCATATACAGAAAGAAAAACTTACCTTAGCTGAAAGATGATGAAATTGGAATAGTACAACCTTACCATTTGTTAGTGGCCTCAGTACCACTAACCTCAGTAGAGATGCTTGAGCTGTATGAGTAATCAAATATGAGCTGCTCAAGCGCTCTCGTGCCATAGTACTAGTTGGTTGGGAGGAAGCACTTAGAGTCCATCCCTTGTGGCTCCAGTGCTTGTGTTTTAGTTGTATACTACACTGATTCAAGTGCCAAGTCTTCATCTCTTAGAGGAAAGCTAATGTCTAGGTAAGGCTTGGCTCTGTGTCCATTTATCGTAAAGGGCTGATTTTCGTTTGGACTACAGACTTCTAATGCACCATGAGTGAAGACCTTGGTAACCATGTACGAACCGTACCATCCGGACTTGAGCTTTCCTAGGAATAATTTTAATCGTGAGTCATAGAGCAACACTTTTTGTCCTACATGGAACTCCTTCCGTACGAGTTGTTTGTCATGATAGGCCTTTGTCCGTTCCTTGTACAACTTGGCATTCTCATAGGCATCATATCTCAATTCTTCAAGTTCATTTAGATGCAGCTTTCTTTTCTCCCCCGCTTGTTTCATGTTGAAGTTAAATTGCTTTATGGCCCAATATGCTCGATGTTCTAATTCCACCGGGAGATGGCACGCTTTTCCAAAGACTAAACGGTAGGGAGACATGCCAATTGGAGTCTTATAAGCTGTCCGATATGCCCATAGAGCATCATTTAAGCGTAGAGACCAATCCTTCCGATTAGGTTTCACTGTCCTTTCTAAGATTCCCTTAATCTTTCGGTTTCTTATCTCTACTTGGCCACTGGTTTGAGGATGATATGGAGTGCCTACTCCATGCGTGATCCCATATTTTCGGAGTAGTTCGGCAAAAAAGCGATGATGAAAGTGGCTGCCCCCATCACTGATGATTGCTCTTGGAGTCCCAAATCGCGTAAAGATGTTAGCCTGCAAAAACTTTACAACTACTTTGTGATCGTTAGTTTTTAAGGGGACAGCCTCGACCCATTTGGACATATAATCCACACCCACAAGAATATTTTAATAACCAAAGGAGTTAGGAAAGGGTCCCATGAAATCAATGCCCCATACATCAAAAAGTTCTACTACATGAATATTCTGTAAGGGCATCTGATTTCGGGAAAAGATGTTACCTGTCCGCTGGCATCTATTACATGAGCTGCAAAAGGAGAAAGCATCTTTAAACAGATTAGGCCAATAAAAACCAGATTGTAGTACCTTAAGAGCTGTTCATTTTCCCCCAAAATGTCCTCCACAAGCAAACTGGTGGCAGTGTTGCAATAAGCTCGAGTGCTCCTCTTCTGGGATACATCGTCTGATGATTTGATCGAGGCAGACCTTGAAGAGGTAAGGATCATCCCAATGGTAGTGTCTTGACAAAAATTTTAGCCGTTTCTTTTCTTGAGTGGTCATGCCTGGGGGAAAAACTTTAACAGTTAGATAATTCACTATATCAGCATACCACGGAAGTTTTACCTCTAATGTGAATAGTTGTTCATCAGGGAAGTTCTCATTCAAAGGCAACTCTTTATTATCATTCTCATAGGGAAGCCTTGACAAATGATCCGCAACGACATTCTCACTGCCTTTCTTGTCTTTGATTTCTAAATCGAATTCTTGTAGTACGAGTACCCATATGATTAGCCTAGGCTTCGCATCTTTCTTAGAAAACAAATATCTCAAAGCAGCATAGTCAGTGAATACTATAACTTTAGAACCAATAAGATATGGTCTAAACTTCTCTAAAGCAAAAATACCAGCTAACAATTCTTTTTCAGTAGTAGAATAGTTAAGTTGAGCATCATTTAAAGTTCTAGAAGCATAGTAAATAGTATGAGGTACCTTATTGATTCTTTGACCTAAGACAGCTCCCAAGGCGAAGTCATTGGCATCACACATTAATTTGAAAGGGAGATTCCAATCTGGTGTCATCATTATTGGGGCAGAGGTGAGAACATTCTTCAAGGTGTTGAAAGCTTGCATGCAATCATCATTCCATTC
Source organism: Bretschneidera sinensis (assembly GCA_023935145.1). Classification (NCBI taxonomy): domain Eukaryota; kingdom Viridiplantae; phylum Streptophyta; class Magnoliopsida; order Brassicales; family Akaniaceae; genus Bretschneidera; species Bretschneidera sinensis. The sequence continues at coordinate 29,378,601 of CM043700.1, read as the reverse complement.
AAACTTGGTATCCTTAGCCAATAATGCACAAAGAGGTCTTGAGATTTTGGAGAAGTCTTTGATGAATCTTCTATAGAAACCAGTATGTCCAAGGAAACTTCTGATGCCTTTGACTGTGAGAGGGGGAGGTAGCTTTGAAATGATGTCTATCTTAGCCTTGTCTACCTCGATACCTTTGTTTGAGATGGAGTGCCCTAACAGAATACCTTGTTGAACCATGAAGAGACATTTCTCCCAATTTAGCACTAAATTACTCTCTTCACATCTCTTTAGGACATTTTCTAAAGGATTTAGGCACTCATCGAAATTAGAACCAAAGACGCTAAAATTATCCATGAACACCTCAATGTATTTCTCAACCATATCGGAAAAAACGATCATCATACATCTTTGAAAAGTGGCTGGTGCATTGCATAAATGGAATGGCATTCTTCTATAAGCAAATGTACTGAAAGGACATGTGAAGGTAGTCTTTTCTTGATCCTCAGGTGCTATGGCAATTTGATTGTATCCACTATACCCATCCAAGAAGTAGTAATAACTATGACTGGCTAACCTTTCTAGCATTTGATCAATGAATGGCAGAGGAAACTGATTTTTTCTAGTTACTTTATTCAGTTTCCGGTAATCAATGCATACTCTCCAATCTGTTGTTTTTCTCGTAGGTATAAGCTCCTCATTTTCATTTTTTACAACGGTAATCCCACTCTTTTTAGGAACAACTTGGACCGAACTCACCCATTCACTATCCGATATAGGGTAGATGATGCCAACATCTAGTAGCTTTAATACCTCAACTTTTACTACCTCTTTCATGTGTGGGTTAAGTCTTCTTTGAGCATCTCGAGTGGGCCTTGCCTCTTCTTCAAGGTAAATACTATGTATGCATTTTGCTAGACTTATCCCCTTAATGTCAGCAATGGTCCACCCAATGGTAGATCTATGCTCCCTAAGAACTCTTAACAGCTTCCCTTCTTCTCCAGTACTCAAGTTAGCAGCTAAAATCACAGGAAAGGTCTTCTTTTCTCCCAAGTATGCATATGTTAAATGTTTGGGTAGCTGCTTTAGTTCCAATGCTGGTGCCTGGACAATGGATGGAAGAAGAGCAGTATTAGTGGGTATGAGAAATTCAAATGGAGGAGGATACTTACTGGAGTATTTTAGAGAGGTCTCAAGGAGATGCACAGCTGTGATGATGTCACTATCAAAATCTTCATATTCTTGCTCAGTATCCACCTCTGTGATGCTATAGGTGATGGTAGTCTCCAATGGATCAAGTTGTTGGACCTAAAAAGCTTGCTCAACAAAGTTTTGTATCATACAAACATTAAAGTATTCCAAGTCATCTTTAGGAAGTTTCATTGCATCAAATATTTTAAACTCTATTTTCTCACCATTGATTTTCATACTCACTATACCCTTCTTCACACAAATCTTAGTGTCGGCAGTTCTCATGAAGGGTCTCCCTAATATGATAGGAAAAGGTAATGGCATAGGGTATTCCTCCATGTCTAATACAATGAAATCAGCAGGTAAGATGAACTCGCCAACCTTTACTAAGACGTCCTCAAGAATACCCCTAGGTCTTTTAATACTCCTATCTGCCAATTGTAAGGTAATAGAAGTCGGGTGTAGCTCCCCCAAACCTAGGGTTTCGAATACCGTGTAAGGTAGTAAGTTTACCCCCGCTCCTAAGTCTAGTAATGCTTTATTAATTAGCTAGTCACCTATTCTACAGGGAATAGTAAAACTACCTGGATCTTTCAGTTTTGGTGGGACTTTTCTTAGTAGAACAGCATTTACTTCTTCCGTTAATGCTACAGTCTCATGTTCTTGAAATTTTCTTTTATGAGTGCAACAATCTTTCAGGAATTTAGTATAGGTAGGAATTTGTTTAATGGCATCTAACAAAGGAATATTAATCTCTACTTTCCGCAAGGCTTCAAAAATATCAATTAGTTTGTTGTCTTTCTTTTGTTTTACTAACCTTTGCGGGAAGGGTGGTGCATTCACCTTCTCTGTCTCACTTACCCTTGATGCCGATGAAGTTTCTTTGGATGCTGCTGCAGACTCATCGGACCTTATCACTTTGCCATTTCTCAAAGTTGTGACAGCCTTTAGTTGTTGATGCCCCCTACGGTTGGGTAGTGTTTGAGACAGGAGCTCTCCTTGCTTTTTGCCACTGAGCTCCTTAGCTAGTTATTCTATTTGTACCTCTAGTCTTTGAATTGCTTGCTCATGTGCTGCAGTGGTCTGTTTCTACTGAGTCATGAATTGTTCTTGTGATGTCATAAATTGTTGCTGCTGAGTGGCCATTTGTCTCACAAGACTTTTGAGGTCATTCGTCTTTGGTTCAGAAATAGTTTGGGCTGCTGGTTGGAAGTTTTTGTGCTGCCCCTGACTGTTTTGATTGTTGCTCCACGAGAAATTTGGGTGGTTTCGCCATCCAGGGTTGTAAGTGTTGGTATATGGGTTGTTCTTCGGTGGATAGTTGTTAGGTCCCACATAATTGGCTTGTTCCGGATCTACAGATGAGTACAAAGGACACGTATCAGTATTATGGTCGTATTGGGAACATATTGCACATACCTGGAGTGGGGTGGATGGTAGGCTGGATGAGGCATTTTGAGTAGTCATGGCTTTTACAATCATATCTAGCCTCGTGTCTAGCTTCTTCTCCAAAGCAGCTATTTGGGCAGAGGGTCCACTATTCAGAGTAACCTCAGACATACCTCTGCTCTTGACTCCTTGTCTACCTCTAGAGGAGAACTGCTGAGTGTGTTCACTAAGGGTTTCGAAGAGTTCCATCGCTTCTTCATTGCTTTTCTCCATCAACACTCCTCCACAACCTGAATCAACAATACTTTTGTTAGTGTCATTTAAACCTTCATAAAAGGCTTATACCAATTCATCTTGAGGCAGATTATGGTGTGGGCATTTGAGTAGCAGCTCGTTGAAGTGTCCCCATACTTCGAAAAAGAGGTCTCCATCTTTTTGTTGGAAGGACTGGATCTCCTTCCTCATTTGCCTCGTTTTTTGGGTTGGGAAAAACTTCCTTAGGAACTTGCTTGACAACTCGTCCCAAGTGTGGATGGAAACTGCAGGCAAAGAATTATACCATAGTTTAGCATTATCTTTCAAGGAAAAAGGGAACAGAATTAACCTTATTCCTTTTTAGTCTAGGCCTTGTATGTGCTGAAACTTGCAAAGATCAAAAAATTCTCGGAGGTGCAAGTGAGGATCTTCATTAGGAGTTCCCCTAAAATGAGTCAAAGCATTCAATATTTACGGATATATATAATAGTTTCCCACCGTCTCAGGTTGATATACAATGCATGATGGTTGATCAATGTTCCGTGGGATGAAGGAGTGCTTCATCGGTACTCATGCAGGTGGTTGCTGGTTTTCGAGCTGTTCCGCCATTGGTGTTTCGTTCTCGATTTCTTCTTCGTTCTCCTTGAAGTTGTCCCTAAGCCTTTGTCGGATGGTCCGTTCAAGCTCGGGATCAAGGAGAAAGAATGTTAGATGTCGGGATCGAAGTCCGTGCATAAATCAAGTCAAACCAGCTTCAGTGCAGCAATTCTCTCTGCTGCTCGGGTAACTCTCTGTCCTATTTGCGCTCGATCGCACAGGAGGCTGCGATCGATCGCAAGTATCACAGAAAGTGTGATCTAGGGTTTAATGCCTGAAACAGAAAGCAACTCGATTAGGTTTTGATGAAAAATAAAAATAATGATGGTGAATAGAAAATAAAATGATAATAATAATGATTAAACGAAAGTATTTCTAAAAAAAACTTTAGCGCAATCCCCGGCAACGGCGCCAAAAACTTGTTGCATGATTATATACCTAAATAATTAAGCAGATAATCGCACTAGGTTTACTTGCAAGTGCATAAGGTCGACAGTGTAGCTTAGTGTGCGAAAGCAAGATCATCTCCACAGGGATTGGTAAAGGTCAGTTTTTAGAATTAGTTTCTTTAAAGTAACAAGAAATAAAATAACTGTTGAATGTGAGTGATAATAATAAAGACATAGGGCTTTGATATCCACCACTAGTCATATTTTCCCAATTGTATAATGTATCAGTGCACTAGCTTTATCATGTATACCTACTGGTTGCCAACCTAAGGGCATGGTATCTACTCTTTAAGCTATTGATCTCCCTAAGAAACAAGTTAGGCATGGTATCTACTCTAACTCTTTTCTTCCTTAAGGGATTCAGCATGCTATCTGCTTGAGTTGTTCCTTAAGAAAGCATAAGTACTATGGAAATCGATAACCACATGAGACCTAGGGCATGGTATCTACTCCCAGTTTTCCATGTTGATTAACCCAGTTATCTGGATAAGATATCCCTCGTTACTAATGTTAGACCTAGGACTCAGTCATCCAAATTGATCTAACTAACAGGTCCATACCACATGCATACGCTGGCCATACACATACATATGAGGAATTTAAATAAGCACAGGCATTAATCAAGTTAAGCAACATAATAAAGGTTATTATTTATCAATGAATAAATATATGAGAAAGCATAACTAGGGCTTCAATCGAGCCCTATAAGAAAGTTAGTTACACATGCTGTCTAAAATAAACATCATATATAAACTAAGCATGAAATATAAAACCCAAAGAATACTAGGGAGACGGGTTGTCAATCCTCTCCAAAGCCTAAAACTCCGAGCTTAAGCAAACGATAAAAGTGATCTCTAAGAGGTGGTGAATTGTGTGTGTTTTACAGGTGTATTTATAGGGCTTTAGTAGTCCTAGAAGGTGCAGGAAACCCTAAACTTCCTAAACCGTAAAAACTCTTTTATTTCCAAAATAGGGTTCTGTAGTTTACTGTTCACACCCGTACATGTGCGGTCGATCGCACATGTCTTGTACTCGATTGCAGTGTGCGCTCGATCTTTCTTGTGTTCGCACGATCGCAATGTGCGCTCGATCATAGTGTATGATGCGATCGATCGCAGCTGGACCAGAGACTGCTCTAGGATTTCCAGGCTTGTTCCTTTAAGTGTCAAAACTGCTTCTTTTCTTCCAAGACCCTACAAACACATGTAAAACACACAAATGAAGTAAAATGGACTAAAATAACATAACTAAGGACCTAATAAATGTAAATAAGGGGGCTTAAATATGAATATTTAAGCACCTCTCAACATACACTTCTTCAATGTCGCATATTGTCTTTATATGATCCACCTTTACATCTTAAAAACTTAAATAAAAATTTTAGAACAATTTAAGTTCATTTTATCAGTATTAAAATCAATTTAGGGTTAACATCTAGGTTTATGATATTCAAGAAAATCACCCTTTGAACTTTTTGGGTATGCTGATTTTACTGGTTGTAAGATTGATAGAAAAAGTACTAGCGGAACATGCCAATTTATAGGTGCTACGTTAGCTTCTTTGTTTTCAAAAAAACAAATTCTTATGAATAATTTGAAAGTAGGTGGTGGGAGCAGCACTAGGTGTCTATCATATGGTATACTCAAAACTCTTATCCTAAAACATTTCGAGATTCAACTTCCTAAAAATGAATCTAAAGATATTGACATTTCGAATGTTATCAATGTATCTTCTATCAAGAAGATGGGTTATACTATCAAGGAAAAATTTGTAGTTTCCAAGCTCAACTGAAACATTCACATTTCAAATAGGGATGAGCTAAATGAGGAGCAGAAAAAGGAACATAATGTTCTTAGGGGTCCTCGATAACCTGTTAGAGGTCAGGAAAGCACATCTAGTGCTGGTTCACAAGTTCACATCCTTTAGGCATTGGTTGGTCTCCAAGTCACTTTGAACAACATATAAAAAGCTACTGACATGAAGCTTGACGACTTGCGAGTTAGGATGACTTCGATTTATGATGATTTCGCAAATTTTGGTGCTGAAACCCAAGGACAACATGCTCAGCTTCAAGATTAGATGACTCAAATTCAAAATCATCTTCGTCGCTATGGTCCTCATCTTCCTCTTCCTCTTTCTCTTCATTACAATTAGGAGCATCAATTTCGTTCATCTATCTTTTTACATCTATGAATCTCCATAACTATTTGCAATTTATATTTCCTTTATTTTCATGCATTTTTAGTTTTTTCACACTTTTATGGGATATCTAGCTTATGAGAGCCTTGACTTTTTAGGTATCTTTTGCTAGGCTCATGGGAGCCTTAGCTTTTATGTATAGATGCTTACTTTTAGCGTATGGGAGCATTATCTTTACATGATGGATGTTTACTTATTATTTTCTATATGCTTTCATTTGAACGTATATAAGTATATTTCTGATTATTCCCAGGAGAGCTTAACATCTCTATTTTGAGCTAAATTTTTATACAGATTTCTATTGTCCTTATCTTTCTATTTATAGAGATGGAAATTTATTTTTCTATTTTTCAGACTCCCTTTTCTGTTGTTGACAAAAAAAGGAGAAAATGTGAAAATATGGAAAAATATGTTGTATGCATAGATTAAGAGAAAGCCTTGTTCCTTTAAGTATTTTAAATGATTTAAAATAACTTATAAATGCCTATATTGCTGGTTTGGTTTTTTTTTTTTGAAAAATACGGGGGATTCTTGCTCCTTTAAGTATATTAAGTGATTTAAAATAAATTATAACTGCCTATATTGTTGGTTGGGATACATTTTGAAAAATACAGGAGGTTTTTTATCATTAAAACCAAGGAGACTCTATTTGTTTTTCAATAAAAACCAAACACTTAGATTTTAAAAATGTCTTTCTCTTTATGTTTTGTCATCATAAAAAAGGGGGAGATTGTTGGCTTTTTTTTTATTTTAGTGATGAACATATATTAAATTGTGCTAATCAATTTATCTAAGTGCTCAAAGCTACAAAGATGGTTCTTCAAATGACAACCAAGTACTCAACCTTAGAAGAAGTTGAAGATCAAGATTAGGTACTAAGATAGTAATTTAAATGATGTAACTCTCTTACTCAAGTACCTAGCTTACTATATGGCTTATTTTGATTTTAAAGTATTTTCAACAAAATGATTTTAACTGTATTTGTTTTTTCATAAAACAAAATGAAAACAGAGAAAACTTTGTTTTAGGTAATCCAATTGACTCAATGTTTCATTCAATCGACTGAGTGAAGGTCAAAAAATCTGACCTTCTTCAACCAGTCGACTGAACATTCATCCAGTCGATGAAATGAAATACCTTACACAGAAGTTTGAATTTCAAAAATCATCTAGTTGATGATAAATGCTTAAATATTCATATTTAACCCCTTAATTTACATTTGTTAAGTTCCTAGTTTATGCTATTTCATGCTATTTTATTTCTTTTTTGTGTTTTCTGTGTTTTTCTAGGTTTTTGGAGAAAATGGAGCATTATGGAATTATCTGGCTTAGAGAACAAATCTAGAAGAGCTGGAAGCTGCCTAGTGCGATCGAGCATAGAGACTTGCAATCGAGCATGATGAGAGTCATAAAATGCATCTTAATAGTACTTAATTGTTAGCATTTTAGGGTTGATCTAGGTTTTAATTGCACTTTTATACGTTAACAACTCTAAAGTATCATTCTTGGATCATTGATCTACTTCGGTGCATTTTCAGGTACTTTAAGCTCAAAAGAGAAGGAAAAGTTATCATTGCTTGAAGCACAAAGACTCGAGGCATACTGGAGTGAAGGAATACTTTCGAAAGGACAAGATGGAGGGCTTAAAAGAGCAACAACTGCTGCCTGCATTGGAAAGGAGTTTCACTAAATTGCGAGAATTGCCTGTACAGATCAATCATCTTTGAAAATTAAACTGTATTGATACAAGAAGAACCAGGAGATGAGCCATATATGCTTAGAAATATCCGGAAGTCTATTTTCTGGAGAATTTTACGGTTCATCAAAAGGATTTTTCTAAAGAAAGTTATGGCAGTTTTAGTAGACAAAGGTCGGGCTGTGCGGGATTTCAGCGTGATTTTGGGCTTAAATCTCACATCCCACATCGGTTGGAAAACGCATTTCTATATCCCACATCCCACATCGGATGGGAGACACATTGCACTCTTGGTATTTGCCTATAAAAGACCCACTCCACTTTAGCTTTGAGCATCAATCGGAGCTCATCTGAAATCATCAGAGAGTGACTCCAGAGGGCCTTTAGGAGCAATCCGAAAGTATAAATTTGGAGGTCAAGCTGAGGATGATCGTTGAGAGGCCGGAGGCAACTCAAGGAAGCATGAGCCCCATGGCTGGCTAGTCTCCAAGCAAGGCAAAGGGATGAATCCCTAGGTGTAGTTGTTCTTATTTTTCTTTATTTGATTCGGTTGTAGTTGGATATTATTTTCGTTAAACATTGTTATGTTTTATTCCTAATTTAATTAGTAGATTTATTATTACTCCAGTGATTGCATGCTTCTTTTCCATATAAGTTCAGTCATGCTTTTCTTATGTGTACCTGTTTGGGTGTGATTGAGTCCGGTAGATCTCTTTTATAGATTTGTCCACTGTTGCGGAATTGTCGTTTAGATATATCATCGTCTCTTTATAATTTATAAGTTAAGTCATGTGTGCTTGAAAATAAAGGAGATTTCATAACAATTACATTAGGATTTATAAATATGCTTTAATTGAATATTTGTCGATTGCCTGTTTGGGATGTGAAACTTGCAATCGAGATAAAAACAACTGAATCAAGTTAGGATTAGGGAAATGAACCTAGGGAGGATTTTCGAAACCTTGTCATTTCTTTATTATATCCATCAATCATTCACACAATTTCTATAAAATAAACAATTCAGATTCTTTCAATCAATCTTTTATCGTTTGTGTTCAAGTTTACACCTTCTTCTGTAATTAACTTGTTTCCTTGTGGAATCAACACCCCAAAGCTGTACTACAAATAACCGCGTTATACTTTGGGCGTAATCAAATTTTTGCGCCGTTGCCGGGGAAACGTACTTAAGTACAAGGAAGATTGTCAACTTTTGACATGATGGTAGAAGAATTGTAAATATTTTTCTTTCCAGCAGTTTGTAAAAACGGTAATATTGTTCCTTTACCTTAGTTTTGATTTTCTGATTATTTATTTATTTATTATTCTGTTTTATTTATTTCCTCTCTGATTCATTTGGTGCATGCTTAGACCGAGAGATTTGCGAGGTAGATTCATTAGAGGACCCGAACTAGAATTACCCTCTCCTTCCGAGTCTGATAGTGAAACCTCGCCTAGATCAACCCATAGTGGAAACCCAAGTGAGAATTTAGAGGATTTTGTTAACATGGCCGATAACCTTAATGAGAATGTTGCTAGGACACTTCAGGATTACCTCCACCCTACACGCACAGCCACACCATCAGGCCTCATGTTTCCAGCCAATACTCGCCAATTAGATCTTAAACCAGGGATGATTCATTTACTCCTTACATTTCATGGCTTGGATAATGAAAACCCATATGTGCACATTAAAGAGTTTGAGGAAGTAGTCACGACTTTTCATAGTTAAGACAAAACCGATGACATTGTGAGGCTTAAGTTCTTTCCTTTCGCTTTGAAGGATAGAGCTAAGAGTTGGCTATATTCACTTAGACCATGATCTATTGGGTCGTGGACTGAAATTACTCGGATTTTTTTTAATAAATACTTTCCTTAACATAAGACTAATGCTTTAAAATGACAAATCTCCACCTTTGCACAAAAGGAAAGCGAGACTTTTTATCAGTCTTGTGAGAGATTTAAAGAGTTATTGAGTATGTGCTCTCACCATAGGTATGAGAGTTGGTGCTTAGTGGTCTATTTTTATGAGGGACTTACATATAGAGAGCGTCAATTTGTAGAGATGATGTGTAATGGTGAGTTTTTAGACAAAGATCCTGATGAGGCCATAGAGTACCTCAATGAGCTTGCTGAAAAAGCTCACACTTGGACTGGACCTAGTGCTACTGAAAGCACAAATAGGTCACAACCTATAAGGAACCCAAATGGTGGTGGAATTTACCATCTGAGGGAAGAGGATAACCTTAAGGCCAAGGTCGAGATGCTCACCAGGGAACTAGAGGCATTAAAAACTAAATGCTCAAAGCCAACACACATGGCTAACCACGCCGAATCTTTGAAACCATGTTTTGTGTGTGGCGAGGTAGGTCATCCTGCTCATAAGTGCCCCACATTTGTTGATATGAGAGGGATGTATGAGGAACAATGTAATGCCTTAGGCATGTACACGAAGCCTTTTACACCCTTCTCTAATACCTATAATCCGGGATGGCATGATAATCCCACCTTCAGTTGGAAATCTGAAAATCTGCAGCTTACACAACCCTCTAGCTCATATTCTGCACCATATCATGCACCTTCATCTTCTAGGAGTCCTTTAGAAGACACTTTGCATGCTTTTATTGAGGCACAAGGTAAGACTAATCAAAGACTTGAATCTTTGATTACGCAGGTTGTTGAAGAACATAAGGAGATAAAGAGCCAAGTGTCCAAGTTGATGAGCTACTTGAGTGTGACTGAGCGAGGTAAGTTCCCTTCTCAAGCTCAGTCCATATCCCATGGTCAACACCTAGCACAAAAGAATTTGAAGGAGGTGAATGCCATTGAGTCATTGAGGGGTAAGTCATTACACATCCCAACAACAGAAAAATCAGAGGATGTGGATGAAAGCCATCAAGCACAAGCATACATGATTGACTCATTCATGGAAAAGGTCCAATACCTTAATCCATTTGAGTCCACCCTCATCCATGGCTTCACCAAAGCATACATCGAGCTAGAATTTGCAGATGTTACTGATGACATCCTTGAGGCCCCTCAAAAGCATAGAAGCACCAAATTTGGTAATGAAGCAGTGGCGGATGCATTCAACCTATGTTTTTCAAGGAGGGAATAAGAGCGTCTGGCTGAAGACGTAAAACTTAGCACTTATAGGAGGCAACCCACAATGTATCCTTTTATTTTTATTATTTTTTTATATTTCCTTTTTTTATTGTTTATTATTATTATCTTGTTGTTTTCCAGTTTTACTTTCGTATTTCTTTTACAGGGACAAAAATACGAAGCAGTTCAAATGGTGGAGCACAATTTTCAGCTTCTGTGCACCTTTGGCTACAAGGGGAGTTTCCTTTACTCTTTCTTTTACATTGAGGTCAATGCAATTTTTAAGTTGGGGGTGGAGGAAACGCATCTTTTTGTTTCCATATTCTTTATTTCCATACATTTTTTTCTTTTTCCATTGAACTGCTTGGTGTCATTTTCCCTCTCTTTTTGTTTTAAGCATGCTTTGTGGTTGCCTTAGAGTTAATTCACATGTCAATGAGATAAACTTAATTGAGATAGTAGATAGTAGATAGCATTTAGAAGGAGTTAAATCTTGCTTCAGTTTGAAATTAATTTAAGTATCAATCTTCATTTGGTTTGAGACTCTAGCTTGTAGTAAGATTGTATGATTAGTCTTAAACATTTAGAAACGTTTTATGTGTAATTATTTTGTGAATAATTTTGTGGTCTTGACAAGCTCTAGAACTTACTTGATAATCACTTGAGGTGAATTCCTAGAATGCACATTACTTAGGATGTGATATAGGCCATTTTTGGACCGTTTGAGCCTTTCAAACCTACCATTGCTATATTTATTACTAGTCACCTATTTGAGCCTTTTTCTTTAAAAGAAAAATTGAGCCTTGTTTCTTTCGATAAACCATTTACTCACCTTTATGAGCCTAAAAATATTTTATCCTTACCTTTCTTTTAAAAGAACTTAGTTATACACATGTTGTGAGAAGCACTTAAAAGGAGTAAGGGTGGAAATATGAAAATATATATATATATATATATATATATATATATATTACTACCATAACCCATGTACATTAAAGAAGATAAGTTGGGGGTTGTGAAAAAAAATGAAAAAAATGAAAAAGGAGGTGAATGGTTTTATGCCAAAATACAAAAGAAAATAAAAGAAAAAAGAGAAGTGAATTATGGCAAAGAAAGAAGAAAAGAAAAAGAAAAGTGATGATTTATTGAGAGATATGCTCTTCTACTTGTTGAATCCTTCCCGTTCTTTCTTAACCTTTACCTTAGCCTAACGTTACAAGCTTATTAAAGACCTTTTGATCCAATGTAGTGTGATTTTTCTACAATAGTGGAGAGTGATTTGAAAAGTGAGCCTATGGAGCTTGTTTTTGTGATTGATGTCACGCAATTTATTATGTTTTTAGAGGCCAAGACTTGTATTCATGAATCTTATGCATAAAATCGTCTGGGTGTTTGGATTAATGGTTTGTGGTAAGATAGATGTTAAGAGTCAATAACAATTTTAAGATTGATGTTTGGATTACTTTTGGACTTAAGTGAAATTTAATGATTCTATGTGCCGTATGTTATGTACAATTTTTGGGACAAAAAGAGAATTACTCTTGGTTCAACACTAGCATTGCTTTACTTTGTTTTTAACTCCTACCATAGAATTCATCTCTTATTTTCGCTTGAATTGCTAGGGACTAGCAATAAGCTAGTTGGGGGTTGTGATGAGAGTCATAAAATGCATCTTAACAGTACTTAATTGTTAGCATTTTAGGGTTGATCTAGGTTTTAATTGCACTTTTATACGTTAACAACTCTAAAGTATCATTCTTGGATCATTGATCTACTTCGGTGCATTTTTAGGTACTTTAAGCTCAAAAGAGAAGGAAAAGTTATCATTGCTTGAAGCACAAAGACTCGAGGCATACTGGAGTGAAGGAATACTTCCGGAAGGACAAGATGGAGGGCTTAAAAGAGCAACAGTTGCTGCCCGCATTGGAAAGGAGTTTCACTAAATTGCGAGAATTGCCCGTACAGATCAATCATCTTTGAAAATTAAACTGTATTGATACAAGAAGAACTAAGAGATGAGCCATATATACTTAGAAATATCCAGAAGTCTATTTTCTAGAAAATTTTACGGTTCGTCAAAAGGATTTTTCTAGAGAAAGTTATGGAAGTTTTAGTAGACAAAGGTTAGGCTGTGCGGGATTTCAGCGTGATTTTGGGCTTAAATCTCACATCCCACATCGGTTGGAAAATTTATTTCTACATCCCACATCCCACATCGGATGGGAGACACATTGCACTCTTGGTATTTTCCTATATAAGACCTACTCCACTTTAGCTTTGAGCATCAATCGGAGCTCATATGAAACCATCAGAGAGTGACTCTAGAGGGCCTTTAGGAGCAATCTAGAGGGCCTTTAGGAGGAATCCGAAAGTATAAATTTGGAGGGCAAGCTGAGGATGATCGTTGAGAGGTCGGAGGCAACTCAAGGAAGCATGAGCCCCATGGCTGGCTAGTCTCCAAGCAAGGTGAAGAGATGAATCCCTAGGTGTAGTTGTTCTTTTTTTTCTTTATTTGATTCGGTTGTAGTTGGATATTATTTTCGTTAAACATTGTTATGTTTTATTCTTAATTTAATTAGTATATTTATTATTACTCCGGTGATTGCATGTTTCTTTTCCATATAAGTTCAGTCATGCTTTTCTTTGTGTACCTATTTGGGTGTGATTGAGTCCGGTAGATCTCTTTTATAGATTTGTCCATTGCTGCGGTATTGTCGTTTAGATGTATCGTCGTCTCTTGATAATTTATAAGTTAGGTCATGTGTGCTTGAAAGTAAAGGAGATTTCATAACAATTACATTAGGATTTATAAATGTGCTTTAATTGAATATTTGTCGATTGCTTGTTTGAGATGTGAAACTTGCAATCGAGATAAAAACAACTGAATCAAGTTAGGATTAGGGAAACGAACCTAGGGAGGATTTTTGGAACCTTATCGTTTCTTTATTATATCCATCAATCATTCACACAATTTCTATAAAATAAACAATTCAGATTCTTTCAATCAATCTTTTATCGTTTGTGTTCAAGTTTACACCTTCTTCTGTAATTAACTTGTTTCCCTATGGAATCGACACACCAAAGCTGTACTACAAATAACCGCGTTATACTTTGGGTGTAATCAGAGCGCAACAGCGCCCAAGCCAAGGATCGAGCGCACCTGCGCTCACGCGCGCAAGAAGAAAGCCTAAAAGCGCCTGCGCTCGAGCGTACCAGTCTATGATCGAGTGCACACGTGCATCAGTGAATAGTAAAACGGTTGTTCCTATTTTGGAAATAAATGTAGGGTTTTTTTTTACGAGTTTTAGGGTTGCCAGGTGTTCTTAAACTCTATAAATAGGCCTATAAACACATAAATAAGGGAGGGTGGTCTAGGATAGATTTTGCAGAAGAATTGACGACTCTTCAAGGAAGCTCTTCCGGGTTTATTCTTTCCTCTCTATTTTACTTTATGAAGATGTTTAACATCAAACTCATGTGTAACTAAACTTTTAGCAGGGCTTGATTGAAGCCCTGATTATTGTTGGAGCAATTATCTACCTAAATAAATATGCAAATAACCATCCGAGTTTTACTTGCAAGTGCACAAGGTCTGTGGTAGCATAGTGTGCAAGTGCAAGATCATTTCCACAGGGATTGGTGAATTTTGTTTTAGAATTAGTTTCTTCAAGTTAAAAAGAGAAATAGCAGTTTGATTGTGAGTAAATAACAATAATGAGAACATAGGACTACGATATCCACCCTAATTATACTTTCCCACTAAGTAAAGCTTCAATGTTCTAGCCTTATCATGAATATCTAATGGTTGCCAACCTAAGGGCTTGTTCCACACCTTAGGCTATTGATCTCCCTATGCAACGAGTTAGGCATGGTGTATACTCTAATTCTTTTCTCTCTTAAGGGATTCAGCATGGGTGTATACTGAGTTGTTCCTTAAGAGAGCATGAGGGCTGTGGAGATCGACAACCACACGGGACCTAGGGCTTGGTCTGCTCCCAGTTTCCCATGTTGATTAACCCAGGAATTCTGTGTGGATATCCCTTGTTACTAATGTCGAACCCAGGACTCGGTCATCCAAATTGATTCGACTAACCTATCCATACCACATGCATATATTGATCAGGCACATACATATGAGGAATGTAAATATAAACAGGTATTAATCAAGTTAAATATTCTAACAAGGCTATAGCAAAGATAATCAATGAATGAACATGTGGAAAAGCATAACTAGGGCTTCAATCGAGCCCTATAGGAGTTTAGTTACACATACTAAATAAACTAAATATTCTAAACATAATAAAATAAAAACATAAAACTAAAACCGAAGAAGACTCGGGAGACGATTCGTCAATTCCTCTCCTAAGCCCTCTACTTCGAATCTAGAACAAAAGGTATGGTTTATGTGTTTTATAGGGCTATTTATAGGGTCCTCTTGGTGTCCCGAAACCCTAATTCCTTTTTGGAGTCGAAAGACTTCTTTCCATATCTGGCTCTATCGCCTCTGGAGTGATTGCGCTCGAGTGTATGCGGGATGCACTCGATCGCAGGTGTGCGCTCAAGCCTTCTTCAAGTGCGCTCGTGCTCTTGTGCGCTCGATCTCAATGGGGTGCGCTCGAGCGCACCCTGCTGGATGGTAGATCTTGACTTTTGCTCCTAAAAGCTCCAAATTATCATCTTTTTGTCCAAGTCCTGTGAAAAACACATAAAACACGAAAATGAAGTAGAATCCATAGAAATAGATAAATAAACAACTTAACAAGTGTAAATTAAAGGGCTTAAATATGACTATTTAAGCACTTATCATACCCTCAAACTTACATATTGCTAGTCCCTTAGCAATACAAAACTAAAGACTAAGTTAGAACAAAATTTAAAGATAAATTCATTTCCATGATACTCAAAGATTTGGGTTTTGCATAAAACTGTGATCACTGTTCATGAGTAAGCTTAAAATAAAAACACGTTTTTGTTTTGAAAAAGGATTTTCAAAAGCTCGTGTTACTTACCTAAGGCTGGCCTAAGGCATCGCAAGTTTTGATTCGTGTGTGATGAATTAGCACATATAAGATGGGGCTTCCACATAAATTTAGTGTATAGTGTTTCGATGCCCAAACCTTTATCGAATTCCTTATCAACGAGAACAAAAATGGCATAATACTTGCTTCTTTTTTTCTTTTTCTTTTTATCATGCGATCTTTGCCATGTTGAGTTCCATCGAGCTTTCTATTTGACTCTTGTAACGAGTTTTTGGCCAATGCCTCCCAAACCAGATGGTTTTAGGGCATTAGGTGTAAAGACACCTGATGAGAGTTATAAAATACTTCTCAACAGTGGTTAATTGTTAGTATTTTAGGATTGATCTCGGTCTTTATTGCGCTTTTATGTTTTAATAACTCTAAAATAATATTATTGGACCATTGACTTATTTCAGTGTAATTTTCAGGTACATTGAGTTTAAAAGAGAAAAAAAAGCAATTATTGCTTAAAAAGCCAAGATCCTATGCTTCTGGAAGGACAAGATGGACTGCTGCCTGTACTGCGATCGAGCGCACAAGCAGTGCGATCGAGCACACATCCCACATCGACCAAGAAATACTCTGCAGTGCAACTGCGATTGAGCGCAAAAATTTACGATTGAGTGCACTAAGGCTGCGATCGAGCGCACTCGGGCAGTATCCCACATCAGTTAGAAAACACATAGCACTCCGGGAGTTTGCCTATATAAGACCCACTCCACTTCAACTTTATGGATGAATCGGAGCTCATCTGAAATCATTAGAGAGTGATTCCAGAGGACCTTTAGGAGCAATCCAGAGGACCTTTGGGAGGAATCCAAAAGTATAAATTTGGAGGGCAAGCTGAGGATGATCGTTGAAAGGCTGGAGGCAACTCGAGGAAACATGAGCCCCATGGCTGGCTAGTCTCCAAGCAAGGCGAAGGGATGAATCCCTTGGTGTAGTTGTTCTTATTTTCCTTTATTTGATTCAGTTGTAGTTGGATATTATTTTCATTAAACATTGTTATGTTTTATTCTTTAATTTAATTAGTAGATTTTTTATTTGTCCAGTAATTGCATGCTTCTTTTCCATATAAGTCTAGTCATGCTCTTCTTATGTGTATCTGTTTGGGTGTGATTGAGTCCGGTAGATCTCTTTTACATGTTTGTCCATTGCTGCAGTATTGTCATTTAGATATACCGTCGTCTTTTGATAATTTATAAGTTAGGTCATGTGTGCTTGAAGGTAAAGAATAATTCATATCAATTACATTAGGGTTATTACATACGCTTTAATTGAATATTTGCTGATTGTCAGTTTGGGATGTGAAACTTGCAATCGAGATAAAAACAACTAAATCAAGTTAAGATTAGGGCAACGAACCTAGGGAGGATTTCCGAAACCTTGTTGTTTCTTTATTATATTATTCAATCATTCAAATAATTTTCATAAAATCAACAATTCAGATTCTTTCAATCAATCTTTTATCGTTTGTGTTCAAGTTTACACCTTCTTCTGTAATTAACTTATTTCTCTGTGGAATCGACATCCCAAAGTTGTACTACAAATAACCGCATTATACTTTAGGCGTAATAAAATTTTGGCGCCGTTACCGGGGAAACGCACTTAAGTACAAGGAAAATTATCAAATTTTGACATGACGGTGGAAGAACTATAAATAGTTTTTCCTTTCAACTGCTGTAAAGGCGGTAACTTCGTTCCTTCTTTTAGCTTGCTGCATTTTTTTTCCCTTCTTTCTTTTTATAGTATTTTTATTTATTATTGTTATTTTTTCTAAGTTTTGATTTTCTGATTTTTTTTTATTTAATATTATTCTGTTTTATTTATTTCCTCTCTGATTCATTTTGTGCATGCTTAGATCGAGAGATTTGCGAGGTAGATTCATAAAAGGACCTGAACTAGAATTACCCTCTCCTTCCACGTCCGATATAGAAACCTCGCCTAGATCAAACAATAGTGCACCCTCATCAGAGAATTTATAGGATTTTGTTAACATGACCGATAACCCTAATGAGAATGTTGCTAGGACACTTCAAGATTACCTTCATCCTACACGCACAGCCACGCCATCATGCATCATATTTCCAGCCAATACTCGCCAATTAGATCTTAAACCAGGGATGATTCAATTACTTCCTACATTTCATGGCTTGGATAATGAAAACCCATATGTGCACATTAGAGAGTTTGAAGAAGTAGTCGCGACTTTTCATAGTCAAGATGAAACCGATGGCATTGTGAGGCTTAAGTTTTTTCCTTTCGCTTTGAAGGATAGAGCTAAGAGTTGGCTATACTCACTAAGACCACGATCTATTGGGTCGTGGACTAAGATGACTCGGGATTTCTTTAATAAATACTTTCCCCAACATAAGACCAATGCTTTGAAAAGGCAAATCTCCACCTTTGCATAAAAGGATAGTGAGACCTTATATCAGTCTTGGGAGAGATTTACGGAGTTGTTGAGTATGTGTCCTCACCATAGGTATGAGAAATGGCATTTAGTGAGCTATTTCTATGAGGGTCTTACCTATAGAGAACACCAATTTGTAGAGATGATGTGTAATGGTGGGTTCTTGGAGAAAGATCCTGATGAGGCTATAGAGTACCTCAATGAGCTTGCTGAAAAAGCTCACACTTGGATTAGACCTAGTGCTACTGATAGCACAAATAGGTCATAACCTATAGAGAACCTAAATGGTGGTGGAATTTACCATCTTAGGGAAGACGATAACCTTAAGGCCAAGGTTGAGATGCTCACTAGGGAACTAGAGGTATTAAAGACTAAAAGTTCAAAACCAACATACGTGGTTAATCATGCAAAATATTTTGAACTATGTTTTGTGCGTGGCGAGGTAGATCATCTCACTCAAGAGTGTCCCACATTTTCTGATATGAGAGGGATGTATAAGGAACAATGTAATGCCTTAGGCATGTACACAAAGCCTTCTACACCTTTCTCTAATACCTATAATCCGGGATGGCGAAATCACCTCAATTTCAGCTGGAAGTCTGAAAACCAGCAGCTTGCACAATCCCCTGCACCATATCTTGAACCATATCATGCACCCGTGTCTTCTAGGAGTTCTTTAGAAGACACTTTATATGCTTTTATTGAAGCACAGAGGAAGACTAATCAAATGCTTGAATCTTTAATTGTGCAGGTTGTTGAAGAACGTAAAGAGATAAAGAGCCAAGTGTCCAAGTTAATGAGCTACTTGAGTGTGACTGAGCGAGGTAAGTTTCCTTCTCAAGCTCAGTCCATATCTCATGGTTAGCATCTAGTGCAACAGAATGTAAAGGATGTGAATACCATTGAGACACTTAGTGGTAAGTCGTTACACATCCCAACACCAAACAAATCAGAGGATGTGGACGAGAACCACTAAGTATACAGGATTGACTCATTCATGGAAAATGTCCATCACCTTAATCCATTGGAGTCCACCCTCACTCATGGCTTCACAAGAGCATATATTAAGCCAGCATAGATATACCGTCGTCTTTTGATAATTTATAAGTTAGGTCATGTGTGCTTGAAGGTAAAGAATAATTCATATCAATTACATTAGGGTTATTACATGTGCTTTAATTGAGTAATTGTCGATTGCCTGTTTGGGATGTGAAACTTGCAATCGAGATAAAAACAACTGAATCAAGTTAGGATTAGGGCAACGAACCTAGGAGGGATTTTCAAAACCTTGTCGTTTCTTTATTATATTATTCAATCATTCATATAATTTTCCTCAACAATTCAGATTCTTTCAATCAATCTTTTATCATTTGTGTTCAAGTTTACACCCTCTTCTGTAATTAACTTGTTTCCCTATGGAATCGACACCCCAAAGTTATACTATAAATAACCACGTTATACTTTAAGCGTAATCAACACCCCTAAGGACTTACTAACTCGAATAAAAAAGGCTACGGAACTAACAGGTTTTAATGCTTCTAAATGAAATTCTCACCTTTTGACGTGAACACTCAATGCTTACTGAGGCAAGAGACCCAATTACTTGGTGGAAATTTGTTATTATGATCATTAAAGGCTTACTTCCCACCAATGCTTACTGAGACAAAAGGCCCAGTTACTTAGTGGAAAGTTTTTAATGATCATTGAAAGCTTTTTAATCACTTTTTGCATGATGAACATTTTTCTTTATTTTTCTTATGCCAAAGTGTTCTTTTCAACAAGTCCTCTAATTATAGTTAGGTTATGGAAACATATATAAAAGAATTATGTGTCATACCCACACAAATGCGTGTTAAATGTGCTTGTGCAAATTTGGATCAAACTTGTGAATTCTCTGGTGCCTTGAGATAGGTAACTAACTTTGTAAAATTCCTAATACAAGACTATGTGTTCTAGCTTTTAAGCTTACTAATGAAGTGTTATCAAATTTTTAAGTCAACCAAAATTTTTGTTTATCAAAAGAACATACATTTATCTCTCCTAAAAAAAAAACTGGGACTTAGTGTGTGCATATGTTTCAAGTGTGTGTGTAATAGTATCTAGTATCTCGCACTACCCTCAAACTTAAAACACACATTATCCCCAATGTGTGTGTGGCATGGAAATATCTGACTTGGGAGATGGAGAACTAGGTTGCTTGCTTGCTTGCTTGTACACGCCCTCAAACTTGAACTGGATGCACACACTAAGTACCTGACAAAGAAAAATAAACGTTGTTCTGGAAAACAAAATATAACTAATAGACATGTAAATATAACTATAAACAAATTAAAAGTACTGAAAATGAAAAAAAGATATGTCTGGGGTGCCTCCCATGAGCACTAAGTTTTACATCTTCAGCCAGACGGGGTATCCTCTCACTGATGATCATCTATGGGTGCAGTCAAGGAGGTACCGGGTGCAGAAGGTAGGCAGTCAAGGATGGCCTATAGCATCGCCTCCTGTCGTGTAAATTGTGCCTCTAACCCATCGATCTGCTGATTGATCAAATGGGCTGCCTCACGATACTCCCGACAGATATCGGATAGCTCATAGTGGAAGGAGGATAGCTCATCTAGGAGGTGCTGATACTCCATGGATCCCATGTCTGTCTAATCCTCCTCCTATGAAGGACTCACTGGTGGATGCTCGGCCTCCATCGAATCATCCGTTATAGGCTCGGTAGCTAGAATCTGTGCCCGGGGTCCTTGGTGTATATGAGACTAACTGAGGCTCCACTGAACTCTCCAAAAGAAGGGATGGTCACTAACTGAGTTGTCAATAGAAGAGCCTCTAATCCCATTCTTCTTGAAGATATGACTGAGCAAGAAGGGGAAAAGAAGGCCCCAGGCATTAGCTGTGGTCGTCTGCTGGTTATGCACCCCATCCCAGAAATTGTGTATCTGACTCCATATGACCGCTGAGATGGAGTACCAGTGACCCCGGTGAAAGGTGTAAAGAGCCTGTAAGAACTGATCCCGTCTCTGTGTCTTGTTCCATAAAGGACACACATTCCACTGCAAGACTGAGTCAATGAACCATAAACGAAGAGGCAACCTCGACTGGCTCCCCACATTGTTGTGGCGGTCTGCGTACTGTCTCGCACACATATCCTCTACGATGTGTGATATAGGGAACGGTTCAGGCTACTTATCCATGTGGCTGTCCTCCAGTGGCGATTCATCATAGTAGTGTAAAGAGCTGGCTATGTCGGTCGTGGTCAGCTCTATGAATCTACCCTAGACTGAAGAAGATAAAATCTTTGATCTGGTGCAGTTGTAGCCACGAATTGAGTGTATGCTGTCGAGCAGACTGGCTTGAACAGCTACTTGAGACCCCGATTCTTGAACTCTTAGATAGCCCATCTTGTGGCGTCCAAACCCTTGAAGTCCACATCTACACTGAATGTTGTTTCGAACAGTATTTCACGCTGTTTGAAACTGGGCCGGGATGCTTGGTGGCGACTACTAGAAGCTCGGGATGTGGAAGCCATGTTCTGAGATCTGAAACTGTGTTACTGTCAAAATTGCACTTGGTCACAGATATTGTGTGCTCAATCGCATGAGAGGTAATGTGCTCGATCGCTGATACCTAGTGCTTGATCGCACTCGGTTAGGCAATTTGTCGAACACCTTAGGCACACCAAAAACTCGAAGCTGTGGAAAAATCTACGAGCTCGATCCTATCCTCCTGCAAGCATGAAATAGAATAGCCAATTGCATGACATAAATGGATAATACGAGAAAAAGATAAATGAAAAACCCATTTGTGCTGGTGTGCAAGTAAAATAGAACAAAATCAGTTTGCATACCGTGTAGGGTTAGGAGAAATTCAGGGGAGGGTGATCATGCTTGTAGAAGGATGATGCATAGTGGTAAGTGGTGATTGTGATGAACGGCCAGTGGTTTGGAGGCAGTTACCTTACAGGATTAGGGCAAGAGGAGGCTGAGTGCGATAGTGAGAGTGAGAATTGCGCTAGAGCATAAATGAGGGGAAAAAGGGAAACTGTTTATAATATGCATGTGCCCTCTCTGCCCCGAGTGCGCTCGATCGCATGATGCGCAAGTGTGTAGGGTAATGCGCTCATGCGTACTGGGGTGTAGGGGATGTGCGCTTGAGCGCATGTTGTGCGCGCTCGATCGCAAGGCAGTATGTATAGAATAATTAAAACTTACCAAAACAACTTTTTAGAACAATACAGTCATACTGTAATTTAGTGGCATTCAGTACCATTAACCTCGATAGAGGCACTTGAGCTATATGTTATGCAAGTGGAATTTGCTCAAGTGCTCTCTATGGGCTTCAAGGCTACGTCTTTTGAAGGAGGCACTTAGGGCCCCCATCAGGTGGTTCCAGTGCCGTCGACAGCTGTTTTGTCTCCAATGTTGGTGCCTTGTCAATAAAATCAGGAGAAGTAGTATTAATAAGTGCAAGATTTTTAAATTGGGGATTAGACTTACTTAAGAGTTTGGGTGTGTTCTTGATGGTGTGCACAGCTCCATTAATATCTTTAATCACGTTATCATCTGGGCCAATGTTCACTCTTATGTCAGCATGGTTGGGGATGATCTCCAATGGAACCGTACACTGGACTTTAGACACTTTTTCACTAATACCTTTGTTGTGTGTTTATCTACCTAATTAAATAAGTAAATAACCATACAATTTTACCTGCAAGTGCACAAGGTCAATGGTAGCATAGTGTGCAAGTGCGAGATCATATCCACAAGGATTGGTGAATTTCATTTTAGAATCAGTTTCTTAATAAGAGAAGATCAAAATAACTGTTGAATGTGAATTAATAATAATGAGACATAGGGCTTTGATATCCACCACTAGTCATACTTTCCCAATGAGTAATAGGTCAATGCACTAGCCTTCCTATGAATACCTAATGATTGCCAACCTAAGGGCATGGTATCTACTCTTTAAGCTATTGATTTCCCTAAGCACTGAGTTAGGCATGGTATCTACTGAGATGTTCCTTAAGAAAGCATAAGATTTATGAAAATCGACAGCCACATGAGACCTAGGGCATGGTATCTACTCCCGGTTTCCCATGTTGATTAATCCAAGAATCTGGTGTGGATATCTTTTGTTACTATTGTTAGGCCCAGGACTCGGTCATCCAAATTGGTCTAACTAACTACTCCATACCACATGCACATATTAATCAGACATACACATATGAGGAATGTAAATAAACATAGGCATTAATCAAGTTAAGCATCATAATCAAGGTTATTGCAAAGATAATCAATGAATGTATATATGGGAAAGCATAACTAGGGCTTCAATCGAGCCCTATAAAGAGTTAGTTACACATGCTGTCTAAGATAAACATCATAGCATAAACTAAACATAAACTATAAAACCCAAAGAATACTATGGAGACGAGTTGTCAATCCTCTCCAAAGCTTACAATTCCGAGCTAAGCAAAAGATAAAAGAAGTCCTCCCCTTTGTGTGTGTTTACAGGTGTATTTATAGGTGTTGAATAACCCTAGAAGACTCAGGAAACCCTAAACTTCCTAAAACGTAAAACCTCCTCTATTTCCAAAACTGGTTCTGCTGTTTTACTGTTCACGCCCGTACATGTGCGCTCGATTGCATACGTTTTGCACTCGATCGCAAGGCTGCACTGGATCCTTCCTGTGTGCGCACAAGCGCTTATGTGCTCGATCGCACCCAATATTGCGCTCGATCACACTTTTGCCAATAGCTGTTCCAGGATTTCCAGATTTCTTCCTTTAGGTGCCAAAAATGCTTCTTTTTATCCAAGACCCTATAAAAACATGTGAAACACAGAAATGAAGTAAAATGGACTAAATTAACATAACTAAGGACTTAACAAATGTAAATAAGGGGGCTTAAATATGAATATTTAAACACCTATCACACCCCCAAACTTACATATTGCTAGTCTCTTAGCAATACAAATCTAAAAACTAAAATGAAAAATAACGACACACAGATAGATCCAATATCCATAGTGTCCACAAAAGTTTAGGTCTTCACACAAAATTATGATGTGCATTCATGAGCATGCTTAACAAATATAAACATATATTTGCAATGAATAAGAGTTTTGAACGCAGATCTCTTTCATGAGGCAGTTTAAGACATCACAAGTTTGACTTTAGTGTGTGGTGAACTAGCACATAAAAGATTAGGTTTCCAAATAATTCTAATGTGTAGTGTTTCAATGTTTCAAAATTCACCAAATTTCCTATTAGAATCAACAAAGATGGCATAGATTTTCTTCTTTTCTTTTGTTTGTGAGATTTTTGCCAAGTATGTTCCCTTAAGCTTTCTATTTGATTCATGTAGCGAGCGTTTAGCCAATGACTCCCAAACCAGATGGTTTTAGGGCATTAGGTGTAAAGACACCCCTAAGAACTTACTAACTCGAGTCAAAAAGGCTACAAAACTAACAGGTCTTAATGCTACCAATCAGAATTTCCACCTTTTGACGTGACACTCACTGCTTACTGAGGCAAGAGGGCCAGTTACTCAGTGGAAAGTTCTTTTTAATGATCATAGTGCACAAAATTTTCACCTTTTGACGTGACACTCACTGATTAATGATACAAGAGGGCCAGTTACTCAGTGAAAAATTAGTTTACTGATCTTTAGGAGCATTTTTCTTTTTGAGCAATAACAAATTTTTTTATGCCAAAGCGTTAATCTAACAGGTCATCTAGTTCACAGTCAAGCAAAAGAAACATACAAATCAAAATTACATGTCGTACCCCACACAATTATGTGCTAATGTGCTCGTGTTAGTTCAGGTCAAACTTGTGAATTCTTAAATGCCTAAAAGTAAGTGATCTATGTTCAAAACTTAATTATTAGCCTATAAGTTCAAAGTGTTAAGCTCACTTATGAAGTCAAATCATATTGTTTGTTTTAGATTACCCAATTTTTTTTTTTGGAACAGAATGAACATGCATTTATCTATAAAAACAAAAAAAAAAATAGGACATAGTGTGTGTGAGTGTGTCCCCAAACCCCCAAACTTAAATTGCACATTGTCTCCAGTGTGTGAATAGCATGAAAGGAGCTGACCTGGGAGATAGAGAACTCTATGGTTGGCATGGCTCGTTGCACGCCTCCAAACTTCAACTGGATGCACTCACTCTGCCCTTGAAAAAGAAAGACAAACAAATATAAAATAACAAACAAGTAATAATAAACAGCTATAGAAAAGAAAATACTAACAATAAAATAAAATACTAAAAAGGATATACTTTGGGGTGCCTCCCATAAGTGCTAAGTTTAATGTATTCAGCCAGACAGGGTATCCTCTCACTGCTGATCGTCGGGTGGTGCAGTCGAAGAGGTACTGGGTACCAGAGGTAGGCGACCAAGAATGACTTGTAGCATCGCCTCATGTTGTGCAAACCGTGCCTCCAAACCATCTATGTGCTGGTGCACGAGTGATGTGGCTGCAAAGACCTCACCCCGGAAAGAGGATAACTCAGCGAGAAAGTGTTAGGACATTGTGGGTCCTATGTCCAGATGGTCTTCCTCTCGCAATGGGCTAACTGCAGGGGTTTTTTTGTCTCCATATGATCCTCATCAACTGCAGGTGGAGGGGTTGGGAGTCCTCGAGGTATGTGCGAGAGGCTATGTGTCCACTGAGCTTTCCCGAAGAAATGATGCTCTCGCACTGGTCCATCGCTGGTGTTCCCCTTAATCCTTATCTTCTTGAAGATGTACGAGAGTAGGAATGGGAATGGGAGCCCCCATGCATTGGCCATGGTGGTCTGACAGCCATGGATATGATCCTAAAATTTATGCAACTGGCTTCATATAACAGCTGGAAAAGAGTACTGGTGACCTCTGTGGAAGGCATACAACGTCTGTAGAAACTGGTTTCTCCTTTGTGTCTTGTGCCCCAATGGACACACATTGCGCTGAAGGATGATGTCCACAAGCCAAAGCCGTGGAGGCAACTTTGACCGGCTCACTACATTGCTGTGTCTGTCGGTGTACTGGCCAGCTCACATATCCTCAATAATCGTGGACAGGTCAAAAGAGTCTGGCTGCTCCTTGATATCAGTGTCCTCCGGAGGGGACCCATCATAGCAATGAAAAGCAACAGCTATGTCAGCACTAGTCACCTCAATGGATGTGCCCTGGACTGAGGAAGTCAATATACCCGGGTATTGTCTCACAAGACTTTTGAGGTCATTTTTCTTTGGTTCAAGGGTAGTATGGGCTGCTGGTTGGGAGTTTCGTTGCTGTCCTTGCTGGTTAAGGGTATTTTGATTGTTGTTCCAAGAGAAATTCGAGTGGTTTCGCCATCCATGGTTGTAAATGTTTGCATATGGGTTGTTCTTTAGTGGATAGTTGTTAGGTCCCACGTAATTTACTTGTTTCAGATCTGCAAATGAATACAAAGGACAGGTATCAGTATTATGATGAAATTGGGAACATATCGCACATACCTGGAGTAAGCTAGATGAGGCATTCTGAGCAGCCATGGCTTTAACCAACAGGTCTAGTTTCCTCTCCACAGTAGTTATTTGAGGAGAAGATCCTCCATATAAATTTACCTCATACATACCCTTACTCTTGGTTACATGTCTACCTCGAGAGCAGAACTGCTGAGTGTGTTCACTTAGGGTTTCGAAGAGCTCCATAGCTTCTTCGCTGTTTTTCTCCATCAGCACTCCTCCACAACTTGAATCAACAATACTTTTGTTAGTATTGCTCAAACCTTCATAAAAAGCTTGTACCAGTTCATCTTGAGGTAAGTTGTGATGTGGACATTTGAGTAGCAGCTCGTTGAAGTGTCCCCACGCTTCAAAGAAGAGGTCCCCATCCTTTTGCTAGAAGGACTGAATTTCCTTCCTCATTCGCCTTGTCTTCTAGGCTGGGAAAAACTTCCTTAGGAATTTGCTAGCCAACTCCTCCCAAGTGTGGATAGAAACTGCAGGCAAAGAATTGTACCACAGTTTAGCATTATCTTTTAAGGAAAAAGGGAACAAAATTAACCTTATTCCATCTTGGTCTAAGCCTTGGATGTGCTGGAACTTGCAAAGATCGAAAAATTCTCGAAGGTGCAAGTGTGGATCCTCATTAGGAGTACCCCTAAAGTGAGTCAAAGCATTCAATATTTGCGGAGATATGTAATAGTTTCCTGCCACCTCAGGTTAATATGCAATACATGATGGCTGACCAATGTTTCGTAGGATGAAGGATTGCCTCATTAGTACTCGTGCAGGTGGTTGCTGGTTTTTGAGCTGTTCCGCCATTAGTGCTTCGTTCTCGGATTCGTCTTTATTCTTCTCGAAGTTGTTCTTAAGCTTTTATCGAATGGTCCGCTCAAGCTCGGGATCGAGGGGAAAGAATGTTGGATGTCGGGATCGAAGTCCATACATAAATCAGGTAAACTAGCATCAGTGCAGCAGCTCTACTCTGCTGCTCGGGTAACTCTATGCCCTAATTGCGCTCGATCGCATAAAAGGGTGCGATCGATCACAAGTATCACAGAAAGTTTGATTAGGTTTTGATGTGCCTAAAACAAAAAGGAAATCAATTAGGCTTTGATAAAAATAATGGTGAAAAACATAAACTTAAATTTTTTAGAAAAATTAAAGTAAAATAGAATAATGATGATTAAACTAAACGAAAGTAATTCTAAAAGGAAATTTAGCACAATCCCCGGCAACGGTGCCAAAAACTTGTTGCACGTTTATCTACCTAATTAAATAAGTAAATAACCGTACAGATTTACTTGCAAGTGCACAAGGTCAATGGTAGCATAGTGTGCAAGTGCGAGATCATTTCCACAGGGATTAGTGAATTTCGTTTTAGAATCAGTTTCTTCAAAAGAGACTATCAAAATAACTGTTGAATGTGAATTAATAATAATGAGACATAGGGCTTTAATATCCACCACTAGTCATACTTTCCCAATGAGTAATAGATCAATGCACTAGCCTTCCTATGAATACCTAATGGTTGCCAACCTAAGGGCATGGTATCTACTCCTTAAGCTATTGATTTCCCTAAGCACCGAGTTAGGCATGGTATCTACTGAGTTGTTCCTTAAGAAAGCATAAGATTTATGAAAATCGACAACCACATGAGACCTAGGGCATGGTATCTACTCCCAGTTTCCCATACTGATTAATCCAAGAATCCGGTGTGAATATCTTTTGTTACTATTGTTAGGCCCAGGACTCGGTCATCCAAATTGGTCTAACTAACTCATCCATATCACATGCACATATTGATCAGACATACACATATGAGGAATGTAAATAAACACATGCATTAATCAAGTTAAGCATCATAATCAAGGCTATTGCAAAGATAATCAATGAATGTATATATGGGAAAGCATAACTAGGGCTTCAATAAAGCCCTATAAAGAGTTAGTTACACATGCTATCTAAGATAAACATCATAACATAAACTATAAAACCCGAAGAATACTATGGAGACGAGTTGTCAATCCTCTCCAAAGCTTACAATTCCAAGTTAAGCAAAAGATAAAAGAAGTCCTCCCATTTGTGTGTGTTTACAGGTGTATTTATAGGTGTTGAATAACTCCAGAAGACTCAAGAAACTATAAACTTCCTAAAACGTAAAACCTCCTCTATTTCCAAAACTGGTTCTACCGTTTTATTGTTCATGCCCGTACATGTGCGCTAGATCGCATGCGTTTTGCGCTCGATCGCACCCAATATTACGCTCGATTGCACTTTTGCCAGTAACTGCTCCAAGATTTCCAGATTTCTTCCTTTAGGTGCCAAAAATGCTTCTTTTATCCAAGACCTTATAAAAACATGTGAAACATAGAAATGAAGTAAAATTGACTAAATTAACATAACTAAGGGCTTAACAAATGTAAATAAGGGGCTCAAATATGAATATTTAAGCACCTGTCAACCTTGCATGAAACTCACATTAGAATATTCATTATTAGTTTTAGTGGAGTCTAGTGTATTAAATATTTTAAATTCTACCGCTTCATCATTTACTCTCATAGTGACCATGCCTCTTTTCACATTAATTTTTGTGTCAGCAGTGATCATAAATGGTCTCCCTAAGATGATAGGGAGTGGTACAGGCATATGGCATTCCTCCATGTCTAATACAATAAAATCAGCAGGTAAAATAAATTTACCTACTCTTACCAAAACATCCTCGAGGATACCTTTTGGTTGTTTGATGCTTCTGTCAGCCAATTGCAGAGTAATGAAGGTTGGTTGGAGCTCCCCCAAACCTAGTGTCTCGAATACACTGCAAGGTAGTAAATTTACACTCGCTCCTAAGTCTAATAATGCATGCTCGAAAAGCTGGTCACCTAGCCTGTAAAGAATAGTAAAACTACTCGGATCTTTTAGTTTAGGTGGTAATTTTCTCAATAATATAGCACTCACCTCTTTGGCCAAGGCTACTGTCTCATGCTCTTTTTCCGTCTCTCTTACCTTAGATGTGGAGGTCTGGTCTAGAGATACTTGTGTAGGCTCATTGGTGCCGATGATCTTACCATTTCTTAAGGTAGTTACAGCATTCAGTTGCTGATGTCCTCTTGGATTAGGCAGTGGCTAGGCTAAGAGCTCTCCTTGCTTTCAGCTACTCAATTCCTTGGCCAACTGTCCCATTTGTACCTATAGTCCTTGGATGGCTTGATCATGTTTTGCAGTGATTTGCCTCATTTCAGTTTGAAATTGCCTTGACTCTTCCATGAATTGTTCATGTTTATTTAGGATTTGTTGTTGCTAAGTCGCTAGTTGCCTCACAAGACTTTCAATGTCATTCTTATTTGGTTCAGGAGCAGATTGGGCTGCTGCTTGGAAGTTTCTTTGCTACCCTTAACTGTTTTGGTTGTTGCTCCATGAGAAATTCGGGTGATTCTGCCATCCAAAGTTGTATGTGTTGGCATAGGGGTTGTTTTTCGGCGAATAATTATTTGGTCCCACAAAGTTGGCTTGCTCATGATCTGCAGATGAATACAAAGGACACGTATCAGTATTATGATCAAATTGTGAGCAAATGGCACATACCTGGAGTGGTGTAGCTGGTGAGTTCGTTGAGGTGTTCTGAGCAGCCATGGATTTAACTAATAGGTCCAGTTTCCTTTCTACTACTGCTATTTGAGGAGATGATCCTCCATTCAGGCTTACCTCATACATACCTTTATTCTTGGTTTTATGTCTACCTCGATAGGAGAACTGCTGTGTATGTTCACTTAGGGTTTCGAAGAGTTCCATAGCCTCTTCGCTGCTCTTTTCCATCAGCACTCCTCCACAACTTGAATCAACAATATTTTTGTTAGAATCACTCAAACCTTCATAGAAATCTTGTACCAATTCGTCTTGGGGTAGGTTGTGGTGTGGGCACTTGAGTAGTAGCTCATTGAAGTGTCCCCAAGCTTCGAAGAATAGATCACCATCCTTTTGTTGGAAGGATTGAATTTCTTTTCTCATTTGCCTCGTCTTTTGGGCTGGGAAGAACTTCCTTAGGAATTTGCTAGCCAACTCCTCCCAAGTGTGGATAGAAATTGCAGGCAAAAAATTATACCATAATTTAGCATTATCTTTCAAGGAAAAAGGGAAAAGAATTAACCTTATTCCTTCTTGGTCTAAGCTTCGAATGTGCTGAAATTTGCAAATGTCGAAGAACTCTCGAAGGTGCAAATGTGGATCCTCACTAGGAGTACCCCTAAAGTGAGTCAGTTCACCGAGTATCTGTAGAGATATATAGTAGTTTCCTTCCGCCTCAGGTTGATATGCAATGCACAAAGGTTGTTCGAGGTTCTGTGGGATGAAGGATTGCTTCATCGGCCTCCTCTCAGGTGGTTGTTGTTCGGCTATCTGTTCTACCATTGGTGTGTCTTCCTTAATTCCTTCTTCGTCCTCTTCCAAGTTGTCTCTAAGTTTTTGTCAGACAGTCCTCTCTAGCTCGGGATTAAGGGAAAGGAATGCTAGATGCTTGGATCGTCATCCGTGCATGAATCGTTGGCAGTTACTTGAGTGCAGCAGTCAAACACTACTGCTCAGATGACTCTCTGCCTCAATTGAGCTCGATCACACAGAGGGTGCCCTCAATCGCAAGTGGCGCAAAAAGTTTCTCCTTGAGTACCTGAAACAGAGAAAAATAAATTTGATTAGGGTTTTTAATGAAGCGAAAAATGAGATAAACACAATAGTTAAGAATCGAATAAAAAGGAAATAACAATAATTAAATTAAATGAGAAATTAATTCTAAAATGAAATTTAGTGCAATTCCCGACAACGGCGCCAAAAACTTGTTGGAGCGATTATCTACCTAAATAAATATGCAAATAACCGTCCGAGTTTTACTTGCAAGTGCACAAGGTCTGTGGTAGCATAGTGTGCAAGTGCAAGATCATTTCCACAGGGATTGGTGAATTTCGTTTTAGAATTAGTTTCTTCAAGTTAAAAAGAGAAATAGTAGTTTGACTGTGAGTAAATAACAATAATGAGAACATAGGACTACGATATCCACCCTAATTATACTTTCCCACTAAGTAAAGCTTCAATGTTCTAGCCTTATCATGAATATCTAATGGTTGCCAACCTAAGGGCTTGGTCCACACCTTAGGCTATTGATCTCCCTATGCAACGAGTTAGGCATGGTGTATACTCTAACTTTTTTCTCTCTTAAGAGATTCAGCATGGGTGTATACTGAGTTGTTCCTTAAGAGAGCACGAGGGTTGTGGAGATCGGCAACCACACGGGACCTAGGGCTTGGTCCACTCCCGGTTTCCCATGTTGATTAACCCGAGAATCTGGTGTGGATATCCCTTGTTACTAATGTCAAACCCAGGACTCGGTCATCCAAATTGATTCGACTAACCTATCCATATCACATTCATACGTTGATCAGGTACATACATGTGAGGAATGTAAATATAAACAGGTATTAATCAAGTTAAATATTCTAACAAAGCTATAGCAAAGATAATTAATGAATGAACATGTGGAAAAGCATAACTAGGGCTTCAATCGAGCCCTATAGGAGTTTAGTTACACATACTAAATAAACTAAATATTCTAAACATATTGAAATAAAAACAGAAAACTAAAACCGAAGAAGACTCGAGAGACGAGTCGTCAATTCCTCTCCTAAGTTCTCTACTACGAATCTAGAACAAAAGGTATGGTTTATGTGTTTTACAGGGCTATTTATAGGGTCCTCTTGGTGTCCCAAAACCCTAATTCCTTTTTGGAGTCAGAAGACTTCTTTCCATATCTAGCTCTGCTGCCTCTAGAGTGATTGCACTCGAGCGTATGCGGGATGTGCTCGATCGCAGGTGTGCGCTCGAGCCTTCTTCAAGTGTGCTCGTGCTCTTGTGTGCTCGATCTCAATGGGGCGCGCTTGACTGGATGGCAAATCTTGACTTTTGCTCCTAAAAGCTCCAAATTATCATCTTTTTTTCCAAGTCCTGTGAAAAACACATAAAACATGAAAATAAAGTAGAATCCATAGAAATAGATAAATAAAGAGCCTAACAAGTGTAAATTAAGGGGCTTAAATATGACTATTTAAGCAGTTATCAATTATGTTTACTCAATAATTCAATGTTGGCGCCTTTGCGATAGTTATATTATGATGCTTAACTTGATTAATTCCTGTTTTCTTCAATTCCTCATATGTGTTTGCCTGATCAACATATACATGTGGTATGAACTAGTTAGTTAGATCAATTTGGATGACCGAGTCTTGGGTTTAACAATAGTAACAAAAGAAATCCACATCGAGTTCTTGGGTTAATCAACATGGGAAACCGGGAGTATATACCATGCCCTAGTCCTCGTGTGTTTGTCGATTTCCACAAATATTATGCTTTCTTAAGGAACAACTTAGTATACACCATGCTAAATCCTTTAAGAAAGAAAAGAGTTAGAGTATACACCATGCCTAACTCGTTGCTTAGGGAAATCAATAACTTAAGGAGTATACACCATACTCTTAGGTTGACAACATTAGGTATTCATAACGGGATTAAAGCTTAGCATATTGTTTTATTGGGAAAGCATAATTAGTGGTGGATATCCAGTCCCTACGCTTTTATTATTATCGAATCAAACTCATTTATTCTTTCTCTCGTTTTATACTACGAAGTTAATTTTAAATCAAAATTTACCAATCTCCGTGGGAATGATCTCGCACTTGCACATTATACTACTATGTTGACTTTGTGCACTTGCAAGTAAAACGTTCAATTATTTGCTTATTAATTTAGGTAGATTTTTGCACAACAAGTTTTTGGGGTCGTTGCCGGGGATTGCATTAAATTTTGTTTAGAATTATTTTTCGTTTAGTTTTATTATTCTGTTCTATTTTATTTTAATCAAAAATCTAATTTTTACCTTCTTTTTTTGTGTCATGTCTGCAGCAGAGCAGTTCCTGGCATTGTGATCGAGCACCATCCTATAGTGATTGAGTGTAGTTCTTGGAGCGATCGAGCGTAAGTCTACCCAAATAGTAGTACTGAAACTGCTGCACTGAAGAGTTGCAGCTGATTCATGTAAGGGCTTCGATCCAGGAATCCAACCATCTTTCCACTCGATACAGAGATTGAGTGGACTATTCGACAAAAGCCTAGAGACAACATTGAGGAGGAAGAAGAAGAATTCGAGGGAGAAACACCGATGGCAGAACAGCTTAACAACCAACTCCCACCAAAGTGAAGACCCATGAAGCAATCCTTCATCCCACTGAACCTCAACCAACCCTCATATATTGATTACCAACCGGAGGCAGAAGGCAATTATTACATATTCCCGTAGATACTCAGTGCTTTGACTCACTTTAGTGGTACACCTACTGAGGATCCACACTTGCATCTTCGGGAATTCTTTGATCTCTGCAAGTTCCAGCACATCCAGGGCCTAGATCAAGAGGGAATCAGGTTAATTCTTTTCTCTTTTTCATTGAAAGATAATGCTAAGTTGTGGTACAATTCATTACCTATAGTTTCTATCCATAATTAGGAAAAGCTATCCAGTAAGTTCCTAAAGAAGTTTTTCCCAGCACAAAAGACAAGACAGATGAGGAAGGAGATTCAATCTTTCCAACAAAAAGATGGAGACCTTTTTTTTTAAGCATGTGGACACTTCAATGAGCTACTTCTTAAGTGTCCACATCATAATCTACCTCAAGATGAGCTGGTACAAGCTTTTTATGAAGGTCTAAGTGACACGAATAAAGGTATTATTGATTCAGGTTGTGAAGGTGTGCTGATAAAAAAGAGCAGTGAAGAAGCCATGGAGCTTTTTGAGACATTAAGTGAGCACACCCAATAATTTTCATCTAGAGGGAGGCAAGAAGTTAAGAGCAAAGGCATGTATAAAGTGACCTTAAATGGTGGCTCTCCAAATCAGATGGCTATTGTGGAAAGAAAGCTAGATATGCTTGTAAAAGCCATGACTGCTCAGAACATCCCACCTAGTTCACAAGCCACACAACTCTAGGTATGTGCTATATGTTCTTATTTTGATCACACTACTGAAACTTTCCCTTTGTATTCATTTGCAGATCAAGAGCAAGCAAACTATGTGGGACCGAACAACTATCCTCTTAAGAACAATCCATATGTCAATACCTACAATCCAGGATGGTGAAACCACCCCAAATTTTCATGGAATAATAATCAGAATGCCCTGAACCTTCAAGGATAGCAAAGAAACTCCCAACAAGCAGCCCAATCAGTTCCGGAATCAAATAAGAGTGACCTAGAGAGTATTGTAAAGCAATTGGCAACTCAACAACAACAACTGATGGCTTCGCAAGATCAGTTTATGGCAGAAGAAAGACAATTTTGGACTAAGCAAAGACAAACAAATGCAAAGCATGAGCAAGCTATTCAAAGACTGAAAGTCCAAGTGGGGCAATTAGCTAAGGAGCTAAGTGGAAGAAAGCAGGGTGAACTTCCAGCCCAAATAATACCTAATCCAGGAGGACATCAGCAACTGAAGGCCGTTACAACTCTCAGAAATGGTAAGATCATAAGAGCTGATAAGCCAGCACAAGCATCTCCAGATAAAGCATCCACATCCAAGGTAAGTGAAATGGAGAAAGTGAATGCACCACCATTCCCTCAAAGGTTAGTAAAGCCAAAGAAAAAAATAAATTGCTTGATATTTTTGCGACTTTGAGAAAAGTTGAGATTAACATTCCTTTATTAGATGCAATTCAAAAAATTCCTGCATATGCTAAATTTTTTAAAGATTGTTGCACTAATAAAAGGAAGTTTCAGGAGCACAAAACAGTGGCTTTAACTGAAGAGGTAAGTGCGGTATTGTTAAGGAAACTACCACCCAAGCTAAAAGATCCAGGTAGTTTTACCATTCCTTACAGGATAGGTGACCAACTTTTTGAGCATGCTTTACTGGATCTAGGGGCGGGAGTCAATTTGTTACCAAACACTGAATTTGAGACACTAGGTTTGGGGGAGCATCAGCCAACTTCCATCACCCTGCAATTGGCAGACAAAAGCATCAAAAGACCATGAGGTATTCTTGAGGATGTCTTGGAAAATGTAGGTGAATTTATTTTACTTACTGATTTTATTATATTAGATATGGAAGAATCTCCTATGCTATTGCCTTTGCCCATCATCTTAAAAAGACCCTTCATGAGAACTGCTGATACAAAAATTTGTGTGAAAAGGGTATTGTAAGTATGAAGGTAAATGGTGAGAAGATAAAATTCAAAATATTTGATGCATTGAATTTACCCCAGAATGATATGGAATGTTTTAATGTATGTATAATGCAAGGTATTGTTGAGGAAGCTTTTTAGGTCTAGCACATCAATCCGTTGGAGACCACCCTTAATCATAGTTTCACAAGATTGGATATTGAGCCTGAATCTAAAGATGTTACTGATGACATCATTGAAGCTGTGCACCTCCTTGAGGCCTCTCTAACAGTCTAGTTAAAGACATAAAAATTAGCACTCGTGGGAGACACCCCACAATGTATCCTTTATGTTTTTATTATTTTTCAGTTTCTTTTTGTTGTTTATTTTTAGTTTCTTTTTTTTTCTAGTATTACTTTAGTTTTTGTTTTTCAGAGACAACGTGTACGTTAGTTCAAGTTTGGGAGTATACTATGAGCCATGCCAATCCAACCAGTCCTCCATCTCCTAGGTCAACTCTTTCCATGTTATTCACACATTAGGGATAATGTGTAATTTAAGTTTGGGGGTATGGGAGACACATTCACACACACTTTGTCCCAGTTTGTTGTTATTTTTCTTTTTAAAATAGGCTATAGAATAAAATAAATGCATGTTCATATTCATCTTGAAATTTTGGCTGATCTGAAAAATTGCGACGTGATTTCAATGGTGAGCTTAAAATTTTGAACACATGATTTGATGATAGAGTTTTAAAGTTTAGTTACTTACTTTAGGTATTTGAAAATTCACATGTTTGATCTAATCTGACATGAGCACATTAGCACATAATTGTGTGAGGTATGACAAATGATTTTAATGTGTATGTTCCCATGGCTTAGTTGAAACTGGATAACTTGTTGGATGGACATTTTGGCATAGAAAAGTAGAAAAAAAATGCTCATGATGATCATTAATAAACTTTCCGAGTAACTGGACCTCTTGCCTCGTAAGCAGTGAGTGTTCACGTCAAAAGGTGGGAATTTTGCTCATAATGATCATTGAAAAACTTTTCACTGAGTAACTGGATCTCTTGCCTCAGTAAACAGTGAGTGTTCACGTCAAAAGGTGGGAATTTTACTTGGTTTCATTAAGGCCAGTTTAGTTTCGTAGCCTTTTTTACTCGAGTTAGTAAGTCCTCAGGGGTGTCTTTACACCTAATGCCCTAAAAGCATCTGGTTTGGGAGTCATTGACTCAACACTTGCTACATGGGTCAATTAGAAAGCTTAAGGGAACTAAATATGGCAGAGCCTCATAATAAAAAAAAGAAGGAAATAAAACTATGCTATTGTTGTTCATCTGATGGGAAATTCGATGAATCTTGAGACATGGAGACATTACACATTGGAGTTATTTGGAAGCTTCATTTTTATGTGCTAGTTCACTTTACGCTGATTCGGACTTGTGATGCATTAATCTACCTCTTGTAAGTAATTAGATTTTAAAATTCATATTCATTGCGAAGATGGGTTTATATTTTAAGCTTGCTCATGAATGAATATCCTGGTTTTGTGTGATACTTAAATTTTTGGATACTATAAATGATGGATTTATCTTTGTGTTCTTTGTTTTTCATTTAGTTTTTAGTTTCATATTGCTAAGGAACTAGCAATATATAAGTTTGGGGGTTATGATAATTGCTTAAATATTCATATTTAAGCCCCTTAATTTACATTTGTTAAGTTCCTAGTTTGTGTTATTTCATGCTATTTTATTTCCTTTCTGTGTTTCTCTAATTTTTGGAGAAAATGGAGCATTATGGAATTATATGGCTTAGAGAGCAAATCTAGAAGAGCTAGAATCTGCCTAGTTTGATCGAGCACAGAGATTTGCGATCAAGCGCAACAGTGCCTAAGCCAAGGATCGAGCTCACCTGCGCTCGAGTGCACCAGTCTGTTATCGAGTGCACACATGCATCAATGAATAGTAAATGGTTGTTCCTATTTTGGAAATAAATATAAGGTTTTGTTTTGTGAGTTTTAGGGTTTCCAAATGTTCTTAAACTCTATAAATAGGCTAATAAACACAAAAATAAATGAGGATGATCTAGGAGAGATTTTGTAGAAGAATTAACGACTCTTCAAGGAAGCTCTTCCGGGTTTATTCTTTTCTCTCTATTTTACTTTATGAAGATGTTTAACATCAAAATCATGTGTAACTAAACTTTTAGTAGGGCTTGATTGAATCTATGATTATGTTTACTCAATAATTCAATGTTGGTGCTTTTGCGATAGTTATATTATGATGCTTAACTTGATTAATTCTTGTTTTCTTGAATTCCTCATATGTGTTTGCGTAATCAACATATGCTTGTGGTATAGACTAATTAGTTAAATCAATTTGGATGACCGAGTCCTGGGTTTAACAATAGTAACAAAAGGAATCCACGCCGGGTTCTTGGGTTAATCAACATGGGAAACCGGAGTATATACCATGCCCTAGGCCTCGTGTGTTTGTCGATTTCTGATGAGTGAAAAATATTACATATTTTGGCCACTTAATTTACATTTGCTAGCTTAGAAATTTGTTACTTTGAGTTATTTTCGTTGTTTTTCAGGTTTACAAGCACTGGGAAAGGAGTTTCACTAAAATTACCAGAATTGACCGTACAGATCAGCCATTTTTTGTGGATTTTACTATATTGATTCAGGAAGAACCAGGAGATGAGCCATATATGCTTGGAAAGATCCAGAAGTCTATTTTCTGAGGGATTTTACGTCTTGTAAAAATGATTTTTCTAGAGAAAGTTATGGTAGTTTTAGTAGACAAGGGTCAAGCTGAAGATGTCTAGTGCGATCGATCGCACCAGACTTGCGATCGATCCCAAGTGCGCACTTGCACATCTCACATCGGTTAAAAATGCTTTGTAGTGCGCCAGTATGCAATTGATCGCACTAGACTGCGATCGATCACACTCGGGCAGTATCCCACATCGAATCTACAACCCATTGTGCTTCGGGACTCCCCCTATAAAAGCACCATTTCACTTCATCATTCGGTGTGCAATTCCTGGGCCATTTGGTGTAATCCAATGGACATCTTCTAGCATTCTGGTGGACCCTGAAAGCTTTGCTACCATGAGGGGAAGCGCCACCCAACAGCGAGTGAAATTTCTCCTATGTATAGTAATTTATTTCTTTTTATTTAGTTTTAAAGTTTAATGTTTAGCACTTGTATTGTGAACTTTAGTTTCATAATTATGAGAGGCTAAAATCTTTAGCTAAGGTTGAAGATGAAGCCTTTCCTTTGTTTAGCATTATATTTTTAGATTTGCGCATAACAATTCTGATGTTTTTAGTATAAAGGTTATGTTCAGTTTTTTCAGTAGATCTTATTATTGATTGCTTTTAATTGTTAAATTAGATATTCCTTGTGTTTCATCTGATGGATACATCGAATCATTTTTTATTAAATTAGATTTCCTTTGTGATTTGTTAAAAGTGGATAAATTGGATGCTTTTGGTTTAATTGGGATATTCGTTGTTTTTTGTTTAAAGTTGGATTCATGGAATTTTTCGATTACTTTTATATAAAACATGAAAATATATGCTTTAACTTTAGTGAGGTGGATTCAGAAACCGTTGTGTCTTTATTATTAGTTTTAAATCAATTTAGTTTAGTTTTTATTTGTTTTGCAAAAGACAATTCAAAACTTGGAACTAGGTTAAAATAGACTTAGTTTAGATAAAAATATTTTCACAACGCAATTCCCTGTGGATTCGACCTTGCACTTGCACAAACTATATTGCAAACGACTCGTGCACTTGCGAGTAATTTAAAACTCACAACAAGTTTTTGGCTCCGTTGCTGGGGAAGTTATTTGGTTTGTGAAAATTAAATTTTTAGTCTGAATTAATTTTATTTTTCTACTAGTTGTTAGCATTTTTTTTTGGTTTGATTTTTCTTATTGCAATTTTATTTTAGTTTATTTGTTTCTATTGGCAAATGCCCATAAAAAAAAATTTAAAAAAAAATGTTGATGAATCCAGCACCAGTTTCACAGTCTTTAGAGGACACCCTCAAGGATTTCATGAAGATGACCGGTCAGTCCATCAATATAGCTAATACATTCAATGATGATAGTTGTTTCATCTGTGCTAGTCCTATACATTTAGCACAGAATTGTCTATCTACGCCAGCTTTTTTCGAGTATCCTATGGAACAAATAAACGTTTTCAATAACTATTGGTGGCAATCAAATGGATCTTACTCCAAGACATACAATCCAGGGTGGCGGAACCACCCTGATTTTTCATGGACACAGAACCAATTGATGCATCAGGGAGAAGCCCCTTATCATGCTCACAATCAATATCCTCCCTAATTTTCTCCACCAGTTCCAAGTTATGGTCACTCAGCCTATCCAGCACCATCACCCACTTACCAAGTTCTCATTCAAGCGCCAGTGTCGGTTTCACAATCATTGAAGGATGCCCTCAATGATTTCAGGAAGATGATTGGCCAATCTATAAGCGAAGTAATGAGTGCGTAAATAGTAAACACCCAAGCAATTGCTAGGATAGAGAGTCAAATGGATCAAATCATAAGTCATGTGGGTGAAGAAGAGAAGGGAAAGGTCCCCAGTTAAATGTGCCCAACCCGAAGGAACAGTTTGTGGTGGGAAATTCATCAACTCCTATGCACAGGCAAGAACAAGTGCAATTGATTGTCCTATTGAGGTCTGGGAGACAAGTGGACAATCAAGTGGAAGAGAACCCAGCTATGCAACAAGGGCAAGAAAGTGGCAACAAGGAAAAGAGAGATGCTGAGCCATCTACAGCCACACCTATTATTAAGGATCTCCCTAGGTCGTTTGTACCTAAAGCGCCTTACCCTAAGAGATTACAAGTGCCCAAGAAAGGAGGGGAGTCTGAGGACATTCTGGAGGCATGCTTTGCTTAGTTTGGAGAGGATTTGGATTTAGATAAGCTACTTGAGCAAGCAACTATTATCTTGGAGTCTACCTCTCGGGAGAGCAGTAAGACAGAGGAGACTGTGGGTGAATCAAGCATTGAGGACCCCCTGGAGGCATGCTTTGCTCAGTTTGGAGAAGATTTGGATTTGGATAAGTTACTTGAGCAAGCAAATGCTACTTTGGAGTCTGCTCCTCAGAAGAGCAGTGAGACAGAGGAGACCATAACACCTGAACCCCCCAAGAAGGAACTTAAGCCTTTACCGGACAATCTTAAGCATAAGTTCCTAAGTCCGATAGATCCTTTACCTATGATTATAGCTTCAGATTTGGTTGATACTCCAGAGGAGAAATTATTAGACGTTTTAAGAGAGCTTAAGGAAGCTATCAGCTGGACTATTGAGGATTTCAAGGGAATCAGCCCCTTGATGGTGATGCCCAAGTTACGTTTGGAAGAGAATGTCAAGCCATTGAGGGAGCCATAAAGAAGGCTCAACCCAGCTATGCAAAAGGTTGTGAGGATTGAAGTGATAAAGCTGTTAGATGTAGGGATTATTTATCCAATCTTTAATAGTGAGTGGGTGAGCCCGATTCATGTCGTGCCAAAGCAGGCTAGATTGACAGTAGTGATAAATAAAGACGACGAGTTGGTTCCAACTCATGTGCAATCAGGATGGAGAGTGTATCTAGACTACCGTAAGTGGAATGCTACCATAAGGAATGATCATTTTCCACTCCCATTTATTGACCAGATGGTGGAGTGTTTAGCTGGGCACGATTACTAATGTTGGGTCTGGCTGAAGACGTTAAACTTAGCGCTCATGGGAGGCACCCCACAACTTATCTTTTTTGTTTACTTATTATTTGACATATTTATGATTAATGTTTGTTTTCAGTATTTTTGTTTTCCAGTCTTTATTTTTCAGGGACAACGCATACTTCAGTTCAAGTTTGGGGGTATGCTATGAGCCATACCAAGTCCAGATAGTTCTTTATATCCCAGGTCAACTCTTTCCATATTATTCACATATTGGGGTCAATGTGTAATTTAAGTTTGGGGGTATGGGAGACACATTACACACACTTTTTCCTAATTTGTTGTGGTTTTTCTTCATTTAAAAAAATAATAATAATAATAAGGTAAATGCATACTCATGTTATTTTGAAATTTTAGTTGATCTAAACAAATATTGTGATGTGATTTCATTGGTGAGCTTAAAATTTTGAATACATGATTTGATGATAGAGTTTTAAAACTTTGTTACTTACTTTGGGCATTTGAGGATTCACATGTTTGAGCCAATCTAACACGAGTACATTAGCACATATTTGTGTGAGGTATGACATGCGATTTCAATGTGTATGTTTCCTTGACTTAACTGAAACTGGATGACTTGTAGGATTAACACTTGGGCATAAAAAAAAAAAATAATAATAATAATAATAATAATAATGATCATCATCAATAAACTTTCCACTGAGTAACTGGACCTCTTGCCTCAGTAAGCAGTGAGTGTTCACATCAAAAGGTGAGAATTTTATTCATAATGATCATTGCGAAACTTTCCGCTGAGTAACTAGACCTCTTGCCTCAGTAAGCAATGAGTGTTCACGTCAAAAGGTGGAAATTTCGCTTGGTAGTATTAAGGATAGTTTAGTTTTGTAGCTTTTTTTACTCGAGTTAGTAAGTCCTTAGGGGTGTCTTTACACCTAATGCCCTAAAACCATCTGGTTTGGGAGTCATTAACTCAACACTCGCTACATGGGTCAATTAGAAAGTTTAAGGGAACTAATCATAGCAGAGCCTTATATAAAAAAAATGGTAAAATAAAACTATGCCATCGTTGTTCATTTTAATGAGAAATCCTGTGAATCTTAAGACATGGAGACATTGTACATTGAAGTTATTTAGAAACCTCATCTGTATATGCT
This sequence comes from Bretschneidera sinensis, assembly GCA_023935145.1. Lineage (NCBI taxonomy): Eukaryota > Viridiplantae > Streptophyta > Magnoliopsida > Brassicales > Akaniaceae > Bretschneidera > Bretschneidera sinensis. Next base: position 29,335,760 of record CM043700.1, on the reverse strand, counting down.
AATTCACTTTACACTGATTCAAGCTTGTGATGTCTTGCTTGCCTCTTGTAAGTAATCAGGTTTTAAAATTACTATTCATTGCGAAGATGGGTTATATTTTTTAAGCTTGCTCATGAATGAATATCATGGTTTTGAGTGCTCCTTAAATTTATGAGTGATGAACTTATCTTTATGTTCTTTGTTTTCCATTTAGTTTTTTTATTTATTTTGTTTTACTAAGGGACTAGAAAAATGTAAGTTTGGGGGTATTTGATGAGTGAAAAATATTACATATTTTGGCCACTTAATTTACATTTGTTAGCTTAGGAATTTGTTACTTTGAGTTGTTTTCGTTGTTTTTCAGGTTTACAAGCATTGGGAAAGGAGTTTCACTAAAATTGCCAGAATTGTCTATACAGATCAGCCATTTTTGTGGATTTTACTATATTGATTCAGGAAGAACCGGGAGATGAGCCATATATGCTTGGAAAGATCCGGAAGTCTATTTTCTGAGAGATTTTACGACTTGTAAAAATGATTTTTCTAGAGAAAGTTATGACAGTTTTAGTAGACAAGGGTCAAGCTAAAGATGTCTAGTGCGATCGATCGCACCAGACTTGCAATCGATCGCAAGTGCGCACTCACACATCCCACATCGGTTAAAAATGCTTTGTAGTGCACCAGTATGCGATCGATCGCACCAGACTGCGATCGATTGCACTCAGGCAGTATCCCACATCGAATCTGTAACCTATTGTGCTCCGGGACTCCCCCTATAAAAGCACTATCTCACTTCATCATTCGGTGTGCAATTCCTGGGCCATTTGATGTAATCCAGTGGATGTCTACTAGCATTCTGGTGGACCCTGAAGACTTTGCTACCACGAGGGGAAGCGCCACCCAACAGCGAGTGGAATTTCTCCCATGTATAGTAATTTATTTCTTTTTATTTAGTTTTAAATTTTAATGTTTAGAACTTGTATTGTGAACTTTAGTTTCATAATTATGAGAGGCTAAAATCTTCAGCTAAGATTTAAGATGAAGCCTTTCCTTTGTTTAGCATTATATTTTCAATTTTGCGCATAACAATTCTGATGTTTTTAGTATAAAGGTTATGTTCAATTATTTGAGTAGATCTTATGATTGTTTGCTTTTAATTGTTAAATTGGATATTCCTTGTGTTTCATCTGATGGATACATCGAATCGTTTTCGATTAAATTGGATTTTCCTTTGCGATTTGTTAAAAGCGGATACATTGTATGCTTTTGGTTTAATTGGGATATTTGTTGTTTTTTGTTTAAAGTTGGATTCATGGAATTTTTTAATTACTTTTATATAAAACATGAAAATATATGCTTTAACTTTAGTGGGGTGGATTCAGAAACCTTAGTGTCTTTATTATTAGTTTTAAATCAATTTAGTTTAGTTTTTATTTGTTTTGCAAAAGACAATTCAAAACTTGGAACTAGGTTAAAATAGGCTTAGTTTAGATAAAAATATTTTCACAACGCAATTCCCTGTGGATTCGACCTCGACCTTGCACTTGCACAACACTATATTGCAAAAGACTCGTGCGCTTACGAGTAATTTAAAACTCACAACAATTTCCATAGATATTATACTTTCTTAAGGAACAACTTAGTATACACTATGCTAAATCCTTTAAGAAAACAAAGAGTTAGAGTATATACCATGCCTAACTCGTTGCTTAGCGAAATCAATAGCTTAAGGAGTAAACACCATGCCCTTAGGTTGACAACATTAGGTATTCATAATGTGATTAAAGCATTGGCATATTGTTTTATTGGGAAAGCATGATTAGTGGTGGATATCCAGTCCCTAGGCTTTTATCATTATCGAATCAAACTCATTTCTTCTTTCTCTCGTTTTATACTATGAAGTTAATTTTAAATCAAAATTTACCAATCTCCGTGGGAATGATCTCGCACTTGCACACTACACTACTATGTTGACCTTGTGTACTTGCAAGTAAAACATTCAATTATTTGCTTATTAATTTAGGTAGATTTTTGCACAACAGTTGACTGAACAAGCATCCAGTTGACTGGATACTCGAAATAATGAAAATTTTCAAAATCTGAAGCGTCGTTTAGAGCATTAAATGCTCTAAACCACTCTTAAATGGGATTTTGGTGTGAGTAAAAGCTAGTATAAATGTAAACTATAAAAAAAAAAAAAAAAAAAAAAAAAAAAAAAAAACCATCATAAATGAGAAAAGATAACAACTTTTGAGCATTAAATCTTCTTTTTCTCATTTATTTCTCTCAAAACTTTCCAAAAGTATTTATGGACCTTTCTTAAAATATTTGAGTTTCTAAGAGAGATAATTTCTTCTTTGTAAGATCATTGAATGCAAAGTCTCTCTAGTTCTTGAATCATAAATTTCCAATCGAAAGAGATTGTATATGGTTTGGGCAACACCTGTGAAGTTTCTCGAGTTATTAGTGGATTACTTCAAGGAGGTTCCTTGGTGAGAGTGGATGTAGGGTTAGAAAAATCTGATATTACCGAACCACTATAAATAGCGGTTGCACATTCTATTCTTTAGGCTTCATCTCTTCATCTTTAACCATTAGTGATTAATCATCAAATTCATCTCCCCATCATGTGGGTTTGATCTCCTCGAATGACATAGGATCTTCCACTTTGGAGTTTGTGATATAGTAATCGAACTTGCCTGAAGGCTTTCCTAGCAGTCCGACTTCATGATCCCCGGCCGTATATTATTCCTTCAAGATTTGCTATTGAGTCTTCTTTCTCGAAGTACTTATAATTTTTCCTAAAAATAAACATCGAGGATTTGTAAACTATTTATTGTCTTACAACAACTAAGAAATATTTAAAGCCAGCATGTTAGCATTAACCAAACTAGGAAATGGTTTAGTGTCAACTTGCATTGTTTCTTTTTTTTTTCTCAGGGAATTTAAGTATCCTTCGATCTATATTATCTTGAATTAGATTTATAAGCACAACACACTTATTGGTCGAGTGAGTAAAAGAGTTATGCCACTTGCAGAAATTTCTACCTTAGAGCTCTTCACTTGAAGGCATCTTGTGCTGCCCTATTTTCTAAGTTGCTTAGCCTACAACAACAAATCAAAAATTTGACTTGATTTACTTAGATCAAAGAAATATAACCTTATTGGAGTAATGGGTCTATTGGACTCTTGCATTTGAGTTTGTTTATTTGTCAGAGCATCACACATGAAGGGCTCTCGACCTACAAACTCGGCTATATCTACTTCAACATTAGGATCATAATAGTATGTCCCATAAGAGGAAGTCCTTTTTTTCTGTTCTTCCTTTAATATATACTCGTATCGAGCAGTTCTTTCTACTAGCTCGAACAAGTTATGAAAGACCATCCCTTTAAACTTTTTACGAAATTCAAAGCTCAGCCCATCCTAAGCTAGCTTCACATACTCGACTTCAGGAAAAACAATATTACACTTAGCTCGAGCCCGCTTGAAACAATTCAAATAATCTTTAATGGTCTCCTCTTGTTATTTTAGCTTGGCTAAATTAGCCATGGAAATGCCTATACTTGTTCAAACAAACTGAGTCAAAAATATTTCTTGGATGTCATCCCAATTTAAGATCGAGTTCTGAGGGAGATTAATGTACCACATGAATGCTTGTCCTGTCAAAGAATTAGAAAAAAAATGTAGTTTCATAAAATCATGATTAGAATATTCTCCACATTGGATGATAAAACACTTAATGTGTTCTAGGGCAGTTTTATCGTCATCCCTAGAGAAAGTCATGAAGTTAGGGATTTTATAGTTTCTAGGAAACTCAAATTGTTGGTCTATGTAATTAGGGTAAAGCTTCCTATAAATGGGCCTTTGTACCCTATGGATCCTATGCCTATATAAGTGCTCGAACTGCTCAAGCCACCTAGGTGGTATTTGATCTAGGATATGGGGTTGATTACCATATGAGAGATCATTAAGATTAGGAGGTAGTGAAACTAAGAGAACTTGATATGCCTCATGGTTTTCAAGTTCTACATGTTGAGGTCGGACTCCAACCTGTCCCAAGATGTTTGGTTACGCCAATTGTACATTGGGTTAGATAGGTTTCGCCAATGGTACATTAGATTGGATAGGTTGTGCCAACGGTACATTGGGTTGGACCACTATAATATTAGTTCAATCCTGCCTCTGTTGGATATTTGATTATCCTTGGGAAGCTTGTTGAATGGGAGAAATATTGGGGAATCCCATATGATTCAGCATGACAAGAGGACAACTTGGTGCTTGGATCAAGGGTCTAGGTGGCATATATACTCCAAAAGGTTGCTAGACTCCAAGGGATGGTTGTCTCCTAGTAGGTAGAGCATGCATGACATAGGGGCCCACTGGTACAATAGTCCCTACGTTAGTTACTTGTATAGCATTCAAATCTCTAGTGAGAGTTTTCGTATTACTATTAAGTAAGGCATAGGGATATGCCATAAGTATATTAGAATAATTTCCTCTAGAGAATGCCCATGAGGATTTTGCTTCATGTTGCACAAAACTTATCCTATCATTGCTATTTCTAGGGAAAATATCCTCACGGTGTGGTCTTTATCCCATCAACATGTTGAGCTTCTCTAGAATCTGAGCCAATTGCTATTGGCTCTGAATTTGTTATTGAGCCATCTATTGTTGATATTGGCTCGCAACTCAGTCACTTGCCTAGTTGTTTGGGCTATTTCCTCCTCGGTTTGACGTTGGTTAGCCACCAACATATCCATTTGGGAGTGTAATTGCCCCATGTCCCAATCCAATTTGTCTAAATGATTTGTAAAGACATCAGGAGTAGGAGTTTCATCTGGATGTGCTGGAGTCTTCATCATTGATCTAGCAACTGGCATATACTAGATTTGCTCTTACTTTGGTCGTCAGAAATCTTGTTGGGCAATATTTAATTTATGAATTAAGGTTGAAGCAAACTCGATTGGAACAATACTTCTCTAGATAGGTCTGGTACTACCTTAATTAAGAGGACTTTAAAATATGTTGTTATAAATTCAAGGAAAATAATTTAATCTAGCAGTTAATGAGTAGGATAAATAACAAATGCGCAGTACACAACAAATTCATTGTATTGATATTAAAAGCAATTCTGATACTAAAAGTTTACAGGACTAAAACCTCAAAGTAACAAGTACAAACTCATCGAGCACGTTGTAATGTATGTTGAGCCTTCAATGTAGCCTCGATTTGATTTGATTTCAAGACAGTCACAGAAAGGGGATGAAGAAGGGGAATTACAGCTATGATTATAATACAACTACTCTTATTGCGACTGAAAAGTAAATGCATAAAGCTAATGATTATTGGATGATTGTGTATGTCCTTTTATGATTGATTCTGCTGCTATTTATAATATTCCAGGCTTAAACAGTTTTGTTGTTATTTCTTAAGAGTCTCCTACGCTTCCACTTCTTTACAAATTCTTAAATGCATCGAACATTCCATGTGTCAAAATCTTTAACTCCACTACATGAGTTGTATTTAATCATGGCCACTTTTATCTTAGCCAAGTTAAATACACGACTCTTGGTTTGTCCATGATCCCTGAATAGCTGGGTTGGTAGTTATGCATGCACGAGGTCGAATTAAAGGTCCTTCGAGCTCATTAGCTTTGAATCCTCAAGTTATCTTGTTTGTCTCGATGTCATCCCTCAAACTTCTCATTTAATACTCCTATCACTTTTCTTCCTGTTCTGATCATATTCTCTCTTGCTAGGGCCTTTACTTGTGGTTCAATCAGAACATGCCACCACATTAAACTTTTTTTGGTATAAACGGAACCAAATGAAATAAGTTGATTTAGGATTTCAAGGTATTCAATTAGGAATTTTTAAAGCTTCAACAATATTATTTATTTCTCATTTTATGTAGTCTTAATAAATTTTATTCGAGGTTCACATGAACGTGAAAGAAATGTATAATACTTTTAATGTATTTCAACTCCAAGCCAATATACAAAAGAATTTTTAATCAATGTTAATAAAAATGTGTAGTTAGAGGTTGTTTGGTTTGAGATATATCGTTGTCTATAAGCTAAACGGACCCTTATAATATTAAATATGACTATATATTCCAATTGATTAATTAAATGCTCTATTTCGGCTGAAACTCCACCCTAATTTATGTTTACTCATGATTTTCTTATTAAATTTGCGTTTAGTGTGTAAAATAAGTTAATAATAAAGATAACAATAATCATTAGCTTTGTATTTGAAAAAGGACATTAATCGCTGTTGGCCTCAGTAGTATATATACTATATATTGTATTCATTTACAGTAGTCATGAGCAAAAAGTGGTAGGGCATCTATAATCATGCTGTCTTTGTTCTTTTTAACTAAAGTCCATAGAGTAGTATGTGTTTTACTATTTAGTTTAACCCAAAAAAGTTAATATTTAAATAAAAAAATGTAAATATTCAATATATATACCATGAAATGAGAGGAAATGAAGGGAAAGTGAAAGCTGTGTCATTGTTCTCTTTGCTTTATTTTTTTTCCAAACAAAAGTGGAGCTTCATTGATAGGCCCACACCCCTTAAACAAAAGATTTAAATTTGCACTATAATGTGAGGTACACAATTAAGTGAATGCGGGACAAAAAATCAAATCCACTTCAAACTCAGCAAGATAAAGAATCCAACACCCTCACACTACTAGGCCACCACCTCAGTGTGTACAATGACTAAATGTACATGCATATGCTTATGTGGTCACTGGTCAACAGCCTCAGCCCCACTGTGTCACACAGACATACTTGTCCCGGGATGCAATGCCACAACTGTTGCCCATAACTGGGGACCCCACACACCATATAATTTGGTTTCCCTTTTTTAAAACAATTGTTTTTGTAGGAGGTAAGAATTCAAGGTGTAGGACTTAGGAGAAATGGGCTCTTCAATAATTCACAAGGTAACAAAAGAAAAAAAAAATCACCTATGACAAAATTATACTTGCAATACTGTCAACATATTATCTTTGCCTTTTCTATTTATTTTTATAATAAAAATATTTTACCTAAATTTTTTTTACTACAGATATCAAAAAAATATTATTTTGATGTTTTAAATTTTGAGATAAATTTTTCTTATAGATAAAAATAATTATTACTATATATGAATAAGAAAAATTTAAGTTAAAAATCAAATGATACCATGTTCACATTAATGTTATATGAACATTCTCTATATGTAAATTAAATACAAATATTAATTTATACTAAATCATCAACTAATATTTATCTCATCTCCTCCCACCGCAAAGTGAAGATATGAACTCAAAAATTGATGACCAAAAAATGAGGCTCACCCAATCCAGTGAAGTCCACTAATAATATAGTTTACTAGTGAAAGGAAAGCATGCTATTATTTACTGATGGGGAGAATGATAAAAACACATGGAAACAGTGAAAGGACAAAGTGTGATTTCCAAGGGAGCGTTTAAAATTAAGACATGAACATAAAATAAAATAAAATAAAATTGGCATTTATAAGGATACAGGACTCATGTAAGAAATTGAAACTGCCCAAACAGATACCAAGATGAAAGACCCACTTGCTGTAACACCCACTAGGGGTTGTCCCCTCTTGTTTTGGACAGTCCTTTTATCCAAGCATCGTAAAACACGTGTACCAAATTCATGTTACTTCCACTCCTTTCTTCAATTAAGAGACTGGCTTTCTCACTTTATGCTTATGTTAAGAAGCACAAAACCCCACGGGAAATTTACTCCTGTCTTGTGTTCGGAGGATAAGCTTTTTCTATAATATACTCAGCTTTTACTGTTTAAATTTCTACTCAGCGCTTGATACACTTAAATTAAGAAGATAAAATAAAATAATTTCATTTAATTTTATATTTGATTTTAAAAATAAACATTAAAATAATTTTATCTCTTCATTTACAAAATTTATATCATTCTATTATTTTTCTTATCTCTACTGTATCAAACAAGCAATAAATTGATATTTTATCACAATTTGTTAACCAGCGTAATAGCTTGGTCGGCTTAAACAAGCTGTCAGATGATTTGACTTTGTATCATATAAGCAATAATTAATTTAAAAAAATTATTTATTAAGATTAAACAAGTTACATTATTAAATTAATAATAAATTAATAATTAATTTTTTAAATATTATATTTAAATTTTTAATGCAATATGTAATTTTATGATTCTTAATCCTAAAATTCAATTTTAAATGATCTCAGACAACTGGTTCACACAGTTATTCTCACTAATGACGTCTTATACCAAATTTTGGAGATTAAATTTTATATAATCATTTTATTTCATTATATTTTTTCAAGATAATTAAAAATAAAATTTTATTCTGATTTGAAGAACAATACAAAATTTACCATTTTTCTCAATTTTTTTATTTAAAATTAAAGAGATTACTCAAATTAACATAATGTTGAACCATACATATCAGTACATATAAATTCATAAATAATTAATTATAATATATTTTATTTTATTTGATAATTAATAAATTAATATTATCTTAATTTTAAAAAATAAATTATTTTTATATAAAATTTATATTTTCATATCATTTCGAATCAAATCGTTTTAAATTGAGTTCGTTTAGATTAAAATCAAATCAAATGCAAATTATATCATTTTAATATATTTTTAAATCCAATCGAATTTTTGAATTGTCAAATTTTATCATCACCGAAGAAGCGAAGCATGCTATCTTTTTTTTCTGGGTCACCTGACAAAGGTCAGACGTGGATGCATGTCTTATCACTGCGTCAAGAGCAGGGGACAAGCACGTGGTCCATTTGAGTGCCAAAATTTCCGCCAAGTCAATCAATGAAATAAAAAAAAATTACAATCATTTTTTTCGAAATAATGTGATCCTCCATTGCTAATTTTTCTAAATAAGATTTTTTTAAACACAGTGAAATAAATTAATAATAAAACAACATAATATGGAGAAATGGCTAAAAAACAACATTTACAAACTAAAAACCAAACCAACCAAAACAAAACCATCACAACCCAACAAGATAAACAACATACTAAAACCAACAAAGAGGAAATCACAAATTGCAAATAGACCAACCAAAACGAAATAGAAATGCAGCATATCAAACGGATATCCCACAGCAAAACAAACTAAAAGATGAAAAGCTAATATTTGCTTTGCAGTAATAAAATAGTAAAACTCTTAAAAAATGAACTAATATTCATTTTTCACTGACATAATGAACTAAGCTACAAGTAAATGTGGTGTATTCAGATTTCAGACTGATACTTATTTGGTTGTGTAAAACAAAGAGCACCGAAAGATTTTTGTCAAAACCGGAGTCATGGGAGATGCATATATAGATCGAAAATCATTCGATGACATGAGAAAAGAGAGAAATCATAGTTATCAAACAATGTTTGATACCTTACGTCCAAGACTCTTTTGTGACTTCGATTTAAACAAAAATTTCTCTTAAAAAACCACTTAACTGGTGCAGGGCACTTGAATGTGACAAAGATAAGCATATCACAAAAGTTTTGCATTCTACTTTCTTGTCTAGATTTAGCTTATGTTTCGTTGGACTCATCAAACCTATTTATGGGGATTAAAATGCAAAATAAGACTACTTATTCCTAAAGTGGTGATTGGCAAAATGGTTTGATCAAACATACTTGTGCCTTACATAAGTCAGGCTTGTGACTTATTTTGCCCATTGATATAGGACAATATACCCTCAAACCGGAAGATGACACATGTCAACAACAAGGGTGAAACGGTGATCTCTACCCCAGTTGGACCCTATAAATATGGGGTCTCCCAAACAGTAAGTAAGACACTATTCACTCTTACTTTAGCTCTCCCCCAATTCATACCCTGACTTAATCTTTAGAGAGTCCTTCTCGAAGTCAACCACTTCGGGTTGGCTTCCTTTCTAGTTACCTCGGACCAAATGAGTACTAGTCAACGTACGACTTTCCTTTGACCAACTCAGACTTGACCCCAGTAACAGACTTGATTAGACCCGAAGACACTCAACCTATTTTCGGCATTAACAGAATATGGGCTGTCTGTGGGAACGAGAACAAATTTACCTCTATTGAACATTTCGTCTAATAAACTCCCTACACGAAACACCACCCAAATGACCTCGGAGGTTAACCTAACTGAGTTACCACCACCTCCACCTCTCATGGAAGGGCAGAACCCTCATCGCACCTTGGCAAGTAATAATCTAGCTAAGGTGAATGAAGAGCGGGCCCTACTTGATCAATAGCCTGGGTCACACTCGAACCAAGTAGTCCAACACAAATCCCATGAGACAGATTCTAGTAGAGCCAAGTACAACACTCTTTAATGTCAAATTGATGAAGTAATTGCACGCCTTGGATGACCCAAACCAAGAAGGACTCAGAACCATCACTCTACAGTTTGAACTGCTTACACCATCCAGAAGACTACCAAGTTAGCGCCTCGGCACCAGAAAATCTGACCCGATGAGAAAAGCTCGGAAAAAAGACATGAACCCCGAACATGGGACAAAAGTTAAGCGTGTCCTCGGGACAAAGGAGAACTGAGTAGACGAAGGCCCCTACAAAGCCCCTGATGCTTAGTTCAAGACGATGAGTCTATCTCAAATTCACATTCTTCTAAGAAGCAACAGGAATAAGACAAGTTCAAGGTAAGCAGGCAGTTGAAGGAAATGAACAAACATATTGGACTCACCATCAAAGCTACTCGGGGAAACATCTTTGATGAAATCAAACCCGTAGACAATCCCTTCTCCCAAAGCTCATGGATGAGAAGATGCCTCTGAACTTCAAAATTCCCTACATGGAACCGTACACATGGAAGATGTGTCCAATAGACCATTTAGAAACTTTTAAGTCCCTAATGTTCCTTCACAGCTACTCAGAAGCGGCGATGTATAGTGCGTTCCTGATAACTTTTTCTAGAATGAGGACATGGTTTTCCATACTGCATGCAAGGTCAATAGAATAATTTGATGAACTCGGTAGAAAGCTTGCAACACACTTCTTCAATAGTCGAAGCCCTAATAAGACCCTTGAAAGTCTGTTAACTATAACTCAACATGTCGAGGAAAGCCCTTGTGACTACATTTCACAATTCACCTCGGCCATGGTACAAGTAAGGGAGCTGGATCAAAAGGAAGTAGTCATGGCCTTTACCAACGGCCTCAAAGCTTCCAACTTCAGTCATTATATTTTTAAAAATCCATTACAAACCATGTCGGCCCTTCTAGCCAAAGCAGATGAGTTCATGATCACGAAAGAAGACCCAACCTTCCATAAAAGATGAAAAGATGCCTTAACTGGTAGGAAAAGAAAAGATCCCAAAAAGCACAGGCCCAGGAGCAAACAAAAAGAGAGAGGACAGAATGATCTTGAAAGAATGAAAAGTCAATAGCTTCTAGAGGATACGAGACATACATCCCCTCAACACCTCGAGGATAAACATCCTAACGGAGATAACTGACTAAGACATCATCAGATGGCCTCCCAAGATCAAAACCTTAACCACGAAAAGAGACATAAGCCATTTCTATCGCTTTCATAAGGACCATAACCATGATATAGATAAGTGTAGGCATCTGAATGATGAAATCGAAAGTCTTATACCATACTTGAAGAAATTTGTAAATATAAAGTCAATGAGAAGCCCAGAATATAGAAGTTCGAATCCTAACAGGATGAGGCATAACCCGACCAGGAGGAAAATAAAAGAAGATGACAGTCCTTCGAAAAGAAGTTAGACAATGCTCCCACAACAGGCGTCATCCGAACTATCTTTGGGGCGACAATATCCAGAGAGAAGTCCTCAAATTTGTGTAGGGCATATGCCCTATTCAGGGGATTAATTGAAAGACCCACAAAGAAACCATGAGTTGACCAGGCCATCAGCTTCTCGGATGAAGACCTTAAAGAAGTAAAATTTTCACATGATGATGCCGTTGTTGTAACTATGGTCATTTCAAACTTTGCAGTAGAAATAATTTTATTGGAGAACGGATCATCCCAAGACATACTACACTTTGATTCCTTTAAGAATATAAAGTTGTCAGAAGACCATCTAAAACTAGCAAACTTCCCTTTTTGCAGGTTCTTGGGTGATCCAGTTTACCCAAAAGGAAGCACAAAACTGCCTGTAACAATTGGGGCCTCGTCACAATAAACCATCATCCTAAACGCTTTCTTGGTTATAAACCTCATTTCTTCATACAACTCATTTCTTGGATGATCATGGATGAATGCCATGAGAGCAGTAATCTTGACGTATCATCTGAAAATGAAGTTTCCGATAGAAAATGGAGTGTGAGAGGTAAAAGTTAACCAAGCAGCGGCCAGAACCTATTACTTGGCCTCGTTGAAAAGGAAAATCAAGGTTGATGTCCATCATATAGAAGATTTGAGGGATAACACCAAGACCCAAAGGGGAAGACCTATGGAAGAGTTGGAAGCGATGCCCTTTGAGGAAAAAGAACTAGACAAGGTAGTACAGATTGGTGCAAGTTTTGAGGGAGAACTTTGAATACAACTGATCTCATTCCTCAAGCAATACAAAGATGTGTTCGCTTAGTCCTCAACTGACATGCCGGGCATTGATGTGCGATTATCTACCTAAATAAATAAGCGAATAATTAGACTTGTTTTACTTGCAAGTGCACAAGGTCAATGGTAGCATAGTGTGCAAGTGCGAGATCATTTCCACAGAGATTGGTGAATTTCATTTTAGAATCAGTTTCTTAATAAAAGAAGATAAAAATAACTGTTGAATATGACTTAATGAGAACATAGGGCTTTGATATCCACCACTAATCATACTTTTCCAATGAGTAATATGCCAATGCTCTAGCCATACTATGAATACCTAATGGTTGCCAACCTAAGGGCATGGTATCTACTCCTTAAGCTATTGATTTCCCTAAGCACCGAGTTAGGCATGGTATCTACTGTAACTCTTTTCTTTCTTAAGGGATTCAGCATGGTATCTACTGAGTTGTTCCTTAAGAAAGCATAAGATTTATGGAAATCGATAACCACATGAGACCTAGGGCATGGTATCTACTCCCAGTTTCCCATGTTGATTAATCCAAGAATCCGGTGTGGATATCTTTTGTTACCATTATTAGACCCAGGACTCGGTCATCCAAATTGTTCTAACTAACTAATCCATACCATATGCACATATTGATCAGACATACACATATGATGAATTTAAATAAACACAGACATTAATAAAGTTAAGCATCATAATCAAGGCTATTGCAAAGATAATCAATGAATGTATATATGGGAAAGCATAACTAGGGCTTCAATCGAGCCCTATATAGAGTTAGTTACACATGCTTTGTCTGCCAATTGCAAAGTGATGGAGGTTGGTTAAAGCTCCCTTAAATCTATCTTTTCAACTACTGTGTATGGTAACAAATTGAAACTTGCTCTTAAATCCAACAGTGCACGCTCAAAAAACTAGTCACCTATCCTGCAGGGAATGGTAAAACTACCCGGATCTTGTAGCTTTGGTGGTAGTTTTCTTAATAATACCACACATACCTGTTCAGTTAGAGCCATTTTTTCATGCTCTTGAAACTTTCTTTTATTAATGCAACAATCTTTTAAAAATTTAGCATAAGCAGGAATTTATTTAATTGCATATAATAAGGGAATGTTAATTTCCACTTTTTTCAAAGTTTCAAAAATGTCAAACAATTTATCTTTCTTTGGCTTTACTAACCTTTAAGGGAAGGGTGGTGCATTTCACTTCTCCATTTCACTTACCTTGGATGTGGATGGCTTAGTAGGAGATGCTTGTGCTGGCTCATTAACTCCTATGACCTTACCATTTCTGAGAGTTGTCACAGCGTTTCTTTACTGATGTCCTCTCGGATTAGGTATTGGTTGGACAGGAAGCTCACCTTGCTTCCTTGTACTTAACTCTTTAGCCATTTGTCCCATTTGAACTTCTAGTATTTGGATTGTTTGTTCGTGCTTTGCAATTGTTTGTCTTTGCTCAGTTTGAATTTGCCTTCCATCTGCCATAAATTGTTCTTGTGATGTTATCAGTTGCCTTACCATACTCTCTAGGTCACTTGCCTTTAACTCTTGAACTGGTTGGGCTGCTTGGTGGAAGTTCCTTTGTTGCCCTTGAAGGTTCATGGTATTTTGATTGTTGCTCCATGAGAGGTTGGGGTGGTTTCTCCATCCAGGATTATAGCTATTTGCATATGTACTGTTTGGTCCCACATAATTCGCTTGTTCGGGATCTGTAGATGAATATAAATGGCAAGTCTCAGTAGTGTGATCAAACCGAAAACATAAAGCACATACCTGGCATTGTGTGGCTTGTGGACTCGGTGAGGCGTTCTGAGTAGTCATGGTTTTCACAAGCATATCTAGCTTCCTCTCCATAGCAGCTATCTGAGTTGAAATTCCACCAATTAAGTTAACTTCATACATGCCCTTGCTCTTTACTCCTTGTCTCCCTCTGGATGAGAATTGTTGAGTGTGATCACTCAATGCCTCAAACAGCTCCATGGCTTCTTCACTGCTTTTCTCCATCAGCACACCTCCATAACCTGAATCAGCAATACCTTTATTCATGTCATTTAGACCTTCGTAAAAGGCTAGTACCAGCTCATCTTGAGGTAGGTTGTGATGTGGACACTTGTGAAGCAGCTCATTAAAGTGTCCCCATGCCTCAAAGAAAAGGTCTCCATCCCTCTGTTGGCAAGATTGAATTTCTTTCCTCAATTGTCTCGTCTTTTGAGCTAGGAAGAACTTTCTTAGGAATTTGCTAGCCAACTCTTCCCAAGTGTGGATAGAAACTGAAGGCAATGAATTGTACCACAGTTTAACATTATCTTTTAAGGAAAAAAGGAAAAAAATTAACCTGATTCCTTCTTGGTCTAGGCCCTGGATATGTTAGAATTTGCAAAGGTCAAATAACTGTCGGAGGTGCAAATATGGATCCTTATTAGGTGTACCCCTAAAGTGAGTCAATGCACTAAATATTTACGGAGGTATGTAGTAGTTGTCTTCCGCCTCAAGTTGATATGCAATACATGATGGCTGATCAAGGTTTCGTGGGATAAAGGATTGCTTCATCGGTATTTGTGCAGGTGGTTGCTGGTTTTCAAACTGTTCCGCC
Source organism: Bretschneidera sinensis (assembly GCA_023935145.1). Taxonomy (NCBI): domain Eukaryota; kingdom Viridiplantae; phylum Streptophyta; class Magnoliopsida; order Brassicales; family Akaniaceae; genus Bretschneidera; species Bretschneidera sinensis. The sequence continues at coordinate 29,320,593 of CM043700.1, read as the reverse complement.
ATTGGTGCTTCGTTCTCGAATTCTTCTTCTACCTCTTTAGAGTTGTCTCTAAGCCTTTGTCGAATGGTCCGTTCAAGCTCTGTATCGAGGGGAAAGAAAGTTGGATGCCTGGAACGAAGCCCTTGCATGAATTAGTAAAAACAAGTTTAGTGTAGCAATTCAGCACTGTTGCTCGGGTAGCTTCTGCCTCAAATGCGCTCGATTGAACAAAGAAGTGCACTCGATCACAGCAATGCACTCGATCGTACTTGAGGAGGGCACTCGATCGCAGTGCACAGATCACTCTGTTGCTGTACCTGAAACAAAACATAACAGAAAAGAAGAAATAAATTAAGGTTTTGATGAAATAAAACTAAACGAAAAAACAGATACTTAGAATTTTTTTAAAAGTTTTTTTTGATAAAAATAAAACAATAAAACATAATAAAACAAAATAAAATAAAACTAACGAAAATAATTCTAAAATGAAATTTAGTGCAATCCCCGGCAACGGCGCCAAAAACTTGATGTGCGATTATCTACCTAAATAAATAAGCGAATAATCGAACTTATTTTACTTGCAAGTGCACAAGGTCAATGGTAGCATAGTATGCAAGTGCGAGATCATTTCCACAGGGATTAGTGAATTTCGTTTTAGAATCAGTTTTTTAATAAAAGAAGATAAAAATAACTATTGAATGTGAATTAATGAGAACATAGGGCTTTGATATCCACCACTAATCATACTTTTCCAATGAGTAATATGCCAATGCTCTAGCCATACTATGAATACCTAATGGTTGCTAACCTAAGGGCATGGTATCTACTCCTTAAGCTATTGATTTCCCTAAGCACCGAGTTAGGCATGGTATCTACTTTAACTCTTTTCTTTCTTAAGGGATTCAGCATGGTATCTACTGAGTTGTTCCTTAAGAAAGCATAAGATTTATGGAAATCAATAACCACATGAGACCTAGGGCATGGTATCTACTCCCGGTTTCCCATGTTGATTAATCCAAGAATCCGATGTGGATATCTTTTGTTATCATTGTTAGACCCAGGACTTGGTCATCCAAATTGGTCTAACTAACTAATCCATACCACATGCACATATTGATCAGACATACACATATGAGGAATTTAAATAAACACAGGCATTAATCAAGTTAAGCATCATAATCAAGGCTATTGCAAAGATAATCAATGAATGTATATATGGGAAAGCATAACTAGGGCTTCAATCGAGCCCTATAAAGAGTTAGTTACACATGCTGTTATTGTGCGCTTATATATCTAAATTAATAAGCAAATAATCGCACTCGTTTCACTTGCAAGTCCACAAGGTCTGTGGTAGCATAGTGTGCAAGTGCGAGATCATTTCCACAGGGATTGGTGAATTTCTATTTAGAATTACTTTCACAATATAAAATAAGATAAAGAAAATATAAGTTTAGATTGATAAGGATAAAACAAGAAACAAGAAACAAGATAATGATAAAAGTGTAGGGCTTTGATATCCACCACTAATTATGCTTTAACATAATAAAACAATATGCCAATGCTTTAGTTATACTACGAATATTTAATGCTTACCAACCTAAGGGCTTGGTCCACACCTTAGACTATTGATCTCCCTAAGCAACGAGTTAGGCATGGTGTATACTCTAACTCTTTTCTCTCTTAAGGGATTCAACATAGGTGTATACTGAATTGTTCCTTAAGAAAGCATAAGGGCTGTGGAGATCGACAACCACACGGGACCTAGGGGCTTGGGCTGCTCCCGGTTTCCCGTGTTAATTAACCCGAGAATCCGATGTGGATATCTCTTGTTACTAATGTTGAACCCAGGACTCGGTCATCCAAATTGATTCAACTAACTAATCCATACCACATGCATAAGTTGATCATTCAAACACATATGAGGAATTTAATTAAACATATGTATTAATCAAGTTAAACATCATCATATAACTATTGTAAAGGCACCCATATTGAAATATTAAGTAAACATAATTAGGGCTTCAACTAAGCCCTTACTAAAAGTTTAAGTACACATAATAAAAATAAAGGAAAAAAAAAACCCGAGAGAAGAGTCGTCAATTCTCCTCCACAGTTTCTTTCTCTAAGCTAAAAGCAAAAGATAAAAGAAGGGATTCGATCTAAGAAGTCATCATTTGTGTGTGCTTTACAGGTGTATTTATAGGTCATGAGTAGTCCTAGAAGGCTCATAAATTCCCAAACTTTCCTAAAACACAAAAGTCCTTTATTTCCAAAATAGGGTTCTGCAATTTACTGTTCACACCCGTACATGTGCGCTCGATCGCATGCGTCTTGCACTTGATCGCAGTGCTGTGCTCGATCCTTCATGTGTGCGAACGATCGTATGTGCGCTCGATCGCGTGCAGTAATGCAATCGATCGCACTTTGACCAGAAGCTGCTCCAGGATTTCCAGGCTTCTTCCCTTAAGTGCCAAAACTACTTCTTTTTTCTCCAAGACCTATAAACACATGTGAAACACACAAATGAAGTAAAATGAACTAAATTAACATAACTAAGGACCTAACAAGTGTAAATAAGGGGGCTTAAATATGAATATTTAAGCACCTATCACACCCCCAAACTTACATATTGCTAGTCCCTTAGCAATACAAAGCTAAAAACTAAATGAAGAACCAAAATTAAAGATAAATTCATTTCCATGAGACTCAAAGATTTGGGTTGTGCATAAAACTATGATAACCATTCATGAGTAAGCTTATAATAAAAACACATTTTTGTATTGAAAAAGGATTTTCAAAAGTTCATGTTACTTACCTAAGGTTGGCTTAAGGCATCGCAAGTTTGATTTGTGTGTGATGAATTAGCACATATAAGATAGGGCTTCCACATAATTTTAGTGTATAGGGTTTCGATGCCCAAACCTTTATCGAATTCCTTATCAAAGAGAACAAAAATGGCATAATACTTGCTTCTTCTTTCTTTTTTCTTTCATCATGCGATCTTTGCCATGTTGAGTTCCATCGAGCTTTCTATTTGACCCTTGTAACAAGTGTTTAGCCAATGACTCCCAAACCAGATGGTTTTAGGGCATTAGGTGTAAAGACACCCCTAAGGACTTACTAACTCGAATAAAAAAGGCTATAGAACTAACAGCTTTTAATGCTTCTAAATGAAATTCTCACCTTTTGACGTGAACACTCAATGCTTATTGAGGCAAGAGGCCCTGTTACTTAGTGGAAAGCTTTTTGATCATTTTTTTTTGCATGACGAACATATTTCTTTATTTTTCTTATGCCAAAGTGTTCTTTTCAACAAGTTATCCGATTACAGTTAGATTATGGAAACATATACCAGAGATTATATGTCATACCCCACACAAATGCGTGTTAAATGTGCTCGTACAAATTTGGATCAAACTCGTGAATTCTTAGGTGCCTTGAGGTAGGTAACTAAAATTTGTAAAATTCCCATTACAAGACTATGTGTTCTAGCTTTTAAGCTTACTAATGAAGTGTTAGCAAATTTTTAAATCAACCAAAATTTTTGTTTACCAAAAGAACATGCATTTATTTTCCTAAAAACTGGGAGTTAGTGTGTGCATGTGTTTTAAGTGCGTGTGAGATAGTATCTAGTATCTCCCACTACCCCCAAACTTAAAATATACATTGTCCCCATTGTGTGTGGCATAGAAATATCTGACCTGAGAGATGGAGAACTAGGTTGCTTACTTTGCTTGTAACACGCCCCCAAACTTGAACTGGATGCACACACTAAGTACCTCACAAAGAAAAATAAACGTTTTGGAAAACAAGAAATATAAATACTAGATATGTAAATATAAATATAAACAAAAGAAAAACATGAAAATGAAAAGGATAAGTTTGGGGTGCCTCCCATTAGCGCTAAGTTTAATGTCTTCAGCTGGACCAAGCCTTATTCTTCCCCAAGACTAAGATTGGCTGGTTCTAGCACCGATAGTGTCTTATTATTTCCCATATAAGCATAGTTTAAGTGTTCTGGAAATTGCTTGAATTTTGAGTGAGGTGCCTGTACAATAAAAAGGAAGAAAATAGTATTAGTAGGCACATGAGGGTCAAATTGATCGATGTACTTACTTGGATGCTTTGGAGAGGCCTCTAGGAGGTGCACAGTTTCAATGATGTAATCAGTAACATCTTCATATTTTGGCTCAATATATGATCCTTCGAAACAATAGGTGAGTGTGGTCTCCAAGGGATCAATATTGTGGTCATGAAAAACTTGTTCAACAACACCTTGCTTTGGTTCACTTAGCTCCTTAGCCAATTGTCCCATTTGTACTTCGAGCCTTTGAATGGCTTGTTCATGCCGTGCAGTGGTTTGTCTTTGCTGATCTAGTGAAGTCATCAATGTTGTCATTAGTTGCTGTTGTTGAGTGCCTAATTGCTTTATAAGACTTTCTAGATCATCCCTCTTGGGTTCTAGAACTGGTTGGGCTGCTTTATGGAAGTTCCTTTGTTGTCCTTGAAGATTCAAAGCATTGTGATTGTTGTTCCATGAGAGGTTAGTGTGGTGCTGCCATCCAGGATTGTAGGTATTTGTATATGCATTGTGTGGTCCCTCATAATTTGCTTGCTCTTGATCTGCATATAAATATAAAGGGCAAGTTTCAGAAGTGTGATTAAAACGAAAACATATAGCACATACCTAGAGTGGTTTGGCTCGCGGACTAGGTGAGATGTTTTGAGTAGTCATGGTGTTTATGAGCATATCCAACTTCCTCTCCATAGCATTTAAATAAGCATAACTAGCTTCTGCCATTGGTGCTTCTCCCTCAAATGAATTAGTTGAAAAACTTCAGTGCAGCAGTTTCAGTACTGCTGCTCGGGTACTCTCTGGACTATTTGCGCTCGAGCGCTCCAAGTACTGCGCTCGATCGCACCAGTGCGCTCGATCGCGCTTAAGTTTGCGCTTGATCGCAGTGCCAGAATTAGCACTGACGCACACCTGAAACAAAAAGCAAGAAAATAACAAAAACGAAGAATTAGGTTAGATAGTTGATGAAAATAAAATAAAATAAAACAAATAGATTAAGAAAAATATTTAATGAAAAATTAGAAAATAAAATTGAACAAAATAAGAAAAATAAACGAGAAATAATTCTAAACAAAAATTTAGCACAATCCCTGGCAACGGCGCCAAAAACTTGTTGTGCGTTTATATACCTAAATTAATAAGCAAATAATCGCACTCGTTTTATTTGCAAGTGCACAAAGTCTATGGTAGCATAGTGTGCAAGTGCGATATCATTTCCACAGGGATTGGTGAATTTCTATTTAGAATTACTTTCACAATATAAAATAAGATAAAGAAAATATGAGTTTGGATTGATAAGGATAAAACAAGAAACAAGAAACAAGAAACAAGATAATGATAAAAGTGTAGGGCTTTGATATCCACCACTAATTATGCTTTAACATAATAAAACAATATGCCAATGCTTTAGTTATACTACGAATATTTAATGCTTGCCAACCTAAGGGCTTGGTCCACACCTTAGACTATTGATCTCCCTAAGCAACGAGTTAGGTATGGTGTATACTCTAACTCTTTTCTCTCTTAAGGGATTCAGCATGGGTGTATACTGAGTTGTTCCTTAAGAGAGCATAAGGGCTGTGGAGATCGGCAACCACATTGGACCTAGGGGCTTGGTCCGCTCCCGGTTTCCTGTGTTGATTAACCCGAGAATCCAATGTGGATATCTCTTGTTACTAATGTTGAACCCAGGACTCGGTCATCCAAATTGATTCAACTAACTAATCCATACCACATGCATAAATTGATCATACAAACACATATGAGGAATTTAATTAAACACGGGTATTAATCAAGTTAAACATCATCATATAACTATTGTAAAGGCTCCAATATTGAAATATTAAGTAAACATAATTAGGGCTTCAACTAAGCCCTTACTAAAAGTTTAAGTACACATAATAAAAATAAAGGAAAGAAGAAACCCGAGAGAAGAGTCGTCAATTCTCCTCCACAGTTTCTTTCTCCAAGCTAAAAGCAAAAGATAAAAGAAGGGATTCGATCTGAGGAGTCATCATTTGTGTGTGCTTTACAAGTGTATTTATAGGGCTTGAGTAGTCCTAGAAGGCTCATCAATTCCCAAACTTTCCTAAAACACAAAACTCCTTTATTTCCAAAATAGGGTTTTGCAGTTTACTGTTCACGCCCGTACATGTGCGCTCGATCGCATACGTCTTGCGCTCGATCCTTCATGTGTGCGAACGATTGCATGTGCTCTCGATCTCGTGCAGTAGTGCGATCGATCGCACTTTGACCAGAAGCTGCTCCAGGATTTCCAGGCTTCTTCCCTTAAGTGCAAAACTACTTCTTTTTTTCTCTAAGACCTATAAACACATGAGAAACACATAAATGAAGTAAAATGAACTAAATTAACATAACTAAGGACCTAACAAGTGTAAATAAGGGGGCTTAAATATGAATATTTAAGCACCTATCAGTTGTCTAAGATAAGCATCATAACATAAACTAAACATAAAATATAAAACCCGAAGAATACTGTGGAGACGGGTTGTCAATGCTCTCCAAAGCTTACAACTCCGAGCTAAGCAAAAGATAAAAGAAGAGATGTCTTTTGTGTGTGTTTACAGGTTTATTTATAGGGTTTGAATAACCCTAGAAGACTCTAGAAACCCTAAACTTCCTAAAACGCAAAACCTCTTCTATTTCCAAAATTGGTTCTGCCATTTTACTGTTCATGCCCGTACATGCGCGCTCGATCATATTCGTTGTGCACTCGATCGCAAGGCTGCGCTCGATCTTTCTTATGTGCGCACGAGCACTTATGAACTCGATCATACCTAATAGTGCGCTTGATCGCACCTTAGCCAGCAGCTTCTCCAAGATTTCTAGATTTCTTCCTTTAGGTGCCAAAAATGCTTCTTTTTCTCCAAGACCTTATAAAAACATGTGAAACACATAAATGAAATAAAATGGACTAAATTAACATAACTAAGGGCTTAACAAATGTAAATAAAGGGGCTTAAATATGAATATTTAAGCACCTATCAGGCATTGACCCGAAGACAATGGTGCACCGTCTGAATATCGACCCCAGTCAAAAGTCGGTTATACAGAAGAAGCGAGCTATCATAGCAGGGAGACAATTAGCCATTGATACAAAGGTTGGCAAGCTCCTCGAAGCAGGATTCATTAGGGAAATTAACTATCCCTGGTGGTTGGCCAACGCAATGATGGTAAAGAAAGCAAATGAGAAGTGCAGAATATGCATAGACTTCATTGACTTACACAAAGCGTGTCCTAAAAACAACTCCCCTTTACCAAGAATCGACCAGCTAGTCAATGCAACCTCGACATACGAGATGTTATGTTTCATGGACGCTTATTCGGGCTACACCCAAATCATAATGCACGAACCAGACCAACCGATTACCGCCTTCGTGATAGAAAAAGGCCTTTACTGCTACAATATAATGTCATTCAAATTTAAGAATGCCAGAGCAACATACCAAAGACTTATCAACAAGCTGTTCAAAGACCAAATCGAAAGGAACATGGAGGTATATGTTGATGATATGCTCGTAAAGAGTGTTTAAGTGAAACACCACGTAGTTGAATTGGAAGAAAGCTTTTCAGTACTAAGTAGGCATCATATGAAACTCAACCCCTCAAAATGTGCATTCAAGGTAACTTCGGGAAAATGTCATCAAAAGAGGAATTGAGGCAAAACTCGAAAAAATCAAGGCTATCCTAGACATTGAAGCCCCAAGAAGTATGAAAAAAGTACAACTCATTGGTTTGATCACTGCGCTGGGTTACTTCATGTCTTGATCAGTAGATAAATTCCTACCTTTCTTCAAGGCACTAAAGAAGATACCATACTTCTAATGGATGAAAGAATACCAGAGCTCATTAGAAGAACTAAAAAAGTACTAAGCTCACCATTCCTCCTAACTAAACCAAAGGAGGGAGAACAACTCTACTTATACCTAGCAGCCAGTGAAGTAACCGTCATTTCGATCCTTATAAAAGAGGAGAAGAAGATACAGAGGTCGATCTACTACGTGAGTAGACTAATTCAAGATGTAGAACGCGATATCAACCCCTCAAAAAGTTGGTATTCACAGTAGTCATATCAGCCCGAAAGTTGGCGCTCTACTTACACCCTATTAATGTACTAACAGACCATCCCTTGAGAACGATACTTTAAAAACCCGACCTTTTAGGAAGACTTATAAAGTGATCTATCGAGTTGGGAGAATTTAAAATCGGATTCAAGCTAAGACCAGTGATCAAGGCACACGCATTAACTGATTTTATTATCGAATGCATGTTTCCTGATAGGGTATTGAAAGAACCAGGATAAAACGAGCAAAAAAAAAAAGGACTTTGGAAACTCTTTGTGGATGGCTCATTTAATGATCAAGGAAGCAGTTTGGGAAATATTTTTGTCAACCTTGAAGAATTCATAGTAGAATACACGACCTATAGTTTAACTTCAAAGCATCAAACAATTGGGCAAAGTATAAGGCACTCTTAGCCTGGTTAAAGCTAGCTTTATCTCTGATCATAGAGAATTTGAAACTATTTAGCGATTCTCAGCTAGTGGTGAGCTAAGTGATCCGAGAATATGAGGTAAAAGGAGAACATATGATCAAATACTTGGCTAGAGAAAAAAAGTTAATGAGTACATTCAAAGAGGTCAATGTGAGTCTAGTACCAAGGGTAGAGACTGCCAAAACTGATGCTCTAGCACAACTATCATCTTCCAAGACCTCCGACCTCCTAAGAGTCATATATGTTGATATCCTACTAAAGCCAAGTATAAATGAAATGGAAGTCATAAACATTTATGATGAACCAAGTTGGATCGACCCAATTGTTAAGTACCTAGAAAACTGTGAACTCTTATAGGCACGAACAGAAGCAAGAAAAATCTTGTCCAAAGCAACATATTACTATATGATTGGATACCAACGATCCCTCACATAGCCATAGCTCAAGTTTCTTAAGCCTAAGAAAGGTGACTGTTGTGAGTTTTAAATTACTCGCAAGCGCACGAGTCGTTTGCAGTATAGTGTTGTGCAAGTGCGAGGTCGAATCCACAGGGAATTGTGTTGTGAAAATATATTTTTAATCTAAACTAACTTTATCTTAACCTAGTTCCAAAATTCAGAATGATATTGCAAAATAAATTAAAACTAAACTAAGTTGATTTTAAAACTAATAATAAAAAGCACTAAGGTTTCCGAATCCACCCCACCGAACTTAAGCATACATATTCTAAAAATATAGCCTATCAAAACATTCAATGAATCCAACTATAAGACAAAAAACAAAGAATATCCCAACTAAACCAAAAGCACCCGATGTATCCGCTCTTAACAAATCACAAAGGGAATCCAATTTAATCGAAAAGCATTCAATGTATCCATCAGATGAAACACAAAGAAAATCCAACAGACAATTTAAACTCAATCAATTATAAGATTAACTCAAATAATTGACAGAACATTTATACTAAAAATTGTCAGATTTGTACAAGCAAATCTGAACTACTACGCCAAACAACGGTGGGGCTTCATCTTCAACCTTAGCTGAAGAGTCTAGCCACTCATAACTATAAAACTATAATAACAAGTGCTAAACAGTTAAACTAAAATAACTGAATATAAAGAAATAAATAAACAACTTTACATGGGAGAAATTTCACTCGCTGACGGGCGGCGCTTCCCCTCGTGGTAGCAATGCCTTCAGGATCCACCAGAATGCTAGCGGACGTCCACCGGTAAACACCAAAGTGGCTCAGGAATTGTACACTGAATTATGAAGTCAGGTGGTGTTTATATAGGGGGAGACCCGGACTAATGTGGCTTGCAAAAATGATGTGGGATACTGGCCCGAGTGCGCTCGATCGCAGTATGCTGCGATCGATCGCAGATGCGCTCGATCGTGTGTCTGGTGCGCTCGATCGCAGGTGCACTCGATCGCGTGTCTGGTGCGCTCGATCGCAGGTGCACTCGATTGCGTGTCTGGTGCGCTCGATCGCGCTGGTGCGATGCACTGCAAATATTTCGATGTGGGATTGATGACCTTGCACTCGATCATAGGCAGGTGTGCTCGAGCGCAGGTGCGCTCGATCGTATATCTCGTGCGATCGATCGCAATGTCTCCAGAAGCTTCAAATCTCCTGAAATGCTTCATTTTCTCCACAAAGCTGTAAAAACACACAAAACACAAGAAAAACGTAAAATAAAGTAAAATACTACTAACTAAGAGCATAAAAAATATAAGTTAAGGGTCTAAAATATGCAATATTTAAGACTCATCAAATACCCCCAAACTTATATTTTGCTAGTCCCTTAGCAAAACAAAATAAAATACTCAATGAAAAACAAAGAACATAAAGATAAAGTCATCACTCATGGTATCCAAAAATTTAAGGAACACACATCACCATGATATTCATTCATAAGCAAGCTTAAAAAGGTAAACCCATCTTCGTAATGAATAGAAATGTTAAAATCTAATTACTTACAAAAGGCAGGATAAGGCATCATAAGCTTGAATCAGTGTAAGGTGAATTAGCATATAAAAATGAAGCTTCCAAGTAACTCTAATGTGTAAGGTCTCCATGTCTCAAGATTCACCAAATTTCCCATCAAAATGAACGAAAAAGGCATAGTATTTTTTTTTTTTTTAATAAGGCACGGCTATGTTTAGTTCCCTTAAGCTTTCTAATTGACCCATGTAGCGAGTGTTGAGTCAATGACTCCCAAACCAGGTGGTTTTAGGGCATTAGGTGTAAAGACACCCCTAAGGACTTATTAACTCGAGTAAAAAAGGCTACGAAATTAAACCGACCTTAATATTACCAAGCAAAATTCCACCTTTTGACGTGAACACTCACTGCTTACTGAGGCAAGAGGTCCAGTTACTCAGCGAAAAGTTTATTGATATTTGATTTTTTTTTTAATATTTTCCTATGCCCAAGAGTTCATCTAACAAGTCATCTAGTTTCAGTCAAGATAAGGAAAAATACACATTAAAATCACATGTCATACCTCACATAATTTGTGCTAATGTGCTCGTGTTAGATTGGATCAAACATGTGAATTCTCAAAATGCCTAAAGTAAGTAACTAAATTTTAAAAATTTATCACCAGATCATGTGTTCAAAATGTTAAGCTCACCAATGACATCACATCACAGAAAATGTTTAGATCAACCAAAATTTCACAATAACATGAGCATGCATTTATCTCTATGACGAAAAGACAACAAATTAGGACAAAGTGTGTGATGTGTCTCCCATACCCCCAAACTTAAATTACACATTGATCCTAATGTGTGACTAATATGGAAAGAGCTGACCTGAGATATGGAGAACTATCTGGACTGGTATGGCTCATAGCATACCCCCAAACTTGAACTGAAGTACGCTTTGTCCTTGAAAAATAAAAACTGGAAAACAAAAAAATACTGGAAACAAACATTAATCATAAAAATGCGAAATAATAAATAAACAAAAGAAAATATAAGCTGTGGGGTGCCTCCCATGAGTGCTAAGTTTAACGTCTTCAGCCAGACCCAACATTAGTAAACAGGCCCAACTAAGCTCTCCACCATCTGATCAATAAATGGGAATAGAAAATGATCAGGCTTAGTGGCAGCATTCAATTTACGGTAGTCTAGACACTTTCTCCATCTTGACTGCACTCGAGTTGGAACCAACTTGTTGTCTTTATTTACTACCGTAAATTCAGCACGTTTGGGCACGATTGGAATCTGGCTCACCCACTTGCTATCAGAGATGGGATAAATGATCCCTGCCTCTAACAGCTTAATATCTTTCGCCCTCACAACCTCTTGCAAAGCAGGGTTGAGCCTTCTTTGTGGCTCCCTCGATGGCTTGGCATTCTCCTCCAACTGTATCATGTACGTCACCACCGAGGGGTTGATTCCTTTGACATCTTCAATAGTTCAGCCTATAGCTTCCTGATGCTCTCTTAAGACGTCCAATAATTTCTCCTCTGGAGCATCACCCAAATCTAAAGCTATAATTATAGGCAAAGAATCTGCTGGACCTGGGAACTTATACTCAAGATTATCCAGTAAAGGCTTAAGTTCCTTCTTGTGAGGTTCAGGTGTTGTGGTTTCCTCCGTCTCACTGATCTTTAGAGGTGCAGACTCCAAAGTAGCACTAGCTTGCTCAAACAACTTATCTAAGCTCAAATCCTCTTCAAATTGAGCAAAGCATGCCTCCATGGGGTCCTCAATACGTGATTCATCCATAATCTCCTCCGTCTCACTACTCTTCTGAGGATCAGACTCCAAAATGGCATTCACTTCCTCGAGTAACTTATCTAAGCCCAAGTCCTCTCCAAAGTGAGCAAAGCATGCCTCCAGGGGATCCTCAAACTCCTCTCCTTTCTTGGGCGCTTGTAATCTCTCAGGGTAAGATGCTTTAGGTAAAAATGACCTAGAGAGATCCTTAATGATAGGTGTGGCTGTAGATGGCTCAGCATCTCTCTTTTCTTTGTTGCCACTTTCTTGCCCTTGTATAGGAGTTGATAAATTTCCCACCGCAAACTGTTCCTTTGGGTTAGGATCAGGTTGACTGGGGAACTTTCTTTCCTCTCCTTCACCCACGTAACTTGCGATTTGATCAATTTGACTCTCTAACTCGGCAATCGCTTGGGTGTTTTCTATGGTTGCACTCATCACTTCACTCATAGATTGGCTAGTCGTTTTCATGAAATCATTGAGAGCGTCCTCCAATGACTGTGAAACCGACGCTGGTGCTTGAATGGGAGCTTGGTAAGCGGGTGATGGTGCTGGATAGGCATAACTTGGTATTGGTGGAGGAAATTCGGGAGGGTATTGATTATAAGGGGCTCCTCCCTGATTCATCAGTTGGTTCTGCTCCCATGAAAAATTAGAGTGGTTCCACCACTCTGGATTGTATGTTTCGGAGTAAGATCCATTTGATTCCCAACAACAGTCATTGAAAGCATTCATTTGTTCCATGGGGTACTCGGCACAAGCCGGCATTGATGGACAATTCTGTGCTAGATGCATAGGACTAGCACAGATGGAACAGCTATCAACATTGAATGTGTTGGCAGCATTGAGGGACGGGCCGGTCATTTTAATGAAATCTTTGAGGGCGTCCTCTAAAGACTGTGAAACCGGCACTGGATTCATTCACATTTTTTTTAAATTAAATTATTTTTTTTATTTTTATAACTAACTAGTAGAAAAATAAAATCAATTCAGATCAAAAATTTTCACAAACAAAACAATTCCCCGGCAACGGCGCCAAAAACTTGTTGTGAGTTTTAAATTACTCGCAAGCGCACGAGTCGTTTGCAGTATAGCGTTGTGCAAGTGCGAGGTCGAATCCACAGGGAATTGTGTTGTGAAAATATATTTTTAATCTAAACTAACTTTATCTTAACCTAGTTCCAAATTTCAGAATGATATTGCAAAATAAATTAAAACTAAACTAAGTTGATTTTAAAACTAATAATAAAAAGCACTAAGGTTTCCAAATCCACCCCACCGAAGTTAAGCATACATGTTCTAAAAATATAGCCTATCAAAACATTCAATGAATCCAACTATAAGACAAAAAACAAAGAATATCACAACTAAACCAAAAGCACCCGATGTATCCGCTCTTAACAAATCACAAAGGGAATCCAATTTAATCGAAAAGCATTCAATGTATCCATCAGATGAAACACAAAGAAAATCCAACAGACAATTTAAACTCAATCAATTATAAGATTAACTCAAATAATTGACAGAACATTTATACTAAAAATTGTCAGATTTGTACAAGCAAATCTGAACTACTACACCAAACAACGGCGGGGCTTCATCTTCAACCTTAGCTGAAGAGTCTAGCCACTCATAACTATAAAACTATAATAACAAGTGCTAAACATTTAAACTAAAACAACTAAATATAAAGAAATAAATAAATAACTTTACATCGGAGAAATTCCACTCGCTGACGGGCGGCGCTTCCCCTCGTGGTAGCAATGCCTTCGGGATCCACCAGAATGCTAGCCGACGTCCACCGGTAAACACCAAAGTGGCTCAGGAATTGTACACTGAATTATGAAGTCAGGTGGTGTTTATATAGGGGGAGACCCGGACTAATGTGGCTTGAAAAAACAATGTGGGATACTGGCCCGAGTGCGCTCAATCGCAGATGCGCTCGATCGTGTGTCTGGTGAGCTCGATCGCAGGTGCACTCGATCGCGTGTCTAGTGCGCTCGATCGCGCTGGTGCGATGCACTGCAAATATTTCGATGTGGGATTGATGACCTTGCGCTCGATCATAGGCAGGTGTGCTCGAGCGCAGGTGCGCTCGATCGCATATCTCGTGCGATCGATCGCAATGTCTCCAGAAGCTTCAAATCTCCTGAAATGCTTCATTTTCTCCACAAAGCTGTAAAAACACACAAAACACAAGAAAAACGTAAAATAAAGTAAAATACTACTAACTAAGAGCATCACAAATATAAGTTAAGGGTCTAAAATATGCAATATTTAAGACTCATCAGTGACTATGCCCTAAGAGATGTACACGAGGGAATCTACAAAAACTATTTCGATGGATGAGCTCTAGCCCATAAAATACTAAGGCAAGGCTACTACTGGCCTAGACTCTAGAAAGAAGCCACATAATTTGTCAAAAAGTATGTTAAGTGTCAGAAGTTCGCATTTGTCCCCTTTACCCCAGCAAACCCACTAACCATGGTAACCAGCTCGGTCCCATTTGTAATATAGGATATAGACATACTTAACCCAATCCCAAGAGCACTCAGATAACTTAAGTTTCTGATCATGGTAACTAACTACTTCACTAAATGGGCGGAGGCAGAACTGCTTGCATGGATAACAAAAGACAAAGCCAAAAGCTTCATTTAGAATTCGATAGTCTACCGCTATGAAATCCCAAGAGTACTGATAACTGACAATGGGAAATAGTTTGAAATCAAGATTCAAAAGGTTCTACGAAGACTTGCAAATCAACCAATGGTTCACTTTAGTAGGGTACCCATAAGTCAACAGCCAAGCCAATGTCACAAAGAGAATGATATTGCAAACCCTAAAAAATTGGCTTGAAGACACCCAAGGACTTTGGGTCAAAGAGTTGTTGATAAGTACTTAAATATTCATATTTAAGCCCCCTTATTTACATTTGTTAAGTCCTTAGTTATGTTAGTTTAGTCCATTTTACTTCATTTCTGTGTTTCACATGTTTTTATAGGGTCTTGGAGAAAAAGAAGCATTTTTGGCACCTAAAGGAAGAAATCTGGAAATCCTGGAGCAACTACTAGCAAAAGTGCGATCGAACGCACTATTAGGTGCGATCGAGCTCATAAGCACTCGTGCGCACACAAGAAGGATCGAGCGCAGCCTTACGATCGAGCGCACAACACATGCGATCGAGCGCACATGTACGGGCATGAAAAGTAAAACTGCAGAACCAATTTTGGAAATAGATGAGGTTTTACGCTTTAGGAAGTTTAGGTTTCCTGAGTCTTCTAGGGTTATTGAAACCCTATAAATAAACTTGTAAACACACACAAAGGATATCCCATCTTTTATCTTTTGCTTAGCTCGGAGTTGTAAGCTTTGGAGAGGATTGACAACCCATCTCCACAATATTTTTCGGGTTTTATATTTTATGTTTAGTTTATGTTATGATGCTTATCTTAGACAACATGTGTAACTAACTCTTTATAGAGCTCGATTGAAGCCTTAGTTATGCTTTCCCATATATATATTCATTGATTATCTTTGCAATAGCCTTGATTATGAGTCTTAACTTGATTAATGCCTATGTTTATTTAAATTCCTCATATGTATATGTCTGATCAATATGTGCATGTGGTATGGACTTGTTAGTTAGACCAATTTGGATGACCGAGTCTTGGGTCTGACATTAGTAACAAAAGATATCCACACCGGATTCTTGGGTTAATCAACATGGGAAACCAGGAGTAGATACCATACCCTAGGTCCTGTGTGGTTGTCGATTTCCATAGTACCTATGCTCTCTTAAGGAACAACTCAGTAGATACCATGCTAAATCCCTTAAGACAGAAATGAGTTAGAGTAAATACCATGCCTAACTCGTTGCTTAGGGAAATCAATAGCTTAAGGAGTAGATACCATGCCCTTAGGTTGACAACCATTAGGTATTCATAGTAGGGCTATAGCATTGGCATATTGCTCATTGGGAAAGTATGACTAGTGGTGGATATCAGAGCCCTATGTCTCATTATTATTAATTCACATTCAACAGTTATTTTGATCTTCTTTTATTAAGAAACTGATTCTAAAAACGAAATTCACCAATCCCTGTGGAAATGATCTCGCACTTGCACACTATGCTACAATTGACCTTGTGCACTTGTAAGTAAAACTATACGGATATTTACTTATTTATTTAGGTAGATAATCCCACAACAGTTGTCGTATGTGCTATGGGCCTATAAGACCATGCCTCGGTCGCTAATAGAGGAAATTTCTTTCTTCATTTTTTTTAGATCCAAAGCTATGGTCCCCATTGAGGTGGGAGAACCTTCCCTTAGGATTCAACTCTTCAATCCAAGCAATAATGATGAGGGTCTAAGAGTAAACCTAGACCTCATCGAAGGGGCTCAAGATGAAGCTTTTCTGAAACTCGCTATGTATCAACAGAGGACAACAAAGTATTACAGCTCTAAAGTGAAGCAAAGAACCTTCAAACCTGGAGAACTAGTCCTCTTAAAGAAAGAAGTCTCTGACCCCCGCAACACGGGGAAGCTCTCCGTAAACTGGGAAGGCCCATACCACATCAAGAGGGTAATTAAGGTCGGAACCTTTGAATTAGAAAGGCTAGACGGTATACCCTTGCCACGAAGATGGAACTTAGAGAACTTAAGAAAGATTTATTAATAGATTACAAGTGTAAAATAGCTTGAGAGCCAAACAATTTATGCAGGCAGTCCAACTTCATCAAATTAAAAGGATTTTGTCTAAAGGTTGTGTATATTTTCTTTCTAGCATCCATCTAGGACATCCTCTACAACCAAGGATTGAAGTGAGATACCCAAAATAGCATCTATCTCAGACATCCTCCATAGCTGATGACCTAAGTGAGATGCCCAAAATAACATCCACCTCGGGCATCCTTCACAACCGAGGATCAAAGTAAGATGCCCAATATAACATCCACCTTGAACATCCTCTATAATCAAAGACCAAATAAAACCTGAAAATAAGTTAGGGTTACAAAAAGGAAAACCTCAACTCCGGCAAAGAATACTAAAAAATAAATTGGGGTTCTATAAAGGCAAACCCCAACTCGGGCAAAGAAAACCTGAAAAGAAGTTGGGGTTTCACAAAGGCAAACCTTAACTTGGGAAAATAAGATCGAGAAAAGAACTTAGAGCCCTATAAAGAAAACTCCAACTCGGGTACAAAGCCAAAAAGAAGGCCCTAATTCGCAAACATAAAAAATGGTAAAGTATAAAAGAAATGGGGGAAATAACATAACATAATCTATTCCATAAAAATAAAGATTACAGAAATAAGTTCATAGGAAGATAAGCTAAAAATGTCGAATACAAAGAACATAAATAAATCTTAAGTCTAAGACTACTCCCCCTACTAGTCACTAAGGTCCTCGACGTACTCTGTGATGACCTACACATCGGAATCATTAAGAGCAACTTGAGCATCCCGGTCAAAAGACTGAGCGGCATTGTCTCATGGAAGGGTCCCATCGTCAGACAAAGTCAACTCCAGGAGCTCAACATGCACCTAAATGAGGTCCAGCTAGGGGGAAATCACAGCCATCTTGCTTTTTTGCTTCATTAAAGCTCGTAAGAAACTCCACGGCAGCCTTCTCATAGAGTAAGTCTTCGAAGGCAGTAGTCTTCTTGAATGCCTCAATGACCTCCTCAGAAGACCTCTACGACTCAACCTTAAGCCTTGTGACCTTGAGCCTAAGCCTCTCCTCCTCAGCCTTAGCCTTCTCTGCCTAGGCAACCCCCGACTGGACCTCTATCCTCAGGGTATGATGATCATCCCTCAATCCAGTAACCTACTCCTCTTTAACAGGAAACTAAGCTTGAAAATCATCCCTTTCTTTGGCCAGACGACCAGCCTTAATGATAGCTTGGGGATACCTCTAAACTACCATGGTGCAAAACATCACAACCTAAAAAAGGACAAAGAACATATCAAAGGCCACTAAATCAAAACACAAGGATAATCATTAAGCATGGGAAAGGTATACCTTTTAGGCAGAATGGATCATGATCCTGACCATGACCTCGGTAGGGTAGCTCACGATCATAGTCTCATCATTGGGCAAGATGGACTCTCGAATGAAATGATAAGCTATCCCCAGCTTAGCAAATGTCGAATACGTGCGCAAAACGGACCAATAGCCTTGAAAGACATCGGGAGCCGAACCTGAGCTGCCCTCACCAGGAACCGATTGAGAAAAAAAGCCCATCCCTAGTAATAAGGTCAACAGAGGATCGATCTCTAGAGCTTGCGTGATACCTCTTCCTCCGATCAGCAAAAGGAAGAGAATAAATTTCCACACAAAGAAGAATGAGATGAGTAGTTGGAGGAGGCTGATTATACTTGTTAACAACTAAGCGAAGGAGGCAAGACCTATCGATAACCATGGTTGTAAAAAGAAGAAAGAAAATCAATACAATGAAAAAAATAAATAGACAAGCAATCAAAGAAATTCAAGTTAAAAATTCTTCTACGTTAAGAGAAACTATTGGGAGTAGTATGACTCAACCTAAAACGGATAAGAATATCTTCTTTTAATAACTCTTTGGAAAGAATAGCCTTGGAGCACATCCTACCAAGAAGATCATCTGTCTCACTCAGTGGGGGAAGATCTCTTTGAGAATAAAAAATACCATACTCCTACTCCCATCTGACTAGAAAAGGATCTCTGTGTTGAATGAAGAAAAATCTACTCTTCCAATCATGAACGAATGATAGGTTTTCAATCATTATTTTCCTATTCATCCTTGTACCAACTGTTGTTCTAAAGCTTCTTGATGACATAAACATTGTGGAAAAGGTTCATGGTAAAGGAAACATGTAGGCCATGCTTTCTAAGGCTAACAAAGAAACCTATGACATCCTCATAGAGTTCGAAGGAAGCTGGTTAAGAGCAATACTAAAGAACTTAAAGACCTCAGCCACTTTCGGATCCATGAAGAGTCCCTGTGGATCAGGCTACATACACTCTTTTCAAGAATAAGAATATCTACCTGGTCCAGGAATTGCTCAGAAAGTATTGTAGGAAAAGAATCTCTCCAAGGTGTATGATCAAGATAGACCTTAGGAAAGCCTATGACACTGTTGAATGGGAATTTCTGAAACAGTCTAATAGATGGTCTTGGGTTTCCTGAAAAATTTAGAAAATGGATCATGGAATGTGTTTCTACAACAGCCTTCTCTCTATCCATTAATAGAAGTCTGCATGGCTTCTTTGTTGGTAAAAGGGGCCTCAGACAAGGAGACCCCCTCTCCCCATATTTGTTTGTCCTGATTGTGGAGTACCTGTCCAGAGTTCTTGGGAGATTGAATGAAGAGGATGGATTCAGATATCATCTTAAGTGTGATAAACTCAAGATCACCCACTTGGCTTTTGCTGATAACCTTATTCTCTTTGCTAGAAAGGATTGTAGATCTGTTGGGCAGCTAATGAAGTGTGTTAACCAATTTAGTGAGTGCTCAGGACTGCAAACAAGCTTGGCCAAATCAAATATCTTACATGCTGAAGTCCAGGCTACTGAGTTAATAGAAATCAGAAGGATCACTGGAATGGAGGATGGTAGCCTCCCTTTTAAGTACTTGGGGGTTCCTTTGGCTTCAGCAAGATTAAATGCTACTCACTACTCCCCCTTTATTGAAAAAATATCTGGGTACATAAATGTCTGGGCTGGCTCTTCTTTGTCCTATGCTGCCAAAACAGAACTAATCAAATCAGTGCTTCAAGGAGTGAAGTGTTTTTCGCTTGCCATCTTCCCTATCCCTGGCAATATCCTGGAGAAAATAATTAGGATGTGCAGAATATTTCTTTGGAATGGTAAGAGTAATGGTATGAGGAAGGCTCTTGTAGCCTGGGCTGACATATGCAAACCAAAAACTGAAGGAGGTTTAGGCTTGGTTGACTAAAAAGCATGGAACAAGGCTCTCCTTACTAGGGTCCTTTGGAACATCCACATGAAGAAAGACTCTCTTTGGATTCAGTGAGTTCAGCACTATTATCTGATGAACAGATCTATCTAGGAGATCATGGCAAGAAAGGATGATTCCTCTCTTTGGAAGAGAATTCTAGAAATCATAAATGACTTAATTGGCAAGTCATCTTCTACTCAGCAGGCCAGGGACAGATTAGTTGAATGGAGGTTATGGAATGGATGGAATGATCTGTGCATCAGGAAGGTCTACAACTCAATCAGATTAAAAGGAATTATGGTCAGTTGGGCCTCATTGGTGTGGAATGGTCACTGCCCCCCTAAACACTCATTTATTCTTTAGTTGGCCATACAGAACAGGCTTCTCACAAAGGATAGACTTCAGCTGGAAGGAGATGACAAACTCTGCACCCTATGTAAAGAGCAAGATGAATCTAGGGAGCACTTTTTCTTCTCATGCAGAATTAGTAAGGAAACCTGGGACACCATCAAAGGTTGGCTTGGTTGCAGAAGACAAATGACTACAATAGAGAGTGCAATCAAGTGGACCCAAAAAGTAAGAGGATCTGGCCCACCAGCCATAGAAAAAAGGATAGCACTAGCTTGCACAGTGTACAGTATATGGATGGCTAGAAATGCTAAACTATTTGAGCAAACTCCTGTTCAACCTATCAGTATAGCCAAGAAGATCCAAATTGTAATATATAGAATTGTGTATGCTTTTTGCACAGAGATTAGGCTTCTTTTGTAAGCCTATTTTTGTTTTGCTTCTGTTTTACTCTCACTGTAAATCCCGTGGGAATGCCCAGTGTTAATTTTGTACATTTTGATTAATACAAGCTTTATTTACAGATAAAAAAAAGAATAGGAATACATATCTCATACTCCTCAGGAATGTAATATTTTCGATTGATGGTAAAAAGCAAATTCTCAAAAATACTACAAGGAAATGACTCAGCAACATAATGAAAATAGTCATGGTCCCGAGATATCTCAACACACACCTCCTCAAAAGGAGGAACCTCTCTCTCTAGCTCATGATCGATTTGATCCACCTTATATCGAGAGTCCAGGTTATACAAAGTCCCCTCAAGTGAGGAAGAACCAGACTCAGAATGATGGCTGATACCGCCACCCTTACTAAATGAAGACATTGTAACAAAAATGATGAGATAGAATTTCTTACAAGAAGAAGAATCAAAGTACAAAGTCAAACAAAGTCGATAAAAAGGGGATAGAAGAGGTCGAGAAGGATTGTGACAAAAAAAATACAAGGTCGACTAGGGTAGGGCAAAGCCGACTTGCGTTCTGATTCTAAGGAGGGATAAGGCCAATTTGTGCTATGATCTCTCAAAATTATAGTAGTTTTACAAATGAGAAATGTGGGGACAAGGCCCCACAAGTAGTTTTCCACTAGTACTCTCTCTATCTAACTTACAACCAATAAAATCAGCATCTAAGTACCCAATTAAGTCAAAATATGATTCTTTAAAATATTATAAACCTAAATTTTGAGTTCTTAGTAAGTATCTTAAAATTCTTTTAACAACCATAAAGTGAGATTCTTTAGGATTAGATTGAAATCTAGCACATATACAAACACTAAGCATAATATCGGATCTACTTGTGGTTAAATAAAGTAAAGCCCTATCATGCTTCTATATTTCTTAATATTGACACTTTTACATCCTTCATCCAAGTCAAGCTTTGTTGAAGTGCTCATGGGAGTCCCAATTGACTTTGCATTATCCATCCCAAACCTCTTTAGCAAGTTTTTTATAAACTTTGATTGGTTTATGAAGATCATTTCCTTTGTTTGTTTGATTTGAAGACCAAAGAAGTAATTGAGATCTCCCATCAGGCTCATCTCAAATTCACCTTGCATGCATTTAGCAAAATCTTGACACATTGATTCATTAGTAGCACCAAATATAATAGCTTCAATATATATTTGTACAATGAGTATGTCATGCTCATGAATTTTTGTGAAAATGTAGTGTAAATTCTTCCTCTTATAAAACAACTTTTAAGTAAAAAATTATTTAACCTTTTATACCATGCTCTAGGAGCTTGCTTCAACCTATAGAGAGCTTTAGAAAGCTTAGAGACATGATTTGGAATGTTAGGATCTTCAAAACCAATAGATTGTTCAATATAAACCCCTACTTCTATAGAACCATTTAAGAAAGAACTTTTTACATCCATTTGAAATAGTTTGAAGTTCTTAAAACATACAAATGGAAGCAACATGTGAATAGCTTCTAGTCTAGCTACGGGTGTAAAATTTTCACCAAAATCTATTCATTCTTCTTAATTATAAGCTTTTTCTAAAAGCCTAGCCTTATCTCTAGTTATTATACCATTTTCATCCATTTTGTTTCTATAAACCAATTTAGTTCCAATTACAAATGATCTTTAGGCCTAAGTACTAAAGTCTAAACTTTACTTCTTTTAAATTGATTTAATTCTTCTTGCATAGCTATTATCTAATTTTCATTATGTCCGGCTTCATCAAAAATCTTAGGTTCAATTTAAGACAAGAAAGCAACATAATTGCATACATTTTTATTAGAAGATCAAGTTCTTACCCCTTATGAAGGATCACAAATCACTTGATCGATTGGGTGATAATTCACACACCTCCAATCCTTAGAAAGACCGTCTCTTTGTTGACTTGTTGAAGGTTGATTAAGTCTTTATTCACCTTCCCCTTAATTCATTTGAGATTGATTCTTCTTGGGTTTAACAATGGGAGTGGTGGTCTCCACACTTGGCATGAAACCTATATCATCATCAAAAGAAATTCTTCTACTATAAAGAGGATTAGTCTCATTAAATACAATATGCATGGATTCTTCAACCATTATAGTTTTTATTTATTTATTAAAGACTTTATAAGCCTTGTTAGGGGTTGAATAACCCAAGAAAATCCCTTCAACTATCTTAGAATCAAATTTACCCAAGTTATATTTATTGTTATTCAAGATGAAGCACTTACAACCAAAAGCATGAAAATAAGAAATATTTTGCTTTTTACCCTTCTATAATTCATATGGAGTTTTTGAGTATAGAACTAAGTAAAACTCTATTTAAAACGTAACAAGCATTGTTAATGGCTTATGTCCAAAAATATTTAGTAAATTACTTGAAGAAAAAAAAGTTTTACCAATTTCTTTTAAAATTATATTTTTCCTTTCAAAAACACCATTTTGTTAGAGGGGTTCTAAGAGCTAAAAAATTGTGATTAATAGCATGATAATCACAAAATTTTGAAAAGATTTAGTTTTCAAATTATTTTCCATGATCACTTTTTATGCTAGAGATAACAAAACCTTTTTCATTTTGAACCTTTTTGTAAAAGTTTACAAAACATTTAAAAGCTTCATTCTTATAATCCATAAAGATAACAAAAGTATATCTAGAATAGTTATCCACAATAACAAGAGCATATTGATGACCACCTAGACTAATACTACTAATTGGTCCAAACAAGTCCATATGTAAAAGTTGTAATAGTCTAGAATTTGAAACAAAATTTTTGGATTGGTCACAAACTTTTTCATTTTCAAACTTGATTTTTTGAAGACCAGCAACCAAATATTTTCTAGAAAGCATTTGAATTAAATCCATGTTCATATTGCCAAGCCTTCTATGCCATAACTGTGAGTTTTCACTTAACGCTGAAAAACATTTTTCATTTTTTGAAGGCAAAGATTTGAGGTCAACTATATAGACATTTTCATGTCTTTGGCCAAAAAATTTGATGTTGGTACTCTTTATGTATATTATAAGACAATTAGTGGACTTAAATATAACTCTATTACCTTTATCACATAATTGATTAATGATAGGTGCTTAAATATTCATATTTAAGCCCCCTTATTTACATTTGTTAGGTCCTTAGTTATGTTATTTTAGTCCATTTTACTTCATTTGTGTGTTTTACATGTGTTTATAGGGTCTTGGAAGAAAAAAAGCAGTTTTGGTACTTAAAGGAAGAAGCCTGGAAATCCTAGAGGAGTCTCTGGTCAAGCTGTGATCGATCGCACCATGCATTGCGATCAAGCGCACATTGCGATCGTGCGAACACAAGAAGGATCGAGGCACACTGCGATCGAGCGCAAGACGCGTGCGATCGAGCGCACATGTACGGGCGTGAACAGTAAACTGCAGAACCCTATTTTGGAAATAAGAGAGTTTTGATGGTTTAGGAAGTTTAGGGTTTCCTGCACCTTCTAGGACTACTCAAGCCCTATAAATACACCTGTAAAGCACACACAATTAACCACAACTTAGAGAACACTTCTTTTATCTTTTACTTAGATTTGTAAGCTTTGGGAGAGAATTGACGCCTCTTCTCTCGGGTTTATTCTTCTCTTTATGTTTAGTTTATATATGATGTTTATTTTAAACAGCATGCGTAACTAACTTTCTTATAGGGCTCGATTGAAGCCATAGTTATGCTTTCTCATATATTTATTCATTGATAAATCTTTGCCAATAGCCTTTATTATGTTGCTTAACTTGATTAATGTCTGTGCTTATTTAAGTTCCTTATATGTATGTGTATGGCCATCGTATGCATGTGGTATGGATTGGTTAGTTAGATCAATTTGGATGACCGAGGGTTTAACATTAGTAACAAAAAATATCCACACCGGATTCTTGGATTAATGAACATGGGAAACCAGGAGTAGATACCATGCCCTAGGTCTCATGTGGTTGTCGATTTCAATAGTACTTATGCTTTCTTAAGGAACAACTCAAGCAGATACCATGCTAAATCCCTTAAGGAAGAAAAGAGTTAGAGTAGACACCATGCCTAACTCGTTGCTTAGGGAAATCAATAGCTTAAGGAGTAGATACCATGCCCTTAGGTTGGCAACCAGTAGGTATACATGATAAGGCTAGTACACTGATAGATTATACAATTGGGAAAGTATGACTAGTGGTGGATATCAAAGCCCTATGTCTTTATTATTATCCAATCACATACAACAGTTATTTATTTCTTTTTACTTAAAGAAACTAATTCTAAAACCGAACTTTACCAATCCCTGTAGAGATGATTTTGCTTTCGCACACTATACTACACTGTTAACCTTGTGCACTTACAAGTAAAACTAGTACGATTATCTACTTATTACTTTAGGTATATTTTCGTCCAACAAGTTTTTGGTGCCGTTGCCGGGGATTGCACTAAAGTTTCTTTTAGAATTAATTTCGTTTAATTATTATTATTATTATATTATTATTATTATTATTTTCCATTTACCATCTTTATTTTTATTTTTCATCAAACCCTAATCGATTTCTTTTTTGTTTTAGGTACATCAAACCCTAATCAGTGGTTCTGTAATACTTGCAATCGATCGCAACCTTCTATGCGATCGAGCGCAAATAGGACAGATAGTTACCCGAGTAGCTGAGTTGAACTACTGCACTGAAGCTGTTTTACCTTATTCATGCATGGACTTCGATCCCGACATCCAACAGTCTTTCCCCTTGATCCCGAGCTTGAGCAGACCATCCGACAAAATCTTAGAGACAACTTTGAGGAGGAAGAAGAGGAATTCACGGAAAAAGCACCAATGGCGGAACAGCTAGAAATCCAGCAACCACCTGTACGAAGACCGATGAAGCAATCCTTCATCCCATAGAACCTCAACCATCCTTCATGCATTGCATATCAACCGGAAGCAGAGGGAAACTATTACATATCCCCGTAGATACTCAATGCTTTGACTCACTTTAGGGGTACACCGGCAGAGGATCCACACTTGCACCTTCGGGAATTCTTTGATCTCTGCAAATTCCAGCACATCCAGGGCCTAGACCAAGAAGGAATAAGGTTAATTCTATTTCCCTTTTCCTTAAAAGATAATGCTAAGCTATGGTACAATTCTTTGCCTGCAGTTTCAATCCACACTTGGGAAGAGTTGGCTGGCAAATTCCTAAGGAAGTTCTTCCCAGCTCAAAAGATGAGGCAAATGAGGAAGGAGATCCAATCCTTCCAACAAAGGGATGGAGATCTATTCTTTGAGGCATGAGGACACTTTAACGAGCTACTGCTCAAATGCCCACACCACAACCTACCTCAAGATGAGCTGGTACTATCCTTTTATAAAGGTCTAAATGACATGAATAAAGGTATTGCTGATTCTGGTTGTAGAGGTGTGCTGATGGAAAAGAGCAGTGAAGAAGCCATAGAGCTGTTTGAGGCATTGAGTGAGCATACCCAACAATTCTCCTCTAGAGGTAGACAAGGAGTCAAGAGCAAAGGTATATATGAGGTTACTCTGAATGGTGGACCCTCTGCCCAAATAGCTGTTTTGGAGAGGAAGCTAGATATAAGGCTAGATATGATTGTAAAAGCCATATCTACTCAAAATATCTCTCCTCGACCACAAGCTACACAAAGCCAGGTATGTGCTTTATGTTCTCAATTTGATCACACTACTGAGACTTGCCATTTGTATTCATCTACAGATCCCGAGCAAGCAAACTATGTGGGACCGAACAGTGCATATGCAAATACAGACAACCCTGGATGGCGAGACCACCCCAACCTCTCATGGAGCAACAATCAAAACACCTTGAACCTTCAAGAGAAACAAAGGAACTTCCGTAAAGCAGCTCAACCAGTTCCAGAACCCAAGAAGGATGGTCTAGAAAGTCTTGTAAAGCAATTAGCCACTCAACAACAACAACAACTAATGACAACATTGATGACTTCATTAGATCACCAAAAACAAACCACTCAAAGGCTAGAAGAAAAAATGGGGCAATTGGCTAAGGAGCTAAGTGAAAGAAAGCAAGGTGAACTTCCTACACAAACACTACCAAATCCAAGAGGACATCAACAGTTGAACGCCGTTACAACTCTCTGAAATGGTAAAATCATAGGAGTTAATGAGCCAGCTCAAGCATCTCAAGCTAAGCCATCCACATCCAAGGTAAGTGAAGTAGAGAAGTGGAATGCACCACCCTTCCCTCAAAGGTTAGTAACGCCAAAGAAAGATAAATTGCTTGATATTTTTGAAACTTTGAGAAAAGTAGAAATTAACATTCCCTTATTAGATGCAATTAAACAAATTCCTGCTTATGCTAAATTTTTAAAAGATTGTTGAACTAATAAAATAAAGTTTTAAGAACATGAAACAGTGGCTCTAACTGAAGAGGTAAGTGCGATTGTTAAGAAAACTACCACCAAAACTAAAAGATCTGGGTAGTTTTACTATTCCCTGTAGGATAGGTGATCAGTTGTTTGAGCGAGCATTACTAGATTTAGGAGCAAGTGTCAATTTGCTACCATACACAGTAGTTGAAAAACTAGGTTTGGGGGAGCTTTAACCAACCTCCAGCACTTTGCAATTGGCAGATAGAAGCATAAAAAAACCTAGAGGTATACTTGAAGATGTCCTGGTCAAGGTATGTGAGTTTATTTTGCCTGCTGACTTCATTGTATTAGATATGGAAGAATGCCCTATGCCATTACCTCTGCCCATTATCTTAGGAAGACCCTTTATGAGAACTGCTGATACAATAATTAATGTGAAAAAATGTATTGTAAGTATGATGGTAAATGGAGAGACAATAGAATTTAAGATATTTGATGCAACGAAATTACCTCAAGATGATAATGATGATGAATGTTTTAATGACTGTATAATGCAAATTGCTGTCAAGCAAGTTTTTTAGGTCCATCACACTAATCCATTGGAAGCCGCCCTCACCCATAGCTTCAAAAGATCGAATATTGAGCCTGCATCAGAAACTGTCCCTGATGACATCTTGGAAGCTATGCACCTCCCTAAAGTCAATCCTATGCATCCAAGACCGGGTGATAAGAAGAAATCACATTTGAATACACTGAAAGGATTGAGTCATGATGAATGTGCAACACCACCAAGAGCACTTGAGCCACATGAAGTGAACTTTAAGTACTCCCTGCCAAAAGACTAAAGTGAGAGAATACCACATCTGGCTGAAGACGTTAAACTTAGCGCTCATGGGAGGCACCCCAAAGCATATCCTTTTTCTTAGTTTATTTCATTTTATTATTCGTATTACCTAGTTTATTTTTCTATCTATTTATTATTACTTGTTTTCCATTTTATGTTTGTTTCTCTTTCTTTTTCAAGAACAGCATGAGTGCATCCAGTTGAAGTTTGGGAGCGTGCTACGAGCCATGCCAGCCATCAGTTCTCCATCTCCCAGGTCAGCTCCTTCCATGCTATTCACACATTGGGGACAATGTGCAATTTAAGTTTGGGGGTATGGGGACACATTCACACACTCACTATGTCCCACATTTTTCTGTTTTGTTGCTATTTTCATAGATAAATGCATGTTCATTCTGTCCAATAAACTTTTTGTTGTGATCTAAACAAAACTTTATGATTTGACTTCATCAGCAAGCTTAACACTTTGAACATATAGGCCAATAATCAAGTTTTGAACCTAGATCACTGCCTTTTAGACATTTAAGGATTCACAAGTTTGACCTAAACTATCACAAGCACACTAGCACATAACTATGTGGGGTATGACATGTTATTTGGATTTGTATGCTTCTTCTATTTAACTGTGAACTAGATGACTTATTAGATTGACATTTTGGCATACAAAAATAGAAAAGATTGATTAGTGCTCAAAAGAAGAAATAAATGCTCCTAATGATCAATAAAACTTGTTTTCTGCTGAGTAACTGGCCCTCTTGTCTCAGTAAGCATTGAGTGTCATGTCAAAAGGTGAAAAATCTTAAATTATCATTAAAAAAAAAATTCTGCTGAGTAACTGGCCCTCTTGCCTCAGTAAGCATTGAGTGTCACATCAAAAGGTGAAAAATTCTGATTGGTTGCATTAAGACCAGTTAGTTTCATAGCCTTTTTGACTTGAGCTTGTAAGTCCTTAGGGGTGTCTTTACACCTAATGCCCTAAAACTATCTGGTTTGGGAGTCATTGGCTAAACACTCGTTACACGAGTTAAAAAGAAAGCTTAAGGGAACTAACTTGGCAAAAATCTCACAAATAAAAGAAAAGGAGAAAATCCATGCCATCTTTGTTGACTCTAATAGGAAGTTTGGTGAATCTTGAGTCATCGAAACACTACATATTTGAATTACTTGGAAACCCAATCTTTTATGTGCTAGTTCACCACACACCAAAGTCGAACTTGTGATGTCTTAAATTGCTTTATGAAAGTGATTTGCGTTCAAAACTCTTATTCGTTGCAAAAATATGTTTATATCTGTTAAGCTTGCTTATGAATGCACATCATAGTTTTGTGTTAAGACTTAAACTTTTGTGGACACTATGAACATTGGATCTATCTGTGTGTTGTTAAATTTCATTTTAGTTTTGTTTAGTATTGCTAAGGGACTAGCAATATATAAGTTTGAGGGTGTGATAGGTGCTTAAATATTCATATTTAAGCCCCCTTATTTACATTTGTTAGGTCCTTAGTTATGTTATTTTAGTCCATTTTACTTCATTTGTGTGTTTTACATGTGTTTATAGGGTCTTGGAAGAAAAGAAGCAGTTTTGGCACTTAAAGGAAGAAGCCTAGAAATCCTGGAGGAGTCTCTGGTCAAGCTGCGATCGATCACACCATGTATTGCGATCGAGTGCACATTGCGATCGTGCGCACACAAGAAGGATCGAGCGCACACTGCGATCGAGCGCAAGACGAGTGCGATCGAGCGCACATGTACGGGCATGAACAGTAAACTGCAAAACCCTATTTTGGAAATAAGAGAGTTTTGATGGTTTAGGAAGTTTAGGGTTTCCTGCACCTTCTAGGACTGCTCAAGCCCTATAAATACACCTATAAAGCACACACAATTAACCACAACTTAGAGAACACTTCTCTTATCTTTTACTTGGAGTTGTAAGCTTTGGGAGAGAATTGACGCCTCTTCTCTCGGGTTTATTCTTCTCTTTATGTTTAGTTTATATGTGATGTTTATTTTAGACAGCATGCGTAACTAACTTTCTTATAGGGCTCGATTGAAGCCCTAGTTATGCTTTCTCACATATTTATTCATTGATAAATCTTTGCCAAAAGCCTTTATTATGTTGCTTAACTTGATTAATGTATGTGCTTATTTAAATTCCTCATATGTATGTGTATGGCCAGCATATGGATTGGTTAGTTAGATCAATTTGGATGACCGAGTCCTGGGTCTAACATTAGTAACAAAGGATATCCACACCGGATTCTTGGATTAATCAATATGGAAAACCGGGAGTAGATACCATGCCCTAGGTCTCATGTGGTTGTCGATTTCTATAGTACTTATGATTTCTTAAGGAACAACTCAAGCAGATACCATGCTGAATCCCTTAAGGAAGAAAAGAGTTAGAGTAGATACCATGCCTAACTCGTTGCCTAGGAAAATCAATAGCTTAAGGAGTAGATTCCATGCCCTTAGGTTGGCAACCAGTAGGTATACATGATAAGGCTAGTGCACTGATACATTATATAATTAGGAAAGTATGACTAGTAGTGGATATCAAAGCCCTATGTCTTTATTATTATCAAATCACATACAACAGTTATTTATTTCTTTTTACTTAAAGAAACTAATTCTAAAACCGAAATTTACCAATCCCTGTGGAGATGATCTTGCTTTCGCACACTATACTACATTATTGACCTTGTGCACTTGCAAGTAAAACTAGTACGATTATCTACTTATTACTTTAGGTATATTTTCGTCCAACAATTAATACTAAGTAAATTATACTTAAGACCTTGAACAAATAAAACATGATCAATGGTTGAAGAATTTTACCAACTTTACCATGTCTAATGATCTTCATCTTGGTGTCATCTCCAATGGTGACATGTCTGCCATCCCTTGGAGTCAACTCCACAAAGATGCTTTGATCACTAATCGTGTGCTTCGAGCATCCACTACCAAGGTACCAATGGTCACCTTCTATCTTTAAATGAAGACAAATATACATCACAAAAGGATACACAATAGAACTTTTAGGTACCCAAAGTTTATTGGGTCCTTTGGGATTAGTCTGTAAAACTACAGATCCTTTTAGAACCCATACCTTTTTTATTTTATAATTTGTTCTATAGTTGAATGATATGGATGATGCATGATTCTAGATTAATAATAATGATAATTTCTAGGATATATAGAATATACAAATTTATCATTCATTGGATGTGAGAATCTTGTATTCCTATAATATATGTTTCTAGTATCATAAAAATTATGTGAATACATGTTACACCTAGGATATGAATGATAGCCATTTCTTGAGTATGCATTCCTAGCATATGAATTTCTAGAATGAGCATACCTAGCATTTACATTTCTATAATGAGCATACATATGAGCATATGTACTTCTTGAATGTCTATTCCTAGCATTAACATATGAATTTCTACCATATGAATTGACAGTTGCATTCTTAGGCTTCCCGACATTTTTCAACGAAGCATTATGATAATTACTAGGCAACCTAGAAGTGTGTGGGGGGGGGGGGGGGGGGGCTTATTAGCACTTGTTACTTTCACAAAGATAATTTTATTTGATTTTTTCTTGCCTAATGGAAAATAACCCAAACTAAATTTTTCTCCACTCAATCTTTGCAAGCCAACACTTCATCTAACTTCTCTTTTCCTCTTACAAGTCTAGATATAGTGTTGCTCAACTCATTCACAAGTCTAAATTTTTCAAAATAACATTTTAAATTTGCAACGACTCTTGTGATGAGTTGCTAAGCCCTAAAGAAAGTTTTTCTTTTTGCTCTTTTAAAACTTCCATTTCTTTAGAGAGAAGGTTCTTTTTGAATGCAACATTTTTAGCATCAAATTTCTTAAGTTCTTCATGCAATTCGTTTATTGCATATATCAATTCTTCATTCACATTTTCATTATCAATATCATTACTTGAAGAATGTTGGAAAATCACCTTCTTGCGGAATCCCAGGTTGTGATCTTTCCAAACACCTAAGTCCACAATGACTTGTAATAAAATCGAAACAAAACAGGAATAAAAACAATCAAAGAAAGAACACAAGTAATTGTTGTCGAGGTTCGACAATGTGCTTACGTCCCCGTGAGCTCCTTCAAGCTCTCTACACTAAATCAATGGAGTTCTTATAATTACAGCAACACCTCTTTAAGAATCCTATTGTTCCTGAATAACAAAAGAAGAGCAAAAGAAAGTGATAAGGACTAAGTGTTTCCTTGGAATTTTCCCAAGAAAATTCCAATTACAAAGCCCTTGAATCCCCAATCTATACTACTCTCTCTCTAAACAACCAGCCTCTCTTGAATGAGTCTCTCCTGTGTTTAGTGTCTTTGCACTCCCACACATCATGTGTTCTATTTCCCACACATTCACATGTCATTCACATATCTCACATGTGTTGAACTCCTTGAATTACTTATAGATGACCCTTTATATAGGGCAATGACTTCCTCATCCAATCTTTGAGATCAATCTCCACCCTTAGATCTCAAGAACCAAAGACCCATGGCTCTCTAAGAGTCTAAGTAATCCTGTGCATTTTAACCAAGTCCCAAGCACCAACTCAAAGTACTGATTCAAAGGTGGCGGGTGTGCCTCATGCTGAGGCTTGGAACAAGACACGCTGAGGCTCAGTGCTTCGTGCTGAGGCTTGGATGGGCTGGGCCACGGTGAGGCCTAGAGAGGAGGAGTCCTGGACTTGCTGGAGGTCACGGCGCACAGCCAAAACCTAATGTTGAACTCTTCATCTGTTTAATCCTTAGACAAATACCAACAATCTCTACCTTTGTCTAAGCGATTAAACCCAAACCCATTGTGCAAAGAACTCAATATCCAAACTCAACTTGAGTCACCATATCAACCGACTCCAATCCTAAGAAGTCCAAGGTAATGATTGAACTTACTTAGAAGTAGAACTTTGGTGCTTAAATCTGCAGGATTTTCTTCCGTTGCGACTTTGTCCATATGAATGCATCCTTCTGTAACATTTTCCGGAATAAAATGATACCGAACATCCACATGCTTAGTCTTCTCATGGAACACCGAGTTCCTGCACAAGTTCCATGCACTTTGGCTATCCGAAGACACCACCACCTACTTTTTTAGGACCTTTCACTCATCCAACAATCCTTGGCACCACATAGCCTCCTTTATGGCTTTCGTAGCTGCTATGTACCTTGCCCCGGTTATTGAGAGTACTATCACCAGCTGCCACTGAGCCTTCAAGTACCTTAGCAACCACTTCATCCCAAGCCAAAGCTCCTTTCTGGGATTACTCATAAATCTGCTGAGTACACTAATTTCCTGAGAAATGTCGGGTCTAGTGGTTACCATTATAGACATGCTTGATCTAACTGCACTAGAGTAAGGAACCTTATCCATTTCCTTCTTCTCCTCATCAATTCCAGGACATTGTTCGCTGGAGAACTTGAAATGACCAGCAAGGGGAATCTTCACTGGTTTACCATCTTCTATAGAAAACTTGTACAACACATTTTCTATGTCAAAAGACTGAAAAACCTTCAACCCATTTCTCTCTCTTTCTCGAATTCTTCTCATCCCAAGGATCTTTTGTGCAAGGCCAAGATCCTTCCTCTCAAACTCTTCACTGAGTTAAGATATCAACCTTTCTATCCTCTCCCTGCTGTTATCAACTAACAACATATCATCAGCATAGATGAGGATACTCACCATTTCCTCTACCTTGTGTCCAGGTGAGAAAGTTTATGTGAAATCTATTCCATCTCTTTGCATGAACCCCTTCACCACCAGCCTAGCCTTGTTCCGAACACTATCCCCTGGAGGGTTCCCTTCTTTGATTTTGTAAGTCCACTTACAATCCACAACTCTCTGTTTTCTTGGAATGTGCACCAATTCTCAAGAGTTGTTCTTCCTCAAAGAATGCATTTCTTCCTCCATAGCTAGCTTCTATCTTGACGAATCCTTACATCCAATGACATCAATGTAAATCTCTGGTTCACTTATCCCTCCTTCTGTTTAAGGAGCTACTACATTCGCAACCGTAAAACCATATCTCAAAGGTGGTCTAACCAGCCTTCTTTCCCGGTCCCTTGTGAGCTGATAGTCATTCTGACTTGCTGCATCATCCCCTTTTAGTTCAGCCTCCTCATGAGTGTCCTGAGCTTGGTCTTCATCAATGGGCTCTACCTAGTCTGAACCCCCTTGCCTTCCTTGTTCTACCTGAACTGAATTTTCCTTGATGCTATGCCCCACAAATACCAAACTGGTTTGCTCACTATCCCCTGCAGGGTTAGTTTTCTCCAAATAAGGAAATAAATGCTCATTAAAAATGACATCCCTACTTATTATGAGTTTAAATCCTTTTTGTTCTAAAGACCACAATCTATGGCCCTTAGTCTCTTCCCCATACCCTAGAAATGCACACTTTCTAGACCTTGGGCTAAGTTTATCATCCTTTTGATGTGCATACGCAGCACATCCAAAAGTCCTAAGGTTGTTTAACTCAGGGGGTTTTCCACTCCACATCTTCTCGAGAGTCTTGAGCTCAAAAGCTCTAGAGGGCGATATATTAACCAAATATGCAGCAGTAGACACCACTTCCCCCCCAAAAACATTTGGGTAATCCAGATCCCATAATCATGCACCTATCCTTTTCCATAAGGGTCTTATTCATCTTCTCATCAACTCTACTTTGCTGAGGGGTTTTCACAACCGTTCTATGGCTTAGAATGCCATTTAACTTACAGAGTTGATCAAGTTCCTTGTTGTTGACCCTCGCCCGTATTTTAATGATGGCAAAACACAACTGTTATTTAACTAACATGTTTAAACTAAGTTGTATTAAGGATCAAACACATTCAACCAAGGAACAAAGTGCAAAAACTCGAACCAAATCAAGTATCAAGTGAAGACTGAAGATCTAGTATAGGTCTTAAGGTTTAGAACCAATGTAAGTCTCACTCATACATTGTATTAGCTTGTTTAATGGCTCAAACACAAATGGTTTTTCTAAAACCATTAATTTTAAAATGTTTTTAATGAAAAACAGAAGAAAAACTGGGTTGGAAGACAACCCAGTCGACTGGGTACATATACCAGTCGACTGGTATATGGGTCAGAAGGTACCCAGTCGACTGGATGAATTAACCCAGTCGACTGGTACTTTGACCAGTAATTTCCCAGTCGACTGGATGAATCAACCCAGTCGACTGGCACAATGGACAGAAAGTCCCCAGTCGACTGGATGATATATACCAGTCGACTGGATACCCAGAAGGTCTGAAAACGTATATTTTTCAAGTGAACCCAGTCGACTGGTATCTCGACCCAGTCGACTGGAAGTTCAAAAATATGACCGTTGGACTCCAAATCTGAACGTTTTAAAGTAAATCTTTTTCAAATTAAAGTCCAAAACGGCCATATTAATTGATTGCTATATAAACCCTCTCAGCAAAGCATTCAATAACAAGCAGCACATATTCAAAAAGAGTTGATCTCATATAATCAAGTTTTTATACTCTTGAAACACAAAAAGCTTTGAAATAATCTTATTGAGCTATTTCTTCAAGCTTTACTTTGAAAGAGAGACATTTCTGTTGTAATAAGCTTTCATTTGTTGTCTCTCTACCTTTTACTTTACACCATCTTTGTAAAGGGATTACTTCCGAGAGGAAGGGGAAACTTCCGAAAGGAAGGGGATTTTTCGGTTTAAGCAATTCCTGTAAATTGCTTGTGTACGGTTTGTGCAACACCCGGCTAAGTTGTGCGACTAAGTTTTCTTAGTGGATTACTTCAAGGAGTTCCTTGAAGAGAGTGGACGTAGGGTCGGAACGAATCCGATATTGCCGAACCACTATAACTGTGTTTGCATCCTCTTTCCTTAAACTCTTTATTTACAGCTTTCTACTTGTATCAATTATTTGTTGCTTATCAGTTTTTATAAACTTGTATAAATTCCGCAAAAGTTTTTAAAAACCCAATTCACCCCCCCTCTTGGGTTGAAACCTCGAGCTACAATTGGTATCAGAGCCTCGTTCTCTTTATAAGGCTTAAATTCCTAGAGTTGATCCAATGGCAGCAAATAGCTACTCTGAGGGACACTCTTATACTAGACCTCCATTGTTCAATGGATCAAATTATAACTACTGGAAAAATAGAATGAAAATCTTCGTCGAAGGACAAGATTACAATCTATGGAGAATTATAGAAGAGGGACCTAAAATTCCCTCAAAAGAAATAGTTATTGGAGAGACTCTTCATACAATGCCTAAACTCAAAACTGAGTTTACTGACGAGGATTGTAGAACAATGTCTCTCAATAGCAGAGCAACAAGCATGCTACATTGTGCTTTAGATATTTCTGAATATAACAAAATATCTGCATGCGTTTCTGCTAAAGAAATATGGGACAAATTGCAAGTCACATATGAAGGAACAAGTGAAGTAAAAAAGTCTAAAATTTACATGCTAATTTCTGAATATGAATCTTTTAAGATGTCTCCTAATGAAACCATTTCTGAAATGCACTCACGATTTACTACTATTATAAATAGTTTAAAATTGCTTGGCAAGAATATTGAGGAAGTTGAACTAACCAGAAAAATCTTAAGATCTCTACCTCCAGAATGGAAACCAAAGAGGACAGCCATTCAAGAGGCCAAAAATCTTGACAAGCTTGATGTTGAGACGCTGCTTGGGTCATTATTGACATACGAGATGGAAGAAATGACTCCCATCGTCAATGATGATGAGAAGAAGAAGAAGCAAATTGCTCTCAAAGCTTCTACAAGCAACAAAGAAAAGGAATTAGAACAAGAAGCAGAGAGCAGTGAAGAGGATGGTGAAATGGCTTTAATCACCAGACGATTCCATAGGTTCTTGAAGAAAAGCAAGAAACCTTACTCAAAGGATCCCACCTCAAAAAGGGAACCACTTATGTGCTATGGCTGCAAGAAGCCAGGACATATAAAAGCTGACTGTCCAGTTTCAAGCAAACCATACAAGGGCTTCAAGAAGAAAGCTATGGTAGCAACTACCTGGAGCGATGACGAAGAAGATGAGTCATCAGACAAAGAAATTGGATACGAAGAGATTGCCAACCTCTGTTTAATGGCAATCGATGATGAAAGTGAGGTAACATCTTCTCCCTCTTCAAAAAATAATATTGTTACTAGTAGTGAAGAATTACTAGAAGTCATAAATGAAATGCATGAAGAATTAAAGAAATTTGATTCTAGAAATTCTGTTCTTAAGAAAGAAGTATCATCTCTTTCTAAGGAAATGATAGTTCTTAGAGAAGAAAAAGAAAAATTATCATCTTTACTGTATAATTCGTCTCAAGATTTTCTTAAAGATGAAAATGAGAATTTGAAAAATAAAATTTCTGAATTAAACAGCACTGTATCTAGACTTATGCTTGGTAAAGAAAAACTTGATGAAGTGCTTTCTTCCCAAAGATTAAGTGGAGGAAAATCTGGTGTAGGATATTCTCCATTGGGAAAACAAAAAACAAAAGAGAGCTTATTCATGAAAGCCTCTTGTGTAGATGGAGCTTCTACTTCGAAAGCTCCTAACCTTGTTAAAAGCACTCCCTTAATAAATCCGAGGAACTCTAGAAACTTAAATGATCATACTAAATTGAAGCATCCTAAAAATACTCATGCTTATTTGTATGCTCATTCTAGAAATGCTCATACACATCCTAGAAATAATCATCATGCTCATTCTAGGAACAATGTGTATAATCAAAGAATGCATTCTGCTCATCCTAGGAATCACCATCATGGCTATTCTAGAAATAACTTGCATACATATGCTAGCATGTATCCTAGAATGCATCATCGTTCATTTTCTGGAAATGACATGCATTTTCATACCCCTTACCGTAGAATCATGTATCCTAGGAACTATCATCCTAAGGATTATAGGAATGCACATGTAAAATTTCCTAGAAATTTCTATGACTATAATGCTAGGTATGTGCATCATCAACATGTTCATAGAGCACCATATATTGTTAAGAAAGTATGGGTCCCAAAAGGAACCGTATTTTCAAGGACTAACCCCAAAGGACCCAAGAAATTTTGGGTACCTAAAAATGCTATCGTATATCCTTGTGTGATGTAGATTTGCCTTCATACTAAGGAGAAAGGTAACTGTTGGTACCTTGATAGCGGTTGCTCGAAGCATATGACCGGTGATAAAAGCGTATTCAAGGAGCTAACTCTAAGAGATGGTGGACTTGTGACCATTGGAGACAATACTAAAATAAAGATCATCGGGCATGGAAAAGTCGGTAATGATTTCTCAACTTTAGATAATGTATTGCTAGTACAAGGCTTAAAGCCAAATTTACTTAGCATTAGTCAATTATGTGACAAAGGATATAAAGTCACATTTGAAACCTCTCATTGTCTAGTTATAGACATCAAGAGCAATAAGATCAAATTCATTGGCCATAGACATGAAAATGTCTATATAGTTGATTTGAAATCCTTACATTCCAATAATGAAAAATGTTTTCCTGCTTTTAGTGAAAATCAATGGCTATGGCATAGAAGGCTTGGTCATGTAAATATGAACTTGCTAAAAATTGTTTCAAGAAAAGATTTAGTTATTGGTCTTCCTAAAATCAATTTTGAGAAAAACAAAATTTGCAATGCTTGTCAAATGGGAAAACAATCAAGGATATCTTTCAAAGCAAAAAATGTTGTCTCAACTACTAGACCTTTGGAACTTTTGCATATGGACTTATTTGGTCCAATTAGTACCATTAGTCTAGGTGGCCATCAATATGCTCTTGTTATTGTTGATGACTATTCAAGATATACCTTTGTTATTTTTATTGCTTATAAGGATGAAGCTTTCAAAGGATTTGAAAAGTTTTGCAAAAAGGTACAAAATGAAAAAGGAATTTGTATTTCAAGCATAAGAAGTGATCATGGCAAAGAATTTGAAAATCAAAGCTTTTCAAAATTTTGTGATGAAAATGGAATTAATCACAACTTTTCAGCTCCTAGAACTCCTCAACAAAATGGAGTTGTTGAGAGGAAAAATAGAGTTCTAGAAGAATTTTCAAGAACAATGCTTTGTGAAAATAATTTACCAAAATATTTTTGGGCTGAAGCCGTGAATACTTCTTGCTATATTTTAAATAGAATTTTGATAAGGCCCCTGCTTGATAAAACTCCTTATGAACTATGGAAAGGGAGAAAGCCAAATATTTCCTATTTTCGTGCCTTTGGTAGTAAGTGCTTCATCTTAAATAACAATAAAACTAACTTGGGTAAATTTGATTCCAAGACCGATGAAGGGATATTTTTAGGATATTCTACTACTAGTAAGGCTTATAGAGTTTTCAATAAGAGAACTCTAGTAGTAGAAGAATCTGTGCATGTAACTATTGATGAATCTAACCCAATGAGTAGTGGAGAAGTTTCCTTTAAAGATGATGCAGATTTTATTCCAAGAATGGAAACTTCTACTCCCATTGTTGACCCAAAAGTGAGTTCTTCTCAAACAAATGAAGGGATGGCAACTCCAAATTTGGACCAACCATCCTCAAGTCAACAAGAGGAAAATCTACCCAAGGATTGGAGGTATGTAAATCATCATCCAATTGATCAAGTAATTGGTGATCCTTCACAAGGGGTAAGAACTCGCTCTTCCATTAGAAATATTTGTAATTTTGTAGCTTATTTGTCTCAAGTAGAACCTAAGACATTTATAGAAGCTGAAAAAGATAATGATTGGATAATTGCAATGCAGGAAGAGATAAATCAATTTGAGAGAAACAATGTTTGGGAACTAGTTCCAAGACCTAAAGATCATTCAATTATTGGAACTAAATGGGTATATAGAAATAAAATGGATGAAAATGGTATAGTAACTAGAAATAAGGCTAGACTAGTTGCTAAGGGATATAACCAAGAGGAAGGAATAGATTTTGATGAAACCTATGCTCCCGTAGCTAGATTAGAAGCTATTCGAATGTTATTAGCCTTTGCATGCTTTAATAAATTCAAGCTATTTCAAATGGATGTGAAAAGTGCCTTTTTAAATGGCTTTATAGAAGAAGAGGTTTATGTTAAACAACCTCTTGGTTTTGAAAACCCTAGTCTTCCAAATCATGTCTACAAGCTTTCTAAGGCTTTATATGGGCTGAAGCAAGCTCCAAGGGCATGGTACGAAAGACTAAGCAAATTTTTGATTGATAATGATTTTGTAAGAGGAAAAATAGATACAACTCTCTTCACAAAAACTCACAAAAATGACACTTTGATAGTTCAAATATATGTTGATGATATTATATTTGGTGCTACTAATGAATCTATGTGTCAAGAGTTTGCAAAGTGCATGCAAGGTGAATTTGAAATGAGCATGATGGGAGAACTTACCTACTTCCTTGGACTGCAAATCAAGCAACTAAAAGGAGGTATCTTCATCAATCAACAAAAGTACATCAAAGATCTACTAAAGAGGTTCGGGATGGAAAGCTCAAAGCCATTTGGAACGCCTATGAGCACAACCACCAAACTTGATCTTGATGAAGGAGGTAAAACTGTAGATTCTAAATATTATAGAAGCATGATAGGTGCTTTACTGTACTTGACTGCAAGTAGACCTGATATAATGTTCAGTGTGTGCATGTGTGCTAGATTTCAATCTAATCCTAAGGAATCACATGTAGTTGCAGTAAAAAGAATCCTTAGATATCTACAAGGGACCCAGACCATAGGATTATGGTATTCTAGAGAATCATCTTTTGAGCTAGTAGGATATTCGGATGCTGATTTTGCTGGATGTAGGTTAGATAGAAAAAGCACAAGTGGAACATGCCAATTCTTA
The DNA here is from genome assembly GCA_023935145.1 of Bretschneidera sinensis. Classification (NCBI taxonomy): domain Eukaryota; kingdom Viridiplantae; phylum Streptophyta; class Magnoliopsida; order Brassicales; family Akaniaceae; genus Bretschneidera; species Bretschneidera sinensis. Next base: position 29,279,506 of record CM043700.1, on the reverse strand, counting down.
GGTGCTATGTTAACTTCTTGGTTCTCCAAGAAACAGAATTCAGTTGCACTATCAACCGCTGAGGCGGAATATGTAGCAGCTGGCAGTTGTTGTGCCCAAGTACTATGGATGAAACAACAACTAGAAGACTATGGCATGAGTCTCAAAAATATTCCTATATTTTGTGATAATACTAGTGCCATCAACCTAACCAAAAATCCTATTCAGCACTCTAGAACCAAGCATATAGAGATTAGACATCATTTCTTAAGAGACCATGCTCAAAAAGGTGATATAAGATTAGAATTTATACCTTCAGAAGATCAAATAGCTGATATTCTTACAAAACCCTTAAGTGAAGCTAGTTTTTGCAAAATAAGAAAGTTGATGGGATTGCTTGATTTTGATAAATTGAATGTTTGATTGCATCTCACATTTCATCATTTGCAAGTTTGACATTGAGTGATAGAGTATTAATCCATGTTTAATTATTCCCTTCACTCAAAAATGTCATAGATAAACAAAATCGTGCTAAAAATTCAGGACTGGAAATTTTACTCAGGATCCAGTCGACTGGTAAATGTTCTCCAGTCGACTGGTAAGTCTCTGCCTGTTTTTCCAGTCGACTGGTAATTTTGACCCAGTCGACTGGTAACTCTCTGCCAAAAACTCCAGACGACTGGTAAGTCTTCTCTAGTCGTCTACAAAATCAAATCTTGCTTGGAGCCAAATTTTTTCATTTTTTTTGAACCTCCAGTCGACTGGTAACGATAGCCCAGTAGACTGGTATCTCACTGTCAGTTGATCCAGTCGACTGGTACGTTTACCCAGTCGACTGGTAAGAGAACTGTTCATCTTTTTAAAGGGGCCCAGTCGACTGGTAAGTTTACCCAGTCGACTGGTATCGCGATTCTATAAAAGAGACTGTTCATTTTCGCCATTTTTACGCCATTTTCAAAGAGCCCAAGCTTTCTCTCTCTAGAAAAATTCATCTTTTTGATCTGAAAACCATCCAAATCCCTTCTAAACACACCGATCTACTCATTCCTAAAGAGATTTTTAACTTTCTACGGTTAAAATCTCTCATTTTTACCAAATTTCCTTTTTTCAAAAACTTCAAATTTCTCGAAAATGAGTGACAAAATCCGTATAAAACTCACAACAAGTGGACCCAATGCACCCAAAAAGCCTAGGTCTTCAAAACCTTCGGCTTCGGAATCAAAAGGGAAGGGAGTAGCAGGGTCATCCAGCAAGGAGCCCAGAACAGAGTTAGAGCAGGCTCTGTTTTTCAGCCCAGCTGCTCATAAGAGGTATAACTCTATAATCCGTCACAAGAAAATCATGACGGGTAGAGTCGTTGATTTCGACTCCATTCGTCATGGTAATTTCGATATTCTACCAGCCTTTGAGGCAATAAATCTGACCCCACTGGTCAGTATTCATGAAAAATATTACCCGCGACTGATTCACCAGTTCTATGCTAACTTGGTGAAACCCAGTCCTCTGGCTCTGAGATTCAGAACCAGAGTTAGCGGTGTGGAGTTTGAGGTCAACACTGACCTCTTGATGAGCATTCTGAGAATCCCTATAAGGGGGGTTCAATGGAGTCTGGATGGATGGCCAGACAACTTTGAAGTTGAGGAGGCCTGTCGGATAGTCAGGGGCGACCCTAACTATGTGTACAGACCCACTACATTTCACACATGTAGTGACTTGCCCCTCGACTCAAAAATGTTTCAATTGATTGTCAGTTGGACCATCCACCCGAGACTCGGGAGTCGAGGGTATCTATCTAAAATAGATACGGTATTGATTTGGTGCCTAAAATCTGGGCACCACTTCAATATATATCCTCTGCTGCTCGCCAACATGATAAACGGTGAAGCAAACGACTCCGGGTGTCTTCCTTATGGGATGCTCATTACACTCATCCTCCAGCACTTCCGGGTACCTTTGCCTGCCTCCGAGGCTCAGGATATCGGATTGACGGATATCATCAACATCTCATCTCTAAAGAAGATGGGATGTACTGTTCGTGAAGGGTTTCTCTATCCTAAGGCTGGAAAACGCCTAAGGATTCGAGAGGATGCGAGTGACAGTGATGAGGATGCTGATACGGCTGCTGAGATGGAGACAGATACCCGAGCACCTCCCATTGGTGACTCGAGTACTGGTCAGACTGGATATGGTGACATCCTACGAGCTATCGCGAGTCTTCAGATGACGATGGAGTCCGGTTTTCAGTCCATGCAGTCCGATTATCAGAGGCTGAGCTCCTCCATAGACCACCTACGGGATGACTTCGAGTTACATCGAGAGCACACCGAGGGTTCCCTAGCTGAGATTAGGGAACTTCTTCGTGACAGCTCGGACTCTCCCGCACCATGAGTCTCATTCATTTAATCAGTTCTTAGCACTTTTTCAGTATTTGTCACTTAGCACGGACATCTCATGTTTGTTTTTCTTAGTTATGGCTCTATAAGACTCTACTTGTATTGACTTTTTCTTTATAATGATGTAATACTATTAGCCATATTTCTTGCATTTATTTAAGCTATTTGTGATATGTTAGAACTGTTTTTAAATATCTGTTTGTCTCATAGCTTATTTGTTAATTGTTCTGCCCCCTTTGGTTGCTGTTGTCAAAACGGGGGAGAAAAATGAGAAAAACGAGAAAATCTAAGTAACGAGAAAATCTAAGTAAAAACGCAACCAATGCATAGATTTAGGGGGAGCATTGCTCCATATCTGTGTAAAAATGTTTATTGATTGGTTGAGTTTAATTCTGGATTGGTTGAAAGAAATATAAACTGTGTTTGCTTGTTTACAGGGTGGTTTTACTCGAAAAACAGAGGAGACTCTGTCCAAATTTTTGTAAAATCTTAACACTTAGTTTTTAAAACTGTTTTTACATTATTAGTTTTGTCATCATCAAAAAGGGGGAGATTGTTGACCCTCGCCCGTATTTTAATGATGGCAAAACACAACTGTTATTTAACTAACATGTTTAAACTAAGTTGTATTAAGGATCAAACACATTCAACCAAGGAACAAAGTGCAAAAACTCGAACCAAATCAAGTATCAAGTGAAGACTGAAGATCTAGTATAGGTCTTAAGGTTTAGAACCAATGTAAGTCTCACTCATACATTGTATTAGCTTGTTTAATGGCTCAAACACAAATGGTTTTTCTAAAACCATTAATTTTAAAATGTTTTTAATGAAAAACAGAAGAAAAACTGGGTTGGAAGACAACCCAGTCGACTGGGTACATATACCAGTCGACTGGTATATGGGTCAGAAGGTACCCAGTCGACTGGATGAATTAACCCAGTCGACTGGTACTTTGACCAGTAATTTCCCAGTCGACTGGATGAATCAACCCAGTCGACTGGCACAATGGACAGAAAGTCCCCAGTCGACTGGATGATATATACCAGTCGACTGGATACCCAGAAGATCTGAAAACGTATATTTTTCAAGTGAACCCAGTCGACTGGTATCTCGACCCAGTCGACTGGAAGTTCAAAAATATGACCGTTGGACTCCAAATCTGAACGTTTTAAAGTAAATCTTTTTCAAATTAAAGTCCAAAACGGCCATATTAATTGATTGCTATATAAACCCTCTCAGCAAAGCATTCAATAACAAGCAGCACATATTCAAAAAGAGTTGATCTCATATAATCAAGTTTTTATACTCTTGAAACACAAAAAGCTTTGAAATAATCTTATTGAGCCATTTCTTCAAGCTTTACTTTGAAAGAGAGACATTTCTGTTGTAATAAGCTTTCATTTGTTGTCTCTCTACCTTTTACTTTACACCATCTTTGTAAAGGGATTACTTCCGAGAGGAAGGGGAAACTTCCGAAAGGAAGGGGATTTTTCGGTTTAAGCAATTCCTGTAAATTGCTTGTGTACGGTTTGTGCAACACCCGGCTAAGTTGTGCGACTAAGTTTTCTTAGTGGATTACTTCAAGGAGTTCCTTGAAGAGAGTGGACGTAGGGTCGGAACGAATCCGATATTGCCGAACCACTATAACTGTGTTTGCATCCTCTTTCCTTAAACTCTTTATTTACAGCTTTCTACTTGTATCAATTATTTGTTGCTTATCAGTTTTTATAAACTTGTATAAATTCCGCAAAAGTTTTTAAAAACCCAATTCACCCCCCCTCTTGGGTTGAAACCTCGAGCTACACTTGTTAAAAAATTCTAAGCCATTATCGGTTCTTAACACCTTAACTACCTTGCCCGTTTGAGTTTCCTCCAGCTTTTTCCACATCACAAATTTATTCAAAGAATCTAATTTATTTTTAAGCAAATAAACTCAAACTTTTCGAGAATAATCATCAATTAAAGACAGAAAGTAAAGATTACCTCCCTGTGTTGGTGCTCTTGCTGGCCCCCAAAGATCCGCATGGATGTAGTCAAGAATGCCTTTAGACTTGTGCACTCCAGTGTTAAAGCTAACTCGATGTTATTTCCTAAGAACACAACATTCACAGAAATCAAGTTCCTCTACTTTGTCACCACCAAGTAGACCATTCTTGCTGAGAACTTGCAGGCCCTTTTCGCTCATATGTCCCAAGCGAGTGTGCTCAAGGGCTGCCTTATCCATTTTAGCCATCAAGCTTGCTGTTTGATCCTTGATCTCCGTGTCTCCGATCATCTCATAGAGACCATCCTTCATTGCTGCTTTGATCACTATTAAAGATCCCTTGGTTACCTTGATTTTTCCTCCCTCTGCTTTGTATGAGTACCCCATGGAATTTAACTGCTCTAATGAGATCAAATTCCTTTTCAAATCTAGAAGATACCTCACATTCCTCAGCAACCTTGTCATTCCATCAAACATTCTCAACTGGATGTCTCTCGTGCCCCTTATTTGGTAAGAGGTATCATTCCCTAGGAAAACCTTTCCATCATCGGTTTCCTTGAAATTCTTGAACCAATCCCGGTGAGGACACATACGATGAATGCACCCGGAATCCAAGATCCATCTCTCATTGCCTTCTTGCCCCTTGTTCATATTTAAGTACACAACAAGAACATCATCATCTTGCTATTCTCCCTTAGCAACCGAAGCTTCTCCATTCTTGGTATGGCTTCATCCCTCATCCCTCATCATCTTCTTGCAATCTTTCTTGAAATGACCCTCCTTATGGCAGTAGAAGCATCTCTTCCCTCTAAATCTTAGTTTAGAGTGCGCTCTCCCCTGGCTTTATCCTCTACCTTTGTCCCAGTAGTAGCCATGTATGTTACTGTCATACTGAGTTACTGGCCTTCCTCTAACGAACAGCCCTTCTCTACTTGATGCTTTCCTCATCTTGGCATCAAGATTATCTTGAAACTTTTTATCAGGATCCAAAACAAAGATTCGTTTACGAAAATACCTCTTATTAGGGAGAGTCTTGGTAATAAACAACTCATCTAGTTTCTTCTAAATGACAATTGGATCTTCTGAGTCTCCACACTCATTGGTGACACTATCCAACATGTGTAGAAAGATAGTGCTGTATGCTATCTTCTTCATCTCATTCCGTTGGACCTCCATGATACTTGTTGGAAAAGTGTCATCTTCTCCAATCGCCAAGTCCACCTTTTGTTGCATAAGAACCGCCTTGATTTTTTGCTTCCAAAGGGCAAAGTCTCTATTTCCATCAAACTTCTCAACAATGAAATTTGAACCCATCTCGCGGAGAAAATCCTAGATTTATGTAGCATCCACAATTTTTTTCCAATTTCTTCTAAATCTCAAGAACACGATCAAAGATTGATCTCAATACTGTTCTTGAATCACCCTCAAGAACATGATCAGATATTGATCTCTACTCCGTTCTTGAATCACCCAAGAAGTTGACCTTTGATTCTTGGAGTCTTGCTCCGATAACCCCCTGTTCTTGCTCCGATACCAGCTGTCCAAAGCTCTGATACCACTGTTGGTGGTATCTCTTCCAGCTCTGATATCACTGTTGGAAAATCACCTTCTTGCGGAATCCCATGTTGTGATCTTTCCAAAAACCCAAGTCCACAATGATTTGTAATAAAACCGAAACAAAACAGGAATCAAAACAACCAAAGAAAGAATACAAGCAATTGTTGTCAAGGTTCGACAATGTGCTTACGTCCCCGTGAGCTCCTCCGAGCTCTCTGCACTAAATTAATGGAGTTCTTATAATTACAACAACACTTCTTCAAGAATCCTCTTATTCTTGAAGAACGAAAAAAGAGCAAAAGAAAGTTATAAGGACTAAGTGTTTCCTTGGAATTTTCCCCAATAAAATTCCAATTAAAAAGCCCTTGAAGTCTTAATCTATACTACTCTCTCTCTAAACAACCAACCTCTCTAGAATGAGTTTCTCCTGTATTTAGTGTCTTTGCACTCTCACACATCATGTGTTCTATTTCACACACATTCACATGTCATTCACATATCTCACATGTGTTGCACTCCTTGGATTGCTCCTAGATGACCCTTTATATAGGGCAATGACTTCCTCATCCAATCTTTGAGATTAATCTCCACCCTTAGATCTCAAGAACCAAATACCTATGGCTCTCTAAGAGTCTAAGTAATCCTGTGCATTTTAACCAAGTCCCACACACCATCTCAAAGTGCTAATTCAAAGGTGTCAGGTGTACCTCTTGCTGAGGCTTAGAACAGGGCGTGCTGAGACTCAGTGCTTCGTGCTAAGGCTTGGATGGGCTGGGCCGTGGTGTGGCCTAGAGGGGAGGAGTCCTGGACTTGCTGGAGGCCGTGGCGCCCAAGGCAGGGCCGCGGCGCACAACCAAGACCTGATGCTGAACTCTTCATCTGTTTAATCCTTGGACAAATACCAACAAAGAAGAATTAGTTACCTCATTTTCGTCATCGATTGCCATAAAGCAAAGGTTGGAAATTTTTTGGTAGTTAATTTCTTCATATCAATTGTCTTCTTCGTAATAACTCAAAGTAGTTGCCACCATTGCTTTCTTCTTAGAGTTATTGTATGATTTCTTTATTAAGGGATAGTCTACCTTGATGTGTCCAAGTTTCTTGCATCCGAAACACACAATAGAATCTTTCTTGGTTGAATTATATTTTGTATTGGGCTTCATACTCTTTCTTAAGAACCTTTGAAATATCTTTGTGATGAGATCCATTTCTCCATATTTTGCATTACTTTCATTCTTAACTTCTTCCACTTGCTTGCTTGTGGTGGTATTAAGAGCAATGAACTTCTTCTTTTTTTACTAATTATCAACAATGTTGTTCATGATGTTCATTTCATGAGTTAATAGAGAGCTAAGAAGAGTGTTGATGCTAAGGTTGTTAAGATCTTTGGCTTTCTCAATTGTCGTCATCTTTCATTCCCGAGCTGGTGGTAAGGCTCTAAGAATCTTTCTTACCAAATCACAATTTTCATAATTTCTACCAAGAAGTTTTAAACCATTAATAATGTTATTGAACCGAGAATACATTTAAGAAATGGTTTCAGTAGAGGACATTTTAAAGGCTTCATATTCAAATACTGATGTATAAATTTTAGATTTCTTTACTTGATTAGTACCCTCATAAGTAATTTGAAGTTTGTCCTAAATTTTCTTAGCAAAATAGAAAACAAAAATTTTATTGTATTCATTTATGTCTAAAGTGCAATTAAGCATACTAGTAGCTCTATTATTTAAAAACATCATTCTACAATCATCATCGTCGTCAACTTCTTGTTTAGTCTTAGGAACTAGAATTTCTACCACACAATTTTTTTTTAAATCTTTTTCATAGGAGTGTTATGTCTTTCTTCAATTATTTTCCACAAAGTATAATCTTGATCTTCTACAAAAAATTTCATTTCATTCGATTCTTCCAATAGTTATAATTAGTTCCATTAAACAATGGGGCCCAATGTAAGAATAACCTTCATTATTCAGACTAGTTGCCATATGATCTGGTTAAGGATTTTAAGCCTAATTATGAGAACGAAACTTTGATACAAATCGTTAACTAAAAAGTAACCTAAAAGGAGGGTGAATTGGCTTTAAAATTTTTTTGCACACACACAAATAAATTCACACAATGTTGAAATCAACAAAGAGAAAGCAATAATAACAATTATAAGATTGCTGAAAATTAAATAGCAAGAGAGAAGTGTGTGTAAACTCAATTTATAGTAGTTCGACAATATCATAATCACTCCAACCCTACGTCCACTCTCTTCAAAGATCCTCCTTGAAGGTTTCATTAGAATAACCAAGCAATTTTCAAGGTGTTGCCCAAACCTTTACAAAGTTCTCTTCCAAAGAAGTTTACACTCAAGTGTTTAACACCTAAGCACTCATAAGAGTTACACCAACTCTTTTTCTTACAAAGATTGAATATAAGTAGAAGTTTTTGGAACAAGAAATAGTGCAATTAATGCTTACAACTTAAAGAAATTCTCTCTCATAAGATCAAAGCTTAAAGATGGCTTAAAAAAGAATTTTTGAAAGCTTTGAAGAGTAGTAAATGAGCTCTTGAAGAAATTGAATGCTCTTAGTCTTAACTAAATATGGTTGTTAGACACAAGGAATGAGCATTTAGTGAATTAAATGCTCTGTCCCAAGCCTCAATTTTTGAAAACTAGCCATTATACATGACAAGACAGTCGATTCTAAAAAGAGGATATTCAGCAACACCTTGGAAATTTGAAGGTTTTAAATAGGGACAAAAGGGGACAGTCGATCGTCTTGTTAGGCAGTTGACTGTAAAAAGTTTTGCCACTTTCATAGTTAACTATCTTAACAACATAGTCGATTGTCCATTAAAAACCAAATGGACCTAATTCAAATGAGTTAAACAGTTGACTGTCCAAATATTATAGTCAACTGTACCATTCGAAAAGTGAGAAATTTTCTTTACTTTTTGAGGAAATGGAAATTTTAAATGATAAACCATTTTATCAAAAAGATTTTATAGCCTAAATGAAGCTAAGACATTAAGAGAGAGATTACATAAAAATTTAGCTACCTTAACATATCTAAGCTTGAACGACTTCTTCTTTGAATCTTGCATCCAAGGATTGGAACATGGTATGCGTAAGGCAAAAAGCATATGTGCATATATTCAAAAATTTGATCAAGTGTATTTAAAAGATACAAATCTTAGATAAAATATAGTTAGAACAAATTAATCTAGTTTTAATATAATCAAAATCAATGTAGGGTCAACAAGAATGATGTAGGTATGTTATAGTCAGTTATGGTTTGACTGTTAAAGAACTCATCCACAAAGGATTTAGGGATAAAGATATATAGAGATAAATATAGAAGGATGCTAGGCTTGTGCCAATCTGCATACATAGACAAAGTGCTAAGAGATTTATCACTGAAAATTCTAAAGGGGACTCTTATCAATGAGTCACGGAATTTCTCCCTCTAAAGAGATGTCCCCATAGACTCTAAAAGAGAAAGAACACATGAGTAGGTTACTATATGCATTGACAACGGGTTACATCATATATGCAATGTTATGAATGAGGTCTGATGTCGCATACGCTCTAAGTGTTCTGAGCAGATTTCAGTCCAATTCAGAAAATTGTCACTGGATAGTTGTGAAAAACATTTTTAAGTTCTTTAGAATAACAAATATTTGTTTCTCATATATGGAGGAGTAGATTTGAAACCTGAGGGTTTCAAAGACTCTAATTTTCAGTCTCACAAAAATAACAGTAAATCAATCTCTAGATATGTGTTCACCTTAAATGGTAGAGCATTGAGCTGTTCAAAGTAAGAAACCACTATGGATTCGACCATAGAGATCGAATATATTGTTGCATCAAAAGCTGTGAAAGATGTTGTTTGGATGAGGAAGTTCATCTTTGAACTTGGAGTGGTTCAAGACATTGTCAATCTAGTAACTCTGTACTGCAATAACAATGGTGCAATTTCTCAAGCAAATGAACCGATGACTCATCAGATGTCCAAGCACATTTTGCATCGGTTCCATTTAATTAAAGAGATCATCAGAAGAGGTGATGTAAAGATAAAAATAGTTTCATCGACACACAACATAGCGAATCCACTAACTAAAACGATTTTCCAACAATAGTTTGATAACCATTTTGAAAAGATAGGTGTGAGATATATGAGCAATTGGCTTTAATGCAAGTGGGAGATTGATAATAGTATGTCGTGCAAGCCAATAGCATATGATGTCTAGGCATATTACTTGTAAATTGATCTTATTTGTTTATTGACAATAAATAACATTTACGACATTTTTCTTATTTATCATGTTCATTACAAATCATTGTATGTGCATTACATTATAAATCACATAGGATAAGAGCAATAGAAATAAGCATCATGATGAGATCATACTGATAAGATTTATTTCCTTAAGCTTTATTCTTAAATGTTCTTAATCATAGGATCACTAAGAATGAAATTAGTGAACTCGAGTAGATTAGTACATACTATGTTTTCTCAAGGAGTCGAGGGTGATTGATCTCATGGTCACTAGTGTATGAGAAACTAAAACAAGTTATGTAGGTGCTTGTTAGAGAACATGTACACCGAGCTGACTTAACTAAGAAATTCCTAATGGACATTTTACTAGTTGTTAATAAGAATTCTTACATTGCAGTTGTACAAGTGATCATTGGACTTTAGAGACCATGAATTCCTTGTATATAGGTCATCATGCTTTGATGCTACTTAATGTGATTCTAATCATGGGTCACATAAAGGTAGTAATTAGGTATGAAAACTTATGCATGAATGTATGTGATTGTACAATAAAGGATCCATAACTCATAGTAAAGAGAGAAAAAGTCCTATATGATATGAGTAAGTCATAGTTTAGAAATTCTTTGTCCAAGGTAAGATGAAAAATATAAAGGAGTTTCTAATTTCACCATTTAAGTCATAGACTTGAGATCAAAATACATGTGAATAATTGAGGTTTGACAGTAATTCCATACCTTAGGTTTAATAAGGGACACTGCATGATGGAAAGATTGAATTATATGGTAAGTGACAATGCAAAGGTTCATATTAAACTTATTTTGCTTGTGTAGTCAGGACATACTGCTAGGTATCAATCATTACTTGTAGAAGCCCTTAAAATTAATTTTAATTAATTCTTAATTAAAAAAATTAAAATAAGATTTAATTAATTAGATGAGATCTAATTGTCATGTTAAAGTTACGACCTATTGCCAACTCAATATTGAACCTAAAGGATCACTCACAACTGGGCAATTGTATGAATAGCGAAATTAAAGGGTAAAATAGAGATATTTTAAGAATTATAGTAAATCAGGGGCTTAATTACATTTTTAAAAATCTTAGAGCCTTTAGGAATAAAGGTTCTATATAATAGGGTTTCTATTTGATGGAAACCATAATGATCATTACTAGGGATTAATTTCTGATCTTAAGTTGTCTCTCTCTAAAGCCACCAGTTGAAAATCCTTAAGAGCTAGCACTCTACAATTTTAGGCCACCCTTGATTATGTGTCTCCCATGCATTACCCATTTTCCTTAAATGAGCACCATACTCACCAGTCTCTAGCGGTACACTTGTTTATAGGCCACAACCGGTTCCCACTCTGTTTGAGCATTGCCTTCCAACTTCTAGTGACTCTCAATCCCCTGGTATGGGACCACCCGATTTTATTTGATGTTTCTTTATGGGTATTATTTGATTCTCGTGAGATTTTTATGTTTGTTGTTGGGATGTTATATTTTATAATTTTTATTTTAAATGTATGGATTGGAAGGATGATTTATTTATTTATATTAATTTTCCTAAATGTTAGGTTTGAACAAATAATTAGATATATATAAATGTGTGTTGTTTATTATACAATGTCAAAATAATTATCATTGGTAATAATTATGTAGTAGTATGACGAGAACACCAGTTTGTGCATGTGGAAATGGGCATATGCACCTTTATGTTGCTCACACTCCCAAGAATAATAGGAAACGTTTCTATCAATGCCCTTTGTGTTTGGTATATTTATGTCATAAATTTAAGTTAATTGATTGGTATAGATGATGATTGTAATTTAAAAATAAATTTTGGTTAACACAATTATATGGAAACTTTTATTTGGATCGAAGGTCCCATTAGGGCAGTGATCCTCACTGTGGTGCAAGATAACGAACCACGAAATATTAGGTTTTATAGTTTGGCCATGATGAGACGGTGTCTCGTTTTTGACAGTGTATTATTTTTACTTTCATTTATTGTATTTTTTATGTCCATTATCATAATTAAATAATGATAATTAGACTATTGAAGTTGAACAAGACTGTTGAGAACATTATGATATTAAAAATATTTTTATGCATTTTATAATCTATAAAATATGTAATATATTTTCTCTATAAATTTATAATTATTTTTTAGATTTAGAGTTGTAAATTATTCATATAGATTATATTTAAAATTAAAATATAAATATGAAAAAAAAAAATACCATACCAGACGGTTTTGAATTTAGACAAAATAGTTTGTAACCTAAAAACAAAATCAATCAATTTGATTATAATCAAAATTGGAACGAATTAGACACCAAACACCATACATTTTTTACTAATCCAATCGAACAATTTAGTAACCAAATTGTCCTCACATTTGAATGAATGTTGATATATTACTACTTATAAGTAAAATTTTCAAAGGTCAAAAGTTGGTTTTAAAGGGATTGAAGTCTCTAGTGAGAATGATACACCTCGTGTAACGAATGGTAGTCCACATGAATGGAGGGAATCCTAGGTTTAGGTATGTATTATGAACCGGAAAATTTCTTATCATTCTAGTTTATGAAAAGTATTTTGCATAAAACATTTTTTATTATTAGATTTTTTTTTTCTTTGTGTGTTTTTTTCATATCATCTAAAGATGAAAAATACTTTAATGTTATGTATTTTTTATAAACTTATATTAAATAAAAACCTTTTTATAAAACATTAGGCACTGACAAATTGTTTCCTTCTTGATATGGATAATAATTTTCAGACTTTCCTCTTGAATTCTTGGGACCTGCATTTTATTTTTCTTCAATTGACCTAAATTTCTATGTTCTATAATTTTTCTCAACCCTTTCTCTTTTTTTTTTTCTTTTTTTTTTGTTTTACAATGTGTTATTAAACATTTAACTTCTTATTCTAATGTTGTTGAATAAAATTTTTATTTTACTCTTATATTTCTGTAATTTCCTTTATACTTGAAAGAATTAACGGTGAAAATAGTGTTAAAGTGAAATTTAAAATTTAAATAGTAATAAAATGACATCAAACTTGTTTACTTTTCTAAAATTACTAAAAAGTTATTGAACTATATTCACGAATTTGATATATTTTAAAAAAAGATTGAACATAATTTTTCAAAGGGAAGTGCTAAATATACGAGATGATTCTCTGAATTTACGATCATTTTTTGTCTTGTAGTGTGTTAAATGACTATTTTATCTTTGCAGTTAATTTTTTTAAATCTCGACTAAAGGCAAAACAGTCATTTAATACATTACAAGACAACAATGATAGTAGATTTTGAGAATAATCTCGTGTATTTAGCGCTCCCCTCTTCCAAAATAGAAAATTTAAATAAGTTTAGCTCTTTTTTAATTATTTTTTTAAGAAAGGAAAAAAACATTGAACTTTAACTCATTTTTTTAAAGAGAAATCACTTATTATGTCCATTATTTGGTCGCAGAAAGTGTGGGCCTACCTACTTTTGAGGCCTTGACTCTAATGATCAAATATATACTTTTTTTTTTCTTAACCTAATAAAATATATACTCTAAAAACTTTATGATTTCTTTGCTATCATATCCCATCACACTGCAGTTGCAGTTTTAGCAGGGAGAGAGATTTATGCAAGTTTCATTCATTCATCACTGCACATTTCTCGTGAGAAGGCTTTACGTGAGAAAATAATTCCCTTCCTTTTCAGACCCACAAATCTCTCTCTCGATCCCCTAAAAATCACCTGTACCAGAACATTGTACTACTATTACTAGTAGACTGTTCTCACTTCTTTCTTTTTTAGCTCTTTTGCTTTGCATCTATCATCCCTTCAATCTCTTTCTTTCTCTCGCACATTTACAGAAGCCTTGCTCTGAAGTCATTTTCTTGTTTGTTCTGCAATCATATTCTGTGATATAAACATGGGCTGCATTTCGTATACATATAAAACCCATATTCTATAACCAAGTCGTTTTTTTTGTGCTTTTGTTTGTCCTTTGTTTTAGTCCTCCGTTTGTCTTCCTTTGACGTGGATCTTTGGGATTTTTCTATTTCAATCACAATTCCATGACGGGTTTTTGCTTTACGAAAATGATGGGATTGGTTTCTGCTCAGCTGTGCTCGCTTTCTCAATAATCTGAAGTGGGTCATTTTGGATGTCTTAAGGAGTGACCTGGAGTTTCAAATTTCTGGGTTTTTTTTTATTAGTGAAACATCCTCAATGGTTTTTCAATGGACACCCTTCAATATCCATGATTTAAATCCTTGATAGAGAAAAAGAAAAAGGAGGTGAGTCTGCTTTCAAGTTCAGTTTATTCTCTAAGATCTTATCTCCCCAGAAACAGAGGGGATAGAGAAGTAATCCTTCAACGAAGAAGCGGGTTTCGTCACTTAAGTAAAATTTGGTGTCACAGTAGCTTGGTTGATTACTGCTTTGGTGCTTGGAGAAGAAGAAAATTGAGTTATTGCATTCCCCATCGGCAATAAAAGACGAGTCAATATATAAAAAAAAAATGGCATTTTTGTGCTGGCTGCCTCTTCTGCTAGTTGGGTTTCTAACAAAATCTCAGCTTCTGGATGCTCAGCTCAGTGACCAAGCTACATTATTGGCCATTAACAAAGAGCTGGGTGTACCTGGATGGGGTGCCAATGGCACAGACTACTGCAATTGGACTCGCATTCGCTGTGGCTTCAATCATTCGTTTGTTGAAAGGCTTGATCTTTCTCGGCTTCAGCTTCAAGGTAATGTGACTCTAATCTCTGAGCTTAGAGCATTGAAGCTGCTCGATCTTTCTAGTAACAATTTCAATGGACCAATCCTTCCAGCTTTTGGCAATTTATCTCAACTTGAATTTCTTGATTTGTCTTTGAATAAGTTTTTTGGTACGATTCCAGGAGAGTTGGGTAGTCTTAGAAACCTTAGATCATTGAACCTCTCCAATAACTTGCTTATAGGAAGGATACCTAATGAACTTGGGGGTCTAGAAAAGTTACAGGATTTTCAAATTTCTAGCAATAGGTTAACTGGTTCTATACCATTTTGGGTGGGGAATTTGACCAATCTGAGAATTTTTACCGCGTATGAAAATGAGTTAGATGGTGAAATTCCTGATAATCTAGGCTCGGTTTCTGAGCTAAAGTGGTTGAACCTTCACTCGAATCAGCTTGAAGGGCCTATACCAAGGAGCATTTTTGCTATGGGGACGCTGGAATTTTTGGTGCTGACACAGAACAGATTGACAGGTGAACTTCCCGAATTGGTGGGGAAATGCAAAGGCCTTTCTAGTATTCGAATAGGGAATAATGGTCTTGTAGGAATCATCCCCAAGGAAATTGGAAATGTCAGTAGTCTCACTTATTTTGAAGCAGACAATAACAATCTCTCCGGTGAGATTGTCTCGGAATTTGCTCAGTGTTCTAATCTCATTCTCCTAAATCTGGCCTCAAATGGGTTTACTGGATTAATTCCTATGGAGATTGGGCAGCTTATGAATCTGCAGGAATTGATTCTTTCAGGTAACAGTCTATATGGAGATATTCCGAAATCAATACTTGGGTGCAAGAACCTTAACAAGCTTGATTTAAGCAATAACAGATTTAATGGCACCATACCTAATGAAATCTGCAGCATGTCAAGGCTGCAATACTTTCTCTTAGGTCAGAATTCAATAAGAGGGGAGATACCTCATGAGATTGGAAACTGTCTGAAACTTCTTGAATTGCAAATGGGTAGTAACTATTTGACTGGAACTATCCCTCCCGAGATTGGTCATATCAGGAACTTGCAGATAGCCTTAAATTTGAGCTTCAATCATCTCCATGGACCACTGCCTCCTGAGTTAGGGAAGCTTGACAAACTTGTTTCGTTTGATGTCTCTAATAACCAGCTATCCGGAACCATTCCTTCTGCACTTAAGGGCATGTTGAGCTTGATAGAGGTTAGTTTCTCGAATAATCTGCTCACTGGCCCTGTGCCCACCTTTGTACCATTTCAAAAGAGTCCAAGTTCAAGCTTTTTAGGTAATAAAGGGCTCTGTGGAGAGCCATTAAGCTCATCATGTGGAAGTTCTAATGGTTCAGAACACCAGAATTACCACCACAAGGTTTCTTACAAGATCATACTAGCTGTTGTTGGTTCTGGTCTGGCGGTTTTTGTATCAGTTACTATTGTTGTTGTGCTCTTTATGGTGAGGGAGAGACAGGAAAAAGCAGCCAAAACCGGAAGCTTGGAAGAAGATGTAACAAGTAACCAACCAACCATAATAGCAGGAAATGTTTTTGTTGAGAATCTCAGACAGGCAATAGATTTTGATGCTGTCGTCAAAGCAACTTTGAGGGATTCAAATAAGCTCAATTGTGGGACTTTCAGTACAGTTTACAAGGCAGTTATGCCGTCTGGGTTGATTTTATCAGTAAAGAGACTGAAATCCATGGACAGGACGATAATTCACCACCAGAACAAGATGATTAGAGAGCTTGAAAGGCTGAGCAACCTTTGCCATGATAATCTATTGCGGCCTGTTGGATTTGTGATTTATGAAGATGTTGCTCTTTTGCTGCATCATTATTTACCCAATGGGACACTTGCACAGCTTCTCCATGAATCCACCAAGCAATCTGATTATCAACCTGACTGGCCTGTCAGATTATCCATTGCCATCGGAGTAGCAGAAGGGCTGGCATTCCTCCATCACGTGGCGACTATCCACCTTGATATCTCTTCTGGTAATATACTTCTAGATGCTGACTTCAAGCCATTGGTTGGAGAAATTGAAATATCAAAGCTCTTAGATCCCTCCAAAGGTACTGCAAGTATCAGTGCTGTTGCAGGCTCCTTTGGCTATATTCCCCCAGGTAAATCTTTTGTGCTACTTGGACCAAGATTTTAATTATAAGACTTAGATGCTTCATTAGTGCATCCTCTATCCCGTGGTGACTTTCTTTTTCATTATCATTAATTATTTTCTTGTTTCCGTTTCAGAATATGCATATACAATGCAAGTTACAGCGCCTGGAAATGTTTATAGCTATGGTGTTGTTTTGCTCGAGATCCTAACAACCCGACTACCGGTTGATGAGGAATTTGGTGAAGGTGTAGATTTGGTGAAGTGGGTTCATGGTGCTCCGGCAAGAGGGGAAACCCCAGAGCAAATACTCGATGCAAGGCTTAGCACAGTTTCGTTTGGCTGGAGGAGAGAGATGCTTGCAGCTCTGAAGATAGCATTACTCTGCACTGACAGCACACCAGCCAAACGACCGAAAATGAAGAAAGTAGTGGAAATGCTTCAAGAAATAAAGCAAAACTGATGAAAGATGGTCACATAAGATTTTCTGTATTTTGAACACCAAGATCTATATATTGAAATCACTTGAGAAATTCCTTTCCTCAAACGATACGTCTTGGGTCTGGTAGAGCAATTATCAGTGTTGTTGGATTATATGTCTGCTTCTTCTGTACTGAATGGTATATGATTAATGGCAGCTTGTAATCTATTTGGGTTGTAAACATAGTAGGTGGTTGGTTTCTGCAAGGAGGGTGCTGAGTTAGGAAGAGGTCGTCTGAGAGTTTTGTTACACATTGTCTTGAATTTTAATATTGAAGTTTCTGGTTATGAAATTTGATTCAGAAATGTATGTCAACATTCAGTCTGTTTGAATTGAATGAAGTTCCCACTGGGTCAAAAATTATATTTGTTTTAATTTTTGCTTTTTAAAAAATATAAATTGTTAATAAAGTTTATTTCATTCACTAAAACGTAAAAAAGATAAGTTGGGGGTTGTGGAAAAGAAAAGAAAATGAAAATGAAAAAAGAAAAAAAAGAGGTGAATGAGTATTTGCTAAAACCAGAAAAAGAAAAAAAGTATGGCAAAGAAAGAAGAAAAAGAAAAGAAAAAGTGGTGACTTGTCAAGAGATATGCTCTTATAAAAAATTGTTGAAGGAGTTGAACATTGAAGTAAAGTTATCTAGTGCTTAAAAGTGATTGTGTTTAAAGTTAAGAGATTAAGTTCTTTTACTTGCAAATCATTCCCGTTCTTCCTTAACCTTTACCTTGGCCTAACATTACAAGCTTATTAAAGACCTATTGATCCAATGAAGTGTGATTTTTCTACAATAATGGAGAATGATTTGAAAAATGAGCCTATAGAGCTTGTTTTTGTGATTAATGTCACGCAATTTATTATGTTTTTAGAGGCCAAGACTTGTATTCATGGCATAAAATCATCCGGGTGTTTGGACTAATGGATTGTGGTAAGATGGATGTTAAGAGTCAATAACGATTTTAAGATTGATGTTCAGATTACGTTTGAACTTAGGTGAAATTTAATGATTCTATGTGCCATGTGTTATGTGCAATTTTTGAGACAAAATACGAATTACTCTTGGTTAACACTAATATTGCTTTTCATTGACTTTGATTCCCACCATAGAATTCATCTTTAGTTTTCGCTTGAATTGCTAGGGACCAGCAATAAGCTAGTTGGGGGTTGTGATGAGAGCCATAAAATGCATCGTAATCGTACTTATTTGTTAGCACTTTGTGGTTGATTTAGGTTTTAATTGCATTTTTATTTGTTAACAACTCTAAAGTGGTATTCTTGGAGCATTAACTTATTTCGGTGCATTTTCAGGTATCTTGAGTTAAAAGACATGGAAAAGTGATCATCATTTTAAACACGAAGCTTCAATGAATACTCAAGTGAGAGAGTGGTCGCAGAAGAGCCAAGATGAAGAGAAACTAAGAAAGGAGTTTTCACTAAGTCGTTAGAATTGCCATACAAATCAATCATGTTTGCAAATTAAACTGTATTGATGTAGGAAGAACCAGGAGATGAGCCATATATAATTAGAAGATCTGGAAGTCTAGTTTCTGGAGGATTTTACGGTTTGTCAAAAGGATTTTTCTAGAGAAAGTTATGGCGGCTTTAGCGGACAAAGGTCAGATCTCCTGAATCAGCATCAGGGAGAGGCGCACCTTGGATCAGTTGAGGTGCACCTTGTAGAAAGAAGGCCAAAATACGCTGGAAGAAGCATCAGGGAGAGGCGCACCCTAGATTATTTGAGGCACACCTCACAGCAACACACAAGAAGCTTTACAAAGCCAAGGTGCAGCGCGCACACTGCCCCTGTTCTCTGAGTTAGACCCTAATTAGGTCTTTAATGATTTGTTCAAACCCTAAAATACCCTTAGGCCTTGCACACTATAAATAGACCACTTAGGGTTTGTAATTAGACATTCAAAAACCTGGAAAACTTAAGGAAGCATCAACCTTTCCTCCATCAAAATTGTGCAACCATGAGCCCTATGGCTAACTAATCTCCAAGCAAGACAAAGGGATGAATCCCTAGGTATAGTTGTTTCTATTTCCCTTATTTGATTCAGTTGTAATAGAGCTTTAACGTTCAAACATTGTTATGATTTACTTTTTATTCTAATTATAAAGATTTCGTCTAATCCGGTGCTTGTATCTTTTTCCTTGATATAGATTTAGTCATGCTTTCTTTATGTCAAGATTATTTGGGTATGATTGAGTCCGGTAGATCTAGCCTTTAGGTTTGTCCATTACTGCAATATTGTCATCAAAGATATATTGTCGTTTCTTGATAAACTTAAAGGATAGATCATGCGTGCATGAATTAAAAATAAAGAATATTTCATAACAATCAAATTAGGGTTTATACATGTGCTTTAATTGAATATTTGCTGATTGCTTGTTTGGGATGTGAAACTTGCAATCGAGATAAAAACAACTGAATCAAGTTAGGATTAGGGCAACAAACATAAGGAGGATTCCCGGATCCTTGTTGCTCTCCTATTATATTTCACAATCTACTTTACACAATTGTTTCACTATCAAATTCAGATTCTTTATTTAATTTGATCATATCGTCTCATATTAAAGTTTACATCTTTCTTTATAGTTAATTTGTCTCCCTGTGGAATCGACACCCCAAAGCTATACTACAACACCGCGTTATGTTTTGGGTGTAATCAGTGCGCTAAATCCTTGGCTTGGGTGCCTGAATGCTTTTGCACTCGATCACAGGTCTCCTGCGCTCGATCGCTCTAGCAGATTCCGGCTCTTCCAGATTTTCTTTTCAAGCCCGAAAGTTCCAAAATGCTTCATTTTCTCCAAAAACCTAGAAAAACACAGAAAACACAAAAAGGAAATAAAATATAATGAAATAACACAAACTGAGAGCTTAATAAATATAAATGAAGGGGCTTAAATATGAATATTTAAGCCCTTATCACACCCTCAAACTCATATATTGCTAGTATTTTTGTAATAAGAAACTAAGAACTAAATGAAAAACAAAGAACACAAAGATAGATCCATACTTCAGGGTATCCAAAAATTTAAGTATCACACAAAACCGTGATATTCATTCACGAGCAAGCTTAAAAAGATAAACCCATCTTTGCAATGAATAGAAATTTTAAAATCTAATTACTTACAAAAAGGTCGGTTAAGGCATCACAAGCTTGAATCAGTGTAAAGTAAACTAGCACATAAATATGAAGCTTCCAAATAATTCCAATGTGCAATGTCTCCATATCTCAAGATTCACCAAATTTCCCATCAGAATGAACAACAATAGCATAATTTTATTTTATTCTTTCTTTTATTATCAGGCTTTGCCATGTTTAGTTCCTTTAAGCTTTCTAATTGCCCATGTAGTGAGTGTTGGGTCAATGGCTCCCAAACCAGAAGGTTTTAGGGAATTAGGTATAAAGACACCCCTAAGGACTTACTAGCTCGAGTCAAAAAGACTACGAAACTAAACTGACCATAATTTAACCAAATCAAAATTCCCACCTTTTGACGTGAGCACTCACTGCTTACTGAGGCAAGAGGTCCAGTTACTCAGTGGAAAGTTTATCAATGATTATCATTTTCATTATATATATATATATATATATATATATATATATATATATATATATATATATATATATATATATATATATTATGCCAATGTGTCCATCCAACAAGTCATCCCGTTTCACCCAAGCCATAGAAACATACACATTAAATTCACATGTCATACCCCACACAATTATGTGTTAATGTGCTCGTGTCAGATTAGATCAAACATGTGAATTCTCAAATGCCTAAAGTAAGTAACTAATTTTTAAAACTCTATCATCAGATTATGTGTTCTAAATTTTAAGCTCTCCAATGAAATCACATTACAATTTTTCAAATCAACCAAAATGTCAAGAAGAAAATGAACATGCATTTGTTTGTTTTTTTTTTTAATGAAAAACAACAACAAAATTGGGGCAAAGTGTGTGTAAATGTGTCTCCCATACCCCCAAACTTAAATTACACATTGTCTCCAATATGTAAATAACATGGAAAGAGCTGACTTAGGAGATAGAGAACTGACTGGAATGGCATGGCTCATAGCACACCCCAAAACTTGAACTGAAGTACGCATTGTCCCTGGTTACACTGTGGGGTACCTCCCATGAGCACTAAGTTTTACGTCTTCAGGCAGATGGTGCAACCGCTCACTGCTGTTTGGGTAGTTTCTGGAACTGCACTCGATCGCACTGCGCTCAATCGTAATAAGTTAGTCACTCGATCGCACTGCACTCGATCTCTATAAGCCGGTGCTCGATCGCAATAACAGGGACTACTCTGCCGCAGACCTGAAGCAAAAACAGAAAAGCCAAAAGAGAATTCAAACTTAAAAATTTTAGATTTTTTTTTTGATAAAAAGAAAACATAACAGAATAATAAAACTAAACGAAAATAATTCTAAACAGAATTTAATGCAATCCCTGGAAACGTCGCCAAAAACTTCTTATGCAAAAATCTAGCTAAATTAATAAGCAAATAATTGAACATTTTACTTGCAAGTGCACAAGGTCAACATAGTAGTATAGTGTACAAGTGCAAGATCATTCTCATAAGAATTGGTAAATTTTGATTTAAAATTAATTTCGCAATATAAAACAAGAGAAAGAAAAAGTGAATGTGATTCAATAATGATAAAAGTGTAGGGCTTTGATATCCACCACTAATCATGCTTTCACAATAAAACAATATGCCAATGCTTTGATCACGTTATGAATACCTAATGTTGCCAACCTAAGGGCATGGTGTATACTCCTTAAGCTATTGATTTCCCTAAGCAACGAGTTAGGCATGGTATATACTCTAACTCTTTTCTTTCTTAAAGGATTTAGCATGGTGTATACTAAGTTGTTCCTTAAGAAAGCACAATATCTGTGGAAATCAACAAACACATGAGGCCTAGGGCATGGTATATACTCTCGGTTTCCCATGTTGATTAACCCACATGCATATGTTGATCAGGCAAATACATATGAGGAATTCAAGAAAACAGGAATTAATCAAGTTAAGCATCATAATATAACTATCACAATGGCACCAATATTGAATTATTGAGTAAACATAATCAGGACTTCAATCAAGCCCTACTAGCAAATTAGTTACACAGGAGTTTGATGTTAAACATCTTCATAAAGTAAAATAGAAATGAAAAGAATAAACCCGAGGGAGCTTCCTTGAAAAGTTGTCAATTCTTCTGCAAAAATCTCCTTCCGGCCTCCCCTCTGTTTCTATGTTTTCAGGCCTATTTATAGAGTCTAATAAACCCTAGAAACATCTAAAAACCCTAGAACTCATAAAACAAAACCCTAAGTTTATTTCCAAAATAGGATCGGTCGCCATACTACGCGAATGCGCTCGATCGCAGCATGGTGCGCCTGATCGTCCTACGATCGATCCTTTTTCTTGCGCGCACCAGTGTAGGTGCGCTCAATCCTTGGCTTGGGTGCTTGAGTGCTGTTGTGCTCAATCATAGGTCTCATGTGCTTGATCGCTCTAGCAGACTCCAACTCTTCTAGATTTGCTCTTCAAGCCCGAAAATTCCAAAATGGTTCATTTTCTCCAAAAATCTAGAAAAACACAAAAAACACAAAAAAAAAAAATAAAATAGAATGAAATAACACAAACGAAAAGCTTAATAAATATAAATTAAAGGGCTTAAATATGAATATTTAAGCACTTATCATCTTCTCCCACAAGCTTCTAGCCAACGGACTTCCAGTAAAAGATGGAACTTGGACTCAACACAACCTTTACAAATGTAACATCTATTAACAAGCACTTTCCCCTTCTTTGTAACTTGTCTATAGTAAGAATTTTCTCCCAAATGGTCTCTTACAAAAATAAAATAAAATAAAATAAAAAACTTAATTTCTTAAGGACACAAGAACACCAAATTTTTTTTCCAAGAAAATGGTAGGAATCTTCTTTGAATACTCTCCAAGCAATTATCCACCGAATTTGGAATAAGAAAAATCAATTAGACAAGGGGATCTCTTGTCCCTGTTTGTATTCACCTTGGTGATGGAAGCCTTTAACAAGATGTTATTAAAAGGTATTGAGATGGGATTATTGAGTGATTTCAAAGTGGGAATGAATGGTAGAAGTGTGAATGTCTCTCATCTCTTATTTGCCGATGATACAATTGTCTTTTGTGGAGTGGAAGCCTCTCAAATTTTACAATTACGGTGTAACCTTCTTTACTTTGAAGTAGTGTTGGGTCTTAAGGCTAATCTTGGCAAAAGTGATTTAATTCCTCTTATTGAAAATTGTAATGGTGGCTTCCTTGCTAGATTATTGGGGTGCAAAGTGGGATCTCTTCCTTCTACTTATCTTTGTATTCTTCTCGGAGCTAGATTCAAAGACAAAAGTGTTTGGAATCCGATTGTAGAAAAGTTTGAGAAAAATTAGCCGGTTGGAAGAATCACTATCTTTCGAAAGGAGGTAGACTCACACTTATCAAAATCATGCTTTCTAGTCTTCCCATCTACTATATATCTCTTTTCCCTATCCCTAGTTCGGCGACTAAAAGGTTTGAGAGTATTCAAATGAGATTTCTTTGGGGAAACTCGGTTGATAATTTTAAATACCATTTGGTTAAATGGGATGTGGTTAAGAAGCCTTTAGAGAAAGAAGGTCTTGGTATTAAGTCCATCTATTTACTCAATAAGGTCCTTCTTAGCAAATGTCTTTGGAGATTTATTATTGAAAAAGACCACTTATGGAGAAAAGTAGTGGAAGCCAAGTTTGGGATGGATAGTGATGGTTGGATGTCTAAGGCGCCTCGAGATGCCTATGGAGTGGGTCTATGGAAGTGGATTAAGAATGGATGGGAAAGCGTTCAGCATTTTATTGAAGTGTTGGTGGGTAATGGAGCTAGGACTTGCCTTTGGTATGATTGTTGGTGTGGGAACACTCCTTTAAAGGATAAATTTTTGAACATCTTTAGCATTGTGAAAGATAAAGAAACAATTCACTCTTGCTATTCTTTGACAAATGAAGGTTTTTCTTGTCCTGGGTTGTACCTTTTATTCGTAATGTTCATGATTGGGAAGTTGAGGAGGTTATAATTTTTGTGGACTCTTTATATAATTCAAGAATCGAAGTGGAGAGAGAGAATGTTTTGAGATGGGGACCTAGTCCGGATAAAGATTTCATGGTGAAGGATTTTTACAAAATTCTTTTCGATAGAACCTTTGTTAATGATCTCTCTTTCTTCCCTTCGAAAGCAATTTGGTGCACTCGGGCTCCTAAGAAAGTATGTTTTTTTTTTTTGCTTGGGATAGAATTCTTACTATTGACAATTTCAAAGGAGAGAAGGTTTTGGTTAATAGATGCTTTATTTGTAAAAGATGTGCCAAATCCGTATTTCATCTTTTGGTGAAGTGCCTTTAGTAAGGAGTTTATGAGAGATGGTGTATAGAGTTGTAGAGGTTTTTTGGGCGGTTGTCGATACGATAAAAGACGAAATTTGGGCTTGGAGTGGTTTAAAGGCTAAAAATGATGAACCTATGAAGAGCAAGTTGAGAAAGAGAATGGACGATTCATGAGCGATTGTATGGAAAATCTCATCTCTAAAGGACATTATCTATCTGGTATGACCTTTTCTCTTAGAGTTTGGTTTTCATTCTAGGTCATGGATACCAGTGATGATTTTTTCCTTTTAGCTCCAAATTTTTGTTTTAAGCTGACTTCTTCTCAAATATATCAAAATTCGATATATAATTTTCTTCTCGATATAGTAGGGCAATTATCCAATTAAAATCTGAAGTGACTCTTTCTGCAAGTTTATGGAGTTTTTAATTTATTCTATCAAGAAGGTATATGTTGCTTAACAAAGTTGAAATTGCAAATATTTTCTCTTATGATATGTGAAAGCCTTTGTTGAAAAGCTTTGAAGTAGGTTCAGTGGATTACCAGATATGCTTTTCTTTTATTTCTTCATATTATTTTCTTATTTAATCACTTACTAAGTTGTGAATGATTCGAGACCTATCAATCACACGAATTATAAACAGAAAGAAAAGAAGATAAGATTTACCTAAGTTTACCCCAGAATAGGGCTACATCATGCCAGATGTTTCTTATTATCAATCTCACAAATCTCTCGTTACAATGTATGCTCACTACATAAAGAGCATTTATAAGTAACTTAAGACGTCTTAATTAGGGTATAATTAGAATTTCTTTTCTGCTGCAGAACTATGGCTATTCATGGGCCCAAGGCCAAACCGCCAAGTAAAAAACCAGGCCCAATTCATGTACATAGCCTGAAAGTTTCTGGGGCGCTACCCCTTAACCCCCGTCTGCTCTCTAGGGAGTGGGACCCCGGTGTTCATCCGGGGTTCTACAGATCTGGTCTGTGAAGTATGCACTAACTCTAACAATCTCCCACTTGGTAAATACTTCACACGCATGCAAAACTTCCTAGGACTTTGTTTCTTCAAGTCTATCTCAGTAGCACACCACTCAAACTTTGCAAGACTAACTGCCTTACTCAAGAAATCTGCATTGTTCACTGCTGTATCGACTTTCTCCAAGATTATCACCTGTTTTTTCAATCTTTTCCCGGATGAAGTGATATTGCATATCAATGTGCTTCGTCCGTGAATGAAATGCAGGATTCTTTGCTAAGAAGATAACACATTGATTGTCACATTTGACCTTCACTGCTTCTTATTTAAACCTAAGTCTAGCACATAACCTTTGAAGCTAAACCACTTCCTTTCTAGAATAAATTATTGTCAAATACTATGCTTCTGTAGATGAATGGACAACAACACTTTGCATTTTCCTCATCCAACTCACTGCCCCACCAAATAGATTGAACACATACCCGCTTGTAAACCTCCTGCTATCAATGTCTCCGCCCCAGTCAGCATCAACTGATCCTACAATATCAAGATTCTTCTTACCTCCCATACCTCCATAACATAATGCAAACTCTGACGAGCCACGAAGATATCTAAGAACTCTCTTGATTGCAGTCCAACGCTTTTTCCCAGGATTAGACATATATCTACTCAATACTTCTACTGCTTGGGTAATATCTAGTCTCGTACACACCATGGTGTACATCAAGCTTCCAACCGCACTAGCATAAGGTACGTGCGCTATATCTTCAGCTTCTTCCTCCATCTTCGAACATTGTTCCACAGATAACTTGGTTCCCAAAGGAATGAGAGTCCTTACCAGCTTGTTGTTAGACATATTGAATTTCTTCAACACTTCTTCAATATACTTCTTCTGACTTAGCCATAGTTTTCGATATTCATGATCCTTCTTTATCTGTATGCCCAAGATAAAGTTTGCTGGCCCTAGGTATTTTATGTCAAACTACCTTGCTAAAAATGCCTTCACAGTGCTAATCATCTTCCTGTTATTTCCAATCAACAGCATATCATCCACTTAAAATGACAAAATCAACCCCTAACATTTTCATGTAGATGCAATGATCAGCTTAGCTACGAGTGAACCGAAGCTAAATGGCATATGTATCAAACTTCTGATACCACATCCATGGTGAATGCTTTAGTCCGTACAAAGTCTTCTTCAATTTATAAACCAACTCTTCCTTGCCTTTACTCACAAAGCCTTCAGGCTCTTTCATGTAAATTTCCTCCTCTAAGTCTCAATGAAGGAAAGTTGTCTTCACATCTAGTTGCTCAACCTTTAAATCATAAGAAACTGCCATGGATAAGACACATATGATAGATATTAACTTTGCTACCGGGGAAAATATCTCACCATAATCAATTCCCTCTATTTGTGAATACCCCTTTGCAACCAGACGTGCCTTGTACCATTCCATCTGCATTTGTTTTCTTCTTGAAAATCCATTTGCACCCAATTGCCTTCTTGTCTTTAGGCAATTTCACAAGGTTCCATGTTTCATTCTTTTCCAGTGCCTACATCTCCTCTTTCATAACATGCTCCCATAGATTTGTATCCTCCAAGGTCATTGCCTCTTTTACTATGCTAGAATCATCACCAGTAATATTTAAAGCATATAATGCACTGCAAGCACTAGAGGAATACCTAATGGGTGGTCTCTTAACTCATGTCGATCTCCTTATGAAAAGCGTGGTCTCTACCACCAAGCAAGCATCTGAATCATCATCCTCTACATCAGAAACGTGAATATCTTGTTTAGACCCAACTGACTCAATATCTAAAGTATCCGGTGCAGTCTGTGGAGTAGTCTCCCACTCTTTATCTCTCGGGCTAAGATCAATCTGAACCTGTTTTGGCTATTCTAGTACATCTTGGATAGCCCCTGATAAGTGCTTAAATAGTCATATTTAAGCCCCTTAATTTACACTTGTTAGACTCTTTATTTATATATTTTAGTAGTTTCTACTTCATTTTCGTGTTTTATGT
The DNA here is from genome assembly GCA_023935145.1 of Bretschneidera sinensis. NCBI lineage: Eukaryota > Viridiplantae > Streptophyta > Magnoliopsida > Brassicales > Akaniaceae > Bretschneidera > Bretschneidera sinensis. Next base: position 29,251,567 of record CM043700.1, on the reverse strand, counting down.
GTTTTTCACAGGACTTAGACAAAAACATGATAAATTGGAGCTTTTAGGAGCAAAAGTCAAGATCTGCCATCCAGCAAGGTGCCCTCGAGCGCACCCCCCTTGAGATCGAGCGCACAAGAGTTCTAGCGCACTTGAAGAAGGCTTGAGCACACACCTGCGCTTGAGTGCATCCCACATACGCTCGAGCGCAATCACTCCAGAAGCGGCAGAGCCAGATATGGAAAGAAGTCTCCAGACTCCAAATAGGAAATTATTCAGGACACCATGAAGACCCTATAAATAGCCCTGTAAATCACATAAACCAGACTTTTGTTCTAGATTCGAAGTAGCAAGCTTAGGAGAGGAATTGACGACTCGTCTCCCGAGTCTTCTTCGGTTTTAGTTTTCTGTTTTTATTTCATTATGTTTAGAATGTTTAGTTTATTTAGCATGTGTAACTAAACTCCTATAGGGCTTGATTGAAGCCCTAGTTATGCTTTTCCACATGTTCATTCATTAATTATCTTTGTTATAGCCTTGTTAGAATATTTAACTTGATTAATGCCTGTTTGTATTTAAATTCCTCATATGTGTGTGCCTGATCAACGTATGCATGTTGTATGGATAAGTTAGTCGAATCAATTTGGATAACTGAGTCCTAGGTTTGATATTAGTAACAAGGGATATCCACACCGGATTCCTGGGTTAATCAACATAGGAAATCGGAAGCAGACCAAGCCCTAGGTCCCATATGGTTGCCGATCTCCACAACCCTCATGCTCTCTTAAGGAACAACTCAGTATACACCCATGCTGAATCCTTTAAGAGAGAAAAGAGTTAGAGTATACACCATGCCTAACTCGTTGCATAGAGAGATCAATAGCCTATGGTGTGGACTAAGCCCTTAGGTTGGTAACCATTAGATATTCATGATAAGGCTAGAGCATTGACACTTTATTTAGTGGGAAAATATAATTAGGGTGGATATCGTAGTCCTATGTTCTCATTATTGTTATTTATTCACAATCAAATTTGCTAATTCTCTTTTTAACTGAAGAAACTACTTTTAAAAACGAAATTCACCAATCCTTGTGAAAATAATCTCGCACTTGCACACAATGCTACCACAGACCTTGTGCACTTGCAAGTAAAACTAGGACGGTTATTTGCATATTTATTTAGGTAGATAATCGACCCAACAGCCCCCATATCCCTTTGTGTTTCCCTAAACACAACATCTCTGCTGTAAACTGTACTTTTGTTTTTTGGATTCCATAACTTGTACCCCTTGACCCCATCCTTATAACCAATGAAGATGCACTTCACTGATTTGTTGTCAAGTTTGTTCCTCTTTTCTTGTGGCATATGCATATAAACATCACACCCAAACACCATAACATGTGCCAAACTCGGTTTCTTCCTGAATAATGCCTCAAACGGTGTCTGATCCTGTAAAGCTAATGTAGATGACATATTCTTCAGATAACATGCTGTAGCTATAGCCTCTGCCTAGAACTCTGGCTCCAAGCCTGCACGACTCAACATATTTATCGATTTCTCTATGAGTGACTGATGCGATGAAATTGAAACTAGTAAGTGCACTAATCGTTCAAGTAATAAAATGATGAGTGAATATCGTTCCCAACGAGGACTGAATAAATAATACAGAAATTATGACTCAACTCTTACCGTTATTTGAGCAAATGAATAATTGTAGGAGAAGAATTTATTAACAATTAACTAAGGGAAAAACAAATGACAATAGTAAATAAAAGGACGAATTTCAAACTTTGGAATTAGATTCTTATAAACTAATGTGCTAAGGACTCGACTTCACCTAAACCATCATTGCCAAGAGTTTCGAATAGACAAGTTTTGTTTAATACATTTTTCAAGATGGTAGAATTCCCAATAAATTGGTTATCCATATTCTAGGTCTAACCCCAATCTCAAAAATCATTAATTTCAAATATCCATATTCTACGTCTATTCTAGATTAATTCAAATCAAGAAGCATTAAGCTCAGTTTAATTCCTTTCAGTTAAATCTCCCTATTCGGTTACGATTCAAACGGACCACATGAATTTCTTAGAATCCCTATTCGGTTACTCCTATTCCATTCACGGCATGTTTTACCCTGGCTTGTGCATAGACAACAATCCAACATCATATTTATTAATTCAACCATTCATAAAAAAATAACTTCTCTATTCGACGCATCACCATGCTTAAAGAAGGAATCAAAATAATACACAGCATTAAGAACAATAAAACACACTCTTTGAAAAACAAATTAAATTCCAACTTGTCCAAATAAGAATAAAACAAAACCAGAGAGGAATGATTAAAAGCTTCAGAGGAGCCTCCAGGAGTGTCTCCAACTCCCCTCTTGTGTCTCGTCTCCTCCAACTCTGTTCTTCTGTTTAACAGTCGTGCTCCCCTTTTGTTCAGCTAGGGTTTGCTATTTATAATATTTTGAATCTACCGGCCAGCGCTACAGTGTCGACTTCCCAGCACTACAGCACTAGGCATATATTGAACCCTAGCCAGAGCTGCAGCGCCCCACGAACCAGGGTTGCAGCTTTGAGTCCCTATCATATTCTAGCGCTACAACGCCCTTGAACCAGCACTGCAACTTTGAGTTTCTGTCCACTTCACAAATTTTGCTGCAGCGCCCTTGAACTAGCGCTACAGCTTTGAGTTTCTGTCCACTTCACAAATTTTGCTATTCCTGCCAGATTCCAGCGCTGCAGCTCTGAGTTTCTGTCATCTTAACACATTTTGCCCTTCCAGCCTTATTCCATTGATGTAGCCTTGAGTGTCTGAACAGTAAATTCCCAAAACTAAGCATTGATCATTCAAGTTAACTAAAACAAACTAATAGTAGAATAAAATAAACCAAACTAAAAATTGCTAAAAAAAAACATGAAACACAAATCTAATACTAAAGATCAACACCAAAAACGTGCCTAAAAGAAGAATAATAACATGATTTATTCAGAGTTATCACACCCCCAAACTTACATTTTTGCTAGTCCTCGAGCAAACTAGAACAAAATCCTAACACGCACATCCTAAGAATGAGAGATGGTTTGATTAGATTTGATAACAACATGCCTCAAAGATTGCATATAGATCATAACGTAAGAAAAATTTCCAAATACTGCTAGTGTCTAGAATTTCAAACTTATTGCCAGCCTTATCTTACATCAAATTCTTCAAATGTGTGTATGTGTAACACCTTTATAAACTTAATCGTCTTGCCACTCTGATCGGTTTATGCAAGCAAGTAGGATAATGCCAATCTTTCAGAGTCCATAAGCTTGCTTTTCACACTACTCTCCACTAATGTAGGCCATGACAGTACCCGAGATCACCAGGACTTTATTCAGCTTATAACTTTGGCTAAGGCTAAGGTATGATAAAGGATTTATTTGAGGCTCACATCATATTAAGTGCATCAACCAATAAAAATTTTATTTCAAACTTTCCCTCAGCTATCATGTAATACTCCAATACTTTTGCTATTGTCACATCTTCTTCTTCTTCTTCTTCTTTTCTTTTTCTCTTTTTTTTTTGAATGCTTGTACTCTAGTAGCACAAGTCTTTATTTTCGTGTGCATGAATGAAAATTTTCAACTTCGATCTTTCCCTTGCCCTCTTATGACTAGGGTCCCTTGCTCACTCTCGATGGGAAATATTTGATACTTAACACAGCTAAGTCGAAGACTAGGGTCCCTTGCCCTCTTATTTTCACTGTCCTATCCATTGCACTCGATGGAAATGAAATCCGCTCATCACCTGATAATTTCCATTGTGTCTCAAATTTGCATAGAACCCGGATTACCTCGTCAAGGTCAGGCGCACTAGCATAGGCACTGTATTCATCCATTGGGATGTTGGGAGTAGAGAGTAGTTTATTGATTGTGCCTTTGTCGAATGCCACCAATTTCCCTCTAACTTTCATCTTCAGATTCGTGTGCTCAGCAACATTCGCATAAAATTCACGCACGACCGGAATAATTGCAACTTCTGGTGTTGTGCAGAATGTTTCCCATTTTCGGGTAGCGATGATCTTGTGAATGAGTGGAAAGTGTCCCTTGGTGATATTAAATCCCCTTTCAGGGATTGGGACTTTCTTGAGTTGGGAATGCTCAAACCTCTGTTCTGCTTCCTTTGAAACAAATTGCTCGGAATTGTAACTTGTAGAGACAAGTCTCGCGCGTTTGGGAGGAGCCATTTGATCAAAACTTCTTTTCTGTAAATAACCAAGCCCAAATCTGTAGAAAACAACCTAGAGTAACGCACTCTTCCACACACACAGATTCCCAAATAATTTTGCAGAAAAACTTTCAATCAAACCTTTGCAATGTCTTCAATCAACGAGTCTCAAATGACCCAGCATAATATAGTGCATAGCCAACTTACCATCACCGGAATTTCACACAGCCACAATCATACTTTTCTCCCAACTAACAGCCAAGTTAATTAAAAATCCAACTAAAACTAAGATGTTTCAACTTATCTGTTTCTATATTCCTCAATATCGCATCAAATCACCATGTATTGTAAGGCAAACAAAAATATTCAAGTGATTTTACTCACTAATCTAAATTTTTTGTGTTTTAAGATGAAGAAACCTTACTTGATTGGAAGAAAGCAGAGTCACCCAAAAGCACTTGAGATGTGAAATTTTTGTGAAGAACTGGAGCAATCCGTGGTGAAAGATGCATAAGAACCCTAATTTGGTGGTGCGATGAGGGAAAAAGGTTGAATTTTAGTGATTTGGAGAGAGAGAGGCACTAGAAATTAGACACTTTACACAACCTAACAGTGAGAGAGCGTGCTTTTAAAACCCAGTGCGTGACTCGGCACTGCAATGTTGACTTCCTGGGGGTGCAGCGCTGAGTCTCTGGTCCAACCTCTTCATAATGGTCTTTTCAGCGCTGCAGCGACCAAAGCTTATGGCTGCAGTGCTGGTTCTTGGGCTTGACTCAAATCGATCCTGAAAACAAAACAAAAATAACTAATTTAAAACGATAAAAATTTAACTAAAAGACAAACCAAACAAAAACAAAATAAACACACAAAACAAATTCAAAATGCAAGTAAAATAAAAACAAACTGTTAGTTCTAATTTATAGTCTTTAGCTTGACTTTCCGATTTATGGCGCTTAGAGAATGGTTGTGGACGATTGAGGGTCAAACATCCCCATGATGTAGTGCTTCAATCTGTGCCTGTTGACCTTGAACGTCTCCTTGTTTTTCTCGTGTCATAATTCAACGGCACCAAAAGGTGAGACACTTATCACAGTGTACGGTCTAGTCCACTGAGATTTCAGTTTTCCTGGAAATACACGAAGTCGGCTATTACACAGAAGCACTTGTTGCCCTAGAACAAATTCTTTCCTCGAGATGTGTCGATCATGCAATTTTTTTGTTTTTTCCTTGTACAACCTTGCATTCTCATATGCTCCTAGTCGAAGTTCTTCTAATTCATCAATCTACAACAAACACTTTTGTCCTACAATGATCATATCAAAATTCAAGAATTTGGTAGCCCAATATGCTTTATGCTCGAGTTCGATAGAAAGATGACAGGCTTTTCCAAAAACCAGCCTATATAGTGACATTCCTATTGGTGTTTTGAAAGCTATTCTATATTCCCACAAAGCATCATCTAATTTGAGTCCCAATCTTTCCTAGAAGTATTCACTGTTTTTTCTAAAATTCTTTTCACCTCCCGATTTGAAACTTCTACCTGACCGCTTGTTTGTGCATGGTATGAGATGCCGAGTTTGTGAGTTACTCCATATTTCCTAACAAGGTTCTAAATTGACGATTGTCAAACTGTTTACCTCGATCACTAATTGTCCTAGGGGTTCCAAACCGGGTAAAGATGTTTTTCTTGAGGAATTGGAGAACCACTTTAGCATCATTAGTGCGGGTTGCTATGGCTTCTACCCATTTAGACACATAATCTACTGCAACTAGAATATACTGATTTGACAAGGATGCAGGATAGGGTCCCATGAAATCAATACCCCAAACATCAAATATTTTGCAAACAAGAATATTGTTTAAAGGCATTTCATTTCGTTTAGAGATGTTACCAATTCGTTGACACCTATCACATGACGCGACGTAAGCCTCGGCATCCTTAAACAAAGTCGACCAATAGAAACCTGATTGCAATACCTTTGCTGCTGTTCGGTTTGCACCGAAATGTCCCCTAGCTTCCTGTCATGGCAGTAATACAGAATACTGTTAAACTCATACTCCGGCACATATCTGCGAATCACCTGGTCTGCACACAATTTGTATAAATATGGATCCTCCCAAAAATAATGCTTTACATCGGATAGGAGTTTCTTTTTTTGTTGATATGTGAAATGACCTGGGATCCAGTTTCTTACAAGGTGGTCTGCCACTTGATTGTTAGTCCCCTTCTTATATTTGATTTCTAAATCAAATTCTTGAAGAAGGAGAATCCACCTCAACAGTCTTGGTTTTGCGTCCTTCTTCGCTAAAAGGTACTTTAAAGCTGCATGGTCAGTATAAACAGTAACTTTCGACCCAATAAGATAGCATCAAAACTTATCAAATGCAAATACAATAGCTAAAAGTTCTTTCTCGGTGGTAGTGTAGTTCAGTTGGGGTCCGGTAAGAGTGCGGCTTGCATAATAAATTGTCCTGAAAACCTTATCTATTCTTTGACCAAGCACTGCCCCAACTGCGGTATCACTGGCATCACACATTAATTCGAACAGGAGGTTCCAATCTTGTGCTACCACAACTGGGGTGGTCACCAACTTATCCTTTAATGTAGCAAATGCCTGCAAACAATCATCAGAGAAGTTAAACTTCACATCTTTTACAATAAGATTAGAAAGAGGTTTAGAGATTTTTGAAAAATCCTTAATGAATCTCCTGTAAAATCCTGCATGCCCCAGGAAACTTCTGATGGCTTTGACTGAAGTGGGAGGTGGGAGTTTTTCTATTACATCCACCTTTGCTTTGTCAACTTCAATACCCCTAGATGATATTTTATGCCCTAACACTATCCCTTCATGGACCATGAAATGATATTTCTCCCAATTTAGTACAAGGTTCGTCTCTTCGCATCACTGCAAAACTAAAGATAGATTATGAAGGAAATCATTAAAGGTTAGACCAAATAGTGTAAAATCATCCATGAAGATCTCTAAAAAAATTTTGGTCATATCAGAAAAAATTGCCAACATGCAACGTTGAAAAGTTGCGGGTGCGTTACAGAGACCGAAGGGCATCCTCCTATATGCAAACATGCCATAAGGACATTTAAACGTCGTCTTTTCTTGATCCTCGGGTGTTATGGGAATTTGGTTATATCCCGAGTATCCATCAAGTAGACAGTAGAACTTGTGACCTGCTAATCTTTCCAACATTTGATTAATAAAAGGTAAAGGAAAGTGATCTTTTCTTGTGGCATCATTTAATTTTCTATAGTCAATACAAACACGCCAACCTGTAACAGTTCTGGTGGGGATCAATTCATTATTATTATTTTTCACAACAGTGATCCTACCTTTCTTTGGTACTACTTTTACCAGGCTGGTCTAAGCACTATCAGAAATTGGATAAATAATACCTGCATCAAGCAACTTGACTACTTCTTTCTTAACAGCCTCTTGCATTGCCAGATTTAAGTGTCTGTGTGGTTGAACAGTAGGCTTGAAGTTCTCCTCCATGAGAATTTTGTGAGTGCAAATGGAAGGGCTAATTCCCTTGATATCCGCTATTGTCCACCTCAAAGCCTTATTGTGCCTTCTTAGGACTTCCAACAAGCGTTCTTCCATTTTACTTGTCAACGAAGAGGATATTATAACTAGGAAAATATTTTTCTCTAAATAAGCATATTTCAAATGATCAGGTAAAGTTTTTAATTTAGGGGTTATTATTGGTTCTTCTGGCACTTCTTTTCCCATTTCAGCCTCCAAGTTCCTTGCTTTTTCTTGGATGACGAGTTCTTCAATAGTGGTAGTTCCTGATTCCATGATGCATCTCTCCAAAGTATCTTCATTTAATGTTTTCTCCTGAAACTCCTCAATGAGGTGATCAACAACATCCGCGTGAAAACAAGAAGAAGTAGATAGGTCAGAAGGATATTTCATGATTTTATACATATCAAAAACTACTTGCTTATCATTGACTCTTAAAATCAATTTCCCTTGTTGTACATCAATTAAGGCTCTCCCTGTAGCAAGGAATGGACGTCCAAGTATAAGAGGTACCTCACGATCCTCTTCCATGTCGAGAACAATTAAGTCTACAGGGAATATAAATTTATCAACCTTTACCAGTACATCTTCTATAATTCTCCGTGGTCTCTTAATCGATCGATCAGCTAATTGCAATGACACTATCGTTGTTTTGACTTCTCATAATCCAAGTTTCCGGAAAATTGAAAAAGGCATAAGATTGATACTTGCACTAAGGTCACATAAAGCTTTATCAAAAAATGAATTTCCCAAGGTGCATGGTATAGTAAAACTCCCTGGATCATTCATTTTTGCAGGTAGCTTGTTTTGCAGTATAGTGCTGCACTCTTCAGTTAACATCACCGTTCCGTGTTCCTCGAGCTTCCGTTTATTAGACAAAATTTCCTTCAAAAATTTAGTGTAACTAGGCATCTGTGATAATGCCTCTGCAAATGAAATGTTAATATGCAATTTATTGAAAATCTCTGAAAATTTGAGAGTTGCTTATCTAATTTTTCTTTTTGAAATTTCTGAGGATAAGGAAGAAGTGGTATATATTTAGTTTCAGAGTTAGAATCGATCAAACCTGCACCAGTAGACTTCTTTGCTGAAACACGTTTCTCCTCTTGCGTGGTCTCTTTTTTCTTTCCTTCTTGATTAGTGATTTCTTTAGATTTGGGCTCTTCCAATTGTGTGCCACTCTTTAGTGTTATGGCCTTGACATCCTCCTTAAGATTTTTTTCTGTGTTGCTCGGAAGAGAACCTTGTGCACGTCCAGAAATTATGGTTGCTAGTTGACCCACCTGAACTTCCAGATTTTTTATGGATGCTTCTTGATTTTGGAACCTAGTTTTTGTTGTACTTAAAAATTTGGCCATTATATCCTCCAAGTTGGACTTTTTTTCTTGAGGTGGGTATTCAGGAGAAGGTTGTTTCACATTGCTTTGATTCCAAGACAAGTTCGGGTGATTCTTCCATCCCGGATTATATGTATTGCTGTATGGATTATTTTGCCTGTGAAAATTTAAAACAAAGTTAGCTTGTTTAGCAGATGAATTATATGCAAACTGATTACCTACTTGACAGTTACTGCTATGGTGGCCACTACCACCACACAATTCACATATTGCATTTGTAGTAGGATTAAGTCCATCTATCTTTTTGGCGAGAGTCTCCATTTGTGCTGCTAGAGCTGTAGCAGCATCTATATTGTGTGTTGTGAGTTTTAATTTACTCGCAAGCGCACGAGTCGTTTGCAGTATAGTGTGTGCAAGTGCGAGGTCAAATCCACAGGGAATTGCGTTGTGAAAATATAATTTTTAATCTAAATTAACTCTATCTTAACCTAGTTCCAAATTGTGAATGATAAGTTGCAAAACAAATTAAAACTAAATTAAATTGATTTAAAAACTAATAAAAAGCACTAAGGTTTCCGAATCCACCCCACCGAAGTTAAGCATACATGTTCTAAAAATATAGCCTATCAAAACATTCAATGAATCCAACTATAAGACAAAAAACAAAGAATATCCCAACTAAACCAAAAGCACCCGATGTATCCGCTCTTAACAAATCACAAAGGAAATCCAATTTAATCGAAAAGCATTCAATGTATCCATCAGATGAAACACAAAGAAAATCCAACAGACAATTTAAACTCAATCAATTATAAGATTAACTCAAATAATTGACAGAACATTTATACTAAAAATTGTCAGATTTGTACAAGCAAATCTGAACTACTACGCCAAACAACGGCGGGGCTTCATCTTCAACCTTAGTTGAAGAGTCTAGCCACTCATAACAATAAAACTATAATAAAAAGTACTAAACATTTAAACTAAAACAACTGAATATAAATAAATAAATAAACAACTTTACATGGGAGAAATTCCACTCGCTGCCGGGCGGCGCTTCCCCTCGAGGTAGCAATGCCTTCGAGATCCACCAGAATGCTAGCGGACGTCTACCGGTAAACACCAAAGTGGTTTAGGAATTGTACATTGAATTATGAAGTCAGGTGGTGTTTATATAGGGGAAGACCCGGAGTAATGTGGCTTGCAGAAACGATGTGGGATACAGGCCCGTGTGCACTCGATCGCAGTGTGGTGCGATCGATCGCAGGTACGATCGATCGCATGTCTTGTGCGCACGATCTCATGTGCGCTCGATCGCATGTCTGCTGCGATCGATCGCAGATGCACTGAACTTCAAATATTTCGATGTGGGATGTTGACCTTGCGCTCGTTCATAGGCAGGTGCGCTCGAGCGCTGGTGCGCTCGATCGTATATCTGTTGCGATCGAGCGCAATGTCTCCAGAAGCTTCAAATCTCCTGAAATGCTTCATTTTCTCCACAAAGCTGTAAAAACACACAAAACACAAGAAAAACATAAAATAAAGTAAAATAATACTAACTAAGAGCATAACAAATATAAGTTAAGGGTCTAAAATATGCAATATTTAAGACTCATCAAATACCCCCAAAATTATATTTTGCTAGTCCCTTAGTAAAACAAAATAAAAGACTCAATGAAAAACAAAGAACATAAAGATAAAGTCATCACTCATGGTATCCAAAAATTTAAGGAGCACACATCACTATGATATTCATTCATAAGCAAGTTTAAAAAGGTAAACCCATCTTCTCAATGAATAGAAATGTTAAAATCTAATTACTTACAAAAGGCAGGATAAGGCATCACAAGCTTGAATCAGTGTAAGGTGAATTAGCATATAAAAATGAAGCTTCCAAGTAACTCTAATGTGTAAGGTCTCCATGTCTCAAGATTCACCAAATTTCCCATCAAAAGTGAACGAAAAGGCATAGTTTTTATTTTATTCTTTTTTTTTCCTTCTTTTTTTTTATAATAAGGCACGGCTATGTTTAGTTCCCTTAAGCTTTCTAATTGACCCATGTAGCGAGTGTTGAGTCAATGACTCCCAAACCAGATGGTTTTAGGGCATTAGGTGTACAGACACCCCTAAGGACTTACTAACTTGAGCAAAAACGGCTACGAAAATAAACTGGCCTTAATACTACCAAGCAAAATTTCACCTTTTGACGTGAACACTCACTGCTTACTGAGGCAAGAGGTCCAGTTACTCAGCAGAAAGTTTATTGATAATAATTTTTTTTTAATACTTTCCTATGCCCAAGAGTTCATCCAACAAGTCATCTAGTTTCAGTTAAGATAAGGAAAAATACACATTAAAATCACGTGTCATACCTCACATAATTTGTGCTAATGTGCTCGTGTTAGATTAGATCAAACATGTGAATTCTCAAAATGCCTAAAGGAAGTAACTAAATTTTAAAAATTTATCACCAGATCATGTGTTCAAAATGTTAAGCTTACCAATGACATCACATCACAGAAAATGTTTAGATCAACTAAAATTTCACGATAACATGAGCATGCATTTATCTCTATGACGAAAAGACAACAAATTAGGACAAAGTGTGTGATGTGTCTCTCATACCCCCAAACTTAAATTAAACATTGACCCCAATGTGTGACTAATATGGAAAGAGCTGACCTGAGATATGGAGAACTATCTGGACTGGTATGGCTCATAGCATACCCCCAAACTTGAACTGAAGTACGCTTTGTCCCTGAAAAATAAAAACTGAAAAACAAAAAATACTGGAAACAAACATTAATCATAAAAATGCGAAATAATAAATAAACAAAAGAAAAGATAAGCTGCGGGGTGCCTCCCATAAGCACTAAGTTTTACGTCTTCAGCCAGACTCTTCCTAGAATACTACACTCAATCTGAGTAACTAGGATCCTCCAACATTATAGTCTCAATGTCCGGACTCCTCAACTCTAAGAATGGTTTTAGCCTCTGTCCATTTACCCTGAAAGTATTACCATTCTTAGGATCCTCAATCTCGATGGCCCCATGAGGAAAAAACCGATCGAATAATGAATGGGCCTGACCATCGAGATTTGAGCTTGCCTGGAAAAAGATGCAGGCGCAAATTATAAAGAAGAACTCTCTGACCCGGCTCAAAAGCTCGTCTCAAAATATTTTGGTCATGAGTCTTCTTTATTTGTGCTTTGTATGATCGGGCACACTCATATGCATCATTCCGTAGCTCCTCCAATTCATTAAGTTGGAGCTTTCGTTGTGAGCCAGCCTTGGAAAGATTAAAATTTAGTTGCTTGACAGCCCAATACGCACGATGCTCTAATTCAATCGGAAGGTGACATGCCTTTCCGTATACAATGCGATAGGGAGACATGCCAATTGGCGTCTTGAAGGCTGTCCGATATGCCCACAGTGCATCCGTCAACTGCAGAGACCAATCTTTTCTAGTAGGGCTCACAGTCTTTTCCAAAATATGTTTGATCTCGCGATTTGAAATTTCCACTTGACCACTCGTCTGTGGGTGATATGGGGTGGCAACTTTGTGCGTGATACAATATTTCTTCATCAACTGCTCAAAGATCTTGTTGCAAAAATGCTTACCTCCATCACTTATGATTGCTCGAGGCGTACCAAAACGAGCAAAAATAGTGTCTTTCAAGAACTGGACCACAACTCTGTGGTCATTGGTCTTGCACGCAACAGCCTCCACCCACTTGGACAGATAGTCCATAGCAACTAGAATGTATAAGTAGGCAAAGGAGTTTGGGAATGGTCCCATGAAATCAATGCCCCACACATCAAAAATCTCAACAATCAGAATAGGGTTGAGGGGCATCATATTTCTCCTAGAAAGACTCCCTAGCTTTTGGCAACGCTCACAAGATATGCAGTAGGTGTGAGAGTCCCGGAACAGGGTAGGCCAATAAAATCCACACTGCAAAATCTTTGCAGTGGTCTTTTTAGCACTAAAATGGCCTCCACATGCATGATCATGACAAAAGGCGATGACATTAGATTGGTCATGCTCAGGAATACATCGTCTAATGATCTGATCAGAACAATACTTGAACAGGTAAGGATCGTCCCAGAAAAAGTGTTTTACCATGGCTAAAAATTTTGATTTATCTTGCCTCCCCCAATGCAAGGGCATGTGTCCGGTGACAAGATAGTTCACTATGTCAGCAAACTATGGTGCGGGACTGTGAGCAATGTGCATCAATTTCTCATCAGGAAAGGTCTCAGAAATGGGAGTGGCAGCCTCACTGAATTCCACAATCAATCTAGATAAATGGTCTGCCACCATATTTTCCGAACCTTTCTTATCCCGAATCTCAATGTCGAACTCTTGAAGTAGCAAGATCCATCGGATAAGACGAGATTTATCATCTTTTTTAGAGAAAAGATACTTCAATGCAGCATGGTCCGAGTAGATAATGACTTTAGATCCTAACAAGTAGGATCTGAACTTGTCTAATGCAAAAACGACTGCAAGCAACTCCTTCTCAGTGGTAGAGTAATTGAATTGTGCGTCGTTTAGAGTTCGACTTGCATAATAGATAGCATGGGGAAGTTTATCAACACGCTGCCCCAAAACAACTCCAACAGCATAGTCTGATGCGTCACACATAATCTCAAAAGGCACATCCCAGTTAGGTGGCTGAATAATAGGTGTGGACATCAGAATTTTCTTCAGATCCCCAAATGCTTTCTTATAATCCTCATCAAATAGAAATGGGGCATCTTTTTGCAACAACTTGCATAAGGGCCTGGCGATCTTGCTGAAATTCCGGATAAATCGCCTATAGAAACCTGCATGGCCTAGAAAAGATCGAACCTCTTTCACCGTACGTGGGGGTGGAAGGCTGGAAATCAAATCCACCTTCGCTTTGTCGACCTCAATCCCTCGATGAGATACGATATGCCCCAGTACAATTCCTTGCTTAACCATAAAATGGCACTTATCCCAATTAAGCACCAGGTTCTTCTCCTTGCACCGTACCAAAACCAAAGAGAGACGGTGCAGGCACTCTTCAAATGTTGAACCGAAGATGGAGAAGTCGTCCATGAAAATCTCCAAGAACCGCTCTACCATGTCAGAGAATATACTGACCATGCACCGCTGAAAAGTGGCGGGTGCATTGCATAACCCAAAGGGCATGCGACGGTAGGCGAAGGTCCCAAAAGGACAGGTAAATGTCGTCTTTTCCTGATCTTCGGGGTCCACAGGGACCTGGTTATATCCAGAATAACCATCCAAAAAGCAATAATACTCGTGCCCAGCCAAACACTCCACCATCTGATCAATAAATGGAAGTGGAAAGTGATCCTTCCTTGTGGCAATGTTCATTTTACGGTAGTCTATACACACTCTCCACCCAGACTGCACACGAGTTGGCACCAACTCGTCGTCCTTATTCTTTACTACCGTTAACCCAGCTCGCTTGGGCACGACATGAATGGGGCTCACCCACTTGCTATCAGAGATGGGATAAATGATCCCTGCATCTAACAGCTTAATAACCTCTGCCCTCATAACCTCTTGCATAGCAGGGTTGAGCCTTCTTTGCGGCTCCCTCGATGGCTTAGCATCTTCCTCCAAGTGTATCCTGTGCATCACCACCGAGGGGCTGATTCCCTTAATATCTTCAATGGTCCAGCCGATAGCTTCCTTGTGCTCTCTTAAAACCTCTAACAATTTCTCCTCTTGAGCCTCTCCCAAATCTGAAGCTATTATCACAGGCAAACAGTATGCTGACCAGGAACTTATACTTAAGATTATCCGGTAAAGGCTTAAGTTCCTTCTTTTCAGGTTCTGGTGACACCTTCTCCTCCTCCTCCTTGCTTTCTTGAGGATCAGACTCCAAAATGGCATTTACTTCATCAAGTAACTTATCTAAACCCAAGTCATCTCCAAAGTGAGCAAAGCATGCCTCCATGGGATCCTCAATGCTTGATTCATCCACAGTATCCTCAAGAATCTCCTCTATCAAGCATACATCTCTCATTTCATCATATTCCAGTGGTTGCCTAGTGATATCAAAAATGTTCAACTCCACTGTCATATTTCCGAAGGAGATCTTCATCACCCCTGTCCTATAATTGATTAGGGCGTTAGCCGTGGCTAAGAATAGTCGCCCTAGAATCACCGGTATTTGAATCCCTACATTCTGAACCGGCTCTGTGTCAAGCACAATAAAATCCACGGGGAAATAGAACTTATCCACTTTTATCAAAACGTCCTCAACTATCCCCCTGTGGTCTTTTCACTGACCTGTCAGCCAATTGAAGCGTCGTGGATGTGGGCTTCAATTCTCCTAACCCCAACTGCACATAGACTGAGTAGGGT
The DNA here is from genome assembly GCA_023935145.1 of Bretschneidera sinensis. Classification (NCBI taxonomy): domain Eukaryota; kingdom Viridiplantae; phylum Streptophyta; class Magnoliopsida; order Brassicales; family Akaniaceae; genus Bretschneidera; species Bretschneidera sinensis. The sequence goes on along the minus strand of CM043700.1, from coordinate 29,236,124 downwards.
AGAAGATTCACACTCGCCCCTAGATCCAAAAGGGCCCTCTCAATATGGCTGACTCCTATCATGCAAGAGATGGTAGGACACCCCGGGTCCTTATACTTGATGGGTAGCTTGCACTGAAGGATTGAACTGACCTGCTCGGTCAAAAATGCCTTCTTTGGGACATTCGTCCTCCTCTTGATAGTGACCAAGTCCTTTAAAAACTTGGTATATGATGGCACTTGATGGATGGCATCCAAAAATGGGATATTGATTTGGACTTGCTTGAATACCTCCAGAATTTTCTCATACTTCCCTCCTTTCTTGGGCGCCTGTAATCTCTCGGGGTAGGGCGCTCTAGGTACAAACGACCTAGGAGGGTCTTTCTCAGTAGGTGTGGCTGTAGATGGCTCAGCATCTCTCTTCTCTGTGTTGCCACTCCCTTGCCCTTGCTGCATAGCAGGGCTCTCTTCCACTTGATTGTCCACTTGTCTCCCAGACCTCAGTGTGACAGTCGACTGTACTTGTTCCTCCCCGTGCGTAGGATTTGATGAACTCTCAACCATAAATTGTCCTTTTGGGTTTTGCACGGGCTGACTGGGGAACTTTCCTTTCTCTCTCTCACCCAAATGACTTGCAATTTGCCCTATTTGACTCTCCAGCTTGACAATTGCTTGGGTGTTTACTATTGTTGCACTTCTCACATCGCTCATATTTTGGCTAGTCGCTTTCATGAATTCCTTAAGGGCGTCCTCTAGCGAATGTGAAACTGGCGCTGGTGTTTGAGCGGGTGCATGGTAAGCAGATGAAGGTGCTGGATGGGCCGAACGACCATGATTAGGAATTTGTGGGGAAAATCCGGGAGGATATTGATTTTGAGCATGATGAGAAGCTCCTCCCTGATTCATTGGTTGGTTCTGCCTCCATGAAAAATTTGGGTGGTTCCGCCACCCTGGATTGTACGTCTCGGAGTACGATCCATTTAACTGCCTTTGAAAGTCATTGAAAGCATTTACTTTTTCCATAGGATACTCGGCACAAGCCAGCATTGATGGGCAATTCTGTGCTAGATGCATGGGACTAGCACAGATGGAACAGCTTTCAACATTGAATGTGTTGGCAGCATTGATGGATTGGCTCACAGTGAGAGCGTCAATCTTCTTGGTGAGGGCATCTAATGTTATCCTTAAATCAGCGTCCTCCCTGACCTCATAGATGCCTCCCCTCTTAGGAGCACGAATGGACTTATCTCGACAGCTTGAAAAATCCCACTGCTGTGAGTTGTCGGACAACTTGTCCAACGCCATGTATGCTTCGTCTCCTGTCAGACTCAAGAATGCCCCCCAATTCATAGACTCGATCATACTACGGTTGGGTTGAGTCAACCCTTGGTAGAAGAATTAAACGAGTCTCCACTTCTCATATCCATGTGGAGGGCATCTGATTAGTAACTCTTTAAAGCGCTCCCAGCTTTCAGAGAACTTCTCATCCTCATCCTGAGTGAAAGAGCTAATCTCCTTACGGCACTCATTCACTCTAGACATTGGGAAAAACTTATGGTAAAATTTGCTAAGCAGGTTTTCCCAAGATGTAATAGACCCGGACGTGTTGGAGTCCAACCACGCCCTAGCTCTATCGTGAAGGGAGAAAGGGAAGAGTCGAAGATGGACTGACTCCTCAGAGAAGTTCTGGAATTTGAATGTAGTACAAATGTCTTTGAACTTCTTCACATGACTATAAGGATTTTCAATATCTAAGCCATGGAATGAGGGTAGGAGTTGGATAACATGTGGCTTCAAATCAAAGTGTGTGGCATTGGTTGGTGGCAACACTATGTAGGAAGATGAGTTAGTCGCAACGAGTGCGAACAAATCCCTAAGGGCTATAGTGGAGTCCACGTTCCAAGCTCTAGGTTGCTCTACATGTTCAGGATGATTAAAATTTTCTCCCATCTCAGCAGTCTCTCTCTCAACTAGTGCTCTTTTCTGCCTCCTAAGAGTTCTTTCTAAGTCGGGATCTAAATGTATCAAATCTAAGTTCAAGGATCTCCGACCAAGCATACACCAACAGAAAAATAATGAGATACTAACCAGCAGAAACAACAGAATAAAGCAAAAACGAAACTCAAAAATTTATTTTTTTTATTTATTTTTATATTATTATTATTATTTTTTTAAATTAAATTAACTAGTAGAAAAATAAAATCAATTCAGACAAAAAAATTTCACAAACCAAACAATTCCCCGGCAACGGCGCCAAAAACTTGTTGTGAGTTTTAATTTACTCGCAAGCGCACGAGTCGTTTGCAGTATAGTGTGTGCAAGTGCGAGGTCGAATCCACAGGGAATTGCGTTGTGAAAATATAATTTTTAATCTAAATTAACTCTATCTTAACCTAGTTCCGAATTGTGAATGATAAGTTGTAAAACAAATTAAAACTAAATTAAATTGATTTAAAAACTAATAAAAAGCACTAAGGTTTCCGAATCCACCCCACCGAAGTTAAGCATACATGTTCTAAAAATATAGCCTATCAAAACATTCAATAAATCCAACTATAAGACAAAAAACAAAGAATATCCCAACTAAACCAAAAGCACCCAATGTATCCGCTCTTAACAAATTACAAAGAGAATCCAATTTAATCGAAAAGCATTCAATGAATCCATCAGATGAAACACAAAGAAAATCCAACAGACAATTTAAACTCAATCAATTATAAGATTAACTCAAATAATTGACAGAACATTTATACTAAAAATTGTCAGATTTGTACAAGCAAATCTGAACTACTACGCCAAACAACGGCGGGGCTTCATCTTCAACCTTAGCTGAAGAGTCTAGCCACCCATAACAATAAAACTATAATAAAAAGTACTAAACATTTAAACTAAAACAACTGAATATAAAGAAATAAATAAAAAACTTTACATGGGAGAAATTCCACTCGCTGCCGGGCGGCGCTTCCCCTCGAGGTAGTAATGCCTTCGAGATCCACCAGAATGCTAGCGGACGTCCACCGGTAAACACCAAAGTGGTTTAGGAATTGTACATTGAATTATGAAGTCAGGTGGTGTTTATATAGGGGAAGACCCGGAGTAATGTGGCTTGCAGAAACGATGTGGGATACAGGCCCGTGTGCGCTCGATCGCAGTGTGGTGCGATCGATCGCAGGTACGATCGATCGCGTGTCTTGTGCGCACGATCTCATGTGCGCTCGATCGCATGTCTACTGCGATCGATCGCAGATGCACTGAACTTCAAATATTTCGATGTGGGATGTTGACCTTGCGCTCGTTCATAGGCAGGTGCGCTCGAGCGCTGGTGCGCTCGATCGCATACCTGTTGCGATCGAGCGCAATGTCTCCAGAAGCTTCAAATCTCCTGAAATGCTTCATTTTCTCCACAAAGCTGTAAAAACACACAAAACACAAGAAAAACATAAAATAAAGTAAAATAATACTAACTAAGAGCATAACAAATATAAGTTAAGGATCTAAAATATGCAATATTTAAGACTCATCATTGTGCAATCCTGAGGCTCTGTTAACAGGTAACCTTTCAATTGGCCATTGATAAGAATTTGTGGCCATCTCTTCTAGCAATTCAATGGCTTCTTTTGGAGTTTTTCTCATGATAGTGTCACTAGCAGCTGCATCAATCATATTTCGGGTTGTACTAGTTAGACCGTTATAAAAAGTTTATACCTGCATCTAAGTGGGCAACTCATGATGAGGACATTTTCTCAAAAGGTCTTTAAAACGTTCCCATGCTTCATAGAGTGACTCCCTATCGACCTGCAAGAACATAGTAATTTCATTACATAACTTTGCAGTTTTTGCAGGAGGAAAGTATTTCCCTAAAAAAATTTGTGCCAATTCTGCCCATGTCGTTATGGATCCTGCTGGTAAGGAAGTCAACCAGCTTTTTGCTTTATCCCTCAGTGAAAATGGAAAAAGTATTAAACGAATTGCATCCTCCGATACTCCATTATGCTTAAATGTGTTGCACAGTTCAAGGAAATTCGCCAAGTGAACATTCAGATCTTCTTGCGATAGGCTCCCAAATTGCACTGAATGTTGAATCATCTGAATAATGACGGGCATAATTTTGAAATTGTTCGCTTGTATAGGTGGTCGTCGAATGCTAGATTCAACACCATCCATCTTTGGCATAGCATAATTCCACAGTGCACATTGCACCTCTGTGTTGTTCCCTTCTGCCATTGTATTAACTATTACTGACACTGCTCTTCTTAAAGCGTGAAAAGTGCGCTCAATTTTCGGATTAAATTTTGCAAGTATTCTTCCACTAGTATGTGTCATGCACTAGAAATGAAAACCCTGCAAAATAGACTTAGAAACCAAATTAACGAACTCTCAAATTAACTAGTAAAATCACAATAAATGTAATATTTTATTTCAGTCCCCGGAAACGGTGCCAAAAACTTGATGCAATGAAATTGACACTAGCAAGTGCACTAATCATTCAAGTAATAAAATGATGAGTGAATATCGTTCCCAACGAGGACAAAATAAATAATACGGAAATTATGACTCAACTCTTACCGTTATTTGAGCAAATGAATAATTGTAGGAGAAGAATTTACAAACAATTAACTAAGGGAAAAACATATGACAATAGTAAATAAAAGGACAAATTTCAAACTTTGGAATTAGATTCTTATAAACTAATATGCTAAGGACTCGACTTCACCTACACTATCATAGCCAAGAGTTTCGAAAGGACAAGTTTTGTTTAATACATTTTTCAAGATGGTAGAATTCCCAATAAATTGGTTATCCATATTCCAGGTCTAACCCCAATCTCAAAAATCATTAATTTCAAATATCCATATTCCAGGTCTATTCTAGATTAATTCAAATCAAGAAGCATTAAGCTCAGTGGAATTCCTTTCAGTTAAATCTCTCTATTCGGTTACTCCTATTCCATTCACGGCATGTTTTACCCTGGCCTGTGCATAGACAACAATCTAACATCATATTTATTAATTCAACCATTCATAAAAACATAGCTTCTCTATTCGACGCATCACCATGCTTAAAGAAGGTATCAAAATAACAAACAACATTAAGAACAATAAAACACACTCTTTGAAAAACACATTAAATTCTAACTTGTCCAAATAGCAACTCAAGACATAAGTTTAGGATTCATCTATCCTTAACACAAAAATACCTACTCCATAATAATATTTAAACAAACCAAGTTCATATCATGAAACATTAACATAACCAAATAAGAATAAAACAAAACCAAAAAGGAATGATTAAGAGCTTCAGAGGAGCTTCCAGGAGTGTCTCCAACTCCCTTCTTGCATCTCGTCTCCTCCAACTCTGTTCTTCTGTTTAACAACCGTGCTCCTCTTTTGTTCCGCTAGTGTTTACTATTTATAATATTCTGAATCTGCCGGCCAGCACTGCAGTGTCGACTTCCTAGCTCTACAGCGCTAGGCACATATTGAACCCTAGCCAAAGCTACAGCGCTCCACAAACCAGCGCTGCAGTTTTGAGTCCCTGTCACGTTCCAGCGCTGCAGCGCCCTTGAACCAGCGCTGCAGCTTTGAGTTTCTGTCCATTTCAAAAATTTTGCTATTCCTGCCAGATTCCAGCGCTGCAGTGCTGAAGAACCAGCGCTGCAGCTCTGAGTTTCTGTCCTCTTCACACATTTTGCCCTTCCAGCCCTATTCCATTGCTGCAGCCTTGAGTGTTTGCACAGTAAATTCCCAAAACTAAGCATTGATCATTAAAGTTAACTAAAACAAACTAATAGTAGAATAAAATAAACTAAACCAAAAATTGCTAAAAAAACACATGAAACACAAATCTAATGCTTAAGATCAACACCAAAAATGTGCCTAAAAGAAGTATAATAACATATTTATTCAGAGTTATCAGTGACCGATTGAGTCTCTTGGCCACCCCATTCTGTTGAGGTGTATATGGAGTTATTTTCTGTCTTGCAATGGCATTTGCCACAAAGAATTGCTCAAACTTTTCTGAGCAAAATTGCCCTCCATTATCTATTCTCAGCACCTTTATCTTTCTTTCCATCTGATTTTCTACCAATGCTTAAACTCACGAAACTTATCAAATGCTTCAGTTTTACTCTTAATGAAATAAATCCATGCATACCTTGAAAAATCATCAATGAAAGAGACATAATACCTTAATTTTTCAAGAGATTGGATCGGAACTGGCCCAAACACATCACTATGTATTAAATCCAGAATACCCTTTGCTCTCGTGCTAGCGGACTTAAAACTCACACGGTTCTGCTTGCCATGTAGACAATGCTCACAGAAACTGAATCCCATGGAGCAATCTGGGACTCCCTTCACCATCTGCTCACTGATATGCCCAAGCCTCTGATGCCACAACATAGAGGACATCGCCTCATCATCAGTCGCATTCTTAGAGATAAAACCTCCACTGCACTAACTTTGTACTTTATTTTTCAGCAACTTGTACTACGTATCATACCGAACACCTCATGCAATTTCTAATGATCCATGAGTTATCTTGCATGAATTTTTTTCACAGCTAAAATTCACTCCCCCATCAACCATCTTGCTGACTGATATTAAGTTATTGCTGAGACCCGGAATATGTATCACGCCTGGAAATGTTCTGACTGTCCCATCATTCATACTTAATTTTACCTTCAAACGACCAATAATTTTCACCGGAGAGTTATCTCCCAATAAAACATTTCCCCCATCAAAGGTTTCATACTCACGAAACCAGTCCCTGTGAGGTGTCATGTGAAAGGATGCTCTTGTGTCAATTATCCAAACACTCTTATCAGATTGAGCCAAACAGGATGTCATATTTAAGTCACCAGCATCATCATTATACTGATTCCTGTTACCTGAAGCTGATATCTCGCATGTTCACTTTTCAGGGTTCATACTATTACTTCTGCACTCTTTCTTTAGACGCCCAGGCTTCCTACACTTCCAACACTTTAACCCAGATTTATCCATACTTTTCATTATTCCCTTGAACTTGGGTTTATCACCAGACCACTTGTAGTCTTTATTATGGGTTCACCCTCTCACAGACAAGGGCCTCTTTTGACGAGTTTTATGTACTCTGCAGCGTCATCTCCTTAGACAATAGGGCTACCACGACATTCTCAAAAGACAGATCAATCGTACCACTACTAATTACAACTATCAAGTTATCCCATGAATCAGGCAGTGAACAAAGTAGTATAATAGCCTTATCGTCATCTGTCATATCAATAATGATAGATAATAACTGACCTATCAAAGTGTTGAACTCATGTAGATGAACAGAGAAAGAATCACCATCAGTTATCCAAAAGTTGTACAACTTCTTCCATAGAAACAGTTTGTTTACCAGAGATTTACTCTGACAAAGACTTTCCAGCTTCTTCTAAAGATCTTTCGCAGTCTTTTTTCCATAAACGTTTATCAAGACATAATCAGCCAGCCACAGCCGAATCAGACTTCGTGCCTTCCGATCAAGCTTCTCCCACTCCGTGATGGTCACTAAAGATAATGTCGAAACCACTATCAGTGACGCCTCTGCCGTGGATGTCATATTATTCGGTATCTCATCGACTATCATTGGCTACAGATCCTTATCCACAAGTAGATCCTCCATCTTCAGTTTCTATAACTTTAAACTCTTCCCTCCGAACTTCTCGATTTTTATCCGTGATCCAATCAACATCTCTGATCGTTAATCCTCGAACACAAGGCTCTTATACCAATTGAACGATTCGAGACCTGTCATTCACACGAGTTATAAACAGAAAGAAAAGAAGACAAGATTTACCCAAGTTCACCCCAGAATAGGGCTACATCCTGCCAGAAGTTTCCTATTATCAACTTCACAAATCTCTCGTTACAATGTATGCTCATTACATAAAGAGTATTTATAAGCAACTTAAGACGTCTTAATTAGGGTCTAATTAGGATTTCATTTCTGCTACAGAACTATGGCTATTCATGAGCCCAAGCCCAAACCACAAAGCAAAAAACCAGGCCCAACTCATTTACATGGCCTAAAAGTTTCAGGGGCGCTGCCCCCTAACCCCCACCCTCTCTTCGGATAGCAGGACCCCGTGTTCGTCCGGGGTTCTACAGATCTGGTCCCGTAAAGTATGCACCAACTCTAATAAAGTGATATCCTGCTTATCTTGTTACATGTCTTGATTCAGCTCTTTGGCACAAATGCAGTATACATAGTGCCTGACATTGATTTATTTTTGGAGTATAGATTGTCAGACTAACAACAATTTTCATATAAAACTGATAAAATTTTTCAAAGAATTTCTAGTTATAACATGCCTCTTCACCATTCACTGGAGAAAGACCAATTTATTGTCACGTGAATATATAAAATGGTTTCTACATTGATAGACTTTGAGTGGTATGGTTATTTTTTTTCTTCTTTTACCCACTCAATGTTTATTTTTGCTGGTTATTGCGATAGCCTTTGCTTCCATATTAGTAACTTATTGGTTATTCATAGGAGAAAGACCAATTTATTGTCACCTGCATATATAAAATGGTTTCTGCATTGATAGACTTTAAGTGGTACGGTTATTTTTTTTCTTCTTTCACCCACCCAGTTTTTATGAGCCTTTACTTCCATAGTTTTTATTAGCCTTTACTTCCATATTGGTAACTTATAGGTGATTCTTCTACTCAACATGCTTAATGTTATAATTCTGTAAACTACTAGATCTCATAGTAATTTTGTCTTTGTTTTGCCTAAGCTACCAGTACTTTTACTCATCTTTTTTCTTATTCTCATTCGTTGTCCATAACCAAGAAGTTTATGCATAAGTATTGGAGATTTAAATGGTTGGTCATTGTAACAATGTTAAGCTTAAAAATTTGATATGTTCTATTTTCATTTCAAACATTATGTGCTAAGCAAGAAAAGGAAGTTGGCACAAAACCTACACAAACACATTGTTACTTGCACACCTAATTACATACACACGTTTGAGATGGAGACAAAGAGATATTATTCCTATATTTTCTTTTTTCCCTTTTCAGCCTCTCTTTATTTTCTATTTTTTATGCTTCTGTTAGTGTTTTCTTTGCTTCTCTTTATTTTTTATAACTATATTTAATCTCTGTATTTATTCTTCTTCTTATATTCTTTTGTGGAAATTGTACTATTACAACACTCTTTTCACCTTTTGCAGCAGACAGTATCTTCAACAAACTCAAGTTATTCGATCCAATTGAAACTTTGCTCAAGTATTATAGAACCAATCAAAATATTTTTCTAAGGTAAGTGTAATATTTACTCAAATTGCTTAAATTTAAAGGGAAAAAAAAGAAAAAAGGAAAAAGATTGTTGTGGAATGCATTTTTCTACAATGAGAAAAGTTATCTTTGAGTGAGAAATTATCTTTGGAAATATGTTGGTGCATAGTGTATGCTTCACATTTCTGTCTTTATGTATGCTATTATAAGGTAAGAATATATCCGAGCTCTTTCATGAAAGTAGGATCCTAGATAATTTTTACTGGAGTTTCTTCTAATGTTCACGTGTGCGCGCACACACACATGTTTAGGTTTACTTTGCTGCATAATTGGTTGGAATTTTGGGTTTAGATATGTTATAACATTGTATATGTAGACCCATTATCTAATAAAGGACCCAATTAAGTGATATAATTTTTATGGGTCTCCAAAGTATCAAGGTTCTTTAGTATGGGCCACCTTATGTGTAGAAGCCCGATGTGGTATGGGTCTTTGTTAATGGGCCAAAAACCCAATGCACATGTGTGAGGTAACTGTTAGGGTTATGGTCCCTAAGGCACAGGGAAATAAATAGACATCAGGGGAGGGTGTTTAACGTGTGTTAAATTTTATTGAAACAGACAGTTCTTCTCCCTCCCCTCTAACATTCAGTTGATTGGTTCCCATACCAAAGGTGGTTCTCTCTGTAGTCTTAGAAGATCAACCCAAGGAGGCTTGCTTGCAATGGATTTCGGTTTGTTTCTAACTCATATTCTCAATATATATATATATATATATATATATATATATATATATATATATATATATTTGAATTCTTGACAAGTTTAATATGAAAAGATCTTGGCTATATCATTGATTATTTGTGTATTAGTATCAAGATTAATATAACATAATTGCCTAAGGAATTTTTTATAAGTAAAAATGTATTAATAACGCACCAAGAGAGTACAACTCAAAGCCAAAAATTAATTACAAGAAGAAGTTCCACAAGTTATGAGAGATCAAAATCATTTAAAAAAAAAATCATTTTAAACCAAAAATTAAGGATGTTGAACCAATTATCTCTAATAGTTTCAACAGGCCTCTCTAAGCCATCAAAAACTCTACGATTTCTCTCATTCCACACCAATTGAAAAATAGAGAGTTGAATCAATAAGTAAGCCTTCTTTACCTCCTTAAAAACTCTCAACCCATTCCAAGCCCAAATTTCATATTTCATGGAACTGGTCACCAGCTAAGAGCCCCCCAAAATATTATAAGGCATCTCCCACAAGCTTCTAGTCAACGAACATTCCAACAAAAGATGAAACACGGACTCGATACAACTTTTACAAATGTAACATCTAATTAACAAGCACTTTTCCCCTCCTATGTAAATGGTCTATAGTAAGATTTTTCTCCCAAGTGGCCTTCCAAGCAAGCAAAAAAAAAAAAAAATTACTTTCTTAAGGGCACAAGAACACAAATTGCTTTCCAAGAAAACGGTAGAAATTTTCTTTGAATACTCTCCAAGCGATTAGCCACCGAAATCGAAATAGGTAAGAGATGCATAAAGTATATTGGAAGGTTAGAAAGAGTGATTCTGACAAGAGTAACTCTTCTCCCTTTTGATATATAATGACTCTTCCACCTAGCTAATTGTTTCTCAAACCTTTTCACAATAGGATTCCAAATACTTTTGTATTTGAATCTAGCCCCAAGAGTAAGGCTGAGGTAAGTAATAGGAAGCGACACTTTGCATAGGGATTAAATCACTCTTGCTTAGATTAATCTTAAGCCTTGAAACCGCCTCAAAGCAAATAAGAATGCACCGAAGATGCAAAATTTGTAGTGCCTCCATCCCACAAAAAATAATTGTGTCGTCAACAAAAAGAATGTGAGACACACTCACACTACCTCAATTTCTCCCCACTTTGAAATCGCTCCCCATCAACCGCTTTCACCAACATTTTACTAAAAGCCTCCATTACCAATGTGAACAAGAAAGAAGACACCTCAAAGCTTTAAAAAAGCTCGAGGGACAACTGTTAACTAAGATAGAAAAGGAAGCTGATGAGATATACTTGTAGATCAATTTGCACCATTTGTCCCCAAAGCTTATTCTTTTCAGCAAATAAATTTCAAAATCCCAACAAACATAGTCATGTACCTTCTCCATACCAAGTTTCCAAATCACCCCTCCTCTATCTTTTAGATGAGCATCCACAACTTCATTGGCTATCAATGTGGCATCCAAAATTTGTTTACCCTCAATAAAAGCATTTTGATGAGGGCTCACCACTTTTCGCATAAAATTCTTCAATCTAGAAGTGAAAACCTTTTGCAAGAGCTTATAAATACAACTCACAAGGCTAATGGGTTGAAAGTCTTTGACATTGGACTCCCCAACCTTTTTCAGGGTAAGAACAATGAAAGTGGCATTAAAGACTTTCCATAAACTTCCCTGAAGATTGGAACTCCTCAAAAAATCTAAGGATACCCCCCTTTAGCACCTCCCTATTATGAACTAAGAGAATCTTTTCTTCATCAAAAGGGTGCTTAAGCTAAGTTGCTTCCCCACCATCAATTCTAGATAATACCAACCCATCCAAATTTGGTCTATACTATATCGTATCTCCTTTTAGAGATTCTTATAGAAGTCACAAATTGTCCCCTTCATACCACCTTATTACTCAAACAACATTCCATCAACCTCAATGGAATTAAGAAAGTTAAATCTTTGATGAGCATTAGCCATATGATGAAATAACTTAGTGCTCTTATCACCCTCCCGAAGCCAAATCTCTCTAGATTTTTGGCACCAAGAGATTTTTTCCATGGAGATAAGCTTAGCAAGTTCTTTTTTAACCCAAACTATTCTCTCTCTATCCGTTCCCAAAAGGCCCTCAACAATCTCATTCCCATCGAGCCCACTAATTTTACCCAACAAAGCAAATAAAGAAGAATTCACATTACCGAGGGTTTCTTTGTTCCATCTTTTCAATTCATCTTTTAAGGTTTTTAAGTTCGAAGCCACCTCAAAACTAGCAAATCCTTCCATATTGTAACCCTCCCACCAACCTATGACAAGATCTCGAATGCCATGCACCTTAAGTCACATATTCTCAAACCGAAATGGAGTTGGCCCCAACTACATGCCCCCCATTTGAAGAACAATAGAGTGGTGGGTCTGAGGTGGGACGAGGTAAAAGCTTCTGAAACAAAAAAGGAAAGAGTTTCTCAACAACTTGTGACAAGAAAGTGGCCGATCCTAAAGAACGAGGGAGTCTTTCATGAGGATAAAGAGCGAGGGAGTCTCTCATGAGGATAAAGAACGACATTGAAATCACCACCCACCACCCACGGAAGACGCCACCAATTTCTAATAATTGCCAATTCTTCGTTTGGCCATAAACTCATGACATCACTCTCTCTCCACTAGAAGAGAGCCCCTTTAACACACAAGATACTAAGAACAAACCCACATGAAAATCAATCAAGTCAATCATCTTCATATCCCACATAAGGACAATACCTCTTGAGGCATCGATCGCCAGGAGGACTTTCCAACCATAAGATCTCAAACCTCAAATACTACGAATAATCGCATCATTAATTACCTCTATTTTAGCCTTTTGAGGCAGATCATGCTCCCCTCCATTATTTAAGATAGTGTTTCACCGTATGTTCAATAGATTCTTTATACTCAGATTTGAATGTTAAGAAAAAAGACTTTGAGAGTGATAGAATAGTGAGAGTTAAAAGCATATCTATATCTGGAAATATGCGTTCTTAAAATGAAAAAATTCATCACACACTAAAACTAAACTTCACTTTAGCTTATACAACCATGTTAATGCTTCTCAATCGATTTGAAATAAAAGCACAAAGATAAAACTGCGGGCTTCTCACCAGTTATGGGTACGAGTATCGAGATTGGACTCAAAAATAGGATGATTTAGGAGTAATTTTGCATCCTTTTTTTTTGACAATCAATCATTATTAGAATTCCCTTGTATGGTTTACTTTTTCCACAATCATTAGATTCGCCAGAGAGTCTCTGCAGGAATGATACCAACATTTGAGAGAAGTTGGTGGTTTATGTTCATGGATCAACTTGTGTGGAACTGTGCCCATCGGCCAAAAGTGAGAAAAGATGAGAAAAATAAAAGAAAGAAATTTGTTTGAATAACTGAGATAAATAAAATATCAAGTTGGGTCCAAGGTTGGCATGTTATTTTTGCCTTCTCATAAAATTGGACTGCATAAGGCTGTAAATGCACCAAACTGTAGATCCCATTGCCCCGACTTTTAGAGGGTAGTGTGTTGTTCCAAACCAAGTTAGTGAATTAGATGGGTTAATCCCCAACTACCAGCTTGTGTAATGTTCTTGTACTAATTGTTAAAAAAAGGTATTTCTCTCAAATAACCCTGTGAAAGATATATATATTATAAATGAGTCTCAATAAAAATCGTGTTGCCATTATTTGTCAAAGTTTTCTAAACAGAATGTAGCTTGGGTAAATATTCTTCCATTCTTGAAAACAAAGCATCCAGTCGAAATATTGATTGAGGAAGAGATTAGTTCAGGGGAAATGTTACATATAGAGAGAAATATTTGTCTTGTAGAGTTATTCCCACTAATTTTACTTTGTCAATGGTTTGGTATCAAAAAGGAAAATTGCCTATCGTAATATAATTCATTATCGCAGATGATGATGATAACAAAAACTGACTAGTGTAATATAATTAATGGTGCGTATTGGATGTAATAACTGTAATCAATTTTATATAACGAAACCATATCTGAAAATGCATGCTACCTTTGATTTATAATTACTTGTTTCATATTTAAGCTTTTTTTAACAGACATGACATGCTTTAAGGTATAACTAAAACACAAAATAACTTTGACCATAAATCAAATGAAAAAATATATTAAAACTTACTTGAACTTTGACCATAATTCTTTAAACTAAAGAAACAAGATGAATCCTAAAGAAACAAGATGAAACTTTGTTTTAGTGGTAAAAGAAATAAAAGTTGAGTTTCTAGAGTTATAAAGTCTTAGGTTCCACTTTCGTTGATGTTATTTATTCGATTTATAAATTGATTATATCTCACTTTAAGTTGATAATGTGTTAATATTGTGGCATAGTGGGTTTTTGTATAGAATTTGTAGTAATACTTAGTTTATTCTGTAATCAAATCAATTATTATATTTATATATATTCACTTCAATAAATAAAAAGAAAAGACTAAAAGAGAGAGAAAGGACGAAAAAAAAATTATATAGACATTGAAATACAAAAGCCATTGTACACTGAGCAAAACTATTGAGCTTCTTGAGAAATTTGTAGTAGTTTGATTATAGTTGTAAGTTTTGTTTCGTTTCAGTTTAAATACTAAACCAAAACTAAACACTCATATATTTCGTTTCGTTTTCTATTTCGGTTCGTTTCAATCCATTTCGATCTGTTTCAACCGAAACATCATAATTCGGCTAAAATACTACAATGTTAATTTTTTTTAATATTTTTAAAATTATAAAGAGTGATTTGAGAATTTTCACTATTTCTCTTCAGTAGGGTGATGTGAATAACAGATCGAAACCAAAACGTTCCATTTAAATAGCTTAACCGAAATGCTGCTTGACGCGAACTGTACAACCATGAGTCAGTTTAAACCCAACCTTCCAACCATTAATTGCAACTTGCACAAAATTATTGTTATGCCAAGTCGAGCCGAGGTTGAGTTGAAAGGTGCTCAAGCTCGACCCATGAGAAAAAAAAAAAAAAAACTTATTCAAGTCGGACTCGAATTAAGAAAACTAAACTCAAACTCGCCTCATAAGATAAAATTCGGATTTGAGCTCGGCTCGTGAGTAACTCAACTTACTGACTCAAGTTTTATGTCAAACTTGAACTCGATTTAATCGAGTTTTAAACCTCGAACCTCTCAAGCGAGCTAAGTTGCTTGACTCAGTTCCATCCTTACCGAGCATAACAGTTTTCTAGCCCAACACGTTTTAGACCCTTGCCACATGAATATATAGATAAGATAAACACATAGGTCCCTGCCCTACAGGCTACAAAAAGACATGAACTTGTTACAGACGAGCTTGGGCTGATCTACAATCATCAAAACTGCATAGTCACTGCCTTAACTAGTGAACTGTTTATTTGAGAATTAATTTAAACATGTTTAAATCAATAAATTTAAATAATTTTTATTATAGATTGATTCAAACATGTTTTAATCAAATTACTCTGCATCATTATTAAATCCTTAAATTATACTACTTTAGTTTAGTTGGTATCAGGGGGGCCATCTGCTGTTGTTTTGTGCTACAGCTATGAAGCGAAAACCGGCATGCCTCCACTGCATCATCAATAGACAAGAACAAGGATTCCTTCCCAATGGTGTCAATGAACTTTGATGATGTCATTTTCTCCATAACTTCAATCCTCGGGTTTATTAATGCCATCTTTAATAGGAAGATTATTGAATCAATAAACATATAAGATTTCAGTATTTATTTTTCAAGGAAATTAAAAAAGTAATTAATTAATTAAGGATCCATGCAGTGTTAATTACTTACATTAATACTCTGCGCTTGCAAGATTCTAAGTACTTCCGTAAATGTTTCAATGCCAGTCATGTCAATGGATGTAACTCCTGTAATATAATTCAATTCTATTAGACAAACATTCATAAATTAATAATAATATTTTCAATCTAGTAACTATAATTATATGAAGCAGAAAGATGATTAATTAATTGAGAGGAAACTTTTAGCTCATACTCATTTTTAAGTCCGTTAAAACATGGTTATGGATATAAAAAATAAAATTCGTTAAGAAACGAGTATTTTTAACTCGTACCTATTGATTTACTATCAATAAGACTAAATTTGTATCTGGTTTGGATCGTCATTAAAACATACGTATGAACATGAAAAATAAAACCCACAAAAAAAATTATTTTTAATCCATACATATTAACTCGCTACCTTTAATATTCGACTCACCTGTTCATTTCTCACCTCTATTAATTAATTAAATAATTAAAGAATATTTATTTTACCTGTCAAATCTAGCAAAAGATGTTCGACAACTTCCTCAAAATTTGAAATGGTCTGTTCATCTCTAATGTATCTCAAAATCTTGTTCACGATTCAATAAATTAATTGAAGCAATTGATCAGAAATTGCAACGTTCTTGGGTAATTTATTAATTAAATTAAATTAATGTTTGTACTAAAATACAACTAATTACCTTTCTCTTATGTAGGTGCAATTTGCAAAGTAAATAAATATAATTTGCAGTGAAACATAATTTGCCATTAATTTTTAATTATAGAAAGCCAATATATATATATATATATATATATATCAACTAAAAAGTCACTTACAATTGCGATTCCGTGTTTCTCTCCATGGACGAAATAAGCAAATACGCAGCCCACTATAACAAGGAGCATGGGAGCTATAGCTGATACCCAAAACAGCCTTGGATTTTTCTTCCTCTGAAAATTCATTGTTTATTAAACATAATAATATCAGTAGAAACACAAATGTACTCCTGTATTTGCCACATGACGTCATTATTTCCGTGCGCATGAATGAAACCTTTCAACTTCGATCTTTCCCTTGCCCTCTTATGACTATGGTCCCTTGCTCACTCTCGATGGGAAATATTTGATACTTAACACAGCCAAGTCGAAGACCGCTTTTTCTTGCTCAATCCTCTGTCACCGATTAAGAGAATAGTCGATTCATTAATCGATGTGCTTACAGGTGAAAGGTAGAGTTGTAGTACTTTTATTTTTATTTTATTTTTTTGAACATAGGTCAGATGGTCGGGTGACAAAACAACAGATATTCAAGATCAAAAGGGGAAAACTAAAGATAATCACATATCAAGGGTTGGCTAGAAAAGCTTAAACGTTCCAAACATGGCCTGAATCATTTCTGTGGTACTGTACTACCTAGGATTTCGCTTCGAGTGGTCTTCAAACAAGTTCTAGAGTCCATGAGATATCAAGAAACTACATTGCTCACATAAACGTTCTCTGAAACAACAAAACAACAAAGTGCTTAGGTGTAAGTGCTCATTGTGTTCAAAGAGTTTTACGTAAAATAAATCCAACAATAAACTTGAATCACACAGACAAACGCAACATTTTTCAAATTTTCAATGGCTATAATCAAGTCAATCTATTTCTCATCATTGGCAAAATCAAAATCAAACAAAATAAAGCACATAGATAAAACAAACAAAAAAATAACCAGAAACAAAAATAACTAGAAACATGAGCAGCACACAACACTCGGATACCTTCGCCACCACCAAACTTAAATGATACATTGTCCATAATGTATAAACTTTGAACATTAAGTAAGAGAAAAGAACTCCCCTGATTAGTCAGATCCCGAATCAATCATCCTCGTCAATGTCCTCATCCTCCGGATCATTGCTATGATCGGGATATGGTGGTAGCAAAGGAAGCTGCTGTGTGTTGATTCCCAAATGAGTGGCAAAAATCCTCATCATCTGGTCATTGGTTTGAAAACAACCTGCAACGTATGATGCCTGCTGCTGATCCCATTACTGAAGCTCATGAAGCTCCGTCTCAACCGCTGTCAAATGATCAGAAAGTGACATATTCCATTGTTGCTGTGCTAGTGGAGGCTGTGAGGAAGAGGCTCCTTGGCTTGGTGCTTGATCTATA
Organism: Bretschneidera sinensis; assembly: GCA_023935145.1. Classification (NCBI taxonomy): domain Eukaryota; kingdom Viridiplantae; phylum Streptophyta; class Magnoliopsida; order Brassicales; family Akaniaceae; genus Bretschneidera; species Bretschneidera sinensis. The sequence continues at coordinate 29,218,162 of CM043700.1, read as the reverse complement.
TCCGTGATCCGATAGATAGTCCTGAGATCCAGAGGATGCATTGGTTGTTTAAGTCCAGGTAACACCACACGAGCCACAAAGGGTTGTTATCAAAGATGGGAAATACAACCCCGCACTGTATAAAATGTTGTTTTGGATAATGCTTCCCACATCAATACTCAATCCTTGGTAGATGACAAATAACAGGATTGCCCTGTCTCTTGTGACATCGCTTAAATGGGTCGTCGGAAGCAAACGAGCGCCCACAAAGTAATGCCAAGCTTTCACTGTCCTATCCACTGCACTCAATGGAAATGAAATCCGCTCATCACCTGATAATTTCCATTGTGTCTCAAATTTGCAGAGAACCCGGATTACCTCGTCGAGGTCAAGCGCACTAGCATAGGCACTGTACTCATCCATTGGGATGTTGGGAGTAGCGAGTAGTTTATTGATTGTGCCTTTGTCGAATGCCACCAATTTCCCTCTAACTTTCACCTTCAGATTCGTGTGCTCAGCAATATTCGCATAAAATTCGCGCACGATCAGAATAATTGCAACTTCTGGTGTTGTGCAGAATGTTTCCTATTTTCGGGTAGCGATGATCTTGTGAATGAGTGGAAAGTGTCCCTTGGTGATATTAAATCCCCTTTCAGGGATTGGGACTTTCTTGAGTTGGGAATGCTCAAACCTCTGTTCTGCTTCCTTTGAAAAAAATAGCCCGGAAATGTAACTTGTAGAGACAGGTCTCGCGCGTTTGGGAGGACCCATTTGATCAAGACTTCTTTTCTATAAATAACCAAGCCCAAATATGCAGAAAACAACCTAGAGCAACACACTCTTCCACACACACAGATTCCCAAATAATTTTGCAGAAAAACTTTCAATCAAACCTTTGCAATGTCTTCAATCAACGAGTCTCAAATGACCCAGCATAATATAGTGCATAGCCAACTTACCATCACCAGAATTTCACGCAGCCACAATCATACTTTTCTCCCAACTAACAGCCTAGTTAATTAAAAATCCAACTAAAACTAAGATGTTTCAACTTATCTGTTTCTATATTCCTCAATATCGCATCAAATCACCATGTATTGTACGGCAAACAAAAAAATTCAAGTGATTTTACTCACTAATCTAAATTTTTGGTGTTTTAAGATGAAGAAACCTTACTTGATTGGAAGAAAGCAGAGTCACCCAAAAGCACTTGAGATGTGAAATTTTTGTGAAGAGCTAGAGTAATACGTGGTGAAAGATGCACAAGAACCCTAATTTGGTGGTGCGATGAGGGAAGAAGGTTGAATTTTAGTGATTTGGAGAGAGAGCGGCGCTAGAAATTAGAAACTTTACACAACCTAACAGTGAGAGAGCGTGCTTTTAAAACCCAGTGCGTGACTCGGCACTGCAGTGCTGACTTCCTAGGGGTGCAGCGCTGAGTCTGTGGTCCAACCTCTTCATAATGGTCTTTTCAGCGCTGCAGCGCTGGTTCTTAGGCTTGACTCAAATCAATCCTGAAAACAAAACAAAAATAACTAATTTAAAACGATAAAAACTTAACTAAAAGACAAACCAAACAAAAACAAAATAAACACACAAAACAAATTCAAAATGCAAGTAAAATAAAAACAAACTGTTAGTTCTAATTTATAGTCTTTAGCTTGACTTTCCGATTTATGGCGCTTAGAGAATGGTTGTGGACGATTGAGGGTCAAACATCCCCATGATGTAGTGCTTCAATCTGTGCCCATTGACCTTGAACGTCTCCTTGTTTTTCTCATATCGTAATTCAATGGCACCAAAAGGTGAGACACTTATCACGGTGTACAGTCAAGTCCACCGAGATTTCAGTTTTCCTGGAAATAGACGAAGTCGGCTATTACACAGAAGAACTTGTTGCCCTGGAACAAATTCTTTCCTCGAGATGTGTCAATCATGAAATTTTTTTGTTTTTTCCTTGTACAGCCTTGCATTCTCATATGCTCCTAGTCGAAGTTCTTCTAATTCATCAACCTGCAACAAACACTTTTTTCCTATAATGGTCATATCAAAATTCAAGAATTTGGTAGCCCAATATGCTTTATGCTCGAGTTCGATAGAAAGATGGCAGGCTTTTCCAAAAACCAGCCTACATGGTGACATTCCTATTGGTGTTTTGAAAGCTATTCTATATTCCCACAAAGCATCATCTAATTTGAGTCCCAATCTTTCCTAGAAGTATTCACTGTTTTTTCTAAAATTCTTTTCACCTCCCGATTTGAAACTTCTACCTGACCGCTTGTTTGTGCATGGTATGAGATGCCGAGTTTGTGAGTTACTCCATATTTCCTAACAAGGTTCTAAATTGACGATTGTTAAAGTGTTTACCTTGATCACTAATTATTGTCCTAGGGGTTCTAAACCGGGTAAAGATGTTTTTCTTGAGGAATTGGAGAACCACTTTAGCATCATTAGTGCGGGTTGCTATGGCTTCTACCCATTTAGACACATAATCTACTGCAACTAGAATATACTGATTTGACAAGGATGCAGGATAGGGTCCCATGAAATCAATACCCCAAACATCAAATATTTTGCAAACAAGAATATTGTTTAAAGGAATTTCATTTCGTTTAGAGATGTTACCAATTTGTTGACACCTATCACATGACGCGACGTAAGCTTGGGCATCCTTAAACAGAGTCAGCCAATAGAAACCTGATTGCAATACCTTTGCTGCTGTTCGGTTTGCACCGAAATGTCCCCTAACTTCTCTGTCATGGCAGTAATACAGAATATTGCTAAACTCATACTCCAACAGATATCTGTGAATCACCTGGTCTGCACACAATTTGTATAAATATGGATCCTCCCAAAAATAATGCTTTACATCGGATAGGAGTTTCTTTTTTTGTTGATATGTGAAATGACCTGGGATCTAGTTTTTTACAAGGTAATTGGTGAAATTAGCGAACCATGGTGTCTTAGACACCGATAAAACATAATTAAACGAAGAAATAGAAAATATTTTCTCATCAGGAAATTCTTTGTTAATGCTAATATTAGTCTCTTCTGATTTTTCGAGCCTTGATAAGTGGTCTGCCACTTGATTGTCAGTCCCCTTCTTATATTTGATTTCTAAATCAAATTCTTGAAGAAGGAGAATCCACCTCAACAGTCTTGGTTTTGTGTCTTTCTTCGCTAAAAGGTACTTTAAAGCTGCATGGTCAGTATAAACAGTAACTTTCAATCCAATAAGATAGCATCAAAACTTATCAAATGCAAATACAATAGCTAAAAGTTCTTTCTCGGTGGTAGCGTAGTTCAGTTGGGGTCCGGTAAGAGTGCGGCTTGCATAATAAATTGTCCTGAAAACCTTATCTATTCTTTGACCAAGCATTGCCCCAACTACGGTATCACTGGCATCACACATTAATTCGAATAGGAGGTTCCAATCTTGTGCTACCACAACTGGAGCGGTCACCAACTTATCCTTTAATGTAGCAAATGCCTGCAAACAATCATCAGAGAAGTTAAACTTCACATCTTTTACAAGAAGATTAGAAAGAGGTTTAGAGATTTTTGAAAAATCCTTAATGAATCTCCTGTAAAATCCTGCATGCCCCAGGAAACTTCTGATGGTTTTGACTGAAGTGGGAGGTGAGATTTTTTCTATTACATCCACCTTTGCTTTGTCAACTTCAATACCCCTAGATGATATTTTATGCCCTAACACTATCCCTTCATGGACCATGAAATGACATTTCTCCCAATTTAGTACAAGGTTCGTCTCTTCGCATCGCTGCAAAACTAAAGATAGATTATGAAGGAAATCATCAAAGGTTAGACCAAATAGTGTAAAATCATCCATGAAGATCTCTAAAAAAATTTTGGTCATATCAGAAAAAATTGCCAACATGCAACGTTGAAAAGTTACGGGTGTGTTACAGAGACCGAAGGGCATCCTCCTATATGCAAACATGCCATAAGGACATGTAAACGTCGTCTTTTCTTGATCCTCAGGTGTTATGGGAATTTGGTTATATCCCGAGTATCCATCAAGTAGACAGTAAAACCTGTGACCTGCTAATCTTTCCAACATTTGATTAATAAAAAGTAAAGGAAAGTGATCTTTTCTTGTGGTGTCATTTAATTTTCTATAGTCAATACAAACACGCCAACCTGTCACAGTTCTGGTGGGGATCAATTCATTATTATTATTTTTCACAACAGTGATCCTACCTTTCTCTGGTACTACTTGTACCGGGCTGGTCCAAGCACTATCAGAAATTGGATAAATAATACCAGCATCAAGCAACTTGACTACTTCTTTCTTAACAGCCTCTTGCATTGCCAGATTTAAGTGTCTCTGTGGTTGAACAGTAGGCTTGAAGTTCTCCTCCATGAGAATTTTGTGCGTGCAAATGGAAGGGCTAATTCCCTTGATATCCGCTATTGTCCACCTCAAAGCCTTTTTGTGCCTTCTTAGGACTTCCAACAAGCGTTCTTCCATTTTACTTGTCAACGAAGAGGATATTATAACTAGGAAAATATTTTTCTCTAAATAAGCATATTTCAAATGATCAGGTAAAGTTTTTAATTTAGGGGTTATTATTGGTTCTTCTGGCACTTCTTTTCCCATTTCAGCCTCCAAGTTCCTTGCTTTTTCTTGGATGATGAGTTCTTCAGTGGTGGTAGTTCCTGATTCCATGATGCATCTCTCCAAAGTATCTTCATTTAATGTTTTCTCCTAAAACTCCTCAATGAGGTGATCAACAACATCCGCGTGAAAACAAGAAGAAGTAGATAGGTCAGAAGGATATTTCATGATTTTATACATATCAAAAACTACTTGCTCATCATTGACTCTTAATATCAATTTCCCTTGTTGTACATCAATTAAGGCTCTCCCTGTAGCAAGGAATGGACGTCCAAGTATAAGAGGTACCTCACGATCCTCTTCCATGTCGAGAACAATGAAGTCTACAGGGAATATGAATTTATCAACCTTTACCAGTACATCTTCTATAATTCCCCGTGGTCTCTTAATCGATCGATCAGCTAATTGCAATGACACTATCGTTGTTTTGACTTCTCATAATCCAAGTTTCCTGAAAATTGAAAGAGGCATAAGATTGATACTTGCACCAAGGTCACATAAAGCTTTATCAAAAAATGAATTTCCCAAAGTGCATGGTATAGTAAAACTCGCTGGATCATTCATTTTTGGAGGTAGCTTGTTTTGCAGTATAGTGCTGCACTCTTCAGTTAACATCACCGTTCTGTATTCCTTGAGCTTCTGTTTATTAGACAAAATTTCCTTCAAAAATTTAGTGCAACTAGGCATCTGTGATAACGCCTCTGCAAATGAAATGTTAATATGCAATTTCTTGAAAATCTCTAAAAATTTTGAGAATTGTTTATCTAATTTTTCTTTTTGAAATTTCTGAGGATAAAGAAGAGGTGGTATATATTTAGTTTCAGAGTTAGAATCGATCAAACCTTTACCAGTAAACTTCTTTGCTGAAACACGTTTCTCCTCTTATGTGGTCTATTTTTTCCTTCCTTCTTGATTAGTGATTTCTTTAGATTTGAGCTCTTCCAATTGTGTGCCACTCTTTAGTGTTATGGCCTTGGCATCCTCCTTAAGATTTTTTTCTGTGTTGCTCGGAAGAGAACCTTGTGCACGTCCAGAAATTATGGTTGCTAGTTGACCCACCTGAACTTCCAGATTTTTTATGGATGCTTCTTGATTTTGGAACCTAGTTTTTGTTGTACTTAAAAATTTGGCCATTATATCCTCCAAGTTGGACTTTTTTTCTTGAGGTGGGTATTCAGGAGAAGGTTGTTTCGCATTGCTTTGATTCCAAGACAAGTTCGGGTGATTCTTCCATCTCGGATTATATGTATTGCTGTATGGATTATTTTGCCTGTGAAAATTTAAAACAAAGTTAGCTTGTTCAGCAGATGAATTATATGCAAACTGATTACCTGCTTGATGGTTACTGCTATGGTGGCCACTACCACCACACAATTCATATATTGCATTTGTAGTAGGATTAAGTCCATCTATCTTCTTGGTGAGAGTCTCCATTTGTGCTGCTAGAGCTGTAGCAGCATCTATATTGTGCAATCTTGAGGCTATGTTAACAGGTAACCTTTCAATTAGCCATTGATAAGAATTTGTGGCCATCTATTCTAGCAATTCAATGGCTTCTTCTGGAGTTTTTCTCATAATGGTGCCACCTACAGCTACATCAATCATGTTCCGGGTTGTACTAGTTAGACCGTTATAAAAAGTTTGTACCTGCATCTAAGTGGGCAACTCGTGATGAGAACATTTTCTCAAAAAGTCTTTAAAACGTTCCCATGCTTCATAGAGTGACTCCCTATCTACCTGCAAGAACATAATAATTTCATTGCGTAACGTTGTAGTTTTTGCAGGAGGAAAGTATTTCCCTACAAAAATTTGTACCAATTCTGCCCATGTCATTATGGATCCTGCTGGTAAGGAAGTTAACCAGCTTTTTGCTTTATCCCTTAGTGAAAATGGAAAAAGTATTAAGCGAATTGCATCCTCTGATACTCCATTATGCTTAAATGTGTCGCACAGTTCAAGGAAATTCGCCAAGTGAACATTCAGATCTTCTTGCGATAAGCCCCCAAATTGCACTGAATGTTGAATCATCTGAATAATGGCGGGCATAATTTCGAAATTGTTCGCTTGTATAGGTGGTCGTCGAATGCTAGATTCAACACCATCCATCTTTAGCATAGCATAATCCCACAGTGCACATTGCATCTCTGTGTTGTTCCCTTCTGCCATTGTATTAACTGTTACTGACACTGCTCTTCTCAAAGCATGAAAAGTGCGCTCAATTTTCGGATTAAATTTTGCAAGTATTCTCCCACTAGTACGTGTCATGCACTAGAAACGAAAACCCTGCAAAATAGACTTAGAAACCAAATTAACGAACTCTCAAATTAACTAGTAAAATCACAGTAAATGTAATATTTTATTTCAGTCCCCGGCAACGGAGCCAAAAACTTGATGCGATGAAATTGACACTAGCAAGTGCACTAATCATTCAAGTAATAAAATGATGAGTGAATATCGTTCCCAAAGAGGACAAAATAAATAATACAGAAATTATGACTCAACTCTTACCATTATTTGAGCAAATGAATAATTGTAGGAGAAGAATTTACCAACAATTAACTAAGGGAAAAACAGATGACAATAGTTAATAAAAGGACAAATTTCAAACTTTGGAATTAGATTCTTATAAACTAATGTGCTAAGGACTCGACTTCACCTAAGCTATCATTGCCAAGAGTTTCGAATGGACAAGTTTTTTTTAATACATTTTTCAAGATGGTAGAATTCCCAATAAATTGGTTATCCATATTCCAGGTCTAACCCCAATCTCAAAAATCATTAATTTCAAATATCCATATTTCATGTCTATTCTAGATTAATTCAAATCAAGAAGCATTAAGCTCAGTGGAATTCCTTTCAGTTAAATCTCTCTATTCGGTTACGATTCAAACGGACCACATGAATTTCCTAGAATCCCTATTCGGTTACTCCTACTCCATTCACGGCATGTTTTACCCTGGCCTGTGCATAGACAACAATCCAACATCATATTTATTAATTCAACCATTCATAAAAACAAAGCTTCTCTATTCGACGTATCACCATGCTTAAAGAAGGAATCAAAATAACAAACAACATTAAGAACAATAAAACACACTCTTTGAAAAACACATTAAATTCTAACTTGTCCAAATAGCAACTCAAGACATAAGTTTAGGATTCATCTATCCTTAACACAAAAATATCTACTCCATAATAATATTTAAACAAACCAAGTTCATATCATGAAACATTAACATAACCAAATAAGAATAAAACAAAACCAAAGAGGAATGATTAAAAGCTTCAGAGGAGCTTCCAGGAGTGTCTCCAACTCTCTTCTTGCATCTCGTCTCCTCCAACTCTGTTCTTCTGTTTAACAACCGCGCTCCTCTTTTGTTCCGCTAGCATTTGCTATTTATAATATTCTGAATCTGCCGGCCAGCACTGCAGTGTCGACTTCCCAGCTCTGCAGCACTAGGCACATATTGAACCCTAGCCAAAGCTACAGCACTCCACGAACCAGCGCTGCAGTTTTGAGTCCCTGTCACATTCCAGCGCTGTAGCGCCCTTGAACCAGCGCTGCAGCTTTGAGTTTCTGTCCATTTCACAAATTTTGCTATTCCTGCCAGATTCCAACGCTGCAGTGCTAAAGAACCAGCGCTGCAGCTCTGAGTTTCTGTCCTCTTCACACATTTTGCCCTTCCAGCCCTATTCCATTGCTGCAGCCTTGAGTGTTTGCACAGTAAATTCCCAAAACTCAGCATTGATCATTCAAGTTAACTAAAACAAACTAATAGTAGAATAAAATAAACTAAACCAAAAATTGCTAAAAAAACACATGAAACACAAATCTAATGCTTAATATCAACACCAAAAACGTGCCTAAAAGAAGTATAATACCATGATTTATTCAGAGTTATCAGTGATTGATTGAGTCTCTTGGCCACCCCATTCTGTTAAGGTGTATATGGAGTTGTTTTCTATCTTGCAATGGCATTTGCCACAAAGAATTGCTCAAACTTTTCTATCTTGCAAAATTCCCCTCCATTATCTATTCTCAGTACCTTTATCTTTCTTTCCATCTGATTTTCTACCAATGCTTAAACTCACGAAACTTATCAAATGCTTCAGCTTTACTCTTAATGAAATAAATCCATGCATACCTTGAAACATCATCAATGAAAGAGACATAATATCTTAATTTTCCAAGAGATTGGATCGGAACTGGCCCAAACACATCACTATGTATTAAATCAGGAATACTCTTTGCTCTCATGCCAACGGACTTAAAACTCACACGGTTCTACTTGTCATGTAGACAATGCTCACAGAAACTGAATCCCATGGAGCAATCTGGGACTCCCTTCACCATCTGCTCACTGATATGCCCAAGTCTCTGATGCCACAACATAGAGGACGTCGCCTCATCATCAGTCGCCTTCTTAGAGATAAAACCTCCACTGCACTAACTTTGTACTTTATTTTTCAGCAACTTGTACTACGTATCATACCGAACACCTCATGCAATTACTAATGATCCATGAGTTATCTTGCATGAATTTTTTTCACAGCTAAAATTCACTCCCCCATCTACCATCTTGCTGACTGATATTAGGTTATTGCTGAGACCCGGAATATGCATCATGCCTGGAAGTGTTCTGACTGTCTTATCATTCATACTCAACTTTACCTTCACACGACCAATAATTTTCACTGGAGAGTTATCTCCCAATAAAACATTTCCCCCTTCAAAGGTTTCATACTCACGAAACCAGTCCCTGTGAGGTGTCATGTGAAAGGATGCTCTTGTGTCAATTATCCAAACACTCTTATCTGATTGAGCCAAACAGGATGTCATATTTAAGTCACCAGCATCATCATTATACTAATTCCTGTTACCTAAAGCTGATATCTCGCATGTTCACTTTTCAGGGTTCATACTCTTACTTCTGCACTCTTTCTTTAGACGCCCAGGCTTCCTACACTTCCAACACTTTAACCCAGATTTATCCATACTTTTCGTTATTCCCTTGAACTTGGGTTTATCACCAGACCACTTGTAGTCTTTATTATGGGTTCATCCTCTCACAGACAAGGCCTCCTTTGACGAGTTTTATGTACTCTGCCGCGTCATCTCCTTAGACAATAGGGTTGCCACGACATTCTCAAAATACAGATCAATCGTACCACTACCAATTGCAACTATCAAGTTATCCCATGAATCAGGCAGTGAACAAAGCAGTATAATAGCCTTATCGTCATCTGTCATATCAACAATAATAGATAATAACTGACCTATCAAAGTGTTGAACTCATGTAGATTAACAGAGAAAGAATCACCATCAGTCATCCAAAGGTTGTACAACTACTTCCATATAAATAGTTTGTTTACCAGAGATTTACTCTGATAAAGACTTTCCAGCTTCTTCTAAAGATCTTTCGCAGTCTTTTTTCCATAAACGTTTATCAAGACATAATCAGCCAGCCACAGTCGAATCAGACTTCGTGCCTTCCGATCAAGCTTTTCCCACTCCGTGATGGTCATTGAAGATAATGTCGAAACCACTATCAGTGATGCCTCTGCCGTGGATGTCATACTATTCAGTATCTCATCGACTATCATCGGCCACAGATCCCTATCCACAAGTAGATCCTCCATCTTCAGTTTCCATAACTTTAAACTATTCCCTCCGAACTTCTCGATTTCAATCTGTGATCCAATCAACATCTCTGATCGTTAATCCTCGAACACAAAGCTCTTATACTAATTGAACGATTCGAGACCTGTCATTCACATAAGTTATAAACAGAAAGAAAAGAAGACAAGATTTACCCAAGTTCACCCCAGAATAGGGCTACGTCCTGCCAGAAGTTTCCTATTATCAACTTCACAAATCTCTCGTTACAATGTATGCTCATTACATAAAGAGTATTTACAAGCAACTTAAGACGTCTTAATTAGGGTCTAATTAGGATTTCCTTTCAGCTATAGAACTATGGCTATTCATGAGCCCAAGCCCAAACCACCAAGCAAAAAACTAGGCCCAACTCATGTACATGGCCTGAAAGTTTCAGGGGCACTGCCCCCTAACCCCCACCCTCTCTCCGGAGAGCAGGACTCTATGTTCGTCCGGGATTCTACAGATCTGGTCCCGTAAAGTATGCACCAACTCTAATAAAGTGATATCCTGCTTATCTTGTTACATGTCTTGATTCAACTCTCTTGCACAAATGTAGTATACATAGTGCCTGACATTGATTTATTTTTGGAGTAGAGATTGTCAGACTAACAGCAATTTTCATATAAAACTGATAAAATTTACAAAGAATTTCTAGTTATAACATGCCTCTTCACCATTCACTGGAGAAAGACCAATTTATTGTCATGTGAATATATAAAATGGTTTCTACATTGATAGACTTTTAGTGGTATGGTTATTTTTTTTCTTCTTTTACCCACTCAATGTTTATTTTTGCTGGTTATTGCGATAGCTTTTGCTTCCATATTAGTAACTTATTGGTTATTCATAGGAGAAAGACCAATTTATTGTCACCTGCATATATAAAATGGTTTCTGCATTCATAGACTTTAAGTGGTACGGTTATTTTTTTTCTTCTTTCACCCACCCAGTTTTTATTAGCCTTTACTTCCATAGTTTTTGTTAGCCTTTACTTCCATATTGGTGACTTATAGGTGATTCTTCTACTCAACATGCTTAATGTTATAATTCTATAAACTACTAGATCTCATAGTAATTTTGTCTTTGTTTTACAAAAGCTACCATAACGAATAATGTTTTCCCCTCCCCTCTTTTCTTTTTCATTCTTTCCTTCAATTTTACTTTTCTATTGGATTATATTGAAATAAATGTGACTGAAGCTACAAGTAGGGCTTCAATTTTAAGTGAATTAATTGAGGCTGCCTAAGCTACCAGTACTTTTACTCATCTTTTTTCTTATTCTCATTCATTGTCCATAACCAAGAAGTTTATGCATAAGTATTGGAGATTTAAATGGTTGGTCATTGTAACAATGTTAAGCTTAAAAATTTGATATGTTCTATTTTCATTTCAAACATTATGTGCTAAGCAAAAAAAGGAAGTTGGCACAAAACCTACACAAACACATTGTTACTTGCACACCTAATTACATACACACGTTTGAGATGGAGACAAAGAGATATTATTCCTATATTTTCTTTTTTCTCTTTTCAGCCTCTCTTTATTTTCTATTTTTTATGCTTCTGTTAGTGTTTTCTTTGCTTCTCTTTATTTTTTATAACTATATTTAATCTCTGTATTTATTCTTCTTCTCATATTCTTTTGTGGAAATTGTACTATTACAACACTCTTTTCAACTTTTGCAGCAGACAGTATCTTCAACAAACTCAAGTTGTTCGATCCAATTGAAACTTTGCTCAAGTATTATAGAACCAATCAAAATATTTTTCTAAGGTAAGTGTAATATTTACTCAAATTGCTTAAATTTAAAGGGAAAAAAAAGAAAAAAGGAAAAAGATTGTTGTGGAATGCATTTTTCTACAATGAGAAAAGTTATCTTTGAGTGAGAAATTATCTTTGGAAATATGTTAGTGCATAGTGTATGCTTCACATTTCTGTCTTTATGTATGCTATTATAAGGTAAGAATATATCCGAGCTCTTTCATGAAAGTAGGATCCTAGATAATTTTTACTGGAGTTTTTCTAATGTTCACGTGTGCGTGCACACACACATGTTTAGGTTTACTTTGCTACATAATTTGTTGGAATTTTGGGTTTAGATATGTTATAACATTGTATATGTAGACCCATTATCTAATAAATGACCCAATTAAGTGATATAATTTTTATGGGTCTCCAAAGTATCAAGGTTCTTTAGTATGGGCCACCTTATGTGTAGAAGCCTGATGTGAGATGGGTCTTTGTTAATGGGCCAAAAACCCAATGCACATGTGTGAGGTAACTGTTAGGGTTATGGTCCCTAAGGCACAGGGAAATAAATAGACAACAGGGGAGGGTGTTTAACATGTGTTAAATTTTATTGAAACAGACAGTTCTTCTCCCTCCCCCTCTAACATTTAGTTGATTGGTTCCCATACCAAATGTGGTTCTTTCTGTAGTCTTAGAAGATCAACCCAATGAGGCTTGCTAGCAATGGATTCCAGTTTGTTTCTAACTCATATTCTCAATATATATATATATATATATATATATATATATATATATATATATATATATATGAATTCTTGACAAGTTTAATATGAAAAGATCTTGGCTATATCATTGATTATTTGTGTATTAGTATCAAGATTAATATAACATAATTGCCTAAGGAATTTTTTATAAGTAAAAATGTATTAATAACGCACTAAGAGAGTACAACTCAAAGCCAAAAATTAATTACAAGAAGAAGTTCCACAAGTTTTGAGAGATCAAAATCATTTACAAAAAAAAAAAAAAAAATCGTTTTAAACCAAAAATTAAGGATGTTGAACCAACTATCTCTAATAGTTTCAACAGGCCTCTCTAAGCCATCAAAAACTCTACGATTTCTCTCATTCCACACCAATTGAAAAATAGAGAGTTGAATCAATAAGTAAGCCTTCTTTACTTCCTTAAAAACTCTCAACCCATTCCAAGCCCAAATTTCATATTTCATGGAACCGGTCACCAGCCATGAGCCCCCCAAAATACTATAAGGCATCTCCCATAAGCTTCTAGTCAACGAACATTCCAACAAAAGATGAAACACGGACTCGATACAACTTTTACAAATGTAACATCTAATTAACAAGCACTTTTCCCCTCCTATGTAAATGGTCTATAGCAAGATTTTTCTCCCAAGTGGCCTTCCAAGCAAGCAAAAAAAAAAATTTACTTTCTTAAGGGCACAAGAACAAAAATTGTTTTCCAAGAAAATGGTAGGAATTTTCTTTGAATACTCTCCAAGCGATTAGCCACCGAAATCAAAATAGGTAAGAGATGCATAAAGTATATTGGAAGGTTAGAAAGAGTGATTCTGACAAGAGTAACTGTTCTCCCTTTTGATATATAGTGACTCTTCCACCTAGCTAACTGTTTCTCAAACCTTTTCACAATAGGATTCCAAATACTTTTGTATTTGAATCTAGCCCCAAGAGTAAGGCTGAGGTAAGTAATAGGAAGCGACACTTTGCATAGGGATTAAATCACTCTTGCTTAGATTAATCTTAAGCCTCGAAACCGCCTCAAAGCAAATAAGAATGCACCGAAGATGCAAAATTTGTAGTGCCTCCATCCCACAAAAAATAATTGTGTTGTCGACAAAAAGAATGTGAGACACACTCACACTACCTCAATTTCTCCCCACTTTGAAATCACTCCCCATCAACCGCTTTCACCAAAATTTTACTAAAAGCCTTTATTACCAATGTGAACAAGAAAGAAGACACTTTAAAGCTTTAAAAAAGCTCGAGGGACAAGTGTTAACTAAGATAGAGAAGGAAGCTAATGAGATACACATGTAGATCAATTTGCAACATTTGTCCCCAAAGCTTATTCTTTTCAGCAAATAAATTTCAAAATCCCAACAAACATAGTCATGTACCTTCTCCATACCAAGTTTCCAAATCACCCTTCCTCTATCTTTTAGATGAGCATCCACAACTTCATTGGCTATCAATGTGGCATCCAAAATTTGTTTACCCTCAATAAAAGCATTTTGATGAGGGCTCACCACTTTCCGCATAAAATTCTTCAATCTAGAAGTGAAAACCTTTTGCAAGAGCTTATAAATACAACTCACAAGGCTAATGGGTTGAAAGTCTTTGACATTGGACTCCCCAACCTTTTTCAGGGTAAGAACAATGAAAGTGGCATTAAAGACTTTCCATAAACTTCCCTGAAGATTGGAACTCCTCAAAAAATCTAAGGATACCCCCCTTTAGCACCTCCCTATTATGAACTAAGAGAATCTTTTCTTCATCAAAAGGGTGCTTAAGCTAAGTTGCTTCCCCACCATCAATTCTAGATAATACCAACCCATCCAAATTTGGTCTATACTATATCGTATCTCCTTTTAGAGATTCTTATAGAAGTCACAAATTGTCCCCTTCATACCACCTTATTACTCAAACAACATTCCATCAACCTCAATGGAATTAAGAAAGTTAAATCTTTGATGAGCATTAGCCATATGATGAAATAACTTAGTGCCCTTATCACCCTCCCGAAGCCAAATCTCTCTAGATTTTTGGCACCAAGAGATTTTTTCCATAGAGATAAGCTTAGCAAGTTCTTTTTTAACCCAAACCATTCTCTCTCTATCCGTTCCCAAAAGGCCCTCAACAATCTCCTTCCCATCGAGCCCACTAATTTTACCCAACAAAGCAAATAAAGAAGAATTCACATTACCGAGGGTTTCTTTGTTCCATCTTTTCAATTCATCTTTTAAGGTTTTTAATTTCGAAGCCACCACAAAACTAGCAAATCCTTCCATATTGTAACCCTCCCACCAACCTATGACAAGATCTCGAAAGCCGTGCACCTTAAGTCACATATTCTCAAACCGAAATGGAGTTGGCCCCAACTACATGCCCCCCATTTGAAGAACAATAGAGTGGTGGGTCTGAGGTGGGACGAGGTAAAAGCTTCTGAAACAAAAAAGGAAAGAGTTTCTCAACAACTTGTGACAAGAAAGCGGCCGATCCTAAAGAACGAGGGAGTCTTTCATGAGGATAAAGAGCGAGGGAGTCTCTCATGAGGATAAAGAACGACATTGAAATCACCACCCACCACCCACGGAAGACGCCACCAATTTCTACTAATTGCCAATTCTTCGTTTGGCCATAAACTCATGACATCACTCTCTCTCCACTAGAAGAGAGCCCCTTTAACACACAAGATACTAAGAACAAACCCACATGAAAATCAATCAAGTCAATCATCTTCATATCCCACATAATGACAATACCTCTTGAGGCATCGATCGCCGGGAGGACTTTCCAACCATAAGATCTCAAACCTCAAATACTACGAATAATCGCATCATTAATTACCTCTATTTTAGCCTTTTGAGGCAGATCATGCTCCCCTCCATTATTTAAGATAGTGTTTCACCGTATGTTCAATAGATTCTTTATACTCAGATTTGAATGTTAAGAAAAAAGACTTTGAAGAGTGATAGAATAGTGAGAGTTAAAAGCATATCTATATCTGGAAATATGCGTTCTTAAAATGAAAAAATTCATCACACACTAAAACTAAACTTCACTTTAGCTTATACAACCATGTTAATGCTTCTCAATCGATTTGAAATAAAAGCACAAAGATAAAACTGCGGGCTTCTCACCAGTTATGGGTACGAGTATCGAGATTGGACTCAAAAATAGGATGATTTAGGAGTAATTTTGCATCCTTTTTTTTTGACAATCAATCATTATTAGAATTCCCTTTTATGGTTTACTTTTTCCACAATCATTAGATTCGCCAGAGAGTCTCTGCAGGAATGATACCAACATTTGAGAGAAGTTGGTGGTTTATGTTCATGGATCAACTTGTGTGGAACTGTGCCCATCGGCCAAAAGTGAGAAAAGATGAGAAAAATAAAAGAAAGAAATTTGTTTGAATAACTGAGATAAATAAAATATCAAGTTGGGTCCAAGGTTGGCATGTTATTTTTGCCTTCTCATAAAATTGGACTGCATAAGGCTGTAAATGCACCAAACTGTAGATCCCATTGCCCCGACTTTTAGAGGGTAGTGTGTTGTTCCAAACCAAGTTAGTGAATTAGATGGGTTAATCCCCAACTACCAGCTTGTGTAATGTTCTTGTACTAATTGTTAAAAAAAGGTATTTCTCTCAAATAACCCTGTGAAAGATATATATATTATAAATGAGTCTCAATAAAAATCGTGTTGCCATTATTTGTCAAAGTTTTCTAAACAGAATGTAGCTTGGGTAAATATTCTTCGATTCTTGAAACAAAGCATCCAGTCGAAATATTGATTGAGGAAGAGATTAGTTCAGGGGAAATGTTACATATAGAGAGAAATATTTGTCTTGTAGAGTTATTCCCACTAATTTTACTTTGTCAATGGTTTGGTATCAAAAAGGAAAATTGCCTATCGTAATATAATTCATTATCGCAGATGATGATGATAACAAAAACTGACTAGTGTAATATAATTAATGGTGCGTATTGGATGTAATAACTGTAATCAATTTTATATAACGAAACCATATCTGAAAATGCATGCTACCTTTGATTTATAATTACTTGTTTCATATTTAAGCTTTTTTTAACAGACATGACATGCTTTAAGGTATAACTAAAACACAAAATAACTTTGACCATAAATCAAATGAAAAAATATATTAAAACTTACTTGAACTTTGACCATAATTCTTTAAACTAAAGAAACAAGATGAATCCTAAAGAAACAAGATAAACTTTGTTTTAGTGGTAAAAGAAATAAAAGTTGAGTTTCTAGAGTTATAAAGTCTTAGGAAAGTCTTAGGTTCCATTTTCGTTGATGTTATTTATTCGATTTATAAATTGATTATATCTCACTTTTAAGTTGATAATGTGTTAATATTGTGGCATAGTGGGTTTTTGTATAGAATTTGTAGTAATACTAAGTTTATTTTGTAATTAAATCAATTATTATATTTATATATATTCACTTCAATAAATAAAATGAAAAGACTAAAAGAGAGAGAAAGGACGAAAAAAATTATATAGACATTGAAATACAAAAGCCATTGTACACTGAGCAAAACTATTGAGCTTCTTGAGAAATTTGTAGTGGTTTGATTATAGTTGTAAGTTTTGTTTCGTTTCAGTTTAAATACTAAACCAAAACTAAACACTCATGTATTTCGTTTTGTTTTTTATTTCGGTTCGTTTCAATCCATTTTGATTTGTTTCAACCGAAACATCATAATTCGGCTAAAATATTACAATGTTAATTTTTTTTAATATTTTTAAAATTATAAAGAGTGATTTGAGAATTTTTACTATTTTTCTTCAGTTGGGTGATGTGAATAACGGATCGAAACCAAAACGTTCCATTTAAATAGCTTAACCGAAATGCTGCTTGGCGCGAACTGTACAACCATGAGTCAGTTTAAACCCAACCTTCCAACCATTAATTGCAACTTGCACAAAATTATTGTCATGCCAAGTCGAGCCGAGACTGAGTTGAAAGGTGCTCAAGCTCGACCCATGAGAAAAAAAAAAAAAAAACTTATTCAAGCCGAACTCGAATTAAGAAAACTAAACTCAAACTCGCCTCATAAGATAAAATTCAGGTTTGAGCTCGGCTCGTGAGTAACTCAACTCAATGACTCAAGTTTTATGTCAAACTTGAACTCGAATTAATCGAGTTTTGAACCTCGAACCTCTCAAGCGAGCTGAGTTGCTTGACTCAGTTCCATCCTTACCGAGCATAACAGTTTTCTAGCCCAACACGTTTTCGACCCTTGCCACATGAATATATAGATAAGATAAACACATAGGTCCCTGCCCTACAGGCTACAAAAAGACATGAACTTGTTACAGACGAGCTTGGGCTGATCTACAATCATCAAAACTGCATAGTCACTACCTTAACTAGTGGACTGTTTATTTAAGAATTAATTTAAACATGTTTAAATCAATAAATTTAAATAATTTTTATCATAAATTGATTTAACCATGTTTTAATCAAATTCCTCTACATCATTATTAAATCCTTAAATTATACTACTTTAGTTTAGTTGGTATCAGGGGGCCATCTGCTATTGTTTTGTGCTACAGCTATGAAGCGAAAACCGGCATGCCTCCACTGCATCATCAATAGACAAGAACAAGGATTCCTTCCCAATGGTGTCAATGAACTTTGATGATGTCATTTTCTCCATAACTTCAATCCTCGGGTTTATTAATGCCATCTTTAATAGGAAGAATATTGAATCAATAAACATATAAGATTTCAGTATTTATTTTTCAAGGAAATTAAAAAAGTAATTAATTAATTAAGGATCGATGCAGTGTTAATTACTTACATTAATACCCTGCGCTTGCAAGATTCTAAGTACTTCAGTAAATGTTTCAATGCCAGTCATGTCAATGGATGTAACTCCTGTAATATAATTCAATTCTATTAGACAAACATTCACAAATTAATAATAATATTTTCAATCCAGTAACTATAATTATATGAAGCAAAAAAATGATTAATTAATTGAAGGGAAACTTTTAGCTCATACTCATTTTTAAGTCCGTTAAAACACAGTTATGGATATAAAAAATAAAATTTGTTAAAAAACGAATATTTTTAACTCGTACTTATTGATTTATTATCAATAAGACTAAATCTGTATCTGGCTTGGGTCGTCATTAAAACATACGTATGAACATGAAAAATAAAACCCGCAAAAAAAATTATTTTTAATCCGTACATATTAACTCGCTACCTTTAATATTCGACCAACCTGTTCATTTCTCACCTCTATTAATTAATTAAATAATTAAAGAATATTTATTTTACCTGTCAAATCTAGTAAAAGATGCTTGACAACTTTTTCGGAATTTGAAATGGTCTGTTCATCTCTAATGTATCTCAAAATCCTGTTCACGACTCAATAAATTAATTGAAGCAATTGATCAGAAATTGCAACGTTCTTGGGTAATTTATTAATTAAATTAAATTAATGTTTGTACTAAAATACAACTAATTACCTTTCTCTTATGTAGGTGCAATTTGCAAAGTAAATAGGAGAACCAAGTTGGAGAAGTAGGATCCCTGGCAGCCTTGTAACACCAGGATACTGCTCTGTGTCACGATATACACTCGAGTCTTCTACTTTTCCAAGCTTGCAAGCAGCAGGCCTAGCGATGTATAGAAGTGCTCTGAGTAGTGAAAGCCCTACCTGAAAATTATGACGGAAAACGAAATTCCATTCAAATTTTATTGAATTAATCTGTATGTATAGTCGAGAAATTTGAAAATAATAATTGTGGTTAATTGGTATGAAATTACCGATAGCATGAGGCCAACATCCATGCTTAAGAAAGACACACCAAGGAAACCGACCATGGCAATGCAGAAATCGAATTTGTCGACTTTGAAGAGGCGATAGAACTCTTCATAGTCGATGAGTCCAAGCATTGCAGACATGATAATGGCAGAGAGAGCAACAAGAGGAGTGTAACGAAAAAGAGGAGCCAAGAAGAGGAGTACAAGCATCATGCATATTGCCATTACTACGTTTGACATTGCTGTTTTACAACCCGAATTAAAGTTCACAGCAGTTTTTGAGAATGGCCCTGACAATAATTTAATTATTAATTATTCATATTAATAATTAAAAAATAAAAATAAAAATTTTAAAATTAATTATATATACCTGTTGTCAGGTAGCATGAAGTGAAAGATCCAACAAGGTTCATAAGACCAAAAGCTATCATCTCCTTATTCCCATCAGTTTGTTGATTTTTCATTATGGCAAAGCTCCTCCCTATCGCTATCCCTTCCTGCAACAATTAATTATAAAACTTTAACAAGTTATATATAATTAATTGAAATTAAAGAGAAAAATTAACTGCTATTCTTACAGCTAAAGCCACAAGTCCTGTAACGACCCCAGCTTTAATTGTTGCTGGTAGATACTTTGCCTCAAAGTTCAATTTATTAATGGAAAGAGGATTAATTCCTTTCTTCAAATCACCCACCTGACCACATGGAACACAACAAATTAACAAATAATGCAAAATGAATTATCAATGTTATTTATACTGCATTATCTTTAAATTTACTGAAATCACATTAACGTATTAAACCTTTTTAAAATCTATAATTCATTTCAAAACATCAATTTTTATCCTCAAGCAATCTCAAAACGAATTTTTTTTAAAAATCAAAATTTTAATTGGATATCATAATGATCAAAGTACTCTCAGGTATAATAAAAGTTTATTTTTAAAAAATAGATTTTTTAAATAAATTCATTTTGGTGTTGTTTGGTATATTAGTATCATTTCAAAAAACTTTGATGTAGTGAAACGTAATTTGTTATTAATTTTTAATTATAAAAAGCCAATGAAAATATATATATATATATATATCAACTAAAAAGTCACTTACAATTGCGATTCCGTGTTTCTCTCCATGGACGAAATAAGCAAATACGCAGCCCACTATAACAAGGAGCATGGGAGCTATAGCTGATACCCAAAACAGCCTTGGATTTTTCTTCCTCTGAAAATTCATTGTTTATTAAACATAATAATATCAGTAGAGACACAAATGTACTCCTGTGTTTGCCACATGACGTCATTATTGATTTATATTCTCTTAAAGAAAAGAAAAAAAATGTTTGAAGAGAGAGAGATTACCAGGTATCTAGTGAATTGGAGGAAAGCAAGGAAGCATACACCTATGACAGCACTTTGCCACTTCCACTGCATAAATAATAATTTGCTTCGCTTAAGACCACTAATCTTTTTTCTTAAAAAATTATATAGTGATACTTTTAAGATTTAACAACATGCAAGCTAGATATATAATAATACAATTCACTTTTATGATATGATGTTTATGTTTTGTGCTTAATTTTTCTCAATTCCTTTAATCTCTTGTGTGTGCTGATCAAATATAACTCACTCTACTGCCATGAATACATGGAAAAGAAAAAGGGCTTAATTATTCGATCATTTGTGACAAATTAACCTCATCTCTATGGCTGAAGACGGCACGCATAACTGATATTACGTCAGTATTATGGGTAAAATGAGTCAACCCAAATATGCCCTTTAACTGCTGTAGGCAGATGATTGTGGCAGTCCCTCCCATGAACCCAGTGATCGTTGAATGTGATAAGAAATCCACCAAAATCCCCAATCTGCATAAATCATAATTTATAAATCAAATACTACGTACGTACATAGTAACTAATTAATTAAATCTGAATCATTACTGTACGTAGTAGTATATATGCACCTCAGCAAACCTAAAGCTGTCTGAAAAATGCCGGTGAAGAAGGTGGCCGTAAAAACCAAGTTAAGATACAATGTTGCCTCATTCTTTGGATCAGCTTTCTTTCCAATTGTTTCAGCTATAAGCAACGAGCATGCTGCTACCGTTCCCACCGCAAGGTTCTTTGAGCTCCCAAAAACAGCGTAAATAAGAGGTGGAACAAAGCTTGAATCTACAACAAAAATAGTTACTATTAATTTTAAAAGATAAAATTATAATTAAAAAGCATGCATGGGATCGAGCTTAATTAATTACAAAGGCCGATAATTGGAGGAATGTTAGCGAGTTTAGCATAGCTGATCCCTTGAGGAATGGCAAGGCTGGTAACGGTGATACCAGCGAGGACATCATATCTAAACAAGCGTAGATTGTATTGGGGAAGCCATTCAAAGATTGGAATGAAGTATTGAACAGCTTTCTTGGCTCTAAGTAGAGGCTTCTCACTCTTGAACTGCTTCAACGGATCGTCAGGGAAGAAAGTTTCTTTGCAACCAGATTTGAAAGTGGTCGCAAAGGTTCTATTTGTGGTGAAATTCACCTTGTGGCTTGAACCTATTGTGGCCATAGTGTGGTGGGGGAGAGAGAGAGAGAGGATAGCTTGGGACTTAGAGATTTAATTACCTACCATTTATATAGAACCAGCATATATGTATATGTAGTGGAATGATAATACAAAAGATGATAACGACTGGATTAATTAGATTAGCTTAATTGACAGGTTAATTAACTGATCTGTATTGCTTTCCATAAGTAGAGAATTAATTACTGTTGGCTTTTCAAATTTTATCCAGATTAGTTATTTAATATACATGTTTGTTAAAACTTAATTACCTCATCTTTAAAAAATAAGCTTAATTACCCACTAGTTGCCATATTATATATATATGTAAAAAATCCCGTAGATGCTATTTTGTCATGTTGACAATTAAGGGGTAGTATTTTATTTGTATTCATGCATCTTCCAAGTTTCTAATCGGAGAAAAAGAAGAAAAAAATATCTATTTTTATTTATTTATCGCAATGATTTAATTATCTTTAATTCATATTCACCTATTTAATAATTTTTTTTATCTATAAAATATTTTTACTTAAAACAATAATCATTGAACCAAAAATTGCTGGTTAAATGACCACATCTATAGTTTACCTTAGCAATGGAATGGTAAATTAGAGAAAAAGAAAAGGGATGGCTATATATATATATAGGTTTTATGCTAAATTATATCATTGATTCTCATACTTAGTTTGTATCTTTAGTTAAATTGATCTTTTGGTTTTCGATTGTGACATTTAAGTTTCTCAACTATAAATTTTGTCAAGTTGAATTTTTCTATCAAATCCACTTAATTTCGTTAATATTATTATCATTTACGATAGACAAAAAATGATAGATGTTTCATGCAAAATAAATTCAAAATTGACGTATTGAAATCATAGTAATCATTTATGTTGATAAAAGTGAGAAAATCAATATTTTTTCTTTTAAGTACATGATTTTGAAATAATCGTATTTTTTTAGAAGATTTTCTTTCTTAAATTGTCTTGGAGTAACATCCTTCCTTTTTAAGTACTTATCTAATGTGGAAAATTACATTAAAATAATCTAGTATTAAGGTTTTACTCAGCCGTCAGCGCTAGCGTAAATCAAATATTTACACGTGGACGTAATCTTCTATATCAAAGATATATTTTGTTCTCACTGTTTTCCGGGAACATTTTCTATATCAAAAAATATTTTACTCTCCTTTATATAAAGTATCTAAACAAAGAGAACGAAAATTAATTATCCAAATAGTCTCCTCTCCTCTATCATCTAAAAAGAAAAGACAAATGCAATAATGCAAATAACTTTACTAAAAAGAGCATCACTCTAATAAAAGCCAGATGATAAGATAACGAAAGAAAAGACAGGACTACAACAATATCAAAAACATTGACTTATCGTTATATCTTGCAAAAAGAAACACGTAATACTCTACAGCTTCATCGCCTAATGTTGTTTTGTTGCAAAAATAAAACACTTGGTTCAAATTCCGGCAGTAGGCGACATCCAACTTTGATTTGTTAACCTTACAATGACACTTCTGTCATGTTACGATGTTTGGGGTGCAACTTTGTTGACGTCCGATCCAAAAAAAAAATTATTAGCGACAAGACATATATACATATTTATAATATAAAAATTGATAATTTTTTTTTAAATTAAAATTACTAAGGATTAGATTGAAAAAGAGATCAATTTTAAAAAAAAGATACCTAAACAATTAAAATAGCAATTGAAAAAGAAATGAATAAAGAATTATCGTCCCTGATTAAGTGTTTGAGTGTTTGAATGTTAGAATTTTAAATTAATGAGAGTAATTATAAATTTTAAATAAAAAAAATTTATAAAAATCTATAAAATTAATTTATTTTTTAAAAATAAAAAAAAACAGTTGCCTCCACTATATCCACCCTATATCCGCCACTTGGTGTCGTTATGTTAAATGAAACCCATAATGTTGTCAAATGATATTTATAATATCGTTAAATAATAAATAACTTAATAATTGTTTAATAGTATTTTTATTAAAATATACTATTTTACCAAACATCTTTTATTATCAAATAGTATAAAAACATTTTTTTATTATAAAATAATATCAAAAGGTCGCATGCCGTAATTTTTATCACACCATAGACTCATCCACTATTTCTAAAGAAAAAAGTTGCATATATTGTTTTTGACACCATCAAATTAAGAAGTGCCTTAGCAGGCTTTGTGGACGGTCTGGCGTCTTATTTTCTCTTGACTACCACTTGTTACATCACCAATAATGATTATTCCATATTCTAGTATTAATTTGTAGTGGGGCGGTATAAGAAAAGAAAAATTAAAATTACATTGTGGGTTACAACGGGACCTCTTATCAGCTTGACTTGCTTTTGCTTTAGCATCCAAATTTTAAAATTAAAGGGCACAAATTCTTTGAATTTTTACGATAAATATTTGGTCTGTCAAGCTTAAAATTAATATTTTAGGTTAGTTAAAAAAATTTATTGATAATTTTAGATAATTTTATTGATAATATGATTTTTTAAATTTCATATTTATACTGACGTTATCAGTAAATTTTTTTTAAATCATCAATAAATTTTCTAACAAATCTAAAACATATAATTTATACCTGTTTTAGGTGTCTAATATAGTGGATCACATTTTAATTGTTCACGTGATGATGGATCGGTATACCACTTCAAATGGCAAGAAATTTTTTAGTGTATTAATTGAACTTGTACCAAGTATATTAACAATTCATCAAGAGATAGAAAAAAAAATTTAATGCACAGTTGATATGCTCAATGTAACTTATACTCGATACATTAAAAATTTTGCGTTGGAGAGCACTCTCTGAAGTGAACAAAATAAACATGATTTGATTGTTGATTAAAAGGCTGAATAAATGGAAAATGAAAAGTTCCAAGTAGTCTATTAAGTTGGATACATACTTCCAAGAAATGAGTCTTAACGTAAAGATGTTTGCTTCCGCAAAACTTCAAAAAGAGAGACTGTTTTGGTCACTAACAATATGAACCTCCCTCAGTTATGGATGCGAAGCTGGGGAGGGCTTTACCTACTTAAACACATCGATACAGAATTCTATCCAAGTTGAAACGCAAGTTTCGATCTGGTGAAGGTTGGTACTTGCAAATTAATCTTTTAAACGCAAGTTTCGATCTGGGGAGGGCTTTACCTAATCATGCTTGCTTTCCTGTACTCTGAATCCTTCGATCCCAATTGAGAGGAGAATAATTGCCACTAGAAATTTAAAGGAAAAAAAAAACTAAAATTGAATTTACTGCTGATGAATGAATCATTATGCACCACTCCATTATATATGTTCTGTAATCTGCATATTAGGCTGCAAACAAGCTGGGGGTGAATTTTGCTTGCTCAAGCCAAGTTTATTAATGTTAGTTCGTTTAATTAAAGTTCAAAGAGCTTATTACCTGAACTTCAAACTTGTTACTCAGAAGAAGAAAATCTTGATACCAATATTGTAAAGAGTGATGCTATATAATCAACCAATTTTTTTTTTCATTCAAATTATTGTAAATGTTTGAGTAGTAATTATGAAAATTTCAAATGGTAAAAAATAAATTTGAACAAAACAAAAACATTAAAATTTTCACATGACAGTGATATAATTGCATTGGTTAGGATAGTAAATAAACAAAATAGATAAGCATGCTCAGACTGTAATAACTATATTCGTAAAGTAAAGGCAAAGAAGTAATTTAATAAATATGACATGAAATTAAAATAATATTTTATGCGAAGGACTAAGTATTGAATAAAATAACTCTAAAAAAATTTGGACGTTCAGAACGTCTAGAAGAAAAAAAGAAGGAAAAGAAAATTAATTAATTAATTATTTTTCCATAAAAAAAAGTCAACAAAATATGGCAACACCTGCTGCCAAGTTAAATTGGTGAAGGGTGTATGCCCTCTACATCTCTGAAACGTGGAGACTGTGTAGGGGGATTAAAGACAGATGAAGGAAGCATTTGAGGCTGCCGACAGTTTTAAGCAACAAGCTTGTATATATATATATATATATATATATATATATACACCTATGTGAAATCTGTTTATAGATTTCACATAGTTTTTTTTAATTTCTCGTTTTTCTCTAAACACTTGGGGACCAAAAGAAATGTTGAAATAGTAAATTTTTGAAGGGATTTACTGCAGAATTTCATAGAGAATCACGAGAAACTATCAGAAAAATATTAAGTAATAATTTAACGTTTATTTTTTAATTTTTAGAGTACATGAAATTTTCGAGAATTCAAAGTGAGAATTTTCAAAGGGTGTGGTTTATAAAGAATTGAAGAAATAATTAGAAATTCAATACAAATATTATGTCAGGTGTTGATGATCTGCAACTGAAAGAAATTTCTGGGAGGAACGGGAAAGGCAAGGAGATGATACACGAGTAGATTTAAGTGCTATGTGGTGAGTTGGATTTACATTAAGTAATCTAAATAAAAACAAATATCTAGAAATAATATCAAAATAAATTATTAGTTTATATTTCGGTGATAGATAAAGATTTGGTTGATATATATAATATGAATATTAGACATATAAAAAAATTATTATGTGAGAAGAAATATCATTAGAATAATGAGTTGATTTAATAATGATGGTGATAAATAAATTCTTAATGAGCTATGGTTGACGTTTTGATACGAATTATGAGGAGATGAAATTTAGTGGATCTTAACAAGTTTTGATGGAGTGATTCGATACGATTTGGGATGAAATTTAGTGGATCTTGACAAGCTTTAATGGATGGTTTGATGTGATTTGGGATGAGAGGAATTTAATGAAAATTTTATAATAATGTGAGGAAAGACAGGATAGCTAAATTTAAATATTTTGAGTTCATGTTATTTTTACATTACTTTTCATATGCATATTTCATATCATTGTTCATATGCATATGCATTAAATGAGAAAGAAAAGAACCAGGAAGACAATCGGTCTAATTGAAAAACCATGACAGTCAATATGTGCTGGAAATAAAAGGGACATCGTGTCAGCCGGTATATGCTGAAAATGAATTCAGTGGCAGTCGGGACAAGCTGTAAAGAAAAGAACCGGGAAGGCAGCCAGTCTAAATGAGAAAGAAAAGAACCGGGAGGGGGTCGGTCTAAGATAATAAAAATATGTCGACATGTGGAAAGACATTCCCATAATAATAATTCATACATTTCATATGTTTTAATTATTGCTTGCATTATTGAAATGCTGATATTTGGTGTATTATTGTGAATTTGTTTATAGATGGATGAGTCTCACAGAGAGACAGTTATAGTGATAAGAACCATCTAAATGGTAGACTTTATGATGTGAACCTCATTACATGTTAATTTTGAGGAAATTGGTGGTCTTGAGGTGAACCAATAAATAAGAAGAAGAGATTGATAGAGAATGAGACTTATGAGATGTGTAGTGATAGTGATAGTGAAATGCTAGTATTAAGTTGTATGAGATATAAATGATTTAATATTGAAATATCATTTATACAAATTGATTACTTACAGTAAATTTAATTCACTGAGCTTGTGAAGCTCATCCCTCATTATACAATGATTTCAGGTAGCAGACAAGACAAATAGTCTGGTGGGTTAAGAGTCAGACGAAATCATTTCTATAAGCCGCGTACGTGTCAACATCCTCAGACTAATGAAAAAATAAAATAAAATTTTATTTATAAATATTCATGCATTTTACGTTGTATATAATGTTTAAGTCAATATCAGAGTGATGTATCTCCCCTGTTGAGGGTTGAAGACTGATGTAAAAATTTATGTTGATATTTTTTTTATTGTCATATATATGTATCGTATTGAAATCTTCAAAATATGATGATACCATCTCAAAAATGACCAACCAATGATGAACCGTTACACTGACCCAAAAATTGACTTAGGAAATAGGAACGACCAATATTATTACACACATTAGATTTGTTCTTAATATGGAAATACGCGTGGCCTCCATTACCTCTGTTGAACAGAGATACAAGCTGACGCAGAGGATTGTCATCATATCCACCAACTGCCAAACTTCTTCTATTCATACATGAATCTTCATAGATATGATGATTGTGTTACTGCACGAATTATGACCCTCCAAAAGCATGTCAATAAAGACCTTTTAGACAAAAATTAGTTGGAAAAAAAAAACGCTGACCCTCACATAAAGTTTATTTCAACTTAATAATTATAATCATGTGCTTTAAATGATTTATTTTAGATGAGTTTAGTGTATAAGTAAATAAGTGTTTAAATTTTAAGGGTGTATTTAGCAAGAGAAAAGAATGAGAAGAAAAAAAGTGTGGAATAAACTTTTTTCTTGTTTAGTAAAAAAAAAGTGAGAAGAAAGAAAACTAAAATGATTGATATTTTCCATTGGCATGCACAAATCATAATCCTTTAAAACTTAGAGGATTGAAAAGTGTAAAATACGAGAGAAAATAGATGAAATTGTCAGTTTACCAATTAATCCCTATGTAATCTTCCACGCTAATATTTATTAATATACTAATGATTTAATGGTAAAACTAATACTATTTATATTTTCATTTCTCTCACTTTTTCACTCTATTAAACAAGTGATGAAGAAAATTATTTTCTTTTCTTCTAGTTTGAAGAAACTTAAGAGAGTAATAGGTTTAAGTTTTCTGACTACTTGATGTTGCAGCAGTAGAATCTCATATTTATAGAGTATTTACATAAGCGTATCCTAATAGGACTAGTATACATCATAGTGTTCTAATAGGACTAGGGTTTCCTATTTACAATAGACTAGAATTTCCTAATAGTATTTACATTAAGAATATATACATATACACGTCCCCTTAATCCGAATGGAGTGAAATCACAGAAAGATTGCTTTTATGTTGAAGGAACCGAGGAGATGACAATCCTTTGGTGAAAATATCTGCAAGTTGTGCACCAGTAGGAATATACCAAATCTGGGTATCGCCTTGGCCTACTTTTTGACGAACAAAGTGAGAATCTATCTCAATATGTTTGGTACGAGCATGGAACACTGGATTAGCAGCAAGATAAGTGGCACCAATGTTATCACAATACACTCAAATTGGATGAGTTAAGAACACGTGTAAGTCATATAGAAGTTGGTGAATCTAATAGGTCTCAGCTACAGCATAAGCAAGGGAGTGATATTCAGATTCAGTCCTAGAACGAGACACAATGAGTTGTTTCTTTGCTTTCCAAGAAATAAGATTATGTCCAAGAAAGACCGCATAACCTGTGGTGGACCGATGATTGTCAGGGCAGTCGGCCCAGTTAACATCTGCACAGCATGAGAGAGAAAAATCATTTGCAGAAACAAGAAGTAACCCATGATTCGTATAGCCACATAAATAGTGAAAATGCGTGTAACAAGCTGGAAATGAGTCATGCGGAGAGCATGCAAAAACTGACTAGCTAGATTAAAAGCATTGGCAATATCAGGTCGAGTCATGGTTAAGTACTGAAGACCTCCAACCATACTCCTAAATTCAAAGGGATCTGTTATTAGTTCATCCTTATGTTGTGAAGGTTTTGGCTGGGAAGGTAGATGAGTTTAAACTGGTTTGGCCGAAGGCATAAAAAATTTAAGTAAAAGGTCTTTAGTGTATTTAGTTTGAGAGAGAAACAAACTGGTGGGACGACTAGCAACTTCAATGCCAAGAAAATAATGAAGATCACCAAGATCCTTCATAGCAAATTGGTTAGATAAAGTATGAATAAAACGAAAAAGAAGGCTAGAATTATTACCGGTGAGAATAATGTCATCAACATGCAGTAGTAAGATAAGAAGACAATGAGATGACATAAGAATAAACATTGAAGTATTTGCTCGACTGCAAGAAAAACCAAGAGAAAGAAGGAAATAACTGAAGCAGTGAAACCAAACTCGAGGAGCTTGTTTCAGACCATTGATAGTTTTGCATAATTTACAGACATGAGTGGGGTGAATGGGATCAACAAAACCAGGAGGTTGTTTCATGTACACCACTTCATTAAGATAACCATGACAAAAAGAATTCTTAACATCGAGTTGTCTAATCACCCACGAATGAGAAATGGCTAAGGATAAAACAATATATATAATAGCAGGTTTAACAACGGGACTAAAAGTTTCATGATAGTCAATACCTGGTTGTTGGTGGAATCCTTGAGCGACTAACCTCTCCTTGTAGTGCTCCACAGACCCATTAGCTAGATATTTAATCCTGTAAATCCACTTACACCCAACTAAATTTTTCATTGGATCATATGGAACCAGATCCCAAGTTTGGTTAGTTAAAAGAGCATTAAATTCATCGGACATAATGGACTGCCACTTGGGATCTTTATTTGCGTAAGAAAAACAAGTTGGTTCAATTTGCTGGGTAGTAGTGGAAAGAGAGAGGATTTTTTTTGGTTTACGAATACCAGTTCTAGAGTGAGTGATCATGGGGTGACAAGGGGCAGGGAGGGATGGTGGAGTAAAGGTAGAGGTAGAATGAGCGTGTGGTTCAGGAAAGAGAAGGACAATAGGATTGGAAGAAGCTAAGACTGGTGCTGAGGAGACAGTTAGATGAGATAGTAAAGGATGAGATATTAGTTAGGTTGTTTAAGGTACTCGAGAGGAAATTTGGGGCACAAAGGTAGAGGTTGAAATTGGGAGCAGCGAGGGAATGGGAACTGGTGGTAGAGATTGAAGACAAGAAACAAGGAGAGTAGGAACATGAGTGATTTGAGAAACAGGTGGGGAGGGAGAAGGTTGATGTAGAGGTTCGACAATAGTAAGGACAAGTGGTGGAATGGGATAGTGAGTATTTGTAAAGGATGGAACGGGTGCAATAAGAGTATGATATAGAAAAGAGAGTTCATGGAAGACAACATGACGACTAGTATAGACACGACTAGTGGTGGGATCTAAACATTTATAGCCTTTATAATTTTGAGCATAACCTAGGAAGACACATTTTTTAAATCTAGGTTCGAGCTTGTGGGGAGCATTGGCAGTTAGATTAGGGTAGCAGGCACACTCGAAGACACGAAATGAGGAGTAATCAGGAATTTTAGAAAACAATTTTGTATAAGGAGCTTTATTTTGTAAAATAGAAGTAGGGAGACGATTTATGATATAAAGTGCAGTGTATGTAGCATCAACCTAAAAGGACTCAAGAAGAGATGAGTGAATTAAGAAGGTACGTACTATTTCACTAATATGTCTATGCTTACGTTCAACGATACTATTTTGTTGAGGCATGTCTGGGTAAGACATTCGAAAAGTAATACCATGTTGAGCCAAAAATTTGTTTGAAAGGAGTTTGATCAAATTCTTTACCACCATCACTTTGAAAAAAAAAATATTTTTGTAGAAAACTGATTTTCAACAAGAGCTTTAAAGGTACTAAAGTGCTGAAAGACTTCAGATTTTTTACACATAGGAAAAATCCAAGAATAATTAGAAAAATTATCCACAAAAATAATATAATATCGATAACCCAAATTTGATAAAATTAAAGATTACCAAATATCATAATGTATTAAAGCCAAAGGTTGGATAGTACAATGTTCAACAACATTAAATGATAAATGTTTAGACTTTTCTAACTGACACTCAAAACAGAAACTAGAATATTTAGAAGACAAAGAAATATTCTTGCGAGTTTATAAAAGAGAAAACACACGAGGTCTTAGATGTCCTAGCTGACGATGCCAAACATCACCAGAGACTTGACGAGAGACAAGTGCCAGAGGAGGGAGAGTGATCGAATTGGGTGGAAGAGGATAGAGATCACCATCACTAGAGGATTGAAGAAGAGTTTTCCCCGTACTCTTGTCCTTAATAACAACATGAGAGCCATCAAAGTTAGTAGAACAGTTGTTATCAGAATATAAATGTTTAACAAAAAATAAATTATGAGATAATTATGGGACATCCAAGATGTTTTTAAGGTGAAGTGGTTTAGTGGAGTTGTGATAAGTGCTTAAATATTCATATTTAAGCCCTTTAATTTACATTTGTTAAGCTCTTTGTTTACGTATTTTATTATGTTTTACTTCATTTTTGTATTTTCTGTGTTTTTATAGGGTATTGGAGAAAAAGTAGCATTTTGGAACTCAAAGGAACAAATCTGGAAGACCTGGAAGCAGCCAAGTGCGATCGAGCACAAGAAAGTGTGATCGAGCGCACAAGCACTTGTGCTCACACATAGAAGGCTCGAGCGTAACCCTATGCTGGAGCGCAAAAGTATGGACTCTAGCACACATGTGCAGTGAAACGACAGAGCCAGTTTTGGAAAGAAGAGTCCGGGTCTTGTTTTGGAAATTAGGATTTTGGGGTGTCTTTAGAACCTTATAAATAGGTCTGTAAAACACAGAAACAGACTTACTTTTAATATTCCTTTCAGTTGTAAGCTTTGGAGACGAATTGATGACTCTTCTCCACAGTATTTTTCGGGTTTATTCTTTTCTTTTTATTTTACATTATGAAGATGTTTAGCATCAGAAGCATATGTAACTAACTTTTTAATAGGGCTCGATTGAAGTCCTAATTATGCTTTTCCATATATGAGTATTGTTGCTTGTGCAAATAGTTGTGTTATGATGCTTTAATTGATTAATGTTTGTTTTATTGAATTCATCATATGTGTTTGTCTGATCAACGTATGCATGTGGTATGGATTAGTTAGTTAGATCAATTTGGATGACCAAGTCCTGGGTCTGACAATAATAACAAAAGAAATCCACGCCTGGAGTATATACCATGCCCTAGGTCTCGTGTGGTTGTCGATTTCCACAAATCTTATGCTCTCTTAAGGAACAACTCAGTATACACCATGCTAA
Source organism: Bretschneidera sinensis (assembly GCA_023935145.1). NCBI lineage: Eukaryota > Viridiplantae > Streptophyta > Magnoliopsida > Brassicales > Akaniaceae > Bretschneidera > Bretschneidera sinensis. Next base: position 29,185,160 of record CM043700.1, on the reverse strand, counting down.
ATCCCTTAAGAAAAAGAAGAGTTAGAGTATACACCATGCCTAACTCGTTGCTTAGGGAGATCAATAGCCTAAGGAATGGATCAAGCTCCTAGGTTAACAAACATTAGGTATTCATGGTAGGGCTAGAGCATTGGCACATTACTTGTTGGGAAAGTATGATTAGTGGTGGATATCAAAGCCCTATGTTCTTATCATTATCAATCTACACTCAATATTTATTTCTGTCATTTTATATTGTGAAACTAATTCTAAAACGAAATTCATCAATCCCTGTGGAGATAATCTCGCATTTGCACACTGTGCTACCATTGACCTTGTGCACTTACAAGTAAAACTTTTTGATTATTTACTTATTAATTTAGATATATTATCGCACAAGAAGGTGCGTAAGAAAGTAGAACCAACATTATTAATGTCAAGCAATTGTCCTTTACCAACCAAAATTTTAGTTTTGCCAAAATAAGGTGTAAGGTTAGTGAGTATACCTGATTGAGGAGTCATGTGAGCGGAGGCAACTGTATCAGGGTACCACTAGGTGGCATTAGACTCACCAAGTGACATTGTGGCAAATGATTTTGATAAGTCATGAGAGATAACAACATGATTGAACCGATTATGACAATTTAAAGCAAGGTGACTGGTGGTGTCAAAATTTTGACACGGTGTGGAGAAAGCTCCAGGATGCGGTCCCAATAAACCTTCACGACTGTAAATGGAAGTACCAGCAGATCGATTAAATATAAGATAAAAGTTAGAAGACTGATTAGTACTTGAACCATGCAGAGAGAAAGCACCACGACTAGTACTACGGTCATGACTCCGATAGCCTGAGCAACCCCTGCCACGACCATGGGAAATGCAAGAGATGGTGGTGGTTACAAAAGCGGTCGGAGGGTCAGAAAGCTGAAAATTTACCCGAAGATGCTTGAGGCATTGTTCCTAGAGAAGCAACTTGGTATAAAAAGTGTCAAAAGTAAGGGTGATACTTGTGTTGGAAACCGTTGTGATGATGCTTTTATACTCGGTAAGTAAACCGGCTAAAGCATATAAGATGAGGTCATTGGTGGAGAGTGGTGAATTGATGGCAGCAAGAGAATAATCAACAATGGCTTTGAGATCCCGGAGATTCTATTCCATGGATTTTCCATCTTTGGTATGTTTGTGAAGCTTTAGGCAGTTGTCAAACTCATTGGCATTGGACTGATCAAGGTATTGTTAGTCCAAGGCCAGCCAGACATCCTTAGAGGTACGCAAATCATGGACGCCTTAGAGGATATCCGGAGCAAGGGTAGCATTAATCCACGAGCAAAGGTACTAGTCCATATGGATCCAAGAGTGAAAGACAAGGTTAAAGGTGGGGGTGCCACTATTGGAGAAGTAATATTGGGGGGACAAAATGAGGTACCATCAACATATCTGAGGAGATTATAGTTTATAAGGACTGGAAGAAATTGAGAATGCCAAAGGATGTAATTAGTATTATCAAGTATAATACTAACTAGGTGTGTAATGCTAGGAGCAGAGAAAAGAGAGAGATTAGAGAAATTATGATGGGTATGTGGGGTAATAGGAGCAGCAGCGGGTGGAAAGGGACTATGGAGGGATAAATTAAGGGTTGTAAGAGAGGTAGTGAGCACAGTGTGGGTTAAGAGACTAGAAATCATGGTGGGGCCAAGAAAGTAAGTGGGATGTGATATGGGGAAGTATAGGGTCTGGTGTTTGGTAGAGGAATTTAATGTATTGTGGTCTGGTGTGGGGATTGAGGCGGCCAAGGGATGGGGGATGGTGTGATATGTTGGTGAGGTGGCGGTTTGAGATGGGAGAGGGAAGGGCAGAGTGGGATCGGCTGTGGTGGAGTCTGGAGTTGGGATGTGGTGTGATGGGTAAGACTGTTGTGATGGAAGAAAGGCGGTGATGGGGCTTGATAGGAGTGGGGAAAAGTGCTGTGATGGAAGAGGAGCGATGATGTGGCATGATGGGAGAGGGCAAGAGTGTTGATGGCGTGTTGGGGAGTGGAGGATGATGTCAAGCTGATGACATCATGCTGGTAAGTTGTGCTGCTGATGAGTGCCAAATATTGCATATTTTAGCCCCTTAATTTACATTTTTTAGCTTAGGAATTTGTTACTTTGAGTTATTTTTCATTGTTTTACAGGTTTACAAGCTTGGAATTGAGTTTCACTAAATTGCCAGAATTGCTCATACAGATCAGCCAATTTTTTAGGATTAAACTGTATTGATTCATGAAGATCCAGGAGATGAGCCATGTATTCTTAGAAAGATCCGCATGTCTATTTTCTGGGGAATTTTACGAATCAATACAATGATTTTTCTAGAGAAAGTTATGGCAGTTTTAGTAGACAAAAGGTCAGGCTGTGCATGATTTCAGCGTGACAGATCAGCCATTTTTGAGGATTTAACTGTATTGATTCAGGAAGAACCAGGAGATGAGCCATATATACTTGGAAAATCCGGATGTCTATTTTCTGGGGAATTTTACGGATCAATAAAATAATTTTTCTAGAGAAAGTTATGACAGTTTTAGTAGACAAAGGTCAAAGAGCAAAAGCTAGAATCTGCGGTATCCCACATCGGATTGGAAACACATTGCACTTGTGATGTTTCCCTATATAAGAACCTCTTCACTTCATCTTTAGGGTGTGAATCCAAGTGCCATTTTGGTGCAATTTAGAGGACTTCTACTAGCATTCTGGTGGATCTCCAAAGGCTTTGCTACCATGAGGGGAAGCGCCACCCAACAGCGAGTTGAATTTCTCCCCATGTATAGTCAGTTTTTTTACTGCTTTTGTTAGTTTTAAAGTTTAATGTTTAGCACTGTTATTATGAACTTTAGTTTCATGATTATGAGTGGCTAAAATCTTCAGCTAAGGTTGAAGATGAAGCCTCGTCGTTGTTTGGCATAATATTTTCAGATTTGTTTATACAATTCTGATGTTTTTTAGTATAAATGTTATGTTCAATTATTTGAGTAAAATCTTATGATTGATTGCGTTTAAATTTTTCTGTTGGATATTCCGTGTGTTTCATCTGATGGATACATCAAATCGTTTTTGATTAAATTGGATATCCTTTGTGATTTGTTAAAAGCAGATACATTGGATTGTTTTAGTTTAATTGGGATATTTGTTGTGATTTGTTTAATGTTTGATTTATGGAATGTTTTGATAGATTATTTTTATATAGAACATGAAGATATATGCTTTACTTTGGTGGGTGGATTCATAAACCTTAGTGTTTTTATCATTAGTCTTTAAATCGATTTAGTTTAGTTTATATTTGTTTTGCAAAAGACAATCCAAAATTCGGAACTAGGTTAAAATAGGGTTACTTTAGATAAAAAAATATTTTCACAACGCAATTCTCTGTGGATTCGACCTCGCACTTGCACAACACTATATTGCAAACGACTCGTGTGCTTGCGAGTAATTTAAAACTCACAACAAGTTTTTGGCGCCGTTGCCGGGAGTTGTTTGGTTTATGAAATTTTTGTCTAAATTAATTTTATTTTTCTAATAGTTAGTTACCAATTTTTGTTTGAATTTTTCTTTTTGCAGTTTTATTTTATTTTATTTGTTTCTATTTGCATTGGTCTATAAAAAATAAAAAATATATATATTAAAAAAATGTGGATGAATCCAGCACCGGTTTCATAGTCTTTAGAGGACGCCCTCAAGGATTTCATGAAGATGACCGACCAGTCCATCAGTACAACCAATATATTCAATGTTGATAGTTGTTCCATCTGTGCTAGTCCTATGCATTTAGCACAGAATTATCCATCTACGCCGGCTTTTGTCGAGTATCCTATGGAATAAATAAACGCTTTTAATGACTATTGGTGGCAATTAAATGGATCTTACTCCGAGACATACAATCCAGGATGGCAGAACCACCCTGATATTTCATAGACGTAGAACCAATTGATGCATCAGGGAGGAGCCCCTTATCATGCTCACAATCAATACCCTCCCGAATTTCCTCCACCAGTTCCAAGTTATGGTCACTCAGCCTATCTAGCACCATCAGCCGCTTACCAAGCTCCCATTCAAGCGCCAGTGTCGGTTTCACAGTCATTGGAGGATGCCTTCAATGATTTCAGGAAGATGACCGGCCAATCTATAAGCGAAGTAAGGAGTGTAACAATAATAAACACCCAAGTGATTGCCAAGCTAGAGAGTCAAATGGGTCAAATCGCAAGTCACTTGTGTGAATGAGAGAAAGGAAGATTCCCTAGTCAACCTGAGTCTAACCCGAAGGAACAGTTTGCGGTGGGAAATTCATCAACTCCTATGCACAGGCAAGAACAAGTGCAATTGATTGTCCCACTGAGGTCTGGAAAACAAGTGGACAATCAAGTGGAAGATAACCCAGCTATGCAACAGGGGCAAGAAAGTGGCAACAAGGAAAAGAGAGATGCTAAGCCATCTACAGCCACACTAATTATTAAGGATCTTCCTAGGTTGTTTATACCTAAAGCGCCTTACCCTGAGAGATTACAAGCGCCCAAGAAATGAGGGGAGTCTAAGGACATTCTGGAGGCATGCTTTGCTCAGTTTGGAGAGGATTTGGATTTAGATAAGTTACTTGAGCAAGCGAATGCCATTTTGAAGTCTGCTCCTCAGAAGAGCAGTGAGACGGAGGAGACTGTGGATGAATCCCACATTGAGGACCCTTTGGAGGCATACTTTGCTCAGTTTGAATAGGATTTGGATTTGGATAAGTTGTTTGAGCAAGCAAATGCTACTTTGGAGTCTGCTCCTCAGAAAAACAGTGAGACGGAAGAGACCACAACACCTGAACCCCTCAAGAAGGAACTTAAGCCTTTACCAGATAATCTTAAGTATAAGTTCCTAGGTCCTGCAGATTCTTTGCCTCTGACTATAGCTTCAGATTTGGTTGATGCTCCAGAGAAGAAATTATTGGACGTTTTAAAAGAGCATAAGGAAGCTATCAACTAGACTATTGAGGATGTCAAGGGAATCAGCCCCTCGATGGTGATGCCCAAGTTACGTTTGGAAGAGAATGTCAAGCCATCGAGGGAGCCACAAAGAAGGCTCAACCCATCTATGCAAGAGGTTGTGAGGATTGAAGTGATAAAGTTGTTTGATGCAGTGATCAATTATCCAATCTCTTTTAGCAAGTGGGTAAGCTCGATTCATGTCGTGCCAAAGCGGGTTGGAGTGACAGTAGTGAAGAATAAGGACGATGAGTTGGAGCCAATTCATGTTCAGTCAGGATGAAAAGTATGTATAGACTACCGTAAGTTGAATGCTGCCACAAGGAATGATCATTTTCCATTCCCATTTATTATTCAGATGGTGGAGCGCTTAGTTGGGCATGATTACTAATGTTGGGTCTGGCTGAAGATGTTAAACTTAGCGCTCATAGGAGACACCCCACAACATATCTTTTTTGTTTACTTATGATTTGACATATTTATGATTAATATTTGTTTCCAGTATTTTTGTTTTTCAGTCTTTATTTTTCAGGGACAACGCATACTTCAGTTCAAGTTTAGGGGTATGCTATGAGCCATACCAATTCCAGATAGTTCTTCATATCCTAGGTCAGCTTTTTCCATATTATTCACTCATTGGGGTCAATATGTAATTTAAGTTTGGGGGTATAGGAGACACATTACACACACTTTGTCCTAATTTGTTGTTGTTTTTCTTCATTTAAAAAAATAATAATAAGAAGGTAAATGCATGCTCATGTTATTTTGAAATTTTAGTTGATTTAAACAAATATTGTAATGTGATTTCATTGGTGAGCTTAAAATTTTGAACACATGATTTGATGATAGAGTTTTAAAACTTTGTTACTTACTTTGGGCCAATCTAACACGAGCACATTAGCACATATTTGTGTGAGGTATGACATGCGATTTCAATGTGTATGTTTCCTTAACTTAACTTAAACTTGATGACTTATGGGATTAACACTTGGGCGTAGAAAAAAAAAATAATGATCATCATCAATAAACTTCACACTGAGTAACTGGACCTCTTGCCTCAGTAAGCAGTGAGTGTTCACGTCAAAATGTGGAAATTTTATTCATAATGATCATTGTGAAACTTTCTGCTGAGTAACTGGACCTCTTGCCTCAGTAAGTAGTGAGTGTTCACGCCAAAAAGTGGAAATTTTCCTTGGTAGCATTAAGGCCAGTTTAGTTTTGTAGCCTTTTTGACTCGAGTTAGTAAGTCCTTAGGAGTGTCTTTACACCTAATGCCCTAAAACCATCTGGTTTGGGAGTCATTGACTCAACACTCGCTACATGGGTCAATTAGAAAGCTTAAGGGAACTAATCATAACAGAGCCTTATATAAAAAAAAATTTAAAAAGGTAAAATAAAACTATGCTATCGTTGTTCATTCTGATGAGAAATTCTGTGAATCTTGAGACATGGAGACATTGTACATTGAAGTTATTTGGAAACCTCATCTGTATATGCTAATTCACTTTACACTGATTCAAGCTTGTGATGTCTTAGCCTACCTCTTGTAAGTAATTAGGTTTTAAAATTCCTATTCATTACGAAGATGGGTTATATTTTTTAAGCTTGTTCATGAACAAATATCAGGGTTTTGAGTGCTCCTTAAATTTTTGGATACCATGAGTGATGAACTTATCTTTATGTTCTTTGTTTTTCATTTAGTTTTTTATTTCGTATTGCTATGGGACTAGCAATATGTAAGTTTGGGGGTATTTGATGAGTGCTAAATATTGCATATTTTGGCTCCTTAATTTACATTTTTTAGCTTAGGAATTTGTTACTTTTAGTTGTTTTACAGGTTTACAAGCTTGGAAAGGAGTTTCACTAAATTGTCAGAATTGCTCGTACAGATCAGCCATTTTTAGGATTAAACTGTATTGATTCAGGAAGAACCAGGAGATGATCCATATATTCTTAGAAAGATCCAGATGTCTATTTTCTGGAGAATTTTACGGATCAATAAAATAATTTTTCTAGAGAAAGTTATGGCAGTTTTAGTAGACAAAGGTCAGGTTGTGCATGATTTCAGCGAGACAGATAATCCATTTTTGAGGATTTAACTGTATTGATTCAGGAAGGACCAGGAGATGAGCCATATATGCTTGAAAAGATCCAAATGTCTATTTTCTGGAGAATTTTACGGATCAATAAAATGATTTTTCTAGAGAAAGTTATGACAGTTTTAGTAGACAAATGTCAAAGAGCAAAAGCTGGAATCTGCAATATCCCACATCAGATTGGAAACACATTGCACTTGTGATGTTTCCCTATATAAGCCCCTCTTCACTTCATCTTTAGGGTGTGAATCCAAGTTCCATTTTGGTGCAATTTGGAAGACTTCTGCTAGCATTCTGGTGGATCTCCAAAGGCTTTGCTACCACGAGGGGAAGCGCCGCCCAACAGCGAGTGGAATTTCTCCCCATGTATAGTCAATTTTTTTTTACTGCTTTTGTTAGTTTTAAAGTTTAATGTTTAGCACTCTTATTGTGAACTTTAGTTTCATGATTATGAGTTGCTAAAATCTTCACCTAAGGTTGAAGATGAAGCCTCGCCGTTGTTTGGCATAATATTTTCATATTTGTTTATACAATTCTAATTTTTTTTAGTATAAATGTTATGTTCAATTATTTGAGTAAAATCTTATGATTGATTGCGTTTAAATTGTTCTGTTGGATATTCTGTGTGTTTCATCTGATGGATACATCGAATCGTTTTTTATTAAATTGGATATCCTTTGTGATTTGTTAAAAGCGGATACATTGGATTGTTTTGGTTTAATCGGGATATTTGTTGTGATTTGTTTAAAGTTGGATTCATTGAATGTTTTGATAGATTATTTTTATATAGAACATGAAGATATATGCTTTACTTTGGTAGGGTGGATTCAGAAACCTTAGTGTTTTTATCATTAGTCTTTAAATCAATTTAGTTTAGTTTATATTTGTTTTGCAAAAGACAATCCAAAATTCAGAACTAGGTTAAAATATGGTTACTTTAGATAAAAAAAATATTTTCACAACGCAATTCCCTGTGGATTCGACCTCGCACTTGCACAACACTATATTGCAAACGATTCGCGCGCTTGCTAGTAATTTAAAACTCACAACAGCTGTGATGGGAGAGGGGTGTTGATGTGGCGTGATATGAGAGGTTGTCAAAGTTAGCAGAAGGAGGAATTTCGGTGAGATAAGAGGAAGAAGACAAGGGAACAGTGTTTCCCATGGTTTTTAAGGTTTAGAGAAAGAGCAGTGTGTTAGGGTTTAGGACCTTACTGCTCTGATACCATGAAGAAACTTAAGAGAGTAATAGGTTTAAGTTTTCTGATTACTTGATGTTGTAGTAGTATAATCTCATATTTATAGGGTATTTATATAAACGTGTCCTAATAGGACTAGGATACATCAGAATGTTCTAATAGGACTAGGGTTTTCTATTTACAATAGAGTAAAATTTCTTAATAGTATTTACATTAGGAATATATACATTTACATAGTTTTTCATCATCTCTACAAAACAAATGAAAGAAAACATAGTTCTTTTTAGTTTTCTTTCCTCTTACTTTTCTTTTCTCTCGTATCATACACACTCAAAAATGATGTTCAATTAATTATTGTAAAATAAAGAATCTTAATCCAAGCCGAGTTAAAATTAACGTTTTAATTAGCTTCTAAAAAGTATTAACCAGGATGATAATTGCTTCTTTTATGAATCACTAAAATAATACTACCATAAATTCTAGAAAGTAACAGGGAATCACTTAGATAACTTTATTTCCCATAAAAAAAATAAATAAATAAACCCTTTATTTTGACGTGTCTCAAAAGTCCAAACACAACCTTGGATAAATGCCAGGCCTTTGTAGCTTTTTCTGACCTTCGCCTTTGGTGGCTGGGGAACAAGGTTATGATGTCCTTTGTAGCTTTTTCTTACCTTGACCTTTGGTGCTAAATGGATAACCTTAAATTTTTTTAGCTTTCTGTTTCGATTATTTCAATTAATTTTTGTTATTTCGATGGAAATACTTTATTTCGGATAAAATATAATATTATATAATTTTTTTATTAATTTAAATTTATTTTTATATAATATTTTTTGATAATAACACATTTAATTAAGTATAGAAAGTTTGATATTACATTTTATAAAAAATTTTAGTTAATGTTGTTTTGGATTAGTACTGTAATTATTAAAATAGCAAGATTTTGATATTGTTTTGTGTTAATATTTGAATATTAGATTGTAATTATGAATTGTTGATGATTAATAAACCAATTTTATCATTTTATATTTGAAAGATTATGGTTATTATAGTTTGTATTTATAATTGATATATTTTTTATAAAAAAATTATGTATATTAACAAGAACATATTTAAAAATGTCATGGAATTCGAAATAACACCAAAACAAACTGAAACCAAAATATTTCATATAATAACTAAAACAAAACCTTATCTAACCCGGATTTACATGTAATTTATGGCTTGTGACATGAGAATATTAAGAAGCACAATGTAACTCCATAAGAATTTAATTGCCAACCCATTTAATATTTGTGTTCTTTTGGGTTGCTTTCTTCACCTTTTTTTTTTAGCAGTGTTTGAATCCACCCAAAATAGCTATATGTTTCAGATATCTATCCCAACTACCAGTAAAATCCAATCATTTCAATCGTTATAATACGGAACTGCGTTTTCTTAAAATTAAAATAATCATTTATCAGTTAAAGTCTTGCTGACAGTGTGTTATAAATGGATGGTTATTTTGGATTTTTTTTTTTGCTCTATTTGTAAGATTTTTAGTAAATATCTTTAATCCCAAGAATTCATATATGAGAAGTGAACATTTATCTATAAATAGAAATATATAACATATCTTAAATCCTTAGCTCCATCTTTATTAGCTCTAAAGTTATCTATCGATTAAACAATTTCGATTGTCCATGCCAACTGATTTCGAACCGATTAAAAATTTTGGTCTGGTTAAGCTGAATAAACGTTACGACTCAAGTATTTCGTATTTATAAGTTAATAAATCGGGTCGATTGACAAACAAAATAATTCTTAATTAAACCGATCGATTAACCAACTTTTATTTATTTAATAAATTATTAATAATTATAAATATATAAGAAAATTTTAACTCATATTATATATATTATTATATTTTTAATTATTAAAAATAAATATAATATATATTTATAATGTTTGATTAAATTGATTAATAATTGAGACCGATCGATTTTAAATCAATAAAAAAAATTTAAAATATACCAATAAAATCGATCAGATCAAAACAAAATATTTTATATCAAAAAAATTAGCTGACCCGCACCGTCTGACCTGACCTTTTTGACCACCCTTAATTAGCGCAGCGAAAAACTTTAGTAATCTTAAGTGATAGTGCAATCTTCAATTGAAGTCACTAGGTGCTTCATCTATTTTTTATTCTTTTGCAGACACTAGTCTCAATGGGAGAGTTAATCTCTAATGTGCAGAGAATGTGATGTTTTTAGCGTCAAGAATAAGAGAGGAGAGTTAACTTATTTTTTATATAGTAATTTAATGATTCATTCATCAAATGCCTGTAGGTCAATTATTAGGTGTATGTAAACAATCGGATCGATCAGTTAAAAATTTTAACTAATTTTTTTCGATTAATTTTTTTTAACCGTTTCGATAAGATTAACCTAAGTATTTTGACATTAATTAATGGACCGAATTGATTTTGGTTGATACGATCGGTTAATCGACAATGTTTATATAATTTTTTTTTAATTTATTGTATATTTAATTTATATTTAATATTTATATTTTATTATATTATATTTAACATAATATTAATATTAATTATTTTTTTAATTGGTTAAATGGTCGAAACGGTTCAAAAAAAATTAACTTCTTACCAACCTATCAACCGATATGTATTATTCGGTTAACTATTTTAGTATAGATTAACCGAACCGTTCTAATCAAAAAAATTCGAAACAATCGGTTAATCGTTTTTAAACGTTTAGTAAACATCCCAATCATCTATAACTTAAAAGTAGTTAACCCATATATTACACACAATAAAGTATTAGACTCACTGTAAATAGATTTTTCTATTGAGTTTTTTTACGTCTCACTTAATAGATCAACTTCTAAACAATTTTGTGACAACCCAATAAACCCCAATTTATTTTAGCCTACAAGAAGAGATAATTCTAACACTGCTGTGTTAAAGTGCTGTTAGGGAGACCCATGGATGCCACCACACACCTAATCAATTAGGTTTCAAATTTTCTCACTCGCTACAATAGTTTTCCTCGCGTGACAGTGGTTTCTGAGCATAGAATGACTAAGTTACTAACTAAGCTTCATGGCATGCTACCATTTTACTTGTTGACAACTTGGTCAAATTAAATGACCATTTTGGGGTTTCTTTTATCTTTCCCGTTTTGTGTTATGTGTGGGAATATTATGGTTTGTTTATTAGTTTGGTAAAGTTAGGCCTCTATTGTGAGCACTGAGCTCAACAGGGTTTTCTGCAAATCTCACAGATAATTGATCACCCAGATTTTGTGATACATTCCTTGACGAAAACATCACTCACGTTTAAAAGCAGCAGCATTGTTGGGAAAGAAATAACCAATGGTAAGACGTTGATAAAGTCCGAGAGCTTAGGATGAGGATGCCAGCTTATTATATAGTATGCACAAGATTGTTCCAGCAACGTTTATCACAAGCAACATGAAAATGTGCATCACAACCAACGTAAAAAAGTCTAGAGATCTGTATCATTCTTCCTCCACTAACCCATATTTCTTTCCTGTAATTATGATTTTGATTACTTAATTTTAGTTAAAGAAACAGATTAGCAGATTTTCTTAGTGGAGTTGTGAGTCATGAGCCAAGACCTCAGAGTCCACTTTAAGTTTTAACTTAAAACCAAAACCAAGCAAGATCATATGTGCCTTTAATAACAGGCACTTTAAGGCGTCATCAAACTTAATTAGTGATCCCTACTAAGAGAAATTCTTGTATGCGTCGTACGCAAATAGAAATGCATGCATCAGATGCATCTCATTCACACCAAATGCATGCAAAATCTCCTTCCCTACTTCGTGACGGAAATGTTGGACTCATTCACTAAAGTTCTCATATCCAAAAGCCACAAGCACGTGACTAAAAGTTCATACGACGAGTACTAACCTTGTTACTAATTATTTGCGGTCATTACATGTTGGGGCATCTTTGGTTGGAGTTGATATAAATTTTATTGTTATTAATTATTCAATTTCACATTCCTCACCAATTTATTTGTATAGATAGTTGAACAATAAAGTCAAAACTGCAATTTTATAACAATCTCAAATTGTTCTAAAACATAAAATAGTAATGTCTCATCCCCTTTGTCATTTGTAATTTCACAACACATGAAATAGCTTGTGTTTCTACTTAAAAATAAATCGCCTCACATAAAACTTATAGTCCAAAGTTACCTATATATGTCATGCATGTTTTCTTTTTATATAGGGATTTAAAGAATAAAAACATTATTATAAATAATATTATACATTGCCTATAAATAGTTTAAAACATAAAAGATATTATTATAAATAAATTATTATTAATTTTTTGTGCACTTCGAAGAGAGCATTAATATTCAACAGCTTCCACCACCGTTACGTTATTCTATTCTATCCAATCAAATATTTGAATCAAATAAAATTATTTATTATATAAAAGATCTTCCAAGAATCACAATTCTATTCCACTTTAATTCTATTATTCTGGAATCACAATTATATTTCACCCAATTCAATAATATGAACAAACATACACTGTTGTTGATACCCAACCTTTGATGAAAAACAAATTTTTATATGTTAAGGTTTGAAAATGAAAATCTATTTTGATATTCATTTTCAACGTCTTTTTGTTTTTCAATTTTAGCGCAAATGAAGGGTGATATCAACTAAGAGTGAAAAGGCTTGGAGTTGCTTCCAGTCCGTTTAATCTAACCGATTAGACACTTTTTAAAGGGTGATATCAACTAAAAGTGAAAAGATTTGGAGTTACTAACAATCTGTTTAATTTCGTCGATTATACACCTTTGAGTGTATCGATTGATTAAAATTAAAATTTTAAAATTAACATTAACATAAGTGTCGATGAACCAAATTTCAGATTCGGAAGGTCATTTACTAGTGGGGAAAAGAAGCACCCTATAACGGCCTATATGTATGCTCCTTTTATTTACATTCCTAGTTTATTTACTTATTATACAGAGAATGCATTCAATTGTCATGGCATTTATTTATTTTATATTTCTCAGTGTACGATTAACTATTTTATCATGTGAAACATTTACCCAAATTAATTTAGCAGACTAATTTTAACATGGTTACCATTACATTCATCCAAGTCTAAACAAGGAGATAAAGTATTATACCATGCAAGGCCCACGATCGGATCCGTGTTGGACAAGCTCAATAAAAAAACAAGTAACGGAAAAGAGCAATGTGATCTTAAACGAGAAGTGAAGGGATGAAAATAACTCCAATGGACTTCGGCCCATATTACTTCATATTATACATGACCAAATTAAACATTCATATTTCAAATCAGACATATAAAAGAGAATACTAGGCCTAACTGAAAACTGAATCTTTATTCCAACTGCAATGGGCCCAAGCCCAAAAATAAATGTGGACAAAGAAAAAACAAAGATGAATTGCTAAAAAAAGGACATGGTATACTAGCAAGCAACCTCAAGCAATAAACAAGGAGTTTCTCTTGTTTTTGAGCCCATTTGCTGTGTGCAGGCCTCCAAGGCAAAAATGGGAGACAGTGAATGGCAAACGGGAGTTAAATGGGAATTGAGAGTCGAGGCAGTGTTGTGTCGAAAACATTGTATTTTCTGGGTTCTATTAATACTAGTGGGTACTCTTAAGTTGCCAAGGGCTATAAACTATTGCAGTTGAAAGGATGCTGCTTTGATAAGAAAGTTTAGATGAGTGATTTTAATGGAGGGAAGACAGAAAAATATGTTACTGTCAGCCCACTTAAGTCAAGATAGCAGTGCATTCAGATATAGAAAACGTTCATCAACTACAGCTTTTCAAAGAGCAATAGATCATGTATAAACAAGGACAGCCAAACAACTAGTAATAATGGCATATGAATATCATCATTTGAGCATGAACATGAGAGTTTCAATCATCAACACTAAGACTTACCAACCAGTAATCTACTGCCAAGTAATGTAGCACGAAAAGCTTTTAACATAGCACCACTTTAATAAGTCAAGACTAATTTCATGAACTTAATACAATTAGTTTGAAAACATTCATGAGACTAGAGAGAACCTTTTCTAACAAATTAAAATCTGAGGCCCAGCAAAGTTCTCAACAGAGGGTGTTTGATGCAGTGTTTTATCCATTCAATCAAGCACTAACATCATCCCCACTGAATATGCTCTTTCATGTTAGCAAAACAATTACTATAGGGTTCATGAAACTAAACAACAATTAGATTGGAATAGTAGTCATCACAAGCCCAGCAGAAAATGACAAAGTAATATCTAACATAATGAATGGCACGAAAACTAATGTTCATACATGTATATGGAGAGCATCACAGCAATCAGAGAAATATGATATAAATCTAAGACACAGAAAACAGAGTATAGAGAGCAAGTACGGATTCAGAGGAAGCTTATGAACCCAGAAATCATAGAGCTCAGATCGAAGAGATGATACCCGCTTCAGTTTCACGTGAAGAACAATTTGAATAGAATGAGATAATCAGAAAGACTTAATTGAACCAAATAGAAATTCTAATAATTAATTTTATCAGTAAAATTTGAAGATTTATTTGACCAAATTAAAATTTTAGGGATTAATTTGACCTAAGGACCTTCTATGGGGGACTAAGGGTGATATTTAACCTTAAAAAAAATAACAAATCTTCACTTAAGGTGTGTTTAATATGAATAAAAATAACAAGAGAAAATATAGAGGAAAGAAATAGAAAATTTGGGAGGATAACGATTTGGATACGTGAAAGGAAAACATTAATCTCTCGGATCTAGGTCATCTCCATGCATTTGAGAATTGAAATAGATGTCAAGTTCATAATCAGAATGAATGTCATCATGACAAACTTAGATTTGAATATTTTTTATTTAATTATGTGATATTAAATCTCATCATTAATTTGATTTTACTACAATTTTGAAGATGATTCAAATCGCAATCTCCCACGTTTCATTTCATCTCATGAACTACGTTTTACCTATTTTTTTTTTCTCTATTTTCTAGTCTTGCCATTTTCCTTTCCTGTTAAATACACCATAATTCATTTAAGATTTCTTGACATGGACTTATATGAAACCACCACCAAGTAGAGGTGGCAGTGGGTCGTGTCGTGCTGGCCCACGGCCCACACTAGATGGCTCACTGTGCCTTCGTGTCGTACCATGTCATGTCTCTCTCTCTTTCGTGCCGTGTCATGCTTTTAAAAACATCGGCTCGATACGGCCCAAGACCTGCATGGCTACTGAACCGTGCCAGCCCATAGGCCTCATAGGTATACATTGATTTTTTTGCTTTTTTTGTTGAAAATAGTAATATATATTATATTGAATACTTATAATTGTATCGAAAAACAATCGTTTTATTGATGAAGTTAAATATTACAAATAACTTAGAAATTGAACAAAAACAACAACATAAACAAATAACTTAAAAATTACAATTTTTAAAAATCTTCTAAATAAATAACTTACAAAAACAGCATATAAAATAAATAAAGAAGATAAAATGACTTACAAATTGGTGAAATATAAAAAAACAACTTAGAAATTTTAAAAATTAGAAATACATAAAATATTATCAATAATTAAAAAAAAGTAATTTTTTATAACATTTTTGACATTTAAATAAAAAAAAAGTAAACTTATCCAATTCCTAGACAAACGACTTTAGAAATTGAATGATGAGCTGCTTAACCAAGCTATACAGCTAAGTTTCATTCGGTGGATTAAAAAAATAATATTATATGATTTTCTCTTAGTGTTTTAGTCCATTGAATCAAATGCTATTATGTTAAAATCAAGCAATTATAACTTCAATATTTAAATTAAAAATTCATAAATGACATTTTTTTGTGTTTAAATATTTGTATAGGTTTGATTTAATTTATATTAATGTGTGATTTTAAGTGAACTTGCTTAATTTATGAATTAGTATATCACGTGCCATTATGTTAAGAATAGGGTAATAATTTTTATTTTTTTTCATTATCCTAAAATATCAAATTTATCATCATCTAATTCTTCTTGACTCATTATTCTAGTGGTATAAAATTGTATGTAATTTTGAATTTATTAAATGTTATGATCATGTCGGATCGTGCTTCGGACTGGATTGTACTGGGCCTCATGTCATACCGTGGGCCTCAAAGCTAAGCCCAACACGGTATGAAGAATAGCACTGTGTCAAGCATGGCAAACCTATAGAAATGTGGGCTGTGCCAAATTTGTTTCAGACCGTGCCGGCATAGCCAATTGTCACCCCTAACACCAAGTATAATTATGTACTGCCACAATTATTTCAAGCCTTATTTTGGGTTCTTATTAACTTCATTCTCTCCATAGCATGTTTCTTGGGCCGGATAACCCGAGATAGCATCACTAGCGGCTGTTGACAATCTTAGGTCGTTATTGATTCAAATTAACGTCACTAGGTTTTGATACAATAAAAAAAAAAAAATTAATATTATTTTATTAAAATTTTAAAACATTTTAATTTATTTAAAAGATTTCGTAAAATATTTCACCCCAACACCTTCCACTATAAAAACACCAGTAATAAAGACACGTCAATCAACATATATTCTTATTATCACTTTGTTTGTGCTTTGTATTTCTTTTTTCATGGTAAAGTGGACAATATATTCTTGATGATGTATGGGCCTTGGGGCCCAGAAGAAGTTATTACATACTCTTTAGTAACCAAACTGATATGATTCCAGGCTCACTCGCAGAGGGCCGAAGGTGATTTAACTTAGCTTAGATCTGACGGCATAATATTTTTCAAAACTAAATGTAAAATTATATATATTCTTCTTGAAAGGAAAAAGGTAAAATTATTATTCAAAAAATAAAGAGGAATACAAGGGGCAGGAAAAGTGATAAAGAAGGATTGATGTCTAATTTAATATAAAAACACTGTGATTTTTGTGTTGGTATTAAAGTTAATTTAAAATATGTTAGTTTAAATTTGTTCAAAGTAAACTCTTAAAGTAAGTGATATAAATTGGTTCAAAACAAACTAATTTAATTTAATTTACTTTAGATAATTTTAATACCAACCTAAACTTCACCACATCATGGTATTATTTTCAATTACACGATCTCAACATTTGATGGTTATTTTACTAACATTAATGAAATATTACATCATGATCAATTATGTTATATGAATTTTTCACTTTATTTTGTCGTGCCCGTGATACTCCGAATAAAAAGTATAGGTATAGATATAACATTTGGAAGCTCTAAATTTAATATATATATTTAAAATTACAAAAATAAATGAGTCCAACACTCAAATATATACCCGTGTCCGACACCGATGCCCAAGTCCATATAACATTTACAGTGAATTGATGCTTGTGGAATTATGAGGGAAATCTCTTGCTCTAATTATACAAGATTAATGCCTTATGGATTGTTGCTTTCACCATTTTTGTTCATTATGTTCCTCAAAAATGTATGCTTTAAGGGGTTGAAACGACAAAAGCTCTCCAAGTGTTTACTGCAAGAATGGGAACCATGAAAAACAAAGCAATTAAAAAGCAAATAAGGGCATTGAAATGTTATGTTTAATTTCCACGTTAGTTAACTTCCTTACTCATGGTAGTTAGAGCGTGTTTTCCATCCACTCAAATGGGAGCGTGAGCAACAACTCTTTATAACTGCCATCTGATGTCTTCTCTCTTCTCTCTCTTAATTTGCACCGCGTTTGTGATTTTTTTCCCATAAATATTGAAGCAAACATTTTGTGGTTTCTTCAACACATTTGGCAAATTTGCAGGAGAAACATGAGCACAAGCCCCAAGCTTGCAGAAGAAGATTCCTCTGATATTCCAGGTGATGACACCAACTTCACAATTACCTCCACAGATACCCCAACAATACCAACAACCAAAATAATGCCTCCTCCTTATGAGATACACCGAGATTGTATGCCACTCCATGTCACCACCTTTCAGAAACTCAAGCACAGACTCAATGAGATTTTCTTCCCTGATGATCCCCTCTACATCTTTAGGAACCAGACTTGCTGTAGGAAATTGCTTCTTGGTATCCAGTATGTTTTTCCCATTTTGCATTGGGGTTCAAATTACAGTCTTCGCCTCTTTAGATCTGATGTTATTGCTGGACTCACCATTGCAAGCTTAGCCGTCCCTCAGGCCAGAAACCAATTAATTATAATGAACAATCAAAGTATTTCTTTTCTTTATTCTTTCTTTTACCTCTTGGTTATTGACTTGTTCTTCGGTGATAGTGCAAAAGGCTTTTCATTTTATCTGTTGGGGGGTTTTCTGATCAATGAATATGTAGTAGCTAGGTTCTTTAACACGAAAAGAATGAATTTGTTCCTTATTTGTTTCTTGGCTTTTATAAATGAAAGAGACAATCTTCTTTGGACATTTTCTTCTGGTTTCCGGGGCATTACTATAGAGAGTGTTGGTTTCAGTTTCCTGATTAAGTTTTCATATTGCAGGGAATCAGTTACGCCAAACTTGCCAATTTGCCTCCTATAATTGGATTATGTTAGTATGAAATGACTGTTCTTCTGTAAATTTAACAATTCATGGAAAAAAAATCACTGTATGTACTCCTTTGATTAACGTTTCCTTCTCTTATCAATTATATGTTGCAGACTCAAGCTTTGTACCACCATTGATATATTCTGTCCTTGGGAGCTCTAGACATATTGCTACTATTAATCCAGTCTCAATTTCATCTCTGGTCATGGGCACAATGTTAAGCGAAATGGTCTCCTTTACTCAAGAAAAAGATCTCTATATCCAGCTTGCTTTCACTGCTACTTTTGTTGGTGGTTTATTTCCAACTTCTTTGGGTTTATTTAGGTATGAACCGTCTTTCACTATGCAACGGTTTAATATTTGGTAATTTTTGTGATTAATTAGTTGATTATTGCTTGTACTGAATCAAACAATTCTGGGCATCTAAACAACAACTATAGTGTCTTATCTTGAAAATTTTATTAGGTTATATTGAATGATGATGGAGATTTTCAATAAGCTAGTTTTACCTTTTCATTTTCTCAAAGGAAGATGCATTTTCCGTTTGCTTCTGAGCTAATTTGAGTTGGACCCCTTTAGGTTAGGCTTCATTATTGATTTTCTATCAAAGGCAACTCTGATTGGATTCATGGCTGGATCAGCAGTTATTGTGGCTCTACAGCGGCTTAAAGGATTGCTTGGGATTACTCATTTCACGAACAAGATGCAGATCATTCCTGTTATGGACTCTGTATTCAGTCGTCGGAATGAGGTAAGAAACAGAACACTGACATCTAGTTCAGCACAACCCAAGCTTACACCTTACCTTATATATTTGAGAGGGGAAGAAAGAGAAAAAGTAAGTGATCATTCTACTTTGGACGTGCAGTGGTCATGGAAAACTGTTGTAATGGGCGTCTGTTTCCTAGTATTTCTGCTGACAGCTAGAAAAATTGTGAGTAGAATATATCACTTAAAACTAGAATTTATTGATTTAATTTTAATACTTTCTTCTAAAGTGGTTTATCACATTCTCATTCACATCAGAGCTCGAGGAAACCAAAACTTTTCTGGATTTCAGCAGCAGCTCCATTAACCTCTGTTATTTTGTCTACTCGTTTGCTCTTCCTCTTGAAGTCAGAGTTTCAAGATGTTTCGAAAGTAAGAATATTCATATCCTCTGGTGTTTCTTTAGGAACTATGGTTTCTGTGGTATAGTGTAATTTAATTAATTTGTAATATTTCACTGTTATGCAGCAGATTGGTGGGTTACCAGAGGGTGTGAATCCATCTTCAGTAAACATGTTATATTTCTATGGCCCTCATCTAAGCCTCGTTATTAAAACAGGCATTTTAACTGGCATCTTGGCTCTCACTGTAAGTTCCTTTATTCTTACTGGACAGTACTCTAAAGTAAAATTAATTCATTGTGTCGAAATTCAGAAATTTTGGATTGAAACTGAGCTGTTTGGACATTCAAATGAGGCAATTTGTTGGATCTAAGGACTTAACCTAATCTTATAGTCTAGCAAGCAGAAATTCCAAACCCATTTTAAATTAAAGTATCTTAAGACACAAGTAATTTCAGTTCCCATGAAAATCCAACTTGGAACAATGTTATAAAAAAAATCAATGAGACATCCAAACACCTCATTGAAACTGTTAATGGATAGTAGTTGAATGTTAATAAATGCTTTGCGACTATACTACTTATTGTCTTTCAATCATAGGAAGGAATGGCCGTGGGAAGAACATTGGCTTCTCTGCAGAGTTATCAAATTGATGGCACCAAAGAAATGATAGCAATCGGTCTTAAGAACATTTTTGGTTCATTCTCTTCATGCTATGTTACTACAGGCAAGCATATTCTGCAAATTCTCCTCTCTTGACCATTTATGTTATATTTTTGAGACCCAAATAAGCATTTTAAATTTATTTCACTTGTAGGGTCATTTTCTCGGTCTGCTGTAAACTACAATGCTGGGGCGAAGACAGCATTTTCAAACATAGTTATGGCAGCAGCAGTGCTTAACGCTGCTGTTTCTCATGCCACTTTTCTATTACACACCCAATGTAATTTTAGCAGTAATTATCATCTCAGCTGTTGTTGGATTGATTGACCACGAGGCAGCTCTTAAACTGTGGAAGCTTGATAAGCTTGATTTCTTGGCTTGTTTCTGCTCTTTTTTTGGCGTTCTATTCATCTCTGTGCAGATAGGGCTCACCATAGCTGTACGTGATTCATATTCTTACACTTCTTGTTTCTCAGTGCTCCATTCGATTGACTCGAAGTTATTAAAATAGGAAATGAAAATTATGCTTTCTTTTGGGGCTAAGATAGGGAATGGAACCTTAAACCTTAAATTCCTCAAAACCTACCTAAGTGACACCGATATACCCCATTAATCACTTAGAATTACTTATGAATTAAAGCATATATGAGAGTAGGATTTGACTCTTTTTTCTTGTTAGTTCAGGTTGGAGTTTCAGTATTCAAGATTATCCTGCATGTTACAAGGCCAAATACAGTGGTGTTGAGGAATATTACAGGCAGTCAAATATACACCAGTCTCAACCGTTGTGAGAATGTTTCGAGAGTTCCATCCTTCCTCATTCTAAGCATTGAATCTCCCATGTTTTTCGCAAATTCAACTTATCTTCAAGAAAGGTTTATAGCATCTCTCAGTTAATAACATATGGGATTTAGGCATTATTGAGTTGATTTAATCATGATTTCTCATGAACTGTGCCAATTATTTCAAATGTACTTTAATATAATACTATCAGGATGAACTGGATTAACAGATCTTCAAGGCAATCGAATTCATTTTATGTCCAGTAAAGCTAATATTTCAAGATTATGAGACTGCAATTTCTTCTTCTTCCCTTTTCTTGGGCAAATTATTCTGTTTCAATTAATTGCAGGATTGTAAGATGGATCCGTGAGGAGGATGAGAGAAGTGAAGAAAATGGAGAGGGTTCCCTGAAATGCATAATTTTGGATATGACAGGTATGCAGATAATTTTTAAGCAACCTTTCATGATAGATTGAACACCTGGAAGATGAATCAAGTGACAGTTACAAAAAGCCTTTGCATCATTTTGCTGTTTAATGTTTCAAAACCAAAGAAGTTAAAACTAAACTGTATTTGCTGAAAAATATTTCAGCTGTGACAGCCATAGACACCAGTGGTATTGATGCTATATCTGACATTAATAAGACATTGAAGAGCAAATCACTTCAGGTAAGGAGAAGGGTTCATTCTACCTAGAAATCAGTTTTCAAAAAACATCCATCAAATTTTTTTCTTTCCGTGAAAATTTCATTACAATTTGTTATGAACTATTTCAATTTGTTGTAGCTTATACTGGTAAATCCTGTTGAAACAGTGATGGAGAAGCTCCACAGGTCAATGATTCTGGATTTGTTTAAATCAACTTGACTTTTTTTGACAGTTGGGGAAGCAGTTATTGACATTTCATCTTCATGGACGTGTTCGCCATGAATGGACGAAAGAACTGTTTCAGCAGTTCATGGCCTTTAATAGACGAAAGAATGGTTTGAGCAGTAGCAACCTTTAAAAATCATCCAATTTTAACCTTAGCCTGAAGCCAGACAAGGCTTCTTGTCATTTGTAAAAATAGTACTGAATTTTGAGGGTTTTCATCTTAATAAAATCCAAAATTTGAAGAATTCTGAATTTATGGTTCACAAGAAAGCTGATTTTATGGAACCTTTAACAATAACAGCTTCAGTGACCTGTTGCACACAGCTAGGACTGTGAAGATCGATAAGATTCAGCTCAGAAAAACATATGTAAAACCACTATTTGAGGCTCTTACTTATAACATGTGTAAAACACTCTTGTTTTTGCTGCTTCATAATATAATTAAGCAATTTTGCAAGGGAGTCATAGTGGACTACAGATAGATTGTAGACACAAATCCAAGCAGGACGGAAGAACGGAATTCAATAATTCATCTCATGCTGAGAAGAGAAGATGTATAGAAAATATGAAATTTATATTATAAGATTTATACTACAAGTACAAGGTATAGATAGAAAACTGATGCACCTTCTCCAACTGGGTTGGATTAATATATACTCTATATAAGGAGAAAATACATTCAAAGAATTTAATTAAATCAATATATTAGTGGAATTAATGTAAGATGTAAGTAACTGCAAGGGCCAGTAGAAGGAGAAAGTAAGCAATCCCTTGATCAATAGTTGTACCTGCGTGGAACAACAACAAAAAGTTAGCACTCTTTCAACTTAGGAATCAAATTCCTTGCGTACCCACAAAAAGGAATGATAAGACAATCGAATAATGTTTACATACCATCACTGGATGGACCCTCGGGTGCAGGTGAAGGAGCCATGGTCTGTCCATGAGTAAGCTGCAATAGTGCCAAGAACATGAACCCAATTATTGGGAGAGCGATTATCCTCAATGAATTCATTTTCATCGGATGATAAACTAATAACAGAAATTACAATTAATAGAATTGAAAGGAAGCCAAGAAGGAAGAAGGAAAATAATACGTTAGGGAGATCGAGATTGAGAGAAATTCTAGCAGAGATGGGAAAGTGTTGTAGAGGAATTGGAGGAGAAGAATCAGTTTAACACATGTATATGGTGGGTATTGGTGATTAGGCATATATGAATTTTCCTAGAAAGTGTTAAAAAGAGGCAAAAAGAGAGAGAACGCGTCTGGGAAACGAGATTTTTGACTCGATTGGCAGCCCAGTTGACTCGGACACGAAGCTGGTGAAGTTTGAAGTTTCCGTTTGTAGACAGAAATTTCAATAAAATGACTTTTCGTGACAGGAAAAGTTTTGTGGGAAAATTATTATATAAGACCAGTCTTACAAAGTCTTTCTAAAATTCAATTAATTATTATATTATTTAATTAAAAATATAAAATAAAAATAAAATGATATATTATGACATTATTAAAAAATAAATTAAAAGACTTTATAAAACTAATCCAATGCAAACTCTTTTTCATTTAATATTTTATTGTATGTTTTGGGACGTTTAAAAAGTTAAAAAAAAAAAATCAATTAAAGTAGAACAACAACACGAGGTGTATTCTTCATTCTCTGAAAAATCAAAAGTAGAAGAATCTATTTTCAGCAAAAAAAAAAAAAAATAATAAAATCATAAAGTCAAGGTAGAACTTGCGGCCACGAATGGATTTTTGCAATGAACGTCACATTTTAAAATTTTATATTACAATTTAACAAAAGGAATAAGTCTCTCCGTGCTCATGTACTCCATCTGGGCTGAAGCATTTGCTAGGGTTTCAAATTCCTATAATTTTCTTTTATCTTTTCTTTTTCTGTGTATTTTAGTTCCTGTAAATTTTTAGTTAGGTAATTAAGTAATTCAATTCAGATGATCAATTACGAAACTAAGAGAAAGTTAACGAAGATTTAATTAGCATTGGGAATATTTACGTTTGAGTAAAGAGATGAAAAAAATCAATCTCACATAGAAAAAAAATTAGATAAGTGAATAATATATATATGGTGGTGGAACCAAAACCTATTAGCTTAACCTTTTAGATTCATATGATCTCTTACATCATATATTGGGCATCTGCTTGATGGACTTTTCAAACTTGAGTTTATCTCAAACTTGAGTCATCATGTCTAACAAATGGTGTTAGAGCCGATAGTTCGGTTTGGAGTGACCATATCATGCGGTTAACTCTGAGATGCTCGTGGTGATATAATCAAACAACAAATGGAGCTTGAGGGATTCATGTAGCGCGAACAAAGTGACTTGTATAACGAGTGAGTGGTGCTCGCAAGATAGAGTATATGAAACTCGTTGTTGAAAGTCGGTGTATAATTCTCTGACTCTAATAGAATAACAAATAATTTTTTAAGTATTGAGTTTTTGCTTAACAAAATTTGAAAAACTTGAGCCACCGCACACGTGATTTAACTGTTTCAATTACAAATTGACAAAATTACATGTGACTTTGCAAATTGCGGTCAAGAATTCAAAGTAGGTATAAATTAACATCTTCTAACAATAAATTAGGAGTAATATTATGGTGCCGAATCTGCCTCCCATTTTCGGCGTCAACAATCTACTACATGTTTTTCGTGTAAGAACATTAGTCCTTGTCATAGTAGATACGCCGTACAAGTCAAATTAGAAGGTCAAGGTGGCTGTTGTTTTTTATTATGTTAGGTTTCTAGAATGGTCTTCAATGGGTAGCAGCCAGCAAGCCATCTTTGAATACTAAAATATAGTAGTATATTATATTAATCATACAGCTACACTTTGATACAAATAATTAAGAGAGAGAGAAAAAATAATTCAATTACACGTACGCAGAGCATGATGATGCCCCATGAATTGGATGCATCATGTGAATTAGAAAGTCGTCGATCATGTGAATTGGATGCCCCATGAATTGGTTTCTAGACTATTAATCTTTCGTCTTTGACTCGTTAACCAAGCATCTTCAACATACTTTTGATTGTTTAGTTGCTGAATACGATATGATCATTACGGCGATTATTTAATCTCCTACTTTATTTTAGTTTAATCTCTCGAACCAATCTACCTTATTTTCCAATCAAAACCGCTGGTTGATCTACTCCTTGACCATGAAGAAGACGGTCCTCTCTTATCATTTCCCTAGTGACAAGTGGCACCAGTCAGATCATACAACCCCACCACGTGTGAGAATGGCTTCACTTGGTTTGAAAAAAATTCTTGGGGCGAATCAAAATCTTTGTTAAAATTTAATTAATAATTTTTAAAATTTTTATTGATAATAATAAATCAGAATGTACGAATGTTATTAATAAAATTTTTAAAAAATTTTAATTGTGTTTTTATCATATGTAAAAATCTTATTTTATGTTTGGTGTAATCAAAAATCACTTAAAGCATAAGAATTTATCTTACTGATGGGTAATATAAAAATAAAAAAATATATTATTTTCATTTAAATGTAAAATAAATGTATTTCTCAAACAAATTTTTTTTTTCAAATATGACATAAGCGGCATCTCATCTTTTAATTCACTACTGTAATCGTATTAGGCTATAGTCGAGACAAGTGTATGCGTTAGTGGCTTGTCTTTTTGACAATTCTCATCGCTTGAACGAACAGATTCACACATAAGCACCGTATCGCTCTCTTTTATTCTTTTGGATAAAAACAATATTAAAACCATTAGCAAACCTAACCCTTTGTGAGAATCAATCCAAAAGGCCCTTTATACCCTAAATTTAAACTTGGCCACTTCTCCTTAGCCCATCTTTTTCTTTTCTTTTAAAACCTCACAGCCCACAGATTCTTTTCTTTTAAAACCTCATGGCCCACAGATTCTTTTCTTTTCAAGCTTTTGCTTACACCACAAAACAAAACAATAATACAAAAGGGAAGAGCGAATAGGAAAAGGAATTAGAAGAAAATGTGTTATGCAGGTGTGCCTTTGGTTAGCCAAAGGGGCTTGGTAGTACAAGGCAGATGGTTTCTCTGGCAGCGACCGATGGTAACTGTGCATCGTATGCATGAACCGACGACAGAGGTGGCTGCAAGGAAGTCTGGTGCGGGTGGCTCGATAAAGCAGTGCGTGTGTTCACCAACAAGGCACCCAGGGTCCTTCCGGTGCAGGCATCACCTCGCCGATTATGTTTGGGGTGGTCGAATAATTAACAAGAAGTGAGTCCACTCATCAGCTTAAATTTTCCTTGTAAGTTTACAAACAAAAGGATGATATGGGTATATGTTTATACACTGCCTCTGTTTCTTCAGCTTCTGTTGGTGATTTGATTACAGAGCATCATTGCAAAAAAGATTTTATATTAATGCAAAAAAAAAAGGATCACACTTGAAAGTCAAAACTATGGTGTAATGTTGTAAAAACAAAAGGTGGTATTTCTTTGTTTTCTGCCAATCAGTCTTTTGGGTTAATTGTAAGAAAGCAATACTAATGATGGTGAACCACCATCACCCACATCTTTTCCTTCTTTTACCATTCCACCCCCAAACCATCCCTGTGGTCCCTTCTCTTTTTTCTTTTTTTTATCAGACAAGCACCCACCATCTCCTTATCACCATGCTACGGTTATATCGTTAGGTTGGGCTGTTTTTCTATATGCCACTAATTCTTATTGATACCCTGAGGAACGTGCGGCACGATATGGATGGCCTCAGTGTTAATGCAAAAATTGCAACCCGCTTTTAAAAATTATTGCAAAAATTGTAAATCAATTTTAAAGAAAACGAAAATTTAAATATCATATTTTTTTTAAATAATCACAGCGATATTTGAAAACTAATTAAAGTATATTTAAATTAATGAACTCTAGGTAAAATTTACTTAAATTTACAGATTTAAGTATGCTAAACATCACTAAAAATGATGACAATAGATCGGAAAGATGACAAGAGATCAAGCTTCACTCACATTTAGATAAAAGATGGGAGGATTATCATTGTGTAATCCATCAGTAGAGATATTTGAGAAAATAGAGGGATATTACCTTTTGTTTAGACATTAAAAAATATAAAAAACTTATTATTTTATTCTTCATTAATATAAAAAAATATATACTAAATTACACAAAAAAACCTGTACTTTGACTCAGTTTCATAACAAGTCCTAAAGTTTATTTTGATTTATACTAAATCTTATAGTTTAGCTCAGTTACATAACAAATCCCGAGTTTTACTTTGGTTCATTATAAACCCTATGGTTGATACAATTTGTACAAAAGTTAACGGTGTTAACTTTGTCTTCAATCTTAGGTTTTGTTATGAAACTAAGCTAAACAATAAAATTTTCTATGTAATTTAAACTATTTAAATTTCAATAGAAGAATTTAAAAAAAAAAATAGTGTTGGATAGTAAAAAAGTGAGGGAAAATTCTTATACAGACCATAAAAATTTCACATCATCAGAAAAGTACATACATCTTTTTCTCAGCATTTTCTCACCAGTTTCTAACAAACCAAACACCATTTTCTCTCTTTGCAAAAATCCAACAATTAACACAAATAAAAGTTCACAAAAAATCCAACAATCAATACAAAATCACCCACAAATGCCGATACAAACCTAGAAAAAAAACATGCAAAAATCAACAACAAATGAGTTGTTTCTCCCATTCTCTCTCCACCACATTTCTGTGAAAAATCAACACAGCAAGGAGGTCGTGCGATCTGGGAAAATGAAAGAGGAAGGAGGAGGAAAGAGGCAACGCGAAGGAGGGAGGAAGAAGAGGAGAGAGAGTCAGTGCGAGGGGGGGAGGAAGGATGAGTAAAGAGAGTTGGTTGGGCGATCTTGGAAGAAGAGAGAGAGTTGGTCGGGCGATCTTGGAAAATGAGAGAGGAAGGAGGAGGAGCATGCTATATGGAAAAATAAGGAAGGGGAGGAGAAGGAAGAGGAAGAAGAAGGAGAGGTCGCACGATCTGGGAAAAGGAGGAGAGACGGAATAAGAGGGGGAGGAAGCGGCACGGATATGGGGAAGGCGGAGGAAGGCCGACGCAGAGGAGAAAGGAATAAAGAGGAAGAGGAGGAGAGAGAGTCGACGGGGAGAAAGGATGAAGGAGGAGAAAAAGGAGGGGAGGAGAAGGAGGAAAAGGAGAAGGGAAAAAGAAACGGTCTTGAGAAGAAGAAGAAGGGGAGAAAGGATTAAATTCTTTCTCTTTAAATTAAAAAAAAAAAGCTAAATTGCATAGTAAACCCTATTGTTTAGCTCAGTTTCATAACAAATCTTGAGATTGAAGACAAAATTAACACTGTTAACCTTGATACATTGTCAACCACAAGGTTTAGTACGAACCAAAGTAAACCTCAAAATTCGTTATGAAACTGATTCAAACTACAAAGCTTAGTATGGACCAAAATAAGCTTTAGGGTTTATTATTAAATTGAGTCAAACTACAAGGTTTTCTATGTAATTTAGCCTAAAAATATCAAAGTATAACAATGAGTACAATAAAAAATTATAAAAATATATAATTCCTCTTTCAATTTGAAAAAAAAAAAATGAACTCCTTTCCTTGTATTAAAAAAGTTTTAAAAAAATTCAAACAGCAAATACATGTCTCTTTCTTTTCATTTTATTTCCCTCTATCCAAACATATTATAAATGTTTTAACTGTTATAAGAGCATTGTTTACACCATGAAAGCGAAGTAAACTTTTTTCCAATACTTTAAGCTTGAGTAACAGCTAGTAGGAATTCAGAACTATTAGATTCGAGACAACCACCTAAATAACGATTGGATATCATCTCATGATATTCTTAAGAAGAAAAGTAATGTTACTGACTAATAACCGTCCGCAAAAAAAACAACCACCTTTCCTGCGAGATGAACTTAATATCACATGCAATATAAAGCACAAACCGATAGCACTCTGACTAAGTTCCAATGGTATGGACTACTACGGCATAACTTATCCATAGAATTGAAATTAAAAAAAAAAAAAACTTATTTGAAAATTTACAGTAGACTCCGCACTCGCCACTTGGTGCATTCTTTTAATATCATTTTGAAAATATACAAGCCATGAACTTCTAAGAAAAAATGAAGTAGATGGCTTTTGCATAATTTCAATGAAAGATCTCTAACTTAAATGTATCCTTTTCATTAATCATGAGCTTATAACTTGTTGACAACACGTCCTGACCTACAACTGACTCGCATAACAAACTGAATGGCTTGTAAGTAATGTATACGGGCACCCAGAAAGGTTGTACCACTTACCTCCAGCACCCAACACCCAAATCTTTATACTGCTTCCTGACTTCCAATTCATCACTGTGACATGCTAGATTCTCAGAATATCAGGCACATCACTGCAAAAATCAAATCCTATTTCACGGAATAGCTTACAAAAATAATTGGAGAAAGAAAAACATGCTAGTAAAAGCAAAGACTAACCTAAATCCTGTACATGAAACCTAATGTTTCTCATTGACTTATTATGGCGCAATAAATGTATTTCCGCAAGCTTTTAAGATGTGTTTAACATATCAAACTACTGCATATTCTCTTCAAATTTGAGGCATATTAACATCATATTAGCTATAATGAAGAAAGAGTTCCTCACCTCAGGGTAGCAATCTTGACGGATGACCGTCTGGTTGTTTGTATTAACATAAACCTCACACGATACTCTTGCCTGAAACACCATAGGAACACAACTTTAGGCACATTGACACAGAATATATATTGGCCATGTTTGGTTCCCATTTAAGCCAACTTTAAGTGGGCCATCATCTATCACATGGAAGTTTTGGGGGATGGGCGAAGGGGAATGAAAAGCAAGTTCTTAGACACCAAATAATTCGATTTTTAAATTCCATTTGTTAAGGCAGTGAGGAGTTCAACTTTCGTGTTAGCGACTACATAGTAAAGTCACAATAAAATTGTATTGCGATGCAATTATTACAATACAACCAAATTTCTGAATCACCTTTCATGTTCTTGTTTGCTTACATTTATGGTAAAAAAATTGTTTATTGCTTCGGATTTGAACTGAAAATACATTGCTCATACGGGCCAAGGGTTTCTTTCTCTTATATTGGTAAGAACACAACAACATGCAACAGAGTCACATACACCACCCCAGTTTGTCTGGAAAGTAGTGGTCACGGAAACAGAGGCACTCATAGGCACATTGCCTTATTAATGGTACATGTAGCTCTTCCTTTATCGGTCAATTATATCCGCAAGTAAATACAAAGAGTCCCTCAAAGAAGTTACATGCCTATTAATGGTACAAGTAGTTCTTCCTTATTCCTCTATGCTTTATCAACTAAAACTAGACAAAACCTTATTCAAACCTTTTGGGTAGCTACGAAGACAGGTTGCCAATAAATTTTTTCTAAGTTATCGTAATTAACTATTCCAGGTCAATCACAGATTATGCACCAAATTCTAAGTAACCACATTCTTTTTTCCCTCCATCAGAGCAAACACACAACATTATCATAATTATTTATGTTCACCCACAATCCCAATACCCTTCATCTCAAAATACCAAAAGAGTATCCCATAGTTCCCCAATAAATATGTGTACCAACAAGACAAATCTATGGCTCTTGTAATCTCAAATTTTCAGTTAGGCAAAATCAAACAAAGATCAAAAGTAAACTCTACATTTTAGCTCACAATTCCCATACCCTTTATCCTCGATTACCTGAAAAGTAAACTAGACTTCCCATATTCTCATGTTGACAACAAAACCAATCTCATAATCCACCATTCAATCAAGTCAATTAAAACCTCTATGGAACTCAATGAAATATCATAAAAAAAACACGAATTAATAGTATTTTTTAAAACAATAAAGGTACCTGGAGAGGAATTTTGAAGAACAAGAGCCCAAGGTCTCCTTTGACATGAGTATCAGTATCTAAAGGGATAACACCCTTTGCCAAATCGGAAATCAAGTAAATGACGTCGTGGATGACCTCAAGCCCATCAATATCAAGCGTAGCGTTCACATACGAGGTCCCCCTAGCCCTTATGCGCCCTCCATTGGAGCTTACAATCCCTAGCTCCCTTCCTCTGTACCCGACCGAGACGACAAGCGAATCATAGTCTAAAGAGAAAAAGTCCCTATTGTGGACTTTGATGGTGAGAGAGAAGGAGAGGTCGAGGGTGAGTTCCGGGGACGATTTGACCCGGGCGTGGTTGAGTTGGATCCAGGTGAGATGAAGGGTCGGGTCGGAGGGGTAGAGGAAGAAAACGGCGCTGGATAGGAGGAGGACGGCAGCGGTGAAGAAGAGGCATTGGCGGAGATAGAGGTGGTAAGAATGGTGGTCGTGGTGGACGTGGTGGAAGAGAGGGAGGAGGACGACGTCTTGCTGGGGAGGGAGAGGTGCGTAGGGGATAGACTCGTGCTTTGAGGACATTTTCTCCTTTATTTTGGGAGGGTTTTGGATTGTTTGGAAAGTTTGTAAAGACTTCTAGGTTTTAATTTTTATGTCATTAAAAATTATTTTTTTATAATTTTAAAATAATAATATTTTTCAAAATTGTTTTACAAAGTCAACACTCACGTATAAATTGAGATAGATCCATTACTACGACAAGCATATAAATTCTGAAGGCTTTATATAAACAAATTTACAAACGAAAAAAATTATTATTACTGTAGAAATTTTACTTCTAAATTTCGCATATTCAAAATTTAGGTAAAAAACACAATCATAACAATTAAATAGGTAAAACAAACAAAAAGTAAGAACACCAATAATTAATGTGGTTCGACAATCTCTTAGCCTACATCCATCAACAATTCTACTATTTTATTAATCTTCAACAACTTTAGGAAGAGCAAAGTTGTCAAATTCTCTTCCCAAAATCACAATACAACAAAAGCTTTTAACCTAGCTCTAGTAGTAAGTGTCCTCTCTACTTGACTGTTGTGAGTTTTAATTTACTCGCAAGCGCACGAGTCGTTTGCAATATAGTGTTGTGCAAGTGCGAGGTCGAATCCACAGGGAATTGCGTTGTGAAAAATTATTTTTATCTAAACTAACATTATCTTAACCTAGTTCCGAATTTTGAATGATATTTTGGAAAATAAATTAAAACTAAGCTAAATGGATTTTAAAAACTAATAATAAAAACACTAAGGTTTTTGAATCCACCCCACCAAAGTTTAAGCATATATGTCCTAAAAACATAGCCTATCAAAACATTCCATGAATCCAACTTACGACAAAAAACAAAGAATATCCCAATTAAACCAAAAACATCCAATGTATCCGCTTTTAACAAATCACAAAGGAAATCCAATTTAATAGAAAACAATTCGATGTAAATCCATCAGATGAAACACAAGGAATATCCAACAGAACAATTTAAACTCAATCAATCACAAGATTTACTCAATTAATTGACAGAACATTTATACTAAAAAATGTCAGAATTGTATAAACAAATCTGAACTACTATGTCAAACAACGGCGAGGCTTCATCTTCAACCTTAGCTGAAGATTCTAGCCACTCATAACTATGAAACTACAATTCATAATAAAAGTGCTAAACATTAAACTAAAACAACTAAATAAAAAGAAATAAATAACTTTACATGGGAGAAATTCCACTCGCTGATGGGCGGCGCTTCCCCTCGTGGTAGCAAAGCCTTCGGGATCCACCAGAATGCCAGCAGACATCCACCGGTTAACACCAAAGTGGCCTAGGAATTATACACTGATTGATGAAGTCAGATGGTGTTTATATAGGGGGAGTCCCGGAGTAGCATGGGTTTCAAATTCGATGTGGGATACTGCCCGAGTGCGCTCGATCGCAAAATGATGCGATCGATCGCAAGTGCGATCGATCGTATGTCTTGTGCGCACGATCGCATGTGCGCTCGATCGCGTGTCTAGTGCGCTCGATCGCAGGTGCACTGTACTGCAAACATTTCGATGTGGGATTGTTGACCATGCGCTCGATCGTAGCATAGTGCGATCGATCGCTATTGCTCCTGAAGCTTCACATCTCCTGAAATGCTTCATTTTCTCTACAAACCTATAAAAATACACATAACACAAAAAAAGACATAAAATAAAGTGAAATACTACTAACTAAGAGCATGACAAATATAAGTTAAGGGTCTTAAATATGCAATATTTAAGACTCATCAAATACCCCCCAAACTTATATTTTGCTAGTCCCTTAGCAAAACAAAGTAAAAAACTAAATGAACAACAAGGATTATAAAGATAAGTTCAGTATTCATGGTATCCAAAAATTTAAGGAGTATACAAAATCATGAGATTCATTCATGAGCAAGCTTAAATAAGTCGAACCCATCTTCACAATGAATAAGAATTTAAAACCTAATTACTTACAAGAGGCATGGTAAGACATCACAAGCTTGAATTAGAGTAAAGTGAATTAGCATATACAGATGAGGTTTCCAAATAACTTCAATGTACAAGGTACTTCCAGTCTCAAGATCCACAGAATTTTTCATCGGAAAGAACAACGATGGTATAGCTTTTTTTTATGTATATATATATATATATATATATAAGTTAGTTCTCTTAAGCTTTCTAATTGACCCATGTAATGAGTATTGAGTCAATGACTCCCAAACCAGATGGTTTTAGGGCATTAGGTGTAAAGACACCCCTAAGGACTTACTAACTCGAGTAAAAAATGCTACGAAACTAAACTGACCTTAATGCTACCAAACAAAATTTTCACCTTTTGACGTGAACACTCACTGCTTACTGAGGCAAGAGGTCCAGTTACTCAGCGAAAAATTTCGCAATAATCATTATGAATAAAATTCCCACCTTTTGACGTGAACATTCACTGCTTACTGAGGTAAGAGGTCCAGTTACTCAATGGAAAGTTTATTGATGATGATCATTAGTAGTATTATTATTATATATTTTTTTCTTTTTTTTTATGCTTTTCTATGCCCAAGTGTTTATCCAACAAGTCATCCAGTTTCAGTTAAGACAAGGAAACGTACACATTAAAATCACATGTCATACCTCACACAATTTGTGCTAATGTGCTCGTGTTAGATTAGATCAAACATATGAATTCTCAAAAATGCCTAAAGTAAGTAACTAAAGTTTAAACTCTATCATCAGATCATGTGTTCAAAGTTTTAAACTCACCAATGAAATCACATCACAATTTTTCAGATCAACCAAAATTTTTAGATGAACATGAACATGAATTTATCTTTACGATGAAAAGACAACAAATTAGCAAAAAGTGTGTGATGTGTCTCCCATACCCCCAAACTTAAATTACACATTGACCCCAATGTGTGACTAATATGGAAAGAGCTGACCTGAGATATGGAGAACTATCTGGACTAGTATGGCTTATAGCATACCCCCAAACTTGAACTGAAGTACGCATTGTCCCTGAAAAATAAAAACTGAAAAACAAAAAATACTGGAAACAAACATTAATCATAAAAATTAAGAAATATACAGAAAAGATAAGCTGTGGGGTGCCTCCCATGAGCGCTAAGTTTAAAGTCTTTAGCTAGACTCTCCCTAGAAAACTACACTCAATCCGAGTAACTAGGATCCTCCAACAGTATCGTCTCAATGTCCGGACTCCTCAACTCCAAAAATGGTTTTAGCCTCTGTCCATTTACCTTGAAAGTATTACCATTCTTTGGATCCTCAATCTCAATGGCCCCATGAGGAAAAACCAACCGAATAATAAATGGGCCTGTCCATCGAGATTTGAGCTTGTCCGAAAAAAGATGCAGGCACGAATTGTAAAGAATAATTTTCTGACCCGGCTCAAAAGCTCGTCTCAAAATGTTTTGGTCATGAGTCTTCTTCATTTGTATGTTTTGGAATCATTCCGCAGCTCCTCCAATTCATTGAGTTGGAGCTTCCGTTGTGAGCCAACCTTGGAAAGATTGAAATTCAGTTGCTTGATAACCCAATACGCACGATGCTCTAATTCGACCGGAATGTGACATGCCTTTCCGTATACAATACGATAGGGAGACATGCTAATTGGCGTCTTGAAGGTTGTCCGATATGCCCACAGTGCATCAGTTAATCGCAGAAACCAATCCTTTCTACTAGGGTTCACAGCCTTCTCCAAAATTTGTTTGATCTCGCGATTTGAAATTTCCACTTGACCACTCGTCTATGGGTGATATGGGGTGGCAACCTTGTGTGTGATGAAATATTTCTTCATCAACTACTCAAAGATCTTGTTTCAAAAGTGCTTACCTCCATCACTTATGATTGCTCGAGGCGTACCAAAATGAGCAAAAATAGTGTCCTTAAAAAACTGGACCACAACTCTGTGGTCATTAGTCTTGCATGCAACAGCCTCCACCCACTTGGACAGATAGTCCACAGCAACCAGAATATACAGGTAGCCAAAGGAGTTTGAGAATGGTCCCATGAAATCAATAACCCACACATCAAAAATCTTAACAATCAGAATAGGGTTGAGGGGCATCATATTCCTCCTAGAAAGACTCCCTAACTTTTGGCAACGCTCACAAGATACACAATAGGTAAGGATCCACACTGCAAAATCTTCACAGCGGTCTTTTTAGCACTAAAATGGCTTCCACAAGCATGATAATGACAGAAGGCGATGACATTAGATTGGTCATGCTCAGGAATACACCTTCTGATGATTTGATCGAGACAATACTTGAATAGGTAAGGATCATCCCATAAAAAATGTTTTGCTATGGCCAAAAACTTTGATTTATCTTGTCGCCCCCAATGCAAGGGCAGTTGACCGGTGATAAGATAGTTCACTATATCAGCGAACCACAGTGCGGGATTGTGAGCAATGTGCATGAATTACTCATCAGGAAAGGTTTCAGAAATGGGAGTGGCGGTCTCAGTGAATTCCACAATCAATCTAGACAAATGGTTCGCCACCACATTTTCTGAACCTTTCTTATCCTGAATCTCAATGTCGAACTCTTGAAGTAGCAATATCCATCGGATAAGATGAGATTTAGCATCTTTTTTAGAGAAAAGATACTTCAATGCCGCATGGTCCAAGTAGATAATGACTTTAGATCCTAACAAGTAGGATCTGAACTTGTCTAATGCAAAAATGACTGCAAGCAACTCCTTTTCAGTAGATAACATGGGGAAGTTTATCAACATGCTGCCCCAAAACAACTCCAACAGCATAATCTGATGCGTCACATATAATCTCAAAAGGCACACCCTAGTTGGGTGGCTGAATAATGGGTGTGGACGTTAGAATCTTCTTCATATCCCCAAATACTTTCTTAAAATCCTCATCAAATAGAAATGGGGCATCTTTCAGCAATAACTTGCACAAGAGCCTGGCGATCTTGTTGAAATTATGGATAAATCGCTTGTAGAAACCTGCATGGCCCAAAAAAGATCGAACCTCTTTCACTGTACGTGGGGGTGGAAGGTTGGAAATCAAATCCACTTTCACTTTGTATACCTCAATCCCTCGATGAGATACGACATGCCCCAGTACAATTCCTTTCTTGACCATAAAATGACACTTCTCCCAATTAAGCACCAGGTTCTTCTCCTTGCACTGCACTAAAACCAAAGTGAGACAGTGCAGGCACTCCTCAAATGTTGAACCGAAGACGGAGAAGTCGTCCATGAAAATCTCTAAGAATCGCTCTACAATGTCAGAAATATACTGACCATGCACCGCTGAAAAGTAGCGGGTGCATTGCATAACCCAAAGGCATGCGACGGTAGGCGAAAGTCCCGAAAGGACAAGTAAACGTCATCTTCTCCTGATTTTTGGGGTCCACGAGGACCTGGTTATATCCAGAATAACCATCCAAAAAACAATAATACTCGTGCCCAGCCAAATGCTCCACCATCTGATCAATAAATGGTAGTGGAAAGTGATCATTTCTTGTGGCAACGTTCAGCTTACGGTAGTCTATACACACTCTCCACCCTGGCTGAACACGAGTTGGCACCAACTCGTCGTCCTTATTTGTTACTACCGTCAATCCCGTTCGCTTTGGCAGGACATGAATCGGGCTCACCCACTTGCTATCAGAGATGGGATAAATGATCTCTGCATCTAACAGCTTAATTATTTCTGCCCTCACAACCTCTTGTATAGCTGGGTTGAGCCTTCTTTGTGGCTCCCTCGATGGCTTGGCATTCTTCTCCAAATGTATCTTGTGCATCACCACCAAGGGGTTGATTCCCCTGATATCCTTAATAGTCCAACCGATAGCTTCCTTGTGCTCTCTTAGAACATCTAATAATTTCTCCTCTTGAGCCTCACCCAAATCAGAAGCTATAATCACAGGCAAACAATCGGCTGGACCTAGGAACTTATACTTAAGATTATCCGATAAAGGTTTAAGTTCCTTCATAGGGGGTTTAAGTGCTGCAGTTTCCTTTATCTTATTGCTTTCTTGAGGATCAGACTCCAAAATGGCATTCACTTCCTCGAGTAGCTTATCTAAGCCCAAGTCCTCTCCAAAGTGAGCAAAACACGCCTCCATAGGATCCTCAATGGTTGATTTGTCCACAGTCTCCTCAAGAATCTCCTCTATCAAGCATACATTTCTCACTTCATCGTACTCCAGTGGTTGCCTAGTGATATCAAAGATGTTTAACTCCACTGTCATATTTCCGAAGGAAATCTTCATCACCCCTGTCCTACAATTGATCAGGGCGTTAGCCGTGGCTAAGAATGGTTGCTCTAGAATAGCCGATATTTGAATCCCTACATTCTGGACCGGCTCTGTGTCAAGCACAAAAAAATCCACTGGGAAATAGAATTTATCCACTTTTATCAAGACATCCTCAACTATTCCCCTTGGTCTTTTCACTGACCTGTCAGCCAATTGAAGCGTCGTGGATGTGCGCTTCAATTCTCCTAACCTCAATTGCAAATAGACTGAGTAGGGTAGAAGATTCACACTCACCCCTAGATCCAAAAAAGCCCTTTCGATATGGCTGACTCTTATCGTGCAAGAGATGGTAGGACATCCCGGGTCCTTATACTTGATGGGTAGCTTGCACTGAAGGATTGAGCTGACCTGTTCAGTCAAAAATGCCTTATTTGGGACATTCGTCCTCCTCTTAATAGTGACTAAGTCCTTTAAAAACTTGACATATGATGGCACTTGATGGATGGCATCCAAAAAGGGGATATTGATTTGGACCTGTTTGAATACCTCCATAATTTCCTTATACTTTCCTCCTTTCTTGGGTGCCTGTAGTCTATCGGGGTAAGGCGCTCTAGGTACAAACGACCTAGGAGGGTCTTTCTCAGTAAGTGTGGCTGTAGATGGCTCAGCATCTCTCTTCTCCTTGTTGCCACTCCCTTGCCCTTGCTACATAGCAGGGCTCTCTTCTACTCGATTGTCCACTTGTCTCCCAGACCTCAGTGTGATAATCGACTGTACTTGTTCCTCCCCGTGCGTAGGAGTTGATGAACTCCCAAACATAAATTATCCTTTTGGGTTGGGCACGGGCTGACTAGGGAACTTCCTCTTCTCTCTCTCACCCAAGTGACTTGCAATTTGCCCTATTTGACTCTCCAGCTTGACAATTGCTTGGCTGTTTACCATTGTTGCACTCCTTACGTCACTCATGGATTGGCTATTCATTTTAATGTATTCCTTAATGGTGTCCTCTAGTGACTGTGAAACTAGTGTTGGTGTTTGAGTGGGAGCTTGGTAAGTAGGTAATGGTGCTGGATGGGCAGAACGACTATGACCAGGAATTTGTTGGGTAAATCCGGGAGGATATTGATTTTGAGCATTATGAAGGGCTCTTCCCTGATTCATTGGTTGGTTCTACCTCTATGAAAAATTTGGGTGGTTCCACCACCCTGGATTGTATGTTTCGGAGTACGATCCATTTAACTGTCTTCGATAATCATTGAAAGCATTTACTTGTTCCATAGGATACTCGACACAAGCCGACATTGATAGGCAATTCTGTGCTAGATGCATGGGACTAGCACAGATGGAACAGCTTTCAATATTGAATGTGTTGGCAACATTGATGGATTGGCTCACAGTGAGAGCGTCAATCTTCTTAGAGAGGGCATCTAACTTTATCCTCAAATCAGCATCCTCCCTGACCTCATAGATGCCTCCCCTCTTAGGAGCACAAATGGACTTATCTCGACAACTTGAAAAATCCCACTACTGCGAGTTGTCGGACAACTTGTCCAATGCCATATATGCTTTATCTCCTGTCAGACTCAAGAATGCCCCCCCATTCATAGACTCGATCATGCTACGGTTGGGTTGAGTCAACCCTTGGTAGAAGAACTGAACGAGTCTCCACTTCTCATATCCATGTGGAGGGCATCTGATCAGTAGCTCTTTGAAGCGCTCCCAACTCTCAAAAAAAATTTCATCCTCATCCTGAGTAAAAGAGCTAATCTCCTTTTGGCACTCATTCACTCTAGACATTGGGAAAAACTTATGATAAAATTTGCTAAACAGGTTTTCCCAAGATGTAAAAGACCCGGGCGTGTTGGAATCTGTAGCTCGAGGTTTCAACCCAAGAGGGGGGGTGAATTGGGTTTTTAAAAACTTTTGCGGAATTTATACAAGTTTATAAAAACTGATAAGCAACAAATAATTAATACAAGTAATAAGCTGTAAATAAAGAGTTTAAGGAAAGAGGATGCAAACACAGTTATAGTGGTTCGGCAATATCGGATTCGTTCCGACCCTACGTCCACTCTCTTCAAGGAACTCCTTGAAGTAATCCACTAAGAAAACTTAGTCGCACAACTTAGCCGGGTGTTGCACAAACCGTACAGGAATTGCTTAAACCGAAAAAATCCCCTTCCTTTCAGAAGTTTCCCCTTCCTCTCGGAAGTAATCCCTTTACAAAGATGGTGTAAAGTAAAAGGTAGAGAGACAGCAAATGAAAGCTTATTACAACAGAAATGTCTCTCTTTCAAAGTAAAGCTTGAAGAAATGGCTCAACAAGATTATTTCAAAGCTTTTTGTGTTTCAAGAGTATAAAAACTTGATTATATGAGATCAACTCTTTTTGAATATTTGCTTCTTGTTGTTGAATGCTTTGCTGAATGGGTTTATATAGCAATCAATTAATATGGCCGTTTTGGACTTTAATTTGAAAAAGATTTACTTTAAAACGTTCAGATTTGGAGTCCAACGGTCATATTTTTGAACTACCAGTCGACTGGGTCGAGATACCAGTCGACTGGGTTCACTTGAAAAATATACGTTTTCAGACCTTCTGGGTATCCAGTCGACTGGTATATATCATCCAGTCGACTGGGGACTTTCTGTCCATTTTACCAGTCGACTGGGTTGATTCATCCAGTCGACTGGGAAATTACTGGTCAAAGTACCAGTCGACTGGGTTAATTCATCCAGTCGACTGGGTTGTCTTCCAACCCAGTTTTTCTTCTGTTTTTCATTAAAAACATTTAAAAATAATGGTTTTAGAAAAACCTTTTGTGTTTGAGCCATTGAACAAGCTAATACAATGTATGAGTGAGACTTACATTGGTTCTAAACCTTAAGACCTATACTAGATCTTCAGTCTTCACTTGATACTTGATTTGGTTCGAGTTTTTGCACTTTGTTCCTTGGTTGAATGTGTTTGATCCTTAATACAACTTAGTTTAAACATGTTAGTTAAATAACAGTTGTGTTTTGCCATCATTAAAATACGGGCGAGGGTCAACAATCTCCCCCTTTTTGATGATGACAAAACTAATAATGTAAAAACAGTTTTAAAAACTAAGTGTTAAGATTTTACAAAAATTTGGACAGAGTCTCCTCTGTTTTTCGAGTAAAACAACCCTGTAAACAAGCAAACACAGTTTATATTTCTTTCAACCAATCCAGAATTAAACTCAACCAATCAATAAACATTTTTACACAGATATGGAACAATGCTCCCCCTAAATCTATGCATTGGTTGCGTTTTACTTAGATTTTCTCGTTTTTCTCATTTTTCTTCCCCGTTTTGACAACAGCAACCAAAGGGGACATAACATAAAAAATAAGCAACTTAGCCAATACAGTCAAATAGATTATAAGAATACAAAGATGTACGCGAAGATGTGGCTTCTTTCGAATTTCAGAAGCCTTCCCGAGAAGAATCGGAAGTTTTTCAAGCATGTAAGCATTTTATAGCACTTTTAGTGACCAAACAGATATTTAAAAC
Source organism: Bretschneidera sinensis (assembly GCA_023935145.1). NCBI lineage: Eukaryota > Viridiplantae > Streptophyta > Magnoliopsida > Brassicales > Akaniaceae > Bretschneidera > Bretschneidera sinensis. The sequence continues at coordinate 29,143,682 of CM043700.1, read as the reverse complement.
AGTTCTAACATATCACAAATAGCGTAATAAATGCAAGAAATATGGTTAATAGTATTACATCATCATAGAGAAAAATTCAATACAAGTAGGGCCTCATAGAGCCATAACTAAGAAAAACAAACATGAGATGTCTGTGCTATGTGAAAAAAAAAACTGGAAAAGCGTTAAGAACTGATAAAAGAAAGTGACTCATGGTGCGGGAGAGTCCGAGCTGTCACGAAGAAGTTCCTTAATCTCAGCTAGGGAACCCTCGGTGTGCTCTCGATGTAACTCGAAGTCATCCCGTAGGTGGTCTATGGAGGAGCTCAGGCTCTGATAATCGGACTGCATGGACTGAAAACCGGACTCCATCATCATCTGAAGACTTGTGATAGCTCGTAGGATGTCACCATATCCAGTCTGACCAGTACTTGAGCCACCAATGGGAGGTGCTCGGGTATCTGTCTCCATCTCAGCAGCCGTATCAGCATCCTCATCACTGTCACTCGCATCCTCTCGAATCCTTAGGCGCTTTCCGGCCTTTGGATAGAGAAACCCTTCACAAACAGTACATCCCATCTTCTTCAGAGATGAGATGTTGATGATATCCGTCAATCCGATATCCTGAGCCTCGGAGGCAGGCAAAGGTACCCGGAAGTGCTGGAGGATGAGCGTAATGAGCATCCCATAAGGAAGACACCCGGAGTCGTTTGCTTCGCTGTTTATCATGTTGGCGAGCAGCAGATGATATATATTGAAGTGGTGCCCAGATTTTAGGCACCAAATCAATACCGTATCTATTTTAGATAGATACCCTCGACTTCCGAGTCTCGGGTGGATGGTCCAACTGACAATCAATTGAAACATCTTTGAGTCGAGGGGTAAGTCACTACATGTGTGAAATGTAGTGGGTCTGTACACATAGTTAGGGTCGCCCCTGACTATCCGACAGGCCTCCTCAACTTCAAAGTTGTCTGGCCATCCATCCAGACTCCATTGAACCCCCCTTATAGGGATTCTCAGAATGCTCATCAAGAGGTCAGTGTTGACCTCAAACTCCACACCGCTAACTCTGGTTCTGAATCTCAGAGCCAGAGGACTGGGTTTCACCAAGTTCGCATAGAACTGGTGAATCAGTCGCGGGTAATATTTTTCATGAATTCTGACCAGTGGGGTCAGATTTATTGCCTCAAAGGCTGGTAGAATATCGAAATTACCATGACGAATGGAGTCGAAATCAACGACTCTACCCATCATGATTTTCTTGTGACGGATTATAGAGTTATACCTCTTATGAGCCGCTGGGCTGTAAAACAGAGCCTGCTCCAACTCTGTTCTGGGCTCCTTGCTGGATGACCCTGCTACTCCCTTCCCTTTCGACTCCGAAGCCGAAGGTTTTGAAGACCTTGGCTTTTTGGGCGCATTAGGTCCACTTGTTGTGAGTTTTATACGGATTTTGTCACTCATTTTCGAGAAATTTGAAGTTTTTAGAAAAAGGAAATTTGGTAAAAATGAGAGATTTTAACCGTAGAAAGTTAAAAATCTCTTTAGGAATAAGTAGATCGGTGTGTTTAGAAGGGATTTGGATGGTTTTTAGATCAAAAAGATGAATTTTTCTAGAGAGAGAAAGCTTGGGCTCTTTGAAAATGGCGAAAATGAACAATCTTTTTTATAGAATCGCGATACCAGTCGACTGGGGTCGATATACCAGTCGACTGGGTCCCTTTGAAAAGATGAACAGTTTCTTTACAAGTTGACTGGGTAAACATACCAGTCGACTGGGTCAACTGACAGTGAGATACCAGTCGACTAGGCTATCTTTACCAGTCGACTAGAGGACAAGAGGTATTAAAAAAATTTGGCTCCAAGCAGGATTTGATCTTATAGACGACTGGAGAAGACTTACCAGTCGTCTGGAAGTTTTGACAGAGAGTTACCAGTCGACTAGATCAAAATTACCAGTCGACTGGAAAAACAGGCAGAGACTTACCAGTCGACTGGAGAACATTTACCAGTCGACTGGATCCTTAGTAAAATTTCCAGTCCTGAATTTTTAGCACGATTTTGTTTATCTATGACATTTTTGAGTGAAGGGAATAATTAAACATGGATTAATACTCTATCACTCAATGTCAAACTTGCAAATGATGAAATGAGATGCAATCAAACATGCAGTTTATCAAAATCAAGCAATCCCATCAACTTTCTAATCTTACAAAAACTAGCTTCACTTAAGGGTTTTGTAAGAATATCAGCTATTTGATCTTCTGAAGATATAAATTCTAATCTTATATCAGCTTTTTGAGCATGGTCTCTTAAGAAATGATGTCTAATCTCTATATGCTTGGTTCTAGAGTGTTGAATAGGATTTTTGGTTAGGTTGATGGCACTAGTATTATCACAAAATATAGGAATATTTTTGTGGTTCATGCCATAGTCTTCTAGTTATTGTTTCATCCATAACACTTGGGCACAACAACTTCCAGCTGCTACATATTCCGCCTCAGCGGTTGATAGTGCAACAGAATTCTGTTTCTTAGAAAACCAAGAAGTTAACATAGCACCTAAGAATTGGCATGTTCCACTTGTGCTTTTTCTATCTAACCTACATCCAGCAAAATCAGCATCCGAATATCCTACTAGCTCAAAAGATGATTCTCTAGAATACCATAATCATATGGTCTGGGTCCCTTGTAGATATCTAAGGATTCTTTTTACTGCAACTACATGTGATTCCTTAGGATTAGATTGAAATCTAGCGCACATGCATACACTGAACATTATATTAGGTCTACTTGCAGTCAAGTACAGTAAAGCACCTATCATGCTTCTATAATATTTAGAATCTACAGTTTTACCTCATTCATCAAGATCAAGTTTGGTGGTTGTGCTCATAGGCGTTCCAATTGGCTTTGAGCTTTCCATCCCGAACCTCTTTAGTAGATCTTTGATGTACTTTTGTTGATTGATGAAGATACCTCCTTTTAGTTGCTTGATTTGCAGTCCAAGGAAGTAGGTAAGTTCTCCCATCATGCTCATTTCAAATTCACCTTGCATGCACTTTGCAAACTCTTGACACATAGATTCATTAGTAGCACCAAATATAATATTACCAACATATATTTGAACTATCAAAGTGTTATTTTTGTGAGTTTTTGTGAAGAGAGTTGTATCTATTCTTCCTCTTACAAATTCATTATCAATTAAAAATTTACTTAGTCTTTCATACCATGCCCTTGGAGCTTGCTTCAACCCATATAGAGCTTTAGAAAGTTTATAGACATGATTTGGAAGACTAGGATTTTCAAATCCAAGAGGTTGTTCAACATAAACTTCTTCTTCTATAAAGCCATTTAAAAAGATACTTTTCACATCCATTTGAAACAGCTTGAATTTATTAAAGCATGCAAAGGCTAATAACATTCTAATAGCTTCTAATCTAGCTACGGGAGCATAGGTTTCATCAAAATCTATTCCTTCCTCTTGGTTATATCCTTTAGCAACTAGTCTAGCCTTATTTCTAGTTACTATACCATTTTCATCCATTTTATTTCTATATACCCATTTAGTTCCAATAATTGAATGATCTTTAGGTCTTGGAACTAGTTCCCAAACATTGTTTCTCTCAAATTGATTTATCTCTTCCTGCATTGCAATTATCCAATCATTATCTTTTTCAGCTTCTATAAATGTCTTAGGTTCTACTTGAGACAAATAAGCTACAAAATTGCAAATATTTCTAATGGAAAAGCGAGTTCTTACCCCTTGTGAAGGATCACCAATTACTTGATCAATTGGATGATGATTTACATACCTCCAATCCTTGGGTAGATTTTCCTCTTGTTGACTTGAGGATTGTTTGTCCAAATTTGGAGTTGCCATCCCTTCATTTGTTTGAGTAGAACTCTCTTTTAGGTCAACAATGGGAGTAGGAGTTTCCATTCTTGGAATAAAATCTGCATCATCTTTAAAGGAAACTTCTCCACTACTCATTGGGTTAGATTCATCAATAGTTACATGCATAGATTCTTCTACTACTAGAGTTCTCTTATTGAAAACTCTATAAGCCTTACTAGTAGTAGAATATCCTAAAAATATCCCTTCATCGGTCTTGGAATCAAATTTACCCAAGTTAGTTTTATTGTTATTTAAGATGAAGCACTTACTACCAAAGGCACGAAAATAGGAAATATTGGGCTTTCTCCCTTTCCATAGTTCATAAGGTGTTTTATCAAGCAGGGGCCTTATCAAAATTCTATTTAAAATATAGCAAGAAGTATTCACGGCTTCAGCCCAAAAATATTTTGGTAAATTATTTTCACAAAGCATTGTTCTTGAAAATTCTTCTAGAACTCTATTTTTCCTCTCAACAACTCCATTTTGTTGAGGAGTTCTAGGAGTTGAAAAGTTGTGATTAATTCCATTTTCATCACAAAATTTTGAAAAGCTTTGATTTTCAAATTCTTTGCCATGATCACTTCTTATGCTTGAAATACAAATACCTTTTTCATTTTGTACCTTTTTGCAAAACTTTTCAAATCCTTTGAAAGCTTCATCCTTATAAGCAATAAAAATAACAAAGGTATATCTTGAATAGTCATCAACAATAACAAGAGCATATTGATGGCCACCTAGACTAATGGTACTAATTGGACCAAATAAGTCCATATGCAAAAGTTCCAAAGGTCTAGTAGTTGAGACAATATTTTTTGCTTTGAAAGATATCCTAGATTGTTTTCCCATTTGACAAGCATTGCAAATTTTGTTTTTCTCAAAATTGATTTTAGGAAGACCAATAACTAAATCTTTTCTTGAAACAATTTTTAGCAAGTTCATGTTTACATGACCAAGCCTTCTATGCCATAGCCATTGATTTTCACTAAAAGCAGGAAAACATTTTTCATTATTGGAATGTAAGGATTTCAAATCAACTATATAGACATTTTCATGTCTATGGCCAATGAATTTGATCTTGTTGCTCTTGATGTCTATAACTAGACAATGAGAGGTCTCAAATGTGACTTTATATCCTTTGTCACATAATTGACTAATGCTAAGTAAATTTGGCTTTAGGCCTTGTACTAGCAATACATTATCTAAAGTTGAGAAATCATTACCGACTTTTCCATGCCCGATGATCTTTATTTTAGTATTGTCTCCAATGGTCACAAGTCCACCATCTCTTAGAGTTAGCTCCTTGAATACGCTTTTATCACCGGTCATATGCTTCGAGCAACCGCTATCAAGGTACCAACAGTTACCTTTCTCCTTGGTGTGAAGGCAAATCTACATCACACAAGGATATACGATAGCATTTTTAGGTACCCAAAATTTCTTGGGTCCTTTGGGGTTAGTCCTTGAAAATACGGTTCCTTTTGGGACCCATACTTTCTTAACAATATATGGTGCTCTATGAACATGTTGATGATGCACAATCCTAGCATTATAGTCATAGAAATTTCTAGGAAATTTTACATGTGCATTCCTATAATCCTTAGGATGATAGTTCCTAGGATACATGTTTCTATGGTAAGGAGTATGGAAATGTATGTCATTTCCAGAAAATGAATGATGATGCATTCTAGGATACATGCTAGCATATGTATGCAAGTTATTTCTAGAATAGCCATGATGATGATTCCTAGGATGAGCATGAACAGAATGCATTCTTTGACTATACACATTGTTCCTAGAATGAGCATGATAATGATTTCTAGGATTTGTATTAGCATTTCTAGAATGAGCATACATATAAGCATGAGTATTTTTAGAATACTTCAATTTAGTATGATCATTTAAGTTTCTAGACTTCCTAGGATTTATCGAGGGAGTGCTTTTAACAATGCTAGGAGCTTTTGAAGTAGAAGCTCCATCTACACAAGAGGCTTTCATGAATAAGCTCTCTTTTGTTTTTTGTTTTCCCAATGGAGAATATCCTACACCAGATTTTCCTCCACTTAATCTTTGGGAAGAGAGCACTTCATCAAGTTTTTCTTTACCAAGCATAAGTCTAGATATAGTGCTGTTTAGTTCAGAAATTTTATTTTTCAAATTCTCATTTTCATCTTTAAGAAAATCTTGAGACGAATTATACAGTAAAGATGATAATTTTTCTTTTTCTTCTCTAAGAACTATCATTTCTTTAGAAAGAGATGATACTTCTTTCTCAAGAACAGAATTTCTAGAATCAAATTTTTTTAATTCTTCATGCATTTCATTTATGACTTCTAGCAGTTCTTCACTACTAGTAACAATATTATTTTTTGAAGAGGGAGAAGATGTTACCTCACTTTCATCATCGATTGCCATTAAACAAAGGTTGGCAATTTCTTCGTATCCGATTTCTTTGTCTGATGACTCATCTTCTTCGTCATCGCTCCAGGTAGTTGCTACCATAGCTTTATTCTTGAAGCCCTTGTATGGTTTGCTTAAAACCGGACAGTCAGCTTTTATATGTCCTGGCTTCTTGCACCCATAGCACATCAGTGGTTCCCTTTTTGAGGTGGGATCCTTTGAGTAAGGTTTCTTGCTTTTCTTCAAGAACCTATGGAATCGTTTGGTGATTAAAGCCATTTCACCATCCTCTTCACTGCTCTCTGCTTCTTGTTCTAATTCCTTTTCTTTGTTGCTTGTAGAAGCTTTGAGAGCAATTTGCTTTTTCTTCTTCTCATCATCATTGATGATGGGAGTCATTTCTTCCATCTCGTATGTCAATAATGACCCAAGCAGCGTCTCAACATCAAGCTTGTCAAGATTTTTGGCCTCTTGAATGGTTGTCCTCTTTGGTTTCCATTCTGGTGGCAGAGATCTTAAGATTTTTCTGGTTAGTTCAACTTCCTCAATATTCTTGCCAAGCAATTTTAAACCATTTATAATAGTAGTAAATCGTGAGTGCATTTCAGAAATGGTTTCGTTAGGAGACATCTTAAAAGATTCATATTCAGAAATTAGCATGTAAATTTTAGACTTTTTTACTTCACTTGTTCCTTCATATGTGACTTGCAATTTGTCCCATATTTCTTTAGCAGAAACGCATGCAGATATTTTGTTATATTCAGAAATATCTAATGCACAATGTAGCATGCTTGTTGCTCTGCTATTGAGAGACATCGTTCTACAATCCTCGTCAGTAAACTCAGTTTTGAGTTTAGGCATTGTATGAAGAGTCTCTCCAATAACTATTTCTTTTGAGGGAATTTTAGGTCCCTCTTCTATAATTCTCCATAGATTGTAATCTTGTCCTTCGACGAAGATTTTCATTCTATTTTTCCAATAGTTATAATTTGATCCATTGAACAATGGTGGTCTAGTATAAGAGTGTCCCTCAGAGTAGCTATTTGCTGCCATTGGATCAACTCTAGGAATTTAAGCCTAATAAAGAGAACGAAGCTCTGATACCAATTGTAGCTCGAGGTTTCAACCCAAGAGGGGGGGTGAATTGGGTTTTTAAAAATTTTTGCGGAATTTATACAAGTTTATAAAAACTGATAAGCAACAAATAATTAATACAAGTAATAAGCTGTAAATAAAGAGTTTAAGGAAAGAGGATGTAAACACATTTATAGTGGTTCGGCAATATCGGATTCGTTCCGACCCTACGTCCACTCTCTTCAAGGAACTCCTTGAAGTAATCCACTAAGAAAACTTAGTCGCACAGCTTAGCCGGGTGTTGCACAAACCGTACACAAGCAATTTACAGGAATTGCTTAAACCGAAAAAATCCCCTTCCTTTCAGAAGTTTCCCCTTCCTCTCGGAAGTAATCCCTTTACAAAGATGGTGTAAAGTAAAAGGTAGAGAGACAGCAAATGAAAGCTTATTACAACAGAAATGTCTCTCTTTCAAAGTAAAGCTTGAAGAAATGGCTCAACAAGATTATTTCAAAGCTTTTTGTGTTTCAAGAGTATAAAAACTTGATTATATGAGATCAACTCTTTTTGAATATTTGCTTCTTGTTGTTGAATGCTTTGCTGAATGGGTTTATATAGCAATCAATTAATATGGCCATTTTGGACTTTAATTTGAAAAAGATTTACTTTAAAACGTTCAGATTTGGAGTCCAACGGTCATATTTTTGAACTACCAGTCGACTGGGTCGAGATACCAGTCGACTGGGTTCACTTGAAAAATATACGTTTTCAGACCTTCTGGGTATCCAGTCGACTGGTATATATCATCCAGTCGACTGGGGACTTTCTGTCCATTTTACCAGTCGACTGGGTTGATTCATCCAGTCGACTGGGAAATTACTGGTCAAAGTACCAGTCGACTGGGTTAATTCATCCAGTCGACTGGGTTGTCTTCCAACCCAGTTTTTCTTCTGTTTTTCATTAAAAACATTTAAAAATAATGGTTTTAGAAAAACCTTTTGTGTTTGAGCCATTGAACAAGCTAATACAATGTATGAGTGAGACTTACATTGGTTCTAAACCTTAAGACCTATACTAGATCTTCAGTCTTCACTTGATACTTGATTTGGTTCGAGTTTTTGCACTTTGTTCCTTGGTTGAATGTGTTTGATCCTTAATACAACTTAGTTTAAACATGTTAGTTAAATAACAGTTGTGTTTTGCCATCATTAAAATACGAGCGAGGGTCAACAGAATCCAACCATGCCCTAGCTCTATCGTGAAGAGAAAAAGGGAAGAGTCGAAGATGGACCGACTCCTTAGAGAAGTTCTGGAATTTAAATGTGGCACAAATGTCTTTGAACTTCTTCACATGACTATAAGGATTTTCAAGATCTAAGCCATGGAATGAGGGTAAGAGTTGGATAACATGTGGCTTTAAGTCAAAGTGGGTGGTATTGGTAGGTGGCAACACTATGCAAGAGGATGAGTTAGTGGAAACGGGTGCGAACAAATCCCTAAGGGATGTAGTGGAGTCCATGTTCCAAGCTCTAGGTTGCTCTACATGTTTAGGATGATGTGCATCCCTAAAATTCTCTCCCATCTCAATAGTCTCTCTCTCAACTAGTGCTCTTCTCTGTCTCCTAAGAGTTCTTTCTAAGTCAGGATCTAAATGTATCAAATCTAAGTTCAATGATCTCCGACCAAGCATACACCAACAGAAAACAATGAGGTACTAACCAGCAGAAACAACAGAATAAAGCAAAAATAGCAAACACACTACTCACAAAAATTAAATTTTTTATTTTTTATTTTTTTATAACTAACTAGTAGAAAAATAAAATCAATTCAGACAAAAAATTTTCACAAACCAAACAATTCCCCGGCAACGGCACCAAAAACTTGTTATGAGTTTTAATTTACTCGCAAGCGCACGAATCGTTTGGAATATAGCGTTGTGCAAGTGCGAGGTCGAATCCACAGGGAATTGCGTTGTGAAAAATTATTTTTATCTAAACAAACTTTATCTTAAACTAGTTCCGAATTTTGAATGATATATTGGAAAACAAATTAAAAATAAACTAAATTGATTTTAAAAACTAATAATAAAAACATTAAGGTTTCCGAATCCACCCCACCAAAGTTTAAGCCTATATGTCCTAAAAACATAGCCTATCAAAACATTTCATGAATCCAACTTACGACAAAAAACAAAGAATATCCCAATTAAACCAAAAGCATCCAACGTATCCGCTTTTAACAAATCACAAAGGAAATCCAATTTAATCAAAAACAATTTGATGTATCCATCAGATGAAACACAAGGAATATCCAACAGAACAATTTAAACTCAATAAATCACAAGATTTACTTAAATAATTGACAGAACATTTATACTAAAAAAATGTCAGAATTGTATAAACAAATCTGAACTACTATGCCAAACAACGGCGAGGCTTCATCTTCAACCTTAGCTGAAGATTCTAGTCACTCAAAACTATGAAACTACAATTCATAATAAAAGTTCTAAATATTAAACTAAAACAACTAAATAAAAAGAAATAAATAACTTTACATGGGAAAAATTCCACTCGCTGATGGGCAGCACTTCCCCTCGTGGTAGCAAAGCCTTCAGGATCCACCAGAATGCCAGCAGACATCCACCGGTTAACACCAAAGTGGCCCAGGAATTGTACACTGATTGATGAAGTTAGATGGTGTTTATATAGGAGGAGTCCCGGAGTAGCATGGGTTTCAAATTCGATGTGGGATACTGCCCGATTGCGCTCAATCGCAGAATGATGCGATCGATCGCAAATGCAATCGATCGTATGTCTTGTGCCCACGATCGCATGTGCGCTCGATCGCATGTCTGATGCGGTCGATCGCAGGTGCACTGTACTGCAAACATTTCGATGTGGGATTATTGACCATGCACTCGATCGCAGCATAATGCGATCGATCGCTATTGCTCCTGAAGCTTCACATCTCCTGAAATGCTTCATTTTCTCCATAAACCTATAAAAATACACATAACACAAAAAAAGACATAAAATAAAGTGAAATACTACTAACTAAGAGCATAACAAATATAAGTTAAGGGTCTTAAATATGCAATATTTAAGAATCATCATTGACAACCCAAAGTCTCATCCTACCTCTAGTAGTAAACCCATCTAGTTTACAATGTATATGGGAATTATGAGTGTCTCAAATCTTCTCTAAGGCTCCCTTTATATAGAATATATTTTCCTAATACTAATAGGAAAATAACAACAACAAAGAAAACAACTTCTATTACTATTAGAACAAGCAATATCTAATAGAAAAGTATTATAACTCCTATTAGAACAAACAACTATAACATAGGACATCACTTTTTTCAAACTAATTAGAAATTCAACTTGTGAGGATTTGAGCCAAAATCTTAACAAATCTCCACATTGGCTCAAATTCTCTACCTCGTCATCAAATTTGTCTTTCTTCTTTGGTTGGACGATTCTTCCTTTTGGTCTTCCCATCTGTTCTGCATACCTTTCGAAGCAATCATCCTCTTATTTAACACGTACAAGTTCTCTTCGTTCATGGTATCTCTCATCACTACCTTTGAACCATCAAGAACTTACATCTCATCGTCCTCATTAGTCTTTCCATTATCACTCTACTTCATTCTACTAAACTCCTCCAAGTCCTTCATTGTAACCTTGTTTTGCAATTGTGTGTGTTCTTCTTCTTCATTGTACGTGAACTCCTTATATGAAAAATTTAGAGACTTGGATCTTGATATTTCCTCCACCTTCCTTGAAGTGCTCTACTTGCTCACTTGGTCTTGCTCTTCTCTTGATATAATCACGAACAATTCTTCAACCTTGAACACACTTAGCCTTTTCAACTTATCTCTCTCTGGAGGTACTGCGGGAACCTCTCCATCCATCAAAACTTCCTTATCCACCATTAACATCGTTACTTCATCTCTGTCAATATACTACTCAACAAATTAGTGATAATGGGATTGAAAAAGCTAATATTTATTATACCTTCTTCCATCTTTAATTCATCAGATAACTCAATATTAATCATACTTAATTTTTTTTGTATTTTTGCTATCAGAACCATAGCTCTGATACCACTTGTTGGGATTTTACGACTTACTCAAAATTTAGGCAAAAAACACAACCACAACAATTAAATAAGCAAAACAAACAAAGAGCAAGAACACTAATGATTAATGTGGTTTGACAACTTCTTTGCCTACATCCACCAATAAATACACTATTTTATTAATCTTCAACTGCAACTTTATGATGAGCACAGTTGTCAAACTCTCACCCCAAAATCACAATACAACAAAAGCTCTTAACCTAACTCTAGTTGTAAGTATCATCTCTACACGACAACCCAAAACCCCAATACACCAAAAACTCTCATCATAACTCTAGTAGTAAACCCCTTTCATTTACAATGTATATGAGAATTATGAATGTATCTCAAATCTTTTACTAAGGCCCCTCTTTATATAGATAATATTTTTCTAATACTAATAGAAAAAAAACAACAACAAAGAAAACAATTTCTACTACTACTAAAACAAGCAATATCCAATAGGAAACTATTACTATTACTCTTCCTATTAGAACAAATAACTATAAAATAGAAAATCACTTTTCTCAAACTAATTAAAAATTCAACTTGTGAGGATTTAAACTAAAATCCTAATAATTACATAAAAGTTGAAAGCCTTATAAAGGAATAGATTAACGAAAACCTTGTCTTCTTACTTCGTGGATACTAACAGTCTTGCAACAATTGAGATCGTCATTATGGCTCAAAGCATGAATGACTTCCACTTATAGTTATAAAGTTAAGAAAGTTTCTAAAGGTTTCTGAAAACATGAAGTTTAGATTTCTGTGATTAAGGTAGTCAATATTGTTTTTGACTGATTTTAAAGTTTATGATTTTTATTCAGAACCTTATGATTTTAACAGGCAAGTAGCTTTTATATAGAGAAGCCTATGGCCGCATGTACGACCGTAATTTCATGGAGAAGAAACCAATGCAATTTGAAGAAGTTGCATGGATTAATTGGCTGTCCACCTCTACAAAGCTAAAGCCTAGAATTTACGAACTGTTATTAGTAGAAAATTTAAATATATTAAACCCGTGAGTGTGGGGTAGACGGTTAAATGCAGCAATTTAACCCAAGAGGCTAGGAAATTTTTTTGGCTCGGGTCTAAAATACTCGTCGAATTAAAGAGTTTCATTGAATGTAAAACTAAAAAAATAATAATATTATTAATATAATTTTTAAAATTATTAATAAAATTTTATATAAAATATAAATTTTTAAACCTGAACGAATCTTAGAGGAGATGTTAGTGGAGTTGGTGGGTAAATTATTATCATCAATCATGGGACAAGTGTCAAGTAGGTATTAGTTCAAGAATGAGAAAAAGTTTAAGGTGATTGCAAGTTTGAGTAACCAGTTAAATAATGCCGAAATCGCCTCTGTAAAGGGTCCCTGAAATTATCTTTTTCGTGCATTTTATCTTTCCTATGCACGTTCAAACAATTTAAGTTTTTGTTTTTATCTTTGTGTGTTACCTATCAAACGTTTTATAACTACATCTCGAATATCATCATGATCAGACAGGACGAAGGAAAAGACAAAAAATAATTCATATAACTACTCATACATGAAATGGCCTGTACTTAAAGGCAGATGACGAGCTTTCAAGAACAATGACAGAGTAAACGCTCATTTATGCATGAAATTTTATTCCCCTGCAAACGTGTTAGCTCGTGCTATGACTTTGTATGTCCATCAATTATCATTGCCTATTTGCCTTGATATTAATTTATAAGCAAGACGCTTTAATTAAGGATATACGAAGACCGAACTGTGACAGTTTTGGGACAATATAACTTGATATCTAACGATTTCGTTTAAATTCAAAAGTTTTATTTTTAAAGATTTTCAAAGAAAGTTATACACAAAGAAAGTGACATTTCTAATGGATTTAAGAATATATAGTTTGAATATTTTTCTATTGTCATCATCAAGGCCCATTGCCTATTTAGATGTTGATTTTCATTGAAATGTCTATCTTCCTTGATTCATTTAATTATACTTTTAACATGAATTGACACAAATTATTGTAGTCCATTCAAAACCCATCTCAAACGTTCCATTTTGGTTCACAAAAAAAGAAAAGAGGAAAGAGCAATAACCCTAATTTTAATTTATCCACCACTATAATGTAATAACATGTGGGTGAGAATGAATAATCAATATTTCTATATTACTCCAAAATTTGAGGATAATGATTTAGTGTTACACATTTTTTTTAAAAGTGAAGATTGATGCAAAAATAGCAACACGTCGTAGTAATTGAAAATGAGATCTTTTAGTTTCAGTACTTCAATTTTGATCACTAAACAAAAATCTTATCAATAAAATTTTAAAACCATTATTCTCAAATATTCAAGATGGTTATTTTTTTTAAAGGAAGTTAATCAACAATTTCATTAACTTTAATAGCTTGACACATGAATTGTTGAACTTTTAAAAATTTTATGGTTGTGAGTCCCTCTTGCATTGAGGTCACAACTTTGCAATAAGAATAGAAGTAAAATTTTTAGTTTGTATATATTTTTTATCTGTCCGTTAAAACATATGTATAAAAAATATAATATATTAAAAATAAATATTTTTAAATCATATTCATTAACTCATTACTCATAAAAACCAATTTGATTGACTCACCCGTTTCGAACTTTTAGTAAGATACATAGTAACTCGTTGATTAAGATTTCAATTTTTTTTCAAATTTATATTTGTTATCTGAATAGTGAACGTGAAGATTACATTTCCAGATAAAGTATCGTAAAAAGGAGTGGTCATGAAGAAAGGCGTGTATATAGGAATTTTGCTATAGGAAAAAAAATATATAGAATTCTACTACAACAACTACTGTCATAAGGTGTTTTTTCTTTTTGGTACATCATCATAATTAGGTCTTTAGTTCTCTCCTTTTTACTTTGGTTGAATTTTTACCATGTGCATGACAGCATGAGATTTATATGCCATAATTTATATGAGAATCAAGAGAAATTTTATAGTTGCAGAGAGAGATGTACCAAATACCAATTACAACAATCAATAAAAATAATTTCATAAAATTAAAAATCAATTCTCCAAATTCCACAATCAAACACACCGTAAGTGATTTTTAACAGTTGATCTATCACAGCATCACACCCCAAGCAAATTAAAGAAAAATCCACCATACATATATACTCCTTTTTCTATGAAGTTGAGAATTGAGATATATATATATATATATAATTGATCATCATGTAGACTCCACTGACTTGGGTGAAAGGGAAGCCACAGAGCGATTTGTGGGCATGGACTTGGATCTCTTCATCCAAGCTGATGAGCTTGACCGGTGAAACTTGCACCTAAACGAGCCCGGGTGAGTCGTTGGTGAGCACAAGCATTGGGCTTTTGTTGAATTGGCTGCTGGAATGGCTTCGCTGTTGCCACTTTTTGGTGATGAGGTAGTCTTAACAGTGATGCCAGTTGACGAGGCCATGGCTAGCTATGGCAATTATAGAAGAGAGAGACTAGGGAAGTATATATTGAAGAAACCCAAATGGGCAAAAGCTTAAAATGGAGGTGGTTTATATATATAAAACACAAATTAGTAAGGAGATCGATTTTAGTGGGACTCCTGTTTCAGAGGATTATTACTATCTAAAAAAACAAAAAATAAATAAAGCATCTCTTATATATCTTTCGGATGAAAACCCAAAATGATCATAACATCCCTTTCAACACTCATTTTTTATATTAAAAGTAGATAAATCAAAAGTTAAAAATAATTTATTATTTTTATTAAATTTTAAAAATGAAATGATATTTTTATTCATGTCACCTAGTTATTAGTAATGAATCACTCAAATGTTAGAAAAATGTGTCAAAATCCAGCAACAACAAAAGTCAAAAAGGATATGTTACAAAAGTTAGGTTCCCTATGCACAGTTTTTCAGGTTTAGATTTGAACACATCCTCAGAAATCACAACTAAACTAATTTGATAAGAATTCTTTTATCTCCACTTGATTTTTTAAATAAAAAAAATATTATATGTAATTTTAAAGTCACTTTCAAAAAAATAAATTAATTATTTAATTACCTTCAAATTATTTAATCAAATATGTCAATCCTATATTTTTCTATTTTTTGTTTCAATGATATGTTCTTTCAGATTTTCAACTAAACAAACTTAGTCGATGTAACTCAATAACACTCTTTTTTAATTAAGTATTGGATTAAGTTGTAGAAAATCAACATATTTTACTTGAATCGATTGATAATTTTATAATTTTCTCAATATGTCATGTTGATTTGATTAACGTTTTCGGCACGATTTTATTTGTTTTTTACTTATTTATTGAGATGAAAAAGAATATAATAAATTGGTAGAAGAGTGTAGAAGAAACAGTCTTCATTTATATTTTTAGCTTTTTGGGAATGTTATGAGACTTGCAGTGGATTTTAGTTAAAGTAACAATCATTTTTAATTGGTATTGATTTTTAATTTTTTATTTTGATAATCATTTTTAATTGGCATTGATTTTTAATCTTTAATGTTCCATTTGATTGTGATTATACAATTTATCACACTATGCATGTGTAGTAGACTTGATGGAGAGATTTTGAATTCTTAACTTAAATTGATTTTTTTTAACACAACAGTATATTTAAAGGGTTGTGTGAAAGAACAATTTGATTGGGTTATTAAAATATTTCCTAATTGCTCATATGAGTAGCTACTATTAAAATCAAGCAATTATTATTTATGTATGCATACAAAAAATTATTTTTTGACGAGTCCAATATCCGTATCCAAACTTTTGGATCCATTTTAACCAAGTTTTCAAGTCTAATATTTTAAAGTTCAGTGAATCAAACATATGGATACATATCTGTATCCGATTTTCTTCTTAAGTCTACGTAACATAAACTTGAATTGTATTAAAAAATATATACATTTGACTTAAGAAATACAAAAAAAAAATTTATTTTATAAAAAAATTATTATTAATGTTTTCAAATTTATATTCCGAACAAAAAATTTTGAGTCCAACATTAATGGTCCTGCATTTATCTATCCGATCCTCCAATTGTTACTGCTGCACAAAGTCAAAAACAATCATGGAATAATTTAGCAAGTGGATGAGCAATTGATTTTATGGTGCTTATGTAGGAATAATTAGTACTGTTATTATCCGGTAAATTTCTACTATTGCAAACCTACAAAAATAGAGAAGAGACAAGCACATGGGCGTGGTGACGTGAATGGATGCCTAAACAGATCGGGTTTCATGTGGCTGGTTGTACACGTAGCAGATTCTCTGGTTAACTCAAATAATTAGCCTTGAAAATTCATTCTAATCTCTCTCTCTTTTTTCGCAATCTTAATTACTAATACTTTAGTGAAAAAGACTAAACTTACAATGACATTCTTCCATGTGGATGGGATCTTTCATTTCTTGTCCCCTTCTTTGGGCACGCGGCCATTTCTGATTGACCAAAAGCTTTCCGTATCCTTGGTTCTTTAGAGATAAAATATGCGCTAAACGAAGTCGTATCTACCATCCAACGTTGGGCTCCATGTGCTTGAAATCTCTCCGGCCTTGAAGCGCACAGTTATTCATTGCAAATAATTCATGAACCCACATGAACCAAAACAGAATGTTTTTTAAGCAAGTGAAGACAATTAAAATTGCGGTGGGTAATGTAAAAGACTTTTTGCTTAGCTTGATCAGTCTGGACAATTTTGGAAGTCGACCACCTGACTGTGAATTATTATGAGGAAAAACATTGGAGTGGGTTTGCCATGTGACCCATTTATCTTTCATATATCAAATGATTAACAGTAAGTGTCAATAAAACAAAACTACTAACAATTAGTGACAGAACTCCACTAAACATGTGATTTAGCTTCTTTTTATTCTTTTTAGAGATATAGCCTCTATTAGATCTGTATAAAGCGGATACACTATTATTTGTAATAAAAATAAAAAGAATGATTTCTAAAATGCACATGTTAAGGTTGTCCTTCTGAATAGTGTTTTTGAAAGCAAAAAGTTAAGTGATGTGTTTTGTTTCAATAATCGAGGCAAGGTGTAAGTTATAAAAAAGTGAAGAGTATATATTTTTTTTTGGGATGTTGGGATTTTTTTTAAAATAATTAATAATTAATTAATTAAAATAATAAAAAAATAATATACAGATAAAGTTTAATTAATTAATTATCAATAAATTTTAATATTTTGAAACCTAAAGATGAACATTAAATCAAAATAACTCTTATTGTTATATTAATCTTGATACTAATACACAAATAATCAATGATATAACCAAGATCTTTTTATATTAAACTTGTCAAGAATCTATATATATATATATATATATATATATATATATATATATATATATATATATATATATTGAGAAGATGAGTTAGAAACAAACCGGAATCTATTGCAAGTAAGCCTCATTGGGTTGATCTTCTAAGACTACAGGAAGAACCACCTTTGGTATGGGAACCAATCAACTGAATATTAGAGGGGAGGGAGAAGAACTGTATGTTTCAATAAAATTTAATGCACGTTAAACACCCTCCCCTAATGTCTATTTATATCTCTGTGCCTTAGGGACCATAACCCTAACAGTTACCTCACACATGTGCATTGGGTCTTTGGCCCATTAACAAAGACCCATACCACATCGGGCTTCTACACATAAGGTGACACATACTAAAGAACCTTGGCACTTTGGAGACCCATAAAAATTATATCACTTAATTGGGTCTTTTATTAGATAATAGGTCTACATGTACAATGTTATAACATATTTGAACTCAAAATTCCAACAATCTCCCACTTGGGTTACATATGTTATCTTTTATATTGTACATGAAGATAACCTTAATTGAACTCATTTGTGCTATCTAAACCAAAATATCTAACAACAATCTGGTCCATTAACCATATCACTGTAGGATCAAAGCAGCCTTTATCACATTTATCGTAACAAGACTCATCAATGATCACAACACTAACACAATTAACGACATAGATCTAGTATGAATGTGTAGCATGGAAATTACATGAAACGTGATCTTAAACATGTCAATTTCCAACTGGTCCTCTATATGACTCAAAAGAATCATATGAAATATTTTCAAACATTAAATGCAAAACTGCAATGAAAGTCATCATAGAGTAATCAAAAATACATAATCCAAAGTCTGTACAGAACAACATAACCATGTCAATTAAGCAAAAGTAAAAGGCCAAATACAAACTTCCACTATACGGGCATATGGTCCAAAAGAACAACACCCATGTGAGCAACATGCTCATGAAACACTATGGGTGGCAAACCCTTAGTAAGCAGATCTGCAATCATAGAGTTTGTACTGATATGCTCAATTGACACTTGAGAATTCTGAACTCTCTCTTTGATAACCTGTTAAGTAATTATATACCTAAATTAATGAGTAGATAATCAAACTAGTTTTACTTGCAAGTGCACAAGGTCAATAGTGTAGTATAGTATGCGAAAGCAAGATCATCTCCACAGGGATTGGTGAATTTCGTTTCAGAATTATATTCGCAATGTAAAAAAGATAGAAATAATAAAAGAGTTGATTTTGATAAAGATAAAATAATAAAGATAAAGGCGTAGGGACTTGATATCCATCACTAATTATGCTACCACAACAAAACAGTATGCCAATGCTTTACTCATGTCATGAATACCTAATGTTTGTCAACCTAAGGGCATGGTATCTACTCCTTAAGCTATTGATCTCCCTAAGCAATGAGTTAGGCATGGTATCTACTCTAACTCTTTTATCTCTCAAGGGATTCAACCTGGTGTATGCTGAGTTGTTCCTTGAGAGAGCATAAAATCTGTGGAAATCGACAACCACATAGGACCTAGGCCATGGTATCTACTCTCGGTTTTCCATGTTGATTAACCCAAGAATTCGGTGTGGATATCTTTTGTTACTAATGTCAGACCCAGGACTCAGTCATCCAAATTGATCTAACTAACAAGTCCATACCACATGCATATATTGATCAGACATATACATATGAGGAATTTAAATAAAAGCAGGTATTAATCAAGTTAAGCAACACAATATAAATATTGCAAAGGAGCTAATACTAATTATTGAATAAACATAATTAGGGCTTCAACCAAGCCCTTACTAAGAATTTAATTACACATAATAAAATAAAAAAGGAAAGAAGAAACCCGAGAGAAGAGTCGTCAATTCTCCTCCACAGTTTCCTTCTCCAAGCTAAAGCAAAAGATAAAAGAAGTGATTCTCTCTAAGAAATCATAATTTGTGTGTGCTTTACAGGTGCATTTATAGGGCTTGAGTAGTCTTAGAAGGCTCATGAGTTCCTAAACTTTCCTAAAACACAAAACTCCTTTATTTCCAAAATAGGGTTATTTCCAAAATAGGGTTCTGTAGTTTACTGTTCATGCTCGTACATATGCGCTTGATCGCATGCGTCTTATGCTCGATCGCATTACTGCGCTCGATCCTTCATGTGTGCGAACGATCGCATGTGCGCTCGATCGCATGTAGTAGTGCGATCGATCACACTTTGACCAGAAGCTGCTCCAGGATTTCCAGGCTTCTTCCCTTAAGTGCCAAAACTGCTTCCTTTTTCTCCAAGATCTATAAAAACATGTGAAACACACAAAATGAAGTAAAACAGACTAAAATATATAGACAAAAAGCTTAATACATGTAAATTAAGGGGCTTAAATATGAATATTTAAGCATTTATCACAACCAGAAACTTGATTTCAATATGCTTTGACCTCGACGAGCTTCGGTTGT
Source organism: Bretschneidera sinensis (assembly GCA_023935145.1). Lineage (NCBI taxonomy): Eukaryota > Viridiplantae > Streptophyta > Magnoliopsida > Brassicales > Akaniaceae > Bretschneidera > Bretschneidera sinensis. The sequence goes on along the minus strand of CM043700.1, from coordinate 29,123,421 downwards.
TCTCGGAATACAACTCAGCAGCCTTATTATCAGAATAAATCGTTAATGGTCTATCAATGCCATCAACCGTACGCAGCCCAGTGATAAAATTTCGCAGCCATATTCCCTGATTTGATACCTCATGGCAAGTTATGAACTCTGCCTCCATGGTGGAAATAGCTATGAGTGACTGTTTCACACTATTCCATGATATAGCTCCTCCAGCTAACATAAAGACATAGCCAGAAGTGGATCTCCTGCTATTGAGACACCCAGCAAAATCGGAGTCTGAATACCCAACGATCTCCAAAAGATCCGATCTCTGATATGTGAGCATATAATCCTTCGTTCTCTGTAGATATCTCATAACCCGTTTAGCTGCTTTCCAATGATCCACGCTTGGGTTACTCAAATATCTGTCTAGCATTCTAACAATGTACGCAATGTCCGATCGCGTACATACTTGTGCATACATGAAACTTCCAACAGCCAAAGCATAAGGATATTTCTCCATTTCCTTCTTCTCAAGTTCATTTTTCGGACATTGGAGCAAACTGAACTTATCACCTTTTGCCACAGGTGTGTTTCCTGGTGCACAACCACTCATGCTAAATCTACTTAACACTTTATCAATATAGGCCTTCTGTGACAGTCTAAGTATACCTCTGGAACGATCTCTATGGATCTATATACCCAAAATAAAGGATGCATTACCAAGATCTTTCATTTCAAATTTACTTGATAGAAATCTCTTGGTTTCATACAATAGGCCTATATCACTGCTTGCCAGTAGAATGTCGTCTACATATAGCACTAGGATAATAAATTTGCTCCCACTGAACTTTAGATATATACACTGATTAATGGTGTTCTCATAAATCTAAATGATGTAATCACCTGATTAAATTTTCGATACCATTACTGGGATGCCTGTTTTAAGCCATAAATGGACTTTTTAAGCTTGCATACAAGATGCTTTGAATCTTTGGACTCAAAGTTCTCCGGTTGCACCATGTATATTGTTTCTTCAATGTTTTCATTGAGAAATGCCGTTTTAACGTCCATTTGATGTAGTTCCAAATCATAGTGAGCTACAAGTGCCATAATGATTCTAAAGGAATTTTTGTCGAAACTGGCAAAAAAGTCTCTTTATAATCAATGCCTTCCTTTTGAGTGAAACCTTTGGCGACTAGGCGGGCCTTATACCTTTTAATGTTGCCTTTTGAATCCCGTTTGGTTTTAAATATCCATTTGCAACCAATTAGTTTCGCACCTTTGGGCAACTCTACTAAGTCCCAAGCACCATTGTCATCTATTGATTTCATCTCATCCTTCATGGCTTCAATCTACTTTTAAGAATTAGGACATTGTGTGACTTGACTAAAAGAAGTCGGATCATCTTTCAGACCCATATCAAACTCATGTTCCTGGAGATACACGACATAATCAGTCGAAATCGCGTTTCTCCTTTTTCTAGTGGATCTTCTTAATGACACTTCCACTTGAGGTTGTTGAGGTACCTCTTGATGAATCTCAGGCGGTTCTTGATTTTGAGCAGGCGGCAATTCAGGTTCTTCATCAATGCGTTGGATCTCTGGATTTGCATTTTGAATAACATCAGGTATGGATACTTGAACGTTTTCAGTTGCAACAACAGGAATGTAAACATATTCCTCTTCAAAATTGACTTGCCTGAGTTGGTCTCTCCCACTTAACTCAATATCCTCAATGAACTTGGCATTGTCCATTTTGAAAAAGAATCTATTAGAGGAATCATAAAATTTGAAACCCCTTGATCTTTCAGAGTATCCAACAAAATAGCAGGTAACAGTCCTTGAGTCTAACTTCTTCTCATTTGGCTTATAAGGCCGAGCCTCAACTGGACATCCCCAAACATGCAAATGCGTAATGCTAGGCTTTTTGCCTGTCCATAACTCGTATGGGGTTTTAGCTACTGCTTTACTTGGAACTCTGTTCAGGATGTAAACTGCAGTCTTGATGGCTTCACCCTAAAGCGATTATGGCAAAGAAGAATGATTAATCATACTTCTTACCATATCCTTTAAGGTTTGGTTTCGTCTCTCAGCTACACCATTTTGACTAGCAGTCCCTAGTATGGTGTATTCAGGAACGATCCCATATTCCATCAAAAATTTGGCGAAGGGTCCGGGATGTTGTTCACCTGATCCATCATATCTACCGTAGTATTCACCTCCACGGTCAAATTTGACAGCCTTAATTTCCTTGCCTAATTGATTTTCAACTTCGGCTTTGAAATTCTTGAACACATCTATAGATTGAGACTTTTCATGAATTAAATAAAGATAGACATACCTGGAGTAATCATCTATGAAAGTGATAAAATATTGTTGTCCATTCCAAGAAGCTGTAGGGAATGGATCACAAATATCTGTATGTATCAATTCTAAGACATTATTACTCCTATTAGCACCTTTATTTTTAATATTTGTTTGTTTTCCCTTAATGTACTCAATGCAGACTTCAAAATCTGACAAATCTAAGGGATTAAGAATTCCTTCTGACACAAGTCTTTGAATAATTTGTTTAGAATTATGTCCTAAACGTATGTGTCATAACATTAATGAATTCTTATTTGTTAATCTGCGCTTAATATCAACATTACTGATATGCAAGGATTCATTTTTTTGGAGGCAATCATATCCAGTTTATATAAATTATCAATTAAAAAACCAGTACCAAACAAATTTGAATTCTGAAAAAGACTAAACTTTCTATTTCCAAATGAACAAGAAAAGCCTGATTTGTCTAAACATGAAATAGAAACCAAATTCCATCTAAAAGACGGTACATAAAAGTCTTATCCAAATCCAAATTACAACCAGATTCCAATTGTAATATAAATAAACAAACTGCCTCTATAGGAGCTCTTTCGACATTTCCTACATAGATGAATCTTTCAGCATCAGTTGGCGTTCGGCTTCTTATGCACCCCTGCATAGAAACACTTATGTGAGTAGTTGCACCTGTATCTATCCACCAAGTATTCTTAGGTACTAAGGCCAAATTAACTTCTGAATAAACAAAGTTTAGAAGTTTATCCTTCTTCTCACGCCAGTTCACATACTTGGCCTATTTTGTGCAGTCTTTCTTCATATGACCAGCTTTGTGATAAAAGAAACAAGTTATACTTTTATCTTGTTTCTGTTGTCTCTTGTGGTGTGAATTTCCAGACCCTGCAGTTTCCTTTCCTTTAATGTTCCTCTTTCTTTTCTTGTTGGAACTGAGGTCCTGCTAAGTTGATGCTAAATGAGCACTTTCAACCTTTTCATGATTAAGTCTATCTTCCTCTTGGACACATTAAACAATCAGCTTATTCAAAGTCCATTTCTCCTTTTGAGTATTGTAACTAATTTTGAAATGACTGAATTGTTTAGGAAGAGAGATCAAGACTAAGTTCATCAGAATGTCTTCTGGCAATTCCAGCTTGAATGCCTTTAATCTTGTCACAAGGTTTGACATCTCCATGATGTACTCTCTTATATTCCCCTTCCCCTTGTACCGCATTGAGACAAGCTTAGTCAAGATAGTGCTTGTCTCGACCTTTTCATTTGCAGCGAATCGGTCTGCTATTTGGGAGAGGAATTTCTTAGCATCATTTTCATCAAGAATAGAACCCCTGATGGTATCTGGAATCGAGTGCTTCATAATCATTAGGCTCATGCGGTTTGTTCGCTCCCACTTTTCATATACAACCTTTTGCTCAGCGGTACTATCACTGGTCAAAGGTGCGGGACGATCGACTCTCAATGCATAGTCTAATTCCATGCACCCCAGCACGATCATAACATGATCTTGCCACTTCTTGAAATTCGTGTCGTTAAGCACGGGAATGTTGTTGATGTTAGCAGAAATCGATGTTACTATAAACAAGAACAAAAGCTCACAATTAGTAACAACTTATGTATAGATGAATCAAAACAAAACTGTATACATACACACATGCATATGAGCCCATAACAAGATACCTAGCACAACATTAATACTTAATCTTTGGACATAAATATCAACTTGTAAGTGGTATCTCAAATATAGTTCATGAATATTGACAACCCAACCTGCCAAATAATGTGCATTTCTTTGGACCGACACATTATTCGCATGGCAACTTTTATTTGTCACATATTCACAATTATTTTAATCTATTAACAATGCAAAAATAACCTTCATTTGGGCCGATTATTTTCACATATTAATAGCATGTTTACATGTCTTAAAATAGATAAATTTACATATTAGAGATTGCTTTGGCAACATAATACTTCAATTCATTCATAAAAAAACATTAAACATAAAATTCGGAACAAAATCCTTAATTTTTTTTTTAATTATTTTTTACCTTGACCAGTGCCACGGTGCCAGCCCTTGGCGCCACGGTGCCAGCAATCTGCCTAAGGGACAGATCGTTGGTGCTACAGCGCCAGTTCTATGGATTTTGGGACTGACTGTAGTGGTCCTCTATAATGAATACCAAAATAATATGCTTACAATTGGCAAGCTGTCATGACAATAAAGAAAAAAAAATTCCACAATTTCCACTTTACTATATATTCTCAGCATAACCAAAATATCATGGCAAGTTGTCATGACAAAAAAAAAAATGATTTCCACAATTGCAATCTTTATAGAAAAATTGAATACAATATAAAATGATTTCTACCGGTTATAGAAAAATTAAAAACGGCTATCTTTATCATATGAACCAGTGCCAAAGGGCTTAATGCATAATTTACGGAATTAGCCAACAAAGAAATATCAAAGCCAGCGCCGCAGCGTTGGTTTGATAAATTGCAATTTGCAGTTACAAAAACAGTCACAAAAAATCATCAAAATTTAATATTTTCATACCCAAAAAAAAATTATATTTGGAGATGCAATTCACAGAGTATTCATACAATCTCCTCAACAAACATGGATTTATAGCAATTTTTTTTTAAAACAGATTTCTGCCCTAAACATGCTTTATGGGAGAAAATTCAATAAACTCAATTTTCATATGAATATCAATAATTTAACATGAAAGGCTCTGATACCACTTGTTATATTAATCTTGATACTAATACACAAATAATCAATGATACAACCAAGATCTTTTCATATTAAACTTGTCAAGAATTCATATGTATATATATATATACATATTGAGAAGATGAGTTAGAAACAAACCGGAATCCATTGCAAGCAAGCCTCCTTGGGTTGATCTTCTAAGACTACAGGGAGAACCACCTTTGGTATGGGAACCAATCAACTGAATGTTAGAGGGGAGGGAGAAGAACTGTCTGTTTCAATAAAATTTAACGCACGTTAAACACCCTCCCCTGATGTCTATTTATATCCCTGTGCCTTAGAGACCATAACCCTAACAATTACCTCACACATGTGCATTGGATCTTTGGCCCATTAACAAAAACTCATACCACATCGGGCTTCTACACATAAGGTAGCTCATACTAAAGAACCTTCATACTTTGGAGACTCATAAAAATTATATCACTTAATTAGACCTTTTATTATATAACGGGTCTACATGTACAATGTTATAACATATCTGAACCCAAAATTCCAACACCTATTCCTCTTTATTTTTTCCTTTTTGGTAATAAACCATCAAAACAACTTCGTTTTGATTCTCTACAAACCTTTAAAAACACTAACAGGGAGTACGCCTTATACATCCCGACTTAAAAAAATGTAAGCTCCGGAACGAAGTGTACGTCTCGAGCCAAAAAAATGTACGCTTTTGGGCAGTCCAACGAGGCATATGCCTTAGAAATCTGGGCATAAAAAAATATATGCCATAACCTTTTTTAGGAGTTACATTTTTTAAAGCCTCGAGGCGTTTTAGTGTCACCCCGCCTCTAAGCGAGCTTGACTCCGCTTTTTAAAACATTGTTCCAATAAATACAGTTTTTAATATATGTTGTTTAAAAAATAACTTTCAAGATGTAAAATATGCTTACCTTTCGTGTATGTCATTGAAACAATAAGGAGATCTTATTAATCATAAAAATCTTAATTATAAATGGTTATTTTAGTACATGATTTAACTCAAATTTCATCAATAGTTTAAATATATCAAATTTTGTATGAAAAACTAAAGTTTAGATTAAATTTCAATAAAATCTAGTTTCTAATTATTATATAAAAAATTGGAGACTTTTGTAAAAAAAAAAAAAAAAATTAAGAGTCAATATAAACATGCTATTTAAAAAAATCATCACTTTATAAACAAACTTTTTTATAAAAAAAATACTATTTTTTACTTATGTATGTTAAATTAACAAAAAAAAATTAATAAGGACTATTATTAGAATATTTTTTATTTATATATGTATTCAAGTTGATTTTTATCGCATCAATAAATTTATCAGTATATTGGATTTTGTTTGTGCTTTTCTATTTATGAATGATTTTGTTTACATCAAAACAAATTTAATATTTTTAATATTATAAACTTTCATGATTGAATCTTATTCCGTTCTTATCAAAGTCAAAATATATTACTTATTTTTATTTTTCACTAATATATAAAAATAATAAAAAATTAATTATGCGTAACATTTATCACGTGCAACGCATATTTCTTTATAACTAGTATCATAAATGTATCACATGTCTATCATGGGCCAATCATAAATGCATTAATGGAAAAAGTAATTAAATGTATAATCATATATATAGTTTTGTATCATTAACAACGGAGGCATCTCCCACGTATCTGTATGTCAATCTTCACAATACAAGTTAGATCCTCCCTTACCCTTTACTAGGTGAAGCCCTTTCATCATTTAAATTTCCCTTACACCTTACTGGGATTCTCCCCTACCCTTTATTGGGATTCTTATCTTTTAGCACACACATATATATCTCGGATCCCTCCCTACCCCTTTCCAGGTCGAGTCATCAACAACATGCATCTTCTCTTATAATACGTTAACTATATATATATAGCATGACAATGCATTCACCAAGCAACGAACGTGCAAACAAGCATTCACAAATCAAGTATATCACATTTTCATATCAACCCAACCAATCACATTCATCACAATCATACGCATCACAATTTCCTAACAAGCAAATCAATCACTTTCATTATAATCAGGTACATCATAATTTCTCAAACACAACCACATCAAATCATTTCTAAACTCGTATATCAACGTACTAAAATCTTATGTACTCATTTTTCTTATAATTTTATTCTTTATGATTTATACAATCATATCATATTTTCATACTTGTATTTCTATTATATAGTCTAACACGCTTACTAAGAGTAAGGTGTATTCACCTTTGTCGAGCCAAGATCCATCTTCGGGTTTACTTCTTAGCCTTTGTGTTTTTCTTTCAATCGCACTAAACAAATACATATATACTTAGTATATTCACTCAAAAGCGTACAAGCATTTAACACCCAAAGTCTATCATAGAATTTATACGAGCATATAAAATCTATGGGTTAAATCATAAACCCTTTTTTCATTCTATTTAAAACTTTTTATAAAAATCGTTCTAATATGTTTTAAAACCAAAGAAATTAACTTAAGATCTTAAATTTTAAAACTTTATTATGTATTCAAACTCATAGTACCTTTGGAGAAGTTTAGGATTGAAATACTCCAACAAAAGTCACTTATTTTCGAAGAAGAAGCTGAAAAACAAGTTCAGGGGCTCGAACAATCTCAGACAGTCGACTATCCCTCTTGGGCAGTCTACTGTAGGTTGCCCATAAACTTTCACAATCGACTATCCAAGGTCTAGAGAATTCCACAGTCGATTGTGCTAAATAGACAATCGACTTTCTGGTCGCGAAATCTGAAAATTTTAGGGCAAAAACACATTTTTCTTCAAATCAAAACCCACATCTTCCATGGGACTTTCAAATCAAACAAAATAAAAGTTCTCAAGGGTTTTAAATCAAAGATTTAACACTACCCAATGGAGAAATTGAACTCAAAATCATTAACTTAACACACTTTATAGATAAACCCATTTTTCTTCAAGAACAAAACACTTTCTTAAACTTTCCTCATAAATCTTATTTTCAAGAACTCACATCTTTAATTGATGAACATACATAACAAACAAAGTAAAGGAAAAATTAAGTTCTTACCTAAGATCCTTGCCAAAAATCTTTCTCCTTTTCCCTTTCTCTTTCTCTTTCTCTTTCTTTCATTTCTTGTTCTTTTTCCTTTCATTTTTCCCCTTTTTTTTTTTTTCTTTTCTTTCCCTCTTTTCTCCTCTCTATCTCCTAATCTCTTTAGACTCTTCCAAGGAAAAATCTGATTTCCCTTTCCCTATTTATACTAAAACTCTTACTTAATTGCAGTCACATCCTTCAACTTTTTTTTATTTCATTAACTACCCAGAACTCTTTAAAAACCTTACACCTCCCTCAAAACATTTATAAATTACTAATCCTCAATTAATTTACTTGCTTTCAAGTCCCACAAATTCAAGTACGAAAAATTTTACGACTCAAAACTACATCGATACACCTTGATACGCATCAAAGTACAAGCCCCAAAATCATAATATTTCAGTAAAAATTTTCAGGCTCTACAATGAAACACCCTTGCATAGTTTTATTTTGCCTCATGTTTGATATACCCTTACGTTTTAAATTCCATCAATTTACACCTTGTATTATAAGGGAAGTATCAAATAAGTTATTCTAATCAAAATTTTGATCCCATTTTGATCAAAAATTTGACCAAATAAGAATCGATGCACACTTGCAGCCTACAACTCCAAAATTATCTCATTTGAATAGGAAAAGAGAACTTTGCTCTCTCTTACTTTCTCTAGCAAATTTCCTCTTTCTTATTTTCTTCAAACTCAAAATCCATAACTCTTCAATATGCAATTTGCGAAGATAACTTTGTTAAAATACTGTCAAGATCGTCTTTTCGCATTCAAATAAGATGCATATGACATGTGCTACACATGTGCATTGGTTTAATTTGACCAAAATTATGATTAGAAGTGCCTATCAGATATCTTTTATAATATATTATGTAAATTGATCGAATTTAAAATGTGAAAGAATAATAAAACATAAGGTAAGATACAAGAGTGTTTCGTGAAAATAACTCAATTTTTAAAGTGGAATATACTAATACATTTTTTTATAAATCTCAGCAAAAAAATAATTATAAAATTTTATAAATATAATAATAGAAAAAAGAAAAAAGAATCACCCCATTTTCTCCTTCATTTTTCCATCCCACCAAACAACCCCGTGACAAACTCCAATTTGTTCATTGCCGTCATAAATATTAATTTCACTCTTAACCCCAATTGTACGGTCCGTACCTTACCCTCACTTCCTATGGCACATTTGAGTTTTATGATTCCCAAAACTCTCCTGAGATGCGCTGTTTTGGGCATGGACGGAATCCAAAAAGGCGGCTTCACAGATTTCGCGCCAGTGTACAGGGCGGTGCTTGGAGGAGACAAGTACAAGAGAACCGAGGCAGAGAACCTACCTGGGACCGAAAGCCCGATATGTATGTATGTATGTTTATAGACAATCACACAAACACAGTATTTGCTTTATATGTTTTGAGTCTCTCTGCGTGTGTAATTGTGTGAGGGAATCAGGGAGAGATATTAAACGAAGAGAAGAGAAAGGGGAAATGGATGGTCGATTAAATTAATGAAGTTGAGATTTTCATTATTATGGACTAATAGCAGTAAATGAGAACGGAACCTTTATTCCCTCAGTTTAGTGCCCAACCGTATGAATTTTACTAGGTTAATGCGAAATGAGGTTTCCTGGTTCTGTTTCATTTTCATTTTCATGTTTTTTTGTTTTCTTTTTCACTTTTGGTCGCAATGGCTTGTGACCATTACTTGTTGTAACGTGTTCCGTGTTGACTTTTTGTGAGGTTCAATGAGAGATTGTTTGATGCTTGCAGTAATTTGTTCGTTTCTAATGCATTGTGCAAGCGTTTTCCTAATGTTGGCTCCCTTTAGCCACTTAATTGTGTTGTGAGTGTTGTAATTTGGAAGTTTGAAATTCTAACCGTTATTTGATGGCAATTTATTGCACATCTCCATATAAATTATTCGTAACACAGACAATTGAGAGAATTGGAAATTGTTATGCAACTTATGCTGTTGGAATTGACGGGAGCTTCATTTTTTTTCTCCTCTTAGCTAAAAAAAATGTTTGGACATGTCTTTTGTGTCATTTATTGGAGAAGTGAATTTTTTCTCTCCTTGAACTAAAGGAGGTTTCATTTGTTTGCCTGCCATCCTTTTGTAATTATTACAATCGTTTTAAGCTGTGATATTTGTAAAAAAATAGTTGCAGGTGCAGCAGAACTATGTGGTTTCCTCGATTCGGAGAAACCGAGGTCAATTTCACGATGATTTAAGTTTTTTGATAAAAACTTGGAGATATAACATGCAGCAGCTGGAATTTGTGACTGAAAGGTTTGTTGTTAGACTGTGTGCATTTAATACAGATCCTGCTAGCTTTTATGTGGATGAGTTTATATTTTGTTTGATTCTGTTAGTAAAATCGGTTAACTCATATATGGAACAGCAAAAACTAGATGAAAGCTTTGTAATGTATAATTCTCATCTTATTGTCACTATACAACTAGTTAGAACAGATGAAACTTCAAAAGAAATAATTCAAATTAAACAAGTTGAATCCATGGAAGAAAAACATATTATCTATCATATGTCGTGTATTGTGAGTGAGGCGTAGCCCATCAAGGATGCTTTTCTGACACCATTCAGCTTCAAATGGGTCCCCTTTTCCTATGTAATATTTCAAGTCCTCCAAGAGATTTAGACCTTTTGAATCTCTTTCTACAAAGTCAACAGTATTTAAAGTTATCTTCTAATTCATGTAGTATCTTTTTGCTTGTATTGAAGTTACATAAGTTCTAGATTAGCAAAAAAAGAAAAGAAAAGAAAAGAAGTTACATAAGTTCTACAATCTTATCTGACCGCATATTTTTGCTTGTAGACCTGCAAAATGCAAATACAAGTTCTTTTTCAGTGATGCTTTTGTTGGCTGAACCACATTGTAATAATCCGTGTGACAATGACACTTTTTTTACTATTTTTTTTAGAAAGGTAGCACTCATTCGCAATGTCAAGTAATCTGTTGATTCATTTCATCATCTTTATGGGGTAAGCTTTTTGACGAATTAATTTGAATTTGTGAAAAATTTATGTTATGAGCATACGAATAAAAGAGATCCATCACTGCAAACAGCATGTTGTTAAATTAACCATTAGCTAGAAACATAATATTTTTGTGCTTCGTAGAGCTCTGCTGGAAACATAATATTTTGTAGAGCACTTTATTTTTTATAAGTAAAAAGTTCTAGTATTGCAATTTACCAAGGGGGTACCTCCCAGCTGTAGAGCTCTTTTTAATGTTGTAGATCAAGGAACACAAACCTCATGGTATAATTTCCTTCTGCATTACCCTGCTTAAGGACATATCGGTTTCTTCTTTTCAAAACTTGAATAACTTCTACCATTAGTACTACCACCATTGCTACAACAGCCCCACCACCATGATAGCTATCACACCACCAGTATTGCTAGTGCCTAGTGCCACAGAACTAGAGGTGTAAATGAACAAGCAGCTCTGGCTCGGCTTGATTCAAGGCTCTACTTGGCTCTTTCTGTAACTAATTCTACCAGGCATAAGCGTCCAAAGAAGCTGGCTAAGATAATCAAGCCGAGCTTGAATATCTGACTGCTCAGCTCATAAGTTTCACTATTGTACTGAATGATATAATTATAGGTCAGCCCCTGTATATTCTACATAAGACCGCCTTAGATGTGTAGATTTTCAATGCGGGATTCTAGGTTGAAATGGAAGGAATAAAAGAACGTTGTTCAGTTATTAGGAACATGATTTCATCAAAAAGTGAAAGGAGTGATTGGACAGATTTGCTCTATAAAAAAAACTCCCCCCTTTTGTTATTCAACTTATTCCTTATAAGATAGAAGGAGCAATTGTCTCCTAGAATAGGTGTGCAAAGAGGTAGTTTATTTCTTTCCCATTGATAATGATGTGACCAGTTTAAATATCATTGATTGATATTATTTATGCAATCCTTGGTGCCTTTTTAATACAATCCTTTACGGAATTACTTATCAAAAAAAAAAACTTATGCTTTACAAACTTGAAGAAAATGAAAAATAACTTTTTTGCAAAGGATGTAGCATAGCTTTACGAACTTTGAGAAATGAAGTTTATAACTTATGCTTTGCATTCATTTGGGATTGCTGATGTTCAACCGCATTTGTCTTGATGATAAGCAAATGCTTTCATTGATGTTGTAAATGGAGTTTTAAATGAAAAGCAGGCAAGTAGCTAAAAAATGTATAAATTAAGTGGAGCTTATAAACAGCACTAATCAGCTTATAAACAAAAACAAACATGGCCAAATATGATTGAAAAGGAGCAAGAGTGGTTTAAATGTAAGTACATATTAACTTTTTTTTAACAGAGGAGTTGACTTGTAAAAAAAGAACTTTTTTTTGTAAAGAGGAGAATATCTTCAAGCATAAATAAATGGAATAAAAAGTTGTTTTTTGTAAGTAAATGGAATAAAAAGATATTATCCTTTTTCATCATATTTTTGCTTTACAAACTTGAAGAGCAAACCTAGTACCTTATCTTCACAAAGAGTGAATATGATGAAGTAGAATAGCAGATATCTGAACTCAGTTGAGCTGATTCATAAGCCCATAACTAGAATTAACGAGGTTTTATTTGAGAATCAAAACTGAATCATTATGTGATTATTTTTTTTGTTTAATTAACATTATTCTCTTTTGGTACAGGTTGGCTGATCAACTCAACTTGGAGTTCTCAGGGTCCAAACTGTGAACTATAGCTGCAGCGCAATGGTGGATGCTCAAATATCTAATCAGAATACTGCAAAGGCTAAGGTATCATTAAACTTACTAGTTTTCTGAAAAGAAAGGTCACTTCACAATTTAGTGTTTTGTCTCTACACTTTCATTTTCATTTTTATTTTGTTCATTAATAACCATGCAGTGGAAAATTTTTCTCTTATGGCAATGGAAAATTTTGGGTACTTGTTTTAATTCTTGGGCAGAAAGTGCCTTTGGTATTGCAAAGGGCATCAAAATTAATGCAATGCATTTCTAACTGTGACTTGATATAAAAGAATAAAATGATATTGGGGCTTTTGCTAATATTTTGAAGATTGTATATAGGATGATGGAACTTGAAATGGCTCCCAGATTTCTTGAAGGCCATAATGACGTGATGTTAAAGTTAAGTATTCTGGTATAATAAGTTAGTTGTTGGATTTTTGTGCTCGTCGCCAGTAGATGATCCTGCAAGTATCATATGAACAATGATTGCTAGGTAAGACATATTGTCTAAGTTCATATTGAAGTGTTTGACAATTAAATTGGGATTGAAATGCATTTGATGTGCGTATTCGGAAAATGCTCAAGTTAAACATATTTTAATGATGGTTGGTGTGGAGGTCCTTCACAATCGTCAAAGCCAACATGTTGAATTGCGATGGTTTCCATTCAAATGGGTCTTGTAAGATGTAAAAATGAAGCCTGGCCACAGAGGTTGGGATGCTGATACTCTCTGCAAACTGTGCAATGATTTAAAGTTTATTAGCTAGTGGAAATGTTGAGAGTCCTGAAAGAGTGGAAAAATATCGTTTGGTATATGCAGGAATCTTCGGAAGCTCTAGATGACATTTAAATGGGTTTTGGATATGCTTATATGTAGTACAAGCTGATTTTTTTTTTTTTTTAATTTCATTATCTTTTGTCCTTCCATTTATGCTTTCTTTTGTACTTTTAATTTCAATAAAAACTGTGGATTTAATTTCTAAATAATGTGACATATTAACTATAGAACAAGACCAAGGAAAAAAATTCCCAACAACAAATATCTAAATCCAATAAATTATGTATTTAAGTCAAAAAATACAAAAAAAAGAAGATGTTTTTACTTTAGGAAAAATAATGTCATTGTTGTTTTATTATTTTTTTCAAATATATATCTATATTTATAATTTATTTTATAAAATTTGAATATATATATATATATATATATATATATATTGTTTTCGTTAGCAAAAGTTTATAGATCCGTCAATGAAGCAAATCATTATTTGATATATATAAAGATTATAAAAATAGTATATATAACAAAATTAACTTAAATTCCAAAACTCAGGCCTCACGTGAGATACAAGAATATAGTAGTACTAACACTTTATATCAACATATGTCAGACCCACAAAAAACTACAGTTTTGTCAATTTTTGTACTCAAACCAGATCTGTTGAAAAGATCCTTTTTTATATTTAGTTCACATGGTGATATCGTTGCTGCGACAGATCGAAGAGGAAATCATTTGCCAACAACAAAAGTGAGCATTCATATCTCGTTATTACAATTTTTTTTTAAATGATCCATTTAGTAATAAAATTTTCATTATTTGATGATAAAGCTTATATATTCTATAATATTTTTTATCATCAAATGTATTAATTTATCATCGAATATCAATATTTTTTATCACTAAATCTATTGTTTTATTTGAAAATATATTAGTGTCTCACTTTTGAGTAGAACATTGTAGAACCTGCCACAATAAAATGTGTGATCTTTAACTATAACCGTTTGAATGAAATGACAGAGATCTAATGGAATAAGCTTTTGCTCGTTGGTTTTAATCTTTATATTCGCAATAGTCAGATCACTAAGATTTTATTTTTATAAATTCACTAGTTTAAATGTGAATGATTTACTTTTGATCTGCTCAGAGAAGTGAATTTAATATGATGCGCCTAACTTATCTGTAATACTTTTTTTCTTTAAAAAAATAATATTTGATTCCCATTTTCCACTACAGAAGGTGAAACTTCCATCTGCCGCAATGCACTATTGCACTTTACTTATCTTCAAAGTTACTGCAACTATCACCTTTTGATTCACACGCAACACACAAAACAAATCGCAAATGCAAGGGTTGCTTGCAAATCATTTCATGATCTGCAAATTGCAATTACTAGCTAGCATTGCTTGCCTATAAAATGTTGACTTTGCAACAATGAGGTGGCAGCTCCATCCTCAAGAAACCTAATTATGTGCCATAAATCCTTAAGGAAATAAATTAATTTTATGCAAATAGATTGGCTATTGCCCAATCTAGCTGATTTTTTTTTATGCAAATGATGAATTAAGCTAGTGATCAATTGACCTTGATAAGGTCCCCAGAAATATTTTCTTTTGGTTAAATTAGTACTCTGTTTTAACTTATCATTTAAGTCTTCAAACTTGCAATTTTGTTCAATATTATCTCTGTCGTCCAATTCAAATGTTACTAAGAGGATTAATTAATATGGAAAAGTATTCTTTTTTGTTTTCATATAAGACGACATATATATAGGTATTAATTGGTAGAAAAAGACGCAGTTAAAACATTTTAATCTCGTTCTTAACCTCCTTGCTTTCTTGCAATTTAGTTTAACTAATAAGGTTTGGGATCATTTTAAACAAAATTAGGATGATTTGTAAGCATTTTGTACCGTCAATTAATTGACAAGTACCGTTTTACATGAAATAAATTGGATATGGGTCCAATTTAATTAACTCAGCTAGTTTAAACTATTGTTTTCATATATGAAGGTGTTGGGGGAGGTGTTTTGCCTCGAGGCGTTGGGACGTAAGTGTTTTCAATACGTCGAGGCGTTTCAAAATTTTAATAAAATAATAATAAAAAATTAATTAGAATAATAAAAATTATTTTAATTAATTAATTTTTATCAAAATTTAATACTTTACTAACTCTCTATAACGTAATAATTATAATTTTATAAATATTAATATATATATATATATATATAAAAATTATAAGGAGTATAACTTATATAATTATATTGTTGTAACTTGTAAGTGATTAATTAAATAGTTTGTAATTATTACTAAACTATATAACATCTAATATATTTATGAAGTGTAATGATATTACAACAAGAACACTAGCTTAATGGTTAAGATTTATGACCCTTAGGTCATGAGTTTTAGCATTTAACTTGCATTTTTTCTAAATTTTAAGCTTTTTAAAAAACCTTCATAAGGCCTACGCCCCGAGCGAACACCCTAACATTAAAGGCGAATGTCCAGTAACAAAACGCCTAAATGGGGGTGCTCTAGGGCTTTTTTGGTCCGCTTCGCCCCGGGCGCATACTACCAGCGCCTTTTAATACATTGGTTTAAACCAATAACCTTTATCTCAATAGTTATTGCCGCAAGTCAAACATATTTAAATGCGTTGAGACGTTGAGTTGGAATTTTTAGCCCAACAACTCACTTATAAATAAGGAGGGTTGTTGTGTAAGTGATGAAGATATGTTAGATCATCTCGGTAAAAAAAAATAATTAAATAAAAAACTTTGATAGCTTGAAATTGACAACAAAAATGACATTTAAAAAAATTTGAAAATCTGAAGACTTAAATGTTGCAATTGTAAGTCTAGACTTATATGTACTTATCCTCTTTGTTAAAGTCAAGAGTGTTTCACATGGCGGGAGATCACACGAACTTGAAAGCTTAAGCTCATGAGTCTTGGACCCAAATTATATATATAACTCACTCTTATTTTTTATATTTTTTTTATTTGAGATAAGTATCATATGGATATGCTAACACCCTTCTTATTCCCTTGTGTTTTCTTGAATAATTTTTTTTTTTTTTAAAAAAAACTATATTTTTTCTCTTGAGGTTTACCAAATGTGCCAATTAACCCATGAGGTTTTAATTTGCTTCAATCAACCCTTCAAGTATTTGAATTGGCTCAATCAACCTTTTTGTTTTGTTCTGTTCATTTCAGACGTTAAAGCTAAACGTATGGCTCACATGTGTGCTATAAGCCTGGGGAATTTTTGTAACTTTCGACTAAAATTAGTTTTCTAGTAATTTTGAATCCTTAACCCCTGATCAGTTGAATGAAATTGAAAAGTTTTGTCCTATACATATGCAATTTTAGGCTTTGTTATGTACTGTTTCTCCAGCTTCAATTTTGCGATTCTGGGGTCAATTTCGCCCTTCTGGGTTCGATTTCTATTTTCTGGCTTCGATTTGGTGTTCTCTCAACGTCGTTTGGCTTCCATTTCGCGTTCTCTCAACATTGTTTGGCTTCCATTTCGCGTGGAAAAGGCATTGGAACGGATTTTTTAGTATGGTTTGGTAAGTACAAATCTTAGTGTTTTTTTTTTTTTTAAGAGAAGCATAATACACACTAGATGGGGGCATGGGGCTAATGATTTTGCATGAGGAACTAAACCATAAACATAGTGTTCAATGGAAAAAAAAAAAACATGTTTAATATTTTATTACTACAAAATATTCCTCAATCTTCTCAACAAGTTCAATACATGCTATCCCATTCACTTTAATTTTTTTTTGTACTTTGGTACACTTGCATGTTCCCGTTTTCAATTTCAGGGGAACTCTCACAGCTTTTAGGAATTCTTTGTTGGTTGTACTCAATTTATGAAATCTTTTGGTTTGTGGTTATTAAATAGTTTATACCGTGTTGTTAATTTATTTTTCGTATTAAAAAGCATGATGTTTTTTTTTTGCTCCGAACACTAAGATTGTTGAGCTTAAAGCGTTTTACTGTATTATTACTTTTCCTGATTAGCTACTAGTTCTTCTCATCTTCTTTGATAGTAATTTCTTTTCCTAATGACTACTTCATTTTTTTCTTAGATTCCAAAAAATATAAGTCTACTATCATCCGAATTGACAGTCTGGGAGGTGTTGTTCTTGCTTCTGATTTGTTGTAAGTACTGTTTTTTTTTTTTTTTTACCTTTTTTCACTTTTAATGAAATAATTATCGGTACTTGAACATATAAGAAAGTGGATATTTTTGTTATCAAATTATGTGTGTGTGTGTGTTTATTATATATATATATATATATATATATATATATATATATATATATACATGTTCTATATATATTTCCTTTTTTCCATTTTTGTAAAGTGATTGTAATGTTTCTTTATGTTGAATTTAAACTGAAATTCAAGGATTAAGCACTATGTTTTATTTTTAGGTTAGTTTCCAAACATTATGTAATATGTGGAAATCCCTGGAGATGGTTTTGGTATATATTCAAATGACTCTTAGCTTTTTTTTAATATTAATGTTTGAGTACAAGTATAAGAATTTCCATTTCTAATGCATGGACTTTGGTGTCAATAGGATCGACCACAATACTCTTTTTATCTGAACATGCATGCATTTTCTGAAATTTTATGAATTCAGAAGGAAAGTGATAAAAGTGAATAATGAAACATAAAAGATGACTACATATGACATTTTTTAAATTAAGTTTGTTGCTGCTACTGTATATTTATAGGGCAGTGTAATCATAACCTTGTTGTCTTGGCTTTGTTGAGGCAGTAAGTGGATTCCACTGCCTTAAAGTTTGATCTCCTTATCCAATCCTTGATCAGGTTAATATTTTTTATATGTATTTGAGTTCAAGTTCTCTCAATATGATATGAGTCAAACATGTGGTTGTTTATGCTTTTAACTTTCCTTTTCTTTTGTTAATTCATAAGAATGCAACTGAATTAGCAAATTTTATTAGTGTAGACCATACTGCTTGTGCCAATATTGTATGTGAGTGGACCGAGAAAATGTGTGGTTACTATACTTGGGAGGAAAAGAAAGCATAATGGGAATGGGCAAAGAAATGTATGCTAAATAATTTTCCAATGCAGGTGGGCTTTGTTTGATATACCTTTTAATATGCCTTTGTTTTTGTTATTTATTTAAAAAAAATGTTCTTATGTTTTTGTTTGAATTAGGAGATAAAGAAAAATGGGAGTGCAACACCTACAGGGCCTACTACAGCTCAAACAGAGCCTACTGCAACACCAACAAAGCCTACTGCAGCACCAATATGACCTACACAGAAGAGTTTACTTGTTGCATCTAATGCAAGGAGGTACAGAAGTTTGATTCAAAGTTTGGAATCCCCAATTTCGAGTTCTTCAAGCAAATTAAAGGTCGATGGGAAAAGGAAAAATTCATAATAAGTTATGTTGGGAAATTTTTTATTTTGGAATCCACCTTTTTGTAGTGCCATGATATTACTTTTTGTATGTGCTTACGTTGTCAAGCACTAATTTTATAGTTTTGTATATGCTTAAGTGGTCAAGTGATGAGAAATAGGTGGATAATATATGATGTAAGTGCTTCTAGTGTCAAGCACTAATTTTGTACATGCTTATGTGGTCAAGTGATAAAAAATAATTGGATAATATATGATGTAAGTGCTTTTAGTGTCAAGCACTAATTTTGTACATGCTTATATGGTCAAGTGATGAGAAATATGTGGATAATATATGATGTAAGAGTTTTTACTGTTAAGCACTAATTTTGTACATGCTTATGTGGTGAAGTGATGGGAAATAGATAGTTTTGTTTTTGGTAATGAAATATTAGTGATTTATGCTAATGGTTTTTAGAGAATTTTTGTTTGAAGACTAGTGCAGACTTATCAAAATTTAGCTATTATCCCAAGCCATCTTATACCCCTCTAATTATCCTCTTTAACAACGATGTAAGATTAAGTTATGTACTATCAGTTTCTCTAATCAGTTACATTACAAAAATGTAAGCTTCAATCATGAAGCAATTGTAAACAAGGTATTATATATGATATTGACATTCTGCACTAGAAAAGAGGGTGAAGAAAAAGGATAAGACAATAGTTTCATTTACAAATGCTTTTCACAGAGAATGCCATTCTTGCTTTTCTTTGACTTCATGAACCCTATTAAATGACTCTTCAAATGCTTGCAATGCAACAAGCTTGTAATGGTCCAGAGAAATAACATATTACACATGCCAAAATTGTAATTTACCACAACAACTGAAAAGCTTCCACATACAAACTAAATTTAAGGGCACTTCCACATTGCTAACAATTGGTCCATTACAGCAAATAGTCATATCCCATTCAACTACTCATAACTACAATACATAAACAAGATCATAAAAAGAATGGTTGAAAACGCCGCAAGCATCAACTAATACAGTCTTTCCCTTCTACGATGCAACTTTGCCAGCCAAACAGGTTGTATCCTGCCAGTTTCTCTAATAAAAATTAGTTAAAGTTGGTTATTGTTGACCCTCATCTAAATTTTATTGATGACAAAACACAAGTCTAAATATACTAACAGTGCCATCTAAGTGTTTTAAACGATAAAAACATACAGCCAAGAATCAAGACGCAAGAACTCAACCCAAATCAGACACCAAGTCAAGATAGAAGATCTAGTATAGGATTAAGGTATTGAAACAAGTTGTAAATCTAACTTGTTCAGGTAATAAGCTTGTCTTATGGCTCATTTTGAAAAAGTATTTTAACAAAACTATTCATTCAAACGTTTATAAGTCAAAAACATTTCAAAGAATGAAAAACTAGGTTAAATGGCAACCCAATCGACTGGGTACTTAGACCAAAAGACTTGGTACTTATACCAGAAGACTGGTATATAGGACAGTGTGTCCCCAGTTGACTGGGTGCTTCATACCAGTTGACTGGTATTTTGGACAGAAAGTTCCCAGTCGACTGGTACTATACATAGCCTTAAAAATGATACTTTTCGCTTGACCTAGTAGACTGGTACTAAGACCCAATCGACTGGTAATTCAAAAATTATGACCGTTGAGACGCGAGGCTTGAGCACTAAATGCACCAAAACATTCCAAGTCAATACAAAACAGTCATATTAATTCAAGGCTATATAAACCTACTCCAATGAGCATTTAAAAAAGAGAGATTATACATTTAATCAAGTTTTTGCTCACTAATACACAAAAGCTTTGAAATATTTATTGTTGAGCCATTCTTCAAGCTTCACCTTGAAAGAGAGATATTATTCAGTTGTATAAGCTTTCATTGCTGTCTCTCTAGCATTTACTTTACAGCAACTCATATTTATTGTAAAAAGATTAGCTTCCGAAAGGAAAAGATTAGCTTTCGAGATGAAAGGATAAGCTTCAAAGAGGAAGATGCTGTTTGTAAGGCTTGTGCAACACCCGTGAAATTACACGACTAAGAGTTTTAGTGAATTGCTTCAAAGAGATTCCTTGAAGAGAGTGGACATAGGGTCGGAACGAATATGATATTGTCAAACCACTATAAACCGAGTTTGCATCTTCTATTCCTTAAATTTTTTTGTTTACAACACATTACTTGTTTACATGCTTGTGGATTTATCTGTTTTAATAAACTTGTAATTAATTAGCGAAAGTTTTTATTAACCCAATTCACCCCCCTCTTGGGTTGAAACCTCAGTCTACAGCTATTCACATATTTCCTTTTAAGTTAGATGCAGATTCATTCTAATAGTCAATGTGAAGGAATTGCTCATACTTTGTTCCATTGAGTGTCATGTTGACGTCATCCCAGTTCTTAATGTGGTCGAACAATGAACCTTTGTGTATTTTAACTTGGCGACTCGTTAAATCCATATGTGGGATGCTGAAAAACTCTTGAACATCTTTTAGTTTTTGAATTAAGAACAAATACCTAGCCCATGATTAGAATACTAATTTTACATGACCAGAATTCTAACATTACCATCTACCTAACAAAGTCAATTAATATAAGTATTTTAAAATAAACTATTTCATGGAGCTTGACAGTAAGGAAGTTTCAAAATTTAAGAATGGATTAGCAACATATACGGAAAACTTATCAAACTTTAACAAACACTAAGGGAAAATAAAACCAAATTACAGGTTAGAGGGTGTGTTTAATGTGATAAGCAACTGGTATGATGGTACTGGCTGTAAGTGTTCTATAAAGAGTTGTTTTCTTCGAGGTTTAATATGACATTATTACTTATCAAAGGAAAAAAAATTAACAAGACATTGTTATAATTCCTTACTGTATGGTTCTTAATGAAATCCTCATAATACAGTATGATATGGCAGGTGCTATTAAAGTATCTGAAAGCCTTGGTAGTTGTCATCTCCACTTCCTTCGAATCATTTATCAACAATGTGGAGTTGATTTTAGGCTTGTAAGAGAGATAGAGAGAGAGAAAGAGAGAGAGAGAACCTCCTCTGTAGAATGCACATGAAACTTGTGGGTTCCATTTAATAGCTTAGCATAGCGATCGGAGGAGTTTGCAAGCACTGAAACCATCCGACGTAACAGATCTTTCTAAAGAGAAGTATAGCAGAAACTCCCCTACGGTTGAAGTATTCTACTATTTCTCTATGGTGCTCCATTAGTCCCTGCACAGATTAATGCAGGAGTTAAGTTATATGTAGTGTATTTGCATTAATATGGTGTCTGGACTCTGGACAAGCAAGATAAGATTCGGATTTCAGCAAAACTAGGATCTAATTATTCGATGCCTCAAAATTGTAGACAATGCAACTTATGTAATTTTTTTTTCAATCTGAATGCAACCTCGTTGGTCATTGGTTAGACAAAACTGTATTACTTGTACTATAGCATAGCAATTGCGCAATGCAATGGGTTCCACTGCCATACTCACGAGTATATAATTTATTCTAAATTCTTGCCTAAGCTACTCTATTCTCAATAGAAAAAAGAAAATCTTGAACTCTCTTCTTGATCTTTATTTCATGGTTTTCTATACGTATTGGTTCAGGTTCACTAGTCTTAATAAAGTCCAATCATTCATCATATTAAATATGAGCACTTTCCAGTTTTCTACAAATCATTTTCTAAGTATTTAAGAGAAAGAGACCCCATAGAAAAAAACAAAAAAGTGTTATCGGGGAGAGAGAAAGAGACGTTGCAACATTACCTATTTATGGGACGAATAGATGAATCAAAGCCGGAGTTAAACCGAAGCATACTCACTTGAAATCAACGAATAGACGTCTTTTTCTTTAAGTGAGGGTTGAACTAACCTCCATTTATTTGGGAATCAAACCAGATTATAAATGGAAGAAATTTTCATCCCACATGCTAAGCAGGAGTTAGAAAACCATATCTCATAATACAAGAGTAGAAAAGGAAAAAAAAATTAATTTGATATAACGAAACAAAACAAAGAGAAATACTTGAAACTTCAAACAAATATGCGAAATCGATGCCGGAATTTGAAGCAAAAACATAAATCGAAGCCAAAATTTGTAGCAGAGACCGAAATCGCAATCAAAATTTAAAGCAGAAACAGAAATCAAAGTCGAGACTGTGTTCGTTCGACTTTAAGAAAAAACAACCACCTGCACTGGCCTCGTTCGACTTAAAGAGAAGGGACCCTTTTTTGTTTTTTTGAAGAGATCATAAGATTTAGTTTTAAAAAAAGGATAAAGATGAGCAATTGAACATGGAGCTTTTTCCCAAACAGGGATTGAAGGGTAGTTAAAAATCTTATTTTTCAATATAGATTGTTTTAAACTTATTTATTAAAATACGATATTTTTTACCATATCATCAAGCAAAAAAAAGTAAATTACATCAATAATCATTGTAGTTTGACATGAGGTTCAAATTAACTTCATCTCTTTACTCTAACCCTCCCTCTTCTTTAAAATCATCTCTCTCATCTAACAGCATCCTTTTTGACCCAAAAAAAAAAAAAAAAAACTTATGATTTTTTCCCTTTTTTTTCTTTCTCTAAACAAGGGCAAATTAAATTCTCCAAATTCATAATATACTTCCATATCAGATCTCTTAAAATAACTACCCAACTAAAATCTCAGTGACTTTTAAAAACAAATTTGAACCTTCATTCTTTTGTCTAACATTTTATGGTTATTATCGAAAAAGAAAAAATAACATTTTATAGTTATTATCGAAAAAGAAAAAATAACATTTTATGGTGTTTTTGGGTCAAAATAAAGTGTAACTGCCAAAAAATGAAAGATAAACAAATAAGAGCAAAAGATTGTCAAATTTCGAAGGACCCAATTATCAGTACAAACCGTCAAACCAACCGGTCTTCTTTCTCCAAATTCCATTCTTAACAATCAAAACCCCCCAAAGAACTAATAATATTTACAAGAATAGAACTCACCCAGTTTTTGGGTTTGCGTGTCATTACCTACGTGATAAAATGCTCGACAGAAGCATTCTTAGTGGTGGGTGTCCTTGCACAAGCTAAGGTCCACTAGCATCAACAGGATATGTAAGGTCTGTTGGGCACTAAGCAGGAGATTGTATTTCGCCCCTCGCTTTTAATTTGTTCCTTGCACTTTCATTTTGGATGAATAAAAGTTAAAACTATTTTTATTTTGTATATAAGATCCAAATCAAATGAAGAGAACGAAAAAAGAGATTTTGTTGATTTAAGTTTTTTATTTTTAAAAGGAGGTGAAGTTAAAAGAAAGAGACGAAGGTAAGGAAGAATGGTTACAGAAATAAGTTTAATCTTTTAAGGATTAATTTAAATATTATATTATATTATAAGAAATATTAATACAAATTATTTTTTTATTTGTTGACATGATAAAAATTATATTATTTTTAAAAATAAAATCAAAATAAGCTCTTTTATTATAAAAAATAAGATTTTTAAGAACCAGAAAAGTATCTCGTACCGGGGTTAAAAGAATGTCCGATATATATACGATGGGCGAAAGAAAGGAGGGAATGCAAAGACAATGGTAGTAACAAACTTAAAAGTCAACGGACAAACTACCATTCTTGTCTGAAACCTACTATTCTCAGTCCTCTTTTGCTGCTTCCAGGTTTTGGACTCCAATATGGGTTCCTTAACACCTCCGTGGAAACCATAAATATGTTTCTGGGCCTAACAATTTTCTCCTAGTTATTTGTATTGCGTATCCCGTTCCTGGTTTCATATTGCCTTTGCTTTGGGTTTCGCTTTCAACAGAATTCAATTTTTCTTTGTCTTCTCTCTTTAAAATCTTTCTCTCTCTCTGAAGCTGTTTCCTGTGTGTGAATTTTGATCGATCGGTGATGGCGAGGACAAGAAACAAGAACATACAAGCCAAGCTGGTGGGTATGTTTTTCCCTTTTTGTTACTTTTATCAATCTCTTTATGATTGCTTCCCAAGAAAAGGGTTTACAGTATTTAACGGCAATATAAATGTTTTTTTTTCCTTCTAATTAAACTAGATAACTTGATTAGAACAAAGAGACAGAGGTCTTTGCATTACAAGTGTTCGAGTAATTTACAGGGATTGCTATTTATTTGCCACTAGTTCATATAGAACATATTCAATACCCAGTATAATTACTTGCCTGTTCTATGCTGATCACTGAGTCAAGATTGTGATGCCTTGAGGAAAGTCTATGAACATAAAACCTGGTAATCAAGGCTCAATATATATAATTACAAAGAGGAAATAACTCAGCCAAGGAATTAATAGATTTTTAAGATTGTGGATTCGTGATGATACTAATATGTAATTTATTTGAAAATGTTCGAACATACTATGCCAATTTTCATCAACTTGTGCTGAATTGTATTACTGAAATTTTAATAAATTGATGGGATATTGAGTTCTATTGCAGCTTGTCCACTGGAAAGTAGAAAAGCTTCTTATTTGTGGGACTATTTTTTTTTTTTTTTTTCTCTGTTGAATCACTCAATCAAGTCCTTTTTGTCTTCCATATATGAACTCTATTAATTTCTATTAGAAGGGACAGTGTGCGTGAACTTTTTACATGATGAGTGACTACAAAAGAGAAGTGTTGACATTATTGAGCTTTTTCCAGGTACTTCTTGGGGACATGGGAACAGGAAAAACAAGTTTGGTGTTGAGATTTGTCAAGGGCCAATTTTTCGATTTCCAGGTTTACTTTCATTGTTTATTTGTGCTATATTGTTTTCTTTTCTCTCTGCCACATTCTGTAGTTGTGAAATCTAATGTAAGCTATAGGAATCAACAATTGGAGCGGCCTTCTTCACTCAAGTTCTATCACTGAATGAAGCCACCATAAAGTTTGATATATGGGACACAGCAGGGCAGGAACGATACCATAGCTTGGCTCCTATGTACTACCGTGGTGCAGCTGCAGCTGTTGTGGTGTACGATATCACAAGCATGGTAACATTTTCTGAAACTCTTCGTAGTTCTTCATAGTTTTATTATTATTTTTTATATGTTTTTTAAAATAAAACCGCCTGTTATGGTGGGGGGTTTGGCAGGCCCCTACATGTGCATTAAATAAAATCAAGAGTACAGATAAAGAGGGGGGGCCCCTCATAAGAAATAATTCTAAACAGATACAATAAGGATAAAAACATGACATAGACTTGAGGGGGCCTATAAGAAAGGCTGATATTGCGATCATCCGAACATAACACAGCAACCTCACTAGGAAGAGAACCTAAAACGCTGAAAATCTTGGGACTTTTGTGAACATGGGCAAGGGAAGCTAAAAGGTCTGCCGGCTTAGCTTCCCTATAAATATGATGAATAGAACACTAGCACACTCTTTCAATGCATAATGTACTAGCCAAGGCCAAGAAGAGCCCACAAAACAGTCCACCAGGATTTTGGAACCACATTCAATAAAAAACTAAAGAACAATTTGATCTTCTTAGTTTTATTAGTGCTGGGTTTTTGCTTGTTCATGTCTCTTCATGGTTTAACAATTCAAGCGATTTTTCTAAAAATGAATTGAAGGAGGTCCCAAGTGATTTTATTTTGAAACTAATGAGTTTTTACGTTACGTTTGATTGCATGGAATTGGGGCTTGGAATTGGGATGAAATCATGGTGTTTTTCAACAATTTTACTGTTAAAAAAGTATGATTCCACTTCAATTCCAATTTCAGGCTTTAGTTCCATACTACCAAACGCAACGTTACTTATTTTGGCTGCCATTGGGCTCAATGCTAACTTGAATGATATGTATCTTTAAATTTTGTGATGGTGAATTAGCCATACATGATAATTTTTTTGAACTTTTCACTATTATAACTTTCTTAGTGAGATCAAAATAGAGGACACGGATCCCTTATGCAGAATTTTATGCTGTCAAACATGAAACAAGAAAGTATTAGTTGCCCTGTTATAATGATGATATCTTGGTCTGACATAGAGTTTTTGGATAATATGTTCACATCTAGATCTAATGATATCTGGTTTGTCTTAATACAAATTGATTGCAGACAGTGTAGCAGAGCACTCCCTATGTGTGTGTGTATTGCATAATTTGCATCGGTAGCTCATCGGTCTGTGTGTGTGTGTATGCGTATTGCATTGGTAGCTGCTCAGGTTATTTAATACTGCTTTAGTGTTTATTTGTTTCAAATAGGTCATAGATTTTACTATCTATCAAGGTATTACTGATGAGAGTGGCAATAGCGCAACCCTATCGGAAAATAATTCTGTTTATGATTTCTTTCTTTAGTAGTGTGGGCATCATCTGACTGGTTGCAAATGTGATTTTGTCTTTTAGGATTCATTTGCACGAGCTAAAAAATGGGTTCAAGAAGTGCAAAGACAAGGTAACAGGCATAATTCTATATTTCATATGCTTAACTTAGAACTAGTCTGGTGTAATCTCATATAAGCTGAAGCTAATTTGAAATTTTGTTGCTTATTATTACTTCATTCTTTTCTTCCCCTTATTTCTCAGAATGAAGATTGTAGTCTGTTAATAAATTATAATAGCTCAGATTTCATAGGTCTGCAACTCTTTACTATGTGTTATCTGGGAGACCCTACTCCCCTACTACAATTGGATTCTGTATGTTGCTTATCTCGAAGCATGCAAGAAAATCAACTTTGCATTAACGTAATTTCCTTCAAGATACATCTTCTTTGTTATCAAGCTGCCAGTATTCTTTTGCATCTGTTAACAAGTTCCCAAATTCTAAAATTCTATAGACATTTTAAAACAAAACAATCTTAAACGTTTTCCAGTTTTGAGCACCGTTTTCAGTAGAAGTACTAATCTTGAATAAGGTAGCTTATTAACTTAATCTATGGATCTTTTAATTACCGGACCAGAATATATATGATGTTGAAGATCTAAAGTTTAAACTCATAGACTTGTTGGAGTTGCCTCCTTCGATATGTTACTGTAACAATTTTTGACCATATAACTAATTATTCAAGCAGATTTGATATTTATTGAAAATCTTATCTGATTTCATGCTGCATTGTTTCAGGAAATCCAAATTTGATAATGTTCTTGGTGGCAAACAAGGTTGACTTAGAAGAGAAAAGGAAAGTCGGAAATGAGGTATTTTACAATCTGAGATTCTTGGCTTTCTTCTTTTTCTTCTTCGTTTATGCTAAGAATTAAACCCAGGCCTACCCACCTTAGCCTGATGGTGCTAGTTATATACCTATATGCTAGGACATCCTTGGCATTTTCTTGCCTTGTTACTTTAAAGTTATTCATATAGGTAAGCTAGTCTATCCACCTTCTTCTCCAAAGTTGCAAAAAAACCGAACAGATAAACACAAAAGCATGATTGTGCACGTCATTTGATGATAAGGGAAGTGTCAAATATGCAAATGAATGTGTTCAATTCAATCCTAATATTTGATGCAGGAAGGTGACCAATATGCTAAAGAAAATGGTTTGACTTTTCTGGAAACATCTGCAAAGACTGCTCAGAATGTCAACGAACTCTTCTATGAAATAGGTAATTATATATTTCTTATTACCCTGTTATGTTTTTGGATGAAAGGATATGTCCCCTGTAACAATTCTTTGCTAATACCTGCCTCTTCTTATCGTGATTTAATGTAGTATAAACTATAAAGGGATCCTGGTCCTCAGATTTATTTTGTGCTTATAGAGAAAATGGAAGAAAAATGTGTACAAATTTTGAAACCAATAAAGAGAAAAGCAAAGATCTCTAACATTTTGTTAAGTTTCAATTCTGAGGTTCACTCAGAACTTCTTCTTTGTGACCTGCCTTTTTTCAGCAAAGAGATTGGCAAAAGCTATCCCTTCGCGGTCCACTGGAATGAAATTGCATACTGCACAGCAACAAAGTGGAAGAAGATTTTGTTGCTCCTGATCATACCAGTACTTGCTGTTTAATTGTACGTAATGTTCCTGCTGTTTCATTGACTTCTACTCTGTCAGACTTCACTGAACATGAACATGATTTCATCACTTACTGGGGAGTTTTGATCACGCTTTTAGAATGAAATATGAGGTTGAAGTGATGGCCTTTACTTCTCCCACTGGGTGATGTAATCTGAGCTTTTAAGTACGCATAGTTGTTTTTCGATAATTTCGGAGGAGCTGCTGTTTGGACAAATCAATTCTCGTGAATCTGTTGTATGTACATTGTAACCTCTCATTGGAGATGCTTTATGACACTCTTTTAACGTTTTAGATGCTCAATTATGAACAAGAAATGATTCTGAAACTTAAAATGAATAAAACATCATATGCAAAAGATTAAACTCATCATTTGAATTATTATGGTTTATGTGTGATACAGCCCTACAATAAGTAGCGCAATGAAGCGGGGGATACATGTTGCTAAAGGACTTGTTAAATAATTCATGAACAAATACTGCAAACTGTCTTAAAGCTTTCAGGTTGAAGTGTTTTTATTTAGCACTGCCCAGGAGTAAGTTCAATTTATTCCAGTGGCATCTGCCATCTGGGGTTTGTCTTACAACAGAGAAATTGGTTGCCGATCATTTTCAGTTTATCTTCCTTTCTAAATACATATAGCTCTGTATTTTTTTAAAACAACTAGCTCTAATCCCAGCAGTTCCAGTAGAACCATTCCCTAGTCTCTTGCATTATGTTTGGATGATGGAAGATAGAGCAAAGGAGAGGGTACAAATGTAGAGGAGATGGAAGGATTTTGATGATTATCCTTCCTCAAGTTTGGATGTTTTATATAAAGGAAAGTAAAGTATTTCTACAATTTTGGGAAATTGATAAAATGAAATCTTGAAAAGATTTGAAAAAAAAAATCCCAACAAGAAGAGAGTACACATCACATTTTATCATTGTTCCCTTCAGTTCTCCCCATCTAAATATACTGATATGTTGCAACAACCACCACATATTTGAGCAAATAAGTGTGACTCGAGAAGGTCAATTTTGTGTTTTGGCTAATTAATTGAATGACTAAAGATTGGAAAGTGTAGACTTGCACACCATCGACGTATATCTGTCTTTCGAAACTTGAGTGATAATTTTTTCAAAGATTAAGTAGTTATGAATAATAATTTTTCGAAAGTATAATAATAATACAAATGAATATAAATAAAAAAACACAAATCACATCGATATAATGCATCGATCGCGTACGAATGGTGTATAAGCCTGTGGTCCCTTATCACCAATCTAATTATGTACTCCATCCATCAAAATGAAAGAGTGCCCAAATTACTACACCATTCCATGGTAATGAACTTCTTGCCTTACGGGGCTCATATTAGCAGAAAAGACCCGTCATTATACAATGTGGATAAATACCTCACAGTGACAGTTTTGTTTTTAGCATTACCTAATAGAAATCAGCATTCTAGATCTCTCAAAAACAGTTTTTTTTTTTCTTTTAATTTTTTTGGTCCTTTTGTCCACCCTTCAAAACTCACATGCATCTTCACAATCCCAAAACAAAACAAAAGCTTGTTTTCTACTAATAAATATTTCCATGAGCACTCATACAAGCAAATGGAGAAACAAAAAAAGCACTTCTGCAAAGCAAAGAAAGAAAGAGAAAGTCGGTTTTTCTGTTAGCATAGGCGTGGCTTAGATGGCCGAGCCATGGCCACGCCAGCAAAGAAAAGTTATTAAACAGTACTGTCACTTTCTCAGCTGCTACACCTTGCTAACATCTCCATCACCATATTCTCTGAACACCCCCCTCTCAAAGCACACAAGAAAACAAAAAGAAAAAAGGGAAGAAAAAAAAAGAAAATCATAGATTTCTCAAATCCTAGTTTTGATAAATTCAATCACCATGATGGAGAGGTGCATGGGGAACCTGATGATGACGATTAAATAACGTTTTTACTGTTAGAATCACTAACAGAAGTGCCCAAAGACCTGGCATCCCTAAGCGAAACAGAACAACCCTTTGCTGGGAGCTTCTTCAATGGAGTCAATGGAGGTGTAATTGGGGGACTAACCGGGGATAACTGAATTATCTCTTCATCACCTGAAGAGCCGCCTGTTTCTAAACTTGAAGGCAATGTATCTGGAGTTTAAAATGGAGTATCTGCTCTGCTTGTCCTGCTTGCATCATTGTCATAAATGGGATTTGATATGTAAACAAAATGCTCCCCACCAACACCACCACAAGCTTTCTCAGTGCTAGTGTTACCTTGAATTGGGATTTCCAGAATTAGCTGAGGTGAAGTTACAAAGGAAGTTAACTGGAATGAAGGAGATAGGATCCCGATCTGATGAGGACTTGTGTTTGATTCTTGGGTATGGACTTCAAGAATTTGATGAAGTTTCGAGTGTTGGTTTTTTGTTTCTTCTACCTTGGTTTCTTTGCAAGAAACTGTAGGGAAGAGGAAGCTTCTTGGAGCATGAAGTACCCCTTGTGCATAGAAGCTACTGAGAGGACTAGATGATTGGACTTGGGCTTCTTGAGGCTCAGAAGCCGAAGGATTGGTGGCTGCCAAGGAGGCTGCAGTGGCGGTTGCAGTTGTTTTGGATGTGGGATGCGGGAGCTGACACCGGCGAAGTAAAAGAGTGCAGTAGAGCTCAGCTAGCAGCACCAGGAATAGGCCTAACACAATGGCAAGGCTCACCACCATCACGAGGGTTGCCCCCATTATCACCTTCGATGTGTTCTTCATCTCTCTCTCTCCTCAGAGTGTGTGGAGAGTGGAGTGGGGCAGTAAAAAGAGACAATAATACACAAGTGTTTGGCCCATCATAATAAGTTTTAAGTGTTTTTTTTTTCGATATATTATAAATTATGTGGTTTAAATTAGTTACAATGTAACATTTTAAACATTATTTATAAATTAAGTTATTTTAAAAGTTTAACTATACAAAGAATTTAATGATTTTTTGTACATATCAAAAAAAAATGTGTGATCTACTATTAAAGATTAAAAAACTATGAAAAAAATAGTGCGAGTGAAAGATTCGTAAAAATGGTTGAATGATAGAATTTATTGGATGTCAAAATAAGTTATCCTCGTACCGAAATGGATACAAATAAACAGTTAAGTTAAAGAAAACCCTCCCTAAACTAATAGTGCAAACTGCAAACCACATAATTAATTATGTAAAAAAAACTAAAGGTTTATTGTGAAAATAAACTAAATAAAATGGTTATGCACGTATTTAAACTTTAAAAAGGTGAGTAGCTTTTTTGGCGGTAAAGAGTCCTTGACCTTTGACAAGGAAAAAAGATGGGAAGCGAATCTTGAGAGCGCATTGGCCCTGGGGAATGTGCACGGCTCTTTTTGTTCTGAGCTTAGGACTTCTCTGACATTCAAGGTCACAATAGTCATTCTTAACATGATAGTAAATATGATACCAATAATACCATAATTACTATCTCTACTCAAAAGTCTGAAACTGACAACACTAACGCACCTAGTAAATGTCAAGGCAATAGGCTTTATTGAGACAAAGGAGTGCAATAAACTAGTACAACCAACAAAACCGTAAGTAATCGTATTATGAAGTGGAATTCTAATACAAGAGTGTCTCAACCTCAACTTTTATCAGAACATAGAATCTGTATCATTTGAAGTTACATGCAATGATACAATTACTACAATAATGCACTCTGGAAACTGAATCGTGTATATTACAGCTGCCATGGTCCTGGATTGCCAAAGAAGAGTAATGACAGCCCTATATACTAGCAGGATTATACTCCGATTACTGAAGCTGTGCAATTTTTCAGTTCAGGGCCAAACCTGCAGGTACTTAACCCACTGGTAACTGAAGCATAGTTCCACTAAAAGCTTTATCCAACGCAACCACCAGAACCAACTCCGGAAAACAAATGCAAGACAGTACAATGGACACACAATATGCTGACCATGTAGAGAGATACAGATCCAGGTTGCACATTGCTTACCTCCCTTTCAGAGCTGCAAACCGGGCAGCCAAATCATCATAGTCTGGTAATTTGGGATGCACATGTTGAGCCACATTAGACCTATTTGGCTGGAAAGAAGCAGCACGGGTAAAGACTTTTCTCATCTCAGGTTGAGCTGTTTGTTCGTGAGGGAGTGAAATGGATCGGGTTGGAGGAGGAACTATCTCCAACATGTCATCAGACCCATCTCTGCTTCTACTCTGTGGGGTTTCACCTTCATCAGTGCCGACATGATGTGCATGATGACTTTTAGACTTACTTCTCAACTTTCCCGGTTCATAGGATGATGGTTTCTTACTGTAATGCATCAACAATTTATCTATTCTTCTTTCCTCTTCATCATTTTGATAGTGCTCATCATCAAACAAGATTTGCAGGCCTCGTCGTGAGTTGTCCCTTCTCCTACTTCTTGACTTTCGCTTTACAGCTCCCACGTCTTCAGCATTGCCAACATTATCATGACTAGATGGTGATTTTAAGCGTCTTCTCCTGAAAGATCTTCGTTTTGGTAAGGGGTTGTTGATGCCATCATCCTGATAATTATTATCTTTGTCATGACCATGACCATCTACTCCTGCAGGTACAACGACCTGCCTATTGTTATCAGGATGATTGCATCCTACGTGGACCCTCTTGGACCTACTACCAGCATAGGCTCTATTACGGCTTGAAGGATCTTCTGGGATTGCTTTACCATCAAAATCAGCATTTGAAGCTCCATATTCGCTGTCCTTGGGTTTCACATTAGGTTTAACATAAGGAGGAGGGAGGGCATTGTTGAAGTAGGGCTTTGGCTTATGCATATCTTCCTCCTGAACTTTTCTCGTTGAATTTGCTTTATTGTATTCACCACCACTGTTGTTACCACCAAATGGGTCTTTATCTTTGCTCTTGAACTGGAGTCCCACATAAGGAGTAATATCTGGCTTTCCATTAGGTAAAATGTCTGGGCTGTCTCTTACAGGGACAGCATTTTCCCTATTCTCCCTACCATCAACCAGCTTGGATCCAGCATCAAGTCTTTCCGTTCTTTTCGACGAACTGCTTGATCTAGCTGTTCTCAAGGCAGTATCCTCCTTCACACTCCAAGGTTCATGCTCTGAAGCCACTTGTCTCCTTCCTTGGAACAATATCTCATGGTTGTCCTTTATCTGGAGAGTTTCTGCCCTGTCGTAGAGAGGCTTGTGTCTATCATTGCTCAGTTCCTGCCTAGACTGAAAAATAAGCTCACTTCTTTTTGATACAGTATCCTCCTTCCCATTGCGCAATCTGTGCCCATCACTAGCATGTTCCAACCTTTCTTTAGATGAAACATCATGTTTATCTGCTCTCGGGACAGTGTCCTGGCCATTTTTCAGTTTATACTTATCATCGGTGACATGGAAAGACCCATAATTTTTAGGTTGCTCCTGCAAAACGGTCATAAAATTGCAAGCGTTCAAATGTGGAAGAGCAATCTCAATATAAGAAAACAAAATTTCATAAGCTAGCACTTGAGAACTAGTCATCACTGTATTCAACTAAATAAAAACTGTCAATATATATCCCCATGACTTTCTCACTATTTTAATCCTTAATAGTAACATCTATCATAAAACGAAACATGAAGAGAGACAATACCTGCACATAGGCATTGGGTTTAGACATCGTCCGCTCAAAAGCCCGAGAGTCCCATGGTATGGAAAACTCTGATGCTATATCTTGCATTAACGTTACCTTCTTCTCCGTTGAAAAAGGCTTTGCCAATAAATTCGCAACAAACTATCAATGAACAATTTAGATGGTTAGCCATAGAAACACAATTATGGATTGCGAGAATCTTTATTTGGAGTGAATCTATAAAGAACTACCTCTTGATTCACAAACAATTCCAGCGAATCCCCATATCTCTCATGAAATATATGCCTAAGATCACGAAGCTCCGGTAACTCGGAAAATCCAGCAGCCGCATACATTAAGGATGATACGGTATCCCGAGCTTCTTCAGGGCATTCCCTGTAAAGATGACAATGAAGCAAATAAATAATTCATTTCTATTATCAATCAAGAGGGCAATCTAGCCGCTTGTTATGCCATTAAAAAAATTGTATAGTGAATTAACTTTCACTCTTTCATTAGTGTCCCTACGAAGACAAAAAACCCTGAATGCTAGAGAGGAAAACATATGAGATCTTGTCATGTACTATTTCTTATTTTTCACGCATGCTCTTCGCCAGTTGATTAGATTGCATTTGTCCACTGATCCTTAAACTCTTTTTCTTTGATAATATCACAACTGTAATAGATTTTTAACATAAGTAAAACATTTTTATATGAACATCAAGCCAAAGTTAAGGGGTATCCCAGCACTTCAATTGAACACATTGAACATGGGTTTACCAGAGAATTATCATTGCAAAAAATTATCCATTTATGAGGAAATTTCACCCATTTAAGAAGATTTTATCGTACATTTTTTAATGCTTTTCCCCTTGAGTAACAGAGTGAAAGTTAAATGACAACAATTTGTTGGATAATTCTAATCTTTGTTACATGGATGTCTATGGTAATTCCCATTTTTTTCGGGTGCCTACTTCCTTCTCCCCCACTTTTTATGGCTAGCCATATGAACAATAGATGCAGCCTCATGCATGCTTCCATTCACACGGCCCAATTTTGTCAACATTTCCTCATTTTCATATTGAATCCAGCTTATTATAAATTACTATGACAACTTACTAATACAGCGCAAGAAAGCAAACCAGTTCATCTGGCTCACCATTAACTGCAAAATCTGCATCCATCCTTAACAATATAAAGGCCATTTTGAAAAAGAAAGAAAAAAAGAAACTACTGTACATATCGTATCTGAATCTATCAATGACAAGCTAATAATAACTGCAAGGCTGAAATAAACATCTAGACAAGATACGGAAAAAACAAATTATAACCTAGACCAGAAAAATTTCATGTAAATCCTGTAAGAAACTGAAAGACACAATACCAAACTTTCTGTTATAAGTGCAGGATATCTTGGCATAGTATGCTGAAGTCATAAGCATTGTGATTCATAAAAGAAGGCAGTACCGAGAAGAGCATATGCCATTTTAAAATTACTCATCTCCCTATCTTTTAATTTATTCCCTTTGATATTAATTATATCCCACTGATATATGCCAATGTAAAATTAGTGTCTTAATTATAAGTGACAGTATAAACAAATATAACAATGACAAACAATCAAGATCACTGTTCACACGACCTGTAACTAATTGCTTTGGGACATTTGTCATATGAGGTTATATGAAACAACAGCAATATCTTTATGAATAAGAAAAAAGAGAAACACCTACATCTGTTTTTGCATGACTGAAAGATGCTTCAATACAAAATCGCAAGATTTGTCAACAAATTCAAGGTTTGACGAAAGTCTCATTTCATCTAGAAGTCCCCTGGCCTGTTCCACCACATCGCAAAATAACAAAACTTCTTTAAGATCTTGATTTGATATAAAACAAGACAAAAAGACTAAAAAGAACAAAGCTAAGCATGCTAAACTCTAAAGACATTCAAAGCATCACAAATACGACCTTGCAGTAACCTTTAAAACTATGCATCAGAGTATATATGAAAATTTCGAAATCATCTTCCAATAAACTAAATCTTTTAATTCTACGTTTTGTTTGACTATCATTCTAGAACAAAACTCCAAAAAAAAAATTTAAAAAGAGTTAACCAATTGAGAAATAAATATGAGTAATCGGCTCACTTGAAGCAAACGCTTGAATTTATTTATGTCACAGATTAAAAAAAAAATCGGGATTAGGATTAGGATTTAAAAAAAAAATCAAAAATCAAATTTCAGGATTAGAATTACTTTCCTTTTTCTCACATTTTCTCATCAACCAAACGGAAAAGAAAGAATCAATAAATAAATCCAATCTAAATAGTTATTTGACTAAAAGATCGGATAACAAAACGTTAACAAAATCTCGTGGAAAGAAACTGCGGTTAAAATTACCCTCCCGTAGGCATTGATATCGAGTCCATTAGCGAGCAGATCAGCTATATCTTTCTTCAA
The DNA here is from genome assembly GCA_023935145.1 of Bretschneidera sinensis. Lineage (NCBI taxonomy): Eukaryota > Viridiplantae > Streptophyta > Magnoliopsida > Brassicales > Akaniaceae > Bretschneidera > Bretschneidera sinensis. The sequence continues at coordinate 29,086,300 of CM043700.1, read as the reverse complement.
AAACTTAAGCGTCGCGTTCCTCTTCCTCCGTAGGACATCGATCCGACTCTTTGTCAGTTTAATTAACGATTTACTACCCAAAAAAGAGAATGAAATACACTCAAAAAATTATAAAGAAAAAGAAAAGAAAATATATATGCATAACTCACATAAAATTAACCAAAATAAAAGGAGCAATTATATAAACATATAAACCCTGTATACATATACATATGTATTTGAGTGTGCGTGTGTATATATAGATAGAGGGAGAGAGACAGAGCGCAAACCACTTGGAGGCGAAACCACGCCCTAAGAGTCCGTCCAGCATTTTCGATCTCCACTTTCTGCGACTCAGTGAACGATTCGACTGAGTAGCTTCAAAATCTAAGCTTAAAAGCAAATCAGGAAAAAAGTAAAATCGGTCATTAATGAAGCTCAGAACGAGAACGAAGGAGAGAGAGAGAGAAAAAAGGAAAGCAGAGCTTGAAGAAGAAGAAGAAGAAGAAGATAAAAGAGAAACTATAAACAAAAGTGCGTTTTAAGACCAATTTCAAAATCTTTTCTTTCTCCTTCAAAGTAACTGGCAGTGAACTAACGCACATGCTTTTCAACTTACGATAATGACCTTAAGACGGGGAATTTAAGAGAGTAGTGATCATTATTAATTTAAACGTTACGAGGGTAATTTAGGGAACCTAGCGATAATGATATTGTGCGGATATGTCGCCGGATTAGAGTCAAGACGGGGAATCGTTGCCGCTTGATGCAGGACTTTTTGGGGAGGAGAGTGGGTCGTGATTGAAGGATTCTGCTGAGCTGGACCGCAAATTTTGATCCGTAGAAACAACTAGAGCTCATGGTTCATTACTGTTCCTTTTGGCTAAGACAACAGAATTTAGAGCGCGGAACCGATGTGTCAGTGACACATATAGCAGAAGGAAATATAACGGTCCTAACAACGGTAGTTATCTGTCAAGCATTTGATATTGCGGTAGTGATAAAATCTATTTTTAAAAATGTAAAAAAATAGGTTTTGTGTTTGATAAAATGTTTTAATTATTAATGATGTTAGTAAAAATTACGGTACAAACATAGATATCTCACCATTATTTTTAGCACGTTGCACCCAAATTGTGTTTTGAAAGAAAAAAATTACGATTATCAAAGATATCTAAAACTATCTTATGACTTAATGGAATTTTTTTATATATAAAAGATTTTTTATTGTTTTGTCCAACTATGGATACATTTTCATTTTTATATATATTTTTGGTATTTTACATAATTACAATAATTTTATTTTTAATTTTATATATATAATTTACCAAGTATCTTATTACGATTGTCCAATAACATTTTTGTTACTGTACTTTTGAAAACACTATATCAATCCCAAACTCACCGTCCATATAATATGTTTTTATTTTTTTTTGGTATTATCACGAAACACCTTTACATTTTGTTTTATATTTTAATGTCTTTTTATATTTTAAATTTAACTAATTTACACCTTACATTATAATAGAGTATCTAACAAACCATTCTGATCAAAATTTCAGTCAAGTTAGAATCGATGTACACGTGTAGCCTATACATATGCCTCATTTGAATGAGAAAAGATAATTTTGTCCTCTCTTATTTTCTTGAGCAAATCTCATATCTCTCTCTCTTATTTTCTTTAAACTCAAAATACTTAACTCTCCGATCTACAATTTGCGAACATTGCTCGCATTCGATGAGGCACGTGTGTACTCTAGTTTTAATTTAATTAAAATTTTGATTAGAATGACCTATTGAATACCTCTTATAATGTATAGTGTAAATTGATCAAATATATAATGTAGAAAAATAATAAAATATAAAAATATTTCGTGATAATAACTTTTGTTTTTTAATTTTTTTTATTAAGAAAACATCACTTTCTATTAAAAGTTATTACACAGTAAGAAAGAAAAAGAAAGAAAAAAATCTGACAATAATTGGTTAACAAAATTATGATTAATTATTTTCCACTCAAGCAAATCCTGCTATTGCTAACCTCGTGAGAGAGACATATAAAATTGCAATTCCATGTCACTTTGAGAATGGACCACCCCCCACCATCAACGCTTGTTCAACTAATCATTTAAAGGTTAGAGGTCATTCTTTGTCAAATGGAAGAACAAAAGAATGGTGGTTGATGGATTTTTTTAATAAAGCATAAGTAGACAAATTAATAGGACAAACGAGTTCAAGTAGAACTTAGAGTTTACGCCGAACTTAGGATAAGATGATGACGGAGTAATTTTAATACAAATTTTGGATAATTTAAATTAAGAAACCCATGTTTTGTTTGATAAGAAAAGGACCGGAGTAAGACTAAAAAACGAGAATCACACTGTAGTTAAGGGCAAATAAAAAATTCATAAAAAGAAGCAAATAAAAATCAATTTATTTGTTTGCAACCACCCACCCATTTCCATTTCTGCCTAAGTGGACTTCAAGCTTTACGCGACATCAAAAGGATACATATTCAGAAATCAGAATGAAGTGAACTTTAGGTCTAATTGCAATTCCAAGTTTCGTTCGTAAATTCCATACAATTATTATTTATATTATCAGTAAAGTTATCTAATAATTATTAATAAAATTTTCATTCGATGTAAAAATAATATTTTATATTAAATATAGATAAAAATTTCTTTTAAGCTTGACATGATTGCTTAAATATTCACAACCTTATTATTTATTGCAACCTTTAAAAAGATTTAAGCTTGCGTTCTTTTTCCAAATGTATTTTGAGCTTTAGAATTCTTCGATTCATCGAAGACGGATATGAAGGTGATTTTATCCTAAAAGGGATGAGAAGACGAAGATTTTTAAAAAAATATCGGTCTAAACAGGGACGGAGACGAATGAAGCAGTCTTTGCCCCGCAAAATCCCTGTCCACATCCTTTATTACAAGTTTAATGTTTTATATAAATATATTAAATAAACTTGATAATTACCTAATTACCCATTAACTATATAAATAACCATTTAAAGTAGAAATAGGGTTTCATTGCTCATTTATTGCCACACGACTTTTTTGTTTATACTTATTGTTATGGATATAATTAATATTAGAAAACTAGTTAATTAAATAAAGCATTATTAGTAGTTTGTTAACTAGTTAGTTATTCTTGTATTCATCTCTTGTAGCTTATATAAGGCAATTGTATAATCATTTTGTAAATCAATCAATGAATAATCAAAAGTGTTTTAGAAATTTCTTTCTTCCTCTCTATTGCAATTCTTGCAATATTCATAAGAGTTCAGTTTGTACTCGAATCAAGCATCCCTTGAGCCATAAAACACATCACTTATAAGTACCGAAAAGCAAAATGGATTTTTCTTCTTTCCTCTTGATCGATTTGAGCTTTGAAAACAGAAAGGGGACGAGGAAGGGGATGGAGATTGAGATCTTCGAAAATCTTTGACAGGGATGAGGATGACGGTCAAAATAAAATCTTCAGTGGGGATGGAGACGTGACGAAAAGTATTTTTACAAACAAAGACGAAAATGAAGATGTTACTCTTGATTTCAAACCCGCTTTGTTGCCATCCCTATGCCAGAGTACCTTAATATCAATATTTTCCAAAAGCTTCTGCTCCCACGAATCACAACATGACCAATTAATAAGATTTAATTAAGTGCATATATAGACCAACTTGCAAGCCAATTAACACCATATGAACAGGTTGAAACAAGAAGCAAAACAACACACTTGTGCAAAGCTAGCTCTCCTTAACCCAAGAGATTAGTCCATTTTGTTGGTTTATTGAATATTTGATTTTTTCTTATTAATCCTTTTGCAATGCATCTTGATAATCATTGGTGAGACTGAAATATAACCAAGAACTCTGATTTTATAAAAGAATTGGTTATGACGTATTATTGATCATTACAGTGCATCTTCTTTCTTCTTGGAGAGAGAAAGGCACCCATGAAAATTTAGAGCAAATAGAAAGTGGGTATGACCGTATGATATTAATAGTGTTATCGTCGATTAAAGATTTGAAAGTCTAGGAGGGGTGGGGACTACCAAATACCAATAGCACCACTCCAAAAAAAAAAAAATTTGGGAGAAAAAATAATGATATGGTTGTAGATGATGTTAACATGACCAGAACAATTATCTATATTTATATTTACTATTAATAAAGACAGACTCTTATTTGGTGTCCACCTCTCATAATATCTCGTATATTCTTACTTAAATATATAAATTAAATATTTAAATAAGATTATATAAGTAACTTAATTGACTACAACTTCTCACATTTTTTTCTTCCACTATCCCACTTAGACTTAACTTCTCCACTCTCATTATCTCTCTTATCTTCAACCTATGTTTTTCTCTCTCACAATCCGAGTTAACTTCTTCACTCTCTTTATCTCTTTTATCTTCTTACCTATAATCATGTCAAGTATAATGGTCACATAAAACAAGTGTTGAGATGCTAGTATTTTATAAAATAAGATAAAAATAACATCATTTTAAAAATTAAATTTTTTAAGAACCCATAATGGGAAAACACTCTCACCCAAAAAAATTCCATTTTTGGAGGCATGTACTACTAAGAATCTAATTATCCATGGGGTTGTTTGATATTGGCTTAAAGCTAACTTAAAGCAACCACTTAAAAACAAAAATGACTGCTTTATTGTATACTTACGTGACATTCTTGTAATGTTAAATTTTACAAATTTATCATATTTATGGGTTTTTTCAAATAATTTATAAATATAAGGTTGTTTAATATTGATTTAAAACTAACTTAAATCAATCACTTGAAAGTAAAAGTGACTACTGTAAGTTGATTTTAAATCAATACCAAACAACGCTTATAACTACTTAGCATAGCCCCTCATGATATGCAGGATTAAATATATATAATAAATTTATATTTAAAAACTATTTAATTTAAGGTTGAAAGCAATATTTACTTAATGTCTTATCTTGAGTTCATAAACCATTTACTTGAGAATGGATGGGATCTTAATAGAGAAAATGTATTTTTGTTACAGTACTTACTTTTACTTTGCACGTTGTCTTTTTCCCATCTCCAACCCTTTGTTTTTCCTTTTTTTAATTAAATTTGATCAAGAGAAAAATCTATAAATAAGTAAGTTTGCACGAAACCTCAAAAAAAAAGTAATAAAATTTTGGATTGAGAATTAATTTGTTACCTATTCTCAAAAGATAAAGACCAGGAGAGGCCAAAATTGTCTTAACAAAACAAATAACTTTAAAGTAGATGTGCTCCTACTCATCTTGCAATTAATATTACAAAAGATAATCACTCATTATATCCTCAGTACAACATAACTCACAAATGTTGACTTTTTTTTAAGCGTAATTCGGTGCTTTAAAGTGTTGCAATATGTGATATCAGCGTTTTAAACAAATACCAAATAAAGCATCGATATATACGGTATCACAATATCAGAGCCAACACTTACTTTAAGCGTAGAAATGTGCATAATTTTGTGGTGCTTTTTGAAGTGCCACTATATTGTGGTGCTTCAAAGTATCACAAAATATTGGTGCTTTGAATGGCCACAATATGATAATATTGTGGCACTTTAAAATGCCAAAATACACCTGACTTATGTTTTTGTACTAATTTGGATTTAATATCGACACCTACTATATTGTAACGACCCATTCCAGGTTGGCCACCCCTGGACGGTGTCATCACATTTTGAAAATCCAAGCATGACACATATATGCAACAATAAATATAATACTACCAGATTTTTTTTTTCTTTTAACATGAGATGTAAACAAATCTGATATTCACTTAAACAAAAAATACATAAATGCATGAATATTTACAATAAAATTTTTACAAGTCTTTAACTCGATTGTCTGAGGATATTAACACGTACTTGGCTTACAGAAAAAGATCTCGACTGATTCTCAACCCACCAGACTATTTATCTTGACTGCTACCTGAAATTATTGAACAGTGAGGAGTGAGCTTCACAAGCTCAGCGAATTAAATTTACTGGAAGTATTCCAAATTCCATCAATAATCCTTTAATATTAAAAATTTATTTTTCGCATAACCTGATGACAACTTTCTACTATCAATCTCTTATTCTCAATCATTGGTTCACCTTAAGACTATCAATTATTTCCTAATTACCTCGTAATGAGGTTCATATCAAAAAGTCCATCATTTAGATAAGTCTTATCACTGTCTTTTTATATGAAACTCAACATTCTATAATTAAATTCACAAAAAGTATCACATCTCAGCATCTCGAAAATCTCATCATTATAGCTGTCTTTTTTTTTTATGAGACCCAGTCATCTATAATTTAATTTACAAATAATATACCACATCTCAGCATTTCAAATAATGCAACGATAATTAAAACAGATGCAAATGCATGAATGATTATGATGGGAATGTCTTCCCACCTGTCGACAGGTTATTATTATCTTAGACCAGCTGCCCTCCCGGTTCTTTTATTCTCATCAGACCGGCTGCCTTCCCGGTTAATTCCAGCATATACCGGCTGTCACGGTTTTCACTTTTCATCCCAGCATATACCGGCTGTCACGGTTTTCACTTTTCATCCCAGCATATACCGGCTGTCACGGTTTTTATTTTTCATCCCAGCATATACCGGCTGTCACGGTTATTTCATTAGACCGGTTGCCTTCCCGATTCTTTTGGTTATATTATTTAATGCATATGTGCATGAACAATGATATGAAACAGTAATATAAACAGAAATATAAAAACAATATAAAGATTCCAACCACTTAATTTGACTATCCTAATTATCCACAAATTTTATCTAACAAAGTTTCTTTAAAATTTAACATCCAATCATCCAGATTTTTATCAAATTATAAAATTTCCACACGATTCTTCTTCCCCTAAATCACATCAAATAATCCATTAAAGTCTGACCAGATCCACTAAATTTCATCTTAAATTGTCCATCCGAATTGTCAAATTCCACTAAAATTCATCTTAAATCATCCATAAAAAAATTTAGCAAGATCCACTAAAATTCATCTCGTCCTAATTCGTGTTAAAACATCGGTATGTCTCATCAATAATTTATTAATTGCTTTTTATCCTCAAATAAACTTATAATTTTCAAAAATATTACTTCTCACCGAGAAATATTTCTACAAGACCAATTTTCTATCATTCCCATAAATCACTTTTTCATCGATCACCCAAGCATACTTAAATAATTAAACTTAATATTGTCACGAAATAATTGATTTTTCATTTAGACTACTAAGAGTAAATCCAACTCACCACGTAGCACTTTAAAGCTACTCGTGGGCCACCTCTTTTCCTTTCCCGATCTTCCTCGAATTTTCTCCCGATTGTTGACTACCAACACCTGACATAATATTGGAATTTAAATTTCTTATTATTTTTTCTTTTCTCCATAAACTACACAGTTTGAAAATTTTCTATTTTAACCTCCTGAAACTTTCATAAATGATAAAATAACATTACCTTATTACCTTCTGCTATTTTGATAGCTTCCCGAAATATTTTCGAAAATACTCTCAAAATCTTGTTCCTTCCACCTTTCTTTAAATTCCCAAGTGTTTTAAGAACACAGATGAAATATTTGGAACTAATCAAAAATTCTTTCGCGTTCCCTTCATAAACCTCTCGTACACATTATATAGGAGAGCTTGGCTGCAAATTTCAGCAGCTCCCTCCTTCAATAGTCTCCATGAGATACCAAACAAACATAATGATAAAAAAAAACATCATCATTATGTTTTGTTCTCCACTTCCCATTAAACAACAAAAACCAATATATCAATTATCCCACTTAGAATTGTTCTCTCGGTGGCAGTAGGTATGCCGCCCCGAGTTACTGTTCCAAGTCGACTTTTTTAATTTTTTTTTTTTTTTACTTTTCAACCTTGGTCTCCATAAATCTTCATTCAGCCATTCAGGGATTTAACTCTTTGTCATATTGATAAGAATATACACTTACCCAACTTTTTAAAATACGGATATTACATATATATATAATTAATCCTTGTTCTTCAATATATATATGTCATTAAATCCATATAAATTCAAATATCAATACCAAAGTCATTTCATTCACACAAAAAACATTCATAGTTAACATGTAAATTCATACACAACCAAGTAATTGAATGAAGTATGGATAAATCTTTTAAGTATCATTACACTTGAAATCAAATATGATATCCTTCATTAACCAACCGTTGCAGTAAAGACTTGAGTTCATCCATTTGGGACTACATACTGGTCATTTGAGATTCAACCCTTGTTTTAGCCAGAATTCAGCATATAATTGATTAGCTTCTCGGTAGATCCAAACATACAGGGTTTCATTAGTCTTTTGCAGTCCTGCAGAAGCAGCATTAGGTAATTTAGTGTGCTTGCAATCATAAGAAGAAAAAAAATGATTCTTGAGAAAACAAGTAATTTCTATATTTTATGCAAAAGAGGTTGAGGAAGTAAAGGGAGAGATTTAGATAGACGTAACCAGTTACAAGTTTTATGAACATAATATTGTCCCTTAGAAGAGTGCAGCCATACAGGAAATCAGTTGCAGGTTGTTGAGCTAGAGGAATACCTTTAATTTTATAGACGACGTCTATAGGGATGAGCTGTGAGACATAAGTCAAATTTTCATATTCAAATGTCACAAAAACTATCAACAATAAAAACATCATCATCATACCAAAATGCCAATAATTTGTTTCTAAAACAAGCCTTATAGAACAAGATCACGTTCATGGATTCCCATGGTCAAACAAAATCGTAACTATTCAATTATTAAAGCTTCCTTTTCTTTATCTAAATAATGTTGTAAATTCTAATAGCCACATACAGTTAGCAAACTTTTAACACACTAATCAATACTTGCAAGGAGTTATAAATCTAAAGCTACAGTGGTTGTTAAATGATTTATACATACCCTTCCATCATGTGGGCACAACTGGACCTGCAGAAACAAAAGTACAAGATACATGATAAGTAATCGCTACAACAAATTAAATAGTTTGTGCCTTGTTATTTCAAAATTAAGAAAGATTTGCAACTGCTTTACGATACTGATTTGGTAAGATCACAAACTTTTGTTCAATCAGGAGCCTGGTTTCTTCTTTTTTGACAAGTAAAAAGGTATATAAAGAAACGGATCAAGAGGATGTAACTCATTGTGCAAGGGATGGTGCACCAGCCCCTGTGTAAGTGCCGGTAAGAAAGAGAGCTTAATAATATATGGTAAGAACCAGATTGTTGCCACTCTTTTTCTCATCTCCAATCTAAATCTTTTAGGTCAATGAACATGAATATTTGCTAATATTAGTGCGCTAGACAATAAATAAAATGTCAAGTTCAATCACGAAGGTACACAATTAGGTAAAATCACTCCAGATCCCAGAAGTAACACAAACCAAAACCAAAACAGAGACAGGATTTCATAAGATCAGTGAGAAAAGGTAATTACACACTTCCAATTTCCCTCGATGAAGAACTGCAAGAACAAGAAAGAAAGAAAGATTGATTAATGATAGACCAAACCAAAGAAATTTTTATGCATGGAAACTGGTAAAAGATTAATATTAATAAAAAAAATGAGAAGAGTTTCTTAAGAATTATATCGTACTATAGCATGTGACACCATCATCAGGGATTATATCAATATCACTTATAACGCAACACAAATAAGATGTATAAGTTGCAGGAACAATGTGGCCAAACCATTAAAATTTTCATTTAAAAACAGTATCTGCAAGCAGATTAGTTTAAACCAACATTGAAGAAAAGACACAGCCACCATAATCTTCCATTTTAACTAATATATACCATTTAACGATGATTCAAATATACTGACCCCATAAACATGCAAAAGCGGTAAATAACAATAGCAGCTACTCCAGTAAACATGAAAAAGATCGAAGAGCCATTTTGAAAAATGCCAAACGACTCTTTAACTATAAGACTAGCTAAGAAGTTGAGGATGTAGAAAACATTTCAATTGCAACAAACATTTGAACATAATTCGAAGGTAACTAATCACAAAATTAAGCATCTGCGAATATAGATTCACAGTTTCACACATTACACATGAGGGAGTTAACACCAATAGTGAAATGATTTGGTTTAATTGAAGGCATAACTTTATTATTTGCCTATCCACATAATGTTGACTCTATGTCATGCTTAATAGCTCTTTATCAACAATGACAGAAGCATATCAATCGAAATGCGAATAGTTAAGTACCCAACCCCCCCCCCCCCCCCATTTCTTTTTTCTTCCCAAGGGAATAGCCTCTCTCATCATTTAACCCTCCAATCTCGTCCTTGCTTCAATCACTAAAAAACATTATCAACGAAGCTAGTAATTTTGTAGCATCAATTAAGTTCATAGTACTAATTTAATTAACAAAATATCATATTAATAATTTATCAACCTGACAATCACATGCTTCTCTAATCCACATAAGATTTGTTGGGTTCTACTAAAATTTAAAGCATTAAAGAAATTATGGGTATTAGTCTACTCTGTCCAATATGGGATGGTGTTGGTGCAACAATCCCTATCGGATGTATAATTCATGGTTTTCTGGAGATGTTTGTGTAGGCATGGTGCAACTACTATAGACAATGGCCTAGAGTGCATGATCATTTTATTCAGATATCATTTTTAAAATAGACTACTCAAACAATAAAGATATCTTCATTCAAGAGCTTTTTCTTCCTTCCTCTGCTTCGAAAACCCCCCTTTTTCTTGTTGATAAGTGCTTAAATATTCATATTTAAGACCCTTAATTTACATTTGTTAATCTCCTAGTTTGTATTATTTCATGCTATTTTATTTCCTTTCTATGTTTTCTATGTTTTTCTAGGTTTTTGGAGAAAATAGAGCATTATGGAATTATCTAGCTAAGAAAGCAATTCTGGAAGAGCTGGAAGCTACCTGTTACGATCGAACGCAATAGCACTCAAGTGCCCAAGCCAAGGATCGAGCATACCTGCACTCGCGCGCACAAGAAGAAGGCTCGAGCGCACCAGTCTGTGATCGAGCGCACACGTGCATCAGTGAAACATTAAAACGGCAGAACCTATTTTGAAAAGTAGTGTAGGGTTTTGTTTTATGAGTTTAGGGTTTCCACATGTTTCTAAACCTTATAAATAGGCTTGTAAACATAGAAGCTGGGGGATCCGGGAAGAGAGATTTTGGAGACGAATTGATGACTCTTCTCTAAAGTACTTTCGGGTTTATTCTTCTCTCTTTATTTTATTTTATGAAGATGTTTAACATCAAACTCATGTGTAACTAAACTCTTAGTAAGGGCTTGATTGAAGCCATGATTATGTTGACTCAATAATTCAGTATTGGCACCTTTGCGATATTTATATTATGATGCCTAACTTGATTAATTCTTGTTTTCTTGAATTCATCATATGTGTTTGTCTGATCAACATATGCATGTGGTATAGACTAGTTAGTTAAATCAATTTGGATGACCGAGTCCTGGGTTTAACAATAGTAACAAAATAAATCCACGTCGGGTTCTTGGGTTAATCAACATGGAAAACGGGGAGCATTTACTATGCCCTAGGTCTTGTGTACTTGTCAATTTCCACAGATATAATGCTCTCTTAAGGAATAACTTAGTATACACCATGCTAAATCCTTTAATAAAGAAAAGAGTTAGAGTATACACCATGCCTAACTTGTTGCTTAGGGAAATCAATAGCTTAAGGAGTATACACCATGCCCTTAGGTTGATAAACATTAGGTATTCATAACGTGATTAAAGCATTGTCATATTGTTTTATTGTGGAAGCATGATTAGTGGTAGATATCAAGTCTCTATGCTTTTATCATTATCAATTCAAACTCAATTCTTATTTCTATTGTTTTATATTATGAATTTAATTTTAAAGCAAAATTTACCAATCCTTGTGGAGATGATCTCGCACTTGCACACTATACTACTATGTTGACTTTGTGCACTTGCAAGTAAAACTGTTCAATTATTTGCTTATTAATTTAGGTAGATTTTTGCACAACAAGTTTTTGGCGCCATTGACGGGGATTGCATTAAAATTCTGTTTAGAATTATTTTTCGTTTAGTTTTCTTATTCTGTTATGTTTATTTTTATCAAAAACCTAATTTTTTCGCCTTTTTGTTTTTCTGTTTTTTTTGCTTCAGGTTTTCGGTAGAGTAATTCCTGGCCTTGCAATCGAGCACAAGTCCATCGCGATCGAGCACACTGTGATCTAGCGTTGTTCTTGGAGTGATTGAGCGCACGTCTAGCAGTACTGAAACTGTTGCACTAAAGAATCTCAGCTGATTCATGCAAGGCCTTCGATCCAAGAATCCAACCATCTTTCCACTCGATACAGAGATTGAGAGGACCATTCAACAAAGGCTTAGAGACAACGTTGAGGAGGAAGAAGAAGAATTCGAGGGAGAAGTACCGATGGCGGAACAGCTTGACAACCAACCGCCACCAGAGCGTAGACCCATGAAGCAATCCTTCATCCCACGGAACCTCAACCAGCCCTTATGCATTGCTTATCAACCTAAGGCATAATGCAATTATTACATCTCCCTGCAGATACTCAGTGCTTTGACTCATTTCAGGGGTACACCTGCTGAGGATCCATACTTGCATCTTCGGGAATTCTTTTATCTCTGCAAGTTCCAGCACATCCGGGGCCTAGAACAAGAATGAATCAGGTTAATTCTTTTCCTTTTTTCATTAAAAGATAATGCTAAGATGTGGTACAATTCATTGCCTGCAGTGTCTATCCATACTTGGGAAGAGCTATCTAGTAGGTTCCTAAAGAATTTTTTCCTAGCACAAAAGACAAAACATATGAGGAAGGGGATTCAATCTTTCTAACAAAAGGATGGAGACCTTTTCTTTGAAGCATGGGGACACTTCAATGAGCTGCTTCTCAAGTGTCCATATCATAATCTACCTCAAGATGAACTGGTACAAGCTTTCTATGAAGGTCTGAGTGACATAAATAAAGATATTGTGGATTCAAGTTGTGGAGGTGTGCTGATAGAGAAAAGCAGTGAAGAAGCTATGGAGCTTTTTGAGACATTAAGTGAGCACACCCAACAATTCTCATCCAAAGGTAGACAATGAGTTAAATGCAAGGGAATGTATGAAATGAACTTAAATGGTGGATCTCCAAATCAGATGGCTATTGTGGAAAGAAAGCTAGATATGATTGTAAAAGCCATGACTGCTCAAAACATCTCACCTAGTCCACAGGCTACACAACTCCAGGTATGTGATATATGTTCTCATTTTGATCACACTACTTAAACTTTCCCTTTGTATTCATCTGCAGATCCAGAGCAAGCAAACTACGTGGAACCGAATAACTATCCTCCCAAGAATAATCCATATGCAAATACCTACAATCCTGGATGGTGAAACCACCCCAACTTCTCATGGAATAACAATTAGAATGCCCTGAACCTTCAAGGGCAGCAAAGGAACTCCTAACCAGCAGCCCAATTAGATTTGGAATCAAAGAAGAGTGACCTAGAGAGTCTTGTAAGGGAATTAGAAACTCAACAGCAATAACTGATGACTTCACAAGATCAGTTTATGGCAGATGAAAGACAATTTCGAACTGAGCAAAGGCAAACCACTGTAAAGCATGAGCAAGCCATTCAAAGACTGGAGGTATAAGTGGGATAATTGGCTAAGGAATTGAGTAGAAGAAAGAAGAGTGAACTCCCAGCCCAAACACTACCTAATCCAGGAGGATACCAGCAACTAAAGGCCGTTACAACTCTCAGAAATGGTAAGATCATAGAACCGATGAGCCTACACAATCATCCCCAGATAAACCATCTGCATCAAAAGTAAGTGAAATGGAGAAGGTGAATGGACCACCCTTCCCTCAAAGGTTAGTAAAGCCAAAGAAGGAAAATAAATTGTTTGATATTTTTGAAACTTTGCGAAAGGCAGAGATAAACATTCATTTATTAGATGCAATTCAACAAATTCCTGCTTATGCTAAATTTTTGAAATTATTATTGCACTCATAAGACGAAATTTTAGGAGCATGAAACAGTGACTTTAACTGAAGAGGTAAGTGCGGTGTTATTAAGAAAACTACCACTAAAACTAAAAGATCCAGGTGGTTTTACCATTCCTTGTAGGATAGTGACTAGGGTTTTGAGCTTACACTAATAGATTTAGGAGTGGGTGTCAATTTGCTGCCATACACTGTATTTGAAACACTGAGTTTGGGGGGAGCTTCAACCAACTTCCATCACCTTGTAATTGGTAGACAGAAGCATCAAAAGACCAAGAGGTATTCTTGAGGATGTCTTGGTAAATGTAGGTGAATTTATTTTACCTGCTGATTTTATTGTATTAGATATGGAAGAATCTCTTATGCCATTGCCTTTGCCCATCATCTTAGGAAGACCCTTTATGAGAACCGCTAATACAAAAATTTGTGTGAAAAAGGGTATTGTAAGTATGAAGGTAAATGGTGAGAAGATAAAATTCAAAATATTTGATGCATTAAAATTACCCCAAGATGATATGGAATTTTTTAATGTATGTATGACGCAAAGTGTTGTTGAGCAAGATTTTCAGGTCTATCACATTGATCCGTTGGAGACCGCCCTCACCGATAGTTTCACAAGATTAGATATTGAGCTAGAATCTGAAGATATTACTGATGACATCATTGAAGCTGTGCGCCTCCTCGAGGACTCTCCAAAACATCCAAGTAAGTATAACCCTTCATTTGAACCTCTTATGCCTACTAATACTACTCTTCTCCCTTCCATTGTCCAAGCACCACACTTAGAATTGAAGCAGTTGCCAGAGCATTTAACCTATGTTTATCTGGGAGAGAATAAGACATTATCTGTGATAGTTGTTGCCAATCTAACTGTTAGGGAAGAAGAGAAATTGTTGAGAGTTCTTAGAGAGCACAGAACTGCTATCGGATGGACCATTGTTGACATAAAGGGGATAAGTCCAGCCAAGTGCATGCATCATATCTACCCTGAGGACGAAGCAAAACCCACTCAGGATGCTCAAAGAAGACTCAATCCACACATGAATGAGGTAGTCAAGGCAAAGGTATTGAAACTGTTGGATGTTGGCATTATCTACCCCATCTCAGATAATAAATGGGTAAGTCCAGTCCAAGTTGTTCCGAAGAAGAGTGGGATCACAGTGGTGAAAAAAGAAAATGAGGAACTAATACCTACAAGAATAACCACTGGTTGGAGGGTATGCATTGACTACAAAAGGCTGAACAAGGTGACCAGAAAAGATCATATTCCCTTGCTCTTCATTGATCTGATGTTAGAAAGATTAGCTAGCCATAGTTACTATTGCTTCTTAGATAGGTATAATGGTTACAACCAGATTGTAATAGCACCAGAAGACCAAGACAAGACCACTTTCACATGTCCTTTTGGCACATTTGCTTACAGAAGGATACCATTCGGTTTATGCAATGCACTAGCCACCTTTCAAAGATGTATGATGAGCATTTTTTTTCGACATGGTAGAAAAATTCATTGAGGTATTTATGGATGATTTTGGTGTTTTTGGTTCTAATTTTGATGAATGCCTCAATCATCTGAAAAGTGTCCTAAAGAGATGTGAAGAATGCAACTTAGTGTTAAATTGGAAAAAATGTCACTTTATGGTTCAACAAGGCATTGTGTTGGTCATTCCATTTCCAACAAGGGTATTGAGGTGGACAAAGCCAAGATTGACATTATTTCAAAACTACTTCCTCCTCTAACAGTAAAGAGTGACATGCTGGATTCTACAGACGATTTATCAAGGACTTTTCTAAAACTTCTAGACCCCTCTGTGCACTGATTGCTAAAGATACCAAGTTTGAATGGACTGATGAATGAATGGAAGCTTTCAACACCTTGAAGAGCTTGCTCACATCCGCACCAATAATGATGGCACCCGATTGGAGTCTTCCATTTGAGCTGATGTGTGATGCCAGTGACTTTGCTTTGGGAGCTGTCTTGGGCCAGAGAATCAATAAGGTACCTCATGCTATCTATTATGCTTCTAAAACTTTAAATGATGCTCAGCTAAATTATTCTACTATTGAGAAAGAATTGTTAGCTATCATTTTTGCTTTGGAGAAGTTTAGATCATACCTAATTGGCTCTAAGGTTATTGTATTTACTCACCATGCTGTTTTGAGATATTTTTTTGCTAAGAAAGATGCAAAGCCTAGGTTGATCAGATGGGTACTCCTATTGCAAAAGTTTGACTTGGAGATTAGAGACAAAAAGGGCAGTGAAAATGTAGTTACAGATCCCTTATCTAGGCTACCTCATGAGGATGACAAAAATGAGCTGCTTTTGAATGAGAATTTCTCTGATGAATAATTGTTCGCATTAGAGGTTACAGTTCCATGGTATGTCGATATTGTGAATTATATAACTGCACTTTACACACACTTTAAGTTTGTAATTTAAGTTTGGGGGTATGGGAGACACATTTACACACACTTTGTCCCAATTTTTTTATTATTTAATATTGTTTAAAAGAGAATATAAATGCATGTTCATGTTGTCTTGAATTTTTGGTTGATCTAAACAAATATTGTGATGTGATTTTATTGGTGAGCTTAAAATCTTGAACACATGATCTGATAATAGAGTTTTAAAGTTTAGTTACTTACTTTAGGCATTTGAGAATTCACATGTTTGATCTAATCTGACACGAGCACATTAGTACATAATTGTGTGATGTATGCCATGTGATTTTAATGTGTATGTTTCCATGGCTTAACTGAAATCGGATGACTTGTTGTATGAACATTTTGGCATAGAAAAATAGAAAAAAAATTTGCACAAAAAGAGAAAAATGCTCATGATGATCATTAATAAACTTTCCACTGAGTAACTGGACCTCTTGACTCAGTAAGCAGTGAGTGTTCACGTCAAAAGATGGGAATTTTGCTCATAATGATCATTGATAAACTTTCTACTGAATAATTGGACCTCTTGCCTCAGTAAGCAGTGAGTGTTCACGTCAAAATGTGGGAATTTTGCTTGGCAGCATTAAGGCAAGTTTAGTTTCATAACTTTTTTGACTCGAGTTAGTAAGTCCTTAGGGGTGTCTTTACACCTAATGCCCTACAACCATCTGGTTTGGGAGTCATTGACTCAACACTCGCTACATAGATCAATTTGAAAGCTTAGGGGAACTAAACATGGCAAAGTCTCATAATAAAAGAAAGAAGATAATAAAACTATGCCATTATTGTTCATTCTAATGGGATAGTCGGTGAATCTTGAGACATGGAGACATTACACATTGGAGTTATTTGGAAGCTTCATTTTTATGTATTAGTTCACTTTACACTGATTCAGACTTGTGATGCCTTAGCCAGCCTCTTGTAAGTAATTAGATTTTAAATATCCTATTCATTGTGAAGATGGGTATATATTTTAAGCTTGCTCATGAATGAATATAATGGTTTTGTGCGATACTTAAATTTTTGGATACCATGAATGATGGATTTATCTTTGTGTTCTTTGCTTTCCATTTAGTTTTTAGTCTTGTATTGCTAAGGGACTAGCAATATGTAAGTTTAGGGGTGTGATAAGTGCTTAAATATTTATATTTAAGACCCTTAATTTACATTTGTTAAGTTTCTAGTTTGTGTTATTTCATGCTATTTTATTTCCTTTCCGTGTTTTCTATGTTTTTCTAGGTTTTTGGAGAAAAGAGAGCATTATGCAATTATTTGGCTTAGAAAGCAATTATGGAAGAGCTGGAAGCTGTATAGTGCGATCGAGCACATAGACTTGCGATCGAGTGCAACAGTGCTCAAGCACCTAAGACAAGGATCGAGCGCACCAGTCTGTGATCAAGCGCACACGTGCATCAATGAAACATTAAAACGGCAGAACCTATTTTGGAAATTAGTGTAGGGGTTTGTTTTACGAGTTTAGGGTTTCCACATGTTTCTAAACCTTATAAATAGGCATGTAAACATAGAAGTAGGGGGATCCGGGAAGAGAGATTTTGGAGACGAATTGACAACTTTTCTCTATAGTACTTTTGGGTTTATTCTTCTCCCTTTATTTTATTTTATGAATATGTTTAACATCAAACTCATGTGTAACTAAACTCTTAGTAAGGGCTTGATTGAAGCCCTGATTATGTTGACTCAATAATTCAGTATTGGCGCCTTTGCGATATTTATATTATTATGCTTAACTAGATTAATTCATGTTTTCTTGAATTCCTCATATATGTTTGTCTTATCAACATATGCATGTGGTATGGACTAGTTAGTTAAATCAATTTGGATGACCGAGTCTTGGGTTTAACAATAGTAACAAAATAAATCCACGCCGGGTTCTTGGGTTAATCAACATGGGAAACCGAAAGTATATATCATGCCCTAGGTCTCGTGTGTTTGTCGATTTCCACAGATATTATGCTCTCTTAAGGAACAACTTAGTATACACCATGCTAAATCCTTTAAGAAAGAAAAGAGTTAGAGTATGCACCATGCCTAACTCATTGCTTAGGGAAATCAATAGCTTAAGGAGTATACACCATGCCCTTATGTTGACAAACATTAGGTATTCATAACGTGATTAAAGCATTGGCATATTGTTTTATTGTGGAAGCATGATTAGTGGTGGATATCAAGTCCCTATGTTTTTATCATTATCAATTCAAATTCAATTCTTATTTCTATCGTTTTATATTACCAATTTAATTTTAAAGTAAAATTTACTAATCTCTGTGGAGATGATCTCGCACTTGCACACTATACTACTATGTTGACCTTGTGCACTTGCAAGTAAAACAGTTCAATTATTTGCTTATTAATTTTGGTAGATTTTTGCACAACACTTGCTCCGAAATTGATGAATCAATGACCATATCTACTAGATCTCGGGGAGCATATCGACGACATTGTAATGTTATTTTTGCTTAAGAATTGGATACATAGATAAATGTACCTGTAAGTCTTGAACTCTAACCTCATCCTTCACTTTCCACGATCATTATTCCCAAAACAATTGGCCATTACAAGAAAATTGATTTTGTTGCTTCATAATTCCAACTCTAACCCCAAACAAACACTACAATATAAAAGGTTATCGTCGACGCTTTTTTTTGCATATTTCGGCACTTTAAAGTGCCAGAATATGAATTTCGGTACTTTTCGAAAGCGCTGGTATGTGTGGTGTCGAAGTGCAAATACCGGCACTTAGAGAAAGCGCCGCAATGTGCCTATTTTTTCGGCACTTACAAGCGCCGGTATATTGTGGCCCTTTTCCAAAATATACTGGTGCTTCTAAGCGTCGATATATATAACTGTTTTAATTTTTTTCACATTATTTTGGTTTAATATTGTACAATAAAATGAACCCTTCAATAAATAGAATGTACCATAAAATTTAAAATGCTCTTCAATATATAAAATGTACCATAAAATTTCAAAATCAATAAATAGAATGTACCATAAAATTTAAAATGCTCTTCAATATGTAAAATGTACCATAAAATTTCAAAATGTTCTTCAATATATAAAATATACCATCATCCATAAAAAAATTTTTACTCAGTACAAAAGTCATCTAATGTACAAAAAAAAAAAACAATCATAGTTACCATCACACTTGACATCAATTTTGAGGTCCTCTACTAACCAATTGTTTTAATAAAGACTTCAGCTCATCCATTTAGGATTGCATACTGTTCATTTGATCATCGTGCTTAGCTGTAATTTCTTGAATCTGATGCGACTGCTGTTCAATCTGATGCGCATACTGTTCAATCTGATGTGCATGCTGTTGATTGGTTTCTTCCATTTGTGCTCTCAGACTATTTATCTCTTTAGCATAAGCCCTATGGTATCCCATTTCATTCTTCATTTGGGCTGAAAGTCCAAACACAGCAGAGGGTGTAACTCCAAAACCCTGACCTCGGACACGACCGGAACTCTCTTCACCTATAAGCTCTGTGAAGACTTCATTTTGTATTGCTAAATTATTGCTAGCATCAGAGGATCCTGAAGCTGCAACAAGTTCAGCAACATGAGCTTCAGCTGTCACCTACAATTTGAACTGAAAGTCCAAACACAACAGAGGGTGTAACTCCAAAACTCTGACCTCGGACACGACCGGAACTCTCTTCACCCATAAGCTCGGTGAAGACTTCGATTTGTATTGCTAAATTATTGCTAGCATCAGAGGATCCTGAAGCTACAACAAGTTCAGCAACACGAGCTTCAGCTGTCACCTACAATTAGGAAACAATAAAGATTAAACTCCTCCGAATATTCAATAGCTAATTACAGCGAAATATACATAAAACAAAAGGTGCTTATCATATTTTATAGAAAAACGGGCAGAATTTCCCCTATTTTTCCATAAAACCTCCTGTAAGAAAAACAAATATACAATCCAAACAATGTAGCTAATTCACAACCAATTTTAACTGCTTTCATTCAATCAGTAGTCAACCAGAAATACAAAGGGATGGAAAAGGGAAATGTTTCAAAACCATGGTCTTCTAACTATAATGGTTTTCAAAAGGGTATCTGTTAATGCTTGTTTTTACCCACCAACGGGTACCATGCAAGTACCGAGAATTTTGGTGTGTTGTATGTTGGAAAGGGTATCTGTTAATGCTTGTTTTTATCTTGTTTTTAACGACCAAAGGGTATATTTGACCAGGTTATCGGTTTGGGTCGGTTTGAAAACTTTGAACCCATAACCCAACCCAACCCATCAAGTTCAAAAAAAATTCAACCCAACCCATTGTATCAGTTTGGGTCGGATCCACAGGTCAACCAGGTTCCATGCTCACCCCTAGTATATAACACATAGACTGGCCTAAACTTGCATTATATAACTGCAACTAAGATATACTATCTTAATGCTAATTAAGCTTCATTTTACCATCATGCTTCAGTTTACTTTTCTCAATTCAAATGGCAAATAACCATGGCACACAACAACCTTTCACATTACTGCCTCTCGTGTTATCAAAATCGTACCTTAAATTGAGTTTTATAACCATGTCAAGTAATTGATGCATACCATTAAGGCATTAACAAAGCACCCTATTAGGAGCTTTCTCAAAACACCACAGCTTTGTGCAGTAGACACATAAAAAACACTTACCAAGCGCGTGCATTGCGGAAACCACACAAGCAATTTCTGGGAAATCTGCTATAGGGATCTTAACAGGAATTCCTTTCCAACAATATACAGTTCCACCAGTCATACAAATACCACTTTTTAAACAAAGTAGCAAGCACATTACATATATAAGCAGTGAATATAACAAATTAGCAAACAGTTAAAAAGAATCACATCATCCAGCTGCTAATTAGAAGAGATCCTCCAAGAGGCAAGAGTCAAGAGCCAAATTGCAAATCGACAATAAACTTCTAGAAAAACAATATTCAACCAATAAGTACAACAAGTTTCATTCAAATATAGGACATCCAACATAAATTGGTTAAAATTATAGTTTATTTTCACTGTTAGGTCTATCTCAGAAGAGCAAATTAAAGAATCATTAACTCAATGATATTTAATAATAGCCATATGCTCAGAAAAAAAGAGGACCTAATTCTTATCAGCTTAAGTTTACAAAATAAACGGATTTGCTGATCTCGACCACCTTCAACAAATACCTTCAATAATCAAATATAATGGTGATCAGCCTAATCTAATAGATTCAATGATTCATTAAAAAATAAAAGAAATCAAATTGAGGGGAGAAGCTCACTTTTTTTCTTTCTTTTTGAAAAAAATAATAATAATAAAGTCCCTCTAAAAAATGATGCCTCATACACTACATTTTTCTGAATTGACAACCCATATATAAAAATGCAATAAAGAATCATGCCTCATAATGAAAAAGACTTAATTCTTATCCAGCTCTAATTTTAACCGCAAAAGATGATTTTATTAACGTTCAACAAGAAACATTACAAGGCACTAATTGCCCCACAACAAATCTCAACAGAAACATAATTCCACAATCCCAGTAGCACTGCTAGGCTCCAAAACCACAAATAATAACGGAAAAACACGAACCACAACCTATTCTTAAAATAACCATGCCAAACCATAGGATAAGAGATAAAAGTATCAATCAAAACTCAAAATAGCAGCAACCTGAAACAACAACCAACGGAGACAAAGACACACCCCAACCAAACGAAACTCCCAGATATGAACATAGACCAATCAAGATCATTCTTTCTAAATCACAATAATAAGGCACGTTGGTTTACAAATCAAATTAGATCAAATCAGCTCAAACCAAGAAGAAGATTACAAACAAAGAATTCAATATGTAGTCCCGAGTTAATTCTGAAGACCATTTCCCTCAATAGAACTTTAAAAACTTCATAAATGAATGATGGAAACCCAAAAGCCATCATCCATAACATTAAATGGATCCTAAGACATTTATAATATGAATCTATCGTTATTTTAGCATACTGATGCTGCAGTTGATAAAATTTCTCAAGCCTCATGCTCAACCACAAAATGCATTCATTTTAGAAGTTATAAACAAAGGACTATTGAGCTACATGGGAGAAGAAAAACTTATCCATTTTTAAATGAAAAAAGAAATATAGCACAAGCATAACAAGTGCAAATTTGAAAATAATGCTCCAGTAGACTCATTGCAAGAACAGAACAAAATATCTAGAATTACTTATTAATAACAAATACAAAGAATATACTCAGAACAGAAATGCACTACAGCATGACATAAGACAAAAATTCAAGAATCTGCACCAAACATCAAAAGAGAAAAGTGAAAAGCAGTACATAATAGCCACCATATGAGGCTAGAATAAATTTGAAGCCACTCAACTGCATTGATGTAGTAGACATTCAAAATATTCACTTGCTCAGTCAAACAGAGAGAAACAACATAAAAACACATGCATGATAAATTAGATCCTGACAACAAGTAATCACAGAAATGGTAAACATATATATGTGATGTGTGTGTACTATTCTTGTTGTTCGAAGTAGATGCTGCTAAAGGTTCAAGGAATCTATTTAGAAGCAAAACCGTAGTCAAATTTGCAATAAGAATATAACTTACCCATAGAAGGCATAAGTAAGGATAATTTAGTAGTTTAAATGACCCAAAGACAGTCCAATACACATAATAGAGTATCAACTACCATAATTTACTTGTGATTGAACTTAGTACCTGAATACAACAATTCTGATTTTTCTATAATTAATCAACAGAAAGCACAACTCACATGAACTGATAAATCATTATTAATGATGATGAACAGTTAAATTTCTCAGTTTCCCATCAGTTATTCAAGGTAATGATGACCTAATCAACATAGAAGTACAAAGTATGACATTTAAAATCACAAATATACATAAATGAGAAATAGGTACTTTTCTTGTAGATGAAATAAAGGATTGAATGCCTCAATGCATTTCAAGCCATATTTAATATCAGATAAACAGTCAAACTTCAAACTTTTTCTACAACCAAAACACACCAATCATGAACAAATGACAAGCATTTACCATAGTGGACTAACACAACAGCAACAACGAATCAAAAAATACAAAATTGAGTTAATGGTATTGCTTTATTGATAAAAGTATGGGCTTGAAACCGAAATAAATGCGAAAAAAAAATAATTTGGGCAATCAAAATAAAAAATTAAATTTTTCATAACCATACAATTAAGACATCAAAAACATAACCAAAATGACAAGTAAAAGACACTAAAAACCCTTTAAAATTGAGACAAACGCATCAAGAACACAAAAAAAAAAAAAAGAGAAATTGGTATTTTTCTTAACAGTCGCAAATAATTGAGGCAAAAAAAACAGATAATAAAAACAATCAAAAAGAAATAAAGGGCTGTAACTGAATGATATATAAAGAATAAAAAATTGTAGAAAATCAAATAAACCCACTTGAAACACTAAAGAGAACAAAGAAATGAGTATGGTTCCTAACAAACAAACAAAAAAGTGTTGAATATAAAGCACCTATAAACAAAAGCATAGAGCATATAAAAATAAAAAAGGCAGTTTGTTTGGGAGCCTGTCTGACGATTTTAGCTGGAAATGTAGTGCAATCCAAGAGGTAAACCAAGAAACAGAGAGAGAAACTCCCTTCTTCTACTACTTTAACATCCACCCTAAAATTTTTAAGCAAAAAGTAATTTTCACTTTCCATCGCATTAACACCCACCATTATTTTTGCCTTTTTCTTTTAATTTTATCACAACGAAACCTTAAACCCGCCAAAAAGGAAACTTATCTTTCTCCCTCTCTAGAGCAACAACCCCATTAAGCAAACGAACCCAATTTAAATTCTCCAATCTATTTAGGAAGTATTTTAATGTAAAAGACACTTTTAAAATGGATAATTCCTAACCAGGGCATTCAATGATCCTTTTTTTTTCAGTTAAGGAGAGTTTGATACAAAGTTATTCACAGTTCTAACAAGTTAAAACACACAAATCATATCCAAATCATCAAATGTACAGTGAACTTACCATAAATTGTCGTGATGCATCATCAATAAAAGTCTCATCCTTGCGTTTATGAGTTTCAGCAAAAAACTCTATGCACCCGGGCTCATTCCCATGTGCCATCTCCTACCATGTATGAAAAGAGTTCAAATTGTAACTCAATACACTACATTTCAAATGAGAGATTGGATGAATGAAGCAAATTAATTCACATATTCATCCCATCTTCTAGCAAAACTCTTTGAACCGAACGTGTGAGGACATTGTTGTATTTCACATGTTGTTGTCCCTATAGTAGAATATTTCTACACTAATAATAAACCAATTGAATAATCAATCATTATTAGAAAAATAGAAACAATGAGAATCCAAATGAACATAATTATCTTAAAACAACCTCACTCTGGTCAGAGAACCAATAGTTCACCAGTTGCTTCCATTGGTCTTGATCTACACCTTTTGGAACATCATTACTCAAAACTTTTTTTGTTTTGCTCCTCACGTAGTCCCTTTTCAGCACATATCGGTAGTCCCTCCATTTTTTCCCTATCATCCTCAACAAAATGTTGTCTATCGCCTCAATTGTAGGGTAATGGAACTTCCTCTACCACAAAAAAAAAAAAAAAAAGAAATTGATGTCAAATAAGCATTATTGGTGTTAGGGATTATGCATGTACAACACCACGAAAAAAAATTAAAAAAAAATGGAGGCAATCAATGATTATTAAGTTGTTACTTACCCGAATCAATATAACAAGGTACTTCTTATAGCTAGAAGGGACCTTCTTCCAATCCGTGAAATTAAGCAAACAAAGGTTCCCTCTCTTTTCAACCTTGCCCAACCAGCTACTTAACATTTGGCCACCTTTCTTAATAGGTTGATGATATGCATTGAAGTGGACCACAATTTTTTCCCCACGTTCAAGGGACCACACTTGTGAGGTTCTCAGGACACATGTTTGCTTTCCCACCCTCCCTTTAGAATCTATATATTGAAAGCATAAATTTTATAATTAGTATAACAATGTGGTATCAAACTAGTTATAGAGAGAATGTATTCTAATACAAAAATTACCAATTATCTCGTATTGTGATCACTTCCCGTTGTTATTGGATCGGTCTCAGAATCATTTTGCGAGTCATAATCATCATCAAGGTGATATTCATGCTCATGGTGAATATCTTCTTGATGGTGTGAAGACTCAGCTACATACTGGTTTGACATATTATCTCTAACTGATGGAGTGATATTTTTTTACCTATACATCTTGCAATCTGTATACATAAAAACATTAAAATGATTATATCTCACACTATCAAGAATGCATTAAAAGTTAACAAGAATTATAAGAACCACACCTGAAAGATAGGAATGGTCAAGGGGTCGCAGCAAATGCAGCAATCAATAACTTCAGAGTACCGGAGAATAAATAAACAAATAAGTGATTCAAATAGGATTTAATGAACAAGCAATAATCAATGATACAACCAAAATAAAAATTTACGAAATTCTAAAGTAGCATTCCACAAACTGTACGCAAAAAAGTTCAGGACTCTTGTTATGTGTGATACAAAGCAACAGTAACCCGATAGATTACAATAAAACCTTACAAAACTCGTTGACACACATGTCCATCACATAAATACACATCCAAATATAATTACACGGAAATGCACATAAAACTAGTTGGTATCTTCGTTAATGTTCATCCTAGCCCAAGTTGAGATACAATTTAATTGATCGTCTACCACTACATTAGAAGGCATGCACTGATTGTAAGTGTCATCATCCTCTTCCTGCATTTTTTCCCCCATTTCATATAGGTCCCTTGGCTTTGTGATCACAACACGATACCATTCCTTTATTGTTGGGTCTTGCACATAAAACACTTGTTTCGCTTGAGATGAAAGCACGAACGGGTCATCCTTCAATAACTGACCAGTGTGTATTAACCTATTCAAGTTCACGAGAATTGTTGTGATTTTTAAATTACTCACAAGTGCACGAGTCGTTTGCAATATAGTGTTGTGCAAGTGCGAGGTCGAATCCACAGGGAATTGCGTTGTGAAAATGTAATTTTATCTAAACTAACCCTATCTTAACCTAGTTCCAAATTTTGAGTTGTATTTTTGCAAAAGAAATATAAACTTAAGTTAAATTGATTTTAAAAAAACTAATGATAAAAACACTAAGGTTTCTGAATCCACCCCACCAAAGCTAAGCATATATCTTCATGTAAAAAGAGCCTATCAAAACATTCCATGAATCCAACTTAAGACAAAAAACAACAAATATCCAAATTAAACCAAAAGCATCCAATGTATCCGCTTTTAACAAATCACAAAGGAAATCCAATTTAATCAAAAATAATTTGATGTGTCCATCAGATGAAACACAAGGAATATCCAACAGAACAATTTAAACATAATCAATCATAAGATTTTACTCAAATAATTGATAGAACATTTATACTAAAAAACATCAGAATTGTATAAACAAATCTGAAACTATTATGCCAAACAACGGCGAGGCTTCATCTTCAACCTTAGTTTGAAGATTTTAGCCTCTCATAATTATGAAACTACAGTTCAGAATAAAAGTACTAAACATTTAAACTAAACAAAAACAAAATGAAAAGAAATATTTACTATACAAGGGAGAAATTCCACTCGCTGTTGGGCGGCGCTTCCCCTCGTGGTAGCAAAACCTTCGGGATCCACCAGAATGCTAGTAGATGGTCCACCGGTTTATACCAAAGTGGCTCAGGAATTGCACACCGAATGATAAGGTCAGATGGTGTTTATATAGGGGGAGTCTCGGAGTAGTATGAGTTTCAAATTCGATGTGGGATACTACCCGAGTGCGCTCGATCGCAGAATGATGCGATCACTTACGATCGATCGCAAGTGCGATCGATCGTATGTCTTATGCGCACGATCGCATGTGAGCTCGATCTTGTGTCTGGTGCGCTCGATCGCAGGTGCACTGTACTGCAAACATTTCGATGTGGGATTGTTGACCATGCGCTCGATCGCAGCATAGTGCGATCGATCGCTATTGCTCCTGAAGCTTCACATCTCCTGAAATGCTTCATTTTCTCCACAAACCTATAAAAATACACAAAACACAAAAAGACATAAAATAAAATGAAATAATACAAGTTAAATACTTAACAAATATAAATTAAAGGACTTAAATATATAATATTTTACACTCATCAAATACCCCCAAACTTATATTTTGCTAGTCCCTTAGCAAAACAAAATAAAAAACTAAATGAAAAACAAAGAACATAAAGATAAGTTCATCACTCATGTTATCCACAAATTTAAGGAGCACACACCACCATGATATTCATTCATGAGCAAGCTTAAAAAGATAAACCCATCTTCGCAATGAATAGAAATGTTAAAATCTAATTACTTACAAAAGGCAGGTTAAGGCATCACAAGTCTGACACTATGTAAAGTGAATTAGTTTATAAAAATGAAGTTTCCAAATAACTCCAATGTGTAAGGTCTCCATGTCTCAAGATTCACCAAATTTCCCATCAGAATGAATAAAAATGACATAGTTTTTATTTTCTTCTTCATTGTCATTTTTTTTATATATATATAAGGCTCTGCTATGTTTAATTCCCTTAAGCTTTCTAATTGACCCATGTAGCGAGTGTTGAGTCAATGACTCCCAAACCAGATGGTTTTAGGGCATTAGGTGTAAAGACACCCCTAAGGACTTACTAACTCGAGTCAAAAAGGCTACGAAACTAAACTGACATTAATGCTACCAAACAAAATTTTCACCTTTTGACGTGAACACTCACTGCTTACTGAGGCAAGAGGTCCAGTTACTCAGCGAAAAATTTCGCAATGATCATTATGAATAAAATTCCCACCTTTTGACATGAACACTCACTGCTTACTGAGGCAAGAGGTCCAGTTGCTCAGTGGAAAGTTTATTGATGATGATCATTAGTAGTATTATTATTATATCTTTTTTGCTTTTCTATGCCCAAGTGTTTATCCAACAGGTCATCCAGTTTCAGTTAAGACAAGAAAATGTACACATTAAAATCACATGTCATACCTCACACAATTTGTGCTAATAAGCTCGTGTTAGATTAGATCAAACATGTGAATTCTCAAATGCCTAAAGTAAGTAACTAAATTTTAAAACTTTATCACCAGATCATGTGTTCAAAATTTTAAGCTCACCTATGACATCACATCACAGAAAATGTTTAGATCAACCAAAATTTCAAAATAACATGAGCATGCATTTACTTTTTTTTTTGTTTTTTTTAATTGAAGAAAAACAACAACAAATTAGGACAAAGTGTGTGGAATGTGTCTCCCATACCCCCAAACTTAAATTACACATTGACCCCAATGTGTGAATAATATAGAAAGAGCTGACCTGGGATATGGAGAACTATCCGGACTAGTATGGCTCGTAGCATACCCCCAAACTTGAACTGAAGTACGCGTTGTCCCTGAAAAATAAATACTGGAAAACAAAAAATACTGGAAACAAACATTAATCATAAATGTGTAAAATAATAAATAAATAGAAAGGATAAGCTGTAGAGTGCCTCCCATGAGCGCTAAGTTTAACGTCTTCAGCCAGACCCAACATTAGTAATCGTGCCCAACTAAACGCTCCACCATCTGATCAATAAATGGGAGTGAAAAATGATCCTTCAGCCTGGTAGCATTCAACTTACGGTAGTCTAGACACATTCTCCATCTTGACTGCACTCGAGTTGGAACCAACTCGTCGTCTTTATTTATTACTACCGTCAATCTAGCCTGTTTTGGCACGACATGAATCGAGCTCAACCACTCGCTATCAAAGATTGAATAAAGGATTAGAACCTCTTGTATAGCTAGGTTAAGCCCTCTTTGTGGCTCCTTCGATGGCTTGGAATTCTCCTCAAAATATAACTTGTGCATCACCACCGAGGGGCTTATCCCCTTGATATCCTCAATAGTCCAGCCGATAGCTTCATTGTGCTCTCATAAAACGTCCAATAATTTACCCTCTTGAGCATCAACCAAATTTGAAGCTGTAGTCACAGGCAAAGAATCTGCAGGACCTAGGAACTTATACTTAAGATTGCTCGGTAAAGGCTTAAGTTCCTTCTTGGGGGGTTCAGGTGTTGTGGTTTCCTCCGTCTCACTGATCTTTTGAGGAGCAGACTCCAAAGTAGCATTTGCTTGCTCAAATAACTTATCCAAATCCAAATCCTCTTCAAATTGAGCAAAGCATGCCTCCAGGGGGTCCTCAATGCGTGATTCATCCATAGTCTCCTCCGTCTCATTGCTCTTCTGAGGAACAGACGCCAAGATAACAGTTGCTTGCTCACATAGCTTATCTAAATCCAAATCCTCTCCAAACTGGACAAAGCATGCCTCCAAAATTTCCTCAGACTCCCCTTCTTTCTTGGGTGCTTGTAATCTCTCAGGGTAAGGCGCTTTAGGTAAAAACAACCTAGGGAGATCCTTAATAATAGGTGTGGCTGTAGATGGCTCAGCATCTCTCCTTTCTTTGTTGCCACTTTCTTACCCTTGTATAGGAGTTGATAAATTTTCCTTCACAAACTGTTCCATTGAGTTAGGATCAGGTTGACTGGGGAACTTTCCGTTCTCTCCTTCACCCAAGTGACTTGTGATTTGACCCATTTGACTCTCTAGCTTGGCAATCACTTGGGTGTTTACTATTGTTGCACTCCTCACTTCACTCATAGATTGGCTAGTCGTTTTCATGAAATCATTAAGAGCGTCCTCCAATGACTGTGAAACCGACACTGGCGCTTGAATGGGAGCTTGGTAAGCGGGTGATGGTGCTGGATAGGCTGAGTGACCATAACTTGGAATTGGTGGAGGAAATTCGGGAGGGTATTGATTGTGAGCATGTTAAGGCGCTCCTCCCTGATTCATCAGTTGGTTCTGCTCCCATGAAAAATTAGAGTGGTTCAACCACCCTGGATTGTATGTTTCGGAGTAAGATCCATTTGATTGCCAACAACAGTAATTGAAAGCATTCGTTTGTTCCATGGGATACTCGGCAAAAGTCGGCATTGATGAACAATTCTGTGCTAAATGCATAGGACTAGCACAGATGGAAAAACTATCAACATTGAGTGTATTGGTTGTATTGATGGACTGGCTAGTTATTTTCATGAAATCCTTGAGGGCATCCTCTAAAGATTGTGAAACCGGTGCTAGATTCATCCATATTTTTGTTCTCTTTTTTTTAATTCATTTAATTTATTTATTTTTGAGAAATTGTAAATAAAATCAAATCAAATCAAAATTAAAATCAAAATTAAAATTAAAATTATAAAAATAAAACAAAAATGCTAACTAAACTAGTAGAAAAATAAAATCAATTCAGACAAAAAATTCACAAACAAAACAATTCCCCGGCAACGGTGCCAAAAACTTGTTGTGATTTTTAAATTACTCACAAGCGCACGAGTCGTTTGCAATATAGTGTTGTGCAAGTGCGAGGTCGAATCCACAGGGAATTGCGTTGTGAAAATGTAATTTTATCTAAACTAACCCTATCTTAACCTAGTTCCAAATTTTGAGTTGTGTTTTTGCAAAAGAAATATAAACTTAAGTTAAATTGATTTAAAAAAAAACTAATGATAAAAACACTAAGGTTTCTGAATCCACCCCACCAAAGCTAAGCATGTATCTTCATGTAAAAATAGCCTATCAAAACATTCCATGAATCCAACTTAAGACAAAAAACAACAAATATCCCAATTAAACCAAAAGCATCCAATGTATCCGCTTTTAGCAAATCACAAAGGAAATCCAATTTAATCAAAAATAATTTGATGTATCCATCAGATGAAACACAATGACTCTCCAACAGAACAATTTAAACGCAATAAATCATAAGATTTTACTCAAATAATTGACAGAACATTTATACTAAAAAACATCAGAATTGTATAAACAAATCTGAAACTATTATGCCAAACAACGGCGAGGCTTCATCTTCAACCTTAGTTTGAAGATTTTAGCCTCTCATAATTATGAAACTACAGTTCATAATAAAAGTGCTAAACATTTAAACTAAAAAAAACAAAATGAAGAGAAATATTTACTATACAAGGGAGAAATTCCACTCGTTGTTGGGCGGCGCTTCTCCTCGTGGTAGCAAAACCTTCGGGATCCACCAGAATGCTAGCAGATGATCCACCGGTTTGTACCAAAGTGGCTCAGGAATTGCACACCGAATGATGAAGTCAGATGGTGTTTATATAGGGGGAGTCCCGGAGTAGCATGGGTTTCAAATTCGATGTGGGATACTGCCCAAGTACGCTCGATCGCAGAATGATGCGATCGATCGTATGTCTTATGCGCACGATCGTATGTGCGCTCGATCGCAGGTGCACTGTACTGCAAACATTTTGATGTGGGATTGTTGACCTTGCGTTTGATCACAGCATAGTGCGATCGATCGCTATTGCTCCTGAAGCTTCACATCTCCTGAAATGCTTCATTTTCTCCACAAACCTATAAAAATACACAAAACACCAAAAGACATAAAATAAAGTGAAATAATATAAGTTAAGAACTTAACAAATATAAATTAAAGGGCTTAAATATACAATATTTTAGACTCATCAAGAATGCACCCACTTGCATCTTTCTTTAAACCCCTGGGTGAATTAATATCCACCCAATCACAACAGAACAACACAATCTTAAATGTCATATAGTAATCCAACTCGATGATATCGTTGAGCACACCATAATACATTTTATCATCCGCTTCAACCATAACTCTCGAATTTTGAGATCGTCTACACCTCTCACGTTTCTTTGTGTGGAATTTAAATCCGTTGATGTTGAATCCATTAAATCTCCTAACAACATTATTCGGACCTTGAGCAAAGACAATTAGTTCATCTGAATAATTGTTATCCACCATCTATGGCACCTAAACATTTTTCAACAATTAATATGAAACAACAACATTCAATGTTTTATTGAAAACAAGAATGACATTCGAAGACTCTTGTTATTATGCCTAACCTGTCTCATAAGCCATAAGGGAAATTTCTCAACCAACCACTTTTGTTCGAGACTTTGTATTGGTCAATTGGAACGGTTGGCTAGCCTTTGAGCAGCCAAAAATTTGCTGCAATAATTGATGTTTTTATCTAACTGTTAGCCATCACAGCGATAACAACAGATAATAAAAACTCAATTTAAATACATGATTACTAATTAAGTTCCTTTATTGATACTAATCTATGAAGGTCGGAAAGTTTATCATTATGTAGCAACATATAATGATGTGCTTGAGCCAATGACATGTCATCGAGCTCAACACTCACAATCTTTCCCATTATCCGTCCACCAGAGGAAAACATGTATTCACCCGAAAAATTTACAGTATCATTGTTCCTTTGGGGGAGGTTGAATCTTGTCTCTACACCTTTGAAGAATTGGGGGCAATATGTTAGACACTATTCCCCATTGTACCCTTCAGCAATTGACCCCTCGGGTCGACTTCTATTACAAACGTAAGATTTCAAGCACACTAAATACCTTGCAAAGCCAAAAAATTAAAGATATATTAAGTATCCAATATACAACAAAAAAAAAACAAAGTGCACAAAATAGCTTTGAACATCTAACCTCTCAACAAGATACATCCACATGTAGTGTACGGGACCCCCAAGTCTAATCTCAGAGGTTAAGTGAATGATAAGATGAACCATAATGGTAAAGAAACCTGGATGTCAAAGCAACACGCGACTCCAATAAGTCAAGCTCATGGGGATCAAGGGATTTAGAGCATAAAGCTTTGAAAAATGATGATAACTCAGACACAACTGCTACAACATGTCTAGGCAAAGATACTCTTAAGCAATTGGAAGGGTTTCTTGCATCAATATGTGACCGTCATGACTCTTTAAGTTTAACAACTTACGATCCTTTAGGTTGACACATCTCGAGACGTTTGATGCATACCCATCAGGAATTTTAAGATTTGCCAAAACTGTCAAGAAATTCTTCTTCTCTTTCGTGGACATAGTGTAGCATGCTGGAGGTGAGTGATCTTTTTCATTAGGAAGAACAACTAAATGGAGGTCTTTCCTAATACCAATTTCCTCGAGATCGCAGTGTGCCTTCTTATTATCTTTAGTCTTACCATCTATATTCAATATTGTTCCAATCAAATTATCACATACATTCTTCTCTATATGCATCACATCTAAATTATGACGCAATAGATTGTCTTTTCAATATGGTAACTCAAAAAAAATGCTTCTTTTTTTCCACAACGTATGTATAACTCCCTCATCCATGGGAATATCCTCATTATCAACATTTTCAAGGAAATCGTCCACACCCTCAAAAAGGTTACAACTTCATCCACTAGCACTTGCCCCGTAGAGGTACCAACATCCTCTCTTGTCCTCTTCTTAGAAGGCTTCGAGGTTTTACTATAGCTATAGTTTCCACCCTCTAGTTGTCTTAAAACATCGTGCCCTGATGGTGGAATAGGAGCAGATCCCAACTCTATGGTGCCATCAAACTGATCCTTTTGAAAACGAAACTCATGGTTTTCTGCTAACCATCAACGATAACCCATATAGCAAAACTTTCCCCCATGCTTTAACCATACAGAATGCGTAGATTCCACACAACATGGACAAGCAACACGCCCCTTGGTGCTCCAACAAGATAAGTTTGCATAGGCTGAAAAATCATTAATGGTCTAAAGAAGAGAAGCACGCAGCTTAAATCTTTGATTGGTGGACGCATCAAACGCATCAACACCATCCCATAATTGTTTCAACTCTTCCATTAGGGGCTGCAAAAAGATATCAATA
This sequence comes from Bretschneidera sinensis, assembly GCA_023935145.1. Classification (NCBI taxonomy): domain Eukaryota; kingdom Viridiplantae; phylum Streptophyta; class Magnoliopsida; order Brassicales; family Akaniaceae; genus Bretschneidera; species Bretschneidera sinensis. The sequence goes on along the minus strand of CM043700.1, from coordinate 29,051,883 downwards.
TCATTACCGAGGCTTCTCTCACCAGGAATCACCATTGAAAGGATGAAGAATGTTTGCTTCATGCAAAGCCACGGTGGCAAGTTGTATGGGACCAAAAGAACGGGCCATGTGCTATAAGTTGAACTCATTGTTCGAAAAGGATTGAACTTGTCACTAGCTAGGCCAAGCCTAACACTCCGAGGATCAGCTGCAAAATCGAGATACAATCTATCCAATTCATTCCAGGCTAATCCATCCACGATGTGTCTTAAAATCTCATCATTTGTCTGATCTTTGTCATGTCATCTCATCAATGAAGCTGTTTTAGATGATATATATATCCTCTTCAATCTCAGTATTAGCATAAAATAATGCAATACCTTAGCTGGCTTTTTCTTTTTCGATTGACCATCCATCTCATTCAACAGATCCTCATCATCAGCTGTGTTTTTGACCCACTGTACCACACCACACGCATGACAAAATTCATCATTCACATGCTCACCCCAATACAGTGTGCAGTCATTAGGACAAACATGAATCTTCTCATACCCAAGACCCAATCCTTTGATAATCTTCATGGCTTCATAATAATTTGATGGCAATGGAGCACACATCGGAAATGCCATGTTGATAAACTCAAGCAACATAGTCAGAGATTTGCCAGACCACCCATTCAAACATTTGAGGTGTAGTAGATATAATATGAAACCTAACTTTGTGAAATTCTGACAACCCGGATAAAGCTCAGTATCGTAATCTTTCATCAAATTGCAATACTGAGTCGTCTCATCAATAGCAGAACGAACTGGATGTTCGACGTGTGAAAGATCACCATAATTATTGAACTCAAACCCACCATGAGCCTGTTGCTCTTCACCATGCTCATTTGAAGATCCCACTTCGATTCCTAAACTTAACGGTTCATTGTTTGGGTTTTCACAAGTAACCTCGAAGGCACCTCGGAACAAACCCAACACGTCATCTCGTCCCATGAAGCCACCTGGAACACTAGTGGGTTGTGAACTAGTGTGAGTGTGGTCTATACAAGAGACTTTCTCCCCATGAAAAACCCAGTCGGTGTAACCTGGACTAAACCCATTATACAATAAATGCTTCTGAACAATTTCCGGTTCGAATGAATAACAATTACCACATCTCCTATATGGACAAACAATACTGCCACGATCACAAGTTTTCTGACATGCAAATATAATGAAGTTTGCAACACTATCCATATAGCCTATACTCGACCTCGGTTTATCTATCCAACTATTATCCATTTTTAGATGAACCAATAGACTTTCCTAAAACAATATTAAGAAAGTCAGAATTGAAATATTTTTGGCAAAAGCAGGCATAATCACAAACTTAGATTTGATTGCTAAGTGGATGAACTGAAATTAATAACAACAAATTGATAATCACATGTTAGTTCTTCATATATTAAAATTGGTCCCATCGAAAGTGAGTATTTATTTGTTCTAGTGACTTCTCTTTAAACAAAGAGAAATCTTTCTAGGCAACTTGATACAAACTCAAGCACATGTTGGCAATTGGTCTCAACAAATCAAAAGGTTGCAAATAACACATGTATGCAGATTTTACAACTTCTTTGACATGAAAGAGACACACAAAAACCCAAAAGTCATGGTAGGTTAACAAAAGTTGTATCTGTGGATGCTTGCATCAATGGCAGTTTACCAAGATTTAGATATATTTGAAAAAATGGAATATTGTTTAAAACTACCCTCCTTCTTAAAAACAGCACTAATGCTCAATCAAAAAAGCACCCCATGAGCCGCAAGAATCCACAGACATTTTACTCCTAAAAAGCACCAGATTAAAATGCTTAATCAGTCTTATTATTTAAGACTACCTGCATGCCTAAAAAGATCTACTATCTAATAAAAGAATGCCTACACTAATTGAAAAAAAAATCCTAGTCCAGTACAGAAAAGAATGGTGCTTGCTTTATTTACAAATTACAACTGACATACAGGGACTAAGGTTTCAATTTTTAAGTCCATATATCATTTCATCATAAAATAAGTTCCACCCGTGCACATTTTTCAACATATATGCAGATTATATGACTACATTGACCATGGTATGTTGATACATTCAAAAAAATATCATATAATTTTGAGCTTCACTTACCTAAAAAATCAAGAAAGTTCAACAAATTAGAACTATTAGAGCACCCTATCACCATCCCAATTATATTTAAAATTAGAAACAATTCAACATGAAAGTGAATACATTATGGACAAGCAACTACTATCCACCATAAAAGCTCAAAGGCCAGTTTCTTCTTTCCAAATAAAACTGCAGATTTTTACTTCCTCTTTATTCATTAATAAGGGAAGCACACCTTAATACTATGATTGTACAGATAGCAACTATATATATTTAATTTCTAGATCTATTCATGTAATAGTGATGGAGTTTTGGACAACAACCACCACTAGATGGATTATAGTTCACAAATAGAGAAGTAAGAAGACAGATTCCCACAAGGCATAAGAAGCAAAAGGCCACACGAAACCTAACCCAATTGGTAATGATAATCCAGCAATCAAAAGTCTCAATCACAAGAAAGCAACCATATTAGATATTTTCTTCATGGCCAACTATATATGTTTTGGTACATGGCAGGGAGTATTGGAGTTGCTGGTGCCTGGTGGGATAGCTTCGCCGAAAAATTAAACCCAGTCGTGGAAAGATGCAGAGACACCCCCGGTGCTTCTGGAAAGAAGAGAGAAAAAAGTAAGCTTTGGTGAGGGGGTCTGAGGGAGAAAAAGAGAAATGAGAAGAGGAGAAAGAAAACCCACTTATGACTTAGCCCAAGTACAATCCGATGGAGGAGGAAAACAAAGAGAGGTGGTGATCGATGGAAGAGGGAGATAGCCGAGTTGAGGATCTGGCGTGAGTCGAGAAGGAGAGAAAATTTTAGGCAAAGCACGGCGCGGCAAAGAACAGCAGGAATATGTGAAATTTTATATTATATTCCAGCGCTTTGAAGCGCTGAAATATGAAAGTCAAATATACCGGCACTTGTAAGCGCCGGTACATGTTACTTTCATATTTCGGCGCTTCAAAGCACCGGAATATGAAAGTAACATATACCTGCGCTTACAAGTGCCGGTATATATACCAGTGCTTCCTCGGAATATGTTATCAGTTTCGTATATAACAGCAAGCGCCGAAATATGAAAGTAACATATACCGGCGCTTATAAGTTCCGGTATATATACCGGTGCTTCCCCGGAATATGTTATCAGTTTCGCATATAACAGTGCTTTTAAGTGCTGTTATATGTTCTTTGATTATTGCGGCGCTTCAACGAAGCGCCACCAAGAAAGCACTGGTGGTTAATATATTGCGACGCTTGTTCAAGCGCTGGAAATAAAGTGCCGGCAATTGTCACTTGTCTTGTAGTGAAATAAATATTTAACACTCAACAGCCAATACAAACATCATCTTTCCATGCTATAATTTTCGATCAACACGGAGTAAGAAAGCACATATGAGATTTTATAGCCATTCAATTGCTACTAAGAATTAGCATCACATCAACAGAATAAGACTCATTTAGCCTTCAGAGCACAAATACATTTAGCAAAAGAGTCAAATCTCTACTAACTTGCATCGATAACCTGTTTCAACCATAGGCAACAATCTTTTACGAGATACAGATTTATATTAATTACCGATACTACTCTAGGACAGGAAGAAAATAAATTTTCTGAAGCAACTAAAAAAAATATATTCATTATGAGTTACAAATGAAACAAATCCATAGACATGAGACGATCTAAATATAAAGACCTTGAAAATACTTTCAGGTTCAGCCATAATACAGAGCATAAAATTATTTTAATCCCAGCAACAGTAAGATCTATAAACTTGAAACGAAAAATAAAATTATTTTAATCCCAACAACAGTAAGATCTATAAACTTGAAACTAAAAATAAAATTTAATTATAACTTTCTCTGAATTTTGACAACCGATAAAAATAATAACTTCAAATATAGAGCATAGATACAAACATGATTGAAGCAACAAAGTTAAAAATTACCTAAGCTTCAATTCGGTAAACTAGAAATGACCTTAAATTCGTTAAACCATAAATAGCCTTCGATTCGGTGCTCAGCTGGTGAGAGAGAATGAAAAATTGATTCACCCAAATCCTCAAAAAAAATCAGAATCAGAATGACCAATCCCTTAAAATTTCCCAAATTTCTCAAAAAACCCAAATCCTCACCAAACTCATAATTGAAAAATTAGAGAGAAAGCGAGAGAGCGACCTAGAGAACTCAAAAATTTGGGAGGTTTCCATTCTCTCCCTTTAAATTCCCCAAATTCCTCAAAGACACAAATGTTCTCTTCAAATGCCTAACCTAGAATTGAAAAATTGAGTGTCAGAGCAAGCGAGAGACGGAGAGAATTAGAGATGATTTTCCATGGAGTTACAGATCGGGAGAGAGAGGAAGAAGGAAAGAAGATTTTCCATGGAGTTACAAATTGGGAGAGAGGAAGAAGCAAAGAAGATTCTGGAGCCCCTAAACCAGTACTAGTTTTTCTTTTCATTTCCCTTAAAATTTTACTTAAGCACGCAATTTTTTTGGGTGAAAATGTTTTGCCAGGTTTTTGACTCCTATTGCGCCTTTTACAAGCGCAGAAATATGATAAATAGTGGCACTTAAAACAAACACCAAGAGTGTTAAATTTCTATTATCCTATTGAGGTGTTTAAAAGGGCCGATAAAATCGACTCATAGTGACACTTAAAAGCGTTGATATATAACACTAGCATATAGTAGCGCTTAAAAGCGCCGATATATGACACTGACACATAGCGGCGCTTAGACGCGCCGATATATGACATGTTTAAAAGTGTCGATATATGACACGTTTAAAAGCGTTGATATATGACATTGACACATAGTGGCGCTTAGAAGTGCCGATATATGAAATTTAGTGGCACTTTAAAGTACCGATATATATCTGTTGATTTTACATACATATTGTGGCGCTTTATAAAAGCGCTGGCGGGTGAAAATTTTCTTGTGGTGCCCGTTTTGAAGGATTGTGCTACTTTTACTTCTTTATTTTAAAGTGAAGATTTTAACCTCATAGTTTTTTCTTAGTCGATGTAAGGTTATGCATCAACATGTACACTTTAATATAAATAAATATACATGATTTTTTTTTAAAATAGTTAAAATCTAATGGATTCATTAAAAAATTATTAAGAGAGAATCAATTACTCACCAAAGATCAACAATAGTCAATAATGTAATAGAAACACTATAGAAAATACATGTAATGGATTGGTTTATATTTTTGTTAATTTCATAGTAACATAGGGCAAGGGCGTGAGAAAGCGAAAGAGAGGGGCGGCTGAAGGAGGAAGAATATGGGTTGGGTTTTCCTTTTCTTACGTTTTTAGTTTTTGGATGAAGAAGGGCTGGCAACTTGAGAAAAAAGAAATGATTTTAGGGTTAGGTTGTTGCTATGACCCTAATATTTATCAAAATGTTTTTTTTAAAAAAATAGTTTCAAAAATGTAAAAAGAAAAATTGCTAATTCTACAATATTCCACATCAACCTACTCACAAATGGTGTTTTTTTTTTCTAACAGGGTTATTAAAAATCTTAATTCCTTAACTATGTTGTTTTAATCTTATTTCTTAAAATATAGTATTTTGTGTCACATCATTAAATAAAAAAGAATTAAATTGCACTAGTGGTCCTTACAATTTGACATTAAAAAATAAATCACCCTTGCTTCTTAACCCCTTGAAAAATAAAATAAAAAATTTGATTCAACAAATTAACTAAATAATTAACGAATATAAGTTATCAAAAAACTTAACATCATGATTTTCTCAATCAAGTACTTTAATTGTGTCATCCCTCTTAACTTTATTTTGTTTCTTGTATCTGTGTGATTATATATTGCTTGTTTATGTTTTTATTTTGTTCTTTGAATTTTATCCTAAAAATAACTAAGCATATGATTCTAATGTCATCATAATTTGTATCCATATTTAGGGAAAAAAATCCATTTCTAGCAATCCTCATAGCTTTTTCTAGTTATATTTTGTATAAGATTTGTAGACGCCTTGTATGCTCCATACTTTTGACTAATTATCCCTGATTAGATAAATATAGATTTTACAAAATCTACAAAAATTGTGTTCAACAAAATCAAGAAACTGGAACAAAAAAATGTGACAAAGAAGATCATTGAAGTACAACAAATGATTATCTAATGATCATTGAAGAGGCAAGGGATCTTCTCCAGTGGTTATCTTCTTTTGCAAGACGATGGTGATCAGCAAATTATTCATTTAGCTATGAGGCATTATATGGTTAACTAGGAAATGATTTGCAAAGCTAAAGCTGATCTGCAATAATATCTACAACAACTAACGCTTAAATCAGCATCAACTCCAATCTCACCTTCCATGAACTCGGTTGCGGTTCCTGTTTCAGAATTTCCCTCACAATTCACTCCGTTTTCGCTTATTTCATCGCGGCCCTTCTTGTCTCCTGCTAGCTTACGGGCAACATCTCCGTATTGGGAGTCTCAACTTACTGCTAAGCATAATTCTTTCTTTTTTTCTGCTAAGCATAATTCAAATAATGTACTTACCCAGATTCTATCAATGAATTACAAAACCAAACTCATCAGTTCTTGAGCTAAGAGGATCAAATGGAGTCAGTTAACTTGGGGAATACAGGATTCTCGGGTGATTATTATTTTGCGGATGTTGCATTAGGTAGTTTAGGTGCAAGAACAAGTAGTCGATATCAAAAATGGGTGATGTTAAGTTTTTTGATAATTTAAGTTTGTTAATTATTTAGTTAATTTGCTGAATTATTATTTTTTTATTTTCCAATAGATGTAGCTAGAGGAAAAAAATTGGGTTAAAAAGCAGACTTATTTCTAATGTCAAACTGTGAAGACTATTAGTGTAATTTATTTCTTTTTTATTTGACGATGTGACACAAAATATCATTATTTTAAGAAATATGATAAAACAACCCTATTTAAAGAATTAAGATTTTTAATAACCACACACACAGGTGATAATCTCTATGGACCAAGGTATCTTCGATAATTCAAATTTTCATAACACACACAACGATAATAAGGTAATTCAATAAATACATCTATTTAATTTTTTTCCACTTTTGGGGTTTTTTGACGATATCGAACCAACCAATGGTCAAAAAATTGCATTGCTCATACCGTTGAAAAGCTCTTACCAGGATATACAAAATGAGAATCAGAAGCACCGTCCTCTGATCAGTATATAGCCCTTACGCACCGTCAATTACTCCGATAAGGTGTTTTCTTAGATCTTGTTAGTCTTCGATGGACTCTGACTTTCACGAGTGGGCTTTGTCCCTGCATTTTGATTTTTTTTATTTTTCTGATTCTTTTTGTAAAATTACAAAAATATTCATTATTTTAATCTTGTTTTAGTGTATAATAAAAAATATTGTAGTCTACAAAAATTGTGGCACAATACTAACCTACTCTTACAGCTGGGTAAATTAGCAAACTCATATATATATGAATGAAGTTCTAATTGGAATTAACAAAAAAGGCTGATATAAGAAGAATCTGAATCCTTTGCAATTCACTTTCAATGGAGTTGGGTGCACTTTATAGACCAAATCAGCGTTAGCATTTCTAATTCTCTTTAAATAATCAAAAGGGTCATTAAGTAAGCCAATAAAGTATCTGATTTTTTGATTTTTTTTTTGATTTTTTTGTAATATCAAATTAATTGGTAGTGAAAAAAAAATGCAATCCCGATACCATTAAAACCAGCTCGTCGATATCTACATTTTAACAACAAATTCACTGTCTTCACTCGATTATATCACCTTCACCCGTTATTCATGTACATGTAAAATGCTGGACTTTAAATATGGTCGCAGTTACAGGCCACCAATCCATATTTTGAAAGAAAATAAAAATTGTGGAAGCGCTACATGGACCAACAAATTGTGTGTAGGTATGACTTTTCGTCATGTACAGTACTCGTGTGGAGGAAAGATAAAAAAATCTTTCTAATAGAGAGATATTTTGATCTTAAAAAATTTATAATACAATCTTAACAATTGATTTAAATTTTAAATAATGTGATCAAGCGTTCTACCATGGACGTTATCCAATTGCATTGAAATGGACTCCAGAGGAATCTATGTATAAGAATTGATGATAAAGTAGTACTAAACTGTTTGCACTTTGAAACCCCTTCTTCCCACTTGACTAGTACACCTTAACACTACTATACCAATAAGAAGAATTCTTTGTACAATATATATATACACACACATTGGTATCATACAAGCAAATCAGAAAGAAAAAAAAAAGTTTGATTCCCAATGTTTCATAATAGCTAGTAATCCCATTATGTCAAAAGCAATCACTAATTTCAAACAAAATTTCAGAGCAGTCCTCCCTACGTTATGAGATAAAAAAAACTCTTTGTGGCCCACTGCCCCTTGGCAAAAGTATCACCTAGACGCGATGAGTTAGAGAGGCATGGCTCATAAAAAGTCAGTGGTGAAAAATACTGATCATTAAAAGATCAAAAATTACAACTGCATAAATATAGTATTAGAAGAAAAATTAGGAGAAGGAAATACAAAGAGATGCCCATCTCTCATGCATATTTGATAATTAGATAAATGTGTAAATCTAACATAAGCATCTCAAGAAGTTGATGAGGAAATGGAAAAGATAATTTTCTTGATGAAGCAATTCGCTTCGAATCAATCTATCGAAGACAATATTCTGAGGCAAAAGATCACTGTAGTATAATACCGTTGTGGCTGAGGCAGCAGGCTCACATGCCAGCGATGTCATTAGCCTCAACAGTGACCGAAACATCAAAGACGTAAGAGACTGCAGCAAACAAGATCAAATGAACATAAATGTTAAATATTGAGCAAGTTAATTAATTGAAATACTCCATGTAATACTTATAATTAGCAAGAATAGTAATTGATCGATTTTGAGAGATGAAAGAATGATCTTGCATACCATGGCTTTTTGGTGATCGAGAGAGGGAGTGGACTTGACACATTGTGTTTTGAGGTATCTAAACTGTCAATCTTCAGCAGACATTCAGACCTAACAGTCCTTTGTCACATTTATACCAACCTGAGCTGTAAGAGCAGATGGGAATTGACGAGAGGAATTCTTAAGATGATGCCATAGCAGCAAAGTCAAATTAATGTTAGGGAAAGTCGGTAGTAGTGATGAAAAAGACCAATATAATTGTAATTTTGTGAAGGTTGAGATTAAGTGTTGAATGGCTCTGCCCTTTAGATATGTAGTAGTTTTTGGGTATAAAGATTTTTCGTCTGATTAATTTTTAGGTATATGGTAAAATTTGTAATAAATTGAACTTAAAACCGAAATTACTCCTTAAAAGAAAAGGGAAATCAATCGAATTGAGTTCACTTTTAGCGGACGACCAACCGGTTAGTATAGCACTAATTAGTCAAGGTCATTGGTTCTTTGTCCTTTTTAGTTTCTTTAACCATCTGCACTAGCTGGACCATTATGGTTATCAAGAAAGCTTTGATTTTCTCACTTTAAGAATCTTTTTCATCGTGAAGATGGAAACCGGGGTCAAATTTCAAACCCTTAACATGCCCACAATTTTTTTTTCCTTTGGTCAGACCTGATGTCTCATGGTGAACAGTTGCATTATGGTAACTGTTGCATGACAATCGCTCGATCATTTTATCCCTGCTTCCAAATAAATAAATAAAAACTAGTAATATCAGTTGAAAAATAAATGTAATTTGATTTTCTGAGCTGCAATTTTAGAATTGAGCTAGCATTTCAAAACATTGGTTTAAACAAGGGAATCTGAGAGGAGAAATGGGAAATTTTACATGTACATCCACTTACGCTGCTTCCATGGTTTTTCTTGTCTTTACTGGCAAAAAGATAGAAAAAAACTGGTAGAAGGACAAGTAAAGACGAGGAAACAGCCATATTATTGCTGTGCATTTAAAGACTCCCTGGAGAAAAAATACATCCACAATTATTCCAATCCAGAATGTCCTAGGTCCAATTACCGAGGATTGAAGCTGATCTAGTATCCAAAAACCACATTCAATCATCTACCACTAAATTAATAATATGATATTTACCGTATGCTAAATAAGACTCATGATATTTACCAAAGTCCAAAGAGCAATTTGTTCAACAGAGCCAAAAGACGGACAGAAGAACAATAGCTGAAGAGAAAATTTTCGATCGAGAAAAAATACCTACATTTCACTTCAGGATCACTCATCAACAGAACATGCTATCTAAGTCCCAATTCGTGGTTTGCATGATCCTTTCAACTCAAACTGGTAAACACCACTTTAAAAAGTAGTGTTCGTCCATTTTCTATAATCAACACACTGCAAATGGTAACTAATCCAAAACATGGGAATTACTACAAAACAAGAAGAAAAAAAAGGCTGAACATCCATGCTTCACCAATCACCACTTAAACTACTGTTTCTCAGGCTGCTCCTGTTCTTCCTTTTCAGGATCTTCCTCCTCTTCCTCTTTCTTCTCTTCTTCTTCTTCATCTTCTTCAGGAGGATCATATGGTAACGGCGGTGGTAATGGTGTTTTCATAGGGCTAAACTGTGGAAATATGTCAGGCCTTCGTCCAGGCTTCGGTCTCTCCCACTCCTGCCATGCAATTCAAAAAAATTATTTTTTTAATAATTAATTTAAAAGACATTACTAATCACATTACCCCAAACAAAAAGCATTAAAAAAATGGAAACACTGGTCAACTACGGTTAGCTATCAAAATATTTTACTTTTATAGAAGGTTTACTTAGTAATTTATGCCGATTATTTTATGAAATAATTACTCAAATAGTACCACTACTCAAATGACACAATCCCCCAGTACCCTGACTGCATAAAATGAAATTCATCACACCACCAACTCTGCATATTCCTTTCTTCAAGAAATTGAGTACAACATTTTTTTTTTGACAAGTAGAAGTTGAATGAAAGAATTAGCATTGGATGGTTTCCACTCCCCAAAAGCTGAAGAATTAATTACCTGAAATCAGGTACAATATAAGCGCCAATATTTCTTTAAAGCCAAAGGATCAAAAAGACTAGGCCATTTTTATCAAAAAAAAAAGGACTAGAAGGCCATTCCCAATTCAAAGTGTTAGCTAATATCTTTTCAGATTAGTAGACTCTCTCTACATTAAATGAAATCGATCACATCACAAACTCTGTATATTCCTCATATATTTCCTAAGAGCAAAAGAACAAAAAATATTAAATGGTCATTCCCCAAATCAATGTGTGAGGAAAGATCCTCTGACAGTAGCAGCATCTCTCTCTCTCTCTCTCTCTCTACACACCCACACCCACACCCACACATACTGAGAGAATAAAATAGAAACACAACCACATAAGCAGCCAAGAGACCTGGTAAAAGCAAGGCTCTCTGAATCTGCTTGTGTAGACGCAAGGCTCCCTATTCATAGCAGTAATTTGTGGTTGAAGTACAACCCTGTTAATGTATCATTCACACTTGCTATCAACAATGAAAAGATGTAAGAGCACCAGGTTGCAACAAATCTACTCATATCAAAGCCAGGGTGAAGAACGTTAATTGAACAGGTGGGAAAATTTTCCCAACCTTTTTTAACCACTAAATACTGGAAACATGGCCATCACATGCATGACACACGTCAATACTAACAAATATAGTGTTGTCACTTTAGTCCAAACCACGAGCTACTCAGGTGTTGAAAAATAAATTCTAGGTAGGTGAAGTAAAATCAAGGCAAACCTCTAGGGAACTAAAGTGAAATTAAGCCAGAAAAAGAGAAGATCCCAACTTTACAGAATGTCACAACTTTTCAACAAAATCACATATTTAGTCAGTTTTGTACAGTATTTAGTCATAAATTTTTTACCGAACTACATAAAGTAGCGCATCTATTGATACAGATGCCCCTCAAACAACAAACATATGCCAGCTTTTTATATGGTATCTTAACTTCGCTTACTGCGCTGTTAGTTCTTTAAGGTAGCCTCCCTTCTAGTTTTCCCTTGCTATTATGGGTTTGCTTTCTTTCGTGACTATGCCAGGATCAGCGGATGAACTTCCACTTTGACCCATGATTGGTAAGGATCGAGCTTTACTCAGCTTTACTATAATATTTTTGAAATATAACAACTTTTCAAGACCTACATTCTTATAAAATAAAACCTTGTGCCAGAAGTGTATCCATCTGGCATCAGCAAAATATATCCTAGCCAAGAAGCATTTCTTGAAATCCAAATATCACATATCAATGCAGAGAACTGAGGATGTACAACTTAATCATCCTAGTAAAGGTTGTCAATATGTTGGGAGCTATGTTACACGGACTCTTCATTTTAATCTAACACTATGTTGCTCCGCTCTTCGGTTTACTTTAAGTACCCAAGCCAGACACCTTCATTCTTGCAAAATAAAGCCTAGTGCCAGTCTCCCATAAGTTTATCCATTTGGCATCAACGAAACATATCCTAGCCAAGGCCATTTTTAAAATCCAAATATCACATATCAATGCATAGAACTGAGGATGTACAACTTGATCATCCTAGCTAAAAGCGGTCAATATGTTGGGAACTATGTTACACAAACTCTTCATTTATAATCTGATACTATGTTCTTCCGGCTTTTAATTCAAAGAAATACCCATCTCAGACATGTACCCGAAACATGTCCAAGAATAAGGGCATGGTTCTTGGACCCTCCAATCAATGGAAAACATAAAAAAAAAATGATCGTCTGCTCTGGACACGTACCCGAGTCCGATTAACATGGCCCTAATGTATCAATTTCGGACAACGAGACAAGTAACTGAGAATTTTGGTATGATTCTTCCAGGCTAGAGGTGGTGAAATCTGACCCAACCCGCCCAAAACCCGAAAACATATTAAAATAAATTGACCCAAACCCAAACCCGAAATGCCCGTGCCCAAAACTTAATTAGTAATTACATTAAAATTTAGAAAAGATAAAAATAAGCTAACTTAGTGGGTCAACTCGAATTCAAAAAAAAATTTGTGCAACCTGATGGTCAACCCGAAACCCGAGATGACTTGCAACCCGAACGACCCGAAATGACCCGTAACCTGAATGACTAGTAACCTGAATCACCCGAGACCCGTAACCATCCGAGTCTAAAACGACCCAAACCTAACTCCAACCCGACCAATTGCCACCTCTATTCCAGGCTTCTACCCTCTAAATCAATAAAAAAAATTAAAAAACAATCAAATGAACCCGACACTAAGACAAGTACTTGTACATGGGTCCGGGGAACATAGCAGGGGAGATATGTTAGTATGTAGCAAGGTCCGAGTGCAGGACAGTGACCAAGTGGGCAGTATTTAAGCAGCTATTCCTTGGAAGAAATTTTCAATTATGAGCAAATAAAACAACCAAACTCAAATCATCATGCATAAGGGAAAAATTATCTGTCTAAAAAAGATAGCCAGTGCTCTAATGTGTATGAATTAGATAAAGTAAGACCCTGTCCTACAAAAAAATTATGTCCTTTAGGAATCAGATTTCTATAATTGTCAATTTGCATTAGGGCTTCTAGTTAACTACTATCAGCCGAGAAGTCTAATGCCTATTATATCATAAACCACATAATTTATAGCATACTCTTAAAAGATGATACCAAATTCTAGTTCCAACTCAAATTTGACAGAAACTGTTGCGAAACTAGCATCCTTTACAATATATAAGAACTTAAAATAAGCATTAAGAGTATGTTTAGAACAAATGAATTCCATAAATTTTATAGAACTCATTTACAATTCTATGGATCATGTTTGGAAAGCTAATAATTATGGAATTCATTTGTAAATGAATTCATTATGGAATTGTGTTAGCTTGTTGTAAATTCTATCAAATTTACAAATGAATTCCATAGAATAAAGAGCAAAAAATTATGTTGACCAAAATCCCCTCTCATTCTCCCTCCCCCTCTTTTTTGAATTCTTCGTTTATTCCAAAAACGAAAATTCAATTGAATTTTACAGTTTGATATAAAAGCCAAACATAAAATTCATTTCTAAATGAATTTTTTTCCATTCATTTTCATTTGGTTTCAAGCGAAGTGTTAATAAACAAAGTTAATCCCTAAATTTTGGCACAAATTATCCCTAGTAAATTAATTCCACCAAGAGGGCATTGCTTCAGTTCAGTGTAAAGCAACATGTCAATTCTTGCTAGTTGAATACTGAGTCGCAACTAATTTGTGTTTTGTAAGCTTTAATAATCAAACGCTTAAAAAGAATTTATCCAGCTGACTCGTAAATGGACCATTCTAAGCAAATAGGCTTCAAATTACAATTTGAACAATAATATTTCAGACTTCTCAACGGATTAAACTAATGAAGCTAATTCAGTTTGTACAAAAACGTTAAACATTCATAGAAATATTGAGTGAAAGAAATGAAACGAGACATACAATAGGGAAATCGAGAGGATTGCGGCGCGTAAGCTTCTCTTCCTCGGGGGCCATACAGACCGCCTGCTGCTTCCGTGCCCTTCTTATCATCTGATGATTAGCAATCATATGGCGAGGAGCCATCAGTGACAAGGAGACGAGAGAGCATCTACAACTGTGGCTCTGTGAAGAGGAACAAGGAGAAGACGACGAATGACGTGAAGTAAATGATATTGGAGAGGCCAGTACTAGGGTTTTTGATGGTGACAATGTTGAGAGGCAAATCGATGCCATACCTCCTCCTTTGATTTACCTAATCGACAGATAGTGTTATCAACGACACAAAACACACCACCGCCTCTATGTTTTATTATTAGCACTTGTACAGTTCTACCATATCATCGGTATATCCTACTTCGAGAACTTTTTTCCTTTTTTTCTGGTCATTGAAGATGGTTATTTGTTTGGTCGGTATGTGTGTGATCGTGGGCCGAGCTCAGTTCCATTGGGTTGTAAAAATTGGGGATGACATCCACTTTGGGCCCAACTTAAGGAAAAGAAGGAAAGAATTTAACAAAGTACTCCATTTTCGTTTTTTGTTGCCTCAGAGTCCACTTAAATAACAAAACGCATGGACCAAGGGAGTCCAGCTGTAACTTATAAGCAATCAAGTGTTTTGTTCCCCCTTGTTACTAATTAGTTATGTCCTTCCTTACGAACTAGGAGAAGATATTCCATACACTAGCACTTAAAAGCGCCCTAGATTTGTAGAAATAAAGTAATTAAACTTAACAACAAAGCCTAACTGGAAACTGTCACAGTTTTCAAGCTTTAGCCTTCTGCTTTCCCATTCGTCTTCGTGCTAGCGACAACTTAGACCTCAAGGATCCTTTTCCTTCTTCCTCACTGTCTACACTATCTAGCACAACTATCATTTCAAAACCTAGTGATTCTTCTGTACTCTGTTGATTGAGGACCCCAGGAACTTTAACATCTTGATCTTGATTAATCTGCCGCTTCTCATCACATCCTTGGTGCTGTGGCATGGGCAAGGATTTAGATGCATCAGTGGAAAGCCTTCGGGAGTCCAAGAGCAACTGGCTATTATCATCATTCCTCCCTTGCAATTGGCTTAAAAGTCCCAATGACAGTTTGCGGCTAACACCACTCTTTGTAGAAGCAGTTTGGGAGTCTGAAAGTGGTGACTTAGTAACTTGCGTCACATTCTCCTTGTTATCTTTATCCTGTTTCTGTGATGACCCTTTAAATCCCAACGAAAGCTTCCTACCAACCGAACATAGCTTCTTAAATTTTGCATTATTACAGTCATTTCCCACTCTAACTCTATCAATGAAATCCTTATGAGGCTGTAGTTCATTATAGTTTGCAGATAGTGAGGCACCATCTGATATATTTGAACAGGGCTGGCCAGGCACTACCTGAGAGGTCGCAAGCATTTTCAGATTTTTTCTATCATTTGTTTGGCATGTGTCCGGAGATCCCACTGGCTCTTTCTGGCTACCCTGACACAGCTGTGTACTCAAGTTTATGCCCCCAGTTACTGATTCATTGTCTTGATGAAGATAAAGTTGGTGCTCATGACCGATGCTAGCCTGCAACAATGATGACCCTGAATAAGCCATAGAAACAGGTTGCGGCTCACAAAGTGATGGAGACTGATTTAGCACCACATTTTCCTTGTCGTTGCCATCTCTTTTCTGACCTTGAAGAGAAGATGCCAATGATAACTTTCGCCTGGTCCCTTGTAGCTTCTCATGACTCGGATTGCAGTCATCAAGCATACCTTTTAACTCTTTTCTTTTTCTGATTACTTCCATCCGATTTTCAAAATCAAAGAGAAAAAACTGATCGTTAGGCACGTTCACCTGCCCATCACTTTTTTTTTTTGTGTCAAGCTTGAAGATTCCAGTGACAACTTCTGGCTGATCTCACATGGCTTCTTATTACCAGAAATAAATTCATTAGCTTCACGTTCTGACTGCTGATCCAAACCTTTAATCTGCAGCAACAAATCATAAAATCATTAAGCGGTTGAATTTGAAAAGAAAATACTAAGCCAATTATATGCTGATACCATGCTTGGATTTGAGTTGGTTTGAATGCACTGGGAACTGATATTGTTCCCAACAGCTCCAGCCTTGATATACTTCTCAGTCATAGATCGTGCTTCTTGGTCAAAAACTTGTCTGTTGTATTTGTACTCCTTGCTCTGCACATTCACCGGGGAACATATCAAGAACTAAGGAAACTTCTTCATTCACCAATGTAGCCCAATAAATTTTTTAGCATATCCACTTACTGCTTCACACATTAAGCCATCATCGGTTCACTCAGTAACAATCCTATGCTCATCAGAACGGATGAAATGTTCAATGATGGTTGCCAAGCCCCCTGCTTGGAGTAAAACCTGAGCCTTGTTATATGATTAGATGTGAAAAAAAAAGAGGAACAACTTACAATTTCATGATAATACAGATTTGATATGAAAAAATATGTATTGTCAGCCCAAGCAAGTCATAAAAATCAGACGAACCACATGAATAACAAAATTATAGGTCATCAATCAATGTGGTGCAGGGGTTGAAAAAATCTGTAGGAAAAAAATATCCAGAAAAGGGTGTAAACGAATGGCCTACCGCCATTTTCTGGGAAACAAGAGTATATATTATGGTCATTACCCCCTAAAATGCTAGGCTTTGAAGTGAAAAAGAGTCATAAAAAAAGAAGCGAAAAATAGAATCTTTCAAGGAAAAAATAATTGCACTTTGTGTTAGAGTTAATGCATACTTTAAGGGACCAGATCTGTAGAACCCCAGACGAACACAGGTCTTGCTCTCCGGAGAGCAGGCAGGGGTTAGGGAGCAGCACCCTCGAAACTTTCAGGCCCTGTACATGAGTTGAGTCTAGTCTTTTGCTTGGCGGTTTGGGCTTAAGCCCATTAATAACCGTAGTTTTGCAGAATCATAATTAAACCCTAATTAGGACATATTAAGTTGCTTATAAATACTCTTTATGTACTGAGCATACATTATAACGAAAGATTTGTGAAGTTGATAATAAGAAACTTTTGACAGGACGTAACCCTATTCTAGGGTGAACGTAAATCTTGTCAATAGTTCTCTTTGATGGGGCTAAATCCAAAACCTAAAGCTTAAAACTTGACTTTACAGGAATTTGCTATTCTAAGAGACAAGATCCTTTTCATTCCTCACTGTCTTCGTACTCAATTTGCTAGCCATTGGAGTGCCTAAGGCCAACCTTTTATAATCAAATACAAACTTATATTATTGTAAGCACTCGATAAGTGAAAAGCATATGCAAGTAGTTGTAGCATACAAAAGCATCCATTAGTTTAACAATACAAATAAGCATCGGCAAACATAAATAAATATGCAACCAAATTCAGAGATTTAAATTTGAGTATGCCTTATTTTCACTCTCCTACTCCAAGTCCTTTGCAAGCAGGACGAGTAACCATGTCAATGAATCCAACCCAACCTACATCTATAGAGATGCATCAGTAACATACACATATAAGCAGTCCCTGATCATTGAATTATGCATATAAATTTCCCAAATTTATTCAAACTCGACAATTACAACAGATTCCAGAATTATCCCAGAAAATATCCCAAGTTATAGCCGCCGCATTTCTCGAAGCTAGAATTTGTAATTAGTAAACCAGGACTAGCAACTGTGTATCCTCATCTATGCACATTCCACTGGGTGCTAAATTAATAGCAATGCTAATCAATTGACACATCAAAAGAATCTAGAGAATATCAAATTGACAAATATGTGATTTACCTTAGGGGGAAGATTGAGAATGTCAAGGCAAATCCGCCCACCATTGTCGATATTGGGGTGGTAAATTGGAGTAGCAAATGTCACAATTGGAGGCTGAAATGGGTACCTAAACTCCCCACCCCACCAAACCCCCACAATTAAAATGAAGTCCATCACATGACCGCAATGTAAGATTCATCTAAAAAACACTCAGTTCAACAAATTTTTTTAAAAAAATATATATATCTCTATAATACTTTCGGGTATTTGAATCTTAATGTTAAAGATCCCTTTACCATATACAGTGCCTTCAGGGCCTTCTATCTCTGAAAACGCGATATTTAAACAACACGGTGAAAGGAAAATCAAGTCATCAAACGTGAAATAACAATATTAAAAATAAATAAGTAAAATCAAGAGAAAAAGTTACGCGCATCGATGGTGGACAAAGAAAAAATATCAGACTCGGCGCGCCCGGAGGCGGGACAGTGAGGAGAAGCTTCAGCTCCTTTTGCATTGTTAGAGTGAGCCTCGCCGATTGGGCCATTTTTGGTTTGTCTTTCGGTGGAGAACAGAAACTTATAAAAATAATGTTGAGAGTGGGATTTGAACCCACGCCCTTTCGGACCAGAACCTTAATCTGGCGCCTTAGACCAACTCGGCCATCTCAACATTTTTGATATTAGCGTTCACACTTTATTATATAGAAAAGTAATTTATCACTGTATCCTTTCACCATAAACTAAGATTTATCACTCCATGTTAAGAAAATGGTCTCTAAACCAAAATCAATTGTCACTTAAATTTAATACAATTAGAGAAGTGTCATTTAACTTAGTTGATAGATCAAGTCGTTTGTTATTATAGAAGAGATTGTAGTTCAAACTCCATTCACTTTTAGAGATTAGAGATAATAGAGCTAAAAAAAAAGCTACATTCCATTGTATAGTTCGTAGGCCGAGTGGGTCCTTCAAAACAAAAAGGAATTTGATACAAGTGATCTCATAACCTTATTTTACATTCTCTTATTTTGAATCAAAGGAAAATACTTGTTTGAAAATAAATTAATTTGTAAAAATAAAATACATTTAAACAAAATACTTATGAACAATAATATCGTAAAAAGAATCATGTGCATGTAAATATACTAAATGCACAAATAATAATTAAAGAAAATTTATGACCTTAAAAATTAAATATCAAATAAATTATTATTTTCCTCTATCTATTAAATAAATTAAATATCAAATTAATAATAGGTCATATTATGTATATAAAAATAAATATATGTATAAATATTAAAAACCAACATATTATATACAATGAATAATGTACCCAATGCACTGCATAAAGAAACTGATAAAATTTATATATATGGCAAGAGAAAAATGAAGTGTAGGGAAAATTGTTTTGATTTTCATTTTCCGATGTAAATCAACTTAGGACAAACTTCTTATCTTATCCTCTAATGATGTAAAATCTGATTTTACGATGAAATTAATTTACATTCTAACAAACATATTGAAAATGGCATTTTACACTGCAAGTGTTTTACGCTTATAATTTTCCTACAAAACAAACGGAACCTTAGAGAAAATCAGTATGGCATCTTATGGAATTGTTAGGGCACTCTGTTTTTTTTTATAAAAAAAATATCCCTTATTAAACATTTGATTGTCTATAATTAAAATTGAAATAGAATTATACATTTTTTGAATATTAAAATTATTGAAAAAAATTATGATTCTCTTTTAATTATAATTTCAAACAACAAATCATAGCATTAAAGAAAACAAAATACAATAAAATGAGCTAGAATCCACACGAGAATTTATTGGTCGGTTGTTTTAAATCAACTGAAAATTTTATTAATAATCTTTAAAAACTTTAACTGATAATGTTAATTTTTAAGTGACATACTTATATTGATATTATTAATAAAAAAATTTAAAATTATTAATATAATTTTTAATTAATTTAAATTATTGAATTTAGATTTGATTATCAAAATTTTGATCAATATATAACGTAGGACAGTCCTTCTAAAATCTGCCATGTGGCGTCTCCCACAGTGAAATTGACATCTGCCTCTATAGACATTCGATTCTCAAGGGTTATCTATCAAAATCCCTCTCTTTTTTCTCAAGAAAAACCTAAGAATCTGATCCTGTTACAAAAATTTGACCTTCCCTTAGTTTATTTTAAAGATCTGTGACAGTTCTTTGTCTCTTTCTAATCCCTGCTTATATTTATTTAATTTAATTAAAGCTTAGACGTACGGAATCAATCATGATACACAGATCCTTGCAAATATAATTAGGCACCCTAAAGAGAGTGTCTGATTTAACAATTTAAGTCGGTTATGTTCATGATCAAATCAAAATCAATCACATGATAAGGAATTTTGTTTTGGAATTGTTTATCAAATATAGACCCTAAGGATATTCGCTGGTAGCTTTTCAAATTACACTAAACCAAAATTAATCTTACTTCTAATTTAGATTGAAGGACACGAAAGGTTACATAAAATCACCCTATTAAATATGATTTATTAGTTTGGGCATTTAAAAATAAATTTGATTTATTTTTTTATTTCACATGAGATTTATTGATCGAGTTTATAAGCTATTTAAAAAGAGAGTTTTTTTTAATGTGAATTAAATTTGATATTAAATTTTTTACACGGTTACAAATAAATTACTGCATAAAGAATTTATATTATTTTCTTCTAGTGTCAAGTAGGTTCTTTGTCCTTTGCAAGTGGAGTAAATAAAAACCAGGCTTAATTATAAAACTCTTCTTAAATTTAAGTTAAGTAGCAAGTTGTCTTCCAAAATTTTTAAAAGGGATAATTTAATTTTTGACTTTATCAATTTAAAATAATTTAATTTATTGGTCTGATTTCGATCAAATTTTAATAAAAAAATTAAAAATTTTAATATATTTATTGACTTACCATATTAAATGGTAAATATATAATTTTTTCTTTTATAATTTTAATTATCTGATGTGATAAGTTAATAAATATAATAATTTTTTTTTTATAATATTTTATTGGAATTTGATCGAAATAAAATTAATGTATTGAATTATTCCAAACTAAGTTAAATTATTTTTTAAAAAAATCAAAAAATAAACTAATACTCAATTTTAAACTTATGAAAAAAAATATATTTAAGTTTAAAAACTATTTAATTGATGGGTAAATCAGTAGTAGTCAAATTAGTGGCCCCGAACCTGAATTATTGGGGTAAGTAATGAATCTGATTTGGTCAAGTAGTGAATCTTTTTGGCTTAAATGGGAAAGGATAAGCATCATTCTCTGTGTAATTTTAATGGGGAAAAGTTGTTGTATGCTCGCAGTTGAATGATAAGCAGAAAGTTAGTCTCACGACTCTCACCATCCAACCGTCCTGCAAATTTCACATCATAACAGCGTGTTACCTCAATATTTTTGTCAATTGTCATCTCCCAAATTAAGAAAAAAAATAGTCTTTCTCCTTTTTTCTTTTTTTTTTCCTACTATTTTTTGGCACTTTTTGTTCTTTAAAAAAAAAATTACATTTGCTTTTCGGCTAAGCCTGTCTAAAAAAAACCCATGCGATAAAAAGCAGGGTAAACTGCTCTTACGACATTATAATTATTTTTTCCAAAAAGAAAAGGAAAATGCTAAAAAAAATTGATATTCTTAGTTTGGGTCAAGTTTGAGAAAAGCTGAAATTGTGAAGTTCTTTTTTTTTTTTTTTTATAACACCAAAAAAGCAAAGCATACCGATCTGTGCATAAGATTTTTTTTTTAAATGAATACGTGCATAAGAATTAGTATGACTTATCACATCAGCGAAGTTTTTGTTAATTTGGGAGCTTAAATTGGTTCATTTAAAAAACAATAGAGATATATGTACATCTCGTTTATTTCGTAGATTTATATATTTTTTTTACTGGAAGTTTTATTGATAATTTTTTGAATTTACTAGTAACACGAAAGAAATCTATTGATAACGTAGAAGGATTGAAAATAAAATCTTCATTTCACGTCTATGTGACGCGTGACCATTTGTGTATTCGTGGGATGTCACTATTTGTTGTTCTCAATCATTGTTTTCGTAACTTTATCCACTAACAAATAAAGAATTTGAAACAAGGTAAAGAGTCTTCAATCATAAATAAAAAATTCATTACTCTGTTTGTTTTATATTTTAAGTTTTAGTTCAATTTTTTAAGTAATTTTGATTTTTTTTATCGATTTAAAATTACAAAAAAGATTAAGTTTTGAAAGGTGCAAAGATATTGAATCTTCCAAATTTACTATCGTGTGTACAATATTTAAAAAGTATATTAATAAATGAATGACATCAAAAAGCTTGTTTCATACTTGCTTAGAGTGAGATTAAAGATATATTTTTTTAAAAATGTCTTTAATGTCACTTTAAATAAATACCAAACAATGCCTATAATGAGTTTGATTAATAAATTACGGGTGATTTTTTTCTTATAGATCATATGTCTATTTTCACAAAAAAAAATATATATATCTTTAATCTCACTTTAAATAAATATCAAACAACGTCAATAATGGGTTTGATTAATAAATTACAAGTGATCTCTTTTTTTACGGATTATATGTTTGTTTTCATATAAAAAAAATGCCTTTAATTTCACAATACCAAACATTTATACTGAGTTTAAATAATAAATTACTGATGATTTTTTTTCCACTATATATCTGTTTTCACGTTATTCGTTGACATAAAAACACTTTTTTATTCTCACGAAAATAGGCCCATCTTAAATTATTGATTGATCTTTAAAAAAGTATTATACCGTACGAAATAAAATATTAACTTTAATTGATTGAACCTTTCGAATGACCTATGGGGTGACGTCAACATGTATCTCTCTGGCAACACTCTTTGGAAAGGTGCTCATATACAATGCAAAGGTTCCTTAAACTAACAACCAAATTTTTAGAAAAGACAAAAAAAAAAAGAGAGCATGATAAGTAACAAACAATTTAATAATCTACTACTTCAGCAAATCATTGTCTTTTTTAAAATTAACAATTACTCCTACAACTTCATATTTAAGTAAAAAATATTTAAAAAAATGGTGAAATATACTCAAAATAAACCGACAAGCAAAAATAAGAGCAGACAGGCATAAATTTGGAATTTAAAAATTTGCTCCCCAGGCCCAAACTAGAAGCCTAAAAGAATTAAAAAGACTACACCATCAACGTGGCCAAACCAAAAGGTGACACATGTGTCCCATGACCTTTATGCGCCAACGCACGAGAAGTCTTCTTGGCCTAAAAGTAAAGCTTCAAGCAGATCGGATCCTAGTTACCGAATCCAACTCACTCTTTGTTTATTCAATAAATCTTGGAGATATCTTCCACGCACTTTTATTGGCGCGTGCGCGTTCCTTTGCTATTTACCGCAGTAGTGTTTCTTAGAAACACTATTCAGTTGGGTGTTACCAATTGCTGACTCCGTGTACATGGTTCGGTTTAACCGGCCGAACCATGTATTTAAACTCTTTAACCGAATTGAGACAATGTTTAGTAATTAATTAAAATATATTTAAATTAATAAATTTAAAATTGATTTAAATTTATTTAATCAGTTTTTAAATATCACTTGAAACAAATTTGTTAATTTAAGTTTAATTAAATCGATTGGTTTGATTGCAAATCGATTTATAAGCTGATTGAATCACACATAAATATAAAAATACAATAGATTTTTTTGATATAAGCTATATTTATTATGTATAATATTTCAAAAAATAGAGCTGCTAACTTACTTCCTTATAGGAGTAGATTAGCATTGTGCCACAACATTTGTAAACTATAATATAATTGATTATACACTAAAACATGATTAAAATACAGAGTTTTTATGATTTTACAAAAAGGAATCAAAAAAATAAAAAATTTAAATGCATGGACGAAGCCCACTCACAAGTATCAGAGTGTAGGGAAGTATGATCTACCCTTACTATTTTCGACGATGGTTCGCCACCAAATTTTTACTTTTTGATAGAAATTACCAAAAAGTTGTATATAAAAAATGTCATCTTAAGAAAATCATCAGCGCATGAGGGCGACCGATTGGTTAAAAGGTCGTACTTCCGAATCTCATTTTGTAGATCTTAACAAGAGTTTTCCAACGGTATTGCCAAAAAACCCCGGAGGTTTAAAAAATTAAATAGGTGTATTTATTGAATTATCATATTGCCATTATGTTTATACTATGAAGATTTGAATTATTGAGGGTATTTTTGTCCACGAAAATTGTGGTACATAGCTAATTTACTCATACAGTGTGGAAAATTAGCAAACCCCTTTAAAAATATATTCAAATTTTATAATATATGTATAGTATTTTTAAAAATATATAAATAAATATAGGAGATTGTTAATTTACCCCATTATATTTGTATTTGTAAAATAGAATTGTGTCTCAACTTTTCTAAACTAAAATATCCTTGATTATATTTTAAAACATTAATAAAGTTGGGGCTTTTTTATTACTTTAAAAAAAAAAAATTATATACCCAAGGAAGAAGCCAACTTGCGGTCACTGAAGTCCATCGAAGAGTGTGATCCACTCCCATTTTTCTAGATGTTATGAAAATTCAATTTTCAAACTAGTGGTGATGTTATTTTCCGATAAAAGTCATAAGAAAATACTGTATCTAAACAAATACCCTCTCAATTCAAGAAATGTGTCGCATGAGGGCATAGGCTTGGATGAAAGTAATGAAAACGAGTTTCATGTTGTAATACTCGACGAATTCTTTCCAACGGTATTGGGGGTGCACTTTTTTTACCATCAATTAATCCAAAATCACAAAAAAAAATACATGAAGGTGAAAAAAATTAAATCAATAAATTTAGTAAATTACACAATTGCCCTTCTATTTATGTTAGAAAATTTGAGTTCTTGAGTGCATTTTGGTCAAAAAATGATGGGCACAATGATAACTTACATCTATAGTGAGATAAGTTAACAATCCCTTTTATATATACATATATAAAATAACGGTTATTTAATCAAAATCAAAACAAGTTGACAACAAAAAGATTGAAAAACTAAACAAATATTAAATTTATAAAAAATGGAATTAATCAATTTTCGGGTTAGTTCGGGCTAATTATCATTTTTAACTTTAGTTTTTGTTAGTTCGGTTGTGGTGTTACTTTCTAGTGAAATCACTAGAAAGTGTTGTATCTAAAAAACACCATCTTAGAGTAATCGTTCGTTCGTGAGTGCAGTCGACTAATCAAAAAATGGTGATTCAATATTTCATTTTGTAGATCTCACCCGAGAGCTTTCTAAAGATTCCGAAGGTGTGTTTTTTCGACCATCGATTAACTTGATATCATCAAAAAACCTGAAAAATGAAAAAAAATCATGTGTATTTATTAAATTAGCCTATTATCTTTGTATTTGTGTTATGAAAATTTGAATTATTGAGATTATTTTTTGTCCACAAAAATTGAGGAGCATTACTAACTTATTTTTACTGTGAGGTAAATTAGGAAAACCATTTAAAAATATATTCAAATCGTATATTATATGTATAATATTTTGAGAAAAAAATATAAATAAATATAAGAGATTGTTAATTTAACCAATTGTATGTGTAAGTTAAAATTATGTTTTAATCTTAAACTAAAATATTTTTGATAATCTTTTAAAATATTAATAACGTTGAAACTTTTTGATTACTTTGCAAAAAAATTAAAAAGCAAAATATTATATAGTCAAAGAAAAAGTTCACTTGCGATTGCTGAAGTGAGTGTGATATAATCTGCCTTTTCGTGACACTCGCTAGAAGACAACTAATGGTCGTTAGGAGGGTAATTACAATGGTGTTGGATTGGAGAGGAGCTAAACCAATGAAAATAACACACGATTTTCTTTCCACTTTCATTTAATTATTTCTCTGTTTAGTAAGTGACAATCATCCCAACTAGGTGATTTCTTGTCGTTTAGCTACATTTGTTTTCACATACGGGGACCACGTCACTTATTGGAAAAACAGACACGTCACACTCCTGGCACGCGCGTGAGGGAAGTACTCTCCCTGGAAAATATCTAGCATTAGGGGGACCATGAACCGTAACAAAAGATGATAAAAGCGAAGCCAAGTGGATCCCATCTCGTGAAACGGGAAATATCATAAACCGTCCGTTTTGTGACACGATAACTCATTTACTGTACCTGCCTCCGTTATATATTACGGGAGGTGCTGATTCCCTCTTGTAAAAAGACCAAAAGCGAAAAGCCAATACATCCATCAAACGTTGCGCTCCTCCATCTCCAGTTCGTTATGAATCATAGAGCAGAGAAAGGAATTTGCAGGCTGTGACAGAGATGGAGGCTAACGACGTCATAGCACCGTTCGTTTTGAAGACTTATCAGATGGTAAACGATCCAACGACGGATATGTTGATTACCTGGGGTAAAGCCAACAACAGCTTAATCGTCATCGACCCTTTAGATTTCTCACATAGGATGTTACCTTTATATTTCAAGCATAACAACTTCTCCAGCTTTGTTCGACAACTCAACACCTATGTGAGTACATACATTTATGATCATAAGAATATGATTATTACAGGTTTCTGGTTTAGAATATGTTTGGGATGAATTCTATTTTCATTTATTATCGCCAGGGTTTCAGAAAGGTCGATCCAGACAGATGGGAATTCGCGCATGAGTATTTCCTTCGAGGCGAAAAGCAGTTACTGCAGAACATAGTGAGGAGAAAGCACGCAAAGAACCCATACACGCAAGTGAAAAGCGGAGATTTAGACGATGAAGGGATAGTGATGGAGATAGCGAAATTAAAGGAAGAACAGAAGGCCTTAGAGGAAGAGCTTCAAGGCCTGAGCAAGCGGTTAGAGGAAACGGAGAGACGCCCACAACAAATGATGGCTTTCCTTTACAAAGTCGTCGAGGACCCTGACCTTCTCCCTCGCATGATGCTTGAAAAACAACGTACAAAACGTCTCAACACAGAGAAAAAACGGCGCTTAATGATGTCATTATCGTCATCTTCTTCCTCCCGCAAGGCGGTGTCTAGCTCAATAAAGTCCGAGGAAGAAGAAGAAGAAGCAACCTTAGGGGTAATATCATCATCATCCCCAGAGACTGAATTTAATGTGGACAACTTTTGCCAATCATCAGCATCGCCGGATAATTCGATGGCGAGGTGGTTAGGGCAAAGGCAAATGCAGCATATGAATTACGGGAGTGGTTTACCGACGGTTTTGAGTCCCTGCGACGTGATAGGGAACAGTGTGCCGGTGTCATCTTCGCCGTCGACGTCGCTGTTGTTGGCGGGAAATAACAGTGGTATAAGTGGATATGGTGATAGGAATGGGCAAATGAGTTATTTTGGGGAAGTGATAGGTGGGGTGGAGTCCAGTTCACCACCGCCTTATCCGTTTTCGCTGTTAGGAGGCGGCTTTTAGTTTGCTTCACATGATTTATCTTGTATTTCTATCTTTTGTATTAATTTTTTTTGTTGTAAAAATAACTAAAAATGTGATTTAATTGTGTGGTCGATATAAATAAGCCTACTTTTTATTTTATTTTTCTTTTCAAGAATAGACATGAGCTCAATATTAAAGATCTAAGGTCTTTAAACCATTACTACATTATATTATAATCTTCAATTTATTAATTTTGCGTAAGAAATCTTTAAACTATTAATTTGTTACAATCAATTTTTTGACTCTATATTCTAGCCAATTTTATTAATAATATATTGTCAAGTCAGTAATGACACATAATTTATTTTAACTATGTCAAAATAAGTTTAATGTCTATCACACAGTTTCATTCCAGCGAGATTGAAAAGAAGAGTATATAATACTAAATCTCTTATAAAAATAGCATAAAATAAAATAAAATTTGGTATCATATAATCTATTAAGTCACACACCAGTGATTGTGTAATGACAATATATAATCCATTAAGTCACACACTAGTGATTGTGTAATGACAATAATAACACAAGGTCTTTCTCTTTATATGACTTAACTGTTCTTCCGAGTGAAATTGTAATAAGTGATAGTAAAAAAAACAAGAGAAGAGAAACAACCTAAAATAAGAGATTTGAGGGTGGGATGAGCAATAAAAGTTACATATTACTTTTACAATTCTCTGATAATAATAATTGTATTACTGAAATATATTCATAATTAATTAACGCTTATGTGTCAACAAGTTATTGGTGTGCATGCCGCTACACACGATTTGCTCACAAAGAATTCAAATGACATGACAAAACCTAAGAAGAATAAACCCAAACATAACATCTTGAAAGCACCATAAATCTTTTATTTATCAATCCAATACCTCTATTTGTTTACTCATAAAACAGATGAATTTTGTCAATATTTCATTTAGACAAAAACATGTGTCATTTTTTCACTGGTTTAGATGTCAAGATAAATTTATGTACCAACAAATTTTTTTAACAAAAGTGGACTAAATATAGAGCCAGAAATTTAATTGCAACAAATCAACATTCCAAAGAATAGATTACAGATATAAGTGGTTACATCTTGATAGTTCAAGGACTTCATACAGCATTATCCCTAAAACTATAAATATTGTAGGCCCATCTCGCCATGTCTCCTCTGTACATGCCCTACCTGAGATGGCATGCTACTCTTGTTCTGTTTGTGTCTACACATAAACACATAATAACAAGTCTCTGTGCGAGTGACAATACGAGAGTACCATTTTTCTCATTAATTACAGAATCCAGGCGAGGGAACGGTAACAACGTGCTAGTTACTGAAAAGCTTAATTATCTAAGCGCTCGTATTTAATTACAGTCTAATGTCAAACAAGATCACCAATCAGAAGTTAACGCGTACCCTTTCTTCATATTGGGTCAGGCTTGAAGATGACGAGGGATTAACGTGAGGGGTTGACCATGTGGGGCCCAGGGTCACTGAGACGCGTGTCACTTGTTGGAAACGTGAGGTGGGCCCAATGTATCACTTCTGATCTCCCAGTCATCTTTCTCTTTTGGTAGGGACCATACCCTTCGGTTCGTGCGACCACGTGGGGTTGATCAAAGTTGGAGGGATACTTGTACGCTTCCCAATGTGTCATTGTTTATCATCTCTTCCAAGATTCACATGAGACCTAATGAGAAATAATGTGGTGCTATCACACATTATCATGGTGAAGCTGAACCCATCACTTTGTGTAGGCCCCACCACTTGTCGTCCTGATCGTTTGGTTTGTAATCAAAGGGTAAGACAGGCTCAATATACCCTGAGATATGATGTACGCAAAATATAGAAAATATTTTGTTTTGAAGACAGCAAAATAGAGAATATACCCGTAATTTAAATGATTTTTTTTTTTTTGGGTATGTGATATGTCCCTTGCCAATCCGAGAAGGTCAATGTCTCTCAGTGGAGAAATCAGGACCATACGTGTTCAGGCTATATTACTTTTGATAGGGCTTATTTGTCCTTATCTGAACATTTTGTATAACTAAATTGCGGTTAGAGATGACCCGCGTATTGGCATTTTGTTTTAAGGTTTGTTTTTAACCTTTGTCCTATGATACATGATTAAAAATCAATTAATACACGCTCACAATCTTGAGAATCTAATTAAAGTAAGTTTAAACATTAAAAAAATAAAAAAATATTAATAATAATTTTTAGAGTATCAATAACATTGATCAATGACACACATTGTCGATATCGATAGGATATCTATTAGTTAGGGGTGGACTCAAACCGAGCCGAACTCGAATTTTATAAATTAACAAGTTTAAGTTCAATAAAATTTTTGATGGCTAAAACTTGATAAATAGAATATTAATATTAATATAAATATTGGTTTGAGTTTGGTTCGGTTCGAGTTCGATAATACTTTATCGAACTGTCCGAGAGCCTTTCGAACTGAACTTTAAAATATTCAAACTTTGCTCGATAAGCTAATCGAGTTTAATTTTTATGTTTGAGCTGATCTTTGATCGAGTTCGAACTCAAATAACTCAATAAAACTTTGGTTCGAGTCCACTCTTACAATTAGCTAGGTTTCAGTACCGAGATCCAAATTCACCCAAAAAGAAAAGGAAGGAAAGATTTCAGAAGTTGTACCAAAGGGATCCTTAAAACTGGAGTCCAGTAGATTTGGTAAGAGTTCTATTGTGGACCTCTGGCCCATTGGTCCAGTTGCAATTACTACTACAAAAGAATGATCCATTAAGCAACTATTTGCTTCTAATTAAGTCCTTCTGTTTGTGGCCCTATTTTTCACAATGTTGTTACAAATTGTGTTTTGTGAAAGCTTTCCATTTCTTTGGGTCTTATCTAATGGGCCCTTACTTTTAAATCCTTACAATGAGGCCCACTGTATCTTTAGTTCCTCGCTTCACTCTTCGCTGTCCAGTGATTCCAGTGCCATTTCTCAGGCCCAACTATGTGCCGTGGTGAAAGTGATGGTAACAAAAAAGGTAATCTTAAATCTTTTTTTTTTTTTTTCTGAACAAAAAGGAAGGGTATGGAGGGGGTTGTCAATGGTCAGCCCTATACTTTGGAGATATCAAATTTTTTTTTGCATAGTATAAGTTTACGAGAGATATATGATATAATTGTTTATCTTATTGTTAAATAAAAATAAAATATATTTTTTTCTTTTCATGTTATTTAATAGTGAGATAGATCTTTGTGTCATATATCTCTCATAGATATTTGCTAAGCAAAAACTTTTCAAGATGAGAGAGTTTTTAAACAGAGAGACAGTATGCGCTTTTTCAAAACAAGTTGAATCAAAGTTTGATCTAAGTAAGACCAAGCCTATTACTGGAGACTCAAACCCGAGAAGTAGATTAAAGCAACAGTACTTGGTTAGATCGAGCCTAAAATTAATATTTTAGATCTATTCAAAATTGTATTGATAATTTTAAAAAATCTTATTGATAATGTTAACGTAAGATCTAAAAATTAATATTATCCATACAATTTTTAAAAATTACTAATAAAAATTTGAAAAAATCTAAAACATCCATCATACCAAATATTCTTTGGATTAAAGAGAGCATGCACAGGGGCCGGGGAAACCACCCAACCACTGGCTTTAGTGATAAAAAAAATCATGATCAAAGTAATATTTTATTGTCTCACAAAAATCAAGATATTGCCTTCATTTCTTTAGAGAAAATTCATATAGACGGTTTAGTGACATAATAAACTAGAGAAAGTGACATTCCCACGACTGTCTAATCAAACTTTGAATTTGTAAGAGATTAAAGGTTAAATAACCTTCTTTAACTTTAAGCTTCCAAAGAGAGAGTGTCGAGATGAGTGGAAAACGTGGTGCCCAGGACCCAGGTAGATTCTCTTGTCTTATTTGAGAAAGCATGAATATGGTATTAAACAAAATAATCTAAAGAACTCGTGTGTTTCTTAGGAAAGATTCTTAAATAGAAAAGTTACTCAATTGAATATTTTAACACGCAAATTGTAAAACCATCGTGGAACTAGCAAATCATGAAGCCCAAGTAATTGTGACTATTAACTAACTCATGCAAATTGATCAATAACTTATTCGTCCTGTTATAAAATTTGGGCGTCAACTAATTTATGTCAGGCTGGTAAATTTTTCCTATAAAATTTTAACAAAAATTTTGAGTAGATCGACTGACATTACACTTATTCATTTTTACATCATCATGCATGTTATCAAATTGTTGATTTTTTTTCCCCTTGGCATCACTAGAATGTTTCCTAAGCATCAGCAAGAGACGTATTGGTTACACACAGCATAATTTTTTGAGTGCGTAAAGATTTCCAATGATCGAGTCAAAACTTTTTATATT
The DNA here is from genome assembly GCA_023935145.1 of Bretschneidera sinensis. Taxonomy (NCBI): domain Eukaryota; kingdom Viridiplantae; phylum Streptophyta; class Magnoliopsida; order Brassicales; family Akaniaceae; genus Bretschneidera; species Bretschneidera sinensis. Next base: position 29,019,691 of record CM043700.1, on the reverse strand, counting down.
AAATTTTCACGGCTCTAAGTACATTTCATTAGCATATGCTCTACCCATTTGATGAAAACACAAAGTTAATATATTATACGTGTTTAGTGCTATCTATTTACATCAAAGTTAGATCCTTCACTTTCCAATTTTTCCCCTCATATTCCCACCATCTCTAGCTTAATTAATTATATGAATAAAATAGTTATCCAGCTGGTAGCACTTAAAAGAAGAAACATAAGAGAAAAAAAAAGGAAAGAGAATGGTATATGATCCTTGATGTTTAACATTAATAGTTGACATTCTAGGAGAAGTAAACAACAAAAAAGCATAATCTTGGTTGCAATGCACTTAAAGTAGCACACAAGTTATGGGTTTGTCTGGTTATTAAAAATGCAACTAAACCATTTATTTTTACTTCATTTTCTTTCCATATATATGTTGGGTTGATGTTAAATCCATAGAAGATAGGTCAGCATTCACAGTAAACATAACATCAAAAGAAATATTCGATGACAAAAGTTTTTTTTTTAAAACAAATAATTTATCGTAGAAGCAGATTGATCTCCGTACTTTCAATGAAAATTGAAAAGAGAAAAAAGAACAATTTGTCTTTTCATTCTTAATTTCTTTTTAATACTTCTTCTTTTCTAGTTGTTTATTGCTAATTATGTCATTAGATTATCAAAAGTAAAATCATAAAGAGGGATGTCCCGAAGCACAAAGTGGATTGATAGCCCTTATGAATTTATAAGGTTCATTTGACCTTTCTCTTTATTCTAAAAAAAAAAAAGGAATAAAAAAATGTTACCTTTCTTTTTTGCTTTTAAAATCTAGGTTGATATTTAAAAATTCTCTCTCATAATAACTTATGCTTTAATAATTAATTAATAACAAGTAATGTAAGATGTCCAGCATTCCACATTCTCAATTCATCATTAATTAATTTTAAAAAAATATTTGTATGTAACCCTAAAATTATATTCATGATATATATATATATATATATATATATATATATTATCATGAATTAACATGTAAAGGCTATAAGAGAGTTAGATGATAGCCCACAAATAACTTGTAAAGGCTAGGTGCCTTGTCTTAAAATTAAGTAAAAAAAGTGTTATGTTTAGTAGCGTTTTAATTCTATCACTTTGTTGACAATTAATTCCACTGGAATTCTTTCAATTTCATTGCTTCATTGCTTTAGCGTCTTAAATCAGTTGGGTCTCCCACAACATTAATGTCCTTACTAGTAGGCCACATCAACGGTGGTTTAAATTGCTAGTAGTTGTATCTCGATAAGGTAACCTTCTCACAATTACAAACATTATAGAAATGCAATAAATTGATTTTTTTAACAGTAAAATGATCAAATTTTAAAATAAGAACAATAATTACAATTACAGGGGGTAACAAAATCCCACAAGTCCCAACTAGCAAAACACAGTGTAATTAAAAAAAATACGTCTCACTTGTTCTTTGGGATAATAAATCAAGCACCTAGGAAGCAAACCGAACTAGATCATGTGAACATAACTAAAAGGTAAACCTTAGCAAGTGAAAATATTGAAATGCTACTCCATACGATCAAATCTTCTTTAGCACTTTTTTTCTTAACAGTTCACAATACAATTAAGTTGTGTTGCGTTCAATATTTGATTGTTTTATGGATATCAACGTTTTAAAAATAACTGAGTTATTAATTTTTTCAAAAGTTTAAATTAATGGAAAAAAACCTAATTAAATTTTTTATACTTTAACACTTGGTGCATACTTACAAATTATTAACTAGAATAATCAATCCCTTTATATTTTCTTGGAAATTTAGGTTAACTGTATTACTAAGTACAAACTGATTTACTTAAAAAAAAAAAATTCTTCTTTCAGTGTGCACTTAAAACAAGAATAGCCTCTGAATCAAATTTCCTCTGAAAATTAATTGCGTACGTAGAAGGTGGCATCATGTTGAATCAGTGTTGTCTATAAAAAAAATGAGTTATACTGAATTTGTTGATGCCAAGCTACCCACTAAGGGTGGTCCGAATCTTCCTGGCTGTAACATTTTAACGAATTAATGTTAAGTAGAAAAAATGGAGTGCAGTGTGACTTCCATAAGTTGACTGCAAAACATCCCCCTAGGGTACATATATCTATGAATCGACCATTAAGTCAACCTAGGTTTAAAAAGCTAAATCCTATAACGATACGTTGCTCTATTTAAATTATTAACGGATTAAAATTTTACATATAAAATTTAAATAAAAAAAAGTTTAAATATCACTTTTTTTAAAATTTTTCTTTTTGTAAGAACAATGTCATAGTTCAATTTGGATCACGATCGTCACAACTTACTAAAAAAGTTTCAAAAAAAGAATCAAGTAAAACACCTCTTTTATGAGAATGCGCGTCATGACAATTTTTGAAGGAAAGTATCTTCCTAGAAGCTTGATACTGTTGGTAACAATTTTGATTTTACATGTGAAACAAGAATGCAAAGTGAGGATGGAAAGAGATTCTCCAAAATCGTGGGGCAGTATGGTGGATGGTACAATTGGCAGCTGATACATCTCTGCTCCCAAAGGACAAGATAGTGGGCTATATGTGATAAGGAAATAGAGACTTTAGGCTTCAAATAGTGTACTTTAATTCTCATTTACCACACCACTATACACTGCAATCAACTTTTGGAGACCCGTAAATGATTGGGGAATTCTAGAATTTCGATTAGTCACTATTGAGAAAACTTTAACCTTCTAGCAAGCTTCATGATTTTATTAAGTGGAATCTTTGGTAAGAATTCAAAAACTCTCAATTGCACATCAAGAAAGAAAATGTTTCTGTAAGCTCGATCTTCCATGAGTCTTACAACAGTTAAATTTAGAAAATATTCCAATATTTTCAAAACCTAACAGTGAGCTCGAGTTCCTCAAATAGGTTTATTATCATGATCTGCAATACTTTAGAATTATGTACAAAGGGAGAGAACAGTAGGTCTTCCCTTTGTTTGACTGTTTAATAGAAGTTTAGGAGATAGAGGAGAAGGGAGTAAAATTAGGTTTAGTTAGTTGGGGAAAATTATGTTGGAAGTAAAGTAATAATCCTAATATCTCTCTCCAAATCATCTCAATCTGAGTATAGAGTTTTTTTTTGAATAAAAAGTACTCTACTATCATGCAAAGAGAAAAGAGAAATTTTCTCATTTTTTTTCTTCTTTATCTGATAATAAAAAAATAGTTCTTATCATGAACAACATTTAGACTAGAATCTTTCTTATTTGAAAGAATTTGGATACTCTCCAAAATCTCTTCCCTTTCCCAAAAATAAACTCAATAAATAGGGTGAGGCCTGCACTTCTTTTTCTTCTTTTCTGCCCGGTCTCTTATGACGAAATCTAAACAAAATTTAAAAATAAAGCTGATTATTGTTATAATATCTCATTTAACTACATATTTTCTCATGTAAAACCAAATTATGGTACCGACTACAGAATATAGTGACTTTTTTTCTCTTTGGACCATTGAGGAAAATGGTGCGCTAACTCAATGGAAGAAATTGAAGAGACGAGGGTTTCAATTCTGTCGATAAAACTTAATTGCCACGTACAGAAAGATCTCTTAAGAGACATCTTATTATCTTACTTATATATCTCATTTTATTCTACCAAATGCACCCTTGATAAATCTCTTCCAAAAAAGATATTTCAAATATGAATTCTACAGCCCAATTATCAAAAAATAAAGAAATAAATTACTGGTAGTCTTCATTGAAGTTCATTAGCACTTTCACGTACTGTTCACGCGGCATACTTCTTTGTGTATTTACATGACACATGACACACTGAATGAGACCTTTTCTCTTAATTTCTCTGTTTCAACCATTGAGTAGGCATTTTGCTTCTCTATCACTAATCCCAATCTTGAAATTCTTGAGTAGATGGTCAAAAGGGGCATCATGAGTAGTCTAAAGGAGAGAGCCTTCAAATCAAATGGTTATAAGGAACTGTCAATCAATGATCAAATTGGTAACCAAAGTTTTGGTAGGTCCAGCAAAGCAAAAGCAAAGCAAGCTCCAAAATATCCACACCTGAAAATTTGTTGACCCCCTCCCCCCCCCCCCCCCCACCCATCTACTGTGCTGATTGAGTTGCTAGTGTCATCAATAGGCTTTGGGCATGATTTTTTTTTTATAAAAAATTTGGATTTAAATAATTTTTCTTAAACCTAGAAGGTAAAATTAGTTTAAAATATGATCTAAAAGACATATTTGATTAAATAAAATTACTTAAATCCAACTTAAAAAAGAACCCAAATGTTTGCTCTCTCTCTCTCTCTCTCTTTTGTTTTGTTTTTTTTTTTTTTGACTTCTTTCTATCTTGAAGGGTGGGTGAAGAGGAGGAAGTTGTTGGTTAATGGTAGTCATTACATATTATATATACAGAATTCTCTCGAATTGCATTTTATACCACTGACCAAACCCATATATATACTCACGCCTGTTTCAATTCTATCGTCAATCATATCTTTATTTCTCTCTCTCTTTTAGCTTGAGTCTAGTGTTTTTGGTTGGTTTGTTCAATTTAATTTTTTCTTTCATTGAAAAAAAACCAAAAGTTTCAAAAAAAAAAAAAAAACCCTCGTTTCATATAAGTGGATAAATAAGAATTACTCAATCCAATTATCCATATATTTCCACAAATCCAGGAATTCCCATAATATCTCAGCCAAATCTCTCTTTGTTGATAAGATAAAATCATGTCTCAAATCTCACCCTAATCCCCATTCTAAATCACCCCAGAGAGAGTACTGAAATCCCTGAAGGATCATATATTTCATGAGTTCTATTTCGTGTCAAAAAGTGATTCTCACACATATTTCATAAATGGGCCATCGTCAGTTTTCTTCTTTAATTTGCATGAAATATTCTCTATGCTTTGAATTAGCTTAACAAGTTTGCTAGCTTCTTTTTTGGTTTTCTTGTGCTATTGATGGACTACTTAAAAGAAGTAGAAGGTAAAAAAGTCCATGACCATTTCAACATCAACATGGCTGCAGCAAGATGTATATGGGTGCCTGGACCTCTCATAGTTGGTGCTGGCCCCTCGGGTTTAGCCACAGCTGCTTGTCTTAAAGAAAAAGGAGTCCCTAGCTTGATTCTTGAAAGGGATAATTGCATAGCTTCCTTGTGGCAACTCAAGACTTATGATCGTCTATGCCTTCATCTTCCAAAGAAAATCTGTGAGCTACCTCTCATGCCATTCCCAGCAGATTTCCCAACTTACCCAACTAAGCAACAGTTTGTCGCCTACATGGAGGCTTACACTAACCATTTTGGACTGCAACCAGTTTTCAACAAGACTGTTTTAAGTGCAGAATTCGATCATCGATGTGGGTTTTGGCGGGTTAAGGCTTTGGGGCCTAAACAAGAGGAGACTGAGTATGTTTGCCGATGGCTAATTGTCGCTACAGGAGAGAATGCAGAGGAGGTTGTGCCTCAAATTGAAGGAATGGAGGGTTTTGATGGGCCTATCGTTCACACAAGCTTATACAAGAGTGGTGAATTGTTTCGCGGGAAGAGGGTTTTGGTCGTTGGCTGTGGAAATTCTGGCATGGAGGTTTGTTTAGACCTTTGCAACTATGACGCTCGCCCTTCCCTCGTGGTTAGAGACTCGGTGAGCATTTCTAAACTCTCTCCATATATATCATTTTAACTTATGAGTTATTGTAGTTTGGACATAGCTTAATTGATAATCACGTTTTCTTTGAAGTTGAAATCTCAAGTTCAATTTCTCCACCCCAATTATAAAAAAAAGAACTTATTGGCAACCAAATTTTGATTTGCAGATTCACTTCATTTTGTTTACATGTGATTTAAAACAAAAAATGGAAGCAAAACCACATTGATAACTCCTTTGGCACCAGCTTCACATATGAGTATTTCTTTCCTTTTTTTTTTCTTATCTGAAAGGGAGTTTTAAAGCTTTCAAAGTTTCTTCTTTTAAGTCTCAGGTAATTAAATTAGTAACCGTTATGTTATTGACTTCAGCTTTTGCACCCAAAGTAATGAAAAATTCTTGTCTAACACAGTGCCATGAGAGATACATGACACGAGGGTTTATCTCACTCTTGAATGAAATTTTTTTTTTTTTTTCTCTCTTTACCATTTAATGGTGAGATGGGCCAATGTGTCTCTCATGGCACTATGCCAAGCAAAAACTTCTCCAAAGTAATTAACTAAGTGCACTATTAGTTTTAGGAGTCATTTATTTTCATTTTCTTGGGACTTGTTTGCATGCGCAACATTGGTCAGCAGATCAAATTTTTATGTAACTTTACAGTCCATGTTCTTTCTGATCTGCATAATTTTTATTCTCTAGAAAGAACCACAATAGTGTTGGCATATTCTAAAGTGTGGATAAATGAGATAGGAGTGCTAATGTTTGGGGGCTCATTAATCCTCACAATCTTAATTTAAACATCTTTTCTTTTTCTTTATAAATTCAGCCTTTTAATTACAACCCTTTAGTAATAAAAAAATAACAGAAAAAAAAAAAATTAACAAGGCTTTTTCTGTTTGTGGTGTTGCAGGTGCACGTTTTGCCTCAAGAAATGATAGGGATATCAACTTTTGGATTGTCCATGTGGTTACTCAAGTGGTTCCCTATGCGCCTCGTGGATCGATTCTTGCTTGTCATGTCACGTTTCACGCTCGGAGATACAGCTCAACTTGGTCTTCATCGCCCCAACCTTGGCCCTCTTGAACTCAAGAGCAAGTCTGGCAAGACACCTGTTTTGGATGTTGGCACACTTGCAAAGATCAGAACTGGGAATATCAAGGTTTAATTCAACAACCATTTTCATTTCCAAATTGTTCTAAAAGTTAAATGAGTTTATGTTGAAATGGATTGATTTGTTGCCTAATTAAGTTTATCATAATATTGATTTAAAAAGGAAGCATATTATATGTAGGTTTGCCCAGGGATAAAGAGACTAATGTACCATGCTGTGGAGTTTGTCAATGGAAGAGTGGAAAATTTTGATGCCATCATACTTGCTACCGGCTACAAAAGTAATGTACCATTGTGGCTAAAGGTATCTTTTCTGTTACATTTCTTGAAATTTACTTGATGGGATTGTGGCCTTCAGTAGTCGCGCTGAACTCATGAATCCATCAAATAATAATAAAAAAAAAGATGGACCCGTGAATCCATGAAAGAAAAAAGGGATGGATGTGAAACTAGACATGTGATTGTCATGTGTGTGCCTGCAAAATCCCATTTAAATTGTCAGTTGCGATGATAGATTTTTTTTTACTTGATTGACCAATATGATTACATCTATAAAAATCGATAGAAACTTCTCTTTACTTGATTAACAAATACTATGAATATATCTATTCAGATCGAAAGAAAGAGTTTGAGGATTTGAATTTTTGTATTCAGGAGACTAATATGTTTTCGGAGAAAGATGGATTGCCTCGAAAACCATTCCCAAACGGATGGAAAGGTGAATGTGGATTGTATGCCGTAGGGTTTACAAAACGTGGTCTGCTTGGCACATCAATTGATGCGAAAAGAATCGCAGAAGACATTGAGCATTGCTGGAAAGCTGAGGTCACCAACGTCATGACCTTCACTCGAGCGCCACATCCACAATCATGACTCGAGAAAGAGAAGTATGATTAGGATCAAAGAAACTAACGTTCAGACTTGGTATCATTAATGCAATGGTTGCACCAATGAAGTTCCTCCTCAATTCAAGTAATGGAGGAAAAGAAAAGAAAGGCCAAAAAATGTGGAAATGTGATATTCCTAAACTTTCAAATATATGAAACTTGGGAAAATAGGGTTACAAAATTAGATTATGGATTTTGTTTGTTAGGGCCAAGGGGGAGAAAATAGTATGAATGTGTATATCTTGTACATTGCCATTTTTCTCTAGTTAGGTGAATTGTTAAGTGTTTAGGGGCAGGGTGGGTGTTACGTACAATTTTATTTCATGCTTTGAAATTGGTGCATTGGATTTGAGATTAATGTATAGAAGAATATGGTTTCAAATTTTCCTTCAACTTCACCTTTGTCGAATTAGTTGTTTATTTTTTGCAAATTCCACACTAGCTAGGCTCTCAACATTTGAGTACCACATAAATAATTAGTGCTAAATGAAAGAAATGCATACATTTAGGCCTTGTTTAATTGGTTACAAAAAGGAAGAGTGAAAGAAAATAAGTTTTGAAAAGATAGAAAAGTGAGAAGAAAAGAAAAGAGGTGTTTCTTTTTCATATACATAATTAGTAGATAAAAAAAGTTAAAAGAAAAAGAAAAAAGTTAATAATTACAAACTCTCCTATTTCCCTTTCTATTTCCTAATCTTTTCAATGCATAAAATGTATTTCACTCTCTCTCTCTCTCTCCATTTCTTCTTATAATTCATTTTCTGTCTTCCGTCATTCTTCTTACTTTTTTATCCTACTAAATATACTTAACGATATTCTTCGGTGGTCCCCTGGTGTTTTGCAGTCAGCTACTCTTTATATTGCTATTTTTGTGGTTTTGTTTGATCTTTGATGGTTTGGATTGTTATATCATGTTATGGCTTCTTCTTTGGGGTCTAATTCTCTTGTAATTTGATATTTGTCCTTAATAAAGTTCACTGACCTTTAGCTGGGACCAACATATATTTTGTTTTCCGGAAAACGAAAACAAAAGAAAAAGCGATTCAAAAGAAAAGTGAAAGCAAAAAATCCTTTAAACAATGTAAAGATCTGAGGAAGAAGGAAGTGCCCCTCAGGTTCTCTTCTGTATCTTCTGCGCAGAAATTTAATTGTGTTTTGCCTTGATGATGATCAGCTTATTTCTCTATCCTCATCAGTAATTTGGACCACCAATGTTATTTCTGTAAAGTCCATACATTCTCCACCACATCTTGTTATGTATCGATCAATGCCATAGATGGGGTCTACTCTCATCAGTAATATTGATATTTAAATAGTTGTTGAGAATATTTTTGTATGAATAAGAATTAAGAGATCGAGTAATATCATATTAAAAAGAAATAAAATTGATAAAATTTCTAAATCTCTGAAAAATTCTAATTCATGTTGCAAAAGGTTAAAGCTTGTTTGAACGAAAGCTCAAATTTATATTGATCCCAAAACTCCTCTCAATTGGTCTCTTTTGGGCTCCACTCATTTAAATTAAGCCCTTTTAACCTTCGACTAATAATTCTCTGATTCATCTTGTATTGATAGGTGCTAATCCTCAGTTACTTCTAAATTTATTTCACACGTAAGATTTGACTCTTCAAATTATTATTTCATCTTAATATAAGATTTGATTCACAATATACCAACACAGAATTATTGATTGGGCAAATTACAGACACTTGGAATTAGCCATGACATGACTGGCATATGGCTAAGAGCCTAAGAAGATAACAATGATAATATTGTTAGGGTTTAAAGATTTGTTTTTGGTGGGTTTTATTCCGACCGAAGGGAGTTGATGGGCACATACAAATCGAATCTTAATTTGGGTTCAGAATAAAGACAGAAAACTCAGAGAGAGAGAGAGAGACCATCAAGTATCAACATCAAAAGGGGTAGAATCCTGGTTAGGGGCCCGCAGGGCTGCCTACTAATAATTGTCTGACCCATGAGATCCCATAATTCCATCCTTATAGTCCCCTTAATTCTATATGCTACCGACTATTTTCCTCTTTAAACCATCACGGGTCACATGAAAGCTAAAGTTTTTTTAGTTAACTAAACATGGCCAATGTGGAGCTAAGTTTCTTGACAACGCTAATATGATTTCTCTTTTGGGTTAGAGCTAATTGCACCTTCTCCTACCAACATAATCATAATTATGGTAATTGCTTTTTCCTTTTTATTTTCAGAATTAAAAATCCATAAAGAAGATATTTGGTTTTTCACTTAAACTAATATTTGGTTTTTCACTTAAACTAATTTGTTGTAAGTTGACTTAAATGAAAAACCAAACATAACAAAAGTGGATAAACACTTTTAATTAATACTGATGATATATGAAAAAAAGTATGTGGTAGTTTTGTCCATTGGTATTGGATTGACGGAGTAAGAATTTGGTGTTGATTTCGTTTCTGTAGTTACTTCAGTGTGGTGCATGAACCCCTGTAAGAAAAGTCACTCAGAATTGGGTTCTCTAAGAAAGACCATCTGATAACTAAATCAGTAGAAATACCAAAATGAAGTAAAAAGAATGGTTTAGAGAAATATCAAAATGGTGAAAAGAGAGAGTGTCGAAGTGGTTCTAATTGTCTCAAAACCTCTTGATCTCTCTGAGAAAGAGCCATTTATTACGAGAGTTTGAGTTTCTTTATAAAAGTGTCAGAGATCCTCTTCCCAAGATCCTAAGGTGAGTCATAGTAGGGATGTGATTTCTGCACTTTGAACCTTGTGAAATACGACTTCTGGTGATTGAGGATGAAATCTTTAGTCTTAAGACGGCTTTCATCATTGTGTACTTGAGAATATCTTACCCCTACATAGCATAGGGTGGTTGATCATTAATGCGCGTCTAAGTTTTACTAGACGGTTAATTTTGTCCATATCAAATACCAACCCCAATACCATCTATCTCAAGTTCTAATTTTTGTGTTAGACAACTATTGTTCCCCTATGTATGTTCTTAATTATCTTGGATCTCAATACAAAGTTGTGATCAAATAATTTTCTTTGCTTCTACCTACATATATCGTTGACCCTTAATTTGATCACTTGAGTCTATATATACTTTAAAACTATCATAACCAGAAATTAAAAAGAATTGGGTATTCGTGTTTGAAGAAGAATAAATAATCGATGAACAAATTAAGTCTCCAAAATGTTTGCATGATAAACAACGAACTTCAAGAGATGCATGTGAATGGTCCATAGGCACGTTATCGGCAGCCGTACGTTAGGAGTGGGTAAGGTGCACATGCATGCATGCGCAGCCATGGATCTGGACCATTTAAATTTGATGGATTTACTGCTTTTATTGTTCGTGGTCCAATAATTTATTGCGCAGTAAAAGTCTGGTTTCTATATTTTCTGCTGGACCATTTCTCATTATTACCATTAAATGCATAATACAAGGGTTTTGTTAGGTGATATTATTACGTTCTTCTCCCTAGAACAAGGAACAATTGATGGTTAATCTGGCAATTCAGTTAAGTAATTAGATATGGTCTGTTTAGTAGATATGATGAAGAGGATGATATGATGAAATAGATAAGTCAGATGATATGATCTCATCTTATCCCCTTAAAAGATAAAAATTACTATCTATCATTTAAGTGTTTGATAAACATTTTGTTTAAGTATTGTGAAACTAAATGGTATGTTTGGTTGATAGTAAAATTGCTTTTAGATCTTAAAATATTATATATATATCAATTGACTATTTGGATCCTAGATAGTTTTTTTTATCAAATTGATTTTAACATTTATACGATAAAAAATAATAATTTTAATTAATTATTATAAAATAATAATAATTAAAATATATTTTTATAATGACAATGATGTTGATATAGAGAGAATTTACCCTCTTATTATATCAGAACACGTGCACACAAAGGATCTCCAAAATCATGCGACCAGATAGAGATACCTGGCCAAAGGGTGCCATGGTCATTTTCAAAGCCGTTATGGCCAGTTGTCACTCTACACACTAGACACAACACTCCGTATGCGATATTCTCGCGGTGCGTCATCTTTCCCTGCAAGGAAAATGATTGCAAAAATAACCGATTTGATTCTCTCACAAGACTATAAATATAGTCCCTAAGGTGCGCACAAAAACTAATTTCACTTTTCCCATTCCTTACGCATTAGTTCTCTCTCTTTATCTATCTCCCAGAAATCCAAATACTCACTAAAGCATCAAAGAGTCACCGAAGACACCACCTATATCTCCCTCCGGTGGCCTTCTAGATCACCCATTTCTGTTCATTACTTGCAGATTCAGTTTCCAAGGTTCTTCTCCCAACGAGCTAGTTTTTGGCATCAACAGATGCAAATACCTTTGTTAGTTAAGATAAATTTAGGAAAATAAATTTAATCAAAACTGATCTTAAGATTAGAAGTTACAAAATTCAGCTTTTGATTTTGACAGAAAACCACTTCCAAGCTGCAAACTAGGACTAATTAGGAAGGCAAAAACCTATCTCCGATCCGACTAACTCTTCTAGTCACCCAACACATTCGAGAGTTTCTTTCACCTTTATTTTTTAAAAAAAATATTAGAAATGAGGTAACCAGTTGAGAAAAAAAAGCACAAGTACTCAAAGGTCGGCCTCATCATTAGTAGTATCCACAAGCTCCTTAGCAGCGCTAATTCACCAGGTATGTACCTCCTCATCCTCTCATGCCTGGGCTCCTTTCGCGCCAGTGCCCTCCTCTATAGAAGATGAGAGCTTAAGAGTAGATAAGTCATTCGAAGGGAAGAGTAGCCCGACCTTCCTTTTAGTCTCCATGAACCCCTCGAGGTACTGAAGACCTCATTTCTCTTCCATAGTTTCTTTGAAAGCCATAGATCCCTTGAAGTTAGCTTAAACTCCTTACACGACCCTCTTCATAGTAGCCTCCATCTCCTCCCTCAAATGCCCCTCAGCTGCCTTGGCGGTATCCCTCTCCTGCTTCATCCTCTCTTTCTCCTCCATGGCCTCGGCCTTGGCTTCTCCACACTCTCTTTCCAGCAACGAACCTTGTCCAGCGTGGCCTGCAACTATTGGATATGACCATAGCTGTCATCAATCTTCTATTTATACTTGGTTAGCTGATCATTTATGTACATATAGTGACATGACAACATCTTATTCATGACGCCCGACTGAAATAGAAGCGAGAAAAATGTTTATGTTCAAGCTCATCAGAAGCAGATAATGTTAAAAGCAAATGAGGTAAAAATTTACCTAAAAAGCTAAGACCTTAGCCACAGAGCATAAGATCTCGATGGGCTTCCTCTTGAGCTCGATGACGTCCCGTGGAGTTATGTCAAGGATTAAATGCTCCCTCGCCACCCAGGCATGAGAAAAAACAGAGTAATTCGTTTTTATGCCCCAGTTCGACCTATGAACTCCAGCAGCAGACAGAGTCCCTTGAGATGAAGAAGAAAAATGAGAGGGATCTACAAGAGGCACATGGGAAGAGATTCTCGGTGATGTAGAAGGCACAGAAGGGCTCAGACTATCCACATCAATTGGGACAAGAGAAGGGTTCCGAGGTTGTTTCTTTAGATTCGCCCTTCTTCTGCAAATGTTGTTTGTTTGCATTTATTTTAGCGATTTTCTTATTCTCCAAATCCATTTTCTTCGCCTGTTCTTTAGCCTTTGCTATAACATCCATATCTATTCAAGAAAAAATACAAGTATGAGCGAAGAGGAAGAATCCAATAATGAAAAGTGCGTTAAGAATATACTACTCTCAAGAGTCCCCTCTGGGCCTTGATGGCAGAGGCCGAGCTTTGCCAACTCCTCATTATTATACAAAATGTCAACATCTGTGGGTCTAGCTATCATGGCATTCATTGTCTCCTGTTTGCGGTTCAAGAGATGTGGTTTTTTGCATTTCGCCACACGATCCATACTCCATGTCAGCGGAACCCTAAAACTCTTATCACTCTGAACATAAAAGAAAGTATTTTTTCATTGTTTGATGGAGGAGAGTTTTTTCTTCAACAACCCTTTCTTGGCCCTAGAGCTAATCACTACCTAACCGTATTGGTTGTGCTTACTAATATGAAAATGGGCCTTGAAGACGTTGATGTTCATCAGTCCCTTCACATCCGTACAAACTTATATAAACTCTATAATCAAATGCATATAGAGCTATATCAAAGTGCTTCAAAACAAGACAGAAGAAAGGATGAATGGAAAACCTAAGCATGGCCTTCAAATAATCAACATAAATACAAATCTAAAAAGGCTTTCTCATTCGAAAGGTTATCACAAACCCTCTTCCTTACCCCAGCATTCCTCAGGAATCCCATAATCAAGTCTAAGAGCTTGAAGAGCCTCATCATCCAATTTGTTTGACACAAAATTTGCCCCGTATGACTATTATACTTGCTCTTCCATTCTCATATCCCTTCTAAGTTCCACGAGAACATTATCACCTTCAGAAGAGGAATCTTGTTCCCTTCCCCCATAAGGAATTATTGCTAATGACCCCTCCCGAGCATCACCATCTCCTAAGATCTCACATTCGCTTGAAGCACAGTCCAGGCCTATGGTCTCGTTTGTCTCTTTAGACAACTCCTCACTAGTCCTACTCTCATAACAACTCCTATTTTCACTATCATTATCACTATCACTATAACGATAACTACCAAAAGAAGAAATTGTAAGGGAAGGAAGAACTCACTAATTGAATAGATTCCGAAGAAAATGAAGACTCCGTATGCTCTTAAACTTTCTCTCCTAAGTGAAAATGAGTGAAGTGAAAAAACGAGAAGAAGCTCTCACCCTTTATGGGAATCCAGACACGATCTATGAGTGAAATTAACTTATCTCTAATTGTAAAAGTTTAAAATGTTTCACATAATTGAGGGCATACGCCGTCATTTCACTACCAAAGGCAATGGTACAACGCTCCATCAATAAATGCTTCTAGAAGATGCTTCTGTAAAAACATCCTGGCCTAAAACACAAAACCATCTGTGGACCCAAACAACTCCAAAAGAGATGAAGCCCAAAAGTTCAAAACCCAAGTCTACATCTACTAAAAAAATAAACAAGTCAATTTCTTTCGGAACCAAGAACAAAGGTCTCCAAGTCCCAGTGTTTCGATAGAGGATCATATGCTCGGACCTACCTCTCTAAATCTGAGAATTTTGATTGAGGATAATATGCCCGGACCCACGTCTCTAAGACCAACCATTTTGACCAAGCTTCATTTGCTCGGCCCATGTCTCCAAATCCGAGCATTTTGACTAAGCTTTATATACTCGGACCCAAGTCTGAACATTTCAACCGAGGATCATATGTTCGGACCCACATCTCAAAGTCTGAGTATTTTGACTAAGCTTCATATACTGAGACCCAAGTCTCCAAGTCCAAACATTTCGATTGAGGATTATATGCTCAGACCCACGTCTCTAAATTCTAGCATTTCGACTTAGGATCATATGATCAGACCCACGTTTACAAGTCCGAGCATTTTGACTAAGCCTCATATGCTCGGACCCAAGTCTCCAAGTCTAAGCATTTTGGCTGAGGATCATATACTCGGACCCACACTTTCATGTTCGAGCATTTTGACTAAGCTTCATATACTCAGACCTAAGTCTCCAAGTCCGAACATTTCGATTGAGGATCATATGCTTGGACCCATGTCTCTAAGTCCGAGTATTTTGACTAAGCTTCATATGCTCCAACCTAAGTCTCCAAGTCTGAGTATTTCGATTTAGGGTCATATGCTTGGACCTACATCTCCAAGTCTAAACATTTTGACTAAGCTTCATATACTCTAACGCATGTCTCCAAGTCCGAACATTTTGACTAATCTCCCTATACTCGGACCCATGTCTCCAAGTCCGAGAATTTCAACTAAGCTTCATAAGCTCAAACCCACATCTCCAAGTCCCAATATTTCGATTGAGGGTCATATTCTAGGACCCGTGTCTCCAAGTCTGAGTATTTTGACTATACTTCATATGTTCAGACCCACGTCTCCAAGTTCGGGTATTTTGACTAAGCTTCATATTCTTGGACCTAAGTCTCCAAGGCCGAACATATTAACTAAGCTTCATATGCTCGAACCCACGTCTCCTAGTCTGAGCATTTTGACTAAGCTTCATAAGCTCAAACCTAAGTTTCTAAGTTTGAAAATCTTAACTAAGCTTCATATGCTCGGACCCATGTCTTCAAGTCCGAGTATTTTACTAATCTCTCAAAACAATGTGAAACCGACCTTAAATCATGACACAAGATTCACTATTCTTACTTCTTCAAGCACATAAATGCACTTAAAGAAGTGGGGGACATTTGATATAGGGAGAATTTACCCTTCTATTATATCAGAACACATGGATGGAAAGTGTTGATCCTTATCTAATTTTAATAATGACAAAACACTACTATAATTATACTAACAGTTTTATCTAAGTGTTTAAATGGTAAAAGCTTTCAGCAAAGAAACAATATGCAAGAACTCAACCAATTTCAGACGCCAAGACAAGACAGAAGATATAGAATAGACATTAAGGTATTGAAACCAACTGTAAATCTTTCATGTTCAAGTACTTTGCTTGACCTATGACTCTTTTTACAGAAAGATCTTGACAAAACTATTAATTCAAACACTTCTAAGTCAAAAACAGTTTTGAAGTATGAAAAACTAGGTTGAAGGACAACCCAGTCGACTGGCCAAATATACCAGTCGACTGGAATCTGGGACAATGAGTTCCCAGTCGACTGGTGATTAGGACCCAGTCGACTAGTACTCTCCCACAGCTTAAAAGTGAGATTTTTCACTTGATCCAGTCGACTGGTACAAAGACCCAGTCGGTTGGTAATTCAAAAATATGACCGTTTAAGACGCAAGACTTGAGCATTTAATGCACCAAACCTACCAAGTCAGTGTCTAACGGCCATATTGAGTCAAGGCTATATAAACTCACTTCAATAAAACAAAGTAATACATTCAATTCATAAGTTTGCTAATTAATTCTCAAAAGTTTTGAAAAATTTATTGTTGAGCCATTCTTCAAGCTTATTCTTGAAAGAGAGATATTGTTCATTTGTAAAAGCATTCATTGCTATCTCTCTATCATTTATTTTATAGCAAATCACATTTATTGTAAAGGAGAAAGAGTTGTAATAACACTTGGAGTATTTAGAATTAAACACTTCTTTGTAAGCTTCCGTGAGGAAGGGATTAGCTTCTGCAAGGAAGGGAATAGCTTCCGTGAGGAAAAGTTTGGTTGTAAAGTTTGTACAACACCCGCGAAGTTGTACGACTAAAAGTTTTAGTGGATTACTTCAAGGAGATTCCTTGAAGAGAATGGACGTAGGGTCAGAAGGAATCCGATATTGCCGAACCACTATAAACTGAGTTTGCACTTTCTCTTCCTTAAACTCTTTTACTTAAAGCACATTACTTGTTTGTATGCTTGAGCATTTAACTCTTTTTATAAACTTGCAAGTAATTAGCAAAATTTTTTAAAAACCCAATTCACCCCCCTCTTGGGTTTGAACCTCGTTTTACAATTGGTATCAGAGCCTCATTCTTAATTTCAGGCTTAAAATCTTTGAGTTGATCCGATAGCATCAAATAGTTATTCAGAAGGACATTCCTATACTAAGCCTCCATTGTTCAATGGCTCCAACTATAACTATTGGAAAAATAGGATGAAAATATTTGTCGAAGGACAAGATTACAATCTATGAAGAGTTATTGAAGAAGGACCTAGAATTCCCACAAAAGAAATAACTATTGGAGAAATCAATCATACAATGCCTAAACTCAAAACTGAGTTCAATGAAGAGGATTGGAGAATTATGTCTCTAAATAGTAGAGCCATAAGTATTTTACATTGTGCTTTAGATATTTATGAATATAATAAAAAAATTTCTTGTGTTTCGGCTAAGAAGATTTGGGACAAATTGCAAGTTACATATGAAGGAACTAGCGAAGTTAAAAAATAAAAAATCTATATGCTAGTGTCCGAGTATGAATCTTTCAAAATGTCTCCTAACGAAACAATTTCTCAAATGCACTCACGTTTCACCACTATTGTTAACGGTTTAAAGATTTTTGGTAGGAACATTGAGGAACTTGAACTAACGAAGAAGATCTTAAGGTCTTTTCCATCCACTTGGAAAGCAAAGAAGACAGACATCACGGAGGCCAAAGATCTTGAAAAACTTGATGTTGAAACACTTCTCGAATCACTATTGATATACGAGATGGAAGAAATGAATCTCGTTGTCAATGATGATGAGAAGAAGAAAAAGGTGATTGCTCTCAAAGCCTCCACGAGCAACAAAGAGGAATAAACGAAAGAATAGGTGGAGAGCAGTGAAGAAGATGGTGAGATGACTCTAATCACCAAGAGGTTTCACAGATTCTTGAAGAAGAGCAAGATACCTTACACAAAGGATCCTAATTCAAAAAGGGAACCACTTATGTGTTATGGTTGCAAGAAGCCCGGTCACATCAAGGCCGATTGTACAGCGACAAGCAAATCATATAAGAGCTTCAAAAAGAAAGCTATGATTGCAACCAGTTAGAGTAATGACGAATAAGAAGAATCCTCGGACAATGAGGTCAGATACGAGGAGATTACTAACCTGTGTCTAATGGCAATCGACGACGAAAATGAGGTATCAAATTCTTCCCCTTCTAATAATAACATTGTTAGTAGTAGTGAAGAATTAATAGAGGTCATAAATGAAATGCATGAAGAATTCAAGAAATTCGGTTCTATGAACACCATTCTAAAAAAGGATGCGTCGTCTTTTTCTAAAGAGATGGAAGGCTTAAAGGATGAAAAAGAAAAACTATCTTCCTTGCTTTATAATTCTTCTCAAGATTTTCTTAAAGATGAAACTGAAAACTTAAAGAAGAAGATAATTGAATTGAATGGCACTATATCAAGACTTATGCTTGGAAAAGAAAAGCTAGATGAAGTGATATTTTGCTAAAGATTAAGTGGAGGAAAATCTGGGTTGGGTTATTCTCCATTAGGCAAGCAAAAATCAAAAGAGACCTTATTCATGAAAGCAACATGTGTGAATGAAGCCTCTACTTCCAAGACTACTAGCAAGGTTAAAAGTACTCCCTTAATATATGCTAATAGGTGTAAAAATGTGATTTTAAGTTCTAATGCATATACAAGAATTAAGCATACAAAAAATGCTCATGCATATATGCATAGTCACTCAAGAAATACAAATGCTAGGAACAATCATTCAAGAAACGCATATACACATTCTAGGAGTAACCACTATATGCTTCCTAAAGATAATATGTATACTCAAAACTTGCACACTACACATGCATATCCTAGGAATTACCATCATGTGTATCCTAGAAGTAATATGCATGTTCTTAATAATGTAAACATATATCCTAGAAATCATCATCGTACATTTCCTAGAAATGATATGCATGCTCATAATCTTCACAATAGAAACATGTATCCTAGGAATACTCATCCAAGGAGCTATAGACATACACAACTAATAAATTCTAGAAATTTCAATAACTATTGTCCTAGGATTGTGCATCATCAACATGTTTATAAATATATAACACCTTACAATGTTAAGAAAGTATGGGTCCCTAAAAGAACCGTATTTTCTAGAACTAATCCCAAAGGATCCAAGAAATTTTGGGTACCTAAGAGTGCAATTGTGTATCCTTATGTGATGTAGATATGTCTCCACACCAAAGAAAAAGTTCACTGTTGGTATCTTGATAGTGGATACTCAAAGCACATGACCGGTGATCGAAGTGTATTCAAAGAGCTAACTCTAAGAGATGGCAGACATGTCACCATTGGAAATAACACAAAAATAAAGATCATCAGGCATGAAAAAGTCGGTAATGATTTCTCAACCATTGATCATGTATTATATGTACAAGACCTTAAGACAAAGGCAACAAAGTCATATTTGAAACCTCTCATTGTCTAATTATAGACATCAAGAGTAACAAGATCAAGTTTGTTGGCCATAGACACGAAAATGTCTATATAGTTGATTTAAAATCCTTGCATTCAGAAAATGAAAAATGTTTTCCCACCTTTAGTGAAAACCCATGGCTATGGCATATAAGACTTGGTCATGTGAATATGGATTTACTGAAAATCATTTCAAGAAAAGATTTAGTCGTTGGACTTCCAAAAATCAAATTTGAAAAAGACAAGGTGTGTGACGCTTGTCAAATGGGAAAACAAACTAGAATTTCTTTTAAATAAAAAAATGTAGTCTCAACTAGTAGACCACTGAAACTTTTACATATGGACTTATTTGGTCTAATAAGTACCATTAGTCTAGGTGACCATTAATATGCTCTTGTTATTGTTGATGACTATTTGAGATATACCTTTGTTATCTTTATTGCTTATAAGGATGAAGCTTACAAAGGATTTAAAAATTTTGTAAAAAGCTTCAAAATGAAAAGGAATTTGTATTTCAAGTATTAGAAGTGATCATAGAAAAGAAATTGAAAACCAAAGCTTTTCAAAATTTTGTGATGAAAATGGAATTGATCACAACTTTTCGGCTCCTAGAACTCCTCAACAAAATGGAGTTGTTGAGAGGAAAAATAGAGTTCTAGAAGAATTTGCAAGAACAATGCTTTGTGAAAATAGCTTGCCAAAATACTTTTGGACGGAAGCTGTAAATACCTCTTGCTATATCTTAAACAAAATTTTAATTAGACCTACGCTTAACAAAACTCCATATGAATTATGGAAAGGTAGAAAGCCTAATATCTCATATTTTAATATCTCATATTTTCGTGATTTTGGTTGTAAATGTTTTATCCTAAATAACAATAAAACTAACTTGGGTAAATTTGACTCAAAGACCGATGAAGGGATTTTCTTAAGATATTTAACCTATAGTAAAGCTTATAGAGTCTTCAACAAGAGAACACTAGTGGTAGAAGAATTCGTACAGATAGCATTTGATGAGTTTAACCCAATTAGTAGTAGAGCAGTTTCTTTTAATGATGATGTAAATTTCATTCCAAGAATGGAAATACCTACTCTCATTGTTGACCCAAAGGAGAGCCCACCACAAACAAATCAAGAGGTAGAAGCTCTCAAACTTGACCAACCATCTACAAGTCAATATGATGATAGTCTTCCCAAAGATTGGAGGTATGTAAATTATCACCCAATCGATCAAGTGATTGGTGATCCTTC
Source organism: Bretschneidera sinensis (assembly GCA_023935145.1). NCBI lineage: Eukaryota > Viridiplantae > Streptophyta > Magnoliopsida > Brassicales > Akaniaceae > Bretschneidera > Bretschneidera sinensis. The sequence goes on along the minus strand of CM043700.1, from coordinate 28,998,813 downwards.
ACAAGGGGTAAGAACTTATTCCTCTATTAGAAATATTTGCAATTGTGTAGTCTATTTATCTCAAATAGAACCTAAGACATTTGTAGAAGCCAAGAAGGATGTTGATTGGATAAATGCCATGCCAGAAGAAATAAATAAATTTGAAAGAAACAATGTATGGAACTAGTTCCTAGACCAAAAAATCATATTATAATAGGAACGAAATAGATATTTAGAAATAAGATTGATGAAAATGGAATAGTGACTAGGAATAAGGTTAGACTAGTTGCTAAGAGATATAATCAAGAAGAAGGAATAGACTTTGATGAGACCTATGCTTTCGTAGCAAGATTAGAAGCTATTCGAATGTTATTAGCCTTTGCATATTTTAACAAGTTTAAATTATTTCAAACGGATGTAAAAAGTACATTTTTAAATGGCTTTATAGAAGAAGAGGTATATGTTTAGTAACCTCTTGGATTTGAGAATCTCAGCCTTCCAAATCATATCTACAGGCTTTCTAAAGCTCTATATAGGTTAAAGCAAGCTCCAAGAGCATGGCATTAAAGACTAAGTAAGTTTTTGATTGAAAATAATTTTACAAGAGGAAAAATAGACACAATTCTCTTCACAAAAACTCATAAAAATGACACACTACTAGTATAAATATATGTTGATGATATCATATTTGGTGCTACTAATGAATCTATGTGTCAAGAGTTTGCTAAGTGCATGCAAGGTGAATTTGAAATGAGCATGATGGGAGAGCTTACCTACTTCCTTAGACTTCAAATCAAACAATTAAAAGGAGACATCTTCATCAATTAATCAAAATACACCAAGGACCTACTAAAAAGGTTCGGGATGGAAAGCTCAAAGTCACTTGGCACTCCTATGAACACTTCTAAAAAACTTGACCTTGATGAAGGAGGTAAGTGTGTAGGCATGATTATGCTCAAACTAATATGTGGTTATTGTGTATAGTTGAGGTGTCGATCCCACGAGGAAAAACGATCTATAAAGGAAAAGTGCAAACCTTAACACGAACGATAGCAATCAAGTGAGAAAATATGAATTTTGATAATGAAGTAATTGTGAGAAAATTGTGTAAATAGATTGAAGAATATAATAAAAGAACAAAAAGGTTCCGGGAATCCACCCTAGATTCGTATCAATTCCAATCTTGATTTAGTTGTTTTTTATCTCGATTGCAAGTTTCACATCCCAAACAAGTAATCGACAAATATTCAATCAAAGCATATGTAAACCCTAATGTAATTGATATGAATTACTCTTTACTTTTGATTTAAGCACACATGACCTATCCTATAGATTTATCAAGAAATGGCAATATATCTTAATGACAATATTGTAGTAATGGACAAACCTAAAAGATAAATCTACCGGACTCAATCACATCCAAACAACCTTGATAGAAGAAGAATATGACTAGACTTATATCGAGGAGAAAGATATAATCACCGGATTAAGAGAAAATCTTCTAATTAAATTAAAGAGTAAATCATAACAATATTTTGACAATAAATCCCAACTACAACTGAATCAATAAAGGAAAATAAGAACAACTACACCTAGGGATTCATCCCTTTGCGTTGCTTGGAGATTAGTTGGCCATGGATTTCATGCTTGAACACTTTGATGGAGAGTGTGGTAGCCTTCTTGGGTTTTCCAGTCTTAATGATGTCTTTTTTTCAAACCCTAAGTGATCCATTTATAATACAAAAGGTTTAAGGGTGTTTTTGGGTTTAAACCATCATTAAAGTCGTAATTAGGTCATGACACGGAGCAGGGGATCGTGTGCGTGCCGCGACTCTGCCTTACTTGTGCCACGGCTCTGCTTGATCTTTGGTAAGGTAAGCTTCTGGGCACCGCGGCCCTGCTTGGTCTAGGCCACGTCGCACGCTGAAGACTTCCTTGCTCTTTTGGGCTTGGTTTTGGAGGCTGAGGCTTCGACTTCTTCAGGCCGCAGCGCCCATACTTTAAGACTTGGTTTCTCTTCATTTTGTTCTTCCGCAACCATGCCCTCACTCGAATGTACATCGAAGCATCGTGCTTTAAGCTATGTTAGCTTTCCATCTCTTTTGAACTCAAAGTACCTGAAAATGCACTAAAATAAGTCAATGATCCAAGAATATCACTCTAGAGTTATTAAGGTATAAAAGTGTAATTCAAACCTTGATCAAAAATAAAATCTAACAAATAAGTACTATTACGATGCATTTTATGACTCTCATCATAACCCTCAACTAGCTTATTGCTAGTCCCTAGAAATTCAAGTGAAAACAAGACAATATAAATGAATTCTTTGGTAAGAATCAAACAAAGTAAAGCAATGTTAGCGTTAATTCGAGAGTAATTCACCTTTTGTCTCAAAAATCGTACATAACACACAGCACATAGAATCATTAAATATCACCCAAGTCCAAAAGTAATCCAAACATCGATCTTATAATTGTTATCGACTTTTAACATCCATCTTATCACAATCCATTAATCCGAACACCCGGATGATTTTATACATAACATTCATGAATACAAGTCTTGGCCTCTAAAATATTTAATTTGTGTGACATCAATCACAAAAAACAAGCTCCATAGGCTCACTTTTCAAATCACTTTCCACTATTGTAGAAAAATCACACTACCTTGGTTCAATAGGTCTATAAAAAGCTTGTAACATTAGGCTAAGGTAAAGGTTAAGAAAGAATGGGAAGGTTTCAACAAATAAAAGAACTTAATCTCTTAGTTTTAAACATAACCTTCTTTAAGCACTGGATAACCTTACTTCAACACCCAACTCTTTCAACCATTTTTCGAGCATTTTTCTCAATAAATCACAACTTTCTTTCTTTTCTTCTTTCTTTGCCATAATTCACTTCTTCTTTTTTTTATTTTTTATTTTAGCATAAGACCATTCACCTTCTTTTTCATTCTTTTCTTTTTCTTTTCTTTTCCACAATCCCCAACTTATCTCCTTTAATGTACTTGGGTTATAGTAGTAATATTTTTTTTCAAATTTCCATCCTTACTCCTCTCAAGTGCTTCTCAATAAATGTGTATGACTAAGTTCTCTTAAAAGAAAGGTAAGGATAGAATATTTTTGGGCTCATAAAGGTGAGTAAATTGGTTATCAAAAGAAATAAGGTTCAAATTCTTTTTCAAGAAAAAGCTCAAACAGGTGACTAGCGATAGATATAGCAGGGGTAAGTTTGAAAGGCTTAAACGGTCCAAAATTGGCCTACATCATATCCTAAGTAGTGTGTATTCTAGGAATTTGCCTCAAGTGATTATCAAATAAGTTCTAGAGCTTGTCGAGACAGCAAAAGTATTCAAAAAACAATCACACATAAAACTTCCCATGCAATCTTATCGCAATCTAGAGTCTCAAACCAAATGAAGATTGACACTTAAATTATTCTCAAACCGAAGGAAGATTTAACTTCTTCTAAATACTATATGCTATCTCAATTAAGCTGATATCATTGACATATGAATTAACTCTAAGGCTTAACACAAAGCATGCTAAAAACAAACAAAAAAGGAAAATGACACCAAACATTTCAATGGAAAAAAGAAATATGTTTCCTCCACCCCCAACTTAAAAATTGCATTGACCTCAATGTGAAAGAAAAGGTAAAGGAAACTCCCAATGTAAGCAAAAGTGCACAAAAGCTGAAAATTGTGCACCACCATTTGAACTGTATGCCATGATTCTTGCTAAAATTTCGATCTATAATATAGAACAAAACAAAAAAAAAGAAAGCAACTGCGGTGTAACATTAAGATTCCCACCGTATGCTAGGTTAACACATGAAATGGAAATAAATAAAAACTAAAATAAAGTATGAAAAATAAAATAAAATAACGAAAAGAAAGACACAACAAATGTTAGTACAGTTATCCGATAATAATAAGAAAAAATAAAATAAAAAGGGATAAACAAGATATAACCCAAAACTAATCTTCTATGTTTTCATCCTCCTCTTCATTCTCTTCACCTTCCTCTGGAGTTGGTTCAAAAGACGAATCCGAATAGGGTGGCAAAGTGGGAAAGTGATCCATGTCACAACCAGTAGTGGATGCAAGGTGTTGGTACATCCGACCAAAAGAAGAGTATACTCCCGCCTGATAATCAGCTTACCTAGCCAAGAATCGTTCTTGATGATCAAATCTATCATGCAAGAATTTTTGATGCTTATCAAAATGAATCTCTAAATGCTCAAGGCGTTTGGCAACAGTGAAATGCCTAGAGGGAGGAGGGGGGCAGCAATCGCTGCTCTCTCTCCCGGAGCTGGCAGCCTTGAGGCTTTAATCAGAGTAAGCATGCCATCATCGATGGGCTTCTTGGGTTGCTGGGCCTCCTTATCAGGACTGTACTGGACTCCGACTCGGATGTATAATTGGGTAATTAAGGAAGGGAAATACAATCTAAGCTTTTGTTGCACAGTGTGTATGATAGAATTAAATATGATCTGGCCCACATCAATAGTCATGCCCATCAAAATGGCATAAATCAGAACAACTCTCTAAACAGTAAGGTCACTATAGTGTGTAGCAGGCATCAACCTCCGACATACAAAATATTTTCAAGCTCAAGCATTGACAGTCAGAGAAGTATCGGGCAAGGTTATAGGGGTATCACCTGTCATTTTTCATGTAGTGCCCGAAATACAGAGAGTATTGAAAATCTCTTCATAATTAATATTAGACGCATATGCACTATACTCACTATTTTTTATGTCAGGTAGTCCATAGAATCTATTGATAGATGTGCTACTAAAAGAAGCTATTTTTCCTCTCACTCTCACCTTACCATTCCTATGTTCTTCTGCATTAGCATAGAATTCTCTAACCACATTTGTGAGGGAATAATACGGTTGTCTAGCAAATGTACCCCGATGCTTATCAATAATCATTCTAAACAAGGTTGGGTTCCCCCTCTCTGTGATATTGAATCATTTCTCAGGAATGGGTTTTCTAGTGTGCATCATCCTAACATATCTCTCACTAGCCTCAAAACTAACAAATTTGCTCTCATCATACTCTTGCTGTTGTTTCCCCCTTAGTCTCTTGGTTTTAGGGGCCATTTGAATCAAATTTATAGAAAAATGGAACTAATTCAAAATTAACCACCCAAATAGCACAAATGAACAATAAAGAGAAGAAATTGGTCTTACTTGATGCTCAAAGTTGGAGAGAAGAAGGAGTACCCACCAATTTGAAGTTTTCTTGATGAACCCAAAATCCTCTTAGTACCAAGCTTTTTGGAGAAATTTCCAACAAAATCTGTAATATTAGTGCTCAATCCTTCAAGAAATGATGTTAGAATCAAGAAATTTTGAGCAAAAATGAGTGGGTAAGTGAGGGTTTGGAGAGAGGGTGAGAGAGAGATGAGTGTGCTGTGTTTTTACAGAAGAGAAATGAAGAAAATAGTTGCAAAAAAGGGTTTTAAAATTTGCAGCTCGTGTGGGCGGGAACAAGTGGCACCGCGGCTTGACTGAGGGCGCGCCGCGGCTTGAAGGATGGGCGTGTGGCGTGCATTCTGTGCGCTGCAGCGCTCAAGTTATTGGGCCATGATGTGCTGTTGTGCACCTGGGCCTGGTGCTGTGGGGCGAGGCGTGCTGTGGGCCGGGCCTAGGCGCACGGGCTGTTGGGTTGGTTAAAAAAAAAACTTGTTTGTGTGCCAAATAAAATTAAAAAATTAGCAAAATAAAATTAATAGAAATAGACATTAAATTAAAAATAAATTAAAACAAACTAAAAAAAGAACTAAAAATTAAATTGAAATGAACTTAATTAAAAACAAAATAAACAAACAAAACTAAAGAAAAAGAAATAAAAACATACCTGTGTGGTGTGGTCAAGATGAATAGACCGGATCCATAAGTGGGATGTCTTCCACTTCCAGATCTTGCCTATCAATTAAGATTTTAAGGCGTTGACCATTTACTTTAAAGATCCGACCATCTTTAGTATCCTCAATTTCTACCGCCCCATTTGCAAAAACATTTTTCACTACAAAAGGGCCGGTCCACCTCGACCGAAGTTTTCCTGGATGCTGATGGAGTCTAGAATTGCATAAGAACACCCGATCATTAGGCTTAAATGTTTTTCTCAAAATATTTTTATCATGAAACACTTTCATCTTCGCTTTATAGATTCTCGAGTTCTCTTAAACATCATTTCTTAACTCCTCTAACTAGGTCAACTGATATTTCCTAAACTTACCCGCCTCTCCTATGTCAAAATTGAAAGACTTGATGGCCCAATAAGCTCGATGCTCAAGCTTTACAGGGAAGTGGAAATGCTTTCCAAAAACAAGCCTATATGGTGACATACCTAAAGGGGTTTTGAAAGCTGTAAGGTAAGCCCAAAGCGCATCAACTAGTCTCAAAGACCAATCCTTGCGATCCAGGTTGATCGTTTTTCCTAGAATTTGTTTAATTTCCCTATTTGCAAGTTCTACTTGTCCACTTGTCTACATATGATAGGCAGTAGAGATCTTATGTAACACCCCATATTTTCTCATCAAAGCTTCAAAAGAACGGTTGCAAGAATGCGTACCTCAATCACTAATTATCTCACGTGGTGTACCAAATAGAGATAACATATTTTCTTTTAGGAATTTAATTACCGTTCTATTATCATTGCTTCGGCAAGCTGCTGCCTCTACCCATTTGACACGTAATCTATTGCCACAATGATATATTGATATCCGAAATAAGGAGGAAATGGTCCCATAAAATCAATGCCCCAACAATCAAAGATTTCAATCACTAAAATTGGGTTTAAGGGCATCATATTACGATAAAACACAGCTCCTAACTTCTGAAACTTTTCACATAACCGACAATAGATGTTTGTATCTTTAAATAAGGTAGGCCAATAAAATCCACACTGCAAAATTTTTACAGCGGTTTTTTTCATTGAAAAGTGGCCTCCACAAGCTTGGGAGTGACAAAATTCCAAGATGCTGGCAATCTCTTCATTAGGGATGTACCACCTTAAAATTTGGTCAGGGCAGTACTTGAAAGATAAGGGTCATCCCAATAAAAATTACGTACCTCATTCAATAACTTCCTCTTGTCTTGAGCGCTCCAATCCATTGGTATCTCATTGGTAGCCAAATAATTCACAATATGAGCAAACCATGGTAGAGAAGTAACAGAGAGTAAATACTCATCGGGAAAATCATCTTTGATTGGCATGTCATCAGAGGTGTCCTCAAATGTGAGCTTCGAGAGATGGTCTGCCACCACATTCTCTACTCTTTTCTTGTCCTTGATGGTGATGTCAAGAGTAAAATCCACCGTATTAGTCGTGCCTTAGCATCATTCTTTGTAAGAAGGTACTTGAGAGCTGTATGATCTGTGAAGATAACAATAGGAGAACCAATTAAATAAGCATGAAATTTTTCCAAAGCAAATACTACAGCTAGCAATTCTTTTTAGTGGTGAAGTAATTCATTTGAGCACTATTTAGGGTTTTACTAGCATAGTAAATGACAAAAGGTTTCCCCTCCCTTTGCTGTCCAAGAACAGCACCTACAACAAAATCACTAGCATTACAAATTATTTCAAAAGGTAAAGTCCAATCAGGTGATTGCGTTATGGGTGCTGAAGTAAGCTTGCCAATCAGCATTTTAAAGGCCTCTTGACAAGATTGTGTCCACTCAAATGGGGCATCTTTAACTAAGAGGGCACATAGTGGTCTAGATATGTTGGAAAAGTTTTGTATAAACCTCCTATAAAAACCAGCATGACCAAGGAAAGATCTTACATCTTTTATTGTCTTAGGTGTGGGAAATTTAGAGATTAATTTAATCTTAGATTGATCAACCTCTATCCTCTTAGAAGAAACAATATGCCCTAAGACAATACCGGATGGTACCATGAAATGACATTTTTTCCAATTTAAGACTAATTCCTTCTCCTCACAACGAGTCAATACTCTTTCTAAATTCAATAAGCATGCATCAAACGAAGATTCAAAAACAGTTAAGTCATCCATAAAAACTTCTATGCAATTTTCAACCATATCACTGAAAATGCTCATCATGCAACGTTGAAAAGTAGCAGGTGCATTACACAAACGGCATTCTACAAAAAGCACAAGTGCCAAAAGGACAAGCGAAAGTGATTTTATTTTGGTCTTCTAATGCAATTTCAATTTGATAATAACCAAATAACCATCCAAGAAACAATAAAAAGGATGGCCCATATTCTCAAGAATTTGATCGATAAAAAGGGAGTGGGAAATGGTCTTTCTGGGTGGAAACATTTAATTTTCTATAATCAATACACATTCGCCACTCGGTCACAAGTTTTGTAGGGACTAACTCTCCTAGGTCATTCTTTACCACTGTGACACCAGAATTTTTAGGAACGACTTGTGTAGGACTTACCCATTTACTATCAGCTATGAGATATATAATTCCCACATCCAATAGTTTCAGCACTTCATTTTTCACTACTTCTTTCATAGTGGGGTTAAACCTACATTGAGGGTCTTTACGAGGACTAGTTCCTTCATCCAAATTTATCTTATGAGAACAGATCAGGGGATTAATACCTTTTAAATCAGCCATGCTCCAACCTAAGGCTGATTTATGTTTATTTAAGGTCTGAATTAATTTCTCACCTTGAGACTCAGACAACTCAAATGAGATAATAACAGGAAAAATATCACCTGAATCGAGGAAAACATGCTTCAATCCCTTAGGTAGTGGCTTCAATTCAACTTTAAGTGCTTCCACACTTGAGGGGATTTGTTTCTCTCTTTTTTCGGGCAACTCCTTAAACTTTGGTTGCCATGCCCGAGTGCCAAAATCCTGAGATTTATAAAAAATAGCACAAATATCAATTATATCGGTTTTATCATTAATAGAATCAATCTCAGAATTAACAAGAAAATATTCAAGATGATCAAAATCATGAGCTATGGAAACTCCTCTATCGATGAGTGACTCAATCATGTATAACTGGTGGTTCTCGTCCTCATCTTCGGGCTGTTTTGCAACATTGAAGATGTTCACCTTGAGGGTCATGTTTCCAAAGGACAACTTCATGAGTCCATTCCTGCAATTAATTAGAGCATTTGCAGTAGCAAGGAAAGGTCTACCCAAAATTAAAGGAATTTTAGAGTTAGTGTCAACAACAGAAGTAGTATCAAGGATTAGAAAATCAACAGGATAATAAAATTTATCGATTTGAATTAAAACATCCTCCACCACACCCTGGGGTACTTTGACTGAACGGTCAGCCAATTGCAATACCACAATGGTTGGTTTGATTTCTCCCAAACCCAGCTGCAAATAAATAGAAAATTACATCAGATTTACACTAGCTTCTAAATCTAGCAAGGCTTGTCCAACCTCATGATTTCAAATGCTACATGCAATGGTTGGACAACCAGGATCCTTGTATTTTGGGGGAATTCTTTGCTCAATTAAAGCACTAACTTGCTCTGTTAGGAATGATGTTTTCTTTACGTGGTGTTTTCTCTTAATTGTACACAAATCCTTGAGAACCTTTACATAAGTAAGAACTTGCTTAATCATATGCAAAAGAGGTAGATTAAGTTTTACTTGCCATAAGTTCTCTAGGATTTCATTGTTTAGATCCAGATTTTTCTTGTTTGATTTTAAGGCTTGAGGGAATGGTGCCTTAATAGGGCTCTTGGTAACTTCAGGGTCCTTGAGTAACTCGGCATCACTACTACCTTGACCCTTTTCCACATCCTCTAATTTGTTTGTTGTTGGGATGTGTAGTGACTTACCACTTCTTGTCACAATGGCATTTACATCTTTCAGATTTGCTTGTGCCATGTGTTGACCATGGGGTGTGGACTAAGCTTGAGAAGGGAACTTACCTCGCTCAGTCACACTTAAGGAGCCCATCAATTTGGACACTTGGCTCCTTATTTCCTTATTCTCTTCCACAACCTGTGTGATTAATGCTTCACATCTTTGGTTTATCTTACCCTGTACCTCAATAAAAGCATGTAAAATGTCTTCCACAACCTGTGTGATTAATGCTTCACATCTTTGGTTTATCTTACCCTGTACCTCAATAAAAGCATGTAAAATGTCTTCTAAAGAACTACTAGAGGATGAGGGTGCATGATATGGTGTAGGGTATGATCTAGGGGGTTGTGTAAGCTGCTAATTTTCAGACTTCCCACTGAAGTTCGGGTGATTTTGCCTTCCCGGATTATAGGTGTTAGAGAAGGGTGCTCGAGGCTTCTTGTATATGCCTAAGGTATTACATTGTTCCTCATACATCTTTCTCATATCTATGAATATGGGGCACTATTGAGCGGGATGATTTACCCTACCACACACAAAACATGGTTATGAAGATTCGACATGATTAACCACGTGTGTTGGCTTTGAGCCTTTAGTCTTTAACGCTTCTAACTCCCTAGTGAGCATTTCGACCTTAGCTTTTAGGTTATCTTCTTCCCTAAGATGATATATTCCACCACTACTTGGGTTTCCTATAGGTCGTGACCTATTTGTGCTTTTAGTAGCACTAGGTCCAGTCCAAGGGTGAGCTTTTTCAGCAAGCTCATTGAGGTACTCTATGGCCTCATCAGGATCTTTTTGCAGAAATTCACCATTACACATCATCTCTACAAATTAGTGCTCTCCATAGGTAAGTCCCTTAATAAAAGTAGCTCACTAGGCACCAACTCTCAGACCCATAGTGAGGACACATACTAAATAGCTCCTTAAATTTCTCTCAAAACTGATACAAAGTCTCATTATCTTTTTGTGCAAAGGTGGAGATTTGCCTTTTTAAATCATTGGTCTTATGTTGAGAGAAATATTTATTGAAGATGATCTGAGTCATCTCATTCCATGTCCCAATAGATCGTGGTCTCAACGAGTATAGCCAACTCTTAGCTTTACCTTCAAAGAGAAAGGAAAAAACTTGAGTCTCACGATATCATCAGTTGCATCTTGACTATGAAAAGTCGCAACTACTTCCTCAAACTCCCTAATGTGTACATATGAGTTTTCATTTTCCAAGCCATGAAATGTAGGGAGTAATTGTATCATCCCTATTTTGAAATCTTGATGGCGAGTATTGGCTGTAAACATGATGCATGATGGTGTGGCTGTTCAGCTAGGATGCAAGTAATCTTTAAGTGACCTAGCAATATTCTCATTAGGGTTTATCAACCATGTTAACAAAATCCTCTAAGTTCTCGTTTGGGTGTACACTATGATTTTATCTAGGCGAGGTTTCACTAACGGACGAGGAAGGAGAGGGTAACTCTATTTCAGGTCCCTTAATGAATCTACCTCGTGAATCTCTCGATCTAAGCATATACCAAATGAGTTAAAGGGGAAATAAATAACTAAAACAGAATAATAAAGAAAATCAGAAAATCAAAAACTTATAGAAAGGAACGATATTACCGTCTTGTCTCAGAGTCGACAATCTTCCTTGTACTTAAGCGTGTTTCCACGGCAATGGCTCCAAAACTTGATTATACTCAAACTAATACACGGTTATTGTGTATAGTTGAGGTGTCGTTCCCACGAAGAAAAGCGAGCTATAAAGGAAAAGTGCAAACCTCAACATGAACGATAACAATCAAGTGAGAAAATATGGATTTTGATAATGAAGTAATTATGAGAAAATTGTGTAAATAGATTGAAGAATATAATAAAGGAACAACAAGGTTCCAGGAATCCACCCTAGGTTCGTTGCCTTATTCTAATCTTGATTCAGTTGTTTTTATCTCGATTGCAAGTTTTACATCCCAAACAGGCAATCGACAAATATTCAATCAAAGCATATGTAAACCCTAATGTAATTGATATGAATTACTCTTTACTTTTGATTTAAGCACACATGACCTATCCTATAGATTTATCAAGAAATAACAATATATCTTAATGATAATATCACAGTAATGGAAAAACCTAAAAGATAAATCTACTGGACTCAATCACATCCAAACAATCTTGACTTAAGAAGAACGTGACTAGACTTATATCGAGGAGAAATATATAATCACCGGATTAAGAGAAAATCTTCTAATTAAATTAAAGAGTAAATCATAACAATGTTTTGACAATAAATCCCAACTACAACTGAATCAATAAAGAAAAATAAGAACAACTACAACTAGGGATTCATCCCTTCGCTTTGCTTGGAGATTAGTTGGCCATGGAGTTCATGCTTGAACACTTTGATGGGGAGTGTGGTAGCCTTCTTGGGTTTTCCAGTCTTAATGATGTATTTTTTTTCAAACCCTAAGTAATCTATATAATACAAAAGGTCTAAAGGTGTTTTTGGGTTTAAACCATCATTAAAGTCCTAATTAGGTTATGACACGGAGCAGGGGATCGTGTGCGCACCGTGGATCTGCCTTACTTGTGCCTCGGCTCTGCCTGATCTTTGGTGAGGTAAGCTTCTGGGTGCCTCAACCTTGCCTGGTCCAGGCCGCGGCTCTGCCTTATGCTCATGCTAGTGGAGACTCTAGGCGCCGCGGCCCTGCCTGGTCCAGGCCGTAGTGCACACTGAAGATTTCCTTGCTCTTTTGGGCTTGGTTATGGAGGTTAAGGCTTCGATTTCTTCAGGCCGCAGCACCCATGCTTTAAGACTTGGTTTCTCTTCATTTTGTTCTTCCACAACCATGCCCTCACTCAAATGTACATCGAAGCGTTGTGCTTTAAGCTATGTTAGCTTTCCATCTCTTTTGAACTCAAAGTACCTGAAAATGCACCAAAATAAGTCAATGATCCAAGAATATCACTTTAGAGTTATTAAGGTATAAAAGTGTAATTCAAATCTCAATCAACCATAAAATACTAAAAAATAAGTACTGTTACGATGCATTCTATGACTCTCATCAAGACACTAGAACTTATAGAAGTATGATAGGAGCTTTACTTTATTTAAATGTAAGTAGACCTGATATATTGTTCAGTGCATGCATGTGTGCTAGATTTCAAGCTAATCATAAGGAATCACATGTGATTGCAGTAAAAAGAATCATTAGATATCTACAAGAGACTCAAAACCTAGGACTATGGTATTCTAGGGATTCATCTTTTAACCTTGTAGGATATTCAGATGCTGATTTTGCGGGGTGCAGGCTAGATAGAAAAAGCACTAGTAGAACTTGCCAATTCTTAGGTGCAATGCTAACCTCTTGGTTTTTCAATAAACAAAACTCGGTTGCGCTATCAACCGTCGAGGCAGAATACATAACAGCAGGAAGTTGTTATGCGCAAGTGTTGTCGATGAAACAATAACTAGAAGATTATGGCATGAACTTTAAAGATATTCCAATTCATTGTGATAACACCAGTGCTATTAACTTAACCAAAAACCCTATTCAACATTCTAGAACCAAACACATAGAAATTAGACATCATTTCATAAGAGATTATGCTTAAAAAGGTGATATAAGACTAGAATTCATTTCTTCATAAGATCAAATAGATGATATTCTTACAAAGCCCTTAAGTGAAGTTAGTTTTTGTAAGATTAGACTGTCAATAAGCTTAATAGACTATGATAAATTGTATGGTTGATTGCATCATCATTCATCATATAAATATTTGACATATAGTGAATGAGTATTAAACCTTATTTAATATTTTCCTCACTCAAGATGGCATAGATAAACAAATTTCGTGCTAAAACTCTAAGATAGAGCTTTCTTCTAAAGGTCTAGTCAACTGGTAAGATGACCCCAATCGATTGGTAATACACTTTTTCAACCAGTCGACTAGTCCAAGTTCTCAGTCGATTGGTAGGACAAGACCTTGTTTGGAGCCAAAATTTGAAATTCTGGTAACCACCTAATCGACTAGTATGGATGATCCAGTCGACTGGTATATCTTTGCCAGTTTACCCAGTCGACTGATGTCCCGACCTAGTTGACTGGTATAACAAAAATTCCCAAATCAGTGAAGGACTCAATCGACTAGTGACCTAATCCAGTCGACTCGTATTGCGATTCTATAAATAGCCACTTCAGTTTTTCAGAAATTTCACGCCATTTTCAAAACCCTGAAGCTTTCTCTCTCTAGAAAATCTCCACTTTCTCTCCACAATCTCACAAAAACACTCAATAGAAACCCTAATCTCATCCTCCATCACCTTTATTTCAACTTCCCATGGTTGAAAGTTTCTTTTTTCCCAAAAATCTCTCAAATCTCCCTAAAAACACTTTTTTCAAAATGTATGAGAGAATCCGGGTCAAAACCACCGTTGGAGGACTTCACACGCCTATAAAGCCACAGTTCAAGAAATCCATGGCACCGGATACCAAAGGAAAAAGCTTGGTGGGATCTTCGAGCAAAAAGGTGATGACTGAGCTTAACGACTCACTCTTCTGGAGTCCAGCTACCAAAGAGAGGTAAAATTCCGTCATTCGACACAAAAAGATTATGACAGGTAGATTCGTTGACTTCAATTCTATCCGTCATGCAAATTTTGACATATTACTTCATTTTGAGGCAGTGAACTTGACACCGCTTGTCAAGATTCACCAAAAGTACTACCCGCACTTAATTCACCAATTTTATGTGAACTTGGTAAAACCTAGTCCACTGGCTTTTCGTTTCAGAACCAGTGTGATGGGCATGGAGTTTGAGGTGAACACGGACCTCCTGGTGAGCGTCTTGAGGATCCGAGTGGGAGGGATCCAATGGAGTCTGGATAGATGGCCAGATAACTTTGACTATGAGAAGGCATGCCAGATCATTAAGGGAGACCCTAACTATATCTTTCGGCCTACTACATTTCACACATGTAGTGACATGCCCCTCAATTCAAAGCTGTTCAATCTCATCGTGAGTTGGACCATCCATCCATGACTTAGGAGTCGGGGCTATCTCTCGAAGATAGACGTCGTATTGATTTGGTATCTCAAAAATGGACACCACTTCAATATCTGCCCCCTACTGCTCGCCAACATGATCAATAGTGAAGCTAGTGATTCTGGGTAGCTTCCCTATGGGATGCTCATCACCCTCATCCTCCAGTATTTCTGGGTTTCCCTTCCCACCTCTGAGGCTCAGGACATCAGCCCCAAAGACATCATCAATGTCTCTTCTCTGAAAAAGATGGGGTGCGCTATCTTCGATGGATTGATCTACTCCAAGGCTTGGAAGAACATAAGGATTGAAGAGGGTGATAGCAACGAGGAGGACGATGAGGTTCTTGGTAATTCAGCCCCTCCCACTACTATGGACACTGCTGATCGAGCACCACAGCATGGTGGTTCTAGTACTGGTCAGGCTGGGTACGATAATCTACTCTAGGCTATCTCGAGCCTCCAGCTATCCACGCAGTCTGGGTTCCAGAGCTTGAGCTCTTCTGTTGATTCCATGCACCATGACCTCCGCTCACTTTGCGACGATTTTGAGCTGCACCAAGAGCACACAAAGAGCTTTTTGGCTGAGCTTTGGGATCTTATTCGAGATGGCTCTGATTCTCCTGCTAGCTGAGCTTCCTATTTTGTCCCTTTTCTTGTATATATAGCTCTTAGATGATCTTAGCACGAACATTTAATACTTTATCATACATTTTTATTATTGTACTCGATATTTGGCTTCTAGAAGCCTGTGATGTATGGATTCTTGTATATATTTGCCTATATTTCAATTATCTAGCTTATGGTTCATATACTTGCTTTAGTTTTAAGCTATATGATTACTTGGTTTAAGTCATTCATACTCCGCAATATGCTTTAACTATTTATACTAGTGTGAAAAATTCCAGTACTGACCGGGAAGTCTTCCCAAGTTCGAATAATGCTTAGTTTTCGCATGCAAGTTTATTTATGCATTATCTTTATGTCTTTGCTATCCATGTTCCTTATTTTTTGAGTTTTCACCCCTCTTCTACTATTTTCAAAATGGGGAAGAAAAATTAGAAAAAGAGAAATATCAATGTAAACTTAAAATAGAGCATAGATTTAGGGGGAGATGGTTGACCCTTATCTAATTTTAATAATGACAAAACACTACTCTAATTGTACAAACAGTTTTATCTATGTATTTAAACGGTAAAAGCTTTCAGCAAAGACACAAGATGCAAGAACTCAACCAGTTTTAAATGCCAAGACAAGACAGAAGATACAGAATAGACATTAAGGTATTGAAACCAACTGTAAATCTCTCATGTTCAAGTACTTAGCTTGTCCTATGGCTCTTTTTACAAAAATAATTTTGACAAAACTATTAATTCAAACACTTCTAAGTCAAAAACATTTTTGAAGCATGAAAAACTGGGTTGAAGGGCAACCGAGTCGACTGGCTCAATATACCAGTCGACTGAGGAATGGGACAGAAGGTCCCCAGTCGATGGGTGTGGCATCTGGGACAGTGAGTTCTTAGTCGACTAGTACTCTCCCACAACCTAAAAGTGAGATTTCTCACTTGACCCAGTCGACTGGTAATTCAAAAATATGACCGTTTGAGACGCGAGATTTGAGCATTTAATGCACCAAACCTACCAAATCAGTGTCTAACGGCCATATTGAGTGAAAGCTATATAAACCCACTTTAGTGAGCATTTAATATAAGGAGATAACACATTCAATTCATAAGTTTGTTCATTAATTCTCAAAAGCTTTGAAATTTTTTATTATTGAGCCATTCTTCAAGCTTATTCTTAAAAGAGAGATATTGTTCATTTGTAAAAGCATTCATTGCTATCTCTCTACCATTTAATTTATAGCAAATCACATTTATTGTAAAGGGGAAGGAGTTGTAATAACTCTTAGAGTGTTTAGAATTAAACACTTCTTTGTAAGCTTCCGTGAGGAAAGGATTAGCTTCCGCAAGGAAGGGAATAGCTTTTGTGAGGAAGGGATTGGTTGTACGGTTTGTACAGCATCCGTGAAGTTATATGACTAAATGTTTTAGTGGATTACTTCAAGGAGGTTCCTTAAAGAAAGTGGACGTAGGGTCGAAAGGAATCCGAGATTGCCAAACCGCTATAAACCGAGTTTGCACTTTCTCTTCCTTAAACTCTTTTACTACATTACTTGTTTGTATACTTGAGCATTTAACTATTTTTATAAACTTGCAAGTAACTAACAAATTTTTTTAAAAACCCAATTCACCTTCTCTTGGGTTAGAACCTCGGTTTACAGAAAGGATCTCCAAAATCATGTGACCAAATAGAGACACCTGGCCAAAGGGCGCCACAGTCATTATCAAAGCCGTTATGGCCAGCTATCACTCTACGCGATATTCTCATGGTGCATCGTCTCCCCCTGCAAAAACAATGATTGAAAAAATAACTGATTTGATTCTCTCACAAAACTATACATAAAGTCCCCAAGGTATGCACAAAAACCATTTTCACTTTTCCCATTTCTTACGCATTATTTCTCTCTCCCAGAAATCCAAATACTCACTAAAACATCGAAAAGTCACTAGAGACACCACCCCCCCTCCCTCTGATGGAGACACCCCCATTTCTATTCATTGCTTGCAGATTTAGTTTCCAAGGCTTTTCTCCCAACGAGCTGGTTTTTGGCATCAACATATGTAAATACTCTTGTCGGTTAAGATAAATTTAAGAAAATAAATTTAATCAAAAGTTACAAAATCTGGCTTTTGATTTTGACAGAAAACCACTTCCAAGCTGCAAACCTGGACTGATAAGGAAGGCACAAACCTATCTCCGATCCGACTAACTCTTCTGGTCACCTAAAACATCCGAGAGTTTCTTTCACCTTTATTTTTTAAAAACAATATTAGCAATGTGGTAACCAGTTGAGAAATTTATTGATGTTTCGATTATATATGCGACCATCCAGCCCCAATCTCAGCCCTGAGAGAGAATAAGAGGGAGAGAGAGGAGGAAAATATTTTTTTCCTTATATATATATATATATATATATATTGTTTATTTAGATATTTATTACAGTAAAATCATCTTTTCATATAATCTATCAAAATTAATTGTTTATTTGGAGGGGGGCAATTAAAACCCCTAAAGTAACATAGGCATTGATTAAATTTAAAACTCAGAGGAATATTAAAAAACATGCCTAAATCCAAAGTGCAATGTAATATTGACCCATTAAAAATTTATGAAGTTACCCGAATTTGCTTACTCAAATATAGGATCACGATCCTTTGTAGTTGGGATTTATATATTGGTGTTACTTGGTTCCACACCAGTGTAGATGAACCTTCTCATATTCAATAATGTGGTAATTTTACATTGGACACTGTATTAAAAAAAATTATGTGCAAATCACATGATAAAGTATTTGATTTATTTATTAAATATTTTATAACAAAAATCATGTGACTTGCACATGATTTTATAATACATGACCCAATGTGAAATTGCCACATCAATGAATAGAAGGAGGTTCCTTTACATTGGTGTGGAGCCAAGTATTATTCTTTCAATCTTTGATGAAGTAAAGCAAGTGAACACACAAGAATTACATGGTTCGGCACAATCCTTCCTTTGCCCACGGATATAATATCTTTACTTTGATAAAAATACATAAAAATAATAATTGAGTTTTTATCCCTAAAACTAAATCCCAAGAACCCTTGTACACCATCTCTTAACCCAAAAAACACTATCTCATCATTGTGCTTTATGTGTTACCTTCATATTCTCAATGTACACATATATATCACCATCCAAAACTAACTCCTCAAGATACTTGGTTTGCAAGCCAGGGTTCTTGCCATCCAAGTATCTTGCTCACTAAGAATTTGTGGTCTCCAAGTAAAACAACTTGACACTCAAGCTAGTCTCTTGCCCACTAAGGTTTTAGGGTCCAATATCAAGAATTTGAATCATATCCCAACACTAGGTGTCATATCTTAGAGCTCAAAAAAGCAATTATCTAATGCATTGTCTTCATTAGATGTTGAATATATGGTTGCAACTTCAATAGCTTTCCAAGCAATATAGCTGCAAAGAATTCTTGAAGACACAAAGCAACCTCAAGAGCCATTTATTATGACAATCAATCTGCAATTGCAATGTCAAAGAATTTGGTGCATTACAATTGCACAAAACATAATAAAGACCCCCTTCATTTCATAAGAGAGTTGGTAGTAAAAGAAGTATTGAAATGGCATACTAAAGCACTAACGACCAAGTTGTTGATATATTTGCAAAGGCATTTCTTTGCGAAAATTTGAGCATTGAGAGACATGTTGGGTGTTGTAAGTTTCTGCTTAAAAATGGGAGTGTTAAGAATTAATACATAAACTAGATGTGCCAACTTCATGATTTTTGTGCTATTATATCAGCTTAAGCGTCCATACACATTTAAGTTACTAGTCTTTGTTGAGTCAAATAGTTGCAATTTAGATTCTATTAGGAATTTTGACATTCAATCAACAACTATTTAATCACAATAGTAAAAATAAAGAGAAAACTAAACACAATAATTTTAACGTGGTTCGACACAACTCTTTGTCAACATCCGCAAGTCAATTACTATTTCACTTCCTTTGTAACTTTTGAATATATTAAATATGCTAAAACTCACTATATCACAATATACAATTTTTCTAGATAAAATAGTTTGAAAACTATTCCCAAATAGTACACAATTTTTTAGACAAAACTGTATAAAAACAAGTTGCTTGCTATCTAAGTTACTTGCTCACAAAATTTCTTGATCTCCAAATTGTTGGCTCACCAAGTTGCTTGTTCTTCACACCAAGTAACTTCAGGACCCACACCAATAAATTATAAGCCAAAAAATTCCCAATATCAATTAAGCTATCGTTGGTAAAAGTGTTCACTAAACGGTTAAAATCAATTAATCGACAGTTTCGAACTGATTTGTTCTAAATCCATAGGGTCGTGCGATGTCAAAACTTCTCCAAATCCTGGTCAGCCTTTCTTCACATTGAGTTTTCGCTTAAAGAATTCGTAAGACAACCTTTTAGAAGCCACATGACTCATTAAAACTCAAACTGCAATACTAATAAACCCACTCAAGCACCAAAGTCTCCGTTCAAAGCTTAGCCCACTACCAAGCAACCATCCTACCATACCTCTGATTCTCAACTAACACAGAAATCTTGAAGATCCAACATACCTGATGCTAAGACCCATACGATACTTAATCTTGTCCCAGAGGTTATCACACCAATCTCGAACCAACCGTAACATCCCATTAATCTGAAATAGCCACAGACTTGTGTTAATGGTCCTCATTAGCCCTCATGACTTTAAACTCCAATAAGGAACACTTGCCCGGTTAAGAGCACACAAGTAAAGTCCCACTGGAACCCAAAGACATCCAAGAAATTCCACAGAGTTATCATCTGTGTCAATTCCTAGCTTAATGACCAGCAATCCCTATACATTGTTCAACGAAGATGCACAATATCGTCCCTTATTGTGTTAGCCATTGATCCGTTGATCGCCAACTGATGCACAATTCCTTCCTTCCTTGTGCGAGACACATGGAGGATAGTCCACCATCCTAACCTAGAGCCAACTGCTAACAAATTTGACTGTACACAAATAACTCACTAGCATGACTGCACGCACGCAGCCTGCAAGCCCAACCGAAGATAGCCAATGCGCAACTCACCCATTGATACACAATACCTCCCATCATTGTGTTGAACACACCAATGCTAGCCCACAATATAACCGAGAGTCTATACGCATGCAACCCGCAACATAATCGATGATACCCACACATGCCCCACAAATGTGCCTCTTTGCCTCCAGAGAACCACATATTGTTTGCATGCCCAGTGCTAAGATAATATCTGATAGCCCATATGATAGCGATCATAAGGTCAAACCTCATGCACAGGAGAAAAGAGTAATGTAGTGCATACGAGCCACCTACACTGTCCATGAAGCTCCAAATTTCATGGAGGCCCGAGTCACCCTATGGTGGCCCTAAACCTATACCCCAAGTTTTATTGGGAGGCTCACTTAGTTCCCACACAATGCTAAAACCATAACCCATGTGTGTGCCTCGGAGGTAGTGAAGAGCCTGACACTATGCCCCCCTAAAGAGTCTTAAGTCATTTTAAGCATTTCCAGCAAGAAACATACCTCATGCTTGAGTCATCATAATCCTTTAATAAATATAATTTACATAATCTGCCAAATCCAAACATTCTATATCACTGCACGCATCTTCAAGAGACTCCCAAAAAATTCTAATTAATTTCTAAAGCGTAAATTACACATTTACGAAAATGCTATTGTGCCACTCTAGCACACCACTGACACACATCTGTTGAATAATTGCCCCACGACTAGGCCACACTTGCTACACCGAACTCATAAAGATCATCACACAGCCCACTCAAAAGTCAACTCACGTGTAGCAACCATGTCAAATGGTGCGTACCATGACAATACGCATTATAGGAATTTGAAGGGTACGTGCTTGTTATCAACAACATAGAGATCACTACGAAATTTTGGGGTGGACACCCTTTAATTTGGTCAAGGTCTAATTAAATTAACTATATATTATATAGATAAAAATAAGTGAATATCACATGAATACTAAAAAAAAAAAATCTCAAAGCTTTGATCAATGAAAAAGTTTCACATAGTTATAAAATGGTTTTTTTTTTCTTCAATTCCCTTCTTTTGTGTTACTAATAAATTTTTCAAAGAATTATAAATAAAATTCTTGGAAAAAATGTACAAATCTATTATACGTCTATCATTGCTCGTATTATATTCTCTCACACTCTCTCTCTCTCACACTTGAAACATATATGCATATATGGGACCACGGCCACTTGCAAGTAGTCTTCTTCAATATATACATTGGAAAAGTGAGGGGATTGCAGGGAAGTTCCACTTTCTCCTTTCGCAAAATCTCTCTTTAATTTAGCATGTGATACCTGCTCATGTCTACAAAGATTCGACTACAAATCAACATGATTAAGAATGATTTGATGGTAGATTTACATCTGTTTTTTGAGCCTTGTAAAGCCCTTTAAACATTAGGGCGTTAGTTCTTTCATTTTTGTTTTTTAGCAGAAGATCAAATTGATAATATTTAAGGCGTTAGTGATTCATTATTAGAATTTCAACCATTTCCATGGATGAACTTACCTAACTATGTCATCAAACACTTTGGGCGAAGATACCCGCAGATCAACTATAACATTGATTAACAATTTGAGGTGTTAGAAAAATTGAATCACTCTTTTGTATAAGTTAATAATTATTATACTTTACATGTGCAGACCTGAGAATTTTTGTGTTCGATCATACAATTTCTAATAGTAATTATGATTTGGACTGAGCACATTTTATTTTTAGATATGAAAATGTGTTTCTAAAAGATAATTTCACTTTCTAATAATTTTTTGTAAATGAACCAAAATATTACGCTCTTCTTAAAAAAAAATATTATCAAAGAAAAGAATGTGCTTAATTAATTGTTTAGAATATAGTAAAGCCTTAGCAGTGTTTGTTTAGTCATGCATCTCAATTCTTTTGAGAGATTTTTGCCATTTGGCTTATGAGAATTTTTTTGTATCAAATATTTACTTTCTATAATCAGGTAGGGAGAGAAAAAGAGAAAATTTCTTCAAAATCTCTGCAATCTATCGGTGAAAAGTAGTTTTACTCCAAAATTAAAAATCCCATAAACCAGTTTTAGGGGAAAAGAAAATTCCAGTGTCTTACAGTAATAATAGAATATCTTTCAATACCATTACGGTACAAGATAGGGTACCCTATAAAATTTTCAACCATTCCCCATTGCGTCCCCAAGAGCTTTGAGAGAGACAACTGAGTTAAAAAGAAAGGTTTCTTATTCTCTTTTTTCATTTGCCAGTGATCATGAACATGTCTAAAGAGGACAAGCTAGCTACATGATTGCTTAAAGAGGAGACTCCTATCCAACTTGGTCACTTTTCTAGTGCAGCTCCTTCTTGGAATCTCAATGGATATGCTTGAGGGATCTCTCTTGCTTTTTCAAAAAGGCAAGCTCTATACAAAGTACAAAAAATCTTCAGTATTTTGGGCTCCATAATCTTTGGGTTACCTACTTGGTTCGAGTTTTTTCTAGTTGTCGAGAGCTTGAATGGGATCCACCAAATTTGAGTGGAGAAACTCAAGATTTTTTCTATATTTTTTTTAATTTAGATTTTATCTATTCGTTAATATTATTTTCTATAAAGATAAAAGAAACCCAATAACTTTTTTAATTTTGACACTCAAAATTGTTAACAAGCAATATTATGTCATGTCATAAAACTTAATTCATTAGTACATGATTATTAGCTCATAAATCATTATAGGAAACGAGAAATATCAAAACTGATTGTGGAAGAAAAAAATTACATTTTTTATATTGTTTTCAGCCTAAATAAACCCTTTTTAACTTGTTTTTAGCTTATAATTCATAAAAAAAAAAAAAAAAAAAAGTAAAAAATAATGTTTGGTATAGCTTTTTTTTTTAATAGTAAAAACTGTTTAAAAGGGCTCTACCAAACAAACATTTAGAGTCCGCTTGATTTAACTTTTGATTATAGTGTGGGGACGCAAAAGTGAATCTAAAACAGTTTTAGAGAGTTAAAATATATCTTGTGTTTGGTGAAAATTGTATTAAAAATATTGTCAAACTAATTTATGTGTTAAACAAATAAGTTACAACATTCTAATAATAATATATGTATCATTATTGCATTTAAAACTTGATTAAGAAAAATGATTGATTATTTATATAGTGATAAGAGTGTAAATATATTTCCCATACAAAGGTAATTAAGAACATTACTAAGATCAAAACTGATTCTAAGATTAAAACTTACAAAACCTATATTGTGATTTTGAGCTTAAATTAAAATTTTAATTTATAATTCATAAAAAAAAATTTAAATGTTTAGCATCATTTTTACTTTCTAATAACAAAAACCGTTTGAATAGCTCAAGCACTAGCCGGTTAGCCCTCGAACTATGTTTTGGAATTCTACTTCTTTTTTGTTTTCTCTGCACTAGCCAACTGTTTTCCACATGGATCCCTTTCTTTTCACATCAAATATCCTGGTAATAATCACAATATTAGGCTTCTGTTATCTAGAGTCTAGACCCAGCTTTTCTTTTCTTTTTGGGTCGATTTCTGTGGACACAGCTCAAAGCCTCAACCTTACAATTGTAGCTAGAACACGCTGAATGAAGGCCTACTGGGCCAGAAGAGTCTGTAATTGTACTATCTTTCGGCCTGGGCATGGTTGACCCATAAGATAAACTCAACACTTTTACATAAAAATACTAATTAAGATACTCCAAATGCTTTATTCTTCTCTCATTTTTTCTCTCTCTGTTGTACACTGGTACCATTTATACATGCTACTCTTTATCTCTCTTTTTTTGGGGAACTAAGGCACTTCTTGTAAGTCTTTTAAGTACCAAAATTAATATTTCATTAGATGGTGTGTTGGGAAAAATACACCCAAGATACCACAAAAACACCAAACAAACAGAAAAAACACTTTTAAGGGCTCAAATTTGTTTCTCCTTATTGCACCAAGCCATCCTTTGGGCTAGACTTCTTCCCTGGGAAAAGCCTTTCTCACTTTGAGTAAGCCCTTCTCACCTTGGGCTAAAGTTAATAAACGTCTGCAATCCACTTTATAGGCAACAATCCCCAACGTTTTTGGGTTTGATTTGCATGTAGAGTTTGACTCTTCAAACTACCATTCCCTGTTGATGTAAGATTAGATTCACACATATCCCAACAATTTGTTTGTGTCAAATGGCAAAATGGATGCATGCATGCAGTAAACAGAAAATTATCAGAGTTGCCTATGTGATGCAAAATTCAAAGAAACAATTTAAATCAATTCAACTGTGTCTAAAATGATTTTTTTTTTTTTTTTTGTTAATGCATTAGTGAGTGGTAGTAAGAATACTTGAGTTACCACTTTAAAGTTTAAACTGAAGAGGAAGAGTTCAGTTACTTTTTATACTCTAACATGTTCTTTCACAGGTCCGGTTTCTATCCTTTATTTCATTTTTAAATGATATTTAAGTTAAAATGTTAATGAGAATATCTTTATTAAAAAAAAAAAGATATATCCTTTGAAAATAAACTTCAACTTAAAATTAGTTTTAAATTGGACTCAAATATCTCGACTTAAAAGTTTTGATACCATTATCTCAAAACTTTATTTATAAGCTTACGAAGAAAAAAAAAATGTCAAATTATTCTTTTATGCTCTAAGAAATGGAATTCAAACAATTACCAACAAATATAAACAGAAAATTATTCACATAGAGAAGAACTAAATTAACAAGAAAGTAACAAATGAACAAACACACAAGAAATAAATGAATCTTCAAGCAACTATGTCAACCTAATTTCGTTGTACCTTTTCTTCTCTCTTCTTCTCCTTCATGTCTTCAGTGATCTCATCTTTGGCCTTGAATTGACACTCGTAGGGGTTGCAGGCGGACGGAAGAATTCTGCGTAGATGTCCAAGAAGAACTTGTCAACAATGTCAAGATATGCAGGACAAGTGAGACGAGAATAGTAATGAAGAACTTCTTCTATGTCCAAAACATGATCCACGTTGCTCACATCAATCATCTCTAGCTCCCTTAGCTTTCGTGCCACCAAAAAACTCCTTTCCTTAGAGCATGAGTCTTCTTCTTGTCCTTTCCCTTCATGAACAGTACTACTACTGATCTTCATTTTGTGGTGATCAGTGTCTTCTCTTCTCTGTATTTGATTGTTCTTTGCTGGGCTTGCCTTTGAAAAATGCATGAAACTCCCATTATTAATAGAATCCTCCTTTTCTTGCTTTGGTAGAGTTGGTGATGATGATAAAAGCCTATTAGTAGTACCCTTGTTCTTATTATTGTTTCTTTTCTTTGTCTTGTCTTTGTCTGATTCCCATCTCTGGGTGAAATCAGTGTAGAACTGCTCCAACTCTTGGTGGGTTGTTTGAGAATTCATGGAAGCAGTACTGCTGCAAGAATATGGTTTGAAAGGAGGGATTTTGGGTAGCTTTTGGTAATTAGAACCAGAGAAGAAAGACTTAACACTTTCTAATGTTTTTTGGAACAACCTTTTGGTGTTGGAGATGGAATTTCTAAACAACATTGGGGATGGCTGGCCTCTATAATGGACACTGAGAAGGGGGGGTAATTAATTAGTGAGGTTGTTTTTTCTCTTGTTGTTGGGTGTGTTGTTTTCTTACCTGCAACAAAAGGGTCGCAGCAGATCTCAGTACTCTTATCTATTTGGCATCTTCTTCTTCTTGTTGTTGGTGATGATTTCTTTATAAAGATAAGGGATGTGGAGGAGCCATTGAAGGTTGTTTAACTTACTCAAAAGAAAAGAGAGAGCTCTCTATCTCTGGATTCCACTTTATTGTTTGTTTGTCTTGACATGCGCTCCTTTCTTGTCTTGGTGTTTCCTTCTTTTGCTCATCAAAAGAGTCCCCACTTGCTCTCTCTCGTGGATATATCATATATGGAAGATAGTTTCTTTACTTTTACTTTTGATGGTGGAGTTGGTGCGTTGCCTCTTTAGGAGAAGGAAAGGAGCGGGTGTGGTGTGGTTGTTGAATTGGATCCCTTGCCTAGCTAAATTGATTGATCTGCTTAATTTACTTCTTTTTTTATTTTAGTCAATCAATTCACATCCCATTTGATTTTTTTCAAGTTATAACGGTGGATTAATCTACCATCTTCTTATCCTATTCACACGAGAGTAATTATTTTATTATCTAAAAAAGATTCGTTGGGTCAATATCCAATGAATAATCATTACTGGTATGCCTCCCATTTGATTAGAGCTAGTGATTTCTTTTAATTACTTGATGATTTTTTTATTATTATTATGGAAATTACTTAATAAATTAAAACTATATAATATATTACTCCTACTTTGAAATATGCCCGTATACTCAGACTGCATTTGCACATTAGCATTATTACAATTGGTATATTATTAATTTATTATTAAGCTAAATTAATCGTGACAATTTAATTTGAAAAAGTAATGCTTTAGGAATAGTATATGTTTTACGAGAAAAAATATATATACAAGCTCACACATCTTTTTTCCATTTATTTATTGCATGTCTTTTCTAGTCTTCATTTACACAATTTCTTTTAATTCTATCTTTGTTTTATTAAGCTTAAATGACATGTCTAGATCATAATTAGTACGTGGGAGATAGAAGACGTGTTTTTTTTTCATTTGGTAGGAAAAAAAATAAAATAAAAAAATTGAGATCTTTCTCTCTCGTTACAAATCAAAATTCTTTTAATTTAAAAATATTGGAGATTGAAAAATAAAATAAGATAAATCAATTTTTTTTGTCTTTCTTTTCAAATGTCTTTTATTCTACTCTATACATGATGAAAATTATTACGATCAGTAATTTTTTCCTCAGTTTTTTATTCTCTCATTTCTTTGATATCAATAATATATAACGTACCTAAAATAAAATTTTATTTTATTTGGCAAATAAATACTTAATAGGGAAAGAATATGTCCTACGAAAAATGTATATATATATAAAAGAAATAAGTAACTCAAGGAATCAATCATTAATTATTATGTACACTTTCCACTAAAAGGTTATAGGAACAATGATTTATTGATAGGAAAATAATTAGTATTATGGTAGATGGAAGTTTTCTACATCGGCTTCACATGGGATTCTCTTTAAGATCTAATGTTGCTCTCTTGCCCCAAACTATTTTGGTAGGTGTGGATAGAAATTTTTACTTACCCCCAGTGAAGTGCATGACCGGAGTATTGGAAAGTAAAACTCAAGAAATTCTATCTTTCTCATCAACGGTCTTATTTTATATCTTTTGTATAAAAATTTCTCCAAGATATTTTTTGTAAGGTGTGTTCATTTGACGAGAATTCTATTTCTTGTGAATTATTAAAATGTATATAAAATTTAAATTATCTAATAAAAGTTTTGAAACGTTTTTAATGAAAATATGTTTTATTTCAATAATATGACTCATATATTTACCATTTTACATTGATATAATATTATTATTTTGCATTAACTTAACCTTCTAATGTGAAACTTATAATATAATAAAAATTATTTCTTAAAATGACCCAAAATGTTTTAAGCTACATCGTACTATCATTCATTCTTTCTTTTTTTTGAAAAATGAATATAAGTTTTAAAAAATTATTTTTAATATAAAAATTTTAATATTATAGCAAAAATTTGATTTGATGAGTGTAATTTTTATTATGATGACAACGTGAGAATTGAAATTTCTCACTTATTTGATCCGAGTTAAAATTCGTACATAAAAATTATAATTCTCATAAATTTTATTAAACAAAAAATCAATGTTTCAAGAATTTATATCTTTCATTTTGATTTCTCACGTAAAAAACAGACCCAATAAAAAAAAATAAAACGGTTCTCGTCTGAAAGGTTTTACAAGGTCGGCTGCTTATGTTGTTTTATGATTAATGATCAAGAATCAGACAAACAAAAGAAACATGGATCAGTAGCTGGCACATCCTAATGGAAAAAACAGGGAATGTGAAAACAAGAAATAACGAGATAAAGACAAAGATGAAAAAAAGAGAAAGATGGTAAGGTCGGTAGCCAAAACTTTAGGACAGGAATGTTCATGCAGCTGTATGTGTCTATGCTTTAGCTTCTGAAGATTCGTTCGCACCATCATTAGAAACCCCCACATATTTGAACTGCTTAGTTAGTTGTGAGACTTCTCTAAATGGTCGATGAGCGAGAATGGAACTTGCATTGCAGCAGAGGAAGGGCTGGTGCAGTCCCAACTTTTGCCAATCTGTTGCATCCGCTTTGGTTGAGTTGGCGGTTTTATGGATTTTCGTACTCACCCCTAACGAGTTATTCAATAGGGAATGACGTTTCCGTAATATTAACAGCTCTGGTTTGGCCCAATAACACCTTAGGCCATGAAAAAATTTCCTTTCGGTTAAAGTTTGATTTGTTAGCCCAGAGTTTGGGGCAGGACAAATGTCCAAATTAATAAACGTAGGGCCCGGAACCATGATGCCCAACCCATTTAAACGGGAAACCTTCAGCCCATTGACAGAACATAAGAAAAAAGAAGTTCCATTTGACTCCTAAGATCCAAGTTTTTTTTCGAAGACCCTAAGGTCCAAGTTTTTGAAAAAAGAAAAGAAATAAAAAAAATATATATACTTAACAATGAAAACATTGGTTTATTTAAAATTTAGTTGAATCATATCCATAATTAAAACATTGGTTTATTCAAAGTTATAACCATAAATCTAATCTTTTTTTCTGATAACCATTCTTTTAGTTCAGTTTAGTTATTAAAATTTTACAATTAACGATAGTTAAAAAAAAAACCAAAATTTTATCAATTTAAAAAAGTTATACTAATCAAAATATGATATAATTTAATCAATTCATATAAAAATTCTTAACAATTGATTCACATTCAAATACTTCAAAATAAGTTATAAAGTAAAAAATTTCAAATGAAAGCTAAAAATAATCAAAACATTAAACATCTGATTCGTTTATTGTTAAAGTTAATATCTATGGAAAAAAAGATACTTTTATTTAATTATATACTTATCTAAAATATATATAATTTTAATATAGTTTAGTTAAGTAGTTAACTAGTATATTTAAAAATAAATAATCATAACCATAACACAAAAAACCCAAAGATCCGAACCAAAAACCTAACTATTTTTTTTGTAACCGTGTTTTTTATTTAAATATGAAATAATTCAGGTTCAGTTAAGTTTTTAGGTTATTTTTGCACAGTCTAAGTGATGGTATTAAAAATCAAACATTTGAATAATTATTTTAAAAAAAATAGACCAAAGTGCATTGTCAGTTATTTTACTTATGAGTCGATTATAATTTGATCCCTAAACAAAAAAAATGTAACAATTTCAACTTTAAAATATGTGTTTCTCTTCAATTTGACCATTTTAATCAATTTTAACTAAATAAATGGCATCATTTTGTCACCCAAATTAACGTATTGACTTGATCAAAATTATCAAAATATCAATTTGAAAAGAAATATATATTTTGAATTTAAAATTGTTGGTAATGTTTTGTTATGTGACTAAATTGTAACCAACCCCTAAGTAAAAGAATTAACAGCCTCTTGCCAAAAAAAATTAATACATCACTGCAAGAAATTATTTTATGCCCTTTCGGAGTATAACGTTGGAGAGACCCCTCGATGACGTTCACACATTCTAATGAAAGTCGCAAAAGTTGCCAATCTATTGAAGCCACGATAGAGTCCAGACTTGTTCTTGGAAGGTTCAAAGACTTGAAAAGGCCAAAAATGCATTTGGATTGTGGGATTTCGCTCGAGAGAGACGATTGAGATTGAGAGGCTCAATAACCCAAAAAATGCGACAATTAATGAGAAAGAATGTAAAGTTGGTAACCCAATAACAGAACAGCACTGACACAATCAGACGTTCTTTGATTTGCATTCCATTTTTTACAATTTTGGCACCTAAATTTGTCATCGATTCAGAAGGGAGAGGGATGTCAATGTCCTAGATAATTGTCACAAATAGCTACTGTTCATATTGTAGCTAGCTAGCTACAGTATTATAGAAGAAAAAAGAAAAAAGAAAGATCACAATGCAATTTTTACTTTTAAAAAAAATTGAGTTTAAAATTAATATTTTAGATTCGTTTGAAATTTTATTGATAATTTTAAAAAAATTTATTAATATTATCAATAAAAATATAAACTTAAAAAATAATATTAACAATTAAATTTTATAAAATTACTTATATCTATCTAAATATTCTCTTCCACTTTCTCTCGCTATGTCATATATATATATATATATATATATATATATATATAATGTAACATAGCTATCAAGCTCAGTTTCAAAGCAGTAAATGCTAAAATAAAAACCCAAAACGCCCCAACTTCTCATTCCATTATGTCTTTTCAATTTTTAAGCCATACTCATTGGTTGAAACTGACGTATCACTGTTCATAGATAACCATTTGTATTTTTTGTTTATCGACATTTCAGTTTCAAGAGCATTTTGGAATGGAAACTGTCTCCGTTCTCTGGTCCATGAATTCTGAAATGAAACACAATTCCTTTATTTTGAATTTCTAGAGCTAAGAGATTTATCAAGCGACATGGATTAGTACAGCATCGAAATTATTGTCCTATCATATTAAAGCGCACTTATGCTTAGTCAGTCACCAATCACCATGTATAGGGTAAAAAAAAACACCCCGTTGGATGTTTGGTGTTTGGTTTTTGTCTCTTGCTTCTTTTTTTTCATGTAATGTAAACAAATAATTTAGTATATAAATAAATTGAATTGTTTACGTACCTAACACTTCAGAACACATTTTTGTCTCTTTTATATATGTAAAAACAATTTGCAAAAAAAAAAATAACAATTTGGGTTTCTTGTCGGCAGGCATCTTGTCAACCATATAATTGGCTTGATCATTTGAATGATAGCTGTAATAATTTTTTCTTTCTTAGCTAGATGCAACTATCCAGTAAGGTCTTGGTACATAGTCTTACTTACACTTGGCCAGAAGATTTGATAGTCATGTTGTTTTCAAAAAATAGTGGAATATGCTAAAAAATTGGTTTGATAATTTATAATATAATTTCTGGTACTGAAAAAGAATAAAATTAATTTAGTTGAATATAGCATTAAGGTAGAAGAAATAAATAAATAAACATTCATAATGATAGACACATGCATCATTAAACATTCAACCTTGTAATGGAAGGTTTTCCTTTTTTTTTTGCTGTAAGATGGAGCTATCAATTCACATCAATGAAACAATATTTACTAATTTAATATTAACATGGCTTGGTTAATTATTAACGAGATATAAATTGATAATTATATCAAATTTCATGTGGATAGAATAGATTTGATTTGCCTATAATTTTTTTCTAAAGTAATTAATTGTATATATAATTGAATTTTTTATATGTGTTTGCTCTTTTTTTGTACTTTATCTTTTTTAAGTTTTTAAAATAATAAACATTTTACAAGCTTAAAGAAAAACATTTCTCATTATATTAGTCATACATTTGTATTTAAATATAGTCTCAATGAAAGGTTTTCGAACAATAAATTCTTAATTAGGTAAATCAAGCTGATCAGTTGCACATAAATTTTTATTTATTACTCCATGATAATGATTAATTTTTTAAGTGATTGTGTAATTAACCTTACATGAATCGACAAATAAAACTGTATTCAAAGAAATTGTATATAAATATTATTTTTTATTTTAAAAATTAAATATTTTTTTAAAAGTAATTTTATAAATAATTATCTCCTTGTCTTTTCAGTTTCAAATCAATCTGTCACCCCCTATCTTTTCGAAGTACTAACTTGAAAAGTCTAACCCTATCCTACCTCAGAAAGTTACCTAAAGTCCAAAGACTTTCGTCCTTCTAATTTCCCTCAAATGACAAAAACTGCCATAACAACATTTTCCCATGCATTATAATTTTATTTTAAAAAAAAATAAAACTCTTTCCCCTCTTCTTCTTTCATCTACTTTTCCATCTTTTCAAACACAATGATGGTATATTCAAGGGAAAAAAACAAAGATAAGAACAAACAAGAAAATCCCACTTCAGAGTTTGAAAAGATGGAAGAAAAGATTCATGGTCAGTGCTCTAATTAACTAAATGAATCTTAAAACACAACTTAATTAACTAATTACTCCACTACATCTAATTAACAGAGTCGTAGTAGCTGATCAGAACAAAGCCTCGTAAATCTCCGTAAACACTTGAACGATGATCCTATGATGGTTATGAGAGTTGAGCGAAAGAAAACAATGCAAGAGATGCTCTAGATCCTTAGCCCCAAATATCTGTCTCTCAACTATCATCTCCAACATCGATGTCCTAAAATCACTGTACGGATCCATCGAACTCTTCACCACAGCGAAACTGTCCTTCACTTTCCCTTCCAGCTTTTTCAACGCCAACACACCCATTTCGCTTCTCTTGCTAGTCGTCGCTCTTCCCCGGCGCCGACTATCGCTCTTTTTCCGACGAGAATGTCTCCGACGACTTTCCGATGAATCATTGGAAGAGAGACTCCTCGAAGAGAAGAACGTGTTGGTCTCGTCTTCTTCTTCTTCTTCGCTGCTAAACCACCACCCTCCACCGTAGATATTAGTACTATCGAGAGAAGAAGAGCTAAACAAATAATTATTTCTAGTACTAAACTTGTTGCTCTTCTTCTTTTTCTTATTCTTCTTGTTCTTCACTGTATCGTAGAAATCGAATTGTTTAGGGTGGTGGAAGGGACGATTCAAGGGAGATACGGGAGACGCAGGAGGGCAAATTCGTCCACTGATAAATGATGTGGAGACAAAGTAAGGAGAGTGCTTCTCCGATACTTTGCGTCTCGGGGGTGGAGGAGCTGTTATGATGCAGTCGTTGTCAACGGTTTGCTCTGTTTCGTTGCATATGGGTTTACAAATGGAAGGAAAGGATCGAGCCTTTGGTGATGTTTTTGTGTCCATCATCTGGAAGTTTCTATGGTTTTGAGGAACAAACACGGCATTCTCAGTTATGTCCGATAAGTTTCGGGACTGGCACGACCCGAAAGATGACCGAAACATGCGAGAAATTCGTAGCTTGAATCGGCTATCCATTAAAGAGAGAGAAAGGAAAGAGAGAATTTTTGAGAGAGAGATCAGGTGGCAGTAAATTATGGAGAGGCACGTATAAATAACACGAGGAACCGAAAGTGGAAGTCGTTTTAATGATATTTTAATGAATGTCTGATGACACTTTTTTGCTGTTTTTCGTCTTCTTCTTTGTCCTTTGGGTTTGGGAGATAGACTTTTTTTTAATGATTAAGAATCTCTCGCGGCAATTAAGCATATGGTTGGTTGAACATCACTCTCTCTCTCTCTGCTAGCTCCTCTACATTAATAAAAAAATGAGAGCTCTAATTTTGATAATAATTCATGGAATATTGTTAACATATATTTGGGTACCGTGGTTCCAATTAAATAATTATATATATTATAGTAGGATATTACTGGTTCATATCGGTCAAATCATAACTTTTAATTTAAAAATTATTTTTTTAGATTAATATTTTTTTTTCTTTAAATATATGATTCAATAAATATCACAACATTTATAATGTTGAGATGATATTAATCAAATAATCCACTTGAAAAAAAAATCAAATTACTGAAGAAATTACTTCATCTTAATTTTGATACGTAATGAAAATTATTAGTAACATATGGGTCATATCACAACATTTAATTCAAAAGATTGTTTTTTTTAGATCAAGATCCTCTTCTGTTCTTCAAATGCATGATTTGATAAATGTCACATTATTTATATTGTTGACGTGATATTAATCAAATTATCCACTTGAAAAAAAAATTGTCAAATTACTAAAGAAACTACTTCATCCTAATTTTGATACGTAATGAAAATTATTAATATCATATATTAATTAGAAAAATCTCTTGAAAGTTTAAATTGACATTGGGTAAGTTTATTTATAAGGGACAACAAAAACCAATCAAATGGACAGTGGATCATCAACTGCTTGATTTGGGATGGAGTAAATGTCAACCAGCCAAGCCATTTTATATACTAACATATAGATTAGTGAAGTATATATATGTAGAGGGGTAGGGGGACCATTAGGCCAAGTTGAGTATGGGTGCTGTTTGAAATTCAAAATTGAAATGGATCTATATTTGAAAGACTATAATAAACCATATATCTTTATTGAATTCAAAATTGAAAAACTAAAATTTGTTTAAATATTTAGATTTGATGAAATCGATTTAAATTAAGTTTAAGCAGTTTTCGAACAGAAATAAACAGAAACATAAAAAAGTTGGTAATTAAGAGCTAACTTCAATTAACTTTTTACCTTTGCTTTAATGAAAATTAAAATCATTAAAACAATTATATACCATTATGTATCAACTTCTATACTATTATGTAAGTAATTTTTTTTTACCGAAAAAAGTAAAGTAAAAACTGATGTTTGGCCATTTTATTTACCAGAAATATTTAAATGGTTTCATTCTTTTAGTATCGTACTAGTAGTACTATATTCAAGAGGGAACATTGCCATTAATGGTTTTAGTAATTTAGTACTAATGTGTCTAACAGCAATCGACTTTATGGCCTAAATATTCATGATCATGATTCATGACAATTTACATGGCTTTCATTTTCGTTCCTTTGCTTCTTTATTCTCGATTATTTCCTTTATATAAAATGGATCTAACTTTCAAAAAAATTAAAATCATTTGTGAGATAAATCATATTGAGTTTCAAACCGTTTTGAGTTGATTTATTGAGCAAATTCAATCTTTTGTTATTTAGTAATTATTTTTTTTTCTAATTATTCAGTGATTTCGTTTCAGCTCTTATATATACATGCACATTCATATTGGCTTATTAAATTAGCTTAATTTTATTTATTTTCAATATTAGTAAGTTAAAAATAATAATATTTTAATATAAAAAACTTTGATTTTAGTTTTTTTCATAAGAAAAATATATTTAAAGAATTTATTAAAATTAATGTTGGTATTGTGAGCTTTAAAGTATAAAAATATAGATAGTAGAAGAAAGATTTTGCCATGGGTTAAAGTTTTTCAATGCCTTCTAATGAAAATTTATATTGAAATTGGGATATGTAATCAATAGCTTATGAAGCCATTTGTAAGAAAATTGATAATTGCAAAATGAACAACCTAACTCAATATGATTTTTCTTGTAAGTAAATTTCACTATTTATTTTTTTATTCAATTTATAATTATTATATGAGACAATATCCGTTACTTGACCATTTGAGTTTAATAAGCAATTTATTATTTATTTTACAAAAAAAAAATGGATTAACTCAAGTTGTCTCGTATTTCAAGTGGAGTTGGGTTAAAATCATCTTGAACTTTTGGTTGTTCGCATCGGGCTATTTCAAGTTCAGTTCAATTGGAAATCGAGTTGGATTTTAATTGAGTCAAGTTCGATTTAATTGAAACTCAAATCATTTTGAATTTTAAAATACTCGAATATTTATTGAATCAGATCCATGTTAAATCATTAAAATATTTTTAAGTTTGGACAATTCAACTTACTCACTGATACGATAATATCAACATTTTCCAAATTCGATAGATATCCATCAAGCTTTGACATCAAAGATACATCTTAGTAAATAAGATCACGTCAAAGAAGAGTGAGATGTTTTTTTTCTTCACCATACTATATTATTAAAAGAGGTTTTTTTTTATATTATTAATAAAATTTAAAATAATTACTAATAAACTTCTTGAAAAAAGTCAAAAAAAAAAATTTATGTACCTGAGGTACTCGTTGCATCAGTCGTCTTACATGTCACTTACTCGCTACAGAGTGGCGAGACAATTACGTAATCATTATTACCTCATAATTCAATATCAACTCATTAGTCCAATTTGTTATATGATCATTGCTCACCTAAGCCTATTAGCTAGAGCATATGTATATAAGTAGGCTGCCTTGACCAAGTCCCTAAGATTCAAAAAATTTTGATAGACTATGATCAAAACATTTTTTTTTTTAATGTTTAGATTTTAAAAATTTTGTTAGGTAATTTTAAATTTTTTTATTAATAACATTAATACAAGTATAAGATTTAAAAATTAACATTACTAATAAAAAAATTTTAAAATACGAATAAATTTTCGAGCTGGTCTAAACTATTGAATTTAATAGTTTAGACCTGAGTTAGTCAATAAATCCTCCTAAGAATTAAAAGTAGTTGCCGAAATCATGAGCTCAAGAAATTGGGATGCTTTTCAAATAAAAAAGCAACTTAATTCCTTTTAAAAAACTATTCTTGCCAATATATTTGAAAATTCCATTAGTTTAATTTAGAGGAATATACATAAAAATATTATGTTTTTTGACATTGTTAAACTTTAATACTAAATGTTTTAAAAGATAAATTTGAATAACTTGAGGTTTTACTGTAGTCAAATAAAGATCAAATCAATAAAAAAATCATTTTAATTACCATGTTTCAAGTTGATTTGATTGTTGCAATTGTTTTTTAAACTTAATTTATCAATATATCAAACATGAAAAAATAAAACTTTATTAAATTTTTAATTTTTTTTATTAAAGTATAAAAATTTTAAAAAAAATTTGTTTGGAATTAAATGACCCCACTTCAAGTTATTGGACCATTATATTGGTTTGAAATGTACGTAGTTTATCAAATCTGATGTTAATTTTCTTTATAGAGAGAGAGAGTACTGTAGCATATAAGTTAAAAAGAAGCTTCCAAGAATGCAAATGCCCCACCAAGAACTAACAGACAGTTTTTGGTGGATGGATTCAGCTTTTCAGGTAATGAATTAGCTCAGTGACAAGAAGAAACCTTTGTCTTTGACATAAATTTCCTTACCCACTTTCATTGCTTGCTTTGATGCTCTGGTTATGACTACAAAAGGAAGCTAGCTCTGAAAATTTCAAACTTAGATTGATTGTATCTTTCTAAAGAGCGTGTTTTGAGTTGAGGAGGTTTATGTCAACTTCTCATGCATGCGCGGTTGTCCTTTTCAATTGGTTTCTTACGAAATTAATTGGCATAATCAACTCCTTATAACTAATACTCACGAGTATATGCCACTAGACTAAACTACAAATCAAGCTTTTGTAAGGAGTAGATCAACCATTTACTTAATTAGTACAGCTTAAAGTTGAAGAAATTTGTGTTAATTGTATTTTATACCCAGATGCTTGTTTAAGGCCATAGAAGAACTGATGAAAGTGGCAAACTTGTTGCTCCCCTTAGCTTTGATATCTGGGTAGAAGTTGCATTTTAACCTCCTAAATTAAGTCACTGTACAAGAAAGTATTGTTGAATTCAAGTTGCAAAAAGGGTCCATTCTTGATCATCTACTCTCATTATCAAAGGCTAATTTGAGAGATTGAGCTATAGTACCATCGATGACACCGAGCTTTTTCTTTGCCTCATTAAATGCCATACATACGAATAGCACGACTCCATATGGATTACTTCTGTCCATTGAGTGGCTGCAAGACAAGAATCTCGCTAGGATTATCTAAATAGCGTAAAAACAAGGGACAAGTAATATCAAAATTGTGAGAACAGTCGAACCTGCCAATTTTAGTGTTGTAACAGACATGGTTGAATTAAATTCTATAACTAATAATTAAGAGATTTCTACAAGGGAGAGATACATAAAAGGAGCATAATCTCACATTACTCTAATACCAAGTTAAAATTCAAGAAATTTTAAGGGAGTTTGGAATGTAAATTCTCCAAGTTCTCAAGTGTAAAGTTCTTGAAATTTTCAGATCTTTTGAAATGATGTGAGAATTCATATTTATAAACAACGACAAGTGCATTTGACAAAAATTTCATTTAGTATTGCTAGATAAATAATGACAATTAATCAATGTCAACTCAACAAATTTAGGTGTAAATATGAAAGTTATTTTTTATATATTTTTCCTCGAGGTTTGGCATAATATATATTTTTCTCGTAAATTTGGAGATGACAATCACCCTTTTTGTTTTATTCATATTTTGAGTTTTTCGAAACATTTACTTCTTTGATATTAAAAAATATGTTAATCAACGTTGAAATCTAATCAAATGACTAACATGACTTATCATCATCATTTTGGTTTAACCTTATATTGTTTTTACTGTTTTGTATTTTATTTACTTTATATAAAATAACATTTAAATATTTACTAACACTTCTCCTACCTAGGTTCATAGAAAGAAAACTCTATATTGCTTCTATTTTGATTCCTCGTGATACTTCAATCCACATGTTTTTTTTTGCTACAAACACTCTGCAATCTTTACGTTCCCTTCAATCTTGATTCGGCTAATTGTAATTTTCCCATATCTCTCTTTTCTCACCATCCAAACACTCTGAAATCTTTACTTTCCCTCCAATCAATCCTTAGAAGAAAAAAAAAGTGCAAACAGAGGAGAGCTCATTATGAAATCCACATAGAGAGAGAACAAAGAAAGAAAGAGAAAGAACAGAGAGAGTACAAAGGATTAAGGAAGAAAAAAATCGCAAAGAAAAAGGGGGATATAATTCGTTGAAGTGGAGAAGAAGAAAGGGTAAGAAAACAATGAAATCTCATTTTTTCCTTCACTTTTCCACTCCCCAAACACACTTTCCTTTCTAAATTTTTCACTGAAATCAAAGACAAAATGTAAAAGAAAACCTAACTTTCTCTTCTTCTGACTCCCACCCCACAATAAGGATCTGTCAACCACCGCGCACACCCACAAACCATCATCCCTACCATACCTGACTTATCATCATGTCGCTGTCATCCGCCGCGAGCTAAAGCCACTTGCTCCTTCTTTCTGACCAAATCCAAAACCCAAATCTTTTTCTTTTCCCCAACTTTTCTCACAAACCAAACAAAACCTACTACCCAGCTTCATGCTCAGCCCCTAGTTTATGCTCGACGAGCCACAAAGCGAGAGGTCTAGGGAAGAGACATTAGGATACACTCGAAGCAGACTTACCTTCTCTATAGATTCTGTCAACATCGAAACCTAACTCAGATCTGCTAAGAAGAAGATAAAAAATATAAAAAAAAAAGTAGAAGAAGATAAAACGAATAGATTTGCTAAGAAGTATTTATTTTTAATGTTTGATTTGTCTATAAAAAAATATTTGAATAATTCATTATTTTTATCCAAGATAAATGGTTTACATTTGTTCATTATTTGTTTAGATTTGTTCATTACTTTTAAATAAAATAAGAGATTTGATATGAAAGGGTAATACTGACCTTTGAGTAAATCTGTCAAAAAATTAATAGAAATCGTTTGGTCAAAGTCGATCCAAAGGAGATAAGTGTTATTTTCAAAATCACGAGGAAATAAGTGTACATTATAACATATCTCAATGGGGCAAATGTATTTATCTTTTTTTATGTTTCTGCGTAAAATACGCTGAGATGGAAAAATGTCCTATTCCATTATTTCTTAACTGTTATGAACAAATTAACAGATCTTGTTGGGAAAATTTCAAAGAGTTGTTTATTAAAAGGAATATGAGAAAATAAGATAAATGGCTTCAAGGCACGACCATGTTGCTTTCTTTAAGGTTTAATTCACCATTCACTAGTGCAAAAAGATTTTCGGCGAATTTCCTCTAAGATATAATAAAATTATATTGTTATTCTGCACTTTGTACTCATGAAAAATAACACAAAGCACATTCTATGAGTTTATAAATGAAAAACACTTATGTTTGAAAATTTTCAAGATTTCGAAAACATAAGAAGATCTGTTTTTTAGAGAAGGAGAAGAAGAATAAGAAATGAAATTCAGAAAAAATTGATTGTAACTTATGTTATCTTCATTATGATAGTTAAATGTTTAATTAGTGTCTTTCCATTAGAGACACATTGGTTTAGTAAAAAACTGATTTAAAATGAATAACTAAGTGTTCTTTTTCAAAAGACACTTCTATTCATGTCCAACTATCATTTAACTTTTAGAAAATTCAAAATTTTCGAACATCCAGTCGACTGGGTCTTTTATTCAGTCGACTAAAAAAGTTCCAAAGAGTTTAAAAAATTTTAGCCTTCTAGCCAGTCGACTGAATGAGTCCATTCAGTCAACTAAATCATTCATAACTTGAATTTCCTTTCTTTTTTTTTTCCTTCGATTTTCTAAAACATCCCAAACTTAAAATTCTTTTTTATTTTGAAAATACATCAACAACCCCCCACCATTTTCAAAATATTTTGACTCGATAAAACTTTGAAAATCTGATCTTTTATCATCCATTGAAGTTCATGCCTAGATGAAGATGTCTTTTACACTTGAATCTTCACTTAGTGAAAACACATCAATGTTAAACAGAATATGTGGTGTATAATACTTTGAACCACAAATCCTATTTGTTTAACCGGACATGTCTCACACACGAGACTTCTCTTTATAGAATTTGTCAGAAAATATGCCAACACGTTTACAGGCCTTGTGTCATGTATCTTATGTCATGAGTGCTCTAGATTCAAGCCTCTGAACTCAACAAAAGCGGCCACACTTCACACTCACTAGGTAAGTTTTATTAAGTATGTTCCGTAGCTTAACATACCAAAGAAAACATTTATAAGCCTTATGATGTACTTTGTGTCATTGAACTTAAGACTTGGCTAGTAAGCGATGAGTCGAGGTTCCATCATGAGTGATTAATCGTATGGGATTGATCCCCATCCCTTATAAAATTTTAATCATTTGCTAGCTAAAACTTTCTGACGTCTATAATTTTTATAGTTGGCTAATTCCGAAGATAATTCATTATAGTGGGTTGCGTACATAATTCCAATTCCACTTACACTAAGAATCACTCCACCACAAGTAATATTTTTCATCACTTATAACTACTTG
The DNA here is from genome assembly GCA_023935145.1 of Bretschneidera sinensis. Classification (NCBI taxonomy): domain Eukaryota; kingdom Viridiplantae; phylum Streptophyta; class Magnoliopsida; order Brassicales; family Akaniaceae; genus Bretschneidera; species Bretschneidera sinensis. The sequence continues at coordinate 28,957,390 of CM043700.1, read as the reverse complement.
ACTTTGCCTACTTGTAATTCATTATTATGCTCAGTATTAACTTGGTGTTTATACCATTGTACAATACCTACTGTAGCATACGCTCATATCACTAGTCTAAGTGACATTATCATCTAAATTAGATTTTACCACAAGTAACTTCTTGAGATTCATATTCTTGTAAATTTCTACTATAAAAATACATTCAATTATAAGTCAAGTATTAACCAAAACATACTGGAAGTTTTCTCAAGACTTATTTGAGAAATTCACACTTGTCTTAAGAAAAGTTTCAATTTATATGTATACCTCTTACATATATAGCACCACTAGAAAAATATATAGCTTTTGTAATTAAAACATATCATTTAACAAGATATAAGATTTATAAATCATTATAAATTGAATTAAACAAGAATTTCAACAAACAAATATAAATGATATTCTTATTATTACTTTTGTGTTCAAACATTCTCTGATTCACTTAAATATAATCTCATACATTTAAGTACTAACAAACACTCATCACTTAGACCTTATACATTCTTAAGCCACAAACTCTTGTTGTGCTTTTCTCTTTTTCTTCAGCATTCGAAAATCTTTCTTGAAGTATCTTGGTTTTCCGCAATGGAAGCAAGCACCCTTTGCCTTCTTGTTATTCTTATCAGAATTGGTTGAAGGATTCTTTCTCTTGTGAGAATCTTGAAAGATTTCTTTCGAAGTCTCTTCTTCCTCTACCAAATTAATATTAAAGAGGGCTTCTTCCTTTCCTTCTTTCCGTAAATCCTCATTAATTAGAAGATGATTGCCTAACTCCTCAAGAGTTAGGGCTTCCTTTAGGTGCTTCAGACGATTCCTGAAATTTTTCCAAAGTCTATAATGGTTGTGACCGTTATGGTCTCATCCATTTCCAGCTTATGTTGAGAGAATTGATCTAATATAGTTTTTATTTCACTAAACTGATCCATAATACTACAAGTATCAACGATTTTAAAATTATTTAACTTTGTAATAATATAACACTTAGTTGTTGCGTCTTCCTTTATGTACCTTGGTTGCAACGAATCCCACAACTCATTTGTGGTCTTTACATTGTGGTAAGCATCAAACAATATATTGGACATCACGTTAAGAACATGTCCCTTGCAGATATCATCATCTTGATCCCATTTCTGCCTATCACGAGTCTGGGCAATCGTCTAATTTTTTACAGGTTTCGACGTTGGTGTAGTGATTACATAATATACTCGCAGCGACGTCAAAAGGAAAGGACAACTTCTTTTGCTAGTGATAAAATTCTCCTTCATCAAAACGCTTAAGCTTGTTGAAGTCCAGCGCCATATCTCTCAGAGAACTCAAAGAGGTAGTCATTTTGATAAACAATGTGAATATTAAACCTCAAGATTATTGAGGAAATTTCTAGGGGTTGTTTATCAAAAAGAATAAGAGAGAATAAGAGAAATGGCGTCAAAGCACGACCAGGTCGCTTTTCTTAAGGTTTAATTCGCCCCTCACTGGTGCAAGAAGGTTTTCAGCGAATTTCCTCTTAGATACAATGAAACTCTGTTGTTATTCTGCATTTTGCACTAATGAAGAATATTCCACAACAACTTCTATGAGTTTATGGATGAAAAACACTTATTTTTGGAAATTTGCAGGATTTCTAAACATAAGAAGATCTGTTTTTTAAAGAAGGAGAAGAAGAATAAGAAAGGAAATCCATAAGAAAAAAAAAATTGAAATTTCTGTTATCTTTATTATAACAGTTAAATACTCTATTTATAGTGTTTAATTTAGTATATTTCCATTACAAACACATTGGTTCAATAGAAAACTGATTTAAAATGAATAACTAAGTGTTCCTTCTCAAATAATACTTCTATTCATATCCAACTGTCATTTAACGTTCAGAAAATTCAAAATTTTTGAACATCCAATCGACTAGGTCTTTCATTCAGTAGACTGAAAAAGTTCCAAAGAATTTCAAAAAAAATTAGTCTTCCATCCAGTCGACTGAATCAATCATTCAATCGACTGAATAAGTCCATTCTGTCAACTGAATTATTTACAACTTAAATTTCTATTTCTTTGATTTTCTAAAACATCTCAAACTCAAAATCTAATTTTATTTTGGAAAAATATCAACAAGTCTAATGTAGCAAACTTTAAAATGTAGAGTTTTGAGTCTCCATGAACTTAACATAAGCTGTAATTATTCAATCCACCCTCTTAGCAAAGAGGCCCAGGGACCTCTCTTTCGCCAGTAATCACATTTTAACCAATGGATGTCTTTCACGTGACGATTACTTTCACAAAATTACATTTACACAAATAAAGATATATAAATACATAACATGTGGAATTAATGGTCTCATGATTATAGGAATCAAATAAATCAACAAGATATGAGGTCAATCTTATTATTGTAAGGATAAGATAAACATGATGGTGATTGGGAGCCAACCCTTTTGTCCATCATTTTTGTTTGACCTCACCGCTATGCTATCCGATACTCCGAGTAATAATTAAATATAGAAAACATGAGTGGTAAAGGCCAAATTCAAACATGAATAAAAATAAAATCTTCAATTTCCCCGCACGACATAGCATTTGTTCATTAGTCACGTCTTATAATGGACAAAAGTGTTAAATACCAGTTTTTTTGCTCATCAGAAAAGAGAGAGAAGATATTTGTAGATACTGTCGACCTGAAGCTGACTTGCAGATATCAATCTGTTGACCTGCTATCGATCTTAATAAGGACTAGTATGACTTATGAAGAAATATTCCATGCATATATATTTATTTCTTATACAGAAAAGCTTTGTTTCGAAAAGGAAGCCCCATGCCACTTGGTTCTTGAGAATGAAAATAGATCTGGACTAACTTAGTTCTTGAGAAAGAAAAAACATATAAATTGATTCATGAAGAGAATCTTGTCTCTTTGTTTATGTAATGACTTGCTACGTTTTTTTATTTTCTTTTTGGTCCAATGTGATTTGTCTTCTTATGTTTGTTCATCCATAGAATATGATGATGAGCTGATGGACCACGGTTGCAATGATGATTTCTTGATTGATTCGGGTTTAGGGTTTAGACCAATTAAAATTTTTATTGATAATGTTAATTTTTAAATCACACACCTATATTGATGTTACCAATTAAACTCCTTAAAATTACCAGTGAAGTTTTTAATTAGTTCAATGGTTTAAACCCGAACCAATCAATAGAGCCCATCAACTAAAGAGACCAGAGACCACCGAGGGGAACTCGGGCAACGCTAGGACACCTAAAGCGGTCACTGCTGCTAGACTCAAAAATTCATAAATAGAGGAACGATTTTGATCAGTCCATGCATACAAAACACTATTCCTTGTATCTCTTCTTTCGATTTCTCTTTCAAATGGAGTAGAGAAGAAATATATATGTGCATTCATTTTCTTCCAACCAAGAATTCCCCAAAACAGAGAACGAAATCTAGAAGACTGTCAATTACATCTTGAGGAAATTATGTAGCATCAAGAAGAAGGGGCTTTAGTATGATTTGCAGGGACCTTGTCCTCAAAGAGAGACTGAATTTCTTCCAAGCTCTTGCCTTTGGTTTCAGGCAAAAAGAAGTAGAAGAAAACAGTACCAACTGCCATGATTCCTGCAAGCACAAAGAAAGTGCCTGCAAAGGTGATCTTATGTGAGATACTTAGAAATGTCATGGCCAAAGTGCCACTCACAACTCTGTTCACTGAAATAGCAAGGCTTGAACCTTGGGCCCTTAACCTTGTCGGGAAGATTTCTGCTGAGTAGACCCAAGTGATAGGCCCAAGCCCAATTGAAAAGAAGGACAGAAAAGAGCACACAGCCACAACACACACCGCGATTGCCCACGCCGGCTTTTCGGTGGAGTAGGAGAGGTACCTGGAGCCAAAGCCCAGAGTAGCTAAAGAGATGGTTACACCCACTGTGCCCAACAACAAAAGGGGCCGCCTTCCAAAGTGGTCCAAGAAGAGAGCAGACACCAAAACAAAGAAAGTCTTTGATATGCCCATGATAACCGTAACACCTACAAGCTTTTTGGTACTGTGAATTCCAGCGTCCTTGAGAACCTCAGGGGTGTAGTACACAACAGCATCATTCCCTGAAGCCTGCATGAAAAAGTTGATACCAATGGCAGCAATCAGGATCCGGCGAACAGCCGGAGACGGCTTCAAAAGAAGCTCTTTCCAAACCCCTTGACCACGGAAGTCCTCAGAAGAGCCTGCCTCAACAGCAGCTTTCTCCATTTCACTCATTCTCAATTCAGCTTCCTCCTCAGTTTCAGAAGTTTTCATCAGAACCTTCTTTGCTTCGTCGTGACGGCCTTTCATGAGGAGCCAACGTGGGGACTCTGGCATCATCATAACCCCTACAGCGACCACGACAGCTGGGATCCCTGCTAGGCCTAGCATTATTCTCCAGTTGACATCCTGTGGGACACCTGATAATGCGTAGTTGCAGATGTAACCGAGAAGAATACCTGCGGTGATGAAAATCTCGGGGAAGGAAGAGAGAAAGCCGCGAGACTTGGCTGGAGAGATCTCAGCCACGTAGAGTGGACCGATCATGAGGGAGTAACCAACCCCTATGCCAGCGATTACTCTTCCAGCCAAGAGATATCCATAGGATGGTGCTAGTCCCATCAGGAGTGCGCCTAGGAGGAACGTGGCAGATGCAAGGACAATTGTGTAACGCCTGCCTATGAGATCAGAGGTCTTACCAGCCAGAAACGCACCAATCAATGAACACAGGTTAAGGATACCAACCAAGACCTCCACTTCAGTTGATGTGATGCTGAGGTCCTGCCTGATGAATATTATTGCTCCACTCATCACTCCAATATCTACACATGGGCACAGTTTATGTTATGCTAACAATTGATTTTTAAAGACCAGAATCTTAACCGATATCTGCAATTTTAGAAGTGGGAAAATGCAATTGAAATGATTGAAAGAAATTGAAACTCACCATAGCCCAATAAAATCGAATTTGTGGAGGCCAAGATAGCACAAACAAAGGCATATCTGTTGACATGAGACTTTCTACGAGCGGAGATACCATGTGATCCATTGCCCTGTGCGGATTCAACTTCTTCCATTTTCTGATCATAATCAGGAAGAAGATAGTCAAGGAGGTGTTTATCTTGTTCTACAGCAGAACTGAATCTCATGACTGGAAGATGTATCGCAAAAGCCTAAAATCAACTATTCAACTTTTTAAGACATGAGCTCACACAAAATCCAGTTTAACCATCAACTCAACACAGTTATGTCACACCATTATACTCACATTGGGATTTACAAGGCAGATTTATTTCTTAGGTATGTACTCTATTTTACTTTCTAAGCAGATGATACAGATCAATAAATCTGCTCTGGAGGTAAGGTATGCATGTACCAAACTTGGTGAAACAGTTTCGACTCAAAATTATGTTGTTGCAAAACTTAGCTGGATATACAAACTTCATGAAGTGGTGCTGGGTATATTCCTCTTCTTTTCTTTTTTTGGATAAATAGGAGCAGGGTTATATGCTATCAACCAACCTAATCGTGGAAAGCTAATAAGGCTATGTGGCAAAGTGCATGACTCTCCTCCCAATTTGTTATAATTCTATATTTGGTTAGGAAGTAAATGAAAACATATTTATCATATATTAATACTTATTATAGGAAATATCAAATGATTTAGAATTATATAATTAAGCAATTGACCAGGCTACCCGTATCAGCTGTGCATATCTATTTTCTATTTCAATTATGGAGGGTCCTCCCTTTTTGTTTTTGGACAATACACAAAGAAATCGTAAACCACCCTTAAACCTCACCCATCCTTTGTAGTTTGGGTTGTCTTAAGGCTTAAACTCCTGATCTTCCCCCTAGCTAACAAGAGAGGGAGAAGCACCACTCAGCCAATCAGCTCAGTACATGGAGGGTCCTACCTTGAAGGACCAAACCTAGACATTGACCTGGGAACCAGGGCCATCTCTGAGTCAGAAACTGCAATGGCATTGTAGCCACTCTGCAAAATTTGATGTTCTTGTTCCCTATCAGTAGTTAAGTAAAGACAAACAGGCCGCAACACCAGTGTGAACACAGAACTTAATGGGAATAATTCCTTTTGATATTTCAATAGGTTGGTCCAACATAAGCAAGCCCCATCAATAAAATAGTAACTGCTACAGAGAATCCAGTTGAGTATTCAATTTTCCTTTTCATCTTTGTGGTTGACTATTGTACACTTCCTTTTCATCTTTGTGGTTGACTATTGTACACTTCCTTTTCAAGATGATTTATTGTTTATTATTCATACACTTCTCTCCAACTTATACAATTAATTAATATATCTTAAGCAAGCAAATTTCTAAAGAAATTTTAAGTTACACATCTGTCCCATCTCATCTCATTGAATTTTGTTGTAGAAATTGTGATTTATGTCATTATTCAGTTTTGATGGATAAGGATAACACCAGATAACATCACAGTTGGGCTTTTATCTTTTCCGGGAAATGAAAATTGATTGAACAACTAGAACAGCCTTGTTTGAGTGCTGAAGACATAAGGAAAACTTAGTATCTAAATGCTTTGAGTTTAACTGAAATCAAGATTCTTTTGAAACCTTTTTCTCTTTCATCCCTGGGCATCAATCTTATGAAATTGGCCCATTGAAATTCCCAAGAAAGAGTAGAATTTCTACATGAATAAAATTGTTCAAGCACTAATTTAACATAAAATGTAGCAGCAATTACTCATTCTGCACGATATAAAAACTGAGACCCACAAATCTGAGATTTCTATTTGTAATTCAATTCAATTTTTCAACTAATTGGGATTAGCTACATAAACCTATTTTTTCCGTTCCAAAAAAAAAATTTGAATTTCTACTGCTAGACATCTTAAAAAGATGCTGACTCTTAGCCCTCCGTCTGACAAAGATAAACAATACTTGTTGAAAGCGCTAGAATGATTAATTACATATATATTTTGACATCTCAAATTAATCTACGTTCAGGGGCGGAAAACAACAAAGGAAAGTGAGAGAAAATAAACAATAAACAACCCTTAATCCAAATTTTAAAGTCTGAACAATTACTAATATCATAATCCAACAAGAAAGTATGCAAAGCAACAAAGATGGATTAAGAAAACACAAACCCATTTTACAAAAAGCGTAGAGATGAACATACCTTGAGATAATCTGAAGGAAGGAGTGAATTTGATAGACCTCTGAACGGATTCACATTCAGCTTTCAAGCTTTATTTGCAGAAAAAAAGGAAAGCTTTCGAGAATCAAATTAGGCGTCACCACTGACCTTGTTGCATTTCCAACGGCACCCCTTTGAGGCAAAACCTTCTTCTGTCCTTATTTATAAGTTCATCATCTTTTAATCCTACTTATAAATTTGGCACATACAGATAAACGTGATCATCGGATGAACGGTTTCGACTCTGTCAACCTTACAAGAAAAGTTAACTAAATTTTAAAATTATCTGAAAACCGAAATCCCAGGGAAAACTAACAAGACCTAAAAATGTGCGTCAGAGATGGAAACAAAACTTGTTGGATATTGGATCGGTGACTCATTCAGCTGACCTGGTTAAATGCAACAGGTATCAAACGCAGCACTGTCATTGTTCAATTTTTTAATAAAGAATTTAAAACATTTCTATTTATTGCTTTATGTTTAATACTTATTTCAATAAAATTGTTTATCCAAATGATTTATTAGTTTTATTTACAATGATTTTATTCATAAACTCGTTCATAGGTTCATTTATCATAAATTCATTTATCATATATTCATTAATTAAAAGTAATTTTATTAAATTCAAATAATTTAGATACATTATTTAATATCTTCACATTTTTATCAATCTCATTTAATTAATCTACATTACATTAACTACAATCATATATTTTAAATAAAATCTAATAATTTTTGGTTTGAGAAATTTTATATATATTAAATTATTAATTAATAAAATAAAATTATTTAGATGAAAAACTTAAAACTGGCATCATATTTAAAAAGCCCAATAAATATATTTAAAATTTAAAAGGCCATGACAAACTAAATTCACTGAAAATAAAATTTAATAGAGTAATTAAAATGGCATTGAAAAAAGAATTTTTTAAAACGGCGTAAGTTTTGTCGTTTTTGTATGAAATGGTAGTTATCAAGGACGTGTTGAAGCTGTTACTTCACACGTAGACTGTTTTTTTGAAGTGTTGATACCTTCACTCACCACACATGCTTCCAGTTTCACTGTTTCAGGTCACCTGCACGCACTCACCACACCAGATACTAATGAAACCAACAAAATAAGAAAATAATGGTAAATTCTTCAATCTCTGTGGACTTCGTTTGAAATAAATTTAAACAAAAAGTTTATAATCTTATTATATATTATACTTTATGTTGTGATCCTATCTGGGTTTCCTCTGTAACCAAACCGAGTAAAGGAACAGGGAGTTTCGGGAAGAGGAGGAACAAGACTCACACGCTATGCGTGCGTTGCGGCCGCCGCAGCTTTCAACTCCAAAAGAGTCGTTGCGCTTCCTGTGGCTTCCCATCTAGCCGTATCAGGAAGTGTGAGCTAACATTTTGATCAACTAAACTTCATGGTTTTCTTTTCTTTTTGTTGTTGATGTTTGATATTGGATTTGCTTGTGCTTCTTTATATTTATTTATTTTTTTGTCTTTTGTGGGATTAATAGATAATTGGAGCATGAAGGAGATTCGGAGGAAGACCACTGGAACTGGAAGGATGAGGTATCTTCGCCATGTTGCTGTTAGATTCAAGACCAACTTCAGAGAAGGTACTACTCTTTTTCAGTTCTTATATTACCATTTGATTAATTAACATTAATTTCCTATTAATTGTTGGTTAGTAAGTTTAGCTTAGTTAAAGAGATTTAGCTTTCAAGAAAAAGAAGTTTGTCAAACATTAAAAAAAACTGTTTTTAAGTTACACACAACAATCTTACAATGTCAACCACACAAAAATCTGAACAAAAAATTTTATTTTATTTAATAGTCAAGATTTTTATATGTCAATATCAATGTCGTAGGAATTATCACTAAAAAGTTTATTGAATGCATGTTTAAAATGCATAGATAAATTAATCGTTTTTAAAATATAATGAGACACTGAAACGCAAGACAAAATACAAAGATGTTTGTTGACTATAAACTTTAAAAAATATGATTTAAGAAATTGAATTTGTTTATCAAATATTATTTCTAAAAACTGTTTTATCTGAACCAGTTTCAAAAACCTTTTTGTTTCCAAGCTTAAACTTCAATTATTAGGTTTCGTTTGTTGCAGTTTTTTATAGCTAAAAAGTTACAAGTGTTTTAATATATTGGTTAAAACTTAACATCTTCAATTTTAAGAAGTTAAAAAGATAAAAACACTTTTAAATAAAACTATTTCGAAGTGCTTTCAAATGTAAAACTGTAACAAATATAGAGCCTAAGACCAAACGATATGAGCAATAGTTTTACGGTTTATTCTATATTTTCTTCTTTGTTCATTCAGTTACTCAGACAGCCCCAAGGAAGAAGAGAGTTTCAGCATCAGCTTAAGTTGTTGAAAGGATGGTCACTTAAATAATTGTATTTTGTTTCATTTCATGTGAACTTTAGCCGTGTGAATGTAGATGTCTTTTGTTTAGCAGGAGTGGCAACAATTATGGGTTTATGCATAATATTACCTTCAAGAGATCAATGGACAACTGTTTTGAAATCTTTTATTAAGCTTTAGTGATGAATTTGTTGCCACTTAGTGAAATTAGCTAAATTTTGTAAGCAGTGAATTCATTTCAAAATGAATTTAATAATTTTTTATTGTTTCAAGTATGACAAGTATAAAATTGAAAATGAATTTCATAATTTATATAATTCATTAGTTCCAAACACTATTATATCAGACAATGCACTCTTTCTACATTTTTGGCAGGGCCAAACCATTCACTCTATCTCAGTGAGAGATGTTTACAGTATTTACAGTGGCCTATGCAGACTGCATTTATCTTCAATAATAATGATCAATTAAAAACAAATGAAAGCTTTTCACATCACTTGTGCGTAATCAAGATATTGAAAAACTTCAAGAGTAATTTGAGAGACCCAGTTAACCGTGGTGCCAAAAAATAGCTCCCAAAACCAGAGATCCAGCGCAAGGACAGAAGAAAAGATGAGTAATGCCAAGGTCTGGTAGCGGTTCAATGGCCAACCTGAGATTTCAGCCATCATATTCAGAAATGGGAGGGAACTGCTCTTTAATTCTCGATTTCTTATCGACCAGGCTGTTATCCACCATACCCGAGAAGGGAACAGGTCAAACTCCTCTCTTAATCGTCTCCCTAAGTCCGGCATGTGGCCACCACCATAAAGTATGGCGATCCTATTGTGGCCCTCATCAATGGCTCTTCTAAGTGCCTCTGTTGCAGCTCTGTTCCTCTCACCAATGATGACAGAACTCTCCTCTACCTCTGAAGTCACCTGCGTGAACCTTCACAAAAAAAAAAAATACCCTCACATCAATCCCCCAATTCAAATATTACATACATACACATATATACAGGTCATTATCACAATACCCCTTCCCCAACCTTTTTCTCATTGCAATTGTACAATATAACTAGCCATTGATGGTAGGTACTCCAAGTGAAAACTGATAGGGTCGAACAGTGTTTAGCCTCAAAAGAGCAAATAAAACTAAAAACTCGCAGCACAAGGGAACGATCAAATAGTTCAAGACCAACTTCAGGTCTGAACTTTCAGACAGCTGTCCTATCAATAGGATTCTAAACTATCAGCAAACACTATAGAATAAAATATGTGCTCATTAAGTTTGAGTACCCAGATTACAGGTTTTCCTTCTGAACTTCATTAATTATAGACTATAACGTGTTAAGAACCATTGTTTAGCTTCAAAAAAGAATCAATCCTTGAGAAAAGACTTGATTTCTAAGCATCTAATTAAGAATATGGCCTCAGATAGGGTAAAACAGAGGAAAAGACTCATTTAGCCAAACCTAACTGTTTCTGGATTAAGTTCTTTTGAGCTGAGTTAAGCAAGTAACAGCTAAGGTTCAGAACCGCTGAGTAAATTGATAAGAATATCTGAAGAAACCAATTATCAGACCTTGCTGCAACTACACCATAATTAAAGAATTATACCTCTAAAAACCCATTGGTAGCAACACGCTCCTCTAAAGAAGAGTTCTCAGGTTGAATTCCCCCCGCCCTCCTCTCCCCCCTTATATCGAATTAATAAAAATAATTAAATGAAAAAATTGGCCAACACATACTCAGATGTTAGTCGCTTTGCGAGGAAAACCTTCATAGCAGCACCAAAGTCGAGCCTGGATAGTGCTTCTAACTCTGGATATTCTGATGCCTGACTACCCTCATCTGCACAGACACTTCCAATGATGAGAATACCTACAAGTGGCATTGGAAGCACGCGCGAAGCCCATAGTAGCCTGGATCTCCAAGGATCAAGATCTTCGGGAAGGGAAACACGCTGCACCATAGCTTTTGTTGACCTAAGAGTCATATCCCTTGCAAACGAAAAGAAGCTTTCACCTTTTTCAAGCTGGAAGAAATGAGGGGACCGTATCAAATGTATTATTTAGCTTTCATTTGACAAATAAAGCTCTAACCTCGAACTTTTAGACCACAAAAGGTCCTGTTAAAGGTACTGGTACAATATAACATCACGAATTTCTATTACTGGGTAAATTTTTGAAAGACAAGGAAACAAAGAAATCTATCAAATCTTGGTGAATAACCCCTTACTCTATTAGCTTTCCTAGAAAAGTGCATGGATAAGGAAGTACTGTGATTAAAGTACTGAGAGAAACCCATGTCAATGCTTATTCAGTACTGCACAGTACTTGAAACATCTCTAGACTGCCTAGTTAACTAAGTAGAATTTGACTGAAAACGAGCGTGACTAAAGACCAAGCATTCTGTGAGCCCCCATGATCAAAGTTCTGGTGGACAGCATCAATTTAAGAAGAAAATAACTATAAATGTTACCTGAAGTAACTTGAAGGTCTCGAAGTCCAGATCTGCGTGGTACCAATTCTCAGCCTGGTAATCTAGACAGTCTAATTGGAAATCAAGCATAAGTATCCGAGCCATCTGCCGTTGAATGCATCCCAAAATGTTGAAACCTCTTGAGCGTAAACCTTTGAGCCTTTTTGTAGCAGTAGGGTTTCTTCGATTTTCTAAACTCTCCCTGCTAGTCACCATCTCATAAAGGACACTATCATAATGTTCAAGTTCCTTCTGGAGGGTTGCGAAGTACCTTGAAAATTAACTTTTGATCATTCAAACTGCTATAATTAGGTCTATATAATAACTGAACGTATCAACAATACAACAAATTGTTACACGCAATAATAGCGTAGCAGTTACCAACAAAATTCTCATAAACCACTCAAATCCAGTTCATTCTCCTCACGTGGAGCTTATGAAATTGATTCACTGATACTAGCGTGTTTTTTTTCCAGAACTATGAAATTATGAACCTTGTTAATATGGCCTTTAGTGGTTATAATTCTCATAGTTTATGTTACAAACTTGTATCATGGAGAATCAAGTGACACATAAAAAGTCAAAATAAACTAATGCCTACCCCAAATTTATAAAATTCTCCAGCAGGAAAATTTTCAAGTGGGAAAAATCAAATACTCCTGAAAAAACACTCCCACTCCCCACCCCACACAAAGTACAAACGCCACAACCCTGTACTACCCCACCTTTATCGCACATCATTATCTGCTGACACTTCTGCAATCAAATAAGTTAATAGGGTTAAACCATACTGTTTTCAACTTTGCTTCATTTTTCTTACCATAACATCATAGAATAACGATGTATATCTACATATCTTTTTCATTTTTCATATATTCAAGCAAAACCAGATCGACATTTTAAGCATATTGTCTTCTTTGTATTCAAAATTTTCATGAAAGGCTTGCAAACCAATAGAGTACAGTTTTTCTATGCCTTTCAGAAAAATTTATAGTTATAGTAAGATACAGAAAAACTTGCTGCCTTAACAGTCTTTTAAATCCAAGACCTTTTTCTACATCATATACCTTTCAACAGTGGAAACAATAGAATAAGTATCCCCTAACCGCTACATTCTTGAGGTCTGAAATGCCCCATGTGATTCTCAGTATAAAGCAAGCTAGATACATGTACTCAGCTTTGGTTTTAGGTATCATTTTCGTTTTGAGTAATTTCTTTCTTGTCCCACTTATTTTAGCTTAAATAATCTAGGTGGTAGAATTGTTGGCTTAAAATTTACAACCTTTCTCAAGTATTTTCTGTTTCTATAACTACTACATTCTTCACCTCATAAATTTTGGAATTTTGTTCCTTGTCATACAGTTTCCTTGTTCACATATTGTGTTTCCAGTAGGATTATATTATCTTGAACAATGTGCCAAATCGTATCTAACTACACTAACAGAGTTCACGCTCCATACTGTATATATATTGACAATGAAATGTACACGGTAGCATATGTTACACAGAATTTAAAAGAGCAAGAATTCCACTACAGCTTCCTATTAAAACTTAAAACGGGGATACTATAAAAAGGAAATTAGTTCCGAGTTTTATAAGCCTGAGGTACAAAATAAAATCTCAAATGTACAATGCAAAGCAAAATTGTGCTTAAGAAATCTATTGAAAATGATACCAGAAGGCATATAACACCCCATATACACCACCCTCTCACTAATTTCCAGCCAAAACTATAAAAAGGAAGAGTCAATCCAATATCAACAGAACGAAAACATACTCTTTATCCGCGATATGAATAGTCGAAACCAAATCGACCTACACCATAAAAGAGAGCGAGAAAACCCCACAATTAGACAAAAAAAATCCACATTAAAAGGAATCCCAAAAACAGCCACCTGAAAAGCAATCAATAAAACCAGACAACTTAGTACCTGAAGAAAAGGCCTGAGAAGAGACCAAGGGAACTTCTTTCTATAACTAACAACAGCAGTCTGCAACTCACCACTGCCTCTCTTGAATCTCATGAAATCTGCAATCGAATTGTTCTGCAGAAACTGGTCTGCGGAACCATCTTCAATCAATTGATTTGAAGAAGAAGAAGCAAATACCTTCAAAGGAGTGAACTTGAGGGGTTTTGCGAATCTGGGTTTTGACTTTGGGAACTTGGGCGAGCTAATAAGCGTGAAAGAAGTCGACGTGGAGGATTGGTCTGTGTTTGAATTGGATGGAAATGAAGATGTTGAAGAGAGAACTGCAAGAGAGCAAGACACCATGCTTGCTTCTATACACAGAGAGAAAGATTGAGGCTTTCGCTCTCTTTAACCCCAATTTTTTACTCTTTTTTTTTTTTTGGGGGGGGGGGGGGGGGGTGCGGGGGGGTTGGTTGTGTGTGTTCAGCGGAGTCTTGTAACTGACCACACCTGTATCTCATGAACATTATAAATAGTTCTTTTTCCTCCTCCTGTTTTCCTTTACTAAACTCTTTACAATTTGTTGTCATTTTTTCGTATTATCCATTCTCCATCATATTTTCAGCTTGCACGCAAAGTAGAAAAACTTTGAAGGAATGGCTACTTTCAATTATTTTAGGTAGAAAAGTATGGACTTAATTTCTATGTCGATGTAGATTCCCTTTTCTCTTTCTCTTTCTCTTTCTCTTTTTGTCATTTCTCTCCAACTTTTTTGGAATGATATAATTATTAATTAGCAAATATAAAACGAATGAATGAATTTAACTCATTTTCCACTGACCTTTCTATCAAAAAAGAAACCACTAAAGCAGATTGTCATTGATGCAGCTGGACAAGCAACAAACTACAGAATTGACAACAAAAATGATACACGCAATGAATGAATTAGATTAAATAATTAATTATTTATTAACTCCAACACTATCCATGAATTAAAGAGCTGATTACAGATATACTAAACAAAAAAGAAATTATTGCTGGCTACAAAACAATTAATTCAATAAAAATCCGAAAGTAAAAAGAGTAACACAAAGAATCACATGGGCATGGTAACTTATCTAGGAAAGATGAAGAACTGAAAAAAGAGGGGAAAAATATCCTAAAAGGAGCCCACCAATTGTCAGATTCATAACCCAGATTCCAAGTTTTCAGCAGCTTGCAACTGATCCACATGCAAAATTTGAGAGCAGCGAATGGAAAAAGAAGCTACTAGTTTAATTCAATGAAATCTACCGTGTTGCTGAATGAATTAATACAAGCTTTCCTCCCAGAATAATCCCAACCCTGTCTCACTGTGATAAAAGCCGAACGCCTGCTTCTAGATCCTCTAAAGTAATGCTACACAGTTCCTCTACATCTATACAATCAAAACTGAGTCGAAGATCTAGATTTTCCCTAGCATTAACTAGCATTGGATCAACTAAACCTCCATTCATCTCTTTTCGCTGTTTTTCTGTTGTTCCTCTCCGTATCAGTGATGCAATGACATCTATGCTGCAAGAACTGTGTAACTTAAATCCATACAACAAACTATCCTGTGTTTGATTATTCATCTTGATATGGAGGATCTCCGCCAGTTCTTCAGAACTGAAGTCACTAAAATGGAAAAATTTTGTTACCCTTCTGCAGAAACCTTCATTAGAAGCAATTACACGCTTCATTGGCTCACTATAGCCAGCAAATATGACAACAACTTTTCCAGTATCCATCACAGACATGATTTCTTCCAAGGCTTCCAACCCATAGTCCTTATCATCTGATTTCTGCATGGGTATTAATCGATATGCTTCATCCACAAACATAATTCCTCCCTCTGCTTCTTTGATCTGCACATGATAATGGTAAATTAATTTTTTTCACAACCAGACATGCAAATTTCATTTCTACCAAGAAAAAGGAAACTCAAGTTCCACTTTTCAGGAAGTGTAGAGATCACCTTCCTCCTAGTCTTTGGTCCAGTATGACCAACAAATTCACCAACCAAATCTGTCCGTTGTACTTCTGTTACCCTGTCAGTAGGTAAAATTCCAATTATATGGAGTAACCTTCCAAGGACTCGAGCAACCATAGTTTTACCTGTTAAACATAACCACCAGTTTACTTTGATACAAAACCAAACTAGATGTAAACAAATGAAATTATATAAAATATAAACACTTAATGAAAATAATTAGAAGATAATAGATCATAGATGATTGCTTTGATGCAAAACTTTGATACCACAGAGGATTTCTTGAACTCAGCTAGGATCTTATGCTGTTTCTTTAGCTTTGCATTTTGACAATCCAATCCAATAAACTAAAGATAACACCAATCTAATGTCTCCATGGAAATCAATGAAAGAAATGAAGGGGTGAAACTGAATCGTGGTTTTTAACAAGAAGGATGTTAGATCATTACACTCTCCTAGATAACAGAAAGCAAGTAACATGGCATGAAAATGGGAATTTATCATCATTGATGGCATACAAAGATCTACCATCAAGACCCAGAAACAACTGCAACCACTTACCTGTTCCAGGATTTCCAAGAAATGCCATATGAGGAAGTCTTCTAGTGCCAACATTTAGCCCAAGGGCCCTGCGCCTCTCATCCAGAAGCATCCCCTTTGCCCATTTCCGGAGTTGTGTCTTGAGCTCGTGCAAACCCACAATATTTGATAACTCATTTTCAAGTTGATTCATCTTAGCTTTGGTCTCATTACATGCTTCAAGTGCTCTTCTTTTCCTCTGCTCTTCAAGATGCCAGTCTAGAAGTCCTCTCAACCTCTCACTTCCTGGTCCTTGAGAGAGATGATTTAAAGGAGTCAAGCCTTCCTGCAATTCGAAGGTTATACCAACTATTACCATCTACCAAGACAGAATATTCAAGAAGACGGGAAAAATAAAAAAATTGCAAAGTAGTACATCGTCCTTCGCACTGCAATCAGCATTATATTCAAGCAATGTCTGGGCAGTTGAGCAGTCTTCAGATCGAATTGAGTACCAAACAGAAAGGTGTAATGGTGTCATGCCATTCTGCATAAATAAAACAGGAAAAAAGAGAGTGTTTTACAGTAAAACTTGCACTTCCACATCCCAAGTCTAATACAAACTTTACTAAAAACAAAAAATATAAGTCCAAGAAATGCACATTAGCTTTTGCTTCAACAAAAGCACCATGAGCTAGAAGTAACCGAGCAGCTTCATTGCACCCATTCTTGGCTGCCATGTGCAACGGAGTTTCCCCATACTGCAAATTTCAACAAATTAGCAAATCAGAAAATGAGATCAAATAGGTCAATCAAGAGAAGCCCAACAAAATTTTACAACTTTTTAGAGTTAAGAAAATTTCATATAACAGAATTGTCTCAGAAAAACAAAAGATAATATGTATATTCAGCGTACCATGTTCTTGGCTTCCAGCTCAACTTTTTCTGGTCCTGGCCAGTCAAGAAGAAATTTAACTACCTTGGCCCTGTCATAACCAGCAGAAACATGAAGCGGTGTCTGTGCCATCTGCACTTAAAATCAAACCACTAGCAATAAATAAAATGGAAGAGAAACATCTAACTGAATGTATGCTTTCAGGCAAGAAATAAAAAAAAAAATCTATTTTGCAATATTTTAAGAAAATTGCATTAATCAAACATATAAATGAAGAATAAACCAAGTATTAATAAAGTAATAGGTAGCTAATGCTAAACCTTTCTTCAAGAGTAGCTTCAAATTTTAAACAAAAGTAAGTAGCTTAAAGTGTGACCTCGTATATAATATTACCATCACAAGTTGGGATATACGAAAAAGACATTCAAGTACTTAAGTGTGACACACTCGTAAAGAAAATAAAACACTAAAACTATTTCTAGAAAGAGGGACATGCATTCCCCTGCAAGTATATCTGTGAGGCAACAAAAACTAGCATTATACAAATACCACCTGAACATGATATGCAAATAGCTTAATGATAGCAAAAGGTATTTTAAACCTATGTGAAACTGAAGAAATGTCAGAAGCGAACTGATGTAAGAATAAAAGAGAATTAATTGTTTTTCCCATTCAACGTTTTTGTTCTTAAGGTCTCTATACTTCAGCCCAAAAAATGATCAAATCCAAAAGTGGGGTCGGTGTTACATGGGGTGGATTTCCCTTCTGTACCATTTATACCCTGTCAAACAAATCCCTTTTTTTGGCCATTCCACTCTTGTGTATCAATCCACGGTCAATATGTAAGTACTTATTATTTAGCACATGTCCAAACCTTGTCACTAACAATTGTTTATGCATACTTAATTTACCGATACATTGGTAAAATGTCCACGAATATGTGGTGTGGAGTCTGAGTGGCTTGATAACTGTGTATTTAGTTCTTTGTGTTGACTTGAAGGGTACTTGGCCATCACATGACACCCCAAAACCAATGCCCTTACCTCATTCATATTGCAATATGACTAAGGGTCCTCATCTTCCTCAGCCTCCTTTTCCCATAGATGATCAAGCAAAGTCAAACAATATGGGGATAGTTCTTTGTATCCGCTCCTAATTTCACTCAAACCCCAGCTTATATGTTCTGCATTTATCTTGTTTATTTAAAAAGAAGCTGAATCTACATCACCAATATCAAACCTGTACCTAGCTTTTACCCCTTCTATACTCCCCTCCTTAAGCTGAATATGTTCTGTATTTATCCTGCTTATTTAAAAAGAAACTGAATCTACATCACCAATATCAAACCTATACCTAGCTTTTATCCCTTCTATACTCCCCTCCCTACGCTGAATTTATGCCACAGTATACATTTTGCAAGCTCCTCCTGAATATACAGCTACAATTCTGAATGACTAATGCAAAATATCACACTCATCGTCAATTACAATGCCTGCTATGATACAAAGTTCATTCATCCCTAAAGCAATTGTCTTCACACTAGATCTAGCTCCGACGTTCCCTGATCACATGAAAGTCTCTACTTGATGTTTCTTATTTCTCTAGAGACTAAATCCTACTGAAAGTTAAATCCCCCAGACCCTATCAAATGCATTTTGTTAGTGAACCAAAATGGTGATATAATAAATAAATAAATAGTAGTAGTTAAAAGGTCAAATTTTTGCATTGATCTTAAGCAATGTTAATCAATTTAGTAAACTTTAGATTTAACCATGATAGAAAATGTATGCTGCATGACCACAATTAAACAACAAGGCAATCAGAATGGGAGCAAATGGATCGAAATTCACGACTGCAACAACCCAATTCATAATTCGTATACAAACGTAAAAAAATGAGCACATAACAGGAGACCCATCAAATAAATCTCTTTCTTGCAATCTTTAAAAAGATACCACATATGAGAATCACTATAAAACAACAAAAGCAATGATATCTTTAAGATGCAAAGAACATTCATATGAAACCGTAAAGAAAGAGATCTTACAACAGGGTTTCTCTCATTGAGGAGAGATGGGTTGTCTTTGAGTAGCCTCCGGAATCCAAAAACATCTCCAGACTGAGCGTAGCCATGAATGGTGGTGGGTTTAGCAGATCTTGACCGTTCGTGTTGCCTATTCATTACTCTGAGTTGGGTATTGGTTCCCTCTCTTTACCAGATGAAATTGAAAAGGGAAAATTAGACAGAAAGACAAGAAAAGAGAGAGAGAAAAGGAGAATCAATCTTTCGGAGGATTTTCTGTGAGGAGTCTTCGACGGTCAGTAAATGAAACTAAAGCACCCCCGCGTCCTACTCTTTCGTTCGAATCTTCTTACATTGGTTTTTTGGGTTCGTCCAAGTTTCCATTCTCTTTCCTTTTACGCAAAGACTTGTTTGCCCCTTTGTATACTGTGACATCTAAGCTCTTGCTAAAACCCAGCCGGCGGCGACCGGTAATCCACGTATTTTAAGCTTTCAAAAATGGAAATAGTGCTCTAATCTTCTTTTTATTTTTGTGAGAGAAAAGGAAAAATATCTAAATAGCATCAGCATTCAACGAATTTTATTTCATTCATACATGCCTAAAGTTAAACAAAATGGATGGAAACTGGAATCTGGGCTGTTAGTGAGCTGTTATCCTGCAGATCATCCATGTTAGTGATTAAGACTTCAACTTGCTTCAGCAGCGTATCATCTTATTTTGTTTTTTGTTTTTATCCTTCTTCTTAACAGTAGTTTATTCTTTTGCTCGCTCGAAAAAACTACATTTGTATTTGTGACTTTGAAATGTAAATATTTATACTAATATTCAAATTCATGAATTTATTTGATCCTCAAAACTTATGGATTTAAAATACATTTTAACAATATGGTATTTCAAATTTCACTTGAGATTTAATGAATTCAAAAGTTTTCAAAATTATTGGGTTTTGAATTTCATCTCAGCTTTTCAAAATACTTTTTATAGAAATATATCTATTTTAAATTTTTTTGAGAAGTCAATTTTTTAAAGTTTTAACTTGATTTCATTTCAATTTTCAAATATATATAATCATGATCTTTTTTTTTATCCTCTTCACTTTTGTCGTCTATATATTTTTCGACATAGTCACGTTTTTTCAAGCCCTCATCCTACTTTTTATTCTCTGCCTGATCATTTATATATTAGTTTTTTTCTTTCATGGATCCTTTTTGTTTACTCAGATATGGTTTTATGTTAGAATTAAATTTGTTTGGGATTGAAATTATTGACCCATATTTGATTTTAATAATGACAAAACACTACTATAATTGTATTAACAGTTTTATCTAAGTGTTTAAGCGGTAAAAGCTTTCAGTATAGAAACAAAATGCAAGAACTCAACAAGATTCAGACGCCAAGATAAGATAGAAGATATAGAATAGACATTAAGGTATTGAAAACAACTGTAAATCTCTCATGTTCAAATACTTAGCTTGACCTATGACTCATTTTACAAAAGATTTTAACAAAACTATTAATACAAATGTTTTCAAGTCAAAAATAGTTTTAATACATGAAAAACTGGGTTGAAGGGCAACCCAGTCTACTGGCTCAATATACCAGTCGAGTCCCTAGTCGACTGGTGTTACAAATCCAGTTGACTGGCAACTGGGACAGAGAGTTCCCAGTTGACTGGTGCTTAGGACCCAGTCGACTGGTATTACCCAATATCTTAAAAGTGAAGTTTCTTACTTGACCCAGTCGACTGGTATAAGAACCCAGTTGATTGGTAATTCGAAAATATGATCGTTTGAGACACGAGACTTGAGCATTTAATGCACCAAACCTACCAAGTCAGTGTCTAACGGCCATATTGATTCAAGACTATATAAACCTACTTCAATGAGCATTTAAAACAAGAAAAGAACACATTCAATTCACAAGTTTGCTCATTAATTCTCAAAAGTTTTGAAAATTTTATTGTTAAGTCATTTTTCAATGTTATTATTGAAAGAGAGATATTATTCATTTGTAAAAGCACTTATTGTTATCTCTCTACCATTTACTTTACAGCAAATCTCATTTATTGTAAAAGGGAAAGAGTTGTAATAACTTTTAAAGTATTTAGGATTAAACATTTCTTTGTAAGCTTCCGTGAGGAATGGATTAGCTTCCGTAAGGAAGGGAATAGTTTCCATGAGGAAGGGACTGGTTGTAAGGTTTGTACAACACCTGTGAAGTTGTACTACTAAAAGTTTTAGTGGATTACTTCAATGAGGTTCCTTGAAGAGAGTGGACGTAAGGTCAGAAGGAATCCGATATTGCCGAACCACTATAAACTAAGTTTGCACTTTCTCTTCCTTAAACTCTTTTACTTAAAGCACATTACTTGTTTGTATGCTTTGTGCATTTAACTGTTTTTATAAACTTGTAACTAATTAGCAAAATTTTTTAAAAACTCAATTCACCCCCTCTTGGGTTTGAACCTCGGTCTACAATTGGCATCAGATATTCGTTCTTAATTTGAGGCTTAAATCCTTAAGTTGATCCGATGGCATCTAATAACTATTCCGAAAGACATTCCTATACTAGGTCTCCCTTGTTCAATGGCTCAAACTATAACTATTGGAAAAATATGATGAAAATCTTTGTCGAAGGACAAGATTACAATCTATGAGAGTCATTGAGGAAGGACTTAGAATTCCTATAAAGGAAATAACTATTGGAGAAATCAATCATACAATGCCTAAACTCAAAACTGAGTTCAATGAAGATGATTGTAGAACGATGTCTCTAAATAGTATAGCCACAAGTATTTTATATTGTGCTTTAGATATTTCTTAATATAATAAAATTTATGTTTGTGTTTCGGTTAAGGAGATTTGGGACAAATTGCAAGTTATATATGAAGGAACTAGCGAAGTTAAAAAATTAAAAATCTATATGCTAGTATCCGAGCATGAATCTTTCAAAATGTCTCCTAACGAAACAATTTCTCAAATGCACTCACATTTCACCACTATTGTTAATTGTTTAAAGCTTCTTGGTAGGAACATTAAGGAATTTGAACTAACGAGGAAGATCTTAAGATCTTTGCCATCCATTTGGAAAGCAAAGAAAAAGGCCATCACGGAGGCCAAAGATATTGAAAAACTTGATGTCGAAACACTTCTTAAATCACTATTGACATACGAGATGGAAGAAATGAATCTCGTTGTCAATGATGATGAGAAAAAGAAAAAGGTGATTGCTCTCAAAGCCTCTACGAGCAACAAAGAGGAAAAAATGGAAGAAGAGGTTGAGAGCAGTGAAGAAGATGGTGAGATGGCTCTAATCACCATGAGGTTTCACAGGTTCTTGAAAAAGAGCAAGAAACCTTACACAAAGGATCCAACTTAAAAAAAAAACTGCTTGTGTGTTATGGTTGCAAGAAGCCCAGCCACATCAAGGCCGATTATACAACGACAAGCAAACCATATAAGAGCTTCAAAAAGAAAGCTATGATTACAACCACTTGAAGTGATGATGAAAAAAATAATCCTCGAACAATGAGGTCGGATACGAGGAGATTGCTAACCTATATCTAATGGCAATCGAAGATGAAAATAAGGTATCAAATTCTTCCCCTTCTAATAATAACATTGTTAGTAGTAGTGAAGAATTAATAGAGCTTATAAATGAAATGCATGAAGAATTGAAGAAATTCGATTATAGGAATACCACCCTAAAAAAAGAAGTCTCATCTCTTTCTAAAGAGATGAAAGGCTTAAAGGAAGAAAAAGAAAAACTATCTTCCATGCTTTATAATTTTTCTCAAGATTTTCTTAAAGATGAAAATGAAAACTTAAAGAAGAAAATAATAGAATTGAATGACACTATATCAAGATTTATGGTTGGAAAAGAAAAGCTAGATGAAGTGTTATCTTACCAAAGGTTAAGTGGAGGAAAATATGGGTTGAGTTATTCTCCATTAGGCAAGCAAAAATCAAAAGAGACATTATTCATGAAAGCAAAATGTGTGAATGAAGTCTCTACTTCTAAGGCCACTAACAAGATCAAAAGTATTCCCTCAATATATGCTAGTAAGTCTAAAAATGCGAATGTAAATTCTGATGCATATACTAGGGGTAAGCATCCTAGAAATACTCATACATATATGCATGCTCACTCAAGAAATGCAAATTCTAGGAACAATCATTCGAGAAATGCATATAAACATCCTAGGAGTAACCATCATGTGCATCCTAGAGATAATATGTATACTCATAACTTGCACACTACACATGCACATCCTAGGAATTACCATCATGTATATCCTAAAAACAATATGTATGTTCATTATAATGTAAGTACACATCCTATAAATCACTATCATACAACTCCTAGAAATGACATGCATGTTCACAATCTTCACAATAGCAACATGTATCCTAGGAATACTTATCCAATGAACTATAGACATGCACAACTAAGAAATCCTAGAAATTTCAATAACTATTATCCTAGGATTGTGCATCATCAAATGTCTATAAAAATAGAGCACCTTACAATGTTAAGAAAGTATGGGTCCCTAAAAGAACCGTATTTTCTAGAACTAACCCCAAAGGACGCAAGAAATTTTGGGTACCTAAGAGTGCAATTGTATATCTTTGTGTAATGTAGATATGTCTCCATACCATGGAAAAAGATAATTATTGGTACCTTGACAGTGGATGCTCAAAGCACATGACCGGTGATCAAAATGTGTTCAAAGAGCTAACTCTAAGAGATGGCGGACATGTCACCATTGGAGATAACACAAAGATAAAAATCATCGAGCAAAGAAAAGTTTGTAATGATTTCTAAACCATTAATCATGTATTATTTGTGCAAGGCCTTAAGCCAAATTTACTAAGTATTAGTCAACTATGTTACAAATGCAACAAAGTCATATTTGAAACCTCTCATTGTCTAGTTATAGACATCAAGAGCAACAAGATCAAGTTGGTTGGCCATAGACACGAAAATGTCTATATAGTTGACTTAAAATCTTTGCAATCAGAAAATGAAAAATATTTTCCCGCATTTAATGAAAACTCATGGCTATGTCAGAGAAGGCTTGACCATGTGAATATGGATTTGCTTAAAATCATTTCAAGAAAAGATTTAGTCATTGGACTTCCAAAAATCAAATTCGAAAAAGACAAGGTGTGTGATGCTTGTCAAATGGGAAAACAAACTAGAATTTCTTTTAAAACAAAATATGTAGTATCAATCACTAGACCATTGAAACTTTTGCATAAGGACTTATTTGGTCCAATAAGTATCATTAGTCTAGGTGGCCATCAATATGCTCTTGTTATTGTTGATGACTATTCAAGATATACCTTTGTTATTTTTATTGCTTACAAGGATGAAGCTTACAAAGGATTTGAAAACTTTTGTAAAAAGGTTCAAAATGAAAAAGGAATTTGTCAAGCATTAGAAGTGATCATGGAAAAGAATTTGAAAACCAAAGTACACATCCTATAAATCACTATCATACAACTCCTAGAAATGACATGCATGTTCACAATCTTCACAATAGCAACATATATCCTAGGAATACTTATCCAAGGAACTATAGACATGCACAACTAAGAAATCCTAGGAATTTCAATAACTATTATCCTAGGATTGTGCATCATCAACATGTCTATAAAAATAGAGCACCTTACAATGTTAAGAAAGTATGGGTCCTTAAAAGAACCGTATTTTCTATGACTAACCCCAAAGGACGCAAGAAATTTTGGGTACCTAAGAGTGCAATTGTATATCTTTGTGTAATGTAGATATGTCTCCATACCATGGAAAAAGATAATTATTGGTACCTTGACAGTGGATGCTCAAAGCACATGACCGGTGATCAAAATGTATTCAAAGAGCTAACTCTAAGAGATGGCGGACATGTCACCATTGGAGATAACACAAAGATAAAAATCATCGAGCAAAGAAAAGTTTGTAATGATTTCTAAACCATTAATCATGTATTATTTGTGCAAGGCCTTAAGCCAAATTTACTAAGTATTAGTCAACTATGTTACAAATGCAACAAAGTCATATTTGAAACCTCTCATTGTCTAGTTATAGACATCAAGAGCAACAAGATCAAGTTGGTTGGCCATAGACACGAAAATGTCTATATAGTTGACTTAAAATCTTTGCAATCAGAAAATGAAAAATATTTTCCCGCATTTAATGAAAACTCATGGCTATATCAGAGAAGGCTTGACCATGTGAATATGGATTTGCTTAAAATCATTTCAAGAAAAGATTTAGTCATTGGACTTCCAAAAATCAAATTCGAAAAAGACAAGGTGTGTGATGCTTGTCAAATGGGAAAACAAACTAGAATTTCTTTTAAAACAAAATATGTAGTATCAATCACTAGACCATTGAAACTTTTGCATAAGGACTTATTTGGTCCAATAAGTATCATTAGTCTAGGTCGCCATCAATATGCTCTTGTTATTGTTGATGACTATTCAAGATATACCTTTGTTATTTTTATTGCTTACAAGGATGAAGCTTACAAAGGATTTGAAAACTTTTGTAAAAAGGTTCAAAATGAAAAAGGAAATTGTCAAGCATTAGAAGTGATCATGGAAAAGAATTTGAAAACCAAAGTACACATCCTATAAATCACTATCATACAACTCCTAGAAATGACATGCATGTTCACAATCTTCACAATAGCAACATATATCCT
Source organism: Bretschneidera sinensis (assembly GCA_023935145.1). NCBI lineage: Eukaryota > Viridiplantae > Streptophyta > Magnoliopsida > Brassicales > Akaniaceae > Bretschneidera > Bretschneidera sinensis. The sequence continues at coordinate 28,931,267 of CM043700.1, read as the reverse complement.
AGGAATACTTATCCAAGGAACTATAGACATGCACAACTAAGAAATCCTAGGAATTTCAATAACTATTATCCTAGGATTGTGCATCATCAACATGTCTATAAAAATAGAGCACCTTACAATGTTAAGAAAGTATTGGTCCTTAAAAGAACCGTATTTTCTATGACTAACCCCAAAGGACGCAAGAAATTTTGGGTACCTAAGAGTGCAATTGTATATCTTTGTGTAATGTAGATATGTCTCCATACCATGGAAAAAGATAATTATTGGTACCTTGACAGTGGATGCTCAAAGCACATGACCGGTGATCAAAATGTATTCAAAGAGCTAACTCTAAGAGATGGCGGATATGTCACCATTGGAGATAACACAAAGATAAAAATCATCGAGCAAGGAAAAGTTTGTAATGATTTCTCAACCATTGATCATGTATTATTTGTGCAAGGCCTTAAGCCAAATTTACTAAGTATTAGTCAACTATGTTACAAATGCAACAAAGTCATATTTGAAACCTCTCATTGTCTAGTTATAGACATCAAGAGCAACAAGATCAAGTTGGTTGGCCATAGACACGAAAATGTCTATATAGTTGACTTAAAATCTTTGCAATCAGAAAATGAAAAATATTTTCCCGCATTTAATGAAAACTCATGGCTATATCAGAGAAGGCTTGACCATGTGAATATGGATTTGCTTAAAATCATTTCAAGAAAAGATTTAGTCATTGGACTTCCAAAAATCAAATTCGAAAAAGACAAGGTGTGTGATGCTTGTCAAATGGGAAAACAAACTAGAATTTCTTTTAAAACAAAATATGTAGTATCAATCACTAGACCATTGAAACTTTTGCATAAGGACTTATTTGGTCCAATAAGTATCATTAGTCTAGGTGGCCATCAATATGCTCTTGTTATTGTTGATGACTATTCAAGATATACCTTTGTTATTTTTATTGCTTACAAGGATGAAGCTTACAAAGGATTTGAAAACTTTTGTAAAAAGGTTCAAAATGAAAAAGGAATTTGTCAAGCATTAGAAGTGATCATGGAAAAGAATTTGAAAACCAAAGTACACATCCTATAAATCACTATCATACAACTCCTAGAAATGACATGCATGTTCACAATCTTCACAATAGCAACATATATCCTAGGAATACTTATCCAAGGAACTATAGACATGCACAACTAAGAAATCCTAGGAATTTCAATAACTATTATCCTAGGATTGTGCATCATCAACATGTCTATAAAAATAGAGCACCTTACAATGTTAAGAAAGTATTGGTCCTTAAAAGAACCGTATTTTCTATGACTAACCCCAAAGGACGCAAGAAATTTTGGGTACCTAAGAATGCAATTGTATATCTTTGTGTAATGTAGATATGTCTCCATACCATGGAAAAAGATAATTATTGGTACCTTGACAGTGGATGCTCAAAGCACATGACCGGTGATCAAAATGTATTCAAAGAGCTAACTCTAAGAGATGGCGGATATGTCACCATTGGAGATAACACAAAGATAAAAATCATCGAGCAAGGAAAAGTTTGTAATGATTTCTCAACCATTGATCATGTATTATTTGTGCAAGGCCTTAAGCCAAATTTACTAAGTATTAGTCAACTATGTTACAAATGCAACAAAGTCATATTTGAAACCTCTCATTGTCTAGTTATAGACATCAAGAGCAACAAGATCAAGTTGGTTGGCCATAGACACGAAAATGTCTATATAGTTGACTTAAAATCTTTGCATTCAGAAAATGAAAAATGTTTTCCCGAATTTAATGAAAACTCATGGCTATGTCAGAGAAGGTTTGGCCATGTGAATATCGATTTGCTTAAAATCATTTCAAGAAAAGATTTAGTCATTGGACTTCCAAAAATCAAATTCAAAAAAGACAAGCTGTGTGATGCTTGTCAAATGGAAAACAAACTAGAATTTCTTTTAAAACAAAATATGTAGTATCAATCACTAGACCATTGAAACTTTTGTATAAGGACTTATTTGGTCCAATAAGTATCATTAGTCTAGGTGGCCATCAATATGCTCTTGTTACTGTTGATGACTATTCAAGATATACCTTTGTTATTTTTATTGCTTACAAGGATGAAGCTTACAAAAGATTTGAAAACTTTTGTAAAAAGGTTCAAAATGAAAAAGAAATTTGTCAAGCATTAGAAGTGATCATGGAAACGAATTTGAAAACCAAAGTTTTTCAAAATTTTGTGATGAAAATGGAATTGATCACAACTTTTTAGCTCCTAGAACTAGGGGTGGCAATTTTGGACATGACATGTGAATCCGACACGACACGACATGAAATAAAGCGTGTTAGGGTTGAGTATAATCGGGTTCGTTTCGTAATCGTGTCGACACGATTATGACACGAAATAATCGTGTCGTGTCACGGGTTGACCCGCCAACCCGAATTGACACGATTACGACACGATTAATAAATTGCGGGTTGATGGATCGTGTTGACACGATTATGACCCATGACTTGTTTATGACCCATTTAAAAATTTTATATATTAAATTAAAAAAAAAACTTAATATATATATAAATAAACCCTAAATTACAAAGTACAAACCCAAAGTCTTCGTTTTTGCACTTCTCTGATCTCTCTCTCGCCTCTGTTACAAACCCAAAACCTCACCATCATAGCTCAACTTTCTCCTCCCAGCAGGCAGCATCGCAGCATCACCGGCACCGGATCGATCTCTAGTGCCTTCAATGCTTTCAAGTCCTCAACTCTCATCTCTTGGAAATCTATATGCTCTCTCTACTTCATATCTATTGTTTAGAATCTAAACTGGAAATATACACTTAATTGTTGATTTTTAACTGGAAAATGTTTTGATTTTGATTCTTTTGGCTGTGAAGAAACAAAAGATGTGGAAAGCCCAATAACCCCTTTGTGCTTCCCTTTGGTCTTGGAGCTGATTATGGTCTCGTTCAACCCAGAAACATGGATTCCACTTCTTGATGAACAAGCCATGGCTATGTTAAATCTGAGGTCTATTTAAGCTTATAGCATGAAACAAGCAAAACCCACAAAAATCTAATTATATGTATGGATCAAAATCCAATTTTCTTGAATCAAAATTGTGCAAGGTGTCAGGTATGAAAAGAAAATCTCTTGTTCAGGTCAAGGCAACTAAACAAAACACAAAACCAACGAAGAGCCGGTTCTGGTTTGTGATTAAAAAAAATGCAGGATATGAATAGAAAATTTGTTCTTGTTGACTAATATATGGTGGTTTAAAGAGAGAGAACTGAGAACATGAAAAGATAGGGGTGTTACTTTTCAAAGCTCCATAAGAGAACTAGGTAGAAATAAGAAGATTTCTGGGAAATAAAAAGGGAAAAGGTTATGTGGGGCTTATTGATTTGGATTAAACTTAATTCAATTTTTATCTTTTCTGATTGTATATAGCTATAGGTTTTTGTAATAATTTAGTCCTTCAGGTGCTAAGCAACTTCTTCTCTCTTTCTCTCTTTTAAATAAGCAATTTACCTGTAGAACAGAAGCTATACCTATAAGACCATGTAGGAATTTTCTTACCTTTTAACTTACCTTTGCTTCTTTACCATATACTTATTTGTAATCAAATTGATTTTCATCATCTGCAACCCAACATGATAAGGCCAGACACAACAAGAACATAAAAAGAAAAAAAGGGACATTAATGTGTGAATTTCTGAGTTCAGCCTGTCTAAAAATTTGGGGTTTTTAATTTTCATGGTTGATTTATGAAATTTTGATGAATTTCCATTTAACTATGGTTAGGTAATTTAATGCATGTCTTAGCATGTTTTCTCTAATGTCAAGGAACAAGACTACTCTTGTCAAGATCTGTTATCTTTTTCAAACTACTTTGTCAATCTGTTACTTTGTACAAGGCTTAGCAAATCTTATTGGCTTGAAGCTATGCATATGTCAATTTCCTTTGTACTATTTTCCTTTTCCAACAGAAAACTATGTTGGATTTAACCATCCATCAAAAGTTTTGTAATTATAATATTCTAACTCTAAAGTTATTAGCCAAATAAAAAAGGATCCGATTCCGTGAGCTCGAGCTTAGTTTCAATATTCTTATTATGTAACGGTTGTAAATTGAAACTCATGGAAAAAAATTAAAATAAAAAGAGAGTTTAATGGAAAAAAAATCTAAATATTTTGATTTATTTACTAGTCGGTAGATATGTTAAACAAACTGTTTAATTTATCCATCCAACTCAAATTAGAGAGACTCTTTAATAAGATTGGAATGTGCTCCAATGCCCGTAAGTTCTATAACCTACAAAAAGTATATACCCAATACAAATTGTTTTTGAAATCTCTAATGTGTTGTTTTACATGTAGATCGATGGGGGATAAAGTTAGCATTATTGTTGAGGTTTGTGATAGCATGGATGTGCTTGATGAAGAAGATGTTGTAGTTGAGTTAGAGGAAGTAGTTGTTGCTATGGAATCTAAGAAAAAAATAGAAAAACATAAAAGAAAATTTACCTCACCAGTATGGAATTTTTTTGACATGCTTCCTCTTGAAGATGATAAGAAAAAGAGATGCAAGTGCAAAAGGTGTGGAATAACATACGTTGCTGATGGTAACTTTGGAACAGGTAATATGAAACGCCATATGAGAAATGGTTGCAAAAGTGGTGAAAGAGCTTATTATTGATGTAATGGATATGAATATAAATGAGAATGAATCATTTGCACCTCCATCTGAGGGTTTTACTGCTAATTTGGTCGGTTAATGTTGTAATATTGCGTACTTGTAATTGGATGGCTTATGATTTATGGTGTTATTGTTTCTTTTTTTATGGTTGATATGGATAATAGTTGATAAAATAATGTTTATGCTATTAATTAGATTTTTTATATGTATTTGGATCATGAATATGTTGAAATTTGGATTATGAATGATTAGATGATAATTTGGATTATGAATGATTATGGCGGGTCGAGTCGTATCGTGTCGTGTTGAAATTTGGATTATGAAAAATTAAGCGTGTCGTGTCGTGTTGTGTCGGGTCTAACACGAACCGTTAATTTAATGGGTCATGTCATGCCGTGTCGTGTCTAACACAACCCGTTTATTAAACGGGTTAAGTGGGTCGTGTCGTGTTACCCGTTTAATAATCGTGTCGTGTTCGTGTTGGGTTTTCTTGACACGATTAATAATCGTATCGTGTTCGTGTCGATCCATTAATAATCATGTCGTGTTCGTGTCGACACGAACATGACCCGTCAACCCGAATTGCCACCCCTACCTAGAACTCCTCAACAAAATGGAGTTGTTAAGAGAAAAAATAGAGTTCTTGAAGAATTTGCAAGAACAATGCTTTGTGAAAATAGCTTGCCAAAATATTTTGGACGGAAGCCGTAAACACTTCTTGCTATGTCTTAAACAGAGTTTTAATTGGGCCTATACTTAACAAAACTCCATATGAATAATGGAAATGTAGAAAGCCTAATATCTCCTATTTTGGCGCTTTTGGTTGTAAATGTTTTATCCTAAATAACAATAAAACTAGCTTGGGTAAATTTGACTCAAAGACCAATGAGGGGATATTCTTAGGATATTCAGCATCTAGTAAAACTTATAGAGTCTTTAACAAGAGAACTCTAGTAGTAGAAGAATATGGACATATAGCCTTTGATGAGTCTAACCCAATTAGTAGTAGAATAGTTTCTTTCAATGATAATGCAGATTTTATTCCAAGAACAGAAACACCTACTCCCATTGTTGACCCAATGGAGAGCCTAACTCAAACAATTCAAGAGGTAGAAGCTCTCAATCTTGATCAACCATATACAAGTCAATAAGAGGATAGTCTTCCCAAAGATTGGAGGTATGTAAATTATCATCCAATCGATTAAGTAATTGGTGATCCTTCACAAGGGGTAAGAACTCATTCCTCTATTAGAAATATTTGCAATTGTGTAGCTTACTTATCTCAAATAGAACCTAAGACATTTTTAGAAGCCGAGAAGGATGTTGATTAGATAAATGTTATGCAAAAAGAAATAAATCCATTTGAAATAAACAATGTATGGAATCTAGTTCCTAGACCAAAGAATCATATTATAATTGGAACTAAATGAGTATTTAGAAATAAAATAGATGAAAATGAAATAGTAACTAAGAACAAGGCTAGACTAGTTGCTAAGGGATATAATAAAGAAGAAGGAATAGACTTTGATGAGACCTATGCTCTTATAGCTAGATTAGAAGCTATTCGAATGTTATTAGCCTTTGCATGCTTTAACAAGTTTAAGTTATTTCAAATGGATGTAAAAAGTGCATTTTTAAATAGCTTTATAGAAGAAAGGTGTATGTTGAACAACCTCTTGTATTTGAAAATCCTAGTCTTCAAAATCATGTCTATAAGCTTTCTAATGCTCTATATGGGTTGAAGCAGCTCCAAAAGCATGGTATGAAAGACTAAGTAAGTTTTTGCTTGAAAATAATTTTACAAGAGAAAAAATAGACACAACTCTCTTCACAAAAACACATAAAAATGACACACTACTAGTCCAAATATATATTGATGATATCATATTTGGGGCTACTAATGAATCTATGTGTCAAGAGTTTGCTAAGTGCATGCAAAGTGAATTTGAAATGAGCATGATGGGAGAACTTACTTACTTTCTTAGACTTCAAATCAAACAATTAAAAGGAGGCATCTTCATTAATCAATCAAAATACACCAAGAACTTTTTAAAGAGGTTTGGGATGGAAAGCTCAAAGTCACTTGGCACTCCTATGAACACCTCTACAAACTTGACCTTGATGAATGGGGTAAGTGTATAGACACTAAAACTTATAGAAGCATGATAAAAGCTTTACTTTATTTAACTGCAAGTAAACCTGATATAATGTTCACTGTATGCATGTGTGCTAGATTTCAAGCTAATCCTAAGGAATCACATGTAATTGCAGTAAAAGAATCCTTAGATATCTACAAAGGACTCAAAACCTAAGATTATGGTACTATAGAGATTCATCTGTTGAGCTTGTAGGATATTCAAATGTTGATTTTGCAGGGTGTAGACTAGATAGAAAAAGCACTAGTGGAACATGCCAATTTTTAAGTGCAATACTAAACTCTTGGTTTTCCAAGAAACAAAACTTGGTTGTGCTATCAACTGCCGAGGTAGAATATGTAGCAGCTGAAAGTTGTTGTGCACAAGTGTTGTGGATGAAACAACAACTAGAAGACTATGGCATGAACTTTAAAGATATTCCAATTCATTATGATAACACCAGTGCTATCAACTTAACCAAAAACCCAATTCAGCATTCTAGAACCAAACACATAGAAATTAGACATCATTTCATAAGAGACCATGCTCAAAAATGTGATATAAGACTAGAATTCATTCATTCAGAAGATCAAATAGTTGATATTCTTACAAAACCCTTAAGTGAAGTTAATTTTTGTAAGATTAGACTATTGATGGGTTTAAAAGACTATGATAAACTGCATGTTTGATTGCATCAACATTCATCATATGCATATTTGACATCTAGTGAATGAGTATTAGCTCTTATTTAATATATCTCTCACTCAAGATGACATAGATAAACAAAATTCGTGCTAAAACTCTAAGTTAGAGGTCATTTTTTTTAAGTTTCTTAAAGGGTTCAATCTACCAGTAACTTAACTTCAGTCAACTGGTAAATCACTGCCAATTTAATCAGTCGACTAGTTCCAAGTACCCAGTTGACTGGTAGCATAAGATATTGTTTGGAGCCAAAATTTAAAATTCTGGTAACCTACCCAGTCGAGTGGTTTAAATGACCTAGTCGACTGGTATTTCTCTGCCAGTTTACCCAGTCGACTGGTATTTCGACCTAGTCGACTAATATGATAAAAATTTCCAAATTATGAAGGACCCAGTCGACTAGTGCCCTAACCCAGTCGATTGGTATCCCGATTCTATAAATATTTTGCTTCAGTTTTTTAGGTTTTTCACGCAATTTTCAAAACCCTTAAGCTTTTTATCTCTAGAAAATCCCTGATTTCTGTCCACCATCTCACAAAAACACTTCATAAAATCCTTAATCTCATCCCTCATTACCTTCATTTCAACTTTCCACAGTCGAAAAATCTGTTTTTCCTAAAATATCTCAATTTCTCCCTAAAAACACTTCTTCCAAATGTTTGAGAGAATTCGGATCAAAACCACTGTTGGAGGACCTCACGCGCCTACAAGGCCATGGTCCAAGAAATCCATGACACTGGATGCCGAAGGAAAGGGCTTGGTAGGTTCCTCGAGCAAAAAATCGAGGACTGAGCTCGATGACTCACTATTCTGGAGTCTAGCTGCCAAAGAAAGGCATAACTCCGTCATTCACGACAAAAAGATCATGACGGGTAGATTTGTTGACTTCGATTCTATCTATCATGCAAATTTTGACGTTTTACTTCCTTTCGAGGCAGTGCACTTGACACCACTTGTTAAGATTCACCAAAAATACTACCCACGCCTCATTCACCAGTTCTACGCAAACTTGGTGAAGCCCAATCCACTGGCCTTTCGTTTTAGAACCAGTGTGATGGGCGTGGAGTTTGAGGTGAACACTAACCTCCTGGTCAGCATTCTAAGGATCCCAGTGGGAGGGATCCAATGGAGTCTGGACGGATGGCCGGACAACTTCGATTATGAGGAGGCATTCCAGATCATTAAAGGAGACTTTAACTACATCTTTAGGCCCACTACATTTTACACATGTAATGATATGCCCCTCGACTCGAAGCTATTCAATATTATCGTGAGTTGGACCATTCATTCATGACCTAAGAGTCAGGGCTATCTCTCGAAGATAGACATAGAATTGATTTGGTGTCTCAAAACTGGACACCACTTCAATATCTACCCCCTACTGCTCGCTAACATGATAAACAATGAAAGTAGTGACTCCGGGTGCTTTCCCTATGGGATACTCATCACCCTTATCCTCCAGCATTTTCGGATCCCCCTTCCTACCTCTAAAGCTCAAGACATTGGCCTCAAGGACATCATCAATGTCTCTTCTCTGAATAAGATAAGGTGCACTATCCGCGATGGAATGATCTATTCTAAGGCGGACGACGAGGTTCCTGGTGATACAGCTCTTCCCACTGTTATGGATACTGATGACAGAGCGCCTAGTCGACAACATGGTGGTTCTAGTGCTGGTCAGGCTGGGTATGATGATCTACTATAAACTATTTCGAGTCTCTAGCTAACCATGCAGTCCGGGTTCCAAAGCTTGAGCTCTTCCGTTGATTCCATGCACCGTGACCTTCGCACATTTCGTGACGATTTCTAGCTACACTGAGAGCACACAAAGGGCTCTTTGGCTGACCTTCGAGATCTTATACAAGACGACTCTGATTCCTCAGCTCGCAGAGCTTTATGTTTTATCCCTTCTCTTGTATATATAGCTCTTAGATGGTTGTAGCACGAACATTCAGTTTTCATTCACATTTTGTACTTAGACAAGCTTTCTATAAGCTCACATTAGATGGATGTATATACATTGCTGCTTTGATTTACACTTTTAGCATTTAGCTCATATATATATATATATATATCCTATTTTTATGCTCTATGGTTGCTTGGTTTATAATATTCATGCTCACCTATATGCCTTAACTGCTGATATGAGTGTAAAAACTTCTAACTCTTCCCAATTCTGAAATGTGCCTAGTTTTTATCTATAAGTTTGTTTTTGCCTTATCTTAATAGCTTTAATGTTTATCTTGCTTTTTTTTTAATTTTACTCCCCCTTTTCTGCTGTTGTCTAAACGGGGGAGAAAAATGAGAAAATAAGAAAAATCAATGTAAACTTGTAATAGAGCATAGATTTAGAGGGAGCATTGCTCCAAACACATTGATGAATATAACTTTGTTTTACTTTGTTTGGTTGGGTTGATTATAAACTACGTTTGAACTATTTAACAGGTTGGTTTTATCTGAAATACAAAGAAAACTCTGCCTAAATTTTTCTAAAAATCCAACACTTAGTTTTTAAAACTGTTTTCCTCTCATTAGTTTTGTCATCATCAAAAATGGAAAGATTGTTGACCCATATTTGATTTTAATAATGACAAAACACTACTCTAATTATATTAATAGTTTTATTTGAGTGTTTAAGCAGTAAAAGCTTTCAGCATAGAAACAAGATGCAAAAACTCAACAAGATTCAGACGCCAAGACAAGATAGAAGATATAGAATAGGCATTAAGGTATTGAAAACAACTGTAAATCTCTCATGTTCAAATACTTAGCTTGACCTATGACTCATTTTATAAAAAAATTTAACAAAACTATTAATACAAATGTTTTCAAGTCAAAAATAGTTTTAATACATGAAAAACTAGGTTAAAGGGCAACCCAGTCGACTGGCTCAATATACCAGTCGACTGGCAACTGGGACAGAGAGTTCCCAGTTGACTGGTGCTTAGGACCCAATCGATTGGTACTCCCCAATAGCCTAAAAGTGAAGTTTCTCACTTGACCCAGTCGATTGGTAATTTGAAAATATGATAGCTTGAGACGTGAGACTTGAGCATTTAATGCACCAAACCTACCAAGTCAGTGTCTAATGGCCATATTGATTCAAGGCTATATAATCCTACTTCAATGAGCATTTAAAACAAGAATTGAACACATTCAATTCACAAGTTTGGCATTAATTCTCAAAAGCTTTGAAAAATTTATTGTTGAGCCATTTTTCAATGTTATTCTTGAAAGAGAGATATTGTTCATTTGTAAAAGCATTTATTGCTATCTCTCTACCATTTACTTTACAACAAATCTCATTTATTATAAAAGGGAAAAAGTTGTAATAACTCTTAGAGTGTTTAGGATTAAACACTTCTTTATAAGCTTCCGTGAGCAATGGATTAGCTTCTGTGAGAAATGGATTAGCTTCCGTGAGGAAGGGATTGGTTGTAAGGTTTGTACAACACCTGTGAAGTTGTACGACTAAAAGTTTTCGTGGATTACTTCAAGGAGGTTCCTTGAAAAGAGTGGATGTAGGGTCAGAAGGAATCCGATATTGCCGATTCACTATAAACTGAGTTTACACTTTCTCTTCCTTAAACTCTTTTACTTAAAGCACATTACTTGTTTTTATGCTTTGTGCATTTAGCTATTTTTATAAATTTGTAAGTAATTAGCAAAAGTTTTTAAAAACCTAATTCACTCCCCTCTTGGGTTTGAACCTCGGTTTATAGAAATTGTTTGAGTGATTTGACTTCCTATGAGAAATTCTTGTTTGGACAAGGATGAAAACGTGGTTGATAATTTTAGAAAATTTTATTGATAATGTTCGTACACATTCAACTAACATTATCAGTAAAGTTTCAATAAATTATTAATCAAATTTTCACTCCGGTGTAAAAATAAATTTTATTACCGATGCATGTAAGAATCTCGGAAGAATGTGTTGATATTGTTTGACCAACATTTGAGTGATTAATTACATTTGTTTATTTACAAGCTCGTAGGAAACAGGAAACAACCAATCTGTTGTTATTAACAAATACATGTCAAAATATATATGTTAAATCGATACATGTTCTTATCAGGGCATTTTAATTGATGGATTTTTTTCTTCTCAAAAAATGAGTAAGGCACCGCCCATTTATAAGTTGCTTATAAGAAGGAAAAAAAAACAATACATTATTCTTTTCAAGGCACGTTAATTGACAGATTTTTTTTTATCAAAAAAGAGAAAATACACCACCAATTTGTTAAGTTTATGAAGAACTTTTTATTTAGTTGAAACAACGTGTGGACCAACAAATTTTTATCAAAAACAATAGTGAAAAACATAGCGCTATTAATTTACTAAATATATGAATTTAACAAAAAGAAAAAAAAACACATATTGACCAATGGATTTTTGCCAAAAAGAAAAAGAAAAACAATATTTTTGCCAAGTATATGAAAATTTTGTTTGGAGAAAAAATTTAAGTATGCTTTATACATGAGAAAATTATTGTATAAAAAAGGAAATAAAACCCCCGTTGATTTTAATAAGCCAATAAAGATATCAAGACATTTTTAATTGACCGATTTTTTTTGAAAAGAAAAGAAAACGCCATCAATATGGTAAGTTTATGGAAAATTTATTAGCTTAAAAAAAACATGTTGACCAACGGATTTTTGCCAACAAGAAAACAAACCACCTCTAACCTTTTCCAATATGTAAAGAATTTATTTAGAAAAAAAAATAAAAATAAGGCACCCAATTGATTTTGCTAAATCAACTAAAATATCAAGATATATTAATTGATTGATTGATTTTGAAAATGAAATAAGGCACCACCAATTTTTCAAGTTTAGAGAAAATTTATTTAAATAATGGAATGAAAACGAAACAAAGACCCCATCGATTTTAATATATATAAAAACGAAAAATTCATATAAAAAATAATAATATGTTTAATCAACATACTCTTTTTTTTTAGTTTCCCACGAGTTTTTCAATCTCAATTGTTTGTTTTCTTTTTCATTTAAACTAAATGCATCAATTTAATATTGATTAGATCATAGTTTTTTTAATTACGTGTGATATATAAAGCGTAACAATGATCTATCATTGGGTGTATTAGAAATTTTTATTTCTTATTCTATTTAATGATGATATTTGTGGCTATCTAACTAAGTAATTTTTTTTTACAAAGTCACGATATTTATAAAAAAAAATAATAAATACATATTATTAATTCAATATTTAAATAATCAATAAAATTAAAAATAAATTCACCAATGTAAAAATATATGAAAAATGTTCAATAAATTATTAATCCAAATAGTTAAATATAATATAATTTTCAATCAAATTTTTCTTTATTTTTTATCAAATGCTGTTGCAACCATCAAACCAAAACCAAGAAAGGAACATTGGGGGAACTTTACCAAAATGTGGCAAAGAAATTTGAAAAAAAATATTGAAAACCCATCCATATAAAACAAGAATGCAAATGGTTACCTGCTAACGCAAATTTGAGTTTTGGTTTTGCAAGAGTTCGACCCATTGTGGCAACCAAGCAAATATAATATTATAATAATATAATGAAGTATTTTCGTCACAACACCATTCAAATGATATTAATTTAATTCGATCAGATTTCTATTAAATGATCTTTCAAATGCAAACAAACGTGATGAGAAGAAGCCAATCAAAATGCGTACAATTGACACCTTCCTAACAGGAAAAACGACACGATCGCTCAGACCGACAACGCCACGTGTCAGCCAATGATAAAGTGATGAGGTTGCTGTAACGTGTGGTCATCACACTACTCTACCTCCTAGATCTTCCTCCAAATCCTTCGCCGATTTTTTTTTATGTAAAGATCCTCGTTATATTATTCTTATTCTTACTCCATAGCAAGAAAAATATCCTTCATTATAAAAACAGAAGAGACACTTTTACATGCAATCCAGTTTAATCTCAAACCCCCCATAAAAAAAATGGCAACACTGACGAAGCTTCACATATGCCCATCTAGCATAGACCATCACTTTTGTTTCAAGGACCAGCAGAGAACTGGTCTGAGGCCGGTAATTTTCCCGTCCGGTTCACGATTGGCTAGAGGCGGTTGCGGCTTGTATGTGCAACATTGCAGGTCGTTTAGGAGTGAAGATGGAAGTGAGCTGGAAGAGAGAGAGATGGAAAGTGAGAGAAAGTATGGGATTTCGAAGGAAAATGAAGGGAAGCTGAAGAAGGGAAGTGGGTTTTGGGGTTCTTTGAAATCTGCTGTTCTTGGAGTTGGTAAAATGGGCTCTCAATCGACTGATGAGCATAGTAAGGCAGTAGCTAAGTTGGAGGAGGTTTTCTCATCGGTGAGTTGCATGTTATGGAGATTATTTTTTTATGCAAAGTTTTGTGTTTGTTAATTTTGCTTTCCGTTGTGAAACTTATAATTAACTTGTACTATCTTTTGCAAGTGACTTAGTAATTTAGTGAGCTCATATGTTGAGTTGAGTATTTATGTTGGCTGTCGAGAAATTGTAATGAAAGAAAAATAATGCTCAAATTTTTGTAATTTTAAAAACCACCCAATTTGACTATAGGACTATTGGTTAGGCTTAATTAATCGAGTTTCTCATTTCCATCTGGAACATAATCAACAAAGAGTCGAGGACTGAAGTCATGTTTTCTCAAATTAAAATGTTTTGGTTCGTTCATGATTTGTAGGTATTGATAAATTATACATGTTCTTGATTTGATAAGCCTGTATGTGTTTAATTTTGATGTTATATCATTTTTTCTCTCGTTCTACCCAGATTGCTATCCAAATTGGAAGATATATTGTGACCATGATGAGCACCGGTGTTATACTTGCAATTGGTTTCCAGATGTCAGGTTAGTGAACATGCTCTTTGTACATTGAGGATGCTTGCATTTATACGAGTTTATATTGTTAATATGCTACTTGTATGGAAATTCAATGGCTTATAAATTTTGTGAAGGTGGAGACAGTCAGATGAATACATTGATTTGGTATAGCTGGCTTGGAGGAATTATCATCGGAACTATGATAGGTTCTAATATGGTTTTGGATGAGCATTGTCGAGCTGGTCCACGAAATGTTGTTATAACTGGGAGGTACTTTTCCCTCTCTCTCTTTGTGCACTTGATATTTGGTTTTTACTTAGGATTATATCTCTAAAATACACTTGTTCAAATTTTAAGTAAAAGTGCACCCACAACAGTTAAATATGCAACATAAACAAAGAGCTAAAAACACAAAAATTTGACATGATTTGACAACCTTTGACTATGTCTACCAACAAATCCACAACTTTATTAATCTTCAATTATAACTTTAGGAAGAATAAAATTGCTAAACTCTCACAACCTCATAACCCGAAAGCCCTAGTACACCTCTCAACCTGCCTTTAATTGTGAGTGTTCTCCCTACTTGACAACTCAATAAACTCAAAGCTCTCATCCTAGCTCTAGTAGTAAACCCATTTGATTTACAATTAATATTAAAATTATGGGCGTACTTCAAACCTACAATAGAACCTCATTTATACAGAAGGGATTTTCTTAATACTATTTTGAAAAAGAACAACATAGGAGACTACTACTACTATTCCTATTAGAACAATCAACCATCCAATAGGAAACTATTGCTATATTTCTACTAGAATAAGCAACTATAAAATAGGAAACCACTTTTCCCAAACCAATTAGAATTCTTATTTATGTGGATTTGAGCCAAAATCCCAACATACTTCATTCAGTTGTTTGAAATCCCATTAGTTTTGGTTACCTTATGAATTTCCTATGTTTTTATGTTATGTTTACATGATTTAACTGGCTGGTGCAGTACAAGGGGACTGGGAAAAGCTCTTGCTCGAGACTTTCTTCTATCTGGAGACCGCGTGGTTGTCACTTCGCGCAGGTGGTATATGGAACCATGGGCTCTTCTTTTTCCTTATTTTTTGCTTTTTGAAGATTCAATTCCGTGCCTGTGATTTTCATCCATAAATCTCTCACATCACATCCATACTTGGATTTGGTGAAGGCAGCCCTGAATCTGTACATATGACTGTCAAAGAGCTTGAGGAGAACCTCAAGGAAGGTATGGTTACTGCAAGTGGCTCCTTTAAGAAGAATCTGGCGCGAGCTAAAGTGGTTGGCATAGCATGTGATGTTTGTGAACCTGAGGATGTTCGCAAATTAGCAAACTTTGCTGTCAATGAACTTGGTTTTATTGACATATGGGTAAGTCACCCATACTTCAGTTATTGGAATCCAATTATTTGGATAGCAACCATACATGCTCATTACCTGCAGCTGCAAGCTTAAATCCCGTGTCGTTCATGCTAGATACAAGAACATTTGAGATTCTCATATTTCACTTATCGACAAATTTTAAGTTTGTCTCTGCTTCTGACTTCCCTTCTTATTTTTCGACACTTGGACAGATAAATAATGCTGGCACAAACAAAGGTTTTAGACCCTTGCTGCAGTTCACTGATGAAGATATCAAACAGGTATTTATATCTGAGTGGTCCTTGATTTTTGTTGCTTAAAGCATCTGAGCAGTTTCATTTTTCTTGTATAATTAAGTGTGAATGAAGTCATGTCCTCTTTTGTGCATGAATGGTGTTCATATGTGGAACAAACATGTGGATCATATGCTGGCACATTCTGATGTAATGATTGAGGACATTTTTTAGTGTTGTTTCTTACACACTTGGATTTTTATTGTTTCTTGTGCATGATTTTGTTCGTGCAATTAGTCATTTATAGTTTTACGAGAAATTTTAGCTATAGCTCAGCAAGGGAAACAGAAGTGTAAGGAAGAAGAAATGATTTGATTTAGCTTTAAGTTACTGATTCAATTGCAGATTGTCTCAACAAATCTGGTTGGCTCTATCATCTGCACCCGAGAAGCGATGCATGTTATGAGAAACCAGGCTAAGGGAGGGCACATATTTAACATGGATGGTGCTGGCTCTGGGGGGTCTAGCACTCCTCTCACAGCTGTGTAAGTTGTCATTGGTATCTGTTCGATTTTAGTTCCTTTTATGTAGAAACTTCTGAACCATTGGAATTTTTTGTGCTCTGGAGTTTGTGATGTAATGATGCTTACTCTTTTTTCATCATCTCAAACTTGTAGCTATGGATCGACAAAGTGTGGTCTCAGGCAGCTTAACGCATCACTTTTGAAGGAGTGCAAGCGATCTAAAGTTGGAATGCACACCGCTTCTCCAGGCATGGTCCTTACAGATCTGCTTTTGAGGTACGTTGGATATACTCCTGATGTTAAGTTGTTTATTCAACATGTCTTGAAGCCAACTGGAACTGATACGATCCCATGACTCTCTCTCTCTCTCTCAGTTTGAATTGTTTCTAGATTCACATGAGTTTGTAAATTGACTATCTGTACTTAATAAATATTTCACCTTCAATTCGCATCAAATGAACTTCCCATCGCAAATCATTTTCTCTCCGTGGATGTGGTTCTTTACCACTGTGTAGTTCTGTTGATGTTGCGTGTGCTGTTTCTGTCTGCAGCGGCTCAACTATAAAAAACAAGCAGATGTTTAACATCATCTGTGAGCTTCCTGAAACTGTTGCTAGAACGTTAGTTCCTCGAATGCGGGTCGTAAAGGGTACAGGGAAGGCAATCAGTTACTTGACTCCTCCTAGAATATTGCTTGCTTTAGTCACTGCATGGGTTCGACGAGGTCGCTGGTTTGATGACCAGGTAATTTTCTGGAAGCATTTGTCAATCTATTCAGAAGAATGACAACTAGTATTCTATGTTTAATGAATTGATGAATATGGTACTTGAGGGCATTTTTAACTAGTATTTCAACTGTGGACAAACTTGCACAAATTGCATGAAGCAAACTTGTAATTCAACTCTTACATTTGGTCCTCTATAACTCAAGCTTAACTCTTCTAGGTATGAATGACGCAATCGATATTTCTAAACCCATGGTTAATATCTAAAATTGAAACTAGCATCACCTAGCGCTGGCCAGTTGGCAAGTTGTATGCTTTCCCGTATAACTTTCCTGCTTCTAGTTTCTGCTTTCTATGCCCGTGTTTGTCTGGTTGCTTCTTTGTTTTATGCCTCGTTGTCCCGATTTTGTTTATCAGGAAGACAATGATAATAATTTCGTGAGACTCAATAGGATTTTGTTTGGCTGGATGAAGCATTGAAACATTTGAAACTTCAAATGAATGATAATGTTATTGTAGCTGTAGTGATTGAAATTCAAGTTAAAGAATTTCAGAACTCGTTTCTTCCTGTTACTAAATAATAATTTGAAGTGAGCACTTATTGAAGCTTACCTTGCAGGGAAGAGCATTATATACTGCAGAAGCAGATAGACTCCGGAACTGGGCTGAAAACCGTACTCGATTTTCCTTTACAGATGCTATGGAGATGTACACAGAGAACACTTGGGTGTCTGTTGTCTCACTTTCCGTAGTTTGTGCCTTCATAATCTTATCTAGCACAAGTAGCACATTTCCTGGGACATAAGTCTTTACACACGGCTGCAACCAGAAAGCATCAGGGGCTACATCAAACCAATGCTCTTAGTGAAGGCGTTAGCTATATTAATGCCTGTGATCAGACAGGAAAAAGACAAAGACACAACCCCAGCAGCTGGTGTATGGTTAATTTTTTCAACCTGCAGCCCGAAAGCGCTTCTTTAACCATTAGTAAGTGATGGATTTATTGTAGTCATTTGTAGATCATGTACCATAGCCAACCATGCCCATGAATTCCTGTACGGGCGTTGTGATCTCTATATACAAAGCCTTAAGAGGGTTAGGTGTCATGTTCATCTTCAGGCTAATCTATTCACATTCTATCCATTATATAACATAGACTATAAAAAAAGATGTTTGGTAACTGATTTAAGTAGAGATTAAAGCAAAATACAAATTGAAAACCATTGTTCTCCTATTTAATCATGGAAGGAGAAAAGGTCCAAAATAATATCAATGGAGGTGATTACTGATCAGAAGGGACAGCAGCCAAATTGGACTACTGGGGCAAACATAACTCAATGGCTTCATCCAAATCACAGTGCATTGGACCACTTGATGGAATTGCAAGAATTAATTTGATGACGCCTCTTTATTGCCTCTTCCACCCGTTACATTTTACTTTTTCTTCAAGTATAAAGTCATACACCTTAACAAATGCAATTCGGTTAACAAGCCATTACAATATCTTTCTCAGTTCCCCTAGAGGTTGTAATGTCTCTGGTGTTTTATGATCTTTTGCCTGTTGGCTAATTTATTTAATCCTTTCTTCCATAAGAAAAAAGATAGTTTTTTCAACCACCCAAAAAAAGGAGGAAAAATTACGATTATGATTCCTTAATATAATTACCAATGAAAATATTTTCCAACAACTTTATGACACTAACTTTATGTTTTTAAGCTTAGAATCAATCCCTATCGGAAAGAAAGTAAGAAAAAAAATAATTATTTTGTCATTTAATCATATGAAAATTGTTTCTCGTCCATAAAAAAAAATGTTAAGAATATTTATGTGTTAATGAAAAATCAATCTCATATAAAAAAATAAATTAGATTAGTGAAAGATATATATGATAATGGAATCAAAATTTATTTACTTGAGCTTTTGAGTTCATACAAGGTCTTGCTGCGATAAGAAGATTGGACCCGCTAGTCCCAAATTCAAATATCTCCACTTTCTTTTTATTATTGCAATTGCTGTAAAAATAAACAATTTTGGATCAGAACTTTAGAGTATGTTTGGATAACAGTTTTCAGTTTTTCAGTTTTCAAAAACTATTTTCGAAAATGAAAACTGAAAACAGTTTTATAAAGAAAACATGTTTGGATAACTGTAACTTGAAAACTGTTTCCAAAACAGAAAACAATGAAATGTTGTTTGGATAATCTTATTTTAAAAACTGTTTTGATACACCTTGTAATTATTTTTAGTTTTGAGTTTAAATTTAAAATCTATATTAATTTTATTTCACATATTTACTAAATACTTAAAAATAATTAATATTATTTTATTTTCAAAATTTTAATATTTTTAATATACCATGGAGGAATAATGAAACAGAAGTGAACATTGATTTTAAAACTATTTTTTCAAAATTATGTCTGAAAACATCAATTTGGAGTATTTATAAAACAGTTTTTGAAAACAGTTTTAAAAAATTACTTTTAAAAATTATTTGTCAAATATAAAAAAAAAGTTTTTGAAAATTAATTTTAATTTTTGAAATTCGAAAACAGTTTTCGAAAACCTTATTAAATATGTTTATACTTTGAATTGTGTTTCCACGAGTGAAATAATCTAAAACTGTGTCAAGATTCCAATTTATTAACTACAATATCATTTATAAATACTAAGAATTATATATAAAATATAGGAAGATAATAAAAGAAAGAATTGATAGCTGGATTAAGCTGAATATTTTGCCTTTAGTGATTGATTTAGTAAGAGCAGGCGAATGTCATGCCACTAATTATGAGAGGAATATAATAATATGATGTCAATTTCTCTTACCTGTCTCCACCCAATTCAACCCCTCTGAGAAAGCAACAACATATTTGTGTCCTTTTTTTTTATTATTCTTTTAGGAACATTTCTGACAATTGTGAAGTTGAAAATAGAAGCAGTCTCTTCCAAGATAGAAAACCCTCATGCAATCAGAACACAACCAAGCTTGCGAGAAAAACACACAACTGCCATCATCAATTTTTAGTCTGCAACCCACGATGAGTGCCCGTAATTTTCTCCCTTTTTTTAATTTTTTTCTCTGTTTCCCTAAATAATATTGGAAGAGCAGGCATGGTTGATATTGTCAAGTCAAATGTCTCCAAGTCCTAGCAAGACTGCAGCCTCACTCATTTGATATTAGCCTCTAAGGAAGTTTCTCTTGTCAACTCTATAGAAGGTGGAACACATGAATGTCACACTTACACCAAATTTACAGAGAATTTCATTAATTTTTTTTGGTGAATAATGTATATATGCTTGACTTATATTTACAAATATATATTTATGCATAATTCCTAAATAAATTCATAAATGAAGGGTATTAGTTTTTTTGAAAGAAAATGAAGGATTTATCGAAACAATATTTAAATTTAAATGCAATTTTTTTAAAAAAAGCTTAATATATTCTATCATATTTTTTTGTTAACAAGTGTCCTTAAAACAACATTATAAATATTTCAAGTTGGGCATTTCAATAGGAAAGGCGTCCAAATCTTCACGAATAGAGAGACGTGTTGGGTTCCAGCTAGTTGGCCTTAATTACTTGGAGTAACAGCCAATGCGATGGAAAAAAAATAAATTTGAAGGGGTTACCTAATCCTTGACTTATTCATTTAGTAATTAGATTTTTATTTAATTAATTGATGATTTGTTAATTTGTTATTAATCACATAAAGAAAATGCAAATTTTAAAACAATTTTTTTTAAAGTGATTTACATATTTAAGCTTAATTTAAAAAAGAATTAAATAATATATCAAACAAAGCCAATACAACTTTTAGATGAGTATTAAAGTTTGATTTAAATTAGGTTTTTCTTTAGTAAATTTTTTTCCCTTATAAGATTATTTAGTAAATCTAATTACCAATATTATGTCTGAAAAAGAAAATATAGATGGCTCCACCTCACTGTTTCTTTTTTTAGTACATATTATTTTTTATTTTAATACAGTAAGTGGAATATTAGACTAAAATTATAAATTTTCCATTCGCGGGCAGCATGATCAATTCTCAACTGGCAGCTATTTGTTTGGAAATAATAGAAAGTACAATCGGAATTTTATGATGGAATTGATACATTTGTCAAAATGATATTTTTGCATCCAAATGGACTTTTTTCCTTGCTTGGATTGATATTCTTGGATTCACTAGTTAAAAATTACACATACTAATTACAGTAGGATTTTGAAGAGAATTAATGACCCACTTGTTGATCAGACCAACCAAATTAATGGCACCAAATGCTTACATCAATTGGCATGTTAGGGAACATTTTTTTAAAATCATTTTTAAAAATGAAAATAAAAAAACTGTTTTCATTTTTTTTTTATAAAATCAAGTTTGAATAATTGTAATTTAAAAATAATTTTCAAAAACAGAAAATAATAATAAAAAATTCATTTGGATAATTGGGTTGGGTATTGGTTGATCGTTCGGGACTCAAGTTGCATGAGTTTTCGGATGCTCGAGTCTTTGATCGCTCGGGTGATACTTGGGACTCGATTCGCACAGGCTTTAAGACACTTGAGTCTAAATGCTCGGGTTCCAATGAATTAGAGTCTTGGGGCGCTCGTGTTTTGAGACAATCAGGTCTTGGCATGCCCAAGTCACTCAAGAACTAAGTCGCATGGCTCTTCGATGACTTAACTCGGGTCGTTCGAGACTTGAGTCACTCGAGTTCCAAACCATTCATATCGCCATTCGTTTGAGTTCCAACTATAAAATAAAGTTGATACTTGATTTGAAAATGGGGTTTTTAAAAATAATTTTTAAAAAACAACTATCCAAACAAAATTTTGAAATTTAAAAACTAAAAATAAATTTTAAGATATATTCCCAAACATGCCCCTTACATTTAGGTTAATTACGAATTTACTCAGCTAAAATATTTTATAGTCTCCTAGACAGTAGACACATACTTGCACAGTAATTTATTAGTAATTTTTATTACAACAAAAACAAAAACTCCAAACTATAAAACGAGTAGGAGAGAACCGTGGGCCATCCGTGTAGGTCCCACATACAGCTCTCTGTCCACACTGGACAGCAAAACATGAGCACAGGATAATTCCTCTTTGTGAATCACCCAACCCCAAGTGAAAAAGAGGGGTTTTTCAATTCAAAAGCATTACAGTAGTTTGTTCAAAACAAATATCCAAAAGCGTCAGTCCTCACCAAATCAATCCTCAAAGCTTCGAAACCAAAAATGCTTTTTTTTTTTCATCTCTTCAGCTACTCTCTCTAACATTCTCATTTTCTCTCTCTTAAAAGAAGTAAATCACTACACCTAGAGAGAGACACGTTAGTAACTAGTTAAGACCTTCAATGTCATCATCGCCACCACCGGGTACAGCCCCGGCTCCGGCGTCTCCGCCGCCAACTAACACAACCTCTCCGCCCCCAACCAACACAACCTCTCCTCCGCCGCCAACCACCCCCTCACCGCGACCAACCACATCACCACCACCACCACGACCAACCACCCCATCACCACCACCAACCACATCACCACCACCACCAACCACATCACCACCACCATCAGCACCACCTCCCACATCTCCACCACCACCAAACAACCCACCACCACCACCAGCCACCCCATCACCGCCACCCACCACCCCATCATCGCCACCCACGACCCCATCACCGCCACCCACGACCCCACCAGCCTCGCCTCCGCCGCCACCCTCGAATTCCTCTTCGCCACCGCCTCCGGCAAGTAAGAGCCCGCCTCCGTCTCCGAGATCGGGGACGCCATCTCTCCCGCCGCCGCCCCCTCCTGATTCATCTTCTACGCCGCCATCCTCAAATGGGGTATCTACGGGGCTGGTGACTGGGATTGCGATCGGCGGAGTGGTATTACTATTGGTGTTGAGTTTGGTGTTTCTTTGTTGCAAGAGAAAGAAGAGAAGGGATGATCAGGAGGGTTATTATGTGCCACCGCCACCACCTGGCCCTAAAGGTGAGCTTGTTATTGTATTTGATTTATTTGAATATGCAAGATGAGTTTGCGCTTTCTTTTTAGTGCTTATTGCAAAGATAGGATTTGGATTTCTTTCATGATTGTTGGGTTTTGCTTGAGAGCTCTTAAGTTTTGGAGTATGGGCAACCATGGGTGTCAAAAATGATGTTTGACTGTTTTTCGTTTCCTTTTTGTGGTTTTTGGAACTTCTCGAGATAATGAAGAAAATGTATGAACTAGTTTTGAATTTTGTTATTTTTCTTTTGGTTTTTTATTTATACACACTGGTGGCTTCTAGATGTGGATTGCTGGTTAGAATCCTGAACATTATCATTAAGGTAACTTGTACATATATAATTGTAAATTTGTCTTTATAAGTCGTAAACGTTCTTTCTTTGACATGTGAGATTTTAGGAAATCACAGTGGATTCAGTTTTCTTTTCGTTTGGAAGAATCACAATAAACTTATTTCACGTGCTAATAAAAAACCGGATGATTTCTTTATGTTTCTAGATTCTTACAGACCTGCTTTAATCAATAACTGTCCTGTAAATCATTTCTACTATGTTGATATTTTGCTAGATGGCCCTTATGGTGGCCAACAGCAACATTGGCAACAGAATGCTCCCCCAACTGCTGATCATTTCGTGACTGTGGTGCCAAAGCCTTCTCCTCCTCCACCAGTTGCATCATGGCCACCTCACTCGCCAGTTGGTGAACCTACTCCACCGCCACCACCACCTTTCACGAGCAGTGGGGGCTCTGGCTCCAATTATTCAGGCTCTGAAAACCCTCTTCCACTGCCTTCACCTGGAATCGGCTTAAGTTTCTCAAAGAGCACGTTTACCTATGACGAATTAGCAAGGGCAACAGATGGCTTCTCAGAGGCAAACCTCCTTGGACAAGGTGGTTTCGGGTATGTGCACAAAGGATTCCTTCCCAATGGGAAAGAAGTAGCGATCAAGCAGCTGAAAGCTGGAAGTGGGCAGGGGGAGCGTGAATTTCAGGCAGAAGTTGAGATTATTAGCCGGGTGCATCACAAACATCTTGTTTCATTGGTTGGATACTGCAGCACTGGGACACAGAGAATGCTTGTTTATGAGTTCGTTCCAAACAACACTTTGGAGTTTCACTTGCATGGTGAGTTCATGTTTATAGCCTTAATATGTTAGGTTCCTCTATCTTTGAAGCTTTTGCATTCTTATGGTACACCAAATTGTTATGGAATTTGTCAATCTGCATTGAAATTGTTGATTTTTTTATTGGTGGATGTCCCATTGTTTAATTCTGTTTAAATACCGCTGACATGATCTTTGTTGATTATTGTAAGAACCTGATAGATAATACATATTGCAGGGAAGGGGCGACCTACGATGGATTGGGCAAGCAGGCTGAAAATTGCTCTAGGTTCCGCCAGAGGGCTGGCATATCTTCATGAAGATTGTAAGTCTCTCTCTGTGTCTCTCCCCTGCTCCTCAAATGTCTGTATGTATGTAATATCCATCTAAGTATGTATGTTTGATAATAATGTATTTATATATATTTGCAGGTCATCCTAAGATCATTCATCGTGATATCAAGGCAGCTAATATACTTTTGGACTTAAAGTTTGAGGCAAAGGTATTAATTGCTTTGTTGGTTTCTTGATCTCAATAATGTTTTGACTAGGCATTTAGAAAAGGTCCAGCCTAATTCAGTGAAAAGCAGGCAATGGATTGCCCAATACAAGAACAACTTCACTTTACTCTTCTAGTGTATTATTTAGTTTAGCGACAAGGTGGCTGCATTTATTTTAAGTGCTATCCAGAAGACCAGAATCCATGGGATTGTTTAGCTCTATAGGTCATCCAAACATTCTGCTATGGTCAACTATCATCATTAAGGTTTGAGACGATAAAACTGAAGTGTTTTTTCTCCTCAGGTTGCTGATTTTGGTCTAGCAAAGTTTTCTTCTGATGTCAATACTCATGTCTCCACCAGAGTGATGGGTACTTTCGGGTAAGGGGATTTCCTTTGATATCCTAGTTGCTTATTATATTAGTTGTGATAATTAATGTCTTACTTTGGATAAACCAGATTGTGAGCTCAATATTTCTTGGTCTTCATTTTTCAAAAATATGAAACAATAGCTTCTATTGAGCTGCTTTCTGTCTAGATGTTTTCATTCGTTTAAAGATATGTTTAAACATCATGTTATGTTGAATCTTAAACCCTTTTATTGTTACTGAGCTACTTTACAAGAACTCTTCATTTTACTGCATACTCGTTATGTCAGACATGACACTTCAAATATAGGTATAACCCTCATACATCCCAAATCAATGAAAATTTTATAAAATATAGACAGTCCAACACGTACCTGTATCCGACACTCGTACCCGAGTCCGGGTAACATACTGTGTTTGGATGCAGTTGACATTAAAACCTGAAAGCAAGTTAATTCACGTGCTGATGTCAGTAGCTATGCTCAATGATGAGTTGACGTGGTTGATTCTCCATGCTTTGTCATCATTTTAGTTATAGTTAAGAACCATTATAGTTGATTCTTTTGATATGGGTTAGATCTACTGTTTTGGTTTAGTTTTCTGTTTGTGTAAACTAGATTGGTTCATGGAACTTTATACACCTAGCTGGGAGATAACCCCACGCTTGAATTGATTTTTTTTGGTTGATTTTCAATATACTTACACACTGGCTATCATTAGGTATTTGGCTCCAGAATATGCTTCAAGTGGGAAACTCTCAGATAAATCAGATGTTTTCTCCTTTGGAGTCATGCTTTTGGAGTTGATTACTGGACGCCGTCCTGTTGACTCAAATAATTCCTTCACGGACGACAGTTTGGTGGACTGGGTGAGTGATAACTTAGTTATAGGCATGCAGGTCCATGCATATCTACTGTTGTACATCCAAATAAAGAATCTCTACATTCGTATAAGTTTCCCAGTGCATTGTACATCCAAACAAACATCGAATCTCTACATTCTTATCAAGTTTGCCACTGAAGTTTACAATCTCTACTTTCTTTTTCATTTCTTCTTTTATAAGTAAATTGAACTTTTTACAGATAGATAGATCCTTTTTTTTATGTTACTTTAAATTTCATTAACTTTCTCAATGGTAGTGGTGCAGTATTCTGCAGTTTCTAGGTTTAAATCTTGGATTTTACTGAACAAAACCTATGTTTGAATTACAGGCAAGGCCTTTGCTAACAAGAGCTTTGGAAGATGGAAACTTTGACACATTGGCTGATTCAAGGTTAAACAACGAGTACAACCACAATGAGATGGCTCACATGGTTGCTTGTGCTGCTGCTTGTGTGCGCCATTCAGCACGGCGTCGACCACGAATGAGCCAGGTAATTTTCTACTAGTTAAAGCCTTGATCACACTACCTTCTCAACCACAAGTTCTTTTTGGTGTGATAGATACCTTTAAATCTGTCTCTTTTTTTTATGCGCACCTCTTATCTTGTGTGCCTCACTTTTGAATTAAATTGTAAATTTGGAATTATTTCCATGTTTATTATGTCTGGTAGATCTACATTGCTTGAGAAGGTAGCATGATCAGATGTTCTCATAATCTGATTCTTCTCTGTTAGCATTGATGAGAAAGTTTCTGGCGAAAAGTTCAAAAACTCGTTTACTCTCATCTTCTAGATATGATAAGGTTTGTTGTGGAAAATTGGAAATAACCCATGTGAGGCTTAACTGGCCATGGGTTCTGCTCCATGAACAAGAGACTCTATGTTAAGCCTCATACAGGGTTGTAAATGGTGTTAGGCAAGATGGTAAAGTTTAATCTATATATGCTTCTAAATAATAACTATTAACCAAGCAGGTAGTCCGAGCTCTCGAAGGTGATGTGTCTCTGTCCGATCTGAATGAAGGAATCAGACCTGGCCACAGCACGGTCTATGGTTCTTATGGGAGCTCAGATTATGACACCAGCCAATACAACGAGGACTTGAAAAACTTCAGGAAGATGGCATTGGGCAGCCGAGAGTATAATGCTAGTAGTGAATACAGTGGACCAACCAATGAGTATGGTTTATACCCATCTGGCTCGAGCAGTGAAGGTCAAACAACGCGAGAAATGGAGATGGGAAAAATGAAGAAAAGCAGTCAAGGTTTTAGTGGAAGCTCTTGATAACTGATAACCCCCCGTTTTTCTGTAAAGATCCAACCTTCCTTCTATTTCATACTAAAACATGATTAATTTAAATGAGATAACACTATACTTTTTTTTTATCCTTTTCCTCAAATCTTAAAATTATTGGTTTTTGTTCCTTTTATTTAAATTTAATAGTGGTTGATATACAGAAAAATAACAAAGGCTTGGTTGATTCTTTTATTCGTTATATTTGTTTTTTTTATCAATCTGGTTGTTGAAATTTGTTGGGACTTTTGGCCTGCCTTCCCTGGTTAATTATATTGTCAATTTGCTTGAGTTGAAATATGGCAGTTTGGTTGGGTTTTGTTGGAATCAAGACTTTGCACTGTTTGAGAAGCCAACAAATCATTGATTTAAAATCCAAAATTTCTAGAAAGTAGAGAAATTCATGATTTGAAAATTGGTTAGAATAAGTCATGAATTTCACAAAAATTAAATAAATAAACCATGAACTATGCTTGAAAGTCATATTTTTGTTACTTGTAATAATAGTAATAAAAAAAAGCAGTAAATATAAAGCATGTGTATTTTGAGCTCGGCTCCCAAAATATATCTCATGATCCGCCACTAAATAGGAGCATCATTGGTCATCGAGAAAATGATATAGTTACTGAGATTTTGTTAGCACAGTTCCAGATCTTTAAGGGAGCCATGAAAGTCTCACTCAAATGTAATGATTTGTGTTGATGCCGTTAACTGTTGATACTGACGTGGTCAGGGTTAGGACCTGGTCTTGCATAAGTAACAGGGGTGAACTGAAGACCCTCGGTAGGAAGGGAGGGAGAGACCTCCGATGGCGCTCTGATGCTTAAGTTAGCAAGGGCTTAAGGGGAGGAGCCGATGGTTTGAAAGAGAAACCGAGGGCTCAAATAAATCAAGTGCAAGTGGAAAAAGACTGAATGTGTGTCCATGGTGGAGTCCATACCTGGGCTTATTTATAGCCATCCGCCCCTAAGGGGTCAATGATTCCAAGCTCGAGGCGAGGCGATCGTAGGGTGGCTGTAGGTGGCAGCTGCAGGTCGTAGGGTGGCCATAGTGTAGCTGCAGGGTGGCTGCAGTGTAGCTGTAGGGCTGTGCGTCGAGGGGGCCCGGGTCTGGGCCATTCTTCATGGGCCCAAAGGTTTTACTGGGCCAGGAGATTTACTGGGTTGTTTCAAGGACGGAGCCTCCATCGGGCCGGAGAGTTAGCCGGGCATGAACTTATTTGGAGTGGACTGTACTGCTGGGCCTGGAGCTCATTTGGGCCGGAGTATTTTACTTGGCCTGGAGCCTGTTTGGGCCGGAGTATTTCGGGCCTGGAGCCTATTTGGACCAGAGTATTTTGGGCCATATCACAGTTCCCCCACTTCCTTGAGTACATTTATGTGCTTGAGGAAGTATTTCGTGGGACGGGCTTTTAATGGGACGAATTAACGTGCGCGGGAGCCGAATCGTCAATTTCAAGAGGTGAAAAGTTGTCTGGAGAAGCGAAAAATCATCTCGAAACCGTAAGGTCAGGCTTTCATTTGAACGACTATCCTTGGGAGTCGGACCATTACTCTTGGGAGGCGAAAGGTTGTTTGCGGAAGCGAAAAGTCGTTTTGAAAACCATAAAGTTTCCTCTTTTTTTCGATATCTGCATTAATTCCCCTTTGCTGAATGTGTTTTCCCCTCTTATAAAAAGGGGTTTCTGACACCTTTTGTCTTAAGAAAAAAACAAGTTCAGTTTCTGAAGAGATTTGAGAGGGAGATATTACTTTCTAATAGAGGAGTCATTGGCTTAGATAATTCCGAGGGTAATGATCTTAGAGATGGAGAGGAGTCATCAGTTCTTTTAGGGATTTATGGGAGCCAAAGAGGAAGATGAGATCACTCTGGAGGAGGATCGTGGTTCAACGAGCATGGTCTTCTCCCTCATTTCAAACGGGGGTCAGGACCTCTTTCAGATTCCAAGTGGAGGCAAGGACCTCTTCCAGATTTCGAGTGGGAGCTGGGAGGGTTCCTTGTGCCAAAGGCTTCTCTGTTCCTTGGAACAGAAGAAGAAGAGGGGCACAGATGGGCTCGAAAGAGTACCACTGGTTCATTTAAAACCAAGGGGGTCGTGTCTCTGGATGGCGGGCTCCTTGGTCCCGAGAGCTTATTGGAAATGAAGAAGGAGAGGGGCTAAGGAGGTCACCCGAGCTTGGGGCTGCACCTGTCAGGTGAGCGCTTTCAGTCTCAGGCTCGCACCAGGAGCTCTTCAGGATTATGCCAGGAGCTTTTCAGCCTGAAAAGGGTAGGGGAGCTTGTAACCGGCGCTGCCTGAGGAGCCTAGTGTTTTAGTTTTTTCTTTATACTTGGAGGCCGTTAGGGCCCTATTTACTTTGTACTTCGAGGTCGTTAGTTTGTAATTCCCTGAATTAATAAAATATCTCTTCTTTTAATCTTTGTCTTGTGTGATGTCCTTTACTTTCATACTTAATTCAATAAAACGAACTTGATTCTGAACACAATGTGGGAGAAATGCTTGAACTAGGAGAAGTCTTGGTAGAGTGTTTGCAAAACATCTGAACCTTGGTGAATAAGGCCGAGTGTTAGTAGCGTAGCTCAAACGTTGGGACTTTTGGAGAACTTGACCGAGCGTTAGACAAGGCTCGGGCTTTTGGAGAACTTGGCCGAGCTTTAAACAAGGCTCGGACTTTTGGAGAACTTGACCGAGCGTTAGACAAAGCTCGGACATTGGAGAATCCTTGGAGAAAACATGGCCGAATGTATGCAATGCAGCTCATATGCTCAAACTTTTTGGAGAATACGACCGAGCGTTAACAAGGCTCGGACTTTGGAGAATCCTTGGAGAAAACATGGCCGAGTGTATGCAACGCAGCTCATAAGCTCGGATTTTTTGGAGAATACGGTCGAGCGTTGACAAGGCTCGGACTTTAGAGAATCCTTGGAGAAAACATGGCCGAGCATCTGCAACGTAGCTCATACGCTCAGACTTTTTGGAGAATACGACCGAGCATTGACAAGGCTCGGACTTTGGAGAATCCTTGGAGAAAACATGGGCGAGCGTATGCAACGCAGCTCATACACTCGGACTTTTTGGAGAATACAGCCGAGCGTTGACAAGGCTCGGACTTTGGAGAATCCTTAGAGAAAACATGGCCGAGCGTAAGCAATGCAGCTCATACGCTCGAACTTTTTGGAGAATACAGCCGAGCGTTGACAAGGCTCGGACTTTGGAGAATCCTTGGAGAAAACATGGCTGAGCGTATGCAACGCAGCTCATACACTCAAACTTTTTGGAGAATACAACTGAGCGTTGACAAGGCTTGGACTTTGGGGAACCCTTGGAGAAAACATGGCCGAGCGATCAAGACTTGGAGAATCTCATGTTCATGTAGCTTCCTCCTTCCTGCGCACGTGGGCTTTTCTGCCCACTCTGGGCCTACTAGGTTTACCTTACTGTAGGCGGGACAAACGATGGCGGCTGACAAGAAATGGTGGTGCGTTAGGTTATAGCAGAAGGCACGCTTTAGTGACAGCTAGCACCTTGGTGACTAGAAACGGTACCTAGGGAATAGCAGGGGGCGCGTCCTATATAAGCGGGTTCCCCCCTTTCTTCAGTCTTCACTTTGCATTTTTTAGAGATCTTGAAAGTATTGGTTTAGCTAGAAAGTTTGAGAGCACTCGGCATTGTTAGGAGTCTTCCACAGAAGCTTTTCTTTCTAGGTGAGTAAAATGTCTTGTGGTAGTGATACTAGCGGAGCTCTGTCCAGGGAGTTAAAGGAAGCAATGGGTGCTTCTTCTAGTGATGGAGTCTCATCTCAAGAGGTGGCTCATAGGGGAGAAGGTTAGGCCCTCGTGCCATATGAGGGAGACGGAGGAGAGAGCGAGGAGGCAGAAACATCTGGAGAGGGGAACGTCCGGGTGTCTATGGTTATTAGAGATGACGCCCTGGATACTGAGAGGGAGGAATGGATGTTCGAAGCGAATTCCATTCCGAGCATAGTGGAGGAGGCTAGCTTCGTGAGGACGAGGGTTAAATACAGGATCCCCCTAGATTTTCATATGAGAGCCCCCGAGGGTGGGGAGAGGGCCTGCAATGCCCTGTCGAGCCGGGTGCCTTATGAGCTATGCGTTTATGAGCATCAGCTTAAAGTTGGGCTCAGGCTTCTTCTCCACTCGTTCCTCTACCTGATACTTAGATACTTTGGCATCGCACTAAGCCAGTTGGTGCCTAATTTGATTTGATTGATCTTGGCATTCATTGTCGTGTGCCAGGAGGTTGGAGGGGTGACGAATATCAATGTGTTCAAGGCCCATTTTCAGCTAGCCCGGCTTGGTCACTCGGGATGGGTCATTGTCAGCTCGAGGCGGGGGAAGAGTGTTCTGAAGGAGAAGCCTTCCTCCATAAAGAGGTGGAAGGGAGGCTTTTTCTTTGTTTGGAGAGCTGGGAGCTTCGACATCCCTCTCAATTGGAGTCTGGAGCGTGTTGATAAATGCAAAAAACCACACATCTTGCCTCGTAAGCAAGAGACGTTGAGGGCGATGCTTGTCGTGCCCTTGGATATCGAGGTGCTCGAAGATAATGAAGAACTCCACAGGCGCGGCCTGTGTCCTCCTCGCTTTCCCCCGACCCTTGAGCATGGTAGCTGCTGGTTTACTAGTTTATAGAAACTTTACATTTTTTCTCTAAGTCTTTAATGCTTCTCTTTTCATGCAGACATGGAGATGGCGGCGATGGCTAGGGGTCTGGCTCACGAAAAGAAGAGGGCCACGAAAGCTAGCGGATCCGGGCAGAAAAAGAAGGCCAAAGTCCCATCCGTGGCTCCAATTCCAGCTGATAGTTCCCCGAGGCCCTAGACTCCTAAAGAACGGGTGGACCCAGTTGCCCCCACTCCTACTTCGGGGGCATCCTTCCCCTAAAAAATATCTGGGATTGCCCCACTTTTCACTCCACAGTAGGCCTTGAGAATGGATGACTCCGTGTTTGCCCACCCGAGGGTTGCTAGTGAGCATTTGGTGCTGGGGATCCCTCCTCGCGATATGGTGGATGCTTCATCGAAGCCCATCGAGTCACTGTGCTCGGCCACAGAGGTCGTTTTTTCTCAGGTAATGCTTGTTCCCCTTTTTGGTTGGCCCGCATATTTCAACTGTTCCTGACGGGCCTGCCCCTTTCAGGCTAAGGTTCTTACTGGGGTGCTTCTCGGTGTACCTTGGATATGGCAGATCATTTGGCCAAGACTCAGCATAAGTTGGAGGAATCCCAGAACTTGGCCCACGACTTGTCTCTCTCTCTTGAGACGGCGGAGGCAATCTTCGAGAGGGATCATTGGTGCTGAACTGAGGAGGTCCTGAGGGAGGAGCTGGAAGGGGCCGCTAGTCTTCGAAAAAATAGGGATCCTTGACAAATGAGGGTGCAATTCCGTACTTCGAAGGTTTCAACGAAGCCAAGAGAAGGGTTGCACTCTTTTTCCCAGAGGTAGACTTCTTAGGTCTTGACTTGACTGTCGAATCAAAGGGGTCTGATGCTGTATCTTCAGGAGGAGGAGCAGAGGAGACCGCTAGTATTGGTGCTCAAGAGGGGCTAGGGAGCAAGACCCAGCCAGCCCCAGAGGGTGAAGCCGGGGACATGGGAGATGGCGAATATGCAGTAGGGAGCGATGGCGATGCCCATTAGGGTTCTGCCCTTCTAGAATAGGCCTGTTTTGTATCTGGGGTTAATAGCACCCTTTCTTTGTACTCCCTTTTTAACTTAAGAAAATTTATGGGGTTCAACTTTCAATCTTTATTGAATTTTTGCTTTTACATTTTACATTTTATTGATAAAACCTACGGAGATTCTCCGCGTTCCAGGTGCGGAGGATGGGTTGCCATCCATATCTTCGAGCTCGTAGATGCCCACTTTACAAACACTTCGAATCCGGTAAGGGCCCTCCCAATTCGAGACTAGCTTCCCAGTGTGGCGAGGACGGGATACTTCACTCTTTCGGAGGACGAGGTCATGCAGCTTGAAGTCTTTGGGCCGAACTTGGGAGTTATAGTATCGAGCAGCCCTCTGCTGGTAAGCAACTAGGCGGATTTGGGCTTTATCCCGAGCTCTTTCAACCAGATCCACGTTCATCATTAACCCTTCCTCGTTGTGGCTTGGTTCAAAGCATTATACTCGCATTGATGGGACCCCGATTTCGGAGGGATGACGGCTTCTGATCCGTATATCATGAAGAAAGGGGTTTCGCCTGTTGGCATTCGTACTGTGGTGCGATAGGCCCAGAGTATATTGGAGAGCTGGTCAGCCCACTGCTTATCCGCCTCGTCAAGTTTTTTTCTGATTCCTTAGAGAAGCGTCATGTTGGTCACTTCAGCCTATCCATTGGCCTGTGGATACCCCACGGACGAGAACCTGTGCTCGATGTGGAGGTCATCACAGAATTTCTTGAACCAGAAACTATCAAACTACTTTCAGTTGTCGGTGATCAATACTCGAAGGATTTCGAACCGACATACTATTGATTTCCAGACGAAATTTCGGGTTTGATGATCCGTAATGCTGGCCAGTGGCTCGGCCTTGACCCACTCGGTGAAGTAATCAATGGCTATGATGAGGTGCTTTTTCTGCCCCGTAGCCATTGGGAACGGGCTAAGGATATCCGTCCCCTACATGGTGAAGGGGAGGGGACTGATGATGGAGACAAGAGGGTTGGCAGGGCGGTGCGATATCGGAGACCACCGCTGGCAGTTCTCACATTTCTTTACCAAGTCTGCTGCATCGTCCTTCATTGCGGGCCAGTAGTACCCTTGGTAGAGAAACTTGAAAACTAAGGCTCGAGCTCCCAGGTGATTCCCGCATATCCCTTCGTGGACCTCTCGTAGAGCATAATCTGCCTCTCTTGGCCCGAGGCATTGCAAGTAAGGCATGGTCAGAGCCCTTTTGTACAATTGCCCATCCATGAGGGTGTATCGCGAGGCACGGGAGATTAACCTCTTGGCTTGATCCTTCTTCTCGGGTACCGTGCCATCTTTTAGATACTGAAGGATTGGATCTATCCATATAGGTCCCTTATCTACTGGCAGGACTGGAGCCTCATCTATACTTGGTGCGGAAAGAGTTTCCTGGTAGATAGCTCGGTTGGTCTTCAAGTGTTCAGAGGAGGCTAAGTTGGCCAGGGCATCTGCTTTGGAGTTTTTGGCTCGAGGGATCTAAGTTATCCGAAACATCTTGAACTCAGCAGCTAATTCCTTCACCTTTTGGAGATATTGGACGAGCTTCTCCCCCTCTGGCCTCAAACTCTCCTTTTACCTGACTCACCACCAACTGAGAGTCGCTGAATGCATCCAGAACCTTGATGGCCAACGTTTTGGCCAACCTCAGACCGACTAGGAGAGCTTTGTACTCCACTTCATTATTGGAGGTCTTGAATCCGAACCTCAAGGCATACTCGATCGTGAAGCTTTCTGGACTACAGAGGATGAGCCCTGCCCCACTCCCCAATGAATTTGAGGATTCATCTACATTGAGGGTCCATCCTAGAGAGGCTTCATTGGGCACAGACACTGTGGATTCGTCCGAGTCCATAGACAGAGTTGTCTCCACAATGAAGTCAGTCAGAGCCTGACCCTTGATTGTTTGTCGGGGTCGATAGTGGATGCAAAACTCTCCCAGTTTTACTGCCCACTTTACCATTCTCTGGAAAATGTTGAGATTGTGCAAGACTTGCCTCAAGGGTTGATCTGTCAGGAGGATGATGGTGTGCGCCTGAAAATAAGGTTGGAGCTTCCGTGCTGCCACTACCAGGGCGTAGACTATCTTCTCGATAGGAGGGTATCTTGTCTCGGCCTCGTGGAGAATTCTATTGACATAGTAAATGAGCTTCTGGATGCCTGCTTCTTCTCGCACTAGGACAGAGGCCATGGTGCTTTCTTCGGCTGGTAAATAAAGGAAAAGCTCATCGCCCGAGAGTGGCATGGTTTGGAGCGGTGGCGAACTTAGATACTTCTTCAATTCTTCAAAAGCTTCCTGGCAACTCTTGGACCAGGAGAAATCTTTCGCCTTCTTGATGGCCTTAAAGAAAGGAAGGCACCTTTCCGCAGACTTGGACATGAACCGATTTAGGGCCGCGACTCTGTCGGTGAGCCTCTAGACTTCTTTCACAGATTTGGGAGGGGCCATATCGAGGATGGCCATTATTTTCTCCGTATTGACTTTTATTCCCCTCTGGGTGACCATGAATCCTAGGAACTTGCCTCCGGTTACCCCGAATGCGCATTTGGACGGATTCAACCTCATGTTATACTGGCGTAGTACTCCGAACGCCTCTTCCAAGTCAGAGCAATGGCTGCATGTTTCTGCACTCTTAACCAGCATATTATCTACGTAAACTTCCATGTTCTGCCCAATCTGTCCCTTGAAAATCGTGTTCACCAGCCTCTGATAGGTTACCCTGGCGTTCTTGAGTCCGAAGGGCATGACTTTGTAATAATACAGCCCTCGGTCAATGACGAAAGTGGTCTTGTCTTGGTCCAGCTTGTGCATGAAGATCTGATTATAGCTATAGTATGCATCCATGAAAGAGAAGAGTTCATGCCCGAAGGTGACGTCTACCATCTGATCAATCTGAGGGAGAGGGAATCTGTCCTTTGGGCAAGCCTTGTTTAAATTTGTAAAGTCAATACAAATACGCCATTTACCGCTGGCTTTCTTGACCATTACCACATTGAATACCCATTTCGGGTACCTGGCCTTTCTGATAAAACCGGCTTCCAGCAGTTTATCCATCTTGGTGTTGATAGCTGTCTGACGCTCTGGGGCAAAGGCCCTCTTCTTCTGAAAGACCGACTTGTACCTAGGATCCACATTTAGGCGATGCTCGATAGTCCCAGGGTTGATCCCCGGCATGTCCGAGGCCGATCAGGCGAACATGTCTCTGTTCTTCCGGAGCAGAGAGAGGAGCTCATTTCTGTGCTCTTCGGGGAGGTTTGTGCCTATTTGGACAGTCAGGGCAGGGTCTCCTCCGAGTGGTACAGAGGTCAACTCCTCGGCGGGTCGCCCCTTAGGTGTCCTCATCTCATCCCTGAGATCTTCTACCTCAAGGGGCAGGGTTTCTGTCTTCTTCCCTTCCCTGACAGCGTTCAGGTAGCAGGCCTAGGAGATTTTCTGATCCTTTCTGATCATTCCTACACCTTCATTGGTGGGAAATTTGACCTTTAGGTGATAGGTGGAAACAATGACCCAGTTTTTTGAGGGTGGGTTGGCCAATGATTATATTGTAAGAGGAGGGCTGCTTGACTACTAGGAAGGTAGTATGCACTGTGGAGGTCCTTGGCGCTGTTCTTGCGGTCACTGGGAGGACTATACTCCCCTCAACAAACACTGGAGAACCGCTGAAATCATAGAGGGGGGCCGGGGCTGGCTCCAGATTTCCATCCTTCAGCTCCATGCACTGGTAAGCATCATGGAATGATATATCCGTTGAGCTTCCATTATCAATCAGGACCCGCCGTATTTCGCAGTTGGCAACCAAAAGAGAGACTACCACTGCATCGTCGTGAAGAGTCTGTACATCCTCTAAATCATCCTCCGTGAAGGAGATCACTGGTTCTGCTCTTCTTTTCTTGTAGGGGCCGCTGACAGAGGCTATGGCCTTGGCGTACGCTCTACTGCTCTACCCCGAACTACCTCCCGCAGTCGAGCCCCCGCAAATTGTCTTGATGATACGGGTGGTCGTGGCCACCTCCTGCTTCTTCTGATCGAGCCCTTCTTGCTCGGCCCTAGGGTTCCTTTGTGGGTCTCTCTATTCCTGTTGGCGATAAGGACGTCCGGCATCTCTTCTCGGCTGTGCGAGCTCGTCCCTTCTTCGGGGCTCTATAAATTCCTTTAAGTACCCCCGGTTGATAAGAGCTTCAATTTGCTCCTTCAGGTCGTGACATTCCTCAGTGTCATGACCATAGTTCTGGTGGAAGTGGCACCACCGCCTCTGATCGCTTCCGAGATGCGGCTTCCTAGGCGGTCACTAGAGGACGGACTTATCTTGGAGCTGTATGAGGACATTTGTCCTGGTGGCATTGAGTAGAGTGAAGCTGTCAGCTCGAGGGTGGGGTCTGTACCTGTTCTTTTGGTGGGGCCTCTTTACTGTCCCCCTTCTGGGGGTCGAGATCCTTCCTCTTCTTCTCAGCTTCCCCTTCCCTCTCTCTTCTCAGCTTCCCCTTCCCTCTCTCTTCTGAAGGCTTGGTCATCCTCTGCCAACATGTATTTCTCAGCTCGGGCTAAGATTTCGTTCATATATTTGGGCGGGCGCCGAGTCAGTTTAGAGCTGAAGATGCCCAACCTCAATCCATTTTTAAATGCCATCACTTGGATGTTTGGGTTGAGGTCAGGGATCTCCCAGGCTGTTGTATTGAACCGTGAGATGTAGGCTCGAAGCCTCTCCCCTCGCAGTTGGATGATGTTGAAGAGGTTTCTGAAGTCTTTTTGGGCCCCTTGCTACTGAGGAAATGGGAGACGAAGGCGTAGCTGAGTTCTTTGAATTTACTGATGCTTCCTGGCTTCAGCCTTGAGTACCAGGTACCTGCTGCCTTCTCGAGAGTCAGAGGGAAGGCGCGGCACATGACCGGGTCCGAATGTGGGTGCAACATCATGGTCGTTTTGTGGTGCTGTAGGTGGTCCATAAGATCCGTGGAGCCATCATACATCCTGACTTGAGCATCCATGAAGCTGCGATTTTTGCATCTCAGAGCCAATTCTATTTTTTCTTCCATTTCCTTAAACCGGCTGTCTAGGCTGAGGTTACCTTTTGAGGAGGAGCTCTCTTTCGATCAGCTGTTATGCGGCGAGGGCTCGGTGCGGGGCTGGTTATAGGTTGGGTCACCCCGACCGGATGACCCGGCTTGCTCTGGAGCTTGGTAAGGGGGGAAGAAAAGTTGCTGACCTCCTCCCCGTACTTGGGCCGCCAAGTTGGCTATCATCCGGGAGACCTCCTGGAACTGAGCTTGAGTCACTGGAGCCTGGAGGTGGGCAGCCTTTTCCTCGTAATTAGGAGAATCGTTTTCGGAAAGGTGAGAGCGCTGCTCTCTGACAGGGGTGGCGTGCTCGGGGATTGTTGGGAACCTGGGTCTGGCTTGGTGACTGCGAGCGTCGCCTTGGGTAGGAGCTGAGCACGTCGCTAGGGCTTCCTTCTCGGTTCTTCTGACACTGTTTCTTGGCGACATCGTCACAGATGAGTTCTTTTTACTTCGTTGCTCTCACTATAGCGAGAGATTGTGATTTCCCACAGATGGTGCCAATCTGTTGATGCCGCTAACTGTTGATACTGACGTGGCCAGGGTGAGGACGTGACCTGGTCCTGCACAGGTACCAGGGGTGAACTAAAGACCCTCGGTAGGAAAGGAGAGGAAGACCTCCGAAGGCGCTCCGATGCTTAAGTTAGCAAGGGCATAAGGGAATGAGCTGAGGGTTTGAAAGAGAAACCAAGGGCTCAAATAAATCAAGTG
Organism: Bretschneidera sinensis; assembly: GCA_023935145.1. Classification (NCBI taxonomy): domain Eukaryota; kingdom Viridiplantae; phylum Streptophyta; class Magnoliopsida; order Brassicales; family Akaniaceae; genus Bretschneidera; species Bretschneidera sinensis. The sequence goes on along the minus strand of CM043700.1, from coordinate 28,892,412 downwards.
TAAGTGGAAAAAGACTGAATGTGTGTCCATAGTGGAGTCCATACCTGGGCTTATTTATAGCCATCCGCCCCTAAGGGGTCAATGATTACAAGCTCGGGGCAGGGCGGCCGTAAGGTGGCGGGTCATAGGGTGGCCATAGTGTAGCTGCAGGGTGGCTGCACTGTAGCTGTAGGGTTGTGCGTCGACAGGGCCCGGGTCTGGGCCATTCTTCATAGGCCCAAAGGTTTTGCTAGGCCAGGAGATTTACTGGGCTGTTTCTAGACCGGAGCCTCCATCGGGCCAGAGAGTTAGCCAGGCCTGAACTTATTTGGAGTGGACTGTTCTGCTGGGCCGAAGCTCATTTGGGCTGGAGTATTTTGCTGGGCCTAGAGCCTGTTTGGGCCAGAGTATTCTGGGTCATATCAATTTGCTTCTGTTGACTCCCATTTAGCAGGAAAGTTTTGCTGTAAAGAACTCTTTAATGGTGCAAACCTTGACGAACATTTTTTTTTTTCTATCCATTTTTGTATTAGAAGTGTGGTATAATCATAAGCGATGAACAAGAAGCCCGTGATCCAGTCCAGTGTTAAGTTCTTGTTTCAAGGTAAAATGCTTCGAGAAATGACGATGAAGAACATGACTTCTCCTCCCTCCCACCCCAACTTTCTTCACCAATCACAGCTACGCACCTGGCGCCATGATGATTCAGAACCCTGCTTCATCATTGTAGGTGACACTGCTACAAAAAATAAGATGACGAATCCCAATATTTTTCATCCATTTTCGATTTAGTAATGAACAATTGTACATAGCAGGGGAAAATTTTGCTATTTTATTTTCATGTATGTTTTCTGATAAAAGAAAATGTACAGAGTATCGGTAAAGGTCCTTACTGTCCTGTCTGTTATAGGAACCTTTATCTGATGCTTACCCCACTCCATTGCCACTCAAGCTATCACATACTGAAGTCATTAATGTTAACAGCTTATGTCAAGCATACAACGGGAAACATATAGATTGAAAAGTAATAAAACGAAAAGCCATCGAATAAAACCAGTGAGAGAGAGCATCTATATCCCAGCAGGATTCATGATTCCTTTACTTTGAAAATTTGTGCCACTACAAGCATCCAAACAAGCAATTAACACCACAAATGTATCTTATAAATGCACAACTATTTCCAGTAATAATGCCAGCAACAAAACTCTCACATGTGAGGAAAAGAAAAACATCACTCGAGAATATGTTCTGTTACAGGATAAAGGGTTAAAGGCGATCTTCTGAAAAAAATAAAAAGAATTGACTATAAGCTGGCTACCCGACCAGAGGCAGATCCTCTCCTTCGCCTACGTCTTTTTTGTCGAACTCGCCAAATACTCAAAAGTAGTAGAAGACCTACAAGAAAATCATACAAGTCAATTAAAATACAACAAAAAATCTAAACAGTTTCCTTCACATTTGAAATATGAAAAATGACGGTTACTAACCAGTAACTGCAACTACTGCAGGTACAATCCAATGACTAACAACTAGCACAGGTGTATCAAGCTGTAAATAGAAAGGGTAGAAGCAGAAAATTATTAGCCTTTTATGACACAAAATAACCATTAAACAATAACTCATAAGAGAAATGCAATGGGCAATAATAAAGAAGAAACAACTAACAATATTTTCTATTACCTCATCTCTGTAGATAAGGCCCAAGTACTTATTTCCTGAAGAATCACCCTTAATCTTGGTAAACTTTGGACGCCTTGAGCTGGAAGTGCCCACTGTGGAATTCAAACCTCTACCCAAATCAATGACAGGATAGCCTGGCAATCTTCTGTTCCTTCCCCTAACGTGTAAATTATACCCCTTAGTCCCCCATACTTCAAATCTAGAATCAGTCCGGCAGATTAAATCCCTTCCCACAACAGCAGAATATGTAGAGAAATTTACATCAGTTCTTCGAGATGGTAGTTGGTTGTCATCTTGGTACAAGGGTGTATCTTGCTTAACGGAATCTGAGAAAAGCACAGAATCCCTGATGTTTGAACCGGAGAAATCTAATATCTTCTTCAGAAGCCAGTAACAATTAGTGACCATATGACTGCTATCCAAACAGTTTGAGTCCCCATAAACTGCAACTCGACCTTTACCCACCTCTAAAAGTCCAAGAATGGGGGAGTCTGCCTGTATATATTAAAGACACCATATTTTTTAAGTTTGAATATTTTATGTAGATTATTGAAAAATGGAAATTTGCATACTCAACATAGAGCATCAGCATGATCCTCCATGTGCTATCTCTTGTTTTAGTTAATAGTTTCACCATTCACCAGTAGTTGAATTATTATTCTAACAGACTTGTAAAAAACTTGTTTAAATTTCTGCCAAGAGCTATATTGTGAAAAAAGTTGAACTTTTCCACGAAATCAAGAATTATGAACTTCAAAAATTTGATTTCGCCCACTAACAATATCGTAATTCTTAATTAGCAACCAGAGAAATAAGAACAGACTTGTATGCTTACCTTGGTCATGCCAGAACTTAGCAGTACATTCTGAGTGGCCCCACTCTCCGAGCTATCCAGGATAGGGAAGCTGTGCACATACCCACCTCCTGGAAACCTCACTATATTGGTTCCTGATGCATATCGACTCTGCTCACCATCAATGGTAAAATCACCATTCAGAATTTTATCTCCAAAAGCAATCCCAAACGAGGCCAGAAGATCATTCAATGCTGGAATATTTGCACCTCCAGTGACTGGAATCCACCAGCTTCGTGTGTTATCATCAAAGAATCTCATCTTCACCATTGTTTCCACATTATACCACTCAGCAAACACAGCCAATCCCAAGCCGGTATTGATAACATCATCCCTCAGTTTTTCAATTTCTTCTGGGAAGTACTCATCTTCAAGATCGACCATCAAAAGGGTTCCATACCAGAGAGCATCAAAGCATGTAAGAGGAGAGCCAAGCGTTTCAACATAGTACCCAGCATCTCGTAACATGTTGAACATAATGTGAAAATTTGTGTGCAGGTGATCCCCATGCCAGTCAAGAATGTCATTGCGAACATCTAAAGAGTCCCTTGGAATATATCCAGGAGGGTATTTAATACTGTGAAATTGATCCCACAAAACACGTTTCGATCTTGGTGGGGTTGGAACCACTTTTAATTTCAATTGAAGAACACAGGTACTTTTTCGAGGGCCCTTTTCTCCTTGAGCAGGTGGACTGTAGACCCTAACAGTCACATTGCCCTCGATCTCTCCAGAAAATTGTGCACCTTTTTCCTTAATTTGCATATGAAGTGCTAAATAACCAGTCCAAGGCCAGATGACTTCTGAATAAGTAAAATGAATGCTTAAAAGATTCCCTTCCTCATCTAAAGGATGCCATGTTGGTGGAGCTTCAACATAGCCAATGACACCCATCCCATTCAGAATCGTGGCATTGAATATGATAGGCATAGCACCTGCATAAAGTGGCTGACGACAAAAGGGCCAGGAATAAGGACAATCTGTATAATCGAGAACGCTAGGGAAGATACTTGCCCGAGACTGGTAGCTCTTCAGGATTTCATATGATTCTAATCTGACAAAGAAGCCGACAATTAGAGATATTGATGATGACAACAATAGGAACAGTAAGATAATTAAGGATTACAACAATACCAAAGAAATCAACTGTGCATCTGAAAATGCAAGGCCCGTGATTGGAAGAACTTACAGATCAACTCTTCCTGCACCCTGCTCATACATGTTAGGACCAGCAAGCTTAGCAGCGCCCTCAACCAGTGCCTGCTTCATGCTTGCTGGGTTTAGTACGTTCTTCCTTTTGTTCTCAGGAATAACACTGACAAGCAGGCATACCATGCCAGCAACTACAGGACTCGCGACACTAGTGCCCGATAAACTTTTACAACCTGCACTAATCTTGGATCCCATAATTTCCCGTCCATATGCGACGACATCTGGCTTGACACGGCCATAACTGTAGATACTTACATAGTTAGTTGACTCGTCACACAATAACTAGCATTAATAAAAAGATATTTGAGCAAGAAACAGAAGAGTGCAAACATAATATTTAGAGCCTTATAAGTCTAATAACAAGGTCGACAGACAAAATAGATATAGCAATACGTTACATTTAGTTTACACAAGCAATGAGCTGTTAACAATCCTTTTTCTTTATAAGAACTGTTAAAAAGTCCCGATTGCATTTAGAACAAAAGGGAAAAAAATTATGGGTGTATACCGTTACTTAGAAGTGAAGATGGAAGAATAAAACAGTCTTTAAGTACATAGCTTATGGTTGTGGCATACTGGAATCATTATAATTAAACAAATAAGCCATCATCCATGTCAGGGGTCCCATTCTGATGGGGGCTCTACCAGAATGGATGAAAGATTGTTTAACCAAAAAAGAACAGAATATGTTACAGAAATTTCTAGAGTGAATGGACAAGCATCTTCGAGGAAAATGGTACCATGCTTTGCAAAAATTCTTTTCTTGCCCAGAGAATGTTTTAAATTATAATTGACTTGGTTCATTATGTAACATGGAAGTAGATTACTTTAGTCAGTGCTGACAACAGGCATAACTAAATAAACCCACACCCAGACCTCTCAAAGAGAAGCCGACATACCTTGGTACAAAAAGAGACTTAATGAGTAATTTCAGTAGTTGCTCAAGAAAACAACCAACCAACAATGATTACGATATACAACGCATGTACAAAAGCACATGGACATAAACTCATATTTCAACAGCGAAAGGAGGTTAAGTATAACTACAAAATGAAAAATGTTCTAAGGAAGATAGACTACCCATGAGGAATCTCCCAAGTACTCATGCCACGTGAGGAAAATGAGGCTATATGATCACTATAGTCAATGCCACCAACACCAATAACGTCACTCTGGTCTGCTGGATTGTTTAAAGTTCCATATAGTGGTCCATCATTTCCAATTGCTGATACCATAATAATATTGTTTGCTGTTATTTCCCAAACCTGGTAAACAAATTAGCAGCATGCAGTTACATAGTCAAAGACTCTAGCTTCACTAGCATAAATATCCCAAAGTCGTGCACTAGCTTTTCTGCACAGAGCAGAGAATAAATGAAAGTTTCCACTGTAAAGTGTAGAACCTTCGCAAACTGACCCTTCCGGTGATACGAGAAAAAAGAATCTTTTGAAAAGTGAAGTATAAAAAAATGAAAGCAGCAGACATACTGGGAGTATCATGTTACTGACCACAATATGCAAGCCAAGGGAGTCTTACCTTCTCTATAAACGGAAGATCTAAGTAATCAGGTCCACCTATACTCAAATTTAGCACATCCATGTTTGTTGCAATAGCATAGTTAAATGCATCAAGAAACCATGATGTGTATGATACCTGCAATAGGCTGAATACAAACTTCTCATAATCTTGCCAAATTATATAGACTAAATCAAATGTTAACAATGCAAAATCATCTTCGAATATTACACATGAAAGACAAACTGTATGCTCATAAAAAATGCTTAAATCTTTCCCACTTAAATCCTTTGCTTTATATTATAAAAGATTCCTTTAGTAACAAGTAGTGAGAGTAAGCTTCTTTAAATTGACAGATACATTGAAATTTATGGACCATCTATGAAGTGATCTATTTTAAGTTGTTTAACTAAAGGCACAGTCTCAACCAAATTAGGATAAAAACACAGGAAAAGAAAACTCCAAGTAGTATAAATAAATGTCCCAGGTAATAATGCATTACCTGGGCATCTGTAAACACACGAAAAGCATAAATTTCTGTATCTGGGGCGAAACCAAGACACTCTGCATCTTCACCGGCGATAACACCGGCAACAAATGTCCCATGTCCAAGGTTGTCATTCAAAGTATCCTCATTGGTCCAATTTGTACGTTCCTGATAATTGTTCCAAGAGATAATATCAGCTTCTCCACTGAACAACAGATTTATAAATCTGAAAGAAAATCAATTGCAAAGGATATTTAGTTGAGTCTACCATTCTATGACACCATCATAAAAAGCTAATTTCAAAAACATTAAAGTGAAAAAGAAAATTCAATATCTTCCCCACAACTAATACCTTGATATTACGGAAATGTGGGTGATCAGCACGTATCCCGGTATCAAATATGGCCATTTTGACCTTAGCACCAGTATAACCTTTTGCCCAGAGGACATCTGCTCCGAACAATGAGGTAACTTGAGTTCTCTACAAGATAGAATTATACATCAGCGAAATCGAACAAAACCAAGAAGTTGGCCAAGAAAACTTAGGGTTGTTAGTCTCTTCAATCTCAATCACTTTCGCATTTGGATGCTTGTTTCCAGGAAAATAATACTCTATATTCCATCTAAAATGAACTCTCATTTTCGAAACATACAAAGTACTACAAATATGTCCCGCACATACACTTCCATATTATATTACAAGAAAAACAAATGGAAAATGGGAAAATGAGGGTAAAAAAATCTTCAATGTTAAGCTTCCATTCCGAACAGATAATCATAGTCCTAATCCTAACTTTAAATTTCCATCATTTCGCAAAGAAATACAAAAACTTCCCTCAACTAATCAGAATAAAAGAAGAAAAAAAAAGAATCGGCTAACTTAGCTTAACCCTCATTTCTTCAAATACCGAATCACCAATTTCACTTCCATCTCTCAATTGTTCCAGCAACCAATATAAGCATATATGCATAATACAAAACAAGCTAATAAACCAAATAAATGTTACCTGCATCAAAAGATCTCGTCCCCAATTAATCGTGGAATTACTCGTCGCTGCGGCGTAATACTCTCCTTCGCCAAACGACATCGAAGTGAATATCTTCCCAGGTCGTTTCTTTCCGTCCGCAAAGGCCCCGCCAAGCAAACCCCTCTTGTAGCTGGAATCCACATTGACATCCGTGACCAATCCCAACCTCTCAATCTGCCCAATGACAGCCTCCATGGCCGACTCCTCGATCGATACGACACCGAAATCGGTCAGGTACATGGCGGCCGGGTTTCGCCTCTCGATCCATTCCCAGCTGTCCGATTGGACTCCCGATTGGAGGTAAGAACGATGATCCTCCGCCCTCTTGTACTCCCTGAACCGGACTATGTAGTTGTTGCGCGCGGTTTTGGACTCGGTTGGGGTTTTAGTTTGGTTTCGGGTTAGGGTTAGAATTCGGGTCGGGATAAGGAAGGGTTGGAAATGAAGGAGAGAGAGGGAAATAAGGAGCACGATGACAGAGGATTTGAATGGAAATGAGCTTCGTTCGGGTGTGATCATGGTGGCGTCGATAAAGAGGAAGTGAAGCGTTGATTGATTTGGCGGGAAAATTCCAACATCGGGGTGTGTATGAGAATATGGGAAGAGTTTAACGCACTTTCTTTCCTTCCTCCTTTTTACACCATGGGGAGAGTTTGTTAACGAGCAAAGCCAACTTACAACGTCACAGTCATTGATATGAGCTGCTGTTGATGCGAATCCCCATAAAAACGAATGAGAAAAAAGTAAATCACATAAAAACATATAGGCTTCGTTTGTATGTAAAATACAACTTAAATCATAAAATAAAATTTAGAATTAAAAAGTTTTTATTGCGTATAAATAAATATTCAATCAACATCATAATACTCAAGACTCAACCATATATGAATGCCAGCTTTGCATCAATGGCGATAATGATTTTGTACTCTCAATATTTCAAATTTGATTATTATATCAAAATCTCTTCGGTTTTTGTTTTTTTAAAAGTATATGCTTGCAAGCAAAATCTATTCTCTCACTTATAGAAATGTAACTATAGTGAATTATCTCAAATTATTGTTAAATGGTAAGGTATCATTGGTTTTCATGTAAAATATGTTACGTACCATACAAAATCAATTACATGTAAATTTCACTTAAATCTCCTTTGTTTGGTCGAGGTGTGAAAAAAAATGAAAGTAAACGTATAAATTAAATAAGGAAAGAAATTTAGTAAAGTAATATGTGAAAATTTTTTTAAGAAGATGAAATAAACAAAATTTTAAATTATTATAAATTGATACATCAACTTTTTGTGTTTTTATTCAATCACAAAGATGATGATTAAGTGAAGATTTAATCTCTGATAAAAATAATTTAAAAACAGATAAAGGTTGATGAACTGATATAGTAATACCAAAGCTAAATAAATGATATTGGACCAAATATCTAATGAGGATTTTGTTGTTTTACCCAAAAACTAGCTTCTGAAATTTCAATTCTTTTGCATTTTGCTAAATGTAAATATCAAGAGTGAATAGAACAAAGACAAGAGGGTTGAGCGGCTATAATCACTTGCACAAAAAAAAATCTTCACTACTAGACACCTAAATATGGTTTGGTCAATCAGATTTGGCAAAAAGAAAGAACAAGAAAAAGTTTGTATAAAGAAGAAGGGGTTTTTATTTGAAAAGAAAAAAAGAAAAGAATGGGTTTTATATAAGGCAATGTGATCTTTTTAATTTTTTTAATTTTATTGTTTTAAGCTTAAAATTAAGTGAAAATAACCATTATGTTTAACTCATTATATCATAACAATTATTTCTATTATTATAATAATTACTATTATTCAAAAGTAAAAATAGTAAAAAAAAAAATTAATAATTTTTTTTAATTGTTTTAAGCCTAAAATTAAGTGAAAATAACCATTATGTTTAACTCATTGTATCATAAAAATTATTTCTATTATTATAATTATTCAAAGGTAAAAATAGTAAAAAAAAAATTTAATCCCACATGCATGGTTATAAGATTAAGACTAATTATTTCTATTATTCTATCTCATGGGGAGATGTGATAAAAAATATAAGATTAAGACTAATTTTATCTCAATTTAATCCATATAAATAGTAAATCCTTCAAATCAAATGATGAATAACTATTCATGTGAAATTAAATTAGAACAATTACACTTTAATTCTACCAACCAAATAATCTCTAAAAGTTAAAACTGAACTGAAATTGAACATTTTCCCCCCTCATCAATCTGCAGTCCTAGTGATTAATTTTGGATTCCTCATTTTAAGATATTTTGTTTCATTCTTGTTTCTCATAAATGTATCCGAAATAAAACACTTTTTTTCCTTATGAAGTATGATTCTCATGCATCCTCAAGACAGCTGAAAAGGATGGCTAATGCTCTAAACAAGCATCAATTGAGCCTAAAAAAATCAAGAATTCCTTTAATCAGATTTTTGAACGTTTCATTGCAATAATAGTTTCACACATCAAATTGAAAACAAAAACAAAATTAAAAAATAAAATAAAACAACAAGAAATCCTCCCTAGATTGCTTAATACATAGAGAAAGAATTATTCACCTCCCAATCAGAATCAAAGAATTTCTTGACCCCATAAACAATTATTCACTGTATAAATATATTGTGGATCATATCATTTATTATATAACGGATAATCAAAATAATCATCCAAATATTCACAGTCGATCCTCTGTAAATATAACTTAAATTCATGAAGATCATGCGCAACATTATAGTATTGTTGAGCCAACAGATCTTGAAATCCTCGCCGTGTTCAGTGATCGGCCTCACAGCCATACAAAATAAATCTTAATAGTCCGACGACGTAGATAATTGAAAAAACAAGCTTCCAGTCTCCAATACCAAATCAGCTCCCACTGCAAAATGAAATGTCACAACAAAAAGTCCAACAAGCTCTCGACTCACCTTTTCGATATAACACAAATGGTTTTTAAACCAAAATCGCATCAAACCATCCATGGAGTAAGAATTCTTACTGTCGCAATGAATGAGTTTTGTGGCTAATCGTTTAGGTTTCATGTTATTTGCTGCCGCAATTGATTTGGTGGCGATACGGGTATATTGGGTTGTGAAAACAATACACAAAAGGGGATAAGATTGAATTTGTCATGATAATTAAAAATGGACATATTAGCCTGCTTAGCTTCATGTCTTTTCTTGTTCAAGAGCTCCCTTACATAGACCTTTTGCATGGAATCATGAAAAGAGTATAGCATTAAAAAAAAAGAACATCACATAAAGATTATATGCCTAATCACCTTGAGAGGAGAATCATGTTTATAATTTTTCAAGCAGAAAAACTTGCTTTTCGAGTTGAGGGTATGCTAGATAGAGAGAAACAGAAAGACTGTTAAAGAAGAAAATTAAGTGTATTGATCACGGGGAGAACTAAAGGTCTAGGATCCTACAAAATGAGAAAGTATAAGGGGGTGAGAAAAGAAAGATTGTTGGGCGGAATCTTGAACCCTAATCAGGTGATATAGCTCCTATATAAAGTCAAATTGGCAATTGAACATTGTCATGTTAAAATTATTTTATAACTCTTTTCATGTTCAATTTCCTTTTTGCCAAATGATATCTTTCTCTACATTACAGTATTTTTTCTAAAGGGTAGGAGTGGAGTAGAAATGTAACTATTGAACTGCTTTTTTTTTATGTTCTGTGTCTAATACTCATTAAACTTGTGTCATGCAAAAAAGAATTAAAGCACAAACTTTCCGAGGAATGTTCATGGTAGATGATTTTTTGGGCCATAAAAAAACTGATTTAAGACGGCTTGCCCCTTAAGACACAGGATTGATACTGTTATACAAGAAGTTTAAAAACGTTCTATTTTTCTTGTTTCTTCAGTTTTATTATCATGTATCCTCAGAAAAGTTGAAATGGACTCTCTAACGCAAATCTTGCTGACCTTATTAATTATGAAAGAATTCAACTGCAAGCTGTCTTTGTGGCAACTAAAGCTGATTAATCATAAAAAAAAATAAAAATAAAAAGTTAAAACTGATTGTTAAAATGTAGCAATCAACAGGAAAAAAGTATATGGATGAAAAGAAACTATCCGTTTGACCCAATTTTATAAAACATGCTAAACAGAGATTACATCAAAGTTTCTTATTCTTTTCTTGGCTCGGCATAGGAAAGTCTACCGACATCAAGACTACACAACTCGTCAAGTTACACCTTAGTTCAATTTCTACAAGGTTCTCAACAACAGTCAAGTTTAAGAGCATCCTTTGTCTTTTTCAAGATAACTAATTCCACCCAAGAGCTGGTTCATTCATTGCACTGGTACTTATCTGTTTCTTGTCCTCACTAACTTGGCTCGTGAAGACTTCCTCTCCATCTTTTCCCTCTTTTTACGAGTCTTCTCATCCTCCGTTTCTCCCTAATTTACAAATGGTCACATACCACATCATGTTTGTTATATAAAAGTTTCATTTTTTTTCTTTTAAAGTTTTATGGGAGTATAGGAGAGGAGCAGGTACCTCTGAACCTTGTGATAAAAATCCTCTTATGAAACCAAACGATTTGTATGCTCCAAATCCTGGAATCTGAGAAGCAAGATATGTCGATACAAATAATACCAAAATAACTTAATTCACTTATAGGCATGTATGAAACATAGTTATCAGGAATTCGGTAAGCTATGGTTCGTGGAACGGATACGGGAACGTGGTACGTTACCCACCCCCTTCACGGCACATTGGGAGTAGACTTAAATGATTTACATGATGTATACTTGTATAAAATTAAGATATTAGATATATTTATGAGTAAAATTTAAATAGAAATGTGTGCATAATAATAGTTTTAAAGATATTAGAGTTTTGACAAAATATTAAAATCAATAACCATAATAATATCAGAAAACGTAAATTTAAAAATAAAGCATGAGCATTCCCTTATTTCCTTTATTGTATCTAGGAACTTTTTTTTCAATTTTCCAGCTAAAAATCTTTAAAAAAATTTGGATCATCAATTTGAGTGATCCGGTGCGCAATACACCACGAATTGAAACGTAAAATTCGGATCGTGGTTCCAAAAGAGTATAAGGATCCCAGTAACTATGGTAAGAAACGCAATTTTAAAAAAACTGAGTGAAAGGATCTTACCACAAGATATGTGTACCAAAACTTTCCAGAGATGATGGACATGAGTTGTACAAAGCTTGTAATGTAGATTACATCATGAAAATATCTGCAAAAGAAGAACAGCTGTAAGGCAAGAATATTTTATTAAATACACAACCAAAATAAGTTATCAATAATGACAAGTGTTATGAACGGCGACTTTGGGCGCGCCCAGGGGCGTTTTCGGGCTAAAACGCCCCAGGGCGTGAATCTGGGGCGAAAGTATCACGGAGCGTTCGTTTTTTGGGTATGGGCTACGCCCAATGCTTTTTTTTTTTTTTTTTTTTGGGGGGGGGCCTTTTGTCTCAATTAGAATGACACAAAGCACCACAACTTTAGCAGATGCTGGAGTAACAGCTTATCAACAAAATCAAATACTTACACAAGCTTATTGCAAAAATCCAGGCAAGATTCAATCATATCAAAGTATAAGAAAACCTAGAAGAAAGCTTATCAATTTGTAAAACATAACGATTTAACTTTCTCTCAAAATACCTAAATTTTCCAAGCAATCGGGCAGAGTAGAACCCCTACAAGAAAACTTTACCGTTTCATACAAAGATCGGAGACTGAGAGAAAGTTGGGGGAAAGAGAGAACTTTGGTCACCCGCTGCCTCCGATTCAGCTAAATCTGAAAAACCGGCGTTGGCTGGAGCTGCTGACTGAACGATTCTCTAGCGGTCAGTGTGGTGGGTATGCAACTCGACTCGGCGACGCAGCAAAGAAGAAACAAAGAAAAAGAAACGAGTGTATGACAAAAAGTAGGAGAGATCTTTGGTATTGCAAATTTGCAATTCAGAGCTAGTTTACTGTAAATACGAGTGAAAGGAAGCACTCCCAAGTTTGATTTTGTGGACAAAATTGTAATTATTACACTATAGAGAGTTAGTAAAGTATTAAATTTTGATAAAAATTAATTAAAATTAAAATTAAAATTATTTTATTATTTTAATTAATTAATTAATATTATTTTATTAAAATTTCAAAATGCCCCAAAAAGTTCAAAAAACTTACCCGGATTTTCAGCCTTTCACGTTAGAATTTTAAATTTTCAACATTTTGATTGGACGTCATTACAAATGAAACCACTATGTTGGAGGACCATAATGTAAATTGATGGATATATATGCAACAATCTATAACGTACGTCTAATATCATATGTGATTAAAATTTTCATCAAATTGTTTGATATTTGTGTAAAAATATTTTGATAAATATTCATTCATAGGTCTTAAGTTAGTAAAATTTATTGATAATTAATTAATTTATATTATTTTAATTTTTTAGTATTTTTATAATTTAATTAATATTATTTTATTCAAAACGCTCCAACGTTTCAAAAGGCTTACGCCCCAACGCCTCGGGGTTTACGTCCCGCCCAAAGCCCTCGCCTCTGAAAACACTGATAATGATAATAGCTGTAAGCAATCTATAAATTAACAGAAGACTAAGATATGAACTAAAATAGGGAACTTTCAATTCTTACCTAATAAATGAAACAAAACTTGTTACTATTTTCGGATAAGTTGATTTGAAAAGTCCCTAAATATACCCAATTAACATTTCAAACGTAAACAGTATAGTTCTTAACAAAAATCTGTGGTGGGAAACAAAATCAAGTTTACTTGGGAATTACAGCAACACTAGAAATTTACCCCATCTCCACAATGCATATATCTATCAAAAAACCCACAGAAACAAATGAGAACAGTTGCAGAGAAAGAAGAATTCAGGATTTTGCTCAAGATGGTAAAACTGACCAGTAATGATAAGCTGACTTAATGATCATCCAGACCGACTCTTAAAGCATTTTTGCATCCAATAAGTAAAAATGCATGTATTACTTATTGATCAACGAATTGGAAGCAAGCTTCATAATGAGAACCAGGCTTGAAGGGTGGTACATCACTTTGCAAAGCAGGGAGTCAGGGACATAGTTTGAATAGACAACTTTACATAAGTCCAATTGCCTAGGCCAAAGCTGATTAAGCTCATGTTACCTACGTGCGGTGCACATGTTTAGAAGGTGTAATCCTAGACTTGAGTATAAAACCACATAAAGCTAATCCTATTTGGATAATAACTGGCTCTAACATAGTCGCAAGGGTATTATATTATTTGTCAAAAAGTATAAAGGATGATAAAGTCATAAAAATGCACTGACATGATAAGATAACAAATTTCTAATGAAAAATGATAACAAAGAACTAGCACATTTTCCAACCCAAAGTCTAAGGTTTACTGGACTTCCCCACTCTGGATCCGGCTCTCCACCCAAGACATGCTATGGTTATTCTTTCATAAGTACCTCGATAGATACCATATGCATAACTTAACTGATGCCCAAGGAAGAGATAGGCAACAATGAAAAAAGGATTAGTGAGAATTTTGGCTCATTACCTTGTGCCAAATTTAGACACATTAGTTAATAACTAAAATCTACTACGTTCCAAAAAAAAAAAAGGGATCATGACCGCTACTTATGTCCTATCTCATGGTTGGACAATTCTATGGGTTCTATGTATTAAAACTTTTTAACAGTATTTAAGCTCATAAAAGTGGTTCAAATATCTAGTATCATAATTGAACAATTCAGTATGTTGCTATCGTACTACTTCATGAAAAACATGTTATGCAAAAAGAAAACGTAAATATTCAATCCAAATATACCTTTTGAACACTTGTTGGGGAATAAAAAGTGACTAATCCATAGTCCTAGATGTTTGTCAAGCCATTGGTAAGACATTAAAATATATATTTTTTGCATTATTCAGAGTTTATTTACTCAAAAACTTATATTTTGTACTCTAAGTTTATAACTTCATACCATGCACACAACCAAATTAACCATTGGCTAAGTAAATACACACAACATCAACTTCAGGAATTCCTAAAAGCTCCTTTATTGTGTGCGCATGTATTGAAGGCCATGTACGAGTTCCATAGGAGGAGAAGACCATTAGTGGTGTACACGAGCTATAACACAATCAAATCTCAATTAGTCATCACTCATTAGTTTAGGCCCCTTCAAATGTGCCCTCATTCAAAATTTGTATACCAATTATCAACTAGCACCAAAATCACAACAAAAGACACCCAGATGATCATCTAATCATTGTCATTTAAGGCCATAGCATCAAAGAGACACTTAACTAAGGAAAGTATAAGATGACATATATTTATGAAACGAACCTAACATTAAGTTCTTTAGTACATGACCACCAGCCTAGCCTCCTATTCCATTGACTTCAAAAATTACACAGCAATGCTGGTTCTATACGACTAAGTACTGCCTAAGGTATCAAGAAAGAGAGACATGTTACGCATGAGAACCAAAACAAAGAAAACCATAGAGTAAACAAGAAAAGACATACCCACAAATCCCACCAGTACTCATATCGAATCCGCCATCAATAAGCTCCCCGTTATCGTCATAAGCAGGTTTAGCCATTTGGTCAAGTTGTTGATACGGAATCGCATACGCCAAAGACGTTATAACAAGACCGGCCCAGTGTTTCCAAGTGAAACTTGAATGGAAAATCAGTATCCTCACTACGAGGTATATAACCTAGATTAAATACGCAAATTAGACTATCAACATAATACTATTAACGAATTAATTACCTAACTTATTCAACTAAACAATGCAACTTTGACGATAAAACAGTGCATCAATAAGGCAAAGAAGAATTACATCAGGGCTACTCTGCATTACTCTGCATAGTTTCAAAGTCACACAAAAAATGTCTTTTTATTAGTATAAAACACACACACCACTTGAACCTGGGACCTTTAGGACCCAGACCTCAGCCTTAACCCTTGAGGCAAGGCTTCCTTGGCTCACAAAATAATGTTAATAAACATAATTTCATAATTCAGATAATTTTATGACTAAATTCGGCTTAATATTTTACTCATACTTCAAAGTCCAGCATCTGAAGTAATATTTATCAAAATTTTGTTAGTAGAAATAAATAGAAAATAGGTGATACAGTCTTACAATTAGCATGAAAAGTTTACGATCAATAGAATTTTAACCAACATAATCCTATAAAGTGCATATTATTGTCTGGGTTTATAATAATTCGGTTCATTTCAGCCCAGAGATAATTATGAAATCATCAAAGTAACTAATAAGGAAATACATTAATAGATGATGAGAATATACATTGCAAGCGATGATGAGGCGACGGATATTCGCCATGTGGCGTGCGTTTTCTTCCTTGCGCTTCTTGGCTCCTTGATTTGCCATCCCTCTCTTCCCCTCTCTCTATTTTTCCTTCTCTGGTCAACAATGCAAAAATCTGACTCTGTAAGTGTGCAACTATAGCTTATTTCAACACAAAAATGGAAAAAAGAAAGATGTTAATGGTAATGATCAACGTCAAAATTGAACCCCGGCGTCTTTTAGAAAGAGCAAATTGTCATGTCTTGTTGTCCAGGCCAAGCCCAAAACCAATTGCTATTATATGGGTCAATCAAGTGGCTTAACGGCATCGTGGGTCTCAGGCCGAAAATGCTGGCTTCCGGACGCTAATTTTTCATACCAACCCCGACCCGCATATGACAGGTGGGTATCAACCAAACACTGTAAATATGTGTGTCAATCTTTTATAAATGATACTATAAAAAGATCAAAGTATCAAACATATCTTCCGTGAAAATTCAAGCATCATCACCCAATAATCCCACCTATTAGCGTTAAAACTTCTTTGAGTTCTTAAGTAATACTTGGCATCTATTCTATCAAATACAACTCCAATTCATAATTAACTTGGAATTGGGAGCCTCATCTTATACTGTCTTCTTTCTCATCGTGTTGAAGTTCTGAGCTCGTATTAAATACCTAGTGACCCCTTTCCTCTCACCACGCACACAAACATAGCACACAAAAACAGCAAATTATAAAATACAGAATTTTTAATAAATTGACACGCCTATTTAATATTTATAACAAGCAGCATCTCTTAGAAAGTCATCACGTAGTGGTTTTTTTATAGTTAAACAAACTTTTATTAATCAAACAGAGTTTTCAAACAGCATAAGAAAGCACTGAGGAAAGCACCAAAATCAAACAGTACTTAATACAAGCAGCTAAGAGGCAACAGAATTAGGAAAAAAAAAGACCCAGAATCCAAAGAATACACCACCAAACTCAAGACACGGAATAAATAAAGTATTAGAGTATAATAATTCACAAGTAATCATAAAATCAGATCATAATCCAATGTAACCCCTAGCAACCAGTAAATATCACACACCTCTTCCATCCCCTAAATCCTTTTACACTATCAAAAGAGATAGGGTTCCGATGATTAAGAGATTGAGATAAAGAATAACAAAACATAAATTAAGCAAAAAAAACTTGATTAAATCAAAACCGCTCACCGGAGAAATTCTTTGAGCAGACTAAGCAAATTGAATATAGAAGACAATGAGGACCAAAGACGAGAGAATATCAGAGAAGAGGGAGAGGGAGAGGGAGAGAATGCCAGAGAGGAGAAATGAGATAAAGATCATGAAAAGAATATTTTAGCACCAAATCCAATAAATCTAAGTTTGAAAAGACATTTTAATAACAAATCCAATAAATCTAAGTCTGAAAAGATATTTTCGGCCTGAGACCCACAATGGGTCACCTGTACCAGCCCCGGCCCCGTTAATCCACCTGATTGACCCATATAAAAGAAGCCAGGGTTCAAAAAAAAAAAAGAAGCCAGGGTTCAGTTCTGACTTTGACTATTACCATTAAAACCTTTTTTATTTCCATTTTTGTGTTGAAATAAGCTATAGTTGCACACTTGTGATACAAACAAGAATTTTCTTTCCAAAGTGAATGCCATAGTTAATTCATATAAACTGCAACAAATTAAGAAGAAGAAAAAAAGAGGGGGAATATAATTAAAAGTAGCACAGTTTGTTTAACTTAGGATCAAAATTCTATTCCATAATCACTGAGATTTTGAATTGGGCCAACAAACGTTCCAAGTGCTTCTTCCCTTGAAAAGCATATTTTCGTGTCGGGTCTAGTCGTGAACTCAAACCCGTTTGGCATCCTTCTTAATCTATAAAGTTATGGAACTAGTCTAGATGATCGTAGGTTCAACAAAAGTGAAAAATAGAATTATAGGAATACAACTATTTGTTCAAGGGCAATAATTCCTTTTTCTGTTTAAATTTATAGTAAAAAGAACATTCATCTAGCATAAGATATTATGTATAAGAAAAAACATATTATGGATAGTTGTCTCGGGATCATCTAGTAACTGGACCAAAATTAACCATAAACTAAATTTTATCATTATAAATTTATATAATATGTTAAGCCAAGATAAGATATTAAGCCGTGAAAATTTATATTAACCATATCATCTTGATAAAATGATATTATTATGATATTTACAAATGATCAATATTCCATTAAGCCAAAAATAACCACAGCATATTGATCAATATTCAATTTAGAAACTGGTCAACCATATTGACCTGATATTAAGAGGAAATTTGATTTAGAAACTAGCATATTGACCAAATTATGGGAACCATATGCTCGCATATTGATTAGAGTAGCTATTCATGATCAGAAAGAGAAAATTAATTTAATCATATTGATTACTTTACCGGCAATTTGATTTAGAAAATGGGGAGAGTTAAGTGTAAGTAGATAGTATATCAAGGAAAGTCCAAATAACTACCAAAAGGAAAAGGATCTAATATCAATCTACCCTCTTCTAAAGGAAATATAAGGCACATTTGACATTACTAAAAGAAATAGCACGACGGCAATAATAAGAATTAAAAAGGAATTTAATGACAATTACCTCAATTTTCCTTCAATCAGTGTTCTTTGCGAATAATTTTAAATATCTGCTGGGACGTGGTAGGCTGGTTGCGGCGATGTATTGACGCAGAGGCAAAGATGAGAGGAGAGATGCGTAGCAGCTGTCTGTAGAGTAAGTGCACAGAGATGAGAAACGCGAAGGTTTTAGGATTAGGGAAAAGCAAAATGGATTTGGGCTGATTGGTAACTCCATTTTTGTGTGTGGGCTGATTTATGGGCTTGAGCCTGTTTTTAATCATCCAAACTTAAAACCCAAAATGTAATGAATCTTCTAAAAATTTCTCTTTTTAATTTTTAATGTATACTCGGACAAAAATGATACATGATAATAAATTATAAATTAGGTTTTCATTTTGTGATAAATTGATTGGTAAACTAAATTGTGTGTCAAAGGTGTTTTATAATTTATTTTTTATCAAGATTATTGCTTTTTATTTCGTGATCAAGAATAGAAATCTAAAACATTATCTTTCTGAATTATTAGTGACTATCTTTAACCGAGCATCGATAATTTAATTTTAACATCTTACTCGATTTGGTTATAATAAATCTAATTTGGTTTATGATTAAAAAAAATAATATTAATTACACATATATAATTATTTATAAATTTTTAGTTTATAGATAATTAAGTTGATTCTTTTTTAAATTATTACTTGAATTTAAGTTAAATACTTAAGTATTAACATGAAAAAATATCAGGCAAAATTTATTTATATCAAATTATTTATTATTATTGACTTACATGATTTTCGTTTAATAAAATTGAAATTTAAAAAAAATCATAAAATTAAGATAATTACCCAGTATATGTGGTCAAACACCAAAGTCAAATGACTCAAATCAAGTCTAATTTGTACTTAAATCGAAGTTAAAATGGTAAACTAAATTGTAGTATGATTTTTTTTTAACAAAAAAGGATAATGAGTTGACAAGATGGGTCAACCCGAAACTGCTTGAAATTCAAATTGACCTTTTGTGTATATATATAATAATAAATATTTTATCTATTTATTTGTTTACACAATTACACCAATATATATGATTCTAATTAATATTTATCAATATTTAAATTGACCAAAAAACATGTTACATTTTATTATTTTAAATAGAAAAAATAATGGGATTTGTCAAGGCTGAAAAAACAACTTGGTTCTAAAATATAATTTTTATTTTCTAAAACAATTTTTAAGATCCAATACATCAATAACGAACTGCAATTGCAATTGAATCATTTCCCATACAAATGCATTTATCATCCTATAATTACTTGTTTTTTTCTTTAAAGTATTATTATTTACTTAATTAAATAAAAACAGCTTTTAAGTAATAATGTTGGACTGGACCATCCAAATTATTTAATTCATGATTGGTTAGCCAAACCAATCTAGTTATAACTTAAATGTCTAATTTTACTTTTATCCGATTATATACCTAAGGATTAAAGAAATTGATAAGGTAATGGATACAATCATCTATGTTTAAATTATAATTGATATAAGATTTTTGAATCATAATGGATTTAGATTTTGGCCATTTGGATAAATATGAGTTAGATTAAATCCATTAACAATATCTTGTTCCAGAAAATTCCAACCAACTAATAGGAATCACAGTCTCAATTTTTTCTTACCTTGGAATATCCCAACAGATTCCCTCACATTTTTAACTCCGATTGGATGAACTAATACAAGAGAAATGGCCCTTTATCGCTCATTGATTCTAAATTGCAACAAGCAACAAGAATATAACCAATGAAAGCTCCCTTGAAAACCTTGCCTACTACTTGCTTCAACATGACAACTTCTACTGTAAGCAGAACTTATTTCAGTTTGATGGATAACTCACAAATAAATATGGAGAAGCGCAGGAGACTTGTGTATAAGCAGATAAATCAAACACATTAATATCTATAAAATTCAATTGAATTCAATTAAAATAAACTTAGTTTCTGGTTTTTTTTTTTTTTTTTGTCATCAGAACCTCAGAGCCTAAGTAAGAAGAGATCAACTTCTGCGGTAAGAAAAATAAAAAATAAAGCTTACAATTTATATAAATTTTAATTATAGAATGATCTTGTCATATTCTAAACTTTATAAATTTTAAATCTATATATAAAAACAATGAATTATTTGCTCCCACCATCAACTCTCCTGATGTGGGGTGTGCAAAGGGGTGGTTTAGACCCGATCCATTCGTGGTAAATTTAGCCCTGGGAATCAGCTGGTTGCGGGTCGAACCGGGCTTATGGTTTTGGGCAAACCTTATACTTTTAGACCGCGTTTCGCACGAGTTATGCACAGCGTGAGCCGCAAAACCCAACGGTATATGACGCGAGGTCTCACTTGCTGCTCACATATCAGAACCACCTCTATTTTGCTATCGAGCTCCATAATTAGGGGTTTACTTTCAACTTTAAAATGCAAAATCCCCGTTCGTGTCCGGTCATCAGCATCGTCATCTTCGTTTACGTCGCTTCTTTTGCAAGCTCGTTCATGCTCAAGACCCAATGGACTTGGCTCAATACAAGGAAGCTTTCTCCAGGAGGATGGCCATGGCTGGACTCAAACCGCAGCACCGTATTGGTCAGTCTCCAGAAGGAAAAAAATCAAAATTAATTATTCTTTTGTTAATTAGGAGAGCAAACAGTAGAGCCCACTTGGTTGAGCTGGGATTTTATAGTTTTTTTTTGGTTTAGGTTGTTTGCTGAATATGGAATCAATTAGGCTTAGTTTAATTGTGCTTCGTTTTATTAAAAAAATCCCTTTTGTCAATATTTGGGCACAATTTGGCTAATCAGTACTGCATGTCGTTTATCTTCCCAAACCACTTCCCCTGATTTCTCACTCATTAAACGGCCCTGATAGTATGGTGCTCTGTGTTCTAACTGCCAATTGGAAAACTGCTGGCCCAAATGCTGTTGGCAAGATTGATGGTTTCATTGATGGGCTTTTGGCCATAATCGTGGATCATGGGTTGCTTGCGGAGAGCAGAGATGAGGCAAATGTTGTTAGCCATCGGGTTTTTGACATGGGTATATTCAGTTATGAATTATGGATGTTCACTATTGTCTTACTGAGTTCATGACTTTGCTGGATCATAGGATCGCTAACATGATCTATGTATAGGAATTAAATGTGAGACTGCTTGTTGTGATTGGGTGGATGGTAGGCCAAAACAGGGCCACTTGCAAGAAGCAGCTCGTGACATGAGGTTATTTTGCTTCCTCTTTGAAGTTTACTGAGTTGACTACTATCTGCTTCTGTGATTGTTATCTCTTGATCCTTTTTTCTTCTTCTTATAATTCCCAAGTAAGGATAAATATATGGTTTATTTCGATAAAGGACAATCAATTAACTAAGTTTTTTTCCTTTACTCTTTTAAAATTGCACTTGAACTTAAGGTATCAATTACTACAAAATGTTTGCGTTCAACACCGGATTGGCGTGCTACTCATTGCTCATCATGCAGATGATCAGGTCTGGCCCTACATAAGTTTATTTTTTGGTTCAATATCTGTGGCATGCATGTGTGCACGTGTCCATGTTAACCCCTTGCATTTATCATTGAAAAAAATGCATTTACCCGTTTTGCAGGTCAAAATTATTTTTTCCTTGAACATTTCTCTTCTGATCAAAATTGAGCAAAAAAAAAATTTGGGTTTTAATTGCTGTGGCATAGTTTGCTCATCAGATTAAAATTGAACCAAAAAAAAATTCTAGGTTGCAATGGTTGTGGCATTGTTTTATCATTTTTAGTGATTCAACATTGATGGCTTTATACATATACTTATAATGATTTATGCGACACAATGCAGGCTGAGTTATTCATTCTCAGACTATCTCGCAACAGTGGGCTGCTTGGACTTTCTGGCATGGCATTTACTTCTCAGATTTTCTCTTTACACACACATTACCATTACGAAAATTTGAAAAATCTGGGTATTCTTTTAGTGCGACGGCCTCTGGATTTTTCAAAAGAAGATTTGTACAAGGTTTGTAGAAAGGAATATATTTCAAATGAAACTGGCTATTGAGTTTTATGTGTATTGTTGTCATTGTTGATGTTCTCTTGCTATTATTGTTAACATCATCATGATCATCAATTTATTTTCCCTTTTGCAGATATGTTAAGGGGACAATCAGGATTGGGTTGAGGACACAACCACTCGAAGTCAATTATTTGCCCGGAATAGGATTCGAAAGTCATTAGTAAATTTTCCATCAAGTGAGTTCTGGTAGCTATGTGTAATTCGTTCCCCATTTAGGGATACTGCCCTAACTTCTCTAATTCTCTTATATGGCTGCTCAGGCTTTATGTTTTCAGATAACAAACCGCTTCTCACTTTCCAGGTATCTTCAAGTCTGAACTACAAGCAGTTATTTCTGCCTGTCGAAAAACATGGTCATACATTGATCAAAATTGGGTATTAAAAAAAAACAATGAGAGAGTGAAAGTGGGTAAAATCTATGTTATATAGACTCCATATGGGTATAAGAAGTGTCGGTACGGGTACTATATGGTAAAATGAAGTATGGTTAATCATAGATGAGATGTAAGAGATGCATAGGCATTGGCCAGTATTAAAATCAGTAACATTTTGGATGGGATGAGATGGGAGGAGAGGGGAGGGGAAGGGTATCTAAAGGGAGTGAATGGAAGAGAGGGGAGGGGAAGGGTATCTAAAGGGAGTGGAAGGTCGGCAAAGGATATGTAGTTGGAAAGGTCAAATTTATGTTACATAGACTGAGTAAATTAAGAGTTAAAATGTCTTTGGAAGAGAATGGATAAATTATTATATTTTAAGTATATTGGTAAAGTTAAAATTACATATGTAACAATAACCTCAATCCCCTCCAATCTTTTTCTTGTCCATGTTAAAAAAACCTCCTAAACAAGGTATATTATCTAATCCCTTCCCTTTCCCTCCCCTCCCCAATAAAGTTAGCCCTAATCATACTCTTAAGATTTATTAGATTCAAAGGAACATGATTATCAACCAGATTAGCAAAACGATCATTTGTTAACCAAATATCCCACCGAGACCTTTTGTCCTATGCCAATTTGTCATTGCAACAACGATTTAAATTGGGAGAAGATTTCTAATGGATAAGCAGATTTCAGATCCTGACTTTGAGAGTGAGGGAGGCATGAAGAATATTTGTATCAGGATAATGCTTTTGTGAGAATCTATGTTCCAAGCAAGGATGAATTTTTTAATGCCGGATTTATTGATTAGACTAGATTTAAAACAGTGATTTTAAACCAGTTCAAAATTTTATTAGTAATTTAAAAAAATTTCACTGATAACATTATTTTTTGAGTTTCACACTTATATTGATGTTACTAATGAAATTCTACAAAATTACTAGTAAAGTTTCGAAGTGGTTTAAAAACAATATTTTAGATTCGGTCTAGCCAAGTATTTTTGATGCCTTTCGTTAAAGTTTCATTAAATGGGTTTTGTTCATGGATCACAATCCTCTCCATTTAAAAATTGAAATGAAAGTGATTAAATGTCATAAAATTGAATTTGAATATTTTTCATTTAATGATATGACATTTAATCTCGCAATAAATTTAATTCAATTTCAATTTTCAAATTGACAGAAATATCTAATCATCTCTTATTTTTAGAATGAATAACCTGAGACCATTTAACAAGATGGACCACAAGAAATGCTTTATACTTATTTATAAGCAGAAGACAAATGTATTGGAAGCTTGAAAACAGTTGATAGTACATAGAGGAAAAGAGGTAGCAGTTGAATATGATAGATATTTATTGTACCAATTAGGCGAATCCTTCTTTAAGAGGGTTCCAAACGGAAATTTAGAGATCTTAAAAGTAAGTTAGACAAAAGACAGTGAATATGTTGTCTATTAATCTTACCAGCCACACAAGGAATGCCCAAACATTTATCTGTGGCTCTAGCTCCAGGTAAATTTTATGGAGAAGCAGCCAATTGTTTATCTCTAACAGATGCATTTTTGAAGAACTTATTAGAACATTGATCCCTATTTAAAACTTGACCAGAAGCATTACCATAAGAGTGTAAACTGTAATATTTTATTTATTTTATCGTTTTCTATAAATCTTTTTATCCTTCAGAGTATCGGCTTCAAACATTGCCCTTGCTTGGTGATTACTGCTGTATTTTAGACCAAGAGTACCACTTCGAGGAGGTCATAGTTCATTATTCATAGTCTCTGCAGTCATAGTTCATTATTCATAGTCTCTGCAGTCTCAGTTCAGTGTATCGACTTTGTACAATGACTGTAAAATATAAGATTTTTGCCTAGAGCAATGGTTGCACCTACAGGAAATTATCAGGAGAGAAACTTCTTCGAATTAAAGTGAAATTTGTGAGACATAATCAGCTTTAAAAATCCAACTGCATCTCATAGCAACTTCTGTAGCATTCAGTTAAAAAAATAACTTTCTAGCGTAATCTACAAAGGGTGACAAGGAGCTGAAAACAGCTCAAAGAACCAAGAAAATACCTTGCCAAATCTCCAGCTAGGGTCTTATGCATTTCATTGAATTGCAGAGATTGTTTGTAAAATTAAACTGTTGAAAAATCAAATCGCCCCAAATCCCAACTTCTAAAACCCCAGTTGGCATTTGGGGTCCATTTGTTGATTCTCTTATCAGTACACATTGTGTGACAAACTTGCAATATGATCACTTTAGTGGAAAGAATACAAGAGCAAGCGGGCATCATAATCTGCCCTGACCTCCTCGATCCTTCAATGATTGAAAAGATGTAAACCACTGCTTCCAAGCAGCATCTTTTTGTTGCTCGATCCATGACAAAAAAGCACTGTCTAACAAGCAGAAGACATTAACATAGAGGAGTTGGTATCTTACGGGGACATATCGAAAATTTGCGACCTGAACAATTGGCCATACACCACCCTCCAAAATCAAGGCTGGGAGGAAGTCCCTCTTCAGATCTTCCTTCACTTGGGCAACATTCTTGCCGGTAGAAAATCCCATGTAAGTGAAAAACAGAAACAAATCAAAGGGGCCAAAGATAATGCCATCCATTGCCACTTTAGTAGCCACAAACCGCAATGACTTTGGTTGCAGCTGAAGCCTCAGCCTTATAAATCTATCCAAGCCTTCATACCTATAAAAGGAAAGTTACAA
The DNA here is from genome assembly GCA_023935145.1 of Bretschneidera sinensis. Lineage (NCBI taxonomy): Eukaryota > Viridiplantae > Streptophyta > Magnoliopsida > Brassicales > Akaniaceae > Bretschneidera > Bretschneidera sinensis. The sequence continues at coordinate 28,866,490 of CM043700.1, read as the reverse complement.
ACTTGAGGCTAAATAAGTTCTCTTTTACTTTTTAATTAATGTACAAAAGTTGCTACATCTTTAATGACATGTCTCTCATTTTAAAAATTGTCTTCATCTCTATATTATCTGTACTGAACAGCATAAATTTTTGGCTCTGAAACTAATGATTATCTTTTACTAAAAATTATGTTACAAAATGATTGATTTTCCAATTTGTTTGATGAGTGATGACTACATAAACACCTTAGAAAGAAGTTTCATAAAAGAAAGGGAAAAGAAGATCTTTAATTCAGCCTTGAATCTATCCTTAGAGACATCTTGATGTGATTTCAGGTGATACATATAGTATACCACACGTTTGACGACAAAGAAATAATGTATCTCCAAGCAGCATGAGGAACATCTCATGATAAGAACATATTATATACCCAAGTTGACATTTTAGCGTTCAGCTATAACTATAATGAGAATATATGAGATGCTGATGTTTACCCAATCCTACGGATTTACCATTCAAGGGAAACATTTTCATTTCCATGGCATATAAAGGATCTCTATCCTTGCAGTGAGGTGGCGTACAAAGAATTGTCTGGTCAAATTACAAACTGCATGTTCACAATCAGTGGACAGGTTAAGCACCTGCATTTTCAGGGACAGCATAATCAATCCGAGTCCTATAATTTAGATTGTATCCTTTCCATTACTATTTCAGTTTCCCCTTCAATTCAGAAAGAAATTCTAATGCTAGTTCATCCACAATTTCCCTCCCAATTTTAAAGTTTATTAAACAAGAACAAACACAATAAGAATCATGTGGGTACCTAAGTATTATTCCAGTCCTCTGTTCGAGTCTGCTAAGGAACTTAGTCGTAGCAATCTACACTCTGGAACATGGATTTCACATGTGACATACCCTACTTAGAAGTTCCTTGGCAGCCCTCCTTCTTGGTTCTCAAGATTTAGAATTCGATTGTAGCTAGAAAAACTAACTAAACACTTCATGACCTATGACCTCATCTCAAAGTTAGAGTTCAATGTCCTCATAAAACAAAGTAACGTAATTAAATTACATCTAAAAACATAAAAGTCTTACCCTAGTTCCAAAGTTCTCAAAACCATGACAATCATCCTGTACTGAAGAAATATATTTTATGAAGGTGACGCAGAACATGAATAAAAAAGACTATACTTCACGACATTTGGAACTGGTGAAAAAAGATCCAAGAAAAATTATCCAAAGGAAATAAACAAAGATGAAAAAAACGAACCAGAAGTGTCCAACAGGTCCAACAAATCCAAAACCAAACATACTTGTGATGGCTACACGTTTCCAGTTGATTTTGAATTCTGCATCTGCATCCTCCTACATGAAACATAGATTACCACTGATTTTCTGCATCTTAAGCTAGTCATAATAGCTCATATGAAGTTATGATGGACCATAACTTCCACAATAGAGCTCATAAAAATAAGGAAGAAAAAACTGTCACAAATAGAGAGTGGAGTAGGAGGGAAAATATTTAATCCAATAATTCATGTTTGATTTTCTACAAAGCATAAGGTTCGATCACAGGAAACTGCTAAGCATAATTAACAGCTTCACTGACATCTTCCTGCCACAAGACTTGGAATATAATTTCTATAGAGTCAAGCAAACATTTAAAATATATATATATATATATATATATATATATATATATATATATATATATACACAGATTGACTTAGTATGATTCATTTTATAGGAGCAAAGGCATATTTGGCCAGTGAAAAATTCAACAGACCACAAGCGTGGTAAGACTCACTTTCTGACATACAAAGCTCAGATGAATTCTTCAGTCCTTGCTCCAAACTTAAGGAAAACCGATACTTTAAATGCATCGACTTCTTTCTTGGATGGAACAAGAACAAGTTCTCCTATTGATACCAAAAAGATTATGACATTTACATTATCAATATTAGTTCATTTCAGGCAGGCCAAGCTTAATAAACTCATTCCATCCAAAGGGATACACTCAAAGGAGACACATGCATAGACAAGATGAATTAAGTCAACTGTACCTGAATTCTTCACTAATGACTCATTTTGACTAAGTCACTAATACTAGGATTTATTTTCTGATTCTTTAACTCATGAAAAAAAAACACTAAGATTTATTACCTGAACATGATAAAAGTAGCTCTTTAACTACAAAGCAACAACCATAGGAGTATCACTGAGTCATCCACAACATCAAAGTGTGGATATCCAATCATGTTAACTATGATGCAATAACCATTCCTTTCCATCCAAACAAGGTAAACAATTGAAACCAACATCAAAGGAATTTGGAGAATATGGGCCAGCGTTTCTTTCCTTCTCATTTTTGAGTGGACTGTCATGATGTATTTGGTTGTATTTTGTATTTGAAATTTCTTTCCATTCATGCAAACTTATGAATTTATCATTGAGAATTCAGCCATTACAGGACATATTCACCACAATAAATGAATTGTACTTTTTGTGGAAATGGATCTCATTATGGAATCATCAGCTCCCATACGGCTATACCACTGGTTCTGGTGATGGCACTCTTTTTCTGCAATGTCTCCTTTCAAGTGATAGGTTAGACTTTTATTATTACATAGGAGCCGCCATCAAATAGAATGGTAGATGAAAATGGCACCATTTCATAAAACCATCAAATTATTCCTAAACCAGTCATAGCGGCAATGGCTCTTATATGCAGTTCTTCCCTAACATAATGCCCTAATTCTAGATGGCAGATACATAGGATATTGTGCTCATCTAAAACATAACGGAACCTTTTGATTCCAACTAGACACCCAAAAGGGACCAAAAATCTAGAGCATCTTTATAACAAGAAAATAATAGCAGATTTCACGTACTTAGGAAATTGTTCAACCTCTTAAAATGGATAACAAAAGGGTTAAAAAAATAAAGCTAAAAAGGGTCAAAGGAGCAATAAAGATAAGGCAGGCTTACACATAAAAATAAAGGATATGTGAATCATACAAGCATCAAGGACAATATAGGGAATATCCGAATTGAAATTGGTTCAAACTCCAGCGAAATTCCCTTAAAGATCTCACTGGCTAAAACCCAAAACAAGACAAGCTAAAACAAGAAACCTACAGATACCCATTTCACAAATTGAGGAATTTTTAATTGAGAGAATGAAATCACATGTACCCAATACCTTTAATAATATCAAGAAAGCTATATAAGAGGGAGAATATAACACAACAACAAATAATAAAGGAAAAAATGACTGGTCCTGTAAAGAAGGTACTCACAGAATATTGAAGACGCCTTTTTACAGTGGAGTTAGTGATGTACTGAGCTGCAATATCGCCAATGCCCCAGAGGAAACCCGAACTGATTACCTGGGTCTTCAATGGGTGCATAGATAAGCATCTTTGGTACCATTTCCAGAGCTTCAACATTTCATAAGAGAGAGAGAGCTAAGGTTAAGTGGGAGAGAAAGACTTTTGTATATTTGACATTTTGTAGCCCATGTCCTATATACCACCTTGGGAGGAAGACGGGGCCCGACGCATCTCTATCGCTTGTTTGTAAACATCTGTTTTTTTCTTCTAATCCAAAGAAATATTTTGTAATCATTTAGGTATGGCTTGGTCTAATAGTTTTCGTTTATTATTATTTGATAAAATATAATGTAAATTATTTTAATATAAATTCAGTTTCTAAAATTATTAAAAATATTTTTTAACTTCTAAATTTTTTATAAATTATTTGGGTGTTGATCTAAATTTTAGTTATTGAAATTTTATTCATAAACTCTATCAAAATAAACTTTTTTTTTTTTTTATAACGTTAAGGGTGAAACTTGCAAAATAAACAATTAAACATGAATGTACTGTATAACTGCTATGTTAACTGTTGCAAATTTGCATAGAAGGAGAAATCATAGAAAGTGACCCGAAAGAAATGGTTCTACTCAAATACAACAAATTCTTTATTGTTATTATTAATGTATTAAACTATTAACCACTAAAGGTTTCTTTTGATAAGTTGGAACAAAATTATTAAAAAACATATATTTATAATTTAAGAGAAAATATAAAGAGAATTTTATAAAATACATATTGAAAAATATTTATTATAATATTATTAACATGAATATTTTGATAAATAATAAATTTAAATATAAATCAACAAAACATTAACAAAAAATCATCTTTTTGTATAAGTAAAATTATCATTGTTATTTTAAAAAGAAGAAATGAAAGTCCCAATTGAAGTAAAGATTTTAAGTAGAAAAAGCTTAAATAAATAAAGAACCAACCGGGGAGAGAGGGAGGAAGGGATGGAGAGAGAGAAAGAGATAAAAAAAAGTTACCTCCATATTACATGTAAATAATATATATTTTAATTAATTATAAATATCTATTTAATTATTTGACATTTATAATAACTTAATTATTATTAATTCAATTTGATTAGAGATAACATATTTTTAAGTTTTAGTATTAATTCCTCACGAATAATTTTTTTAAATAATGCTCAAAATCTAAAGGCATACTTTAAAAAATATGGAATTAATTAGTTAATTTATTAAAATGAAAAAAATTTAATGTTAAATTATTACTAACATATTTTTGTGAACATAATTACAATGAAAAATAATATATATTTTTATCATAATGTGTCGATTCAACTTTAAAATAGAGTTCAAATGGTTTTTTCGAAAATTAAAAAAAAAAAAAGAATAAAATTGAGCAACTCTGATAGATCAACTCGAACATGTTTAAAACTTAAATTAATCCGATTCAAAATAATTTAAAACTTGAGATAACTCGAGATCTGATATGACTTAAAAATCCATAGATCTGAAACTAAAAATAATTCAAATTTAAAATGATTCGATCTTAAGTAACACGATTCGAATAACCCACAACCCAACTTAACTATTACCTCTGAGCTAAAATTTTGATCAGATAAAATAGATAAATTAACAATTAATTCCACTGAACAATAAGATAGTTCATTGTTAACCTGATAAAATAAATAAATAAACTACATGTAATTTTATTAAAATAGCTCTTACTTTACTTTTGTTTGAGGTAGAATTTTTTTAATATTAAGCTAGACATGACAAAAAAGACTCTTTTTCCTTCAACCACGTAAAAAAGATGTCGTGGCAAACCTCCTGCCCCAAATAATCTTTGAATATTTTGGCGAACAGTTCTAACAGCCTAAAAAATTTAACTATCCAGAATCTATTTCTGATAATATTTGTGGATAAGATCCTCCAGTGGACACAACACAAACACAAGATCAGTAAACCACAATACAAAATCCTACTATTACTACTTCTTAAGCTGCATGTACAGCTCTGCACCAAAAAACCATGCAACTCAATCTCTCTCTCCACGGTTTGCAGCTGCCCAACTCAACAGGTACCACAACCCGAAGCATTATGCAAAAATTGGTTTTGAGTATAGACAAATTTAGTTTATTTCTATAGCTTTAGCTTGTTCCACTTTACTTTCGCCCCTGCATGCTATGTTCTTGATCAATGCCATTGAATTTCAAATACTGATCTGGGATTTGGATCATAATGTTCACACACACACACAAAGGGGTGGAAATTTATAAATTAAATTCTGATTGTTGAAGATATGGGCTGGGATCTCAGTGACTTTAGATAGTTGTTAGTGGATTGGCGTTTGCTGCTAGTTGCTTCTCGAAACTGATTTTATGTGTTAGTGCAATACTAAAGAATAAAGATCATCGAATTGAATAATTGATTCATTAACAAGAACTAAATGGAAATGGAATTCATTTCATTTTTAAATGAATTAAAAAAATAATTCATTTGCAAATGAATTGAACTTCCTTGCATTAAATTGTAGAATTCAATTCAATTTCTTATGTTTGAAATAAATGAAAATGAATCTAGTGTGTAGATTCTGAACTTTTCATTGGAGAACTTTCTCAAGTTTTTGTGATATTTACTTGCAAAATCTATCAATTTTGATAGGATTCACAAGAAGCTAACTTAATTCCATAGTGAATTCGTTTATAAATTAATTCAATAGTTTTTTTTTTTTGTTACAAATGAATTTCATAAAATTTATAGAATTCATTTGTTCTAAACTCACTCTAAGAGTAATGTTAAAAGGGTTTTCGGATTATAGTTTAGTGCGTTGCTTTTTTTTTTTTTTTGTGTTACATCAAAATTGGATTTATAGACCAGATACCAATCAAAATCATTATTGGTATGTTTTGGTACTCCATATTTCAATAGAGTTCGATATATATATATATATATATATATATATATATATGTTTTGCCTTCTATTTTGATATCTACATCCTTCTTGCCTCTTTAGAATGGAAGAATGTTCTTTTATTGTCTTACAATTATAGGGACGATGGGACCCCAGTCAATTTGGCAGAATCTTTAGCTTAAGGTTGTACTTTGACTCTGTAAATTTTATGAGCAAAGTGCAAATAATGCATCTTTACATGAAAGTTTTTATTTTTTAAGTACCTCAAAACCTATCTTTTCCCCCTTCTCGAAGTCACTGCAGGATTCTGGTTCCTTTTGTTTCAAGCCTTCTAAAGCACATTAAGTGTCCTTTGGTACAATTTATTATAAATTACTGAAGTAAGATCATTTCTATATATCAAATGTAAGATTGAGAGAAATCATCTCATTTTATCCTCTTCTTTATCTTATTGTAACCCCATGGGCCCATTACCCAAAAGTGTTAACTCAGGTTGCTTTTGGATCGTGGGCGTTACATATAATCCAAGATCTTCCCCATTGTACAGATGTGGAATGTGGGGTGTTCGAAACTCCACCCCCCCCCCCCCCCCCCCCCTTAAGACCCTTGCATCCTTGCAAGGAGAGTGCACAAATCAAACTATAGGTTCCGACCTGTTGGGAGTCCAACCACCACAATAAGCTCATGGTCAGCTCAAATATGAAATACCACACATCCGTATGGTAGTGAGTCTAGATCAACTCTGATACCATTTATAACACCACGAGGTTATCATCCAAAAGTGCTAACTCAAGTTTCTTTTGAGATCATGGAACCCTACATATAAACCATGACCCATTGCATGAGATGTGGGGCGTCACACTTATTTTCCATTCAAATGAATCTAGTTTGTGACAATTATTTCTTATTCGCTGCTGCTGATATTGGGCATGAAATGTCCATGCAATAACCTATTGTTTCATAAGATGACTTTTGTCTGCAATAGATCTCTATCATTTTCTTTTTTTTTTTTTTTTTTGTGAAAAACAATAGATTCTCTTAAAGTCTAGGGGAACATGGCCCGTATGGCAAGTAACTTGTTTTGAAGCATGATATTGATTTCCATGATTCATGGGTAAACTTTTGTTCATTGTGTCCTAGGAAACATGTACATACGCAAGTTGCACGTGATGTAATTTTCACTGTATGACCAAAATGTCCAAATAATATTCAAGTAGGAACGGAGTGGTTCTTCACACTGGGATGACCTTCTTTTCTTTATCAATCAATGATCTTATTTTAATAACAGTCTTTGTTTGTTCTCACTGCTTTATTAAAACAAATGGACTAATTTTAATAAAGCAGTGAGAGCACATATATTCTTTTTAGTGCTACCTGAGAATGTAATGAACTTATATTCACTGCTGCATAGAACATTATGGAATTTTCAGGTTTCATAGGACATTCAAACACCTCTTGAGTTGGCTAATGTGGATGCGGTTCTGTAACTTCTTTGGTTTATCTGTTTAGCTGGTATTTCTTTTCTGGTGCCATGCATTTCCTTGATCCAAAACTTATTGATTTTTTGGTTTATTCTTCCTAGGTTCTATTTGGGGAACATTTCTTTTATTATTCACATTGGGAATATGAGTTTGAGATAAAAAACAAATTTGCTGGCCTCTTGTGTAGCATGGTAGCCCACAGTTAAATCTAATCAAGGTAAGAAATGGTTCACTGAGATAGTAAGAATCAGGGAAAGGAATTTGAGGACTTTGCTCGGAGAGGACCCATAATATCATCATGGGTAAGCACCAAGAGGGAACAATCATGAGCAAGAAGCTGGTTGAAGCATCTAGAATTATGGTACGATTATGTTTACCTGTTTATTTAATTGATAGAGTTTTTACTTTATATGAATAGTTCCATTGCATTCTTTGGGACGTGAAATGAGCTTTGCTTAAGCTATTAAATTAATTTCACAAAACAATTTGGTCCTGAGTCTACTTAACTGTTATTAGTTGTATAATTCAAATGTTACATCTTTACAGAAATGTTATCTTGGGAAGGTGAAAATTGAAATCTAATAATTCCCTCATGCTCCTAAAAGTTAAAATTATAGCTTCTATCCTGTTCTAGTTTGTATCGCGGAATGGTCAAAATGATAGCGTACAATTAACAATAAGCAAAACAATTTCTTAACTATGTTAAAAGCTTCTCATATATATTGAAAATTGTTGTTGCTTTTGTCATAATTCATTGTTTTGTCACTATTACTGCTAGCCAGGTATTGACTTAATCCATTTTTCCTGACTCACGGTAGATGTTATAAACTATGACTAAAATTTGTTAGTCCACTCATACTTACCTAGTCAACTCTATGTCACTGGACTGAGTGCCCAGTAACAACTTTGAAGATATGGTTTTGTAGAATATTTATTTCCAGTAAGCATATACTTCTAGCAAGCAAAACCTGATAGAGTATTTATGCTACTTGCAAATAAGATATTTTTTAGTTCCTATACACGAGAATGGAGTCATTTCCTTGATGATAAAGATAGAATCTATGTATGTCAAAATCCCAAAATGGGATGTAATTTTCTTGAGAAAACATATTTAATTATTTCAATTGCAGTGTTCATATGTTCCAACTGCTGGGACAAGTAGAATGCTATATGTTGTGTCCCAAAGTCCAAATGCAATATAGTTAAGTGAATATTGCTTGCATCTTCCATAACTTTGAGAAGATCTTATCTTCTTCTCTTTTGTTTTCCATGTCTTTCTTCTCTTTCCCCTTAAAATGGCCAGATTTGGGTTTTGGTATCTTCCCCTACCAAGCAATCCAAAGCAACTGTTCTCATCTGAACTGCAGAGAGTTTACGAGAAAAGACGGTATACATATATTCTTACTAGCCATGGGATCCAAAATAAAATCACATCTGTAGCTATCTGTGGAAACCCATAAAACGATTGAAAATAAATTCTTGTGACATATGATAAGCATAGACGTTGAGATAGTTAGTTAATGATCCAATCTTACCCTTTGCTATTTTGGATTACCATGTCGCCCATCTTCATCTCCTTCCTTCAATTTCAAGTTGGGAATCAAAATATCAGATTGTGTATTATTGTTATCCATTTGCTTAGTAAGCACCACATCCCTGCTGATTAATGGAGTTAGTCATCATAAATTAGGAAGGAGACTGAACTTTATATATTTCTCAACTATTACAGATCTCTTTTTGTTTGGCCTCGCTACATGTACTTTCTGTTAAATTAAATGCATGTAAATGGAAATTTAAGCAAGCCAGTATAGAACAATTTCCTAAAATATTCTGCAGAAATATTTGGTTGGCCTATTAATAAATTTTGGAAGTAAGTGTATATTTCTGTGCGCCATTAGTAGATAAAATGTTTTTTCCGTCTGTTTACTTCTGAATCCGTAACAATTCAACTCTTATATGTGTCTCTACATATTAGACACTAAGGCTCAATTTCTGATCATTATGAGCTTCACAGGGACCATGTCTAGATGAGAAAGGCAAATTGCTTTCAACTCCGACTTCTATGGATTCAGAAACTCAATCCGGCTGCCTCGTCTGTTTGGGAAATAGTGGTTGCCGGACTGTCCATTCTAGAACAAAAATGATGAATATGTTGGTAAAGAGAGGAAAACCTCAAGAAGCTCATTCTATTTTCAACAGTTTAATAGAAGAAGGACACAGACCAACTCTTATCACGTACACAACTCTTGTAGCAGCCTTGACCCGCCAGAAACACTTCAAGTCCATTCTTTCTCTCATCTCTAAAGTGGAAGAAAATGATATGAAGCCTGATTCAATACTCTTCAATGCCATGATCAATGCTTTTTCTGAATCTGGAAATGTAGATGAAGCGATGAAAATTTTTCACAAAATGAAGAGAAGTGGATGTAAGCCAACCACCAGCACTTTTAATACCCTTATCAAAGGATATGGAAATGTTGGTAAGGCTGAAGAATCTTTGGAATTACTTGAGCTAATGTCGCAGGATGAAATTGTGCAACCAAATTGTAGGACATATAATATAATTGTTAGAGCCTGGTGTAACCAGAAGAACATAGAGGAAGCATGGAATGTGGTCCATAAAATGGTGTCAGCTGGTATGCAACCTGATGTTGTCACATACAACACATTGGCAAGGGCCTATGCTCAGAATGGAGAGACTTATAGGGCTGAAGAAATGATATTTAGGATGCAGAACAATAAAGTGGAGCCAAATGAGCGTACATGTGGTATCATTGTGAGTGGCTACTGTAAAGAAGGAAATATGGTAGAGGCCTTGAGGTTTGTGTACAGAATGAAGGAGCTTGGGGTTCATCCAAATCTTGTTGTTTTCAACTCTCTCATCAAAGGATTTCTAGATGCTACGGATACCAATGGAGTTGATGAAGTGAGTTTAAACTTGTGATAGTCGTTTTGTTGATCTGTCCTCTTTTATCTAGTAGAATTATCATTTCCAAAAGATTCATGCTGGAAGTTTGCATGATATACTTGCCATCTAATATGCTAAATAGAACAGGCTTCTGGTTGCTTTACAGCTAATAAGTGAGATTTTTATATTTGATAGTAATTAAGTGATTTAGATCTGTCGGTATGTAGAATTGATTTATCTAGTCCTCTGGAACTGATAGATTTTCAATTGTTAACTTAAAATACTGCAATGAGGGAATTAAAAAAGAAAAAAAAAAAGAGAAAATCTCGCGGGGTTTCCTCTGGGCTCTCACATTGCTTAGTAAAATATTGTAGCTCTGCCAAAGATCAGTTACAGAACTAGTAGTTCAATTTTGATATTTCTTCTGATACCAACTTGCTGCATTTGAAAGAATCCAGCATTTTCAACTTTCTTACCAAGTGTTTACTTACAATGGGCATAAATTTGATAGGCTCTGTCACTGATGGAAGAATTTGGGGAAAAACCAGATGTCATAACATTTAGCACAATCATGAATGCATGGAGCTCAGCAGGGCTTATGGACAAGTGTGAGGAGATCTTCAATGACATGGTGAAGGCTGGCATAGAACCTGACATTCATGCATTTAGCATCCTCGCAAAAGGCTACGTGCGTGCTGGAGATCCACAGAAGGCTTATTCACTCTTGACTTCCATGTCCAAATCTGGTGTGCACCCAAATGTGGTAATCTTCACTACCATCATTAGTGGGTGGTGCAGCAGAGGAAAAATGGACAATGCAATGAGAGTTTATGAAAGAATGTGTGGAATCGGCATTTCCCCCAATTTGACAACTTATGAGACCTTGATATGGGGATATGGTGAAGCAAAACAGCCATGGAAAGCTGAAGACCTTATGCAAATTATGGAAGAGAAGGGTGTGTTGCCTAGGAAAAGCACTATCCAGCTTGTTGCAGATTCATGGCATGCCATTGGGCTAGTGAGTGAAGCCAAGAGAATTGTAAAGAATACACAGGGCCAGGAAAGTTCAGCAAATAATAAGAAGAAAGGGATAGCAGTGGAGAGCTTGGAGAAACAAAATCTTAAGTCTTCTTATTCTAACCTTTTGCAGATACCTGGAGTTGTAACAACTGACCAAAATGGGTCTTCTGCTGCTAGAATAAGAAGCCAAATGGTCCTGAAAACTGTAACTTTTTCTGCTGAGACTATGTGGACTACTACGAAATCCATGTTTCCCAGACGTACAGGTGGGTTTGGCTCGCTGATTTCATGCCAGAAGCAGCTCCATAGTCAGGTTGGGGCATGTGGCAAGTTTGTAAATTCATGTATTGTAGTGTTCATACACTGATGAGAAACCACACCTCTGCCTATTGATGACATACCAAGGGCATAAGTTGGATTTTATAGGCTCCCAAGAATTGGGAAGTATTGATGATTGATTTGTTTGTCAAAGCTGTAGATATAAATTGAATTTGATGTGTTAACAGACGCCCTCATATATATATATATATATATATATTGTTCTTGTTACTGATTACACAATTCATTTTGAAGGTAACCAAATATTTTGCTTGCATTGTTATATGCACAATGTTGATAATTCAAGGCTATTTTCCCGAAGACTGTCTAAAATCTGAATCATACATTTATTAGCAAAAAAGAAAGTTTTTCACCTATATTTATTTATCAATTCAAAGTCAATTAATCCACAGTACATTGGTACTAATCCGTAACAAAAACTAATGGTGGTATCTAAGGTGACTTGTTAAGAAAACAAGGTAGTTTCTTTTACTTATATTTTATGGGAAAACACATATTTTTTTACTATAAATTTATATTTTTGATAGAAAAAAATGATTTTACTACAAAAAAATGTGATTTTTTTTTAATCAAAAGTATATCTTACCAGAAAGACAAATTGCTTTATTCTTTTACAAAATCACTATAGCAATCACCAAAACTAATGCTACAAAGAAAAAAAATTCATTTCATTTCATTTATTTATACTATTTTTATATTACCATAAAAGATATAACAAACATATATATATATATATATATTTGTTCTCTTATTAAACTCAAATATTAATACCTAATCTCTAAAAAATTATGGGTTTTGAATTTGAATGCAAAGAAGCTCACTTTTACTTAAAGTTAATAATGAATAAAAATTGATTATATAATATAAATAATATTCAACATAATCAAAATTTTAAAAATATTATTATTTCTTAATGATTTTATGAACATATGGTTCGATTTTACTCGACCGGTATCGAACCGGTCGGTTTCTGATAACTATGGGCCTATGGCAAAAGAAGATGCTGACTTGCTGAGTATCCTGTCTCGTGGTCCTACATGGAATCTCCCCTCCCTCCATATTTATTAGCTCTGATTCAATATCTCAAAGATTGGAAAACTGACTGTAGCTAAATTAGTGATGGTTTCATCTCTAAACCCCTTATTTCCATTTCCTTCCCTGCGAAACCCTAATCTAAACTCAACCCAATTCTCCAAACCCACAAAAAATTCCAATAACTTCTCGCCTCTCTCTTTGGTATCCTTCAAAAACCCCTATTTCACCTCAACCCACTGCTCCAAACCCCACAAAGCCCCTAATTTCACAATCACCAATCTCCACCCAGTTTCAAAAAAAAATCCATTTGACACGCATCGACTTTCGTTCGCTCTCCAAAAGCACTAATTTAACGGTGTTTAAGCTCAAAAACCCTAGAAACCAAAGTCAGAGACTTAATTGTTATGGTGTTAAAGACTCTGGTGAAGAAACAAAGGCGGTAGTAGACTCTGATGGGGGTGGCGGTGGAGATGGGGATGATGGGCGAGTGGAGAAGAAGTGCGGGTTTTTGCCAGAATGGTTGGATTTCTCTTCAGATGATGCAAAGACAGTTTTTGCAGCAATAGCGATATCGCTTGCCTTTCGGTCTTTTGTGGCTGAGCCAAGGTACATACCTTTATTGTCGATGTATCCTACGTTTGATGTCGGAGATAGACTTGTTGCAGAAAAGGTAATGCTGGTTTTTTTCTTAATAATAGTTTGTTGATTATCATTTTGATGAGGTTTTGTATTTGTTTTATAAAAGGATTAGTTAAGATTTTGCTTGACCGTTAAGCTCATTAATGATGGACGAATGGTTGCATAAAAGGTTTAGTTTACTTGTGGTATTTGGTATTGAGGAATACGTTGACGTTTGCTTTATTGTGGATAAGGTATGAGATTTTGTTCCCATATGTTGTGGCGAAGATGTTGTCATATTAGACTAGGATGAGCGTTATTGATAATATTGATTTTAATTCTTAACTTCTATAACAAATTTTATTTCGGGTATTCTAGGTCTTGGATTAAGAAAGGAAATTGGCTCAAAATGTTCATCTAAACTGATAAATAACTGGGTGAACTGCCTAATTGATTCTCCTAAAAGGTGATTAAACATTGTGTTTTAGATATTATAGTTTTCTGGTTGGTCCCGATGTAAGTGAGAGAAGGATATATGGGTTGCACAAGAGGGGTGGGGAACATACACGGGATCCACTTGAAAGGAAATTGTGGTTGGGATGCTTGAGGTGGTGACAGTAGCTGGAATTTTGACTTTTCTTATTAAACAATGCTCAGATCATGCTCAAGCATGATTAACATAAGAGAGCTAAATAAGATTGGAGGCCTAGACAGGGAAAATTATTTCATCATTTTTACTGGATTGCTTGCACATTTATCAGTACCATTATTAGAGTTTTGTAAACTATTTTCAATTACTATTTGTCTCCCTCATTCTCTCTGTACAGTTGTGAAGCATGAATAATTCATGTTTACTTCTGGACGAGGTGTACATAGGTCTACTGTAATAACTAGTTTATAGGGAAAGGAACGAGATATTCTAACTTGAATCTTGATTCGAAGCGTTTAGTTTTCTCTTTTGCTTTATATGGTGGATAGAAGCTTTGTGCTAATGATATAGTAATTTTTAAGAGTGCACCAGTTCTTCAGGAAGTAGGATATACTGACGATGATGTCTTCATTAAGTGGGTTGTTGCCAAGGAAGGTGATGTTGTCGAGGTGAGTTCACATCATGACTACAGTTTTTTCTTTTTGTCTTTTTCATAAGTTTTGTGATTGCCAATCAAATCTCTTTTCTAGGAAGAATTATCTGCGGTCCACATTATGTGGCACTTTGTGATTTGTAATAGCAAGAATTAAGAAATACAATAGAAATTGCGGCCCTCCTCCCATCACAGAATAGCTATTCGCCTTTTCTATATATATATATATATATATATATATATATATAAAAGACCTATTTGCTTTTTCAGTGTCTTCTATATCTTAGTGAAAGTCTAGGCAACCCAAGAAGGTGGGGTTGAATTGAGTTTTTAAAAATTCTTTCTAGGCAATTAAACAAAGACTCATTTAGTGCAGCAAATTAATTTATCTAATCAATTTATCAACCACACAGAATATTAACTCAGTTGATCAAACCACACAATTCTAGCAATTCAATTGACACAAAGCAGGAAATTAAATTGCAGAAAAATAAAAGAGTAGGGAAGAGAAGCGTGCAAGCATATTTATTGTGGTTCGGTCACAATTTGTGCCTAATCCACTCCTCAGGGCTCCTCCTTGAGAGTTTTATTCACTTTGAACTGGTCCCACAGGCAAATAGCTTCATAGGCGTTGCTAAGACTTCATACAAGAGCGTTCGAGATTTTCCTCTACCCAAATGTTTCCCCAACACTCACTGATTTCAATTTCATAAACACTCGTCCCACAAGCAAATAACTTCATAGGTGTTGCTATGTCTTTGTACAAGAGCATTCGAGATTTTCCTCCTCCCAAGTGTTTCCCCAACACTCAGATTTCAATCTCACAAACCTCTCACACCCTTTACCAAGAGTTACACCAACTCTTTACAAAGATTGATAAGAAGATGGAAGAATACAAGAGAGATAATTTTGAAGTACAACTCAATTTACAATCTCTCTCACAAGCACTCTTGAATTGATATGGCTCAATAAGATTAAAGAACTTTTCTACAATTTTACTTATCGAAAAAAAAAAAGTTTAAAGAATTTTTCTAAGAAGTATTGAGCTTTTTCAAAAAAAGCATTCAAGAGTGTCTGAAACTCCATTAGGGTTAGAATAAGTAGCCCCCGTTTTACACTTGTTTAGGAGACTTTTGATATAAAATGAATTTGATTAAATGAATTTTTAGCCATTATCAGCGAGTGGTTCACTCGAGTATGCCCTAGAGCCAGTCGACGCCTTTTACATCTGATGAAAATTTAGTTCAAAATTGAAATGTCAGTGGTGCTGAGAGCCAGTTGATTGTCAAAAGTTTATGTCCAGAATTTTTATATCAAGCTTCTGATGCTGCGCCAAGTGCCACTCGACTGCAAAAAAGTTTGTCCCTTTAATAAAATTTCACAGCTTTGTCCCATCGATTAAAAAAACCATATAGTCGACTGGACGTATAAAACAGGTTTTATACTTAGAAAAATTTTGGTCCATTCAAAAACAATTTTCATGTAAATGCCTTTTGAGCCATGATTTGATTAAGAGACTTTAGAGAAGATACTTACAATTAATACATGATCTAATCTTGGAAATCTTCTTTTCATTCTTCATCTTGGAACAAATTTTGCTTGATGATGATTTGCAATGAGATTACGAACTTGAAACACTTACACATGTTAGTCAATCACTTAGTTTTGTTATCATAAAAATCAATTTGGGATTAACTGTCTCCACTTTTTTGATGATGACAAAACCAAATATATAAATAATAAAGCAAAACAGTGTGTTACGCATTCAAAAATAAAATGGGCAAAGTTTCCTATGTTTTTAGAGCATTTACCTACTGCAAATCAAAACACTCAACCCAGCAATTTTCAATAATTTTCAATAATTTTAACCATTTCCATAACACTTCATCATCACCACATCTGCCATGTCAATCCAAAACATACATTGAAACATCGCAAGTATGGTTTGCATTGAGATTACGAACCTGAAACTCTTAACACACATGTTAGTCAATCATTTAGTTTTGTTATCATTAAAATCAACTTGGGATTAACGCTTAGGTTCATATATATTTCGCGTTACATGGAGAAGTTGTGTAAAACCATAATTTCAACACAAATATTTTTGGTCGATTTTGAATGTATTTTCTCTCTTCAGGCCTGAGAACAAGATAGAACCTGTTTTACTCATCAGATTGAAAAACACCTGTTCGCATCTGGTTATATATTTGAAACTCACTATGACAGTAGTCCAGATCTCAATTCTAAACTAGTGGTTAAAATTATGAAGAGAGAAGCATACACAACCTGAAAGTGATTCGCAAAATAGATCCTAATTTCACTATCGCAATAATGCTAAAAAATCTACTTTCTTTGAATCTTCCTTGATGCTATGTTTGGTTGTGTGGAATTGGGACTTGAAATTGGAATTGAGGTGAAATCATACTTTTTTTCAGCATAAAAATGATTGAAAAAAACCATGATTCCAAATCAATTCTAATTCCAAGCTCCAGTTCCATACTACCAAACGCAATGTAATAGCATATTTGCTTTTCAGAATGAAACATAGACGATTTATTAATTGCAGGTTCATGAAGGGAAGCTTATAGTTAATGGGTTTGTAAGAAATGAAAAATTCACTCTTGAAGCACCTTCTTATGACATGACACCAATTGTAAGTCTCACTCACTCACTCAATCTTTCAAGTTTTGGAACCTTACATTGTAGCCTCTCTTTCTTTTCCCTTTTCATGGTCTCAAGCCCAGAAAAGGATTTACTTCTGTGGTATCATGCGTTTTGAGTAGAATGACTGCTCCTGTTTCTTCCTTGTTCATTCGCAGCGTGTACCAGAGAACTCAGTCTTCGTGATGGGTGACAACCATAATAATAGCTATGATTCACACGTATGGTAAGAAATTGTACACGAGTTGATTTTTCTTTCTTCCCTCATTTTTTGGCTCTTGCTGATATTTTCTGAGTCCGGTTTCGTGTAGGGGGGCCCTCCCTGCAAAGAACATAATAGGGAGATCAGTTTTTCGCTATTGGCCCCCTAACAGGATAGGTGGCACAGTACTTGAGGATGATTGTGCTGTTGATAAGCAGGAGAGTAGTCCAGCATCTGAATGAACACTCAGCCTCTTAATTTCATCCAACCAGAGGAGAGTGAGGGGAGTGGGTAAGAACATCTCTAGTACTCTCTTTGTTGCTTATACTGTTTCACCCTCACCCTTTTTTAGCCTTCAAATGTTGCCCCTTCTTGTATCATTGTTTACTAGGACGGCCATTCTTATAAAAGGGGCTCTACTTTGGGCTTCTTTTATGTCAATATTCATGTAACTCTAGATTGACCTTGTATTATATAATATTATAATGTTATTTTATTTGGAACTCCTTCCCTCGGCAACTCGTTGAATATAATTCTTTACCTATACCCTTATGATGGAATATGCCTTTTTAACTATTTGGCCGGCGCTATTTAACTACAAGATATGCTGTTGCCCTGCCATTTACAAAAACCTAGGAACAAAAGCAGGTTTTGTGCCCATTTCAAGAGAAAGCTGAAAGTGCTAAGGTCACTAGAACTTTCACTAGTTTTTTTTTTCAATTGACAGAACCCGAGTCTCCTGGAAGACCCGGAGATCACCAGTTGGGTTTCTACAGCTCAACATTTAGGATTTCATTTCCAGTATAGGTTAATGTGACAATAGGCAACTTCCTAATTTGGAAAGATCATCCTGCTGCAAGGAAAAGCAAACAACGGCAATACAAATATTATTACCATACCTATGTGATAAATATTACTCATTGGGTCTGAAGAAAAAAAATGAAGGAAGAAAAATAAATAAACTCAGTGATTTAATCAGCCATATGATCAAAATGATCTCAGCAGTGCATTTAGAGAGATTTGTGAGTTACAGAACTCCTGATCACGTTAATATGTACGTGAGCCCTCTTTAAGCTTGATTGGTTTGTTGCTGCGTGAGTCGATAACCAATGAACAAGATGTACGATTTCGATGCTTTGATTTCACCAACTTTCTGATCACATTCCCTCGTGACCGGATTTCAAACGCTAACGTCATTGAAACTCCACCATTGTCATTGGAGACTGCTAAGCTTGCCCCAGCTCCATATAGAGGCACTTTATTTCCTTTGAGGTCCACAGTCAGCCCGGTGGCTCTTTCTTGGTTGATAACATGAGCTAAATTGCAGTGAAAAACAGATTTTTTTAAAAAGAGAAGGGCACTCAGTATTGTTGTAGATAAATTGCTCAGATTAACAAAATGGGCACTCGTGACAACTGAAATATAAACTATAAATGAGCATAAGTTGTCAAAGATCATCATCGATGAGCAATCAAGAACCTGACCAGTTGCAACAGCAATCTACAAATACATAAGACTCACATGTGTGGAGCTGACATGAATGCCAAAAAATGTAGCGGTGTTGTATACAGTCATCTTGACTGAACTATTCATACTAAGCATCTTAGTGGGAACTCCTGTCATATCCGAGCCTTCTCCGAAATAAAAATTATGTATAGTCAAACTCTAGAAGAAAAAGGATTCCCCGTTAAGTGCAAGAATAATTCACACAGAAATCACAACTTATACTCAAATATTTGACAAATCATAGCATAATCAATGCCAGAGATACCATTTCCCTTCACCGTTCAGTAGGTTAACTACGTAAACAAAGCAAAAGATCCCAAAAGGGGGACTTGCAACAAACAGTTCGAACCAACCAAGTGGATCTTCTCGACAGTTTGTTATGAATTCAAAGACTAATATTAATTTCCTGTCTACAGGTGCTTTCGGTAATTACAATAATAATATTATAATCCTCCTACTAATCTTCGATTGAAAGTTTAGCATACAATACCTTGACAGTAACCTGAGCTCTGTAAGGCCTACCAGCAACCCAAAGAATCAAACAGAAAACAGAGAAGATCACAACAAACCAGAAAACCCCAATCAAGAGCTGGCACCTCCTGGTGAGCCCCTTTTGCCCATAGAGACCATGGTAGTCGCCTTCCTCGTCGATCACGTTGCACTCAGGTCACCCTTTGTCGCTTCCTCCCTTTCCTCCCCAAAGAGGAGGACCACCTGAACGCGCCCCCACGGACACAGCTGGCGGAGGAAGCCCTCGAGTGCCGCCCGTACGACGGGTGCGGGCTGATTCCATAGGGCTGTTGTAGGATGGCGTGGCTTGCATAGAATTAGATGACTTGTCCTCGTGAATTATGAATTTGAGACGCGCTGTTTTAAAATTTTATTTATCTCTACTTGATTGTTTGGGGTTCTGACAAATATTCTTCTAAGATACTCAAAATCTCTAAGAATCTTTAAGAGCAAAATCAAAGATTTTTCTCTGAATTCTCTTTTGAAATAATAAAGTAGAGTGGTTGTGTTTTTTTTAGAGAAAAAATAGAAGAAGAAGAAGAATTCTGAAAAATCAGAAAAGAAAGTGAAGCAGTTTATTTTGAAAATTATCAGAAATATTTATATATTTAATTTGAACTTTCAACAGTCTGATAATGAAGAGCAATCATTTAAAAACGTAACTTTTCAAAAGAGAATACATGACTTTCTGAAAAGTTATAGCTATTGGAATTTGAATTCAAAATTTTCGAACATTCAGTTGACTGAACAACATTTAAAACTGCAACGTATCAGGTGTCGGGTATTCAGTCGACTGAATGATTTATTCAGTAGACTAGACAACAGAAAATAACTTTTTGTCCTCCATTCAATCGACTGAATCCTGTTTTTCTAACAAAACTTCCAACAATTCCCCACTTTTGTTTGAAAAACAAAACTTTTCTTGAAAACATTTTGATAAAATAATACAGCCAATAATCAACTAAGTTAATATAAATATGTAAAAATATATTTTGATTTAAATCTTTACTTAGTGTTATTATATTTTCAAAACTCTAAGAATTATCTAATTGCTCAATAGTATTAAATTAGAAACTCTCTAAACTAGAGTTGGAAATATCACACATATATCTTCCTCTTGTTTCGGTGAGAACTTCATTATTACTTAACACTATTATGGTCTTGTGCTTGATCCTAGTTCATGAACTCTCTCGAGAGTAATCCTTAAACTCTCTTAAGAAGCAACACCACTTCTAAGTTCATATAGGTGAAGTCTGCAATGTGTTTCCGCTACTAGAACACACTACAGATCTGTAATAGATTTCATTAAGAGTATACCTCATTCTACACAAGAAAGTAACAGACAATACTGACCACTTAGAGGATAACTTTTGTCAGTATTAATACAATCACTTATCAGTAACTTGTTTTTACCCACTAAACTTTATGACTAGTGTAATGCTAGAAATAAAGTTGGGTTACCATCACTGGTGATTCTTTTAAAAAGGTTTCAACCCCATTTCCAAAGTTGTCATTCTCACTGACTCTCTAAAGAGAGCTTTAGTGAAAGGATCAGCCAAGTTTTTACTTAACTTTACATAGACAATTATGATAATACTATCTTTTATCAATTGTCTGATATACTCATGTCTCAGACTGATATGTGTGGACTTACCATTATAGGTACTGTTATAAGCTCTTAACAACATAGTTTCACTGTCACAGTGAATGAAAATTGGAGGCATAGGATGTGGCCACAAACTTATATCCAACAATAAGTTATGTATCCATTCTGCCTCTTTCTCAGTTGCTGCTAAAGTTATAAATTCAAATTCCATTGTTAAGTGAGAAATACACATTTGTTTCTTGCTTCCCCAAGAAACAGCCCCACCACCAAGGATAAAGAGCCACCTGGTAGTGGAGTTTTTATCACCAACATTAGTAATCTAACTCACATCGATGTATCCTTCCAATACAGTCGGATAATCACTATAGAACAACCTCAAACCTATGGTTCTCTTAAAATAACCAAAGATACTACAATTTGCATACATTAAATTCAATGCCTGGCCTAGTGCAATGCATAACATACATTAAAAAACCAATGGCACTAGTATATTCTAGTTGAGCTACTGATCTACAAGAATTATTTGTTAATTTAACACTTCTATCAAAAAGAGTGTTTGACTATTTGATATTAATGAATTTAAATTTATCAAGAACTTTCTTAATGTAATGAGATTAACTTAAAGCATAGCCCCAACTATGTTTTTTAACCTTAATACTTAACATGGTATCTATCTCACCCAAATATTTCATTTTAAAGCTAGAAGCTGAACATTTCTTAATTTCATTAACACCTAGCATATTTGTTCCAATTATTAACATGTCATCAACATATAAGCAAATTAATACTCCATATTCTTTTGTAAACTTTGAATATATGCACTTATCAAAATTATTATCCACAAAACTATGAGATAAAATTATAGAATTAAACTTTTCATGCCATTGTTTAGGTGCTTGTTTCAAGCTATATAACGACTTAATTAACTTACATACTTTCTTCTCATTTCCAGGAAGAATAAACCCTTCTGGTTGTTCCATGTAGACTTCTTCATTTAAGTCCCCATTTGAGAAAACAGTTTTAACATCCATTTGATGAACATACAAATGATGTATGGATGCCAAGGCAATAAGAATTCTTATAGATGTAATGCGTGCAACATGTGTATTTGTATCAAAATAATCAATTCATTCTTTTTGTCTAAACCCTTTAGCTACTAATCTAGCCTTGAAAAGTAGAATAGAGCCATCAATGTTATATTTTCTTCTAAAGACCCACTTACATCCAATGGGTTTTGAACCATTGGGTAGATCCACCAACACCCAAGTGTTGTTACTAACTATTGAGTCCATTTCATCACTAACAACTTCTCTAAAAAAAAAAAATCTCTTGATGACAGCCTCACTAAAAGTTTTAGGATCATCTTCTAGATTTAGTACCATAGGAATTTGATTAAGAACATAATTATTTTTCTCTTTTAACCAAAAATACCATGGCTTGAGAAGAAATAAAATCTAGACTTATATCATTCTCTTTCCTTGCTCTAGTGCTTTTTCTAGGTCAGATTGATCTTTAGATAAGTTAGTATCTCTCTTTTGAGATTCTATATTCAAATTGTTACTAGATAAAGGAACTAGACTACTTTCATCCATCTTCACAAAATCAGTAAAAATTTATCCTTAAAAAATTATACATGACGAATTCTATAATAGATTTAGAATCTAAATCAAGGAACTCGTAAGCCTTACTATTTTCAGCATTTCCCACAAATACGCTTCTAATAGCTCTAGGTTCTAACTTAGTTCTTTTAGGTTTAGGAACTCTATAGTACGCTAGGCACCCCTACACTTTTAGATAATCTAAATTTGGTTTTCTTCCTTTCTATAACTCATATAGACTAACATAATTTTTCTTAGAAATTACTCTATTATGTATATAGCAAGCAGTGAGCAATGCTTCACCGCACAAACTAATAGGTAACTTGGCATTTATTAGCATACAATTTACCATTTCAACTAATGGTCTATTCTTTCTATCGGCTAAGCCATTTTGTTGTGGTGTATAAAATGTTGTTATTTGATGAATAATACCAGATTCTTCACAAAAATCGGGCACAAAGTATTCTCCGCTTCTATCTGATCTAAGAATTTTAATTTTATTTTCTAATTGATTTTCAATTTCAACTTTAAACTTCTTAAACATATCAAAAACTTCATCTTTCATTCTTAATAAATACACATACATGTATCTGCTAAAATCATTAACAAAAGTAATAAAGTATCTTTACCACCACTAGTAAGCATACCATTTAACTCACAAAAATCATAATGTATTAATTCTAAAATTTTAGAATCTCTTTTAACATTATGAAAAAGTTTCTTAACTAATTTAGACTTAGCACAAATTTCACATTTTTCAGCAATACTATTTAATCTTTTCATAGTATTTAAAGGACGATAATTTAAATGAGCCAAACATTAATGCCAAATAGATAACTCAACAATATAAACAGAAGAAATAATTTTATTATTAATAATAATCAACATGTACATTCCATCAGAGGGCTACTCTTTTCCCACAAACATACCATTCTTCGACAAAATAACCTTATCAGATTCAAACGCTACCCGAAATCTTTTCTTACAAAGTAAGTCAAAAGACATAAAGTTCTTCCTAAGGTCGTGTACATCTAAAATATTAATAATGGTTAACAATTTTGCTGTGAAATCGATTTCAAAAGTTCCTTTGCTAGTGACTTGGACACGCTCACCATTTCCCGTTTGCACTTCACTAGTAGCTTCCTCAAATTTCTTGAAAAATGATTTGTCTTTACAGACATTAATTGTTGCTTCTGAATCGAGCCACCAACTAGAATTTTCAGATGCCATGTTGATATCAGAGGTCATGGCCACAAGACTAGCTTCCTCCATGTTGGCCTTACCCTTAAGGTTGGTCTTACGATGCCTACACTGTTTGGCAAAGTGAACCTCTTTTTCGCAAACAAAGCATGCTCTTTTCTTCTTTTTGCATTAGGAATTCTTCTTCTTAAACTGTTGGTCATTCTTTTTGATTTGCAAAAACTGATTATTAGAACGGTTCCAATCTATATAATGTGCCTTAGACTCAAAAGGAATCAAATTCTTGTTATCAAGTAAACGTGACTCATTTTCTATACGAAGATGTTTATGAATTTGTTCCAATGTAAAGTCATCAGCCTTATGCAATAGTTTCTTACCAATCTTTCCAAGAGGGAGACAATTTGGCAATAATCGTGCTCACTTGAAAAACTTCTAGAAGAACTATCTTTGAGGAACGAAGTTTATTAACTAGTACTTGCAACACGCAAACTTGTTCAAACACAGGTTTATTGTCAACCATCAGAAATTCAAAGTACTTAAAAATTAAGTATTTATTTGTACCTTCTTCCTCAGCCTTATACTTGAATTTCAGTTGATTTCATATGCCTTTTGCAGACTTGACTTAAGTAAATAAGTCGTAAAAATGATCTGAAAGAGTGTTCAAAATATGTCCTCGCCACATCAACTTATCCTCCTCGTGCTTATTCCTCTCCAAACGAACCTTTTCAACATTCTCTGCATTAGGCGGAGTTCCATCAATACTTGGTTTTGGATTGTCTGGTACAAGAGGCAAGTTCGGATCCAACACATAATAAATCTTCAACGCAATCAGTAGGAAAATCATCTTGTCTTGCCAACGAGCAAAATTGTTGCCATCGAATCAATCAAACTTCACCATATCTTGATTCACCACTCTGATAGACTTTGAATCCATATTTTTAGTAGGTTATAAAGCCTTAAAATTGTTGGGAAAATTATAAATTCAGTGTGTTTAGAAGTATAGAAAAATGGTGACTTTGAGACACGTATTACGCTACCTTTAAGGCTTTATTTATCCCCTCTTAATTGCTCTGGGTTCTGACAAATATTCTTCTAGGATACTCAAAGTCTCTAAGAATCTCTAAGAGAAATGTCAAAGATTCTTCTTTGAGTTCTCTTTTGAAACAATAAAGAAAAGTGGTTTTTTTTTTTTTCCAGAGAGAAATTAGAAGAAAAAGAAGAAGAATTCCGAAAAAAGAAGAAAGGAAAATGAAGTTGAGTAGTTTATTTTGGAAGTTATTAGAAGTATTTATAGATTTAATTTTGAACTTTCAACAGTCTGAAGATGAAGAATTGTCATTTAAAAAAGTAGTTCTTTAAAGAAAATACATGACTTTCTGAAATGTTATAGCTGTTAGAATTCGAATTCAAAATTTTCGAACATTCAATCGACTGAATCAACACTTAAAATTGCAAAGTATCAGGTGTTGGGTATTCAATCGATTGAATAATTTATTTAATTGACTGAAAAATAGATAGTAACTCTTTGTCCTTCATTCAGTCGACTAGAAAAGAGAAAATAACTCTTTGTCTTTCATTCAGTCAACTGAATCTTGTTTTTTCTAACAAAACTTCCAACACATAGCATCATCTCTTTGTGTATCTCAAAGCTTCACATATCAGTTTACTATTATGAAGTAATAAGAAAATAGTGTATATAAAACAAAAGACGTGAGGATGAAGATAAAGAAGTATGAGAAATTAAAATGCATCTTGTTGGTGAATTGTGAGGCTTTTTACAAGTTTTTGGGCTAGGAATTGGAAGCTCACTAAATGATGAAATAATTGGGTGAGATAATAGCCAATAATAACCCAACGACTAGTGAAATAATTTCTCAATAATGACCCAATCAGTTTGACTAGCCAACTAATGCATACTTATATTGTATTATTATTTTTTTTTAAAATATACAATATTTTCTCTTCATTTTAATAAAAAAAATTAAATTGTATGGTATGTTTGTGGGAAAAGAGTACTCATCTGATGGAATGTATAGGTTGATTATTATTAATAATAAAATTATTTCTTTTGCTTATACAGTTGAGTTATCTATTTAGCATGGACGTTTGGCTCATTTAGATTATCGTCTTTTAAATACTATGAAAAGTTTAAATAGTATTGCTGAAAAATGTGAAATTTGTGCTAAGTCTAAATTAGTTAAGAAACCTTTTCATAGTGTTAAAAGAGATTCCTACAATTTTAGAATTAATACATTATGATATTTGTGAGTTAAATGGTATGCTTACTCGTGGTGGTAGAAGACATTTTATTACTTTTGTTGATGATTTTTGTAGATATATGTATGTGTATTTATTAAGAACGAAAGATGAAGTTTTTGATATGTTTAAAAAGTTTAAAGCTGAAGTTGAAAATCAATTAGAAAAAGAAAATTAAAATTCTTAGATCAGATAGAGGTGGAGAATACTTTATGCTCGTTTTTTTTTTAAAGAGCATGGTATTATTCATCAAATAACAACACCCTATACACCACAACAAAGGGGCTTAGTCAGGATAAAGAACAACATTATTTTTCTTAGAGTAATTTCTAAGAAAAATAATGTTAGTCCATATAAGTTATAGGAAGGAAGAAAACCAAATTTAGATTATCTAAAAGTGGGCGGGGGGGGGGGGGGGGGGGTGTCTGGTATATTATAAAGTTCATGATCCTATAAAAACTAAGTTAGGACCTAGAGCTATTAGAAGTGTATTTGTAGGATTGAATAGATATATTAGTAATCCTAGTATAGAACATTGGAAAGCCATCGGTAGGATCTTTGGTTATCTTAAGAGAACTATAGATTTGGAGATGTTCTACAATGATTATACGATTGTATTGGAAAGATACACGGATGCGAGTTGGATTGCCAATGTTGGCGATAATAACTCCACTACCATATAGGTCTTTACCCTTGGTGGAAGAGTTGTTTCTTGGGGAAGTAAGAAACAAACGTGTATTTCTTTCTCACATCAACTGGGAAAGAGGCAGAATAGATATGTAACTTATTGTTGGATATAAGTCTGTGGCCACATCCTATGCTTCCCACATCTTATATCCTATAGCTCCCATTTTCATTCACTATGACAGTGAAGCTACGTTGTTAAGAGCTTATAACAATACCTAAAATGGCAAGTCTAAACATATCAATCCGAGACATGAATATGTAAGATAATTGATAAGAGATAATATTATCACAATTTTCAAGTCAAGTAAAAACTTGGTTGATCCTTCTCCTGAAACTCTATAGAGAGTTAGTGAGAATGACAACTTCGAAAATGCGACTGTAACATTTTTAAAAGAATCAAACCCGACTTTATTTGTAGAATTACACTAATCATAAAGTTTAATGGGTAAAATCAAGTTACTTTCTTGTATAAGATAATGTATACTCTTAATGAGTCTATTACATATTTGTAGTGTATTTTAGAAGCAAAACACATTGTAGACTTCATTTATATGAACTTAAAAATTGTGTCGTTTCTTAAGAAAGTTTTAAGGTTTACTTTGAAAAGAGTTCATAAACGATCAAACACAAAGTCATAATAATACTAAGTAATAATAAAGTTTCTCACCGAAACAAAGAAAAAATATATGTGTTATATTTTTAACTCTAGTTTAAAGAATTTCTAGTTTAATACTATTGAACAATTAGATAATTCTTGAAGTTTTGAAATAATAACACTAAAAAAAGCTTTAAATCAAAAGATATCTTTACATATGTAAATCAATCTCCGTTAATTATTAACTGCATTACTTTATCAAAGTGTTTTCAAAAAAATTTTTGCTTTTCAAACAAAAGTAATTGTTGGAAGTTTTATTGTAAAAAACAAGATTTTATCGACTGAAAAAAGGATAAGAGTTACAGTCTGTTTTTTCGACTGAATACCAAACACTTAATACTTTGTAGTTTTAAACGTTGACCAAATAAAAAAACATTAACTAAATATTCGAAAATTTTAAATTTGAATTTCAACAACCATAACTTTTCAAAAAGTTCTCTTTAAATAATTACGTTTTTAAATGATTATTCTTTATTTTCAAACAAGTTCAAAAATAAATCTATAAATATTTCTATTAACTTCCAAAATAAATTATTAACACTTTTTTTTTTTAATTCTTCTAATTTCTTTTATTTTCTCTATGAAAAAACGATCACTTTTTTTCATTGTTTCAGAACAAAAATCTAAAACAAAATTTTATAATTTTACTCTTAAAGATTCCTAAAAATTTTGATTATGCCAGACTAATTAAATAAAGACAAATAAAATCTTACAGTAATACACATCTCAAAGTCACAGTTTTTATAATTTTCCCAACACTATTTTGAAACATTCTAAAAGTGAGGCAATCATGAAAACCACTTCACTGATAAAAGAAGGCGAAACATCTTAAAATAAACGATTGTTTTATGTCTAAATATAATTTTATATACAAGGAACAACACAATTTTCATGCTATTGATAAAAGACAATTTAGTGTTTGGCAAACAATCTTTTCAGTGTTTAGTAACTATAAATTTTAAAGGTGCTGCAAAACTATAAAATGAACTTAATAAAGAAGTAGACATGCTCCAGAAATTTAGATTTATGAATTATTATATATTAAATAAAACATGCAAATAAATTTAAATTTTTATTAAATTCAGTAATTTTTATTAAATTCAGTAATATCTTTGAATTGTTTCCACACACTACAATAAATATTTTGATATTTATTAATTAACGGGAATAAAAATGTAATTATGGCATTAGCAAAAATCAATAATTTTACCAACAAAGTAAATCATTTATTAATAATTACTAATTGTACCAAAAACGAAATATAACAATAAAATCAATTTTATACGCAAAAAATGAAATCTAATTTGAATTTTTTTCTTAATAATGATAACCACATCTAGTTTGTTAAAGGAGCAAAAATCTGATACTACTACCTTCTTAAAGAACTTTGTTTTCCCTTATCACTTGGATGGAATAGGAGACTTTGAAAGGAACTTTGTTTGCTTGAGTTCTAATATTATTCATTAATTATACATTTGCTTAAAGCCAGAGCACTTAACCAAATGCTTGGAGACCCCTGCTTCTCCAAAATGCTAACTTTCTGCTAAGTGCAACATATTTTTGGGGTTGCTAAATCAATACCAAACGCAAACTTATTATGATTAGTTGGATTTTTCAAATGCAGTGCACAAACTAGAGGCCGAGGAGTGTGAGCAATTTTCAAAGGAGCTTGATTGACAAAGCTTTACCTCTTACAAAGAAAATGCCCTAGAGAAATTCGACAAAGGATTTGGATCTATTCTTAAATCAATTATTAAATTTATACAAAACACACAAAATCATACAGTATACAAAACACATTCGACCCACCGGATGCACAGGGCTTCCAACTGTTTAGGTGTCACATAAGTTGATACTGTGGTACTAATCAAGTTTGGCTAATTTGAGGACCTTGTGAAACTTAAACCATAGAATGATCAGAAATAATCAAGGTATCAAACAAGCAGTACTCCTAGTAAAAGACTTACTAGTAGCAAGGAGGCCTCAAAAGGAAATTTGCCAACAAAAAAATTACAGACGTATGTTCGTCTTAAAAAAAAGTCATTTAATCATAAGCCAATCGACAACGTTAAAGCGTTTGTAATCAGATTTGCTTAAAGTATTTGGATTACAAATGCTTCGTGCCAGACACCAAAAACCCAGAAATAACAACATAATGAGAAAAATTGAAAGGGTCATCAGATAGGAGCGAAAGACGTGTAGATGTTTAATCACATAGATTATATCATGTGAACTATGCTAACAATCATCACATGACCCTCTGTCTTTTATCTCTCCTACAAAACAATTTAATCAAACGAGTTATGAGATCCATAAAAAGAAGGGTAAATACTACTAGAATAATCGGCCTCATAGAGAAGATTAGAATAATCAACACAGATTGATTCAGACATATGCTTGTCTTTAATAAAATGATTTAAATCATCGGCCAAAGAAGAAACGAAAAGAGAGAGAGAGATCATACAAAAATCAATATGAAAAAACACATCGAAAGTAAAAATAAGAGGGGGACTCAGAATATGGGTGGTGATATAACAGGATGGTCGGCAAGGCTAATAATAAATACAAGCCAATTACGACGAACGAGACCTTTCACATTGAATCGTCATCGTCCCCTCTTTTAGACACTCCGATAAAAACAACTTCAACGCCCAAAACCAATTTTCAGAGAGATTTAAAGGAGATACAATATTGAATATTCCACGGAAACGGCAAAACCCTGGAAAATGAACAAGACACAGCCAATCCCTATAAAATACTGAGGAGTGAAGCCCTCTCTACCATTCGGCAGATGCAACAGGTTTGGTGGTACTTATATAGAGAAGCGAATGGGAGCTAGGGTTTGAGGCGCAATTAGGGTTTTATTTGGATTGAGGAAATCTGTTACAATACGCGAGGTTGCGGGTTTCTTAAGATGCACCCACGTATGATGCCCATGTATCATGAGATCGACGGAGGAGTTTTTTTTTTTTTTAAGATTATGTCTTTTTTCGGTTGTACGTTTGACACACAAGCTAGCTGGTGGTGGTTTGATCTTCTGAACTTGGGTCCACGCTACTTCTGTAAACCTCTTTTCTTTTTTTGAACTTTATGTTCCGTTCGTTTCACCGTATAAGTGTGGGTGAAAAAAATATTCATGTAAACTAATATTTGAATATATTTGATTAAGTGTGACGTGTTTTATATCAAAAATTAGTTTACATAAAAAAAAGATCGTTATAAAAAAAATGTTTTATGAAGCTTTTCACCTTAAATTATTTTACAAGTTAACGTAAAATATTCTTTTTCTGTAAAAGAACTTTCTTAAAAAAAATTCACATACTATATCATTAAAACTCTCTTTATTTTATTTTTTTCAAACTTAAATCAAATAAAAAAAATTAAAATTTCATAATTTCATTTGAAAATCATTTAAAACAAAGAGCTTTAATCAAACTGAAAACCACCTGATAAGAAAAATCGAAAATGTTTTCATAATAAAAAAATTTTGTTGGACAAACACACAAAACACTAAGGCTATGTTTCGAAATAATTTTTGAAAACTATTTTCGAAAACAAAATCTGAAAACAGTTTTCAAAAACTCTTTTTTATGTTTGACAAAAAGTTTTCAAAAGCAATTTTCTAAAACAGTTTTTAAAAAATTAGTTTTCAAAAACTGTTTTTTGAAAATTTCAAATTGGTATTTTCTAATATAATTTTCGAAAAATAACATTAAAATCAATATTCACTTCTTTATTTTATTCTTCCTCCATAATATATAAAAATTTTAAAAATAAAATAATATTGATTATTTTTAAATATTCAGTGAATATGATAAATAAAATTAATATAAAATTTAAATTTAAACTCAAAACTAAAAATAATTATAAGGTATATCAAAACAGTTTTCGAAATAAGATTATCCAAACAACATTTTATTGTTTTCTGTTTTGAAAACAGTTTTCGAGTTACAATTATCCTAACATGTTTTCTTTAGAAAACTGTTTTTTTCAAAAAACTGTTTTCAGTTTTCATTTTCGAAAACTAAAAACAAAAAAATATTACCTAAACATGCCATAAAAGACTTGAATGGAAAATACTAAACAAATTTTCAGGGTGTATCAAATGAATGTTTTGAGATTGTCCGTATAAAATCGCCCAATAATTAAATAGAAGAACGAGAGAACGAGTACTCTAAGTAGCGCAACTATCCTTGCGTTATCACATTTTAAGAGGGTTTCCTTCTTAAATGACACCCTTCATATCTGATCTCACAGGCAAGAAGACCAGAAGAAGCATGCAAAACAACCAAAACACCTATGACACCACCTCTAATCTACAAAAATAAAACCAAGTCTGATTGATAATGTTAAGAAGGACAGGTTCAACGAGAGAACAGAAAAAACACAGTACAGAAACGAAACTCATTCTAACAGTAGGGAATAAGAGAACAACACTATCTGGTGCCAAACAGCCTACCTTCCTGTATATAATCAACCAAACTATATTTCCAAGCAAACACTAAATTCTACATTCTAAATGGGAATAAATGTTACATATGCCATTAGGATCTGATACTTTCATCAAAATTTATAATCAAATCCCAACACACTGACTCTGTAGCCATTCAAATATCTGGACCTGAAAATAGAAAACAATAAATAAACAACTCTACAACTATGTTCTTCAAACTCAGCTTCTGTCAGACACTACTTCTATCCAATGTCAGACGTGAATCCAGCGTTGACAGGATCTGTGGCATTGACATGCCCCCAGACACAACGATTTCTGCAATGGACAACAAATGACAGATCTTGAAACTCAAGTTTAAATACAACATAGGTGTCAATAGAGATAGGTAAAATTTCTATTTGTTTTATTCCCTTCATTTCTGCAATTTATAAATTCATTGGATACCTATTATGAAGGGAACTTTTATTTTTCTAAATGAACCAACTCATTGTCATGTAAGAAGACATCTTCAATTTCAAATAGCCCCCGTATGTTGTGAAATGGGCAAAGCAGTCTGATTCCCTTAATCAAGACAGACTTCCAAAAAAAGGTCCAAATACCACAAAGGCAACTAAGTCCTACCGAGCTGAGAATAACTAAAAAGATGAGTGACAAGGATTCCTCTTTTGCCTAAAGCATTTTTAGAAAAATATAGCAAGATGAATTCCTCACCTATTCCTTCTCGGACTGATAGATTGGGTCTGATAACGTCCATAGTATTGACGAGGAATATATCACCAATGTAAAGATGATTCGTGGGAACATAGACACAGCATAGCTCCTCCTCACTAGAGTAGTTCTGCAATAAAAAACAAGAATTATGATATTAAATTGTATGCGATATTTCAACTCGATAGATCACATCCTAAACATTTAACATGGTAGCCATATAGCAAACAAAGGCAAATTACAATTGTTTACTGGGGCAAGCACCAGAACTTAAGAAATCCAGCATCCATAATCTAGGGTGTAAGCTATTCAAAATAACATACAGAATAAAGCCACTGAATAATTTAGTATAGCTCAAAGTCAATATTATTGTAGGCAAATTTAAAGAATGCTTAGGCTAGAGAGCACATTATACTCGAACACAGAGAATTGGAGGGAGGCTAAAGACCAATCACATAATTTTCAGCCAGTGAAAAGTTTCTCAGTCAAAATGGGAATTCCTATTCTGAAACTAGGGAGGAAAAAGTAAAGTTCTGGAGAACCTGCAATGGACCGATGTCTCACAAAGATCACCGATGGTTGCATCCTTCTCATGATAGTTTATGAACCCCCCTCCAAACAAAAGAAAGAACAAGAATACAGAATAGTAAGTAAAATTTATGAACCTCCATAGACACACATACACGAAGAAAAAAATTCAATTAGAGAACAATGGTATCATTAGTTTGCATGAAAGAGGTAATTAGACTTTGAAGTTTGTCGAGGACAGAATCGAGCCTGTAAGCTTTAGTTGGAATGCAAGCTGCACCCACATAGGAGTTGTGCAAGACAAGCAAAAAATCAGAAAAAAACAATTTAACATATTGGGCCACTCATTCGAACATGATGAATGTACAGTGGCTACTGGCTGGCAAGAAAGTTTACACATTTGCCACACAAAAGATTCGGAAAATGTTCTTCTCTGAACTTTCTAGCAACAAGTCAACAACCTTTCGTGTTTCGGATTATGATGTCTGCCCCTAAATTGATTCCTTCTTTAAGACCAACATGTTCACATGAGATTGAGGTGAAATAGTTATGAACTTATTCACAGCAAAACTACTACTATCAAGATTATTCTAAAACAAACAAGCACCATTTTGTTAGGTGATAATAAGAGTCCAACAAGTTGGCCGTACTAGCAATGAGCATGCTCATAGAATCATGTACAAAGTGATGCATTAGCAGTATAGTTTCGAAGACCACAAAGTAGAGATATACAAGTAAGGTAATGCCATAAAGATAGTCGAACTAATAAAAATGGTTTACAGACCTGCAGAACAACAGTTGACGTGATGAACCCAAATGCATATTCACCAATACGTGGATGCCTTATGATGGCAACTTCCTTGAAGGCCTGTGAGTTTTGATCTGAAAGATTAAAAGAGAAAAGATATAAATTGTCCCCCTCTAAACTCATTCATTTTAATAAGGGGAAGAAAAACATCCAAAAGCAAACCTGGTGATATGGCAGCACTGATTTGCTTGGAGGCATTGTAGATATGACGAACAAATGGCATCCGCTTGATAAACCACTCTCCCAGGCTAAGGACAGATGCTCCCAACCATGATGACATGAACACCCCAACCAAGAAGATGAATGTTATGGAAGTAACAAATCCAAGACCTGAACAGGATTTAAAAGCAAGTGGATATCAATGAGTTCGTAGGAGATGTTTATTCAGTAACTTATAATCAGCACACAATTAGATCAGCCAAGTAGTAAACCAACTAGCAGATACAATCATGTAAAGAATAAACCATATTTTCTACAAAATATCTGCATTATGGATAATTTAACATCTTTCTCCTCATAACATGTATGGTTTTAGTCAAATTAGCATATTTTTTAAAGATATGAAACTCAGTTGCTCACAAGACATATTTATTCATACTTTTGTGTAGAGAAAGGAGCTAAAACTCCAGCGCAAAATGGAAGTAAATAACATTTTATGGAATAAAAAAAGACTTCCCAATCTCACAAATGGATGACCCAACTGAAACTTTTCTAGCTATAACCCGTTTGATTGAGAAACATTAGTTGAAGAGAACGAAAAGAAGATGAACCAAATTCAACCATTAACATTATTTGAATAAAATGCAAATTAGAGTTCTTTTAAAAGGATGGCACAGAACTACAAGGGAACATAATAGGCCAACAAGGAGCTTCCAATGAATTTTCTAGCTTGATTGTAAGGGTGCTTTATCAATATGCTATTCCATCCCAGATTACTGAAGGGAAAATGATCAATACATATGTTAGACCACAAACCCACAACAAAGGAGAATGATATAAGAACATAACTCTCATGGAAGCGAATCTCAATAAATCTAATTTTGCTCCCTACAAAGTAGGAACTTCATAAGAAATTATTTAAGAAGTCCCACATATATACATTACTGAACTTTCTGATCTTACTAATAATGGCAAAAGATGTGAATGAATAGAGAATTAAATTTATAGCTGCATATGAAACATTAATCATTGTTCCCTCTCATTTTCATCCACGAAAAGCACGCAAAATTACAACAAGACGACAAGATTTCATAGGCACAAAATTCAGAGACATATTACTTGTAATTAATCTTATTCATTTATTGACAATAAAATACTAATAATGAAAATTATCTTATTTATCATGTTTATTACAAATCACTGC
This sequence comes from Bretschneidera sinensis, assembly GCA_023935145.1. NCBI lineage: Eukaryota > Viridiplantae > Streptophyta > Magnoliopsida > Brassicales > Akaniaceae > Bretschneidera > Bretschneidera sinensis. Next base: position 28,831,026 of record CM043700.1, on the reverse strand, counting down.
ATGTGCATTATATGATAAAGCTCGTAGAATAAGAGCAATGGAAATAAGCACCTTAATGATATCATGCTAGAGGGATGTATTCCTTAAGCTTTATTCTTAAAGGTTCCTAAACATAGGATCACTCAGAACGACATTAGTGAATCCAGATATATTAGTACATACTATGTTTTCTCAAGGAGTTGGGGATGATTGATATTATGGTCATTAGTGTGAGACACTAAAACAAGTTATGTAGGTGCTTGTTAGAGAACAAGTACACCGAACTGACTCGACTAAGAAATTCCTAATGAACATTTTATTGGCTCTCAATAGGAGTTCTTATGTTGCAGTTGTACAAGTGATCCGTGGACTTGAGGTACCATGGATATCTTGTGCATAGGTCATCAGGCTTTGATGCTACCTAAAATGTGATTCTAATCATGGGTCACAAGAGGGTAGTTATTGGATATGACCACTCATGCATAGTGGAATGTGAGTGCACAATAGAGTATCCATCACTCTCAATAAATGAGAGAGAATGTCCAATGTGATTTGATTAAGTCATAACTTGGAAATTTCTAGGTCAAGGTTGGGTGGAAATTAAAAAAGACTTTCTAATTTCACCATTTAAGTTATGAACTTGAGATCTAGATACATATAAAGCTTGACAATGGAGGTTGTGTCAGGGGCAGACATGCTATCCTCCCCTAGTAGTGGGCTTGGTCTTAGAGGTTCCTGGGTTATAAAAAAAATTAAAGCTTGACAATAAATCCATCCCTTAGGTTTAATCAGGGACATTGCATAATGGAATGATTGAATTTTACGATAACTATCAACGTGAAGATTCACATTAATTCATATTTTCTAGATAGTCATGAGTCATGACATACTACTAGGTGTCAATCATGACTTGTAGAAGCCCTTAAGAATTAATTAAAATGAGTTTTAATTCGAAATAAAATTAAAAGGAGTTTCAATTAATTGGATAGGATCCCATTGTTACGTCAAAGTTACGATCTACTGCCAACACAATATTAAACCCTAAGGAGTCACACACAATTGGGCAAATTGCAGGAATAAGGAAAACTTTTTTTGATAAGGAAAGAATAAGGAAAACTAATGGGCTAATAGAGAGAATTATAGGAATTAATTAAACCAAAGGTTTGCAATTCTAGAAATCATAAAGTTTTTAGAAGTAAAGGTTCTATATAAAAGTTCTATTTGATAGAAACCCTAAGACAAATATTGTGAGACTAAAATTAGATTTTAGACTCTCTAAAAATGCTGCAAAAAACCTAGAGCTAGCACTCAAGGAATTCAGACAGCCCTAGTCATATTCCTCACGTGGTGTTCGACATCCTGGAGTTGTTCTTGGTTGTTCATGTGGATACACAAATGCTTGAACGACTCGTGAGCTCTCCATCAAAATCGCAATTGGAATCTTCATAAATGTATAAATCTCTAACCTTGTATGGAGATGGATTATCATTATAATATATTTGTAGAGAAATTCATGGGATTAAGTTTATTGATATAGAAAAATTTTAAATTTCCGTTGCGTATCTATATCGGTAGACTTACACCTCTATCCAAAATATTGCCTCTTTTTTATGTCTATCCAAAATATTGTCTTAGCAGCACCAATCCCAAAAGTAACTGATTATACAATGGAGGGGTGCAAGATATAAAGACTATGATGCTAAATAAAAGCCTGCTTACCAAAAATATCGATTCCAAGTTGAGCATATATTGGAGAGAAAAAGCCATCCACAAAGTGAATAAACCACCATGTTATATAGAAAGTGATTGCTATTGGAAGTAGAATGACACTGCAAAAAAATTATGACTTAGAAACTACAGCAACAGCATTGAGCATAAAAAGCACGAAGCCAAAAAATATAAAAAAGATGAAGGATTTAGATTACAATGAAATATACACATACAGAGTCTTAGAAAGATAACAACAGCACACTGCACTCATTAACATCTAAATCTAAACTATGCAAACATACTGCCGATGCTCGTGACTTAAATGGAATAGAGAAGACAAAAGAAGGAAGTGCTCACCATCCGGTCATGAACTTTTTTGATGCCCAGCTCCTAACAACTTTGTAAAAAGTCTACAAAAAATAATAAAACATTCAGAGTTTGTTAGAAAAATACTGAAAATATACAAACTGAAAAAAAAAATGCATACATATGCATAGGCACTAAGACTGTAAAGAATTAAGTGATATCTTTGATTTGGAACTCTATGATTACAAAACAAATATTTTTGGCCCCAAGCAAGGAATTTTAATCAAAATCGCTTGGGAGTACAGCGTATAGAATTTTAGTGGAATAAATCTCACAAACACTGACAGCTATTTTCTTAAACAGTCAATTTGTAAAACCTGAACCTGATTGCATCAAGAAACACCTACTATCCTTGAGAAAGAAGTTTCAATCAAAAGACACTGGATAATGAATTTTACAGAAATCAAGTGAAATCTTAGTATAATATATGAAACTAGAAAGAGCCACACCAAAACAAGTCCGATCAATTTTTACTTATAAAAAAAACAAGTCCAATCAAACTTTCACATCCTACAAAACACATAGCTATGGAGTATGGACAAACTAAAATGATAAATTATCATTTTCATTCTACCTCAATGAAGTAATTAGAGCGGCACTATAGACTGCTCAAGATCAATTAACTTCTTGGCAATGTAACTGGCAGTCAAAAAACCAATTTCAATTGTACCCAAAAAAATAATTTTATTCTCTATGCTACATTCTTATCTGTCATTAGTGCATGTTCATCAGTAATGAGATGTGAAAACGATAACTAAGAAATTGGTTAGATGTCCCAGGATTAAACACACACTTAAAGGTGAAATCCAACAATTAAATTATGGTTTGCAGAAGAAACTGATCCAATCAGATATATCTGCAGGCGAATAATCTAAGATTCGCTGAAATATCACACATTTCATTTAATAACATCATGTGAAAGAGATTTTTATTTTCTCTCCCGGTTGCATTAATATGGTTTCCGGCCTTCTAATGCTACATGAAACAAAAATCAAGCTGTTTGGTTTCCGCTGGTTGCGCACACAAACCCTAAATTAACTATTACAGCTTCCGACAAATTTCAGTCCCTTAACAAACAACCATGAGAAACAATCATATCGAGATCAATTGTTAAAACGAGTAAAACGAAAAGGAAAACAAGCACGAAACCAAACAAATCTACTAAAGGAAACGTTAAGCACAGGGTAAGTTCAAAGTCGAAGCTCATTAAGCTGCATTTCTGAACAAAATAGAAGCAGCTTTAAAAGCTTAACTACAAATTCCAATCCAAAATTGACCTTCCAAAACTCTATTAAACCAAGTCAAATAGGATTAGCAAGAAGTTCTAAGAAAATGAAATATAAAATAATCTCAAATATAAACATACAGTATAAAATAGGTAAAGAAACATGAAATCCAAAGAGTTTTTTTTTTTTCTTTAAAAAAAAAAGAAGAAGAAGAAAAGAGTAGGAAATAATTAAGCAAAAGAAAGATACCTCGCGGCCTGAGTGGTGTGAAGAAGAGGAGGAGGAGGAGGAAGAGGGTTTAGAGGAGGCATTATCGTCAACAGAATCAGCAACTGGGATGAGAAGCTCTCGATCTCTCTCTCTATTCGCCATCACGATCGTCGATTTCTCATCGCCCATCACCAAACCCCAAACCAGAAAAGAAAAAACGTCAACGTTTACAAAGTCAAAATTCAAACCCTAAGCTACGACTCCGCTGCACTTTACACAACCTGTTAATGTTAGAGAGAGGATTTGGAGAAGACATAGAACTCCTTTTTTTGTTGTTGTTAAAAATGTGGATTATTTGAATATTTTTTTAAATTAGGGGATTAAAATAATGAGGGGCTACTTATATTTGCATCTGCATGTGAGGACTTCAAGAAAATGTGTGTTTGTACCACTAATTAAGGGCTAAGTTAAGGGCGGATTATTCAAAGTATTTATTCCGGGTTACCTCTCTTTTGTGGAGTTGTGCTGAGCTGTTGTTGCCGATGATTAGGTGCCAGCATTTTGTTTCAAGGGGCACATCTGTAATCATTTTTAAAAATTACTACTGAGAAATACTTTCATAAATAACATATCAAATTTTTTATCTTGAAAAGATAAAATTCTATGAAGCGGTATTTGTAGGGTATTTTACCATGGGTTATTAGTAAAATTGGATTGCAGATTCCAATTTAACCTAACTGGTCATTCCTTTCTTTCAATCTAAGCAAACCAAATAGCTAGTGATATAAGATTTCGAGTAACAAAATCCATTAATCAATTTCACGATTCAATGCAAAAATATGAATATTTTAAACAAGACATAGTAAGAAACAATTTTAATCTTCCAACCCATTGTTTTCTTTAATTTTCTTTAATAACCATTTATAATCAAGTGTTTAATTATAAATAAATAAACATACATTGATCTAAATTTCAAAAAATAAACCTAATGATTAATTGTATAAACAAAAAAAACTCGTGAATTTAGAGAAATGAGAAAAAACTAATTACGCTTCGACGATTTCCATCAATAATTCAAATAAACTAACAATTAATGCATCAAATGAATCGAAATCCATCACAAATCAATTTCTCCATATATGTTTTGATGATTTACGTATGATTTATCAAGTTAAAGTTGAATTTTTTTATCAAATTCTTTTTAAATCAATTACGTCAAATGATATAATACACTATCTTACAAAGAATATCACTAATTACAATATTTTTCGTTTTGAGAAATGACGAGGCAATTTGGCATCATTTGAATGAGTAATTTTATTTTAAAAATCATGTATTTTTTTATATACAAAATTAAAGAATGATATTGTTTTGAATTAATTTTTAAATTAATGTAATTAGAATTTAGTAGATCCATAATTTAATTTTCACTAAAACCACAACAAGTAACAACACCGAAGATGAAATGTAAAACGCTATTAGATTATTTTCTTTTATGATCCGTTGAGTCAACGCCCCTTGAACACGTCTCATTTGTAGTGCTGGAAGACAGACCATCCTGTGTAAAAGCCGCGTAGACCACATCAACTTCACAAACATTTAGACTTTACAATATTTTTGTTAGGCTTGCTCCAAGTAGACCATCAGCTTCACAAACTTGCTTTGAGCTGACCCCATGAACTCTTTTTCCAGACTTGGGTACATTTCATTTCAGACAAACTTCCTTTCCAAACCCAAATTGATTTAAGTCATAATCGGAAAAAACGAGTCAAAATAAAACGCTTTGTTAATGTAAGTTTTGGATTTACTTTTTCATCAATTGCACAAAACTTATTAGTGCAACTTCTAACAAAATTTATTCCGAGTTTTATCTTGTGTTTGGATAAATAAAAAAATAGATGTGTAATTTTTAATTAATTTTAATATTTTATAAAGAGATACATATATTTTTTTTTTCTTTTCTTCAATCCAAATATATACAAAGTAATTAAATTATATGACCAAAACGATTTGTATGTACTCTTCATCGGACTAGAGTCCTCTCGCTAAAAATTAAAAACCTTCCCCTCCATTGTATGACATAAATTATTTGGTACGCTAAAATACTTTTCAACCAGCTGATTTTGCATCTCCTAATAGTCTAAAATAATTTCATCATGGCATTTTTCAAATCTCGACTAATAATAAGAAATTTTAATTACTTATTTTTTTTTTTTTAGCATTTATTAAGTTTCATGATTGCTATTCAAATGCTTCTGAAAAAAAATCTATTTAAGTTTTTTTAAGTGTTTATAGTGAACATACAAAAATCATTATTCTACTAATTAAGACGATATTATTTAAACATCTTAAAAATCAAAATTTTAAATAATTATTATTTTAATTTTTAATTTTTTTTTTAATATTTACAATGAATGTACACATCACTTTTTTTATTGATTAGAAATTTATAACTATAGTTTAAACACCCACCTAAAACTCTAGATTTAGAAGTTTTGAGAAGTTTAGTGGGATGAAGACGAAGACGGAGTAAACGAAAATGGTCGGAAGGGAGATTGGGATAGAGACAAAAGAAGAAAAGAAAAGTGTACAAAACAGGTTGAATTACGTGCCATTTTGAAACTCTCTTTCCGAATAAGAGTAAAACCAGTCATTTCCACATCATATACATATACATGTGTGTGTATTACAAGTATTAGTATATTGTGGAAGGAAGAGAAAAGCTTCTCGGGTTATTGAGATTTAAGACTGAGTACAACTACAAGCATAATCATAGAACAAAGAGAAATATCCTTTGTATAGTAATTAAGATTGGAGCTAGAGAGATATCATGTTGGAAGGAAAAGCAATGATAAAGGAAACAGACATGGCAGAGAAGATGCAGATCCAAGCCATGGCATGTGCCTCTCAAGCGCTTGATCTCTATGATGTTTCTGACTGCATCTCAATTGCTGCCCACATCAAGAAGGTAATATTATTACAATTATTAAAGCTCTGAATTTTGATTGTTTGATTTATTTTGGGTTTTGGCAGGAATTTGACAAGATGTATGGTGGTGGTGGATGGCAGTGTGTGGTGGGTTCAAATTTTGGTTGTTTCTTCAGTCACACAAAAGGCACTTTCATATATTTTGCACTGGAGACACTCAATTTCCTTATCTTCAAGGGAGCCTCCTCCTAAATCCTAGTGCTAGTTACCATTTCAAGAAAGATCATAGCCTCACTTGAGACTGTTATTCATCTTCTTGGAATGAAATATGCTTGTTGCTGTTGCACATATATATATATATATTTCTTTTTGTATAAATGGTATACATAGTACCCTAGATTTATCTTTTTTTTTAAATTTAATTACCAAACCAGTTCTATATTTCCTCAATTTTATTATATATGTTTTGTGCTGGTTTACTAGCTTTTTTCTTCTTTCGTTCATGAAACATTTAATTTAACACCTGATTGCAATTAGGAATCTATCTGTTTATTCCAGAGTGGTTATCACTTTAAAGATTCTTCTAAAAACATCATTAGTATTACGTAGCAGATAGAATTGTTAGGGGGCCCTTTTTCTTCATTGTCTTTTAGAATGTAATAAAGTATAAGATGGGCCTTAGTGTTTGGACAAAACTACAATACGTCTGTCGCATTTGACGAGACTCTCCGCAGTATGATACAAAAACTTTGTTATCCAAATTGAATATTCACCTCACAATAATTCACGTGTGCTGAAGTGAAGTGGGAGAAAGAAAAGAGGAGAGGAAATAAGGAGATGACAGTATTTTTCTCTTGATTGTGAGAGAAGAGAAAATATTTTCTCTTGATTGTGAGAGAAGAGAAAATAAAAAGATTTATTTTTTCTTTAAGCTTTTTAAAATTGTAATTGAAAAGTGAATAGTAAAATGAGCTATTTTATTTTTTTACATATATTTTTTTTTATCATTTTTACCAAAACACAAGAAAAATCAATATTTTTTTTCTTCTCCATTTCTATCTCGTTTCTCTCCTACCAATTATTGCCCATATCCATCAAGTCATTCTCCTATCGATTCCCAAGTCAATTCTCAATTTGAAGTTACCGATTCCCTCGTCGACATAGATGGTGGTATTTGATCGATGCCAGCTCCTATCCGATGTGTAGGGGTTGGTTCAGCAAATAAAAAAAAAGGAAAAAGGAGAAGAGCTATATAAAGCAAACGGTGAAATAATTTTTGTAAAAATGTTGTTCTTATACCGAAGAAAATCACATCCAAAGACACTTTTATGAATCTAAATACGCACTAAGATGAAGGACAGACTGATCTGCTAAATTAAGGCAAGTACTCGAGATCATTGACCTCTTTTGCCTGGAAGTAGGAAATACTATATATGTAAGTTATCCTTTCTATCTACACTGGCCTAAATGGTAGCATGCACTCTTATCACTAGATTCACTACTAGCAGCAAAAATTCCACTCTGGGAATCTGATTGTGTTTCTAGAACCAGACTGCTAACAGGGGGTTGCCTAACCAACAAATTTCAATTCTTCCTTACTGTATTAACCAAAGTCACTTATTTACAGGAGGCTGCTACACTTACCTCTTCAACCTATATATATCTAAACGAACACATACTGCGAAGAAAATTATGAGAAAATCTCCTCAATCAACTGGCTTACAATTAGTTTCTCTATGTCATTCACAACTTGCTCGGTATCATCAATGGAAAATCCATTCCTCCAACCAAAATCCCATATTCCACTAGCCACTCCTTTGCATCTTATATCTCTATCCAACATTGCGTAATGACTATCAGTGGGATGGTGGTCGCCGGCAAATTTACTATAGCTTTTCAAAGTCTCAACTCCGTCACAGACTTCCTCCAACAATTGATCAAGAGAGATACAGATTTTGAATATCCCCATCTGGCTTTGAAACAGAGTACGAAGTACTCCTGAATCAGGAAGACTTCTACGTTCAATAAGTTCATTAGCACAATCCATCAAGAGTCTTTGATTGGACATCATGAAATTGCAGATGCCATTGCCAAATGTTTGTAAGGTTGTAGCACCATTCACATCGAAATCAAAAAGCTCCTCCGCATGAATGAGAAAAGCTGGTGCCGTCAAAAGCAAAACTTTCAGACTAGTTTCAGTCTGGAAGCCTTTATTATCGATTCCAATAAGATTGTTGTGAACTTCTTCAACAGATTCAAGATCCTTGTCATTTTCGGAGTTTGGTGGCACATTATCACAAAGAGAGCTTTCGCTGTCATTGCAATTTTCTACAATTGAAAATATATATCATCAGAATTACATCTACGTTCTGCATTGTTACTTAGAGGGCAAACAACATATGAATCTAGTGCAGCTTCTACATGTAACTTTTGGCACAGTTTCTACTTGTTCCATCAAAATAATTACAAGACTAGTTTTCTTAATGGTATTGATGAAGGAAGTACAGAGTACTGGTATGACCTTCATCCCACCAGCATTGGTTGCGTTTCTTGAATGTGTCTAGTTCAATGGAAGCTACAATTCTTTTTTCAGATAGCTAATACAAAGTTAATCAACAGAATTTAGTTAGCGCACAACAAGCAGGGTATTAAGGAAATAGGGTTACCTCCAATCGGAAATTCATTTGAAAAGATTTGGTCTGCTGGTGTAGTGTTGTTTCCTAACAAAACAGAACCATGCTCACAAGCAAGGTTGTTTACCTTCTCATCTTCCTTGCACCCTACATTCTCGGTCTGCACAGGTGATAGGCTGAATCAATTTTCACAAATTCAAAATATGTCCTTTGTAGCTTAATGGTTGTGTCAAAGTCTGGAGTTTGCTTTTCTTATTCTCGTACGTCTAAATCCAATTTAATGAATCCTAAAAAATAAGCTGAGCATAAAATCAGAAGCAAAAAAATACAAAAAGAAAGTGCATTATGACTTCATCATATATATCAGAACTATAAGGAAGACTCACAGTAAATTTAGTTGCTGTAGGCTCAGTCACTGGTTTTTCCTTCTGGAAAAAACTCTTGTTCCTATCACTAGAGCTATGAGCTATAGTATGTGTTGTGCAATTTGAGATGGAGTTTGGAACAGAACTTCGTTGCCGTGGAATTTGTTTCTTAGCAACATTTGATCCACTTTCAGGCTTTTTGGCCTTTGCAGGGGTCACCTTAACTTGATCTTGAGGTCCGGATACATTTTTAGCTTTTGCAATGTCCTTCTGTACTGGTTGTTTGCTAGTGACTGTTGCCTTCAAGGTCTTATTGGCTTTTTTGTCAACTGCCTCCATTCTCTGTGGTCTGTGAGTTATGGTACTAGAAGCTTTCATCTTAATAGAAGCCTTTTGCTTAGTCTTGATTTCTTTTTCTTTTGGTTTACCAACTATCTCTTTGCAGTCTTTAGCTCCTTCCTGGCTAAGCTTCTTCATCGGAGTCTCTTCTGCTTCCATTTTTCTGCTTATTTTGTTGGACTTTTTTGCCTGGTCTTTGCGGTCAACTTTTTCTGAAGAAAGCTCCTCTCTTCCTTTTGGTTTTCTGAGCATCATATTTGCGTCCAGTGCTCCCTCTTGCCAAAACATTAGTGCCTGGGGTTCTTCCGATTCCATGCATGGAACACGTCGAGGTTTTATAAGTACGATAGGTGGGAAATCATCAATCAATCTCTGCTTGGAATGGGAATCAATGGGATGGTGTGGTTGAGGCTCAATATCTTTGACAGAGGTGCTTTTGAGTAGTCCTTTAAATTGCATGGTTTCAAGAATCTCCTTCAGTGTTTTCTGCTCATGATCCTCCTTTTGAACTACTGATGAAGGCTTTAACTTTGGCATATCGATATCAAAGATAGGCCTTCGCTGATTTGAACTTTTCTCGCTTTCTGACTGTTTACAGAGAGAGCTCTGCGATGCTCTTGCAGGGAGTTCTTCTAAACCCATGAGCTTGGCAATCAAATTTGGGCCTTTTGCTTTCTTTGGTGGAGTTGCTGATGATAGGGAGGAGTCAATAGAGCTGAAGTTGTTGGTATGAACCAGTGAAGACTGACTCAATCTTGAGGAGGGGATTTCAAAAGCTGAGTCCAAGTTTCTTCTATGAAAGCGATTCTTTTCTTCTGTTGTTGTGTTAGGCAATAGATTCTGCCTAGCAAGGCTCTCTCTGATCACTTTCCTAAGTTCCTCATGGCAATCCCTGGATGACCCATCAACTGAAAACCGTGGTTTTTGGAATCCCATATGGTAATTATGGTCTCCCAATCGATCTGAACTCGATCTCTCAATCCCTACTTCATCAATTCTCCCCCTTTCAGATTTCTCCTTCTGTTTCTTCTTCAACTTTGCCATAAAATGTGATGCTTCTTGCAGCTTGTTAAGCATGACTAGGGAGTCTTGAAGATCGAGAGTTCCTTTCAACAAATCTTTAGACTGCCCATCATAGCTCAGCCCCTTAGACCATGAGTCAATCATCTGATTCAGCTTCTGAGCTCCTCTAGACACCTCTAAGAGCTGCAAAGAAGATGGGTTGTTACGAAACTCTTCTGTGATCTCTTTAGGGACCATTTTCTCTTTCTCTGACTTGTGTGCCAAAGATGTATTCCAGTCCTTTGTTTTTTGTCCTTCGATCTTATGTTCCATTTTTCCACAACCACTTTTGGATTTTCTGATTATTCCACATTCTACAACTCCTTTCGGATCATCGCATGTGAGAAATGATCTGTAGACAACTGATCTCAGACTGTCTTGAGGCATATTCTGTGACCAGATAATTACATTGAAAAGGTCATACGATATGACTGATACTCTTTAAGAACTAAATCCACCAATACCATTTTAGTCCTCATATAATACTTACATGGGCTGGGATATTCTAATCAAAATTTTCAATGATTGTACAAAAACAATACTTGTTCGGCCCTGTGTCAGTGAAGATGCAAGCAAAACAAACAATCAGTTGCCGCCACAGTAAACAAAACAATTTGTATAGATACTGATTAGATCATTCTCCTTTTGAAATTTTCAAACCCTTTTTGAAAGATCCAATTCCTAGATTCTCATAAGTTTCTCATTCAATCATGAATTTAGAGACAGATGCCTCAGTTAATAATGTTATTGGAGTCAAACATTAATTAAAAGGCTAACTTCCATAATTGAGAGGCATAACTACTTATCTACCGTCATTTAACCTTTAAGGTAGGCATAAAAACACGTTCTTTTCCTTTTTGATGCAAACGACAGCTCAACAAATCAAAGGGAACGATCAAGTACCTGAGCTCCTACGTTGTTCTTTCTCAGCATTGATCAACCCAATTCTTCCTCGTTCACATTCTATCCAAAACCCAAATCAGAGTGCAAAAAGAAAAAGCCAGTTGAGAAAATGCATGTAAATTGTAAAGATAATCACAAAAGGAGACAATCATCGAGACCCATTAACAAATCTAGAGAACTCTCACCTGCAAGTGAGCTAGCGGTGAGCCCGATCCACAAAAGAGGACTAAACCAGTCGGTGCATTGACTTTGTGGTGGCGTTGTGATGCACACTGGATTTCTTTGAAAACAATGAGTGTTTTCAGGACTTTGTTTATTATTGGGGGTGTAAGACACAGTGAGATCCTTAGAAAATATTATTACGGGTGGATTTGGTTATAAGGTCGTACGCGTTTAGCATAATACTACAAAAGAAGCGAATCTGTTCAAAATCAAGACATTGACGAGGGAAGGTAACTAGGTAGGTTGCATAATGGGAACTGGGTACTGTTGAGAAAACTACCTTCAGTTAGTTAGTACTTAGTACCATCTTTTATTTACCGTTTCATTTTCTGATTTCTTTTTAGGGAACTACATGTAAGGGAGTGTTTGGATCTTTATTTTGTCGAGATGATGTATGATACTGATCTGATAAATGTGTCGATTCATATCTCAGATATGTACTGTAAATAGTATCAGAAATGATATTTGGATTGATCAAGGCCGATATTTAGACCTTAAATAAACCAAAATTATCTAATCAGACCTCTAATGCTTTGAAGGCTCGGAGTTTGAGGAGAGGTGTGTTTTGCTTGTAGATCTTAAGAAAATATGATTAGTAAAAATGAAAAACAAGAAAAAGGGAGAGAAAGAGGAAATAAAAAGAAAATAAAGACAATTGTTTCCATTGATAAGAAAAAATTAGAAAGATTCACATTTCTTTTCTAATTTTTTTTCTTCAAGTTATAATTGGAAGTTTTCCCATTTATTAAGGTACATTGGTTCAATCAGTGAGTGGCATAAAATTTACTACTCCAATTAAGCTACAAAAATGACATGTTTATTGTTTAAATGCTGTCACAGGACTCTTGCAAAAGTGTATATCTGTGTTGTGTTTCCTTTACTTTTGGTGCCTACCATAAATGTACTTAACTCCTCAGCACTGTTACAACTCCTTTTTTCTTCTTTGGCTGTTAACATAAATAATGCATGTTGTCTGAATTTCAAATCTTATACTACTCCTAGCTAATACACACAAGTGTAGCACAGGCTTCAAATTTTGAAAGTTTAGCCAATAAGATTCCAGTCTCTTGAAAATAATTTGACAAAATTCTTTTGGAGGGTGTTATTAGCACTTTAAAATTTTTATTGTCATTTTCTTGTTTGTTTAATTTACAATGACCTTAATTGAAAATGAGTGCTTTTGAAAATACAATTTAATTAAGAGTATTATTATAAAAAAAAAATTTAGACTGCAGAGAATGTATCATATTACACTCCAAAGAAAGTGCAAGGAGTAGTACATCTATCGAGAGGATCCAATGAAACAAATAATTGTGAATTTTTCCAATGAATTTTCCTAACCAAAGCAAACATGTATTTTTGATTGCATCACCATACCAAACATACCCTTAAGAAGATTTCCATTGGGAAAATATTTACTTTGAACCACGGAAGACCACAAGTTTTGAGGATTTTCTAAGATAAGCCTCATTTGTTTCATTTGGAGTGCTTGATTAACCAAAGCCAACCTCCTAATACCCAATCCACCCAATACTTTAGGATGAGTGACCATGTCCAAATTAACAAAGTGAGTTTTATTTTTATGGCAAAACTTGAAGTTTCTTATGAAGTTTATGAAGTTTTTTTTCAAAAAATAAAATTCAAATTCAGATTTTATTATTAAAAAAAACTCATGTAATAAATCAATCATACAAAATTTCAGTAAAAAAAATATAACTCTAATGTACGATTTAATCTTTTGCATAACGTTTTCTAATTGGGAGATTACGGAAGCAAAGCAAAAATTTTAAAAACGTTTGTAGACAAAACAGATTGAATGAGAGTTAATCACGCAGATAAATTTAGATCCACTGTGATTATACCAAAGAGTTTAGTCTGGTGGAAGCCTTTTCCACAAGAAGATGGAAAGTTGGAAGAAGAAGCTCTATTACAAATAAAAGGCACACCAAGGTATTTGTCAAATTTATTATTGAAGGGAATATGCATATGTTTTTTCTATAATGTAAGACTTGATGCTTGATTGTGCTTGCTGGTGGGAAGAAAAAGACCCCCTTTTTGCTCGGTACAAACCAAAACTTAAAAGTTAAAATGTATCATTTTGCAGTTCACCAACACTTTTTTCTTCCTTTTCTTGCCAAACCCATTTCCATCATAATCAACCTTCAGGCCTCGGGTTTACAGTATCCACCGGTGATTATCACTCCTCATTTCATATCAATAAAAAAGAGGGAAAAAAAAGAATTTAACCCTTTGTTTTTTGTTGAGAAAAGGCAAGAGAAGAAAATAAAATTGAAAAATAAATTTGAGATTCTATATTTGCCAATTGAGTGTAAAGTAACGTTAGCTTAATTGAGATGAGTTTTTATCAAGTTAAAAGGAACAAAACCAGCTTATCAAACAATGTTTTAAGCTTTAATTGGTGAATTGCATATTTTTAATCTCTATTTCCAGTTGCAAGCATATATTATTGTCATCTTGTGTTGGGCCTGTTAGCAATATGGTGAATGAAAAATAGCCTTAACAGTTTTGGTTGGGTATTTAAATAAAATTTAAAAAATAGATTGAATTTTTAATTGATCCTAAATATAAAATTAATTTCAAATTTATAGTTTAATTAAATTATACTAAACATAAAAATTCATTTGAGTTCATTTATAAATGAATTCTAATTTCATTAATTTGAAATGAAGCGTGAATTCATTTATAAATGAATTCCAGTTTCAGTTTATTTTCAAATGAATTGAATTCAATACTTAAGTTCATACCAAACGAAGTATAAATGAAACAATAATTTTTATTTTATTTTTTGTACTTTTTTTCGACCACAATATGGTTTCCCTTAGTTAATGGCATAGACAAATGTATAATTCTTTTGTATAATTTGAAAATCTTGTTTGTGTGGTTGGAAATCTGACACTCAATCAACAGCTACGCAATAATACAAGAATTTTGGTTTGGTACCTAAACATGATGACAACATTTGAGAGAAACTTGAGTTTGGAGAGTCCACTAAACGAAGGTACCATATTTGATGTTGGAGACCATATAAACCGAAAAGTTTAAGACCATAGGTTTTGGTTCTACCATCATACATGTCATTCACTTATCTAATTTCTTTTTTGTGTGGGATTAGTCTTCTATATCTCCTTACTCATATGTGAATATTTTCAATAATCTTATAGCTATCAAAATTTACCCACCAAGTTATTTGTTCACCAAGATGTTTGCTCTTCACACCAAGTAACTTCGGGATTCACACAAAAAAAAAAAATCTTAACACCGATCAAGTTGTCTAACTCCTTGAGCTAAGTTTGCGTCCACCTAATCAAAACCTCATAATTTCAATCGAACTTTCTACACCGCATAATCAGATTTTGAGTTTAACCACAACATATGACATATGATAATATTGCAATGGGAAAAAGAAATACATAATAGAAACTAAGATGAAGCAGTGTCGGAGCGAAAAAAATAGTTTTTGGTATTACTTGAAAGTCTTGATTTAGTTATCAAATGATATTGTTTGTTATATCTATATGGTGTTGAATAAGTAGAGTACAAAACTCTAACTATTTTTAGGAAGAAGAAAATAAAAACACTCTAAAGAGAACTCACAAAACACCAATTAGCAAAGCTTTTCTTATTTAGTACTTAGCTTTGTTTTTCTTCTTGATGAATTACAAGGCTTGAAGACTTGAGTATTTATAGCAAACCAAATGAAAACTACACCACACATATAATTAAACTAAATTTATTTACTACCACACAAACCCATTAAGCACCTAATTATGTTGTCTTCCACACCACCCATTAAGCACCTCATTATGTTGTCTTCCACACAACCTCACCAATAGCAACATACCTAACTTTGCCCCACTTTGTAATTGTAAGCAATTACATCATCAAACTAGCTATGGGCTTGAATAATACTATTGGACTTAGATTGGGTTGGGAATTACTTATGGTGGGCTAACATTGATTCTCAACATGGACATTATGTGTTGGAGGAAATGGAGTTTGGTTTTGAAGTTGGGTTTGCTTTGTTCCCACTCTAAGCCAGCAACTAGGCCTAACATGGACATT